>OX382321.1:2330728-3580728 GCA_947507805.1 Aporophyla nigra | reverse complement strand
ATTAGCCCTTTTCCATAAGTATTGCATAATTCAATTTATTAATAATGTAATTAATTAAAACAGTACTGCACGGGTTCGATCGGCCCTAGAAAAGATTGCCTGGAGGGATTTGGAGGAGCCTTTGCTCAGCAGTGGGAAAGGGTAGGCTACGTTAAAAAAAACCAAAGAGATTTAAGACAAATAGAGAGGCCATCTGAAGAAATGTCTTAGAAAAATTGTGATCCCATGACTCAGTGACGCCATCTAGCATAGTATAGCAAAATTAGAACGGCTATGAAAAACATTTTTGTACAAAATTTTATTCTTCAGCGTCAATAACGCCATCTAGCTTTGAATAGCAAACATTCAAATATAAAAACTTATTAAGGATGTAATTTCATCAATTCTCTATCGATATAATGTATCGATAATATTGAAAAGTGACTATTGATTCGTCGGCTCTGCATAATATGGCCGATCACGCGATATCGCGTGCTTGCTACTAACAATTTTGTATGCGCTCTAAATCTGTGGCCATATGGGATTAACCATCAATCTGTGTTTGGCACTCAACGTGTTAAGAAACTAAAACAAATAATATGAGAAAACTACTTACATAGGTACATAAAAACAAACATAACATATACATACAGAGTTCTAAAATAAATATCTATGTGAGCGAACAGCGCTCACAATTGTTGCTAAATTGATATTATATTTAGATAACTTATGTTCAAATAGTTTTGAATTTTACTAACCTAATTAAATATTATCGATAACAAAGTCGATAAACATCATAACATCTCAGCAAGGCAGTAGTAAAGCTACTCAGCAATAGAGTGCGTTTATTACAACATTATCGTATGTTCTAGAATTATCCATGAATATTATTTAATTATAATTACTGAGAAATATTAAAGAATACTTGCGAAAATAAACCGAAGTTAGGTCCAGACGTTTTACCATAGCGTGATTTGCAATAGCGTAAAGCGCAACTCGGCATATTTATTTAAGAAATGTTTTTCTTTTCTTGTCAAACGGACACAAATGCGTGTGTGACATGCAGACATGCCATCCTAGACTAAACGCCATATGACCACTTAGCCATAAGTATTGGATTACGAGTTTGTTCGTTATGTCCCGTCTATTGATTTAATGTCTTTGAAAAAAACATAACAGCGAAATATATGACAGCTATTTTCAATTTTGCCAGATAATGAAGAAACCACTTTTAAGGCGTGTAGTGGCTGCGCTACATGAAGTCTAAAGATTTAGGAACGATATTGCAAAGAAAGACTTTCGACTCATGTGTAACATATGGGTGTGAGACATGGTCACTTACCAAATAACTCCGAGAAAAACTTCCTAAGTTTCAAAGAGGAATGCACAGAAGCATGGTAGGCTAAAAGAGACACGATGGAATAAAAAACACAAGTCTGGTCTGAAACAAAACTGACCTACATAAGAATAGACCAAAGTGAAGGTGGACTGGCAACATGATGCGCGACACTATAGGAAAGTGGAGCAAGGTAGTGACAGAATCGTATTCAAGGAATGACAAAAGAAATCGCGGAGAACTACGACGATTAACTTCAAAACCCAGGAAACAAACGCTAATTATGTTTCAAAAGACAACGTTGTGCAGCAAAAACAAAATCAACTTCATTTACTCAAGAGTAAAGTTGACATGGAGAGCCATGGAGCTTGGCATCTAGTTATAGCCCGAATTCCAAACGAAGACGTACGAAGATCTTCGATATCAGAAACTGTATTTACCCTAGATTAATAAACTATCGTAAAATTTACGACGGCAAAATCATGCTTCCTGGAAAAAACAAAGTTCACGTCGTTCCCGCGGCCCCCGCCTCACTGTACCTTCCTAATTGCGTCTGTCAGTGCATGAAATGTAAAAGAGCCAGATGTAGGGAGCACAACATGAATATGTGTTCAAACTGTGTAGAGCAAAAAAAATATCAAACTATTTTCATTATTATGTGATCTCTTAAACCCAAAGAATAAAATATTGTAATTTCTAAAATAATTAAAATTTATGATTCTTAGATTTGTTGTTTTATTTTCTTGTCGTATTTTTTAGGAATGTTTAGTAACAACGTCACTTGTAGGATAGTTTAGTAATCTAGGATTAAGGAACTCAAATGGAGTTGGGCTGAACACCTGGCAAGGTGCAGTGACTGGTGGAGTAAAGCTGTGACAGATTGGCGTTTAAGGATTGGGAGATGAGATGCCGGTCGTCTGGCGGCGAGATGCGCGACCGACATTGTTGCCTTTGCGGGCCTGGATGAGGCTGACACAGGAGCGTGGCGATCAGCACAAGAAAAGAGAGAAGAGACAGTGGATGATTATGATGATGAAAGTTTATATCTATATATATAAAAATGAATCCCTTTTTCCGTTGGTCACGCCATCACGCGTGAACGGCTGGACCGATTTCACTTTTTTTGTTGTTGTTGTGTTTGTAATTGTCAGGAGAAGGTTCTTATGATAAAAAATAAAAATAAATAAAATTGCGCGGGAAATTAGAAAATTTAAGAACACTTATTTAACAATACTTAACAACCATATAATAGGACAATGTAAACTTTTTTAATATAACATTATGACATTTGACATAGAATTGACAGAATGCGTGCTCAAATATCATCAAAGAGACAGGACAACGTCTGTCGGGTCAGCTAGTTATTAAATGAAAATAACCGTTTTAGACACGTGTAGCGAAGACCCTCTGAGCGGTAATTACGCGACCCAGACAATAGAACCTATTCAGATTAGGCGTTTTGTAGTTGCAGGATACTTCCCCACCAATCACTAATTAAAATTCAATTATTCAAACTAGGCTGAAAGTCAGCACTTTTTGAACGTCAAAATAACAAAAAGTCCCCCAAAACGCCCTGACCTTCACCTTTTTGGATGAACTGTTGAAATTTGGACAGAATAAAGTATGTCGGGCAGCTTGTTGAAATAGTAAGAATTTGAATAACAAAAGGAAATGTATATTGAACACAATCACAGATGCGACTATTAAGCGTGTGGTTCTGGAGTTAGATACCCCTTTTTTATGTCGAGGTGGAAATCCTCATGGATGTCCTCCGCCCTGGGGTGGGCGGAGGGGTCTGTCAGACTCTTACTGACTAAAACCACCCCGGTGTTCAGTCCCACACCTACGTCGGGGACCACGGGATCTAATGCGTCTTTCGCGATCCCCGATTCTTTAAACATTTCTGCAGCGTCAACTCCTTACACTATATTTGTGTCAGTAGTTTCTTGTTTTACTATCAAAATATTTATCTTTCTTCTATTTTTTGTGTTTGTAAATATTATAAATTATATGCTATTCTTCTGTCCCAATATGAGAGGTAGACTTTAAAAAAAATAGTCGTTCTGCGAAAGCGACATTATGAGAAAGCGACATTATTAGAAAGAGACATTTTACGACCAGTAGACATTTTGCGACTAAGCCGCGCTGAGCTCTGCTCAATTCGCAATGCTCGGTTCAACACCAAGAGTTGATAATCGACTGCACGACAAAATCACATTGCAATTTTATTACGTCCGACTGACTCAATCAATCAATCAACTCAGCCTATCGCAGTCCACAGCTGAACATAGGCCTCTCTCATGCTGCGTCACAACACCCTGTCCTTCATACCAAATAATCATTTATTGGATTTGCAATAGGGATGCCCGATCTGAATCGATCTTACAGAAGAGGACCTTACGATCTAACGATTTTTTTAATCGATTCAACAGGATACGATCTTCGCCAGATAGAATCGTATGAAAAAATAGAATCAACTAAAACCCAAACAACGTACAGTACGAACTACAACTTGTCGTGTAGGTTAGCATTTCCTTTCGAACGTCTGTTTTCTATATTAATTTATTGATTTTGACATCAAATTAAATCAAAATATTTTTACTACACATAAACCTACATAGGCACGTATGAAACATCAGAAGCTTGGTGAAAAGTATAAAACGTGGTTTCTATCACAGATTTCGACCGTCTACATTTAAACTTTTCAAAATTAATCAGTTGGACAGACGCAGTGGATCTACCCTATTACGGCTATATGTAAAAAAAAACCAGCTAGAGAAACAGACTTTTGGAAGAGAATGCTAACATACCCGACTAGTTGTAGTTCGTACGGTACGTTTTTTATGTTTTAGTTGATACGATTCACTGCTGAATCGCCTATTACGGCTGTCTTGTCTGATGGCGTCCATGGCGCACTTAGTAATAGATCTGTTAAGTTAAAATAAATTTGCAAAAACAGCACATTATGCATACTGTGCTTTTTCATTATTGTTATAAAATTACGATTCGATCTTCTGAGATCGAGTAAGATCGATTCAATACAATACGATTAAGATCGTGAATCGATTCACGAAGTTACGATCCATTACGATCCAGAAGATCGGTTCAAAGCAAAAAATCGGGCATCGCTAACATGGATAAGCATGGTTTCGCCTTCCGACATCAACTCTGTCAAAGCTGAAATTCACAAAACTACGCCCCCAATCACCGTTACTCAATATTATGACAAGATTCACCTGGACCGTCTAGGTGCCGGGGACCTGGAACGCCGCGGTGACGGCGAACGTGACCCGTCAAGATACAGCTGTTTGTACCCTGTGTGACGCCATCTGTTCAAACCATGTGACACATTTTAGATAAGCCGGGTGTTCCTAAACACGTTAACTGCCATGTCCAACACTTTTTGTTCCATTCGGCCTTGTCGGACTATATTACCGACAACACATACCAAATCTGAACATGTCGTTGCTGCCTGGCGGTCATGTTTTTGAAATAAATAATGTATTTATGGAATAAATAATGTATTTAAAGTGAAATAACACTAAGTAATTTTTTTTTACTTTTCCTGATTTTAATCATGGCAGTTAACGTGTTAAAAAAGCGGCGCCGTCTTATAGCGCAGTAAAATAACGTGCCAAGAAAATAGCGTTTTTGTCTTTGTAATTTTCAGGACTACCGTCTTTGTGCGGGCGCTATATGACGGCGCCGGTTTCGTAGGAAACCTGAGCTTCATAGGATTATTGACTACTTTGTTTTTGTAAGAGATTTAAAACCAACCAAAACGAGTAGGACGTCACCACATTGCAGTCTTAATCGAATCAGTAAAATTTTAAATCCCTTTCAAATTAGTCTATTTTTTACAACAAAACAATAATATAAAACAACAATCTCTTGGAAAGGCCATTTGTTTTTATTTTTTAAATAACATTCGCCTTCACAACTTAAAAAATTAATAAAAAAAAATAAAAAAAAACATAATTTTAAACATTATATTATTTTATCCATTGAGTGGGCTAAAAATGTCCATGTCTCATATATACAACAAAATGGTGGCAATACAGGATGCCACTATGCTTGCAAATAGCAACCAACAGTGAAATAAAAAAAGAAGTGCAAATGTTTTGTGTTTCACGTATGAAAAATCTATTAAGGCGATCATCGTCACTAATTCCACAATAAAATTCCTTTATTGAAAAAAAAAAACAGCATAAAAAAGTATAGTATTTTTTTTTCTGTGAGTTCCTTTTCATAAATAAAATAAATAATAATAATAAAAGTAGTCAACGACCCTAATCTATCATGTTCACACAATTGAACACAATAAGCCACTCAGAAACATACAAAGGGTCGGAAGAGGCAAAGACTTAACAAATGGATGACAGAAAAGATGAGCGAATAGAGTGCTAACTTGCATTACAGTAAGCGATGAATAAAGTCGGGAAGTTACTGTTGTTATCCTATATCGTGTCCAATTACTGGACAAAGGCACCCCCCCCCCCTTCATCCTTCCATCCCACTATATTTTATGCCATGTTTTTGTTGGAAGATAAAAGTTAAATCATTTATTTCCAGACCACTATTAAAAAGCACTTTTAAATAGCAAAATTTACAAGAAAATATGGCTTATAGTGGATTCGCACTAATTTACTCGCCCGAATCGGCGACTCGCACAAAGATAATTAATTTGAGGGCAAGCAATTGGTAAATTTGGAATTTTGTGCTATAAACTTAGAAAAGGGCACTGCAAGTCCGCACGGCGACAAATCAAGCTATACATTTCCAGTATAAGCCGACTCGGAAAGCATTCAGCTTTCCGTACAATAACATAACATAACATAATACATTTATTTATTTTCTCCCACAAGTATAAAACATACACAGTTTACTTTACAAAATAAATTTAAGATGGGAGACAGGAGCCCATACTAAGTAAAACCTGTGCTATGGGTCTCCTGGTCTCCAAATCTCGAACACATTATTTAGGGCTATAATAAGGAAATAAAAAAACAGTAGCAGGGAGCGCTTACTGCTAACGATCTATATGAATATAACACTAGGAATAAGAATAGTAAGTTGTGTTTTAGTATGATTTTGAGGTTGTTGATGGGTGAATATTGCGTGTGTAGTGGTTTTGTGAGTGTGATGTACAAAATTGTGCTTGCTGTGCAATGGGTGTGTATGTCTGTGTAGTGCATGTATTTGTGTGTAGTGCATGTATGTGTGTGTAGTGCATGTATGTGTGTGTAGTGCATGTATGTGTAGTGTATGTGTGTTATACTTCTCTGTAACTGGATAATAGTTTCTCCGTATCGCCATAGGTAAGTGTTAGGAGCCATTTTGAAACCTTACGCCTGCATTCCATTCTCGTTAGTGGATAAATTGTTAGCAGCTTATTTGCAATATTATACAGACGTGGCCCTTGGAAGAAGAAGAAGAATCGGCTGAAACATGTCCTAGCTGGTCTACCTTGACAGACTTGATGAAAACGCCGACTCTTTAGGACTGGATTAAAACTACTGTAGTTCAAGGAGGCATGTTGCCTAAGAATAGTAGCGAGAACGTACAGTGAACAACTAAGTAGCCCGAATCGGGCTAATCTTCACTTTTAATTAATATATGAATATCTACATGCAACTCGCGCGAAATAAATTTTTATGAGCGGGAATCGAGAACTCCAGAAATTCGAATTAAGCAAATGGCACGTTTTGAATTGCATTGTAATAGGTATGAAAAATGATTCGTGCGAGTCGCTTATAGAACATAAAATATTATTAAGTGTGTAATCGCCCGACTATTTGTGGGCGAATCACACTTATTACTTAAAAGTGTCGAAAAGTCCAAATAGTGTGAGCCAAAAAAAAATTTGTGAAAAGTGAAGGCTCGCCCTCTTTGGGCGACTAAAGTTGTGCGAATCGACTAATAAGCCGAAACTACAAGATGACGGCGTTGGTTCCGATTTTGGCATAGAGCCAAAATTTTATTAACATCGTGTATAGAAAATATTATTTAGTGCCTATTCACCCGATTATTTGTGGGCGAATCACATTTATTACGTCAAACTGTCGATATGCCCTATTCGTGCAAATCGCCTAAGGAAAATAATAGTACATTTAATACATTTATTTAATACATACATTTAATAAAAAAAAAATTTTTTATTTTATTTATAGTATATTACTCAAAAGTAGATCTCTCTTTGAGCGAGTAAATTCGTGCGAATTGACTAATACGCCGAAGCAACAAAATAGCGGTATTATTTCCGATTTTGGCATCGAGCCAAAAAATACACCTACAAATATATTAACTTCATTTAAATGGCCTACAGAAAATAAAATATTATTCAGTATCTATTCGCCCGATTATTTGTGGGCGGATCACATTTATTACTTCAAAGTGAAAATTCGCCCGATTCGTGCGAATCGACCATTAAGCTGAAATAACAAAATGGCGGCGTTGACTACGATATTGGCATCGAGCCAAAAGTTCCTTGTACAGCTATACAGTCTACCGCACGTCAGGACACTCTATCCTACCGACCGCGCCCTTGTGTTGCAGTGAGTAAGGGAGATTTTCGAATATAAATATATTAATAGACATACTGTGAATTGACTACTGAGATGACGACAAAGCCCTCATAGACGCGTTCGATTTTTATTTTTGCTTTGGATTTATACAATTTTCTATAATGAGCCGAGCATTGAGATCCCATAGTGCGCTTTATTGACGCAGTGCCGTTTAGCAGCGCGTCAAAAAAGCATACGTGCGTCGAAAACCAAGTGCGCAATAAAAAAAAATCGTCGCATTAAAAACCACTTATGCGCAGCTAACAGAAAAATATGGAAGACAAAGAGTTGTTGCGCCCACCCCAAAGAAATCGGAACAAGGGCTGGAAAAAGGCAATGATATGATTTTATACTATGCTCACCATTATAGAGAAGTATGGAAGACAAAGAGATGTTGCGCCCACCCCAAAGAAACCGGGACAAGGGCTAGAAAATGGCGAAGATAGGTTAATTATTAATGCTTACCGATTCGGATCCTTCTCCTCGACCTCCAGCAGCTTCCGATCCCAGCTGCCCGGTGAAGCCTGGCGAGCTCTCTTCATCACGTTGTCAATCTCCTTCCGGCGGCCGGCCGGATTTGAAGGATCTGATGGCGATGAGAACACTCTTACTAGGAATTTTGAATAGTACACCATTTTGTGAGGATTTTTTTCTTTTTCTCCTGGCCCGCGAGACGGCCATGTTACGCCGATGCGGAGAATGTAATAGCTGTGTTCCTGAGCCGCATTGCGGATTGCGCTAGGAGGAGCCCCCCTGCGCGCGCCGGTGCTTTATATCCCTCCCGTTGCATAACGCGTTATTGATTGGTCGTGTCGCAGAGGTCATTTGTAGGAGCGTAGTTAGGACATCTAGCCCGCCTGTGCGGATGTCGGAAATTAGGTCACAGCATCGCCTTTTGCGTCATGCGAGTTGGGTAAAAAGTTACGTAACAATTGTGCAAGATTTTTGCCAGTAAATGTGGAAGAGCATATGGCTAGAAAGGGAGCGACTGCCGTGATGACGACTTATAGAGAATTACGGAAGAAAAATATTCAGGTTACACCAACTCAAACTATGAGCAATTATTTTAAGATACCATTTAGGGGGCGTCCATTAATTACGTGAGGCATTACTGAGAATTTTTCGACTCCCCCTCCCCCCTTGGTGAGATATCGTAAGATTTTCCTCAACTCCCTCCCCCCTCGAGATTCTTCAAAACTTCAATTTAGGCTGTAAACGTGTTGGATTATTGAGAAAAAAAAAAAAAAACAAACAAGAAAATTTTCTTAAACCAAGAATAATTTCTTAACTCAAGAATTTATTATCCTGACTCAAGAAAATCATTTTCTTCAAAATGGTATTCTTGGTTCAAGATTTTGGCTCTCGAGTCAAGTAACTTTTTTTATCAGTGCCATATTTTATTGTAGAAATAATTTTTCACGCAATTTTACACCGTTTTCTGCGAGAAAAATGATTACGTGATATTTGCCAAGACCCCCCTCCCCCCTAAGTGAGATTTGGAAAGATTTAGCTTGATCCCCTCCCCCCCTAGAACACCTCACGTAATTAATGAACGCCCCCTTACAGACACTTTTGGACTGTCAAGGAGTCGATCAGTCAGAAAATTAAGCTAATTGCCCATTCCAAACCGTAGTAGGATATGGAGAAGAACAGAAAAGAAACTCCTTAGACAGTTTTTTTAATTATCATAATTTGTCAAGTCTTCTCTCAACTATGTTGGGATCGGCTTTCAGTCTACTCAAATGCAGCTGAATACCAGTATTTTACATGGAGCAACCGCCTATCCAGACCTCCACAACCCAGTTACTGGGTAATACAATACCTCTTGGTAAGACTTGTCAGAATTTCGGGCTTCTGACCCGTAACGACTGGCAAAGAGCCAGGAAACTCTTTTAAATTATATATATTCTTTTGCTTTTGCTTGAGTATAGTTTATATAATAATACTAGCTTTTGCCCGCGGCTTCGCCCGCGTGGATGTCGGAAATTAACGCAGGAGGACGTACTATCGCGGTAAGAATGTGTTAATTCAGGTTATATCGCGGGTAACAGCTATTACCTATAGGTAATAGCTGTTACCCGCGACTTCGTCCGCGTGGGCTTTAACAAAAAGTTTCTCATAAAAACTGTCTTTGAAAACTACGCTGACATACGTCTCAAAATTCAGCGTGTTTTTAGTTTTTTTTAACTATTATTTATTTTTTCTAAAATAAAAGTAGCCTAAGTTACTCCTTGTTACATCAGCTATCTGCCAGTGTAAGTTCCGTCAAAATCGGTCCAGCCATTTCAGAGATTAGCCGGAACAAACAGAAAGACAGACAGACAAAAATTGTAAAAAATGTTGTTTTGGTATATGTACCGTGTATACATTCATATACACTTAGTAAAAAGTGGTTATCTTAATATTAAAAACAGACACTCCAATTTTATTTATTTGTATAGATGTATATATGTGAGAACGATATCAAAGACGTAGGTACGTACACGCTAAACGCATCCATAGTAGTTTAAAAGTTAAGACCAACTAGACTCTGCGGGTTTAAAGGTTGGAATCGCGCCACGACATCAATTTTCAAGTCTTCGTGGTACGTGTTCCAACCCACCATCTTCCGACCTGCCTAAGAGAGGACTTTTGGCCGAAAGGCGTCTTATATCGACGTTTCCGAGGACGGTTACGCGGACACCACGCAGCGAAACACGACGCCGACATCATTACGTGTATAGACAGTCAGTTTGATAAAGTTTTTAATATGTAGTAGTTTAATTTTATGTAGGTATAAGATTATTTTGTGTATTTCTTCTACGGCCTTAGTAGCCTGATGATAAAATGATTATTATTATTATAGTACAGCAAATAGAAACAAAAAAAACTATCCATAAATAAAATACACCGTGGTAGCTTAGAGATGACCAGTCCTAACCTACGGTACCCATTCACGAACATGACCGGAAAAGGAGCGGAGCAGCAACGAAAAATGGACGAAAACTGGCAGGCAATTCGATGCGACGGGAAGGGTCAGGGGAGCAAAAATTTGACGCGGACGAAGTCGCGGGCGGAAGCTAGTACCTAAATAAACGCTTTCAGGCATAAAGGGCCGCCAATCGATGCAATTTCATATTAGGATGGCAATTCATTTACTCTTAGATTTTTCATCGTGTTAAAAAGAGTGGAGTGAAACAACATTTTATTTTGAACAGATGACCCCAATTTTTTTTAGGGTTCCGCACCTCAAAAGGAAAAAGCGGAACCCTTATAGGATCACTTTGTTGTCCGTCCGTCCGTCCGTCCGTCTGTCAAGACCCTTTTTCTCAAGAACGCGTGAAGGTATCAAGCTGAAATTTATATCAAATACTCAAGTCTACTGTCCCTTGGAGCTGTGAAAAAATCAAACTCATAAGCTAACGCAATCAAAAGATATAGCCGTTTATGCCACAAATTTCCGCAAATTTTCGAAACTCGCAAGGGAATCAAAACCTAAAAGGTACTTCCAGTCGATCTAGAATTTTGAAATTTGGTACGAAGCAACGTCTTATAGCACAGATAAAGGAAAAATTGCGAAAACCGTAAATTTTTAGTTACATCATATAATAAACAGAACAAAACACAGACAGAGAACAGAACTACGACTCGATTGTCGTGATGGGTGAACTTTTACTTATATACCTATAGGTTTGTACGGAACCCTCGGTGCGCGAGTCCGACTCGCACTTGGCCGGTTTTTATTTTTGTTGACTACTGCTATGATTTCGGTTTTGTGTAGATGCCGCCTTAAAATGCACTTGCTTTTGGCAGCGGCTTCGCCCGCGTGGAGCTATCACGCGGAAACGTGATACCGGGATAAAAAATCCCTATGTGTTTATCCAGGTTATAAACTACCTGTGTGCCAAATAAATATCATCTAAATCCGATCAGTCGTTTTTGCGTGAAAGAGTAACAAACATCCATACTCACAAACTTTCACATTTATAATATTGGTAGGATGTAGGATTTTTGCAAATTCATCTACTTAAAATTGCAGTCAACACAATTACTCATTTTTAAGGCGAGGTTGCAGTACTTTTTAACTTTTTTAAACCACTGTAAATCTAGCAAAATGGCTAGTTTCGGTAAAAAAAAAAATATTTAGGAAAATTGAACATACTGTTAAGCGCTGTGTGAAGATAGAAACGTGAATTAAAACAATTGGCTCGATAAAAAATAATCATAAAGTTGACACTAAATCGCCATTTAAAACATGTACCTTGAAGAGATTCCATCATTAAACCATGTAAAACTCATACCAAAAGATAGGTTATATTGTTTTTTAGGGCATGCTGAGAAAATATTTTATAATTTCATTATCATTTTGTCTCCACGAACCAATTATACACAAAATCTAGCAGCTCAAGCGCTCGCAACGACCGGCTAGTGTTCGCCGAAACGTCTTCAACTACAAGAGGGCCTTAACTACACATTATTAAATAATTTTGAGGGAGCGTATAGCTAATAAAAAAGCCGTTTTAGACATATTATGCGTTCACCAAAGCATGGCCTGGAAAGGGTTATGATACTACGCCGGGTGGAAGGAAAACGCACTCAAGGCTGTTCGAGGCAGCATCTACCGAGCAGTCCACACTGCAGGAGACCTCATAAATTGATGATCGTCTGTGGTTACGATCTTCAATATTGCGGGCACGAAGAAAATACAGTATAAAAAAAATCTCAAGTACTTTAACTTTGCGAATGTCTGAGACAAGAATGTGTACGAGTTTTACCTTGATCCATTATTGAGCACTTTTCGTGAAATGTCTCAATTTTTAGGTTCCGCACCTCAAAAGGAAAAAGCGGAACCCTTATAGGATCACTTTGTTGTCAGTCCGTCCGTCCGTCTGTCAAGACCCTTTTTCTCTGGAACGCGTGAAGGTATCAAGCTGAAATTTATATCAAATACTCAAGTCTATTGTCTCTTGGAGCTGTGAAAAAATAAAACTTCTGAGCTAACTTAATCAAAAGATATAGCCGTTTATGCCGCAAATTTCCGCAAATTTTCGAAACTCGCAAGGGAATCAAAACCTAAAGGGTACTTCCAGTCGATCTAGAATTTGGAAATTTGGTACGAAGCAACGTCTTATAGCACAGATAAAGGAAAAATTGCGAAAACCGTAAATTTTTAGTTACATCATATAATAAAAATATTTTTTTTATGGAACCCTCGGTGCGCGAGTACGATCCGCACTTGGCCGGTTTTTTTCTAGAACTATCCGGTTCGTGGTGGTGGAAAGGGCACACTTCGATGTAACAGTACAGTTAATCTGAGAGCGAAGTACAATTCCAGTTCTCTAAACATTACTGAAGTTTCTATTGAGATGTTCTATTATATGAGTTCCGTTCGGGTCATCAGACGAAACATAGTGACTGTATTCGGTGGCGATGCCCCCAGTGCAGCAACAAGTAGTGGTGATTTGTTAGATTTCGTTCGGAAGACTTCAGCGTTGAGCATAAGTAGCGGTCAGGTAGACCACCTGAACAGGATCTTGATCGTTTATTTGTCCAAGCTAACCCATATTCAAAAACGCGTGAAATAGCAAGTAAGCTCAACTGCAATTACTGTCGTTCGTGACTTATACAGAAGGAAAAGTAAAAAATAATAGTTTAAAAAAACTAAAAAACACGCTTCCATTGAAAACCAAACTAAAAAGTACAAAATAATGGAAAAAAAGCGTGCATGCGCATTTATTATTGCATTATTTATTTTTTAGGGTGTTTCGAATTTTGAGACGTATGTCAGCGTAGTTTGTGACGTATGTCAGCGTAGTTTGTGACGTATGTAAGCGTAGTTTGTGTCGTATGCAGCGTAGTTTGTGACGTATGTCAGCGTAGTTTTCGAAGACAGATTTTTTGCTGTCCTGGTAACCCTGGCAAGGATAATGGCACAAATTAATGAAATTATTGCATTGTCATCGGTCCTTGACAGGTGTGCAAATTAAAAACTATTAATAATATTGCGCAATATTATTGACCGAGTAAGATTAATATTGAAGATCATCATCATCAGCCTATATTGTTCCCACTGCTGGGACACAGGCCTCCTCTCGGTGACAGGAAGTGGGCCATGATCCACCACGCGGGTCCAGTGCGGGTTGGCAGTGCGGGTTGGCATCACTAGATCGCAAGCCCATCTTAGTCAATCATGAGGCCGACGATCTAAGGTTCGAAGTTTAAATTAGAAAATTCGCGGTCCGTCACTATTTTGTCAAATTTTTGTCTATAATACTGAGGGTTTCACATTATATTTTATTTCCATTGAAACCAAACTAAAAAGTACAAAATAATGGAAAAAAAGCGTGGGGTGCCCTAATATCAATAAAAAAATACCTAAAAAGCACCCCACGCTTTTTTTCCATTATTTTGTACTTTTTAGTTTGGTTTCAATGGAAGCGTGTTTTTTTTAACTATTATTTTTTACACGCTCTATATTAGCTTCACTTGTATAATAATAATAATATTTATTGGTTCACAAACGTTTCACAGTATTTAGATGTGACACTGGATCCCGCACTAGGATACCCTGTGTCGCAGGATCCAGTCTCTTTCGACATATAATATGGATTTTGTTAAACAATAGCAACAGTTTAGTAAATTTCACTAAAAGTACAGACTAAAAGGTAACCAAAGGTTATAGCTAAAGGTATGTTAGTATGTTTGTTTGTAACCGACTCCTTATAGCGCGATTTTGACCCACTTTAAACGACCAGATTTCATTCAAACTTTGCCCACCTGTCAAGGACCGATGACAATGCAATAATTTCATAAATTTGTGCCATTATGCTTGCCAGGGTTACCAGGACAGCAAAAAAAACTGTCTTTTTTTTTTGCTGTCCTGGTAACCCTGGCAAGGATAATGGCACAAATTAGTTTGTGACGTATGTCAGCGTAGTTTTCGAAGACAGTTTTTTTTTGCTGTCCTGGTAACCCAGATGGAACCCTGGTGTCGCAGAAAACGGTGTGAAATTGCGTGAAAAAATATTTCTACAATAAAATATGGCCAAATCTGAGACAATAGTACACTGATAAAAATAAATTACTTGACTCAAGAGTCAAAATCTTGTACCAAGAATACCATTTTGAAGAAAATGATTTTCTTGAGTCAAGGAAATTATTCTTGGTCTAAGAAAATTTTCTTATTTTAGTTTTTTTTTTCTCAATAATCCAACACGTTTACAGCCCAAATTGAAGAATCTCGCGTGAGATTAGGGGAGTGAGGGGGGGGGAGGGAGTTGAGGAAAATCTTACGATATCTCACCAACGGGGAGGGGGGGGTCGAAAAATTCTCAGAAATGCCTTACGTAATTTCTGGACGCCCTCTAAGGCATTAAGAGGGCCTTTGTACCTTTTTATTTGCGAAAAGTTTAAATAAATAAATAATACAAATACTTCTACATAGTGTGCGCGGGTAAGTAACATGATCTCTGGTATCATCATATCATTCCTATCTCTAAATACATAGTATAAAGTCGCTGTTTCTCCGCTTACTTCTTCTAAGCCACGAAACAGTTTTTGATACGGTACTCACTATCATTCGCATACAGCTGAGATGAGAATGTTAACACTCTCACGGCCATCCACATTTAAGGTTTTTCTAGAACAACCGGCCACGTGGGCGGCGCGCGGGCCATGCAATGTCTTATAAACCACGCTACGCTAGATTTTGTGTAACTTTTGCAGCACGCCATATGGGCGGCCGGCGGGACACGTCGTTAAGTTTACCAGCAGGCCGTGTGGTCCCACAAATTCATTTATTTTTATAGAGCTTGGCTGGCACGTATGGCCTGCCCTTACAAATATTTGCAGGTGCGCTAGTTGTGGTACGCAGGCAGTCCACATGGCCTGCCTGTAAAAATTAAAGAATCCATAGTGGCTTGCTGCACCGAAATTTATGTGGGCGGCAGGCGGACCACATGGCGGTGAGAGTGTTAAGAAGGATGTGCGGTGTGACACAAATGCATAAAATACAAAATAAGTACTTTTTTGTGGTTGGGAAATCATCTGATGACGTTTCCCGCTCTGGGTGGAGCGGAAGGGCGTGTCAGACTTTTACTGACTAAAACCCACCCGTGTTGCTTCAGTTGCCCATATGCTAGGGCCACGGTATCTCTTTCGAACGAATCTCGCGACCTTGGCAGGAAATAAGTACCATAAGACTAAGTCTGAAAGTGACATAATGAGGAAAATGGCGTGTGGAAAGTTACGAGTATGAATATCGATGGCTATAGGTGTAGGCCCGTGTAGTGGGAGACCAAAGAAACCATGGATGTAGGTACTGTGTGAATGATAATATGGTTAGAAAAGAGGGTGACTACCGAGATATGGTTAGAAATGGTAATATAGAGAAATATGGAAGAAAAAACTTGTTGCACCGACCCCAAATAAACTGGGATACGTTAACTAACCACGTTTAACTGTGCTAAAGTTCATACTCTTCCGTCTGCATAGTTTTCGTAAAAAGGGGTTCAAAGTTTTTGCTTCACGTACGCAGGGCCACACATTAAGCTATACACTTCCGTATAAGCCTACATCTCACTGTACGAAATGCGAGGTATACTAAGGAGGAGGAGGTGTACTAATGTATGGATAAATTGCTGCCGGCATCCGTGCCCCGATACACAATGGTGCCGATTCTGTTGTACACCGAACTAAACTATCTCTAAAATTCCTTACTACGGCTATGAGAATTGTAGCGCTATTCCCGCAAGAAAAAATATCTAAATTTAAAAATTATTCTGACACGACTAAAATCGAATTTGACAATCGCGACTCAACGTGGTATTTTTTTTTTCTTTTGGCTTTGTAACGTGGTACAACGTGGTTGTACTTGTGTGCGCTACGCAATGATTTTTTTGAGAGACTAGCTTTTGCCCGCGGCTTCGCCCGCGTGGATCTCGGAAATTAATGCAAGAGGACGTACTACCGCGATAAGAATGTGTTATTCCAGGTTATATAGGTAATATAGACTGTGTGCTATTTTCGATCCAGATCCATTCAGCCATTTTTGCGTGATTGAGAAACAAACACCCAATCATACATATTTTCACATATATAATATTATTAGTAGTAGGATTATAACTCATATTATTTAGGATTCATAGTTTATGAGAACATCATGTGTGTTGGTGTTTTTAAAATAAAAGTAATAAGTAGTATTCAGAGTAAGAAGACTGCGACATAGGGCTTGGTTTAGTTGAATATAAGTCTTCCTGGTTTTTCTTAACGCTCCTATTTTACCTATACAGACACTCAATCATTTACCAGACACCGAATATAATTATAGGAATAGTAATTTTGCCAGTGGCTTGGCCCGTTTAGCTGTCGGAAAATATCACCCGGGAACCTACTACCGGGATAAAGTAGGTATCTTATCTGTTACGTATCCATGATATAATATATCTTTGTGCCAAATTCGATCTAAATCCGTTTGGCAGTCTTTGCATCATTGAGAAACAAACATTCAAAAATCTAAACTTCTAAGCCATTTCGCGGTCTCTTACTTGGAATAATACTATTAGGTTTATTTTGAGTATAATGAACACACATGATATTCGCAATTACTATGAAGCCAAAGTAATATGAATTACAATCCTACTTATCCTTTACTACCCGGCCGCTGCCAACGCGCTCTGCGCCCGCTTTTTAAATCTCTAATATCTTCTATGATATTCATTTAAATTACATGCTGCACAATGTATTTAAGGTACTTAATTGAATAAGGATTTTTTTTTTTTTTTTGTATGGGAAATCATCAAATGACTTCTCCCGCTCTGGAGCGGCAGGGCGTGTCAGACTTTTACTGACTAAAACCCACCCGTGTTCCTTCAGTTGCCCAGTGCCGGGGCCACGGTATCTCTTTCGAACAATCACGCGACCCCGGCAGGCACCGGTCCTAGCAGACCCCTTCACTGCTGCTGACATCTCTTTGAGGCGCGCGTGGAACACGACGCGCCGTCGACCCGAGCTTGGTCCTTACCGGGCGGCGAGCTACCCATTGCTCGCCGCCCGCAAGCTTGCGCCTACGGTGGCCGGGAGTCCGCAATCGACTCCCGACGCCCGGGGCGTCTCCTCCTGCGGCGGCTAGGGACGTGAGGGCGCAGAGACTGCCACTCCCTCACGCGCTCCGCCTCCTCCTTCACGAGCATTACTGCTTCGCAGAAGGAGGTGACGGCTTCCCATGCCCTCTCGCTCCGTACCATGGCTCGCACCAGGGCCGGACGCGAGAGGTCGCCGCCGCCGATCGCCTCCACGAGGACACGGCGGTGCTCCGCCCAGGCAGGGCACACCTCCACCGTATGCTCCACCGTGTCCTCCAGACGATCCTCACAATGGAAACACCCGGGCGTTTCCTCCCGCTTTATCCTGAACAGGAACCCACCGAAGCACCCATGCCCGGTGAGAACCTGCGTCAGGCGGAAGGTGAGGACGCCGTGGCGCCTCTCTATCCACTCCTCAAAGAGGGGACTTACCGCCGCAAATTGAATAAGGATTAATGTTGTATTGCTTAAAATCGCTTCGTAAATAAGCCCTTATTTCTCGTAAAAAGTAAAAATGGTTATTGTGGGTTATCCCTAAGAGATAGACATATACTATTGAGGACATTTTTGTAGGCCTTTTTAAGGTGTACAATACTGTAGTACATTATTTTGATCTATTTCGTAGGATTCAACCAGGGTTTTTCGAATTTTGAGGCGTATGTCAGCGTAGTTTTCGAAAACAGTTATTTTTTTTCTAAAATAAAAGAATCGTTCTAAAATAAAAGTAGCCTAAGTTACTCCTTGTTACATCAGCTATCTGCCAGTGAAAGTCCTGTCAAAATCGGTCCAGCCATTTCAGAGATTAGCGGGAACAAACAGACAGACAGACAAAAATTGTAAAAAATGTTGTTTTGGTATATGTATCGTGTATACATCCATATACACTTAGTAAAAAGTGGTTATCTTAATATTAAAAACAGACACTCCAATTTTATTTATTTGTATAGATGTATAGATGAAAGCGCGCGCAAGGGGGCAGCCTGGACGTGTTTTATGTGGAATTTTTCACTTTTTGTTTGAAAAATATATAATATCACCCACGTGTTGAGATCCGTATGTGCAGGGGTTTAATAAAGGGAGTCGAAAATTTCATTATTTTTGCGATAGGACACGCCATTTTCGAGATATAAGGAAAAGAAATAAAAAAATACAGTACTGTTTTAACAGGTGAAGGCATGGTATGAATTTTAGTTCATGACCACTCGTTTTATTCCACACCTTTTTAACGCGATTAAAAATAGTCAGATTTAGTTAAAATAAATTAAAATTTTTGGTGAAAACCAGCAAACTCGGAATAGCAAATCGGCACCATCCTACAGCTATACGACAACCATCACATACACAGTGCTAAGCCGGGGCGGGTCGTCAGTTATACATAAATGTGCAAATTTCTACGTTTCTGCGTCAAGTTCATAATGCGTATATAGCAAGCGCTTATGCAAAAGCGTATACACCAAACGTAAGCGTGTATTACGTCCACAAAGCGTATATCCTATTAATTTTTAGGGTTCCGCACCTCAAAAGGAAAAAGCGGAACCCTTATAGGATCACTTTGTTGTCCGTCCGTCCGTCTGTCAAGACCCTTTTTCTCAGGAACGCGTTGAGGTATCACGCTGAAATTCATATCAAATACTCAAGTCTACTGTCTCTTGGAGCTGTGAAAAAATCAAACTTCTAAGCTAACGCAATCAAAAGATATAGCCGCTTATGCCGCAAATTTTCGAAACTCGCAAGGGAATCAAAACCTAAAGGGTACTTTCAGTCGATCTAGAATTTTGAAATTTGGTACGAAGCAATGTCTTATAGCACAGATAAAGGAAAAATTGCGAAAACCGTAAATTTTTAGTTACATCATATAATAAAAAATAAAATAAAATTTTAAACTTTATACCTACAGGTTTGTACGGAACCCTCGGTGCGCGAGTCCGACTCGCACTTGGCCAGTTCTTTTCAAGGCGGTCGATTATTTACGTGAGCCAATTTTGGCTATTTTACGAACCCTCTTCTCCCCTCGTTAAGATATCGTGATATTTAGCTCGACCCGTCCTCCCCCCATAAATTCACGTGAGATTTTTCAACATGCGTAATTTGCTGGCTTGGCTAGCCGATGGCGGCCATAAAAACAGGCCAATCCTCTCTCTGCTCACGTGAAAGTCGACCAACCGCTTGGCAATGTCTCGAAAAACTAAATGGGCACATGGACCGCATGGCCCTACAGTTTCAACCCCAAATGGCCTGAACATAAATAAATTCTAAGAGGTTTATCCGCCTCAGCACAAAGGGGTCGACACGTGTTGCATTGCATCTCACACCAAAGGCCAACATAACTTCCAAGGCAGTGTTTATCCTACTATAATATTATAAACACGAATGTTTGTATGAATGGATGTTTGTTCCTCTTTCACGCAAAAACTACTGACCCGATTTAGATGAAATTTGGCAAACAGATAGTTTATAACCTGGAGTAACACATAGGGTACTTTTTATTCCGGTAGTATGTTCCTGCGGGATAATTTCCGACGTTCACGCGGGCGAAGCCGCTGGCAAAAGCTAGTTTGAAATAAAGACTTTGACTTGTATGAGGTAAAGTTTATAAGTTTATTTATAGGAAGTAATTTTTAGAACTACAAGACGGATTACAAAAAATCTTTTTCCATTTTGATAAGGGGGCGTCCATTAATTACGTGAGGTGCTCTAGGGGGGGGGAGGGGATCAACTTAAATCTTTCCAAATCTCACTTTGGGGAGGGGGGCCTTCGCAAATATCACGTAATTATTTTTCTTGCAAAAACGATGTAAAATTGCGTGAAAAAAATATTTCTACAATAAAATATGGCCAAATCTGAGACAATAGTACACTGATAAAAAAAATTAACTTGACTCAAGAGCCAAAATCTTGAACCAAGAATACCATTTTGAAGAAAATATTTTTTTTCTTGGGTCAAGAGAATAAATTTTTGAGTTAAATTCATGGACTGAATTAGAATAAATCTTTTCTTAATTTTTGTTTGATATTCATTATTTAATTTTATGATTCTGATTTTAAATGACTATATATACTATATTATTATTTTAGTCTTTGCTAGGCTTCAATAAAAGTAATAGAACAGCGGCCTAATTGCCGAACACATTATTGGCAAATGATTGAGACTAATTTGTTTCGTTTTTATCGCAGTTTGTTTAAAATTACGAATTTGGTATTGCGTTACTCCCATAAAGTGTGAAACCAACGGCTAGTCGGTTTGGACGATAAAGAGTGAACGATATGTCAAGAAAAAATGGGCAAACGTCTATTTTTGGAATTGCGTAACATATTTGACAAGCGACAATTTGCTTCAATCGTTGTCATGAAATCAACGGCTAGTTGTATTGAAGCAGAAGGCAAGTTAGTTGTCGCTTTCGTTTTTCGTTCCACATATTTTAGGATTTAAACGTAAAATCTGCTAAATTATAACGAAAAAATGTAAGTGATAGTCTTCCTGATAAATTGTGGATGTGATTTTGTGTAAAACTCCAATAATAAATCACTATTAGTGGTATTATGAATATCGAAAGAGCGAGGTGATTTTATAAGGAAAATTGGAAGTTTTCTTCTGTGACAAGTGCTTACAAGGCGACCGCAAGTTATTCTACATCATCTACATGATATTTAAGAAACGAGATAAATTTGTGGCATATTTACGAAAGAAAAATTCGTAACTTGTATCGTAATAAGCTTAACCTATGGCAAGCTGAGCAAGCCAGTTGAGCTGTTACTTATTTGGAAAAGCAAAAAAGCGATCAAGGCAAAGAGGAACAACAATAGACTTCAATAAACATAGGTGCACACACACCATACTTAGACTTATTTCCACAACATGTCTGTTTTACGGTACTTAATTTTCAATATTATTTTCTTTAAAAGTGTTTATCATTGAATATGCTCACTATAGGTACCTACCTATCTACCTAAATATTGTATGTACCTTAAATGTTTTTCTCATGTTAAATACCTAATAGTTACATAAGAATATCAAAGTAAATAATTGTTTCGAGTCCATGGATTACAGCCCACTCCGTCTCACAGAGGAGGCCCGTGTCTCAGCAGTGGGAACTATATAGGCAGATTATGCTAATCCCTGTCAAGTTTATTGCACATGTTGCAAATCAATTCAATCAAACAGTATTATTCTTTTCATTCGGTGGATATGAACATAATCAGCATTGTAGTTCATGTCATCAGACTATGGTAATCTTCAAAATTGTTTTCTAAAGATTGAATTTCAATGTTACTGTAGAGCATCATAATACTTATTTATTTCTGTTTATTATGAGGCGCCTTTCAAAATAGTTTTTCGCATTTAATAGGTTTTGCTTCATATAAAGCAAAGCAATGTACCTATGTAGTTATATCATAGGTCCATCAATCTTTTTATCTAATACCAGACTTTAAATTATAATGATGGATATTCCATCATCCATTAATCATCCAGTTGGAGGATGCGGATGTACTTAAATTCTTTTTTTCTTTCAGGTAGGTCAACTACACTAAACAGGAGAATTGTAAACTTTCTCTTGTGCCCTCACAGCAAACATTACTAAGCTGTATTTAAATTATAAATAATGATTTCCACAAGATAATACTGCAAGAGGAGAGGAAGAATTTACAAATACTATTGTCTGAATGTAATTATATTCAATAAAAATGATTGTTTTTGATAACCATAATATATTTGTTTCTGTTTACCTCAAGGTGATAATGAATGCCAGTTAATTAAGTTACACACCATTATTTTATAAACAGTATCACTTTAATAGTCCATAACTAGTCTTTATTTCTTTTTTAAAACTTAATGCTTATGTAAATATTTCATAACAAGTTATTTTTATTTGTACCTATATAGTTCATAAATGAAACACTATTAAAGTTAACACTGTTTTTAATCAACACAGTATGTACATAATTATGTTTATATCGCTGTTCAAATAACATTGAATGGTTTTCTAAACACATTTATTATCTTTAAAGAACAATATTCGGTTTCTATTTCTGCCCTTGAGAAGCTTAAAAACTGAAGTGGTTGCAGAGCAGCAGTAACAGTGCAGTCAGAAGTAGATCTCAGCAGTGGTCAAAGGAAATAGCAAAAGCATCATTCATGCTGCTTTCAAATCTTCATAGGTGTAACCCTCGAGGACTCTCCTGCAGATTTAAAACAAAATCAAATTATTTTCTGCTCAGTTATAGTACTTAATAAATAATGCAGCAAACTAGGCTCATTAACTAGACTTTCATCGAGCCACGGCTGGGCAAAAGCTCTAGGCCTAGTCATTGCTGGCAGTTGTTTCACCAATTTTTATTGATCAGCTATTTTTATTGAACATTAGAATTAGAATGACAAACAATACTTATACACAAAATATATGATGTGATTTATTTAATTTGCCTAAATGAATATATTCATAATTATGAGTTGCCGATTGATTCTTAGCATCCATACATAAACTCACGCTTTTTTCCCATGGGGGTAGGCAGAAAGTACAGAATGCCACCTACGATCCTTGCATACTGTTTTTGCTTTGTTTACGTTCATACATCTGGTCATACACGCACGCCGGTTACCAGTACTATGCACCTGACCTTTCTGAACAGCACCAAAAAGGTATGTCCTCCTAGGGTGTCCCAGTGTTCTGGCATGTCCAGTCACATCTGCCTTGTAAATAGTTGTTGTTAGCCGCCTATCATTCATCCACTCCAGACCAAACCATCAAAGCATACTTAACTCTTGTTCTTAACTGTGACAAAAGGCTCACCTCCAATGATTGATACAGAAGATTGTATTTCTATGTCCAGCCTTGCCAGCAAATTCTTTGTAGGAAAATCCTCTGTATGTCAACTAGTTTAATGTTGGTAGGGAAGTGTTCCATTCATGTAGATTCAGCTGTAGCACCTTCTGCGAAAATATGATTAATGTATTGTTGTTACTTGGTTACTTAGTGGTTATTTTAGTTTGCATCAGCATCTACATACATACAAAAATATCAAATATAATATGTCAATGCAAATAACAATATATCTCATTTGTTAGAATGTGAGGCTGACATACATAATCATTAATTTAACTAGAAATAAGTTGCAGAAGTCTACACAGTAAAATAATGGTTGTCCGTTTGGTCAATAATGTACCTACAGCTACAATAATCACTTCTACACGCGTAATTCCTATTTACATTGGTGTACTTACTTGCAGTGGTGATATTGACTTGTCCTTTTCGTTTTGGAGCAAAACAGCGTAAGTCGTAATGCAGCCAGTACAAAACGAAGACAGATCCCTATTCCTTGCCAAAGATCTTCCAAACCAACCCTCGAGTAGTTACTCGAGGGTTGGTGGAATATTTAGTTAAATGTTGTGCTACTAGAAATTTTCCAAAACTGCTTTTCAATGGCCCAAGCCCATGTATCTGTATGCGAATAGTAAATAATGCAAAACATAAAACAACTTTCAACAAAATAGCGGTTTTTTATTTACTCAGTGTTGCCAATTTTTCTCCCGAGTCAATGTTTTTCTCACTGATGGCGGTTCTTCTAAAATAAACTATGTTCGCAAATTTTATATTATTTATTCGTATTACTGTCATTCGGTCGTCGTTTTGAGGATGAAATAAAACTTATCATGTTATAATTATAGTCTTTGTTATAACATAATTACTATAGATAATATAACACGACAATTACTGGAAAAGTAAGTGAAGCTATTTGTTTGATTTTTAGCTACACAATAATGGAATAATGGTTAATTTTACTATCCCAAAAGTAGGCTCCAATGGCATATTTTTTCAAAATCACGTTTTTCGATATTAACACTGGCGCTATTCACTATATTTGTCATGCTAAACTATCTTTCCAAATCAACGTTGTATCCAATGTGGTTTCGGCATTTAAAAATAATCATAAGTGCCACAGGCTTCTTGAAAATAATAAAACCACTTGCCAGTATCGTGTTAATATAATATTTTCTCGAGTCAAAGCCAAAGTCAAATTAGACTAACCACAACAAAACCACCAGCTACAAACAAATAGTTGAAATAGTCCGTCAGTTGCGGTGTCCATACCGACCAACCCGGGATTAGTGGAAATCTCAATAAGTTGACAACCCTGCTTTTCTACTATTTTTCCACTGGCCACAGATAACTAAAACGTGAAGATAATAACGTTTCGTTGTGTTTTTCAATTATGGTAGTTTTTGGTAGAAAGTGTTTTATAAATTGGTTTTTAAATTTTTAAGAAATTATTGTACTTTTTCATTTATAAGCAGTAGTAGACCATCAGTTGTCATTAAAACAATGTCATATTATTGTAAAATTATTCGCAAGCAAATAGTTCATATTGATGAAACAAAACGCATATATGAAAACGATTGGGTAAGATTTTGGTACCCTCCCTATACAATTTGGCAGAATTTGTTTAATTTTAGTTACACAATTCCGATTAAGGACACGGAAATCGACTGGAGTTTGTTTAAATTCAGAATTGCTTTCAGAAATTAAATGTGTTCCGCAATTAGGCTGCTGGTTGTGTTGATTTTTTTCTCAATAATCCAACACGTTTACAGCCCAAATAGAAGTTTTGAAGAATCTCACCTGTGATTAGGGGAGGGGGGAGGGAGTTGAGGAAAATCTTACGATATCTCACCAAAGGGGGAGGGGGGTCGAAAAATTCTCAAAAATGCCTAACGTAATTAATGGACGCCCCCTAACCAAATTCTTGAGGACGGTTATAGGTGTTTTTCATGACGCTACGAACCTTAGGATAGATATGCATCTATGTATGTATAAAACTATTTCACAGTATAATTCATTTTATACTTTTATATTTTCAATAACCGATTATTTATATTTTCGATAGCGCATTCTTTTTGGTCGGCTCCTAAGGGTCCTAGCATAATGGTATACAGTTAATAGACTTCCTCGATAGTTGGCCTAACCAACACTAAAATATTTTTCAAATTCGAAACAGCAGTTCCTGAGGTTAGCGCGTTCAACCAAATATACAAACTCTACATCTTCATAATATTAGTACATAGATGGAAAGTAAAAGTTGAATGAACACGTTGAAGTGTTCCACGCTCGGTCTTATGAATGAATTCTTTCATATGAATACATATATTTATTAACCGACTTCAAAAAGGAGGAGGTTCACAATTCGGATGTTTTTTTTTAATTATGTTTTCTTCCTCAATTGCCATAAATATCGATTCGTCTCCCGCTCTTGGTGGAGCACAAGCGCGTGTCAGACTTTCACCGGCTAAAACTTTTTAACAAAAAATTAAACCGCCGAAAAAACTGAAAAGCAAAAAATAATAAACCTTCAAATTATGAGTCGGCGCTTTGAGTGATCAACAAAAAAAATATATACGCGTCGAATTGATAACCTCCTCCGTTTTTTTCGTCAGTTAAAAACCCACACGTGTTTCTTCAGTTGCCCATATGCCAGGGCCACAGTAAATCTTTCGAACAGATTTCGAGACCCTGGCAGGCATCGGTCCTAGGAGACCCCTTCAGTACTGCTGATCTCTTTGAGGCGCGCATGGAACACTACGCGCCGTCGACACGGGCCTGGTCTTTACCGGGCGGCGAGCTATCCATTGCTCGCTGCCCGCAAGCCCGCGCCTACGAAGGCGGGGAGTCCGCGATCGACTCCCGGCGCCCGGGGCGTCAACACCGGTGCCCCGTAAAGGGCCATGGACCGCACGACCCCCGTGTAGAGCCTCCGGCAGGAGGCGTTTGGACCCCCCAGATTAGGCAGGAGCCGCTTTAAGGCAGCCCTAGCCCGCTCCAGTCTGGGAGCCAAACGACGGAAGTGCTCGACGAAGTTCCAACGGCTGTCGAGGACAAGTCCCAGTTACTTCATCGTCGACTCGACGGCGATGTGAACCCCTTCTACCGTGAGTTGGGAACCCTTGACGGGACGGACGGGACGACTTGAGCGCGAATCATCTTTCATTGACTCTCTACCTCGCTCGAAAAGGGTATACCACTTATAAATCATTGTTTTTCCAGGACAAGAGTCCCCGTTAACAGATGACATCTCTTCCATAATCAGTTGTGGTGATTTTCATTTATTATTTATTTAACCATTTATTTATTTTATTTATTTATTTATTTATTTAATTGCTCACACACAATGCACACATATGAATAGAAGAAGAAATGGTCCCTTTTCGAGCAAGGTAGAGAGTCAATGGAATATGATTCGCGCTCAAGTCGTCCGATTAAGGCGACGTCCTCAGACATTATCGAAAAAGTTGAAAAACTTGTTCTGGAAGATGCCCGTTTAAAGAAGAGACAAATCGGAGAAATGGTTGGAGAGTGTGTGAGTTTATCATCTACAACCATTTTGACAATCCTTCATCGTCATCTTGGCATGTCTAAAGTTAGCACAAGATGGGTTCCGAGAATGCGCACACCGCTTCAGAAACAGCAATGCGTCGAGTGTTCACGTGAGTTTTTGAGTCTGTGTAGTGAAAACAGGGGTAAATTTATGTACCAAATTGTTACTGGAGACGAAACTTGGGTTCATCACTATGAACCTGAGTCAAAGCAGGAGTCTATGCAGTGACATAAAAAAGGTGCAGCACCTCCGATGAAGTTTAAACTGTCACAATCGGCCGGAAAGCCTTCTACAAAGTGGAAGTCCTGCGGCTGCGGCGGAAAGCCGCAAGAATCCGCTGAATGCGGGAAGCACAGAAACGGTCGAAGTGGCAGAGCTTGGCTAATGCCCAACAATGGACGTCTTTCGGCTGATATGATGATGAGCCTATGCATAGTACGTCCGTGTGTTCCATCAGCCGGATTGTCTCGACATTCAAGTCAGTGAACTTTGTACAAACTATGAAAAGTAGCTCTGACTGCACTAAAGAATTGAATATTTATAACATTACTTAAAACAGCGAAATGTTCGACAGTACTCTTGCCCCGCTGCCAACTTTCAAAATGCACCCTCTCAATTAGGCTCCCAACTGCCATCTTCGAGTACTGGTTTAAAAGGATTGAGTGTGGATGACACGCCAACAAAATCATAAGTTTTTTTTTTATACAAACTAGTCTGAGGATCAGCAGTTTTTCAAATTTAAAATTACATAAGAGAGAGAGAGAGGAAGGTCCCGAAAATACCCGCCCTTTACCATTTCCTAGTGCTTCCTAACTGGGAATAAAGAGTGACGCAACCACTCCACCAGTTCTGATGTCTATTAACTTAGAAGAACTTGATTCTTTATAAAAGAATGCGTGATTAACATCACGAAACACAAAACAATAAATTATTTTTCATATACAACACAGTATTCATCCTAATCCAAGTAAATACGTTGAATATGTTGTGTGGAGATCAAAATTGCCCCGTTACAGTATTTCAGATGTCATCATAGATCAAAATTCAATATGTCTGGCCACCGTAGGCGCGGGCTTGCGAGCTCGCCGCCCGGTAAGGAACAAGCCCGTGTCGACAGCGCGTCGTGTTCCAAGCGCGCCCCAAAGAGATATCAGCAAATTTGAAAGGGTTCCGAGGCCTGCCAGGGTCACGATATTTGTTCGAAAGAGTTACCGTGGCTCTGGCATATAGGCAAGTAAAGGAACACGGGTGGGTTTTAGTCAGTAAAAGTCTGACACGCCCTCCCGCTCCGCCCAGAGCGAGAGACATCATTTGATAACCCGTTGAGCGTTTTTTGGTAGGAGAAAATGTAAGTTAGCTTCACCGATAAATTACTAAGGTTTTTTTTTAATGCTAATTATAACCTCCTTAGCCTGTGAATACCAGTATTTTACATGGAGTGACTGTCTATCTGATATCCATAACCAAGTTACTGGGTAATACGATACCTCTTGGTAAGACTGATTGTCTGATTCTCCGGCTTCTGACGACCCGTTACAACTGTCAATGATAAATGAAAAGCAGTTGGGTCCAACGAACGTGCTTTCCGTAGCACAGTGGGGTCTTGGTATGTAAAGTCAATCATCCAAGGATCAACGGCGACAAGATGATCTCAAGCTGATTTATCGAACAGTGTGGCTGTTTTAATTAGCCGCAATCCCCACCCGGTCAATCATCCACTGATCAACTGCGACAAGCTAAGCTCAACCCGATTTATCGGCCAGTGCGGCTGTTTTAATTAGCCGCAATCCCCACCCGTCACCGACATGCTAATGTTAGCATGGGACCGCTAGGACCGCTCCAAACCTAACAATTTACTTACAAATAGTCTATTACCTAACTGAAGAAAACTTTTATAAAATGACTTCTAAATATTGCATTTAGGATACGACCGTCAACAACGTCGCAGAGCGGTCCCCCAACGCGACGTATTTTTTTTTTTGAATTATTAATACATACTTAGGTACTTCAAGATTGAGTTTTTTGATTATTTTTTACTTTTTAAAGGGATTTTAGGTTTTTGTGTCGGGGGTTTTTAAAATTTTTAATTTATTTTTTTATTTTATACTTTTTATAGGTATACTTATTATAATGTAGATTTTGTTAAGTTGTAAATACATAGAACTTCGCCGTGGCCAACAGGAAGATGGGAAGCTTCCAAAACCAATATCAATTCAATTTGATGATGCCACTATCGGCCGGAGTTGTGTTGACGAGAATGGATGGATTCTGATAAGGCCACATAATGTAACTTTTCAAGGTCTTAGAGGATATGGAAATATTGAAAGAACAATGTTTCCTATCATTTTATGTTGGGCGATAACGGCATATAAGTTGCAAGGCACGACAGTTGAAAAAGCTGTGGTTTACTTAGGTAAAAGTACTTTCGCAAAAGGCCAAGCCTATGTAGCCTTAAATAGAGTATTTTTACTCTGTTTCAGGCTACATAGGCTTGGCCTTTTCCTTGGATGGTGTAGCAGTTTGTGAGCTCGACCAAAGAAAACTATTTAATAACCCACATGACAAATCATCTTTAGCAGAATTGCAAAGACTGAGATGTAGTCATTGATACTCTCACGTGACAATCGGACTTCCATGTCCCAATTTTCCCACCACCAATTTTCTCATCAAGCGAAGCTTGAACATTCTCGATTAAGTCATCAATATTCTCTTTCAGTGCGCTTTCATTTGAGACCCCACTCGAGTATATTTGTAGACATTCGGTTATTCTTCCCCACTTTCACCCCCCACAACTTTTAAACGGCTCAACCGATTTTCATCAAACATGTCTAAGAACACTCACACATAAGTCACCTTTAATACAAAAAAACAATAATTGAAATCGCTTCATCCGTTCGGGAGCTATGATGCCACAGACAGACAGACACACAGACAGACCGACACACAGACAGACAGACACGTCAAACTTATAACACCCCTCTTTTTCCGTCGGGGGTTAAAAACAGAATTCTAACACTACCGTCCTTGTATATACAGGGTGTCCGGTAATGAATGGATAACCTTGAAATGTCTTAGAGTATAACTTATGGCCGTTCAGAAAAAAAAATGAAACAAAATATATCATAAGTAGTACCTAAGATATGATTTTTTTTAAAGAAAGGTCTAATTTTTTTTTACCTTGTTTTACTTTTATGAACACTACGATCAGAAATGAATGGATTCCATCGATTTGTTGTTATTTTATTATTATACACGAACTATGCTAATAGATAAACAGTGAATAGTATGACTAGCTATTGCACTTTTTTATTAAAAAAATAGCAAATTAATTAATTTTAGAAAAACTTTGCAAAATTTATTTTTTAAACAATTTTTAAACATCTTGGGTATAAAAAAATGTATGAATACATATATTTTGTTTCATTTTTTTTCTGAACGGCCATAAGTTTTACTATAAGACATTTCAAGGTTATCCATTCATTACCGGACACCCTGTATATGAAACTGCCTTATTTGTGAAACTAAACTCACATTTGTTTCCCCACCTATCTGATACTGTTAAACGTAACAGGCGTAATGATATGTTACGCGGACTGAGAGCCAAAACAGCTCTAATGTGGAAAAGCATATTCTGCATAGTCCCGCAAGTCTATAACAAAATTCCAAAATCACTCAAAGAAGTTGTTAAATTTAAATGGATTCCAAAAAGGGACTCAAAGATTTTATTTGTAATAAATGTTACTATAATTTAAATGAGTTTTTGAATGAAAATCTGACTTCCTAACTGTAATCTCTATTGCTTGACATTTTGACTTTTTGATTTAATCTGACATTTTAATTATACTTTGACATCCTAAATAAATTGTGTATTTACTATATTATTATTAGCTAACATACCTGAAATGGTCATTTTAATCCAGAATTGTGCAATCAATAATTTTACTATAAAAACTTAAATTTAAACTTATATCTACATATATACAGGTAAACGAATTTCACTCATACACAATATAAATTCGCACACATCTACACTTTTTTCACACTCTCTCGAACACAAACACACACACACAAACTCAAACCCACTCGCATACATCACACAAGTGCGCTCCTTCCCTTTTGATTTTCTTTTGTATTTTATTTTATTATTCTGTTTTCTTTTATTTTATTTTTTAATTGCATACTCTGTGTTACGTTAAGTGGAAGTGCGGAGTCACCTAACACAAGCATATAAATGCTTAAAAGGTGATCTCCAAATCATTTATATTAAAAAAAGTATGTAATTGAAATAAACATTTTTTTTTTTTTTACTATTAACCCAATAATATTTTAATGTGTAATAAATAATGCATGTACTTAATATTTGCACGCCACACTTGGCAGAATGTGAAGATGCTATGTAATAATCTTAAGACCTTATAATGTACCATATTCTGACAATAAATGATTATAATTATGACACGTAAATTTAGGCAACCAAACGACTGCTGTTTTGGTTTTAGGAAATTCGTAAAAACATATCTATGTTCCACGAAAAATTACAAAAACAGCTGATCGATTGACCTTTTTTGTTGTTGTTTTCTTTTGCTCCATTCGTTTTTTTTATCGATACCCAAAACGTGCGTAAAATATTGGTAGCTTATTTCATTTAACCCTTTATGTGTGAGAAATTATCCAATGACGTCTCCCGGTCTGGGCGGAGCAGGAGGTCGTGTCAGACTGCTGGTCACGCCCTTTATGCCAGTTTTTTATTTTTGCAGCCATGTTTCTATATACATATTTTTTTTGCTTATGCTTGAGTATAGTTTTATTTTATTTGTTGGTATATTGGGTTAGCTAGCTGGCATATAGCAAATCATTTAATTTAATTTGTGTCTCTTAATGTTTTACTATATACCATTGTATAGAATCAAGTTCTTCTAACTGGACAGACAGCTGTGCTGCTGGGGAGTTTGTTGGCCACTTCTTCTTCCCAGCTAAAGCACTAGGAAGTGCGCGACGGGTGGGCGTTTTGGGGGGACTGTCTTTTGTAATTTTGACGTTCGAAAAGTGCTGATCCTCAGCCTAATTTGAATAAATGACTTTTGATTTTGATTGATTTTGATTTTGACTTTTACTGACTAAAATCCACCCGTATTCCACCTGTGTTGACTTCAGTTGCCTGTGCCAGGGCCACAGTAACTCTTACGAACAAATTCGTAACCCTGGCAGATTTAATTTAACCCTGTAATGTCCTTCGAGGGATGTTCTTGTATACCGGATGACATTTTTTACCGTCTCGATCTTCATATGGTGTATTGTAACTAGAATAGAAGGCAGGAAGGCCTTCAGATTCATCGCAAGTGACTCAAAGAGCGCGGGATGCGGGCGGACGGGGATGCGTGTGCGGCTCGTGCGCCTGCGAAAGATCAATGAAGCCGCCTATTGGCCGGCTTCAAAGGGTAGGACCGCGCTACGAAATCATTGATACATGCCGCGTATTGAGTAGGGTGCGTTTGATTTGAGTTTCGATAGAATTTAATTAGTTTTTTTTTTCTTGTTTTTTCCAAACATCTATTTTTGTTGTTCTAGTATGAAAATGTTACTTTAAATGTGTAGTATTTATTGCTAGATCAATTTCATAACATGTTTTTCAAAAATAAAAATAATAAAAATTTCAATGCCAAAATTTCTACTCCGTTCACCTAATTAAACCCATTTTTTTTCAAGACGTTATAAAATGTCACCCGGTATACATGTGTTTAGTCAAACGTCCAAGAAATCGCACCGTGCCCGCGTCTTGGATTAAGGCCGACTCCCTCTCACAGCGAGAAGGTTTGTGTCCCATTACTGGGAATATTTTAGGCTGATTATACGAAGTCAAAAAGTCCTCTCCATGCCTCGGAAAGCTCATTAAGCCGTTGGTCCCCGCTTTCATTTGCGGATATTTGATAATCCTTACGGGTCGTCAAAACCCCGAAAGTCTGACAACCAGTCTCACCAAGGGGTACCGTATTACCCAGTAACTGGGTTGTTGAAGGTCAGATAGGCAGTCGCTCCATGTAAAATACTGGTATTCAGTTGCATCTGGTTAAGACTGGAAGCCGTCCCCAACATAGTTAGAAAAGGCTAGTCAGATGATGATGAACTAAGTCAAAAATAAATAATTTCCACTAACCGGTGATCCTAGAATGTTGCGGATTCCTATCCATATGCAGGCGGTTCTTCGAAGCCGCCTCCGCAGCGCGAGACACCGACCCGTTGCGGCGGCCAGACATCCTGCAAAATGGTGATACACTGATAAAATACCTGGTTGTAGCCTTGTTATCATGGTAAACTGCACTGAAAAGAAAAAATCTTGGCGACTTCGTGATTCGCGCGGATTTTTGACGTGTCGTGTATGACTTTTGAAAGGAAGCCGAAGCCGATAGTCTTTGTTTGATTAAACGAGTCCTTAGTTTCGCAAAATTCAAATTTTCATACGTTCTTTAGGGCAGTCCACAGCTGGACATCCGAGTGGACGACTGACCGATGGCCGGGACCGGAGACCGCGAATCGGCAAGCGTAGGGTGGGACGCGCCTCAGCTAGATAGACCGACGACCTTAAAGACGGTGGCTGAGTCTGACTAAATGCGGATGGCCTGCAGTACAGTATATGATCAACAGTAAAACTGCAAATATTTTTTACGATGGCCAATTATATTTTGATCGACATACAACTTAATACTGACCTGGAAATTGCAAAAAAACGTTCGAAAATGTTGAATCTCTCCGTTTATATCTCAAAATACGTGTTATTCAGAAACTGGATAGAAGAGATCGAACTGCAGTGGCTCCATAGTTACGATAAAAAATCCAGACATAATTGCCGTGAATCGTTAGGCCACTGGTTACTCCCAAAACCGATCAATGGCGATGAGAAACCTATGTATTTTGTTTTGTTTCTTTAAACCGGAAAATTAGCGTAATGTATTTTGTTGTAGTATTTAGTTTATTTTCAATTGTATATAGATTCAGTTGACTTCTGTGTTATTTGAGTTAACTATATTATAATTTTATTTTGGATTTATAATCCTAGTAGTGAACATAGTTCAAAGAATAGTTTTTTTTTAAAAGTTAGTTGTTTATTTGTTCTTTGATTGTAAATAAATAATGATGACAATGTAAATGGTTTCGTGAAAGATGACAATGAATATTCACATGTAATTGCTAGTTACGTTGATGAAAAAGTAAAAAAAGGCTTTTCAACACAGAAATTGTGTCCTGTCAGGGCTGTATTAAACTACTCATGTCATCTTAACTTGATGTTAATCTATGTTTATTTACTGTATTACCTGGACGATAAAATATTTTCTAGTAGTAGTATTGTCTAGTAATTTAATCAGCTGTGATATTATTCCAATCTTCAAGTTATGTGCAGTGGGTTTTATTATAAGTAAATTTTTGTGTGAATAAGTCTTATTCATTACATTGTAGCAGGTGGCATTTTGAAGTTTCTGCCTGCCCCCAAATGGTTCAATAGAGCATGGCTGCGTATTTCCATTCTGTACAAGGCCAAAACGCAACCATAGGAATCTGCTCGCGTATATTTTGTAATGCATTTTTTAAATTTGTGATTACAATGTATACACGAATTTTGCGTACTACTCGTATATAGTTTGTAACGTAGACGCGCACGTGCATCTTTCCAATTTATAGAGTTCCAGAGTGCCACCATAGGAATTTGGTAGGACTTCTGATTGCCGGGCTCCGATTTAAGGGGTGTTACGGGAGGACGGGGGAGGTGTATAGCCTCTCCTGTGAAGGAAAAGTTTCGAACCCCCCCCCCCCCCCATTTTTGAGAAACATGTTTGTTAATATTCTAACCTAACTTTCGAATTTTCGTGTATCGATATCGATTTAAAGGCCGGAAGAGGTGTGGGGTTGACGAATAAAATGAAGGGGAAGTAGCAACGCTCAACAGGACACTTCGCTGACAGGGCTCGTCAACAGAATCAAGGCGTTTCCATAGGAGGTCACAGTTTTATTTTAACCTAACCTCCCCAAACCATGTCGTTTCTGGCACTCGCCGGCCGCTACCGCGGCACCGCTCGCTTCGCTCGCTCGGCTCGTGCGTAGGAGGTCGCAGTTTTAACCTTTTTTTTTTTTTTTTTTGATCACGAGGTGGAAATCCTCATGGATGTCCTCCGCCCTGGGGTGGGCGGAGGGGTCTGTCAGACTCTTACTGACTAAAACCACCCCGGTGTTCCGTCCCACACCTCCGTCGGGGCCGTCGTCGCCTCCTCACGTTGGGGGGGAGTGAGGTGTTAAACTCCCCCCCATACATCACAGAGAGGCGCGCGTGGAACACTACGCGCCACCATCTTGGGTCCGTACAATAGGGGGCGACGGATGTCCCCAGATCCGTCGCCCCTGGACCCGTTTAGGGGGGCTGGAAGAGGGCGTTATCCGCCCTCCGCCGACACCCGGTGCGCCTGCTGCGGGCAGGGTGCGCGGAAGATATCTCCCGCTCCCTTTCCGCAGCCTCCTTCTGCGACATGACTGTTTCGCAGAAGGATACCACCGCGTCCCAGGACCCCTCGCTGCCGACCATCGACTCGACAACGGCCGGCAGCGATAGGTCACTGCCTACTTCTGAGACGAGGACACGACGCGGCTCCTCCCAAGCGGCACATTCTGCCAGCGTATGCCGCGCCGTGTCCTCCCGGCAGTCGACGCAGTGGTGACACCGGGCGTCCGGCTCCCTGTTTATGCGACACAGGTACTTCCCGAAGCAACCATGCCCCGAGAGCACCGTCGCAGTTTTAACCTAACCTAAACTCCCCAAACCATGTCGTTTCTGACACTCGCCGGCCGCTCGTCTATACCTACAGGTTCACTTTGCATGCGGACTAGCACTGTATATTATGGAACAATTTAGTAACTTTGGCCACTACAAAGTATACACGAATATTTGCGTACTACTCTTGTATAGATTGGAAGACCTTGATTAAAAAGTGATTTCCAATCTATACGCGACTAGTTTCACACCCTTGCGTTCTAGCCTTGTACAGATTGGAAATACGCAGCATGGCTTATTGAAACTAGGGTCTGCTAGATCAAACTCAATTAAGTTCGAATCATTGGTATCATAAGGAACTGAGATTCCTTATGGTATACTGTTATAGTTTTCAAAACTAAACAAAACTTTGAACTTGGAACAATGTCGTATTTGATTGCAATTTGACAGTAGCGTTCTGTGCTTAAGTTGACTTCATTAGCACTTATAGCCACTATACTAATATGGATGGCTGAGGAGTCAACTTCTGTCTCTGCCTTACACCTTCAGTGAAGAAGGATGGTTAACTCCCGCTACCCAGCAATGCTAATGCAGTAATACTGGCAATGCTTTGGGGACTAACTAAGTGTACCCTATGTGCTATGAAAATGTCTAGTAATAATTAGCTGTCATAGTTTTGATGTTTTGTGATTTCAAGTCTTCTGACTCGAGCTATAATACTGAGACACCATGGTCGAATAACCATGGTTTGCACTGCAAAGTTGTTGTATGGTTGGTTGCTCATAATTTTAGTACTAAAAATAAAGATACAATAAACCACCATTTTGAAGATTATCAAAAATAAGTACATACATCTTTTCTATCTAACTGTGTTAAAGTTAAAACGAAATACTTTGTGATGTATTGCAATTAAATGAAAGAAACTATAAAACAAAACTAAATTAAACTTTCGAAACAAGCTTATTTATTTCAGAATATCTAAGATAAGCATGCTTGGACACGGCGGGGCGCGTGAGGGAGTGGCGGTCTCTGCGCCCTCACGTCCCTAGCCGCCGCAGGAGGAGACGCCCCGGGCGCCGGGAGTCGATTGCGGACTCCCGGCCACCGTAGGCGCGAGCTTGCGGGTGGCGAGCAATGGGTAGCTCGCCGCCCGGTAAGGACCAAGCTCGGGTCGACGGCGCGTAGTGTTCCACGCGCGCCTCAAAGAGATGTCAGCAGTACTGAAGGGGTCTGCTAGGACCGATGCCTGCCGGGGTCGCGTGATTGTTCGAAAGAGATACCGTGACCCTGGCACATGGGCAACTGAAGGAACACGGGTGGGTTTCAGTCAGTAAAAGTCTGACACGCCCTCCCGCTCTGCCCAGAGCGGGAGAAGTCATTTGATGATTTCCAATCCAAAAAAAAAAAAAAAGCATGCTTGGACACAATCATGCTCTATAGGATCTACAATCTACACAAAATCAAATTAATTGACAGACTGGCCTGTTAGTCTAGTGGTTAGTGACCCTGACTGCTAAGACAGGTTGTGGGTTCGATTCTCACCCAGGAAAAATCTTTGTGTGATGAGCACGATCAGTTGTTGTGTCTGGGTGTAATTATAATATTTAGAAATATATAAGTATGTTTATCAGTTGTGTAGTTGCCATAGTGTACTATGGCACACTGTTATCTGATCCCAAACTAGGCAGAGCCTGTAGGCTCTGCCTAGTTTGGGATCAGATAACGGTGTGTTGGTTGTCCTAAGATATATATATTTTTTTAAATTACTAATTTAATTAAACATAACTCCCTATAATGATCGTGGGCCGTGGGCCATAAACCACTAAGCAGGTCCAGATGGATGTCATATGTGTTCGAATATTTGGTTTTAGGACAGGCCCGTTTCTGCAAATGTTATGCTTTGCCATTTTAACAGCAGTGATCATGAAATGAAGACAAAGTGCATGCTTGGGTTGTGGTACTCATGACCTAAAACTCGGTAAGTCTTAAGGTGAGTGCTTCAACCAGCCCGCGAAATTCAAATTTTCTTATGTTTTTTGCAATTTGCAGGCCAGTGCTAGGTTTTATGTTGATTAAAATATTATTCGAGCCCGTAAGACATATGTAGTTACAGAATTATAATAATCAAAATCATCAATACAACGCTCTAAGTTCATAAAGCTGTAGGAATGACTTTTTCTCTTTTTTTTTGTTCTTAGGCCTTTATGAACTTGGAGGGTTGTATTGGTGATTTTGATGATTATAATTCTGTACCTACATATGTCTTACAGTCGCGAATAATATTTTAATCAACATACAACCTAGCACTGGCCTGCAAATTGCAAAAAACGTAAGAAATTTTGAATTTCACGGGCTGGTTTGGAGCATTCACCTTAAGCTGATTCTTTGACATGGTCTTGTTAATACCCACCCTAAAGTTATGAAATATCAAAAGAACGAGCTTGTAATTGAAACAAAGTGTTAATTGTAATCTGGATTACCTTGAGCTGGTATGGCATGCAAGGTATTAAATATTGAATCAAGCAAAACCTTTGCTACCCCATTTTAAATGAGAATTAAATGCCATGAATTTATTATGATTGTGAAGAATATAAATACTTCGTTGGGACTGTCACTTTATTTCTTTTTTAATTTTTATTTTGACTGTTACACAAACATTCAAATTATTTATTTTCTTTGCATGAATATAGGCAGTATTCCTGTTTTAAAACTAATTTTGTTTATGAAAGACAACATAATCCGCAAATAGATATTACTATTGTATCCGCCAACAGTCTTTGTTATGTGATGTCATTTATTTATAATAGTCTGGGCCCTACGTGTTCTCTGTACTTGTAGTCTTTTATTTGATTTTAATCAAATCATGGCTACTTAGTATATTGAGAGGTTACAATACACTTTCCTTCATAAAAACAAGTTCCACTTTCACATTTTCACGCGTTTTTGTTCTAGTATTGATTATTATGTTGTATTGTCATGCCATTTTCTCACCGAAAACGTATGTTTACGTCATTATTTGGTGTTTTAGCTCGAGTATCTGTTATTATTTATGTTTCATATTGCTGGAGAATTGATTTACGAGTCATTTTATCCGTTTTATTGACCGCTAATAACTGTTCGGCCTTAATCTATTTATACTTAACAAAATGGCTGACTCGATCGATTTTTCTTCACCTGCATTTAAAACCATGAAAAACTTACCTGAGCGCCTCCGTTCAAGGATCGGATGGAGCGAGGGCTCCGAACGCGCGCGACGGGACGCGGGGGGCGAAGCCCCGGTGCCTGGCGGCGGGCAGACGCGAAGCCCGGCAGCGCCGCTGTAAAAACCGACATACTTATAATACGTAAGCGGCGCGCGGGCGTACGAGAGCTTCGCGAGGGGCGAAGCGACCGCGATCGACACAGGCCCACGCGAGGCGAACATGCAGCCTCCGGGCACACGCGGCGAGGCCTCACGGTGCAGGCCGTACGCGGCAGCAGAATAACATCCTCCATAATGCAGGCGATGGGGCGACGCTCCTCGAAGACAGGCTGAACATCCAACATCAAATACTATATTCACCTTATATTAATCACAAAACAAAGTTACGAACCAGTATAAAACACGTAAACTTTTCACTGAAGTTCTATGGTATCCGAGAAGGCGTAATTCGCTAGGTGTATCCGCGACACGCCTTTCTACGTTCAGCGGCCATTTTGTTTAGTAATACATTGACCTTTCTCTTTCTCTTCGATTTTTTGCGTTTCATCTTGAGATGAAGTGAAAGGATGACAATATTACTGCTTAGAAAAATTATTTCCTAAAATAATTATTCTATATTGTTCGCATTTTGGTGTTTTTAATACAGTAAATAATTTTACTGACATCATTTAACAAGTTTGCTTTAGAACATTTTGTAAATAAACAAATAACGCAATGTTTTGCTAAAGCAATAACGAAACGTAGCTTTTAGCTCAGACTCAATGTTACCAGTATAATAAGTTTCTACCATTTAGAAGTGTTACATAACTTTTGGTTATTTATATTTATTTGAAAATGATGTAAGATTATCTACATTATTTTGGAGATGCCGGGCAAATGAAAACATTATAGAAAACTACAAATAACTTCAAAAAATTTCACAAGAATTACTCTTCAAGCAAACCCGTCAGCTTTCTAGTTTCCATGAATAATACAACCGTCCCACTTAGCAACACTGATGCATTTAGGTTTCTACTAAAAAAAAAATAGTGCAGTAACAACGTCCATCGGGGAGGGATGTGTTACTTTGCACTTTAATTTTAAGTTTTAAATTGTATCGTTATCTATAGAACATTAAAATTATAAAACAATATTCATGTTCACAGTTCTCTTACATAAAAATAGTCGTATAACTCGTTTTAATCTTAGTTTTATCGAAATAAACTGAATAAGTAAAAGCTAGTTACCTGAAAGAGTAAATAAAAAAGTGAAAACTATAAACCTTTCTAGGAACCGGTTCTTGTAAGAAAAAATCGACTAGCCCAAGGAATTCAAGGTATGCATGTTCCTTATTTTATTTAACTGTGTTCATATATCTAATTATATCAATCATCTAGAAGAAATAAGTCAAAACCAATGAAATATTTCTTGCGTAAATGGAGGTAGGCAGTTGACGCGTTCTATTTGAATGCGCTGTTATCATTTAAATATACAGTTGTCATAAAATTGATTGAATGTTAGTTGTTGCATTACAATATCTATTTATCAAAAACGTAGGCAATACTATAATACTAATGTCAACATATCCGAACATCACGCCTATAAATTGCGAAAGTGTAGGCTGAGGTCTCGACGTCTAGTCACATTGTATAATTCTCTGATGTGTTCCAGCATAGGGCGTACGTGCCTCTTACCATGTCGGCGGCATATGAAAGATTCGTGAGCGGAAATAACTGATTTATCACTTCTATTTAAAAAGCGTTAGAGGTTCTGAGTTTCTTTATTGGCATATTGTTCATAAAACCAGCTGGCTTTCTACCTGTCAGTTTCGAGTTTTAATTTAATCTGACTAGTACGTACTAGCAACCCGCTGTGTGAGGGATAGCAAATCTTTTTAGCAGGAATTAAGGGTTCTTCAGACAGGCGTGACGCGACTCTTGAAGAACAATTTCCAAGAAGTTTATATAGAAATTCTTCTACGAGCGTCGCGTAGCTCCTGTTTGTGAGCCTTCCTGTTAGGGGGCGTCCGTTAATTACGTGTGGCATTTTTGAGAATTTATCGACTCTCCTCCCCCCTTGGTGAGATATCGTAAGATTTACCTCAACTCCCTCCCCCGTCCCCTAATGTCACGCGAGATTCTTCAAACTTCTATTTACCAAAAAAAAAAAAAAAAGCTAAAACTGGAAAATTTTCTTAGCCCAAGGATAATTTCATAACTCAAGAATTTATTCTCTTGATTCAAGAAAATCATTTTCTTCAAAATGGTATTCTTGGTTCAAGATTTAGGCTCTTGAGTCAAGTTAATTTTTCTAATCAGTGTACCTACTATTGTCTCAGATTTGGCCATATTTTACTGTAGAAATAATTTTCCACGCAATTTTACACTGTTTTCTGCGAGAAAAATAATTACGTGATTTTTGCCAAGACCCCCCCCCCCCCCTCCCCCCAACAGAGGATTGGAAAGATTTAGCTTGATCCCCTGCCCCCCTAGAACACCTCACGTTATTAATGGACGCCCCCTTAGTGTCGTAGCTCATTAACTCATTTACTAGATGGAAAAAGTATGATTAACACGGATGTAGTTAGCCCACAAAAATCAATTTTTCTTCCGTTTCTTGAAATTTGCAGATCAGTGTCAGGTTGTATGTTGATTTGATTAAAATAAAATTCGCGACCGTAACACGCATGTATTTCATCATCATCACCATCATCATCATCATTTTAGCCTAAAGACGTCCACTGCTAGACGAGAACGCTGCTGCCTATTCTCTAGTAGTTCGTATTATGTATTTACAGAATTATAATAATAATCTTCTTCGTCTTTTTCTTCTTCTTAGCGTGTCGATAGAAATCAAAATAGCTACGAGCTTAGCACTTTCAGTAGCGTCCATCAACTCCTTTATAATTCTATTGAATTACTATTTCATGAAAAAGTCTTTGCAAATAAACGTAAAAAAAATGAATTTCGCGGGTTACTCTATAGTTTCCATCGTATTCCCGTAGCTCATTAGCTCATTTACTTTACAAAAAAGAGTGATTAAAATCTCGTTTCTATCCGATTTACACCTTACAAATTGAGCTAAGGCTGCATTCACACCAAACATATTGTCATCGGCTGACGCGATGTCGACGACGCTGTGGCAGCGACTTCGTCCGCGTATTATACTCTAGCTTCTGCACACGACTTCGTCCGCGTCAATTTTTTCTACCCTGACCCTTCCCGTCGCATCGAATTGCCTGCCAGTTTTCGTTCATTTTTCGTTGCTGCTCCGCTCCTTTTAATCGTAGCGTGATGTTATATAGTTTATAGCCTTCCTCAATAAATGGGCTATCGATAACAAAAAGATTTTTTCAATTCGGACTCGTAGTTCCTGAGATTAGCGCGTTCAACCAAACAAACAAACTCTTCAGCTTTATAATATTAGTATAGATATACCTTCCTCTTGAATCAGTCTGTTTATTGATGAAAACCGCATTAAAATCCGTTGCGTAGTTTAAAAGATCTAAGCATACAAACGCGGGAAGCGACTTTGTTTTATACTAAAAAAATAATAGATTTTAAATAAATGAAGATATCGAAGTATTAAAATGTTGCGTACGAATGGAAGAAGATTTTCTTGGCATGTCAGAAGTAGTTGTGAATGTGACTTACGAAAGTGTTGTTAACTTATTACATCAACTTTATGATTTAATATTTTCTCTTTAACCCATGAAACAATCGCCTACTAGAAGCAGTTTGCATGTAAGCTCAACGATTTACACGATTATATTCGGCCGCTTATTATACATATACACTTTCTACTTGAATCACTCTGTTAATGAAAGAAAACCGTATCAAAATTCGTTGCATAGTTTTAAAGATCTAAGCGTACAAACACAAAATGCGACTTTGCATTTTTTTATACCATGTAAGTAGGAAGATGTAATTTCCAGCGTATTTTTCTAATGAATAATGTCCGGTTCATACCTCATTTTTCGGGTTAATGTACATGTGTATAAATAATTGCAGTGTGTCCTTAATTTTTGTAATTGGTTTTATACCACTTTAATGTTCGGGAAAAGCCGATCAGCTGAGCTCTCGAATTGGCCAGCCGAGCCCACCCAAGGGAAGTTTGCCTAACCGGCGAGCAACGAATGAAAGTCGAATAAATGTAGTAACTGTTTCGGGTCGGCTTTGTTGTTTAATCAATATTGCTAAACCGAACAGATGAGAAATTCCCGTATTTTTAAGAACCTTCGCTTTCTAAACTCAATCTGTCAAAAAAATATTTCAAAATCAAGTTTCTGACATTGTCATGGTTAAAACATTGCGAATAGGTGTTTAACGTTTTAATCACGGGATTTATGACTGTTTGATGGCAATAGGCTCGTCAGCTATTACATGGGATGAAACATAACTTGCCCGAACCCTTCTATCTTTGAGCGAACATTACGTTTGGTGTGAACGCGGCCTAACGAACGCCACACAAACTAAAAGCGTTTCTTTGCAACTGTTTCGCATCTATTTCGCTACGCATTAACGCATAGCCTAAATGACAACAAACAAAAACAATAAGGCTGTAACGATACACGATACTTTTAGCATTGGCGATTAGGTCGTCGCTTTTCAGAAGCTAGATATAGCGACTGAATGCTACTGTACTTACTCTCCATACAAATTTAGACGCTAGTCACAGCGAAGTAAATTTACTGGGGACTAACTTAAATTGTTCGTATATTCAAATCATAACCAATAAAAATTAAAAATTTCGCACTCAACCTCCCACACACACTCATCCATATGAATTCTACACAAAAGGAGGCACTAATAAAAAAAAAAACTAACATTTTTTGTTTTTCCTCATTATTATTATATCGTTTTTTGCTTTTATTCTGATACTATGAGATCCGCATTAATTTAGTTAGTATTTAAATCTTACATTTATAGGGAAGAGCGCTGTTGTCGTGAGATACAGATATTAATTTATGTAACTCAGACACAGATGTCTTTTAAACTTATTAGAGATCATATTATATTTGTTATCAAATTAAAGTAATTGAATTAAAACAATAAATACAATTTGAAACCAATGTAAAAAAACTGGCCAAGTGCGAGTCGGACTCGCGCACCGAGGGTTCCGTACAAACCTGTAGGTATATAAGTAAAAGTTCACCCATCACGACAATCGAGTCGTAGTTCTGTTCTGTTTTTTGGCTTGGTTTTATTCTGTTTATTATATGATGTAACCAAAAATTTACGGTTTTCGCAATTTTTCCTTTATCTGTGCTATAAGACGTTGCTTCGTACCAAATTTCAAAATTCTAGATCGACTGGAAGTACCCTTTAGGTTTTGATTCCCTTGCGAGTTTCGAAAATTTGCTGAAATTTGCGGCATAAACGGCTATATCTTTTGATTGCGTTAGCTTAGAAGTTTGATTTTTTCACAGCTCCAAGGGACAGTAGACTAGAGTATTTGATATAAATTTCAGCTTGATACCTCCACGCGTTCTTGAGAAAAAGGGTCTTGACAGACGGACGGACGGACGGACAACAAAGTGATCCTATAAGGGTTCCGCTTTTTCCTTTTGAGGTGCGGAACCCTAAAAAAAAAAACAAACAGTTTATGACACGGCAAATTGACAAAGGGTGTCATTTTTATTTCTATTTATTTATAGGATAGACACCGAAAGTGACCAAAAATTAAGCTGTGTGTTTTTTCAACGCACTGGAATGTGGTCTGCAGATTCTCAACGCTCGGTTCAATACCTAAAGTTGAAAATCCAGTATGCAATATTTTTCCATTCGTACGAACGTGGCTTAATTTTGCAAAACAGCCCCGATGCAATTTATTTAGTAACCGACGAAAAAAAACGGAGGAGGTTGTCAAGTGAAGGCGTCCAACTTTATAATAATCTACCGGTAGAAATCAGAAACACATCTTCTTTCAAGATATTTAAATCTAAACTCAAGCAGTACGTCACCAACAACACAAAACTATTATGTTAACGATTAAAGGTAGTGTTAGACACGATAAAATGTCGACATCGTGCCTTAACAAAACTGTTAGCTACTAGACTACACTTACCTTAATTATGTATTTATTCGTTAAGTGAACAATTTATGTTCTTCTGGAATAAATAAAGAATCTTTAAACCCAAGTCCACGCGTATATTTTCGGCGCCAAACAAGCAAATTAATTAATTAATTTGGTTTGGTTATTTCTATGAATTTCAACTAATTTTTTGCTTTTCAGTTTTTTCAGCGGTTTATTTTTTTTGTTAAAACGTATTTATTTTATAATTTTTTGTGGCTATAAACTACTAATTATTTGCTTGCAAAATCGGACTATTCTGTAAGAAGTTATGCGGGGTCATACATTACAAATCAATGAGTGAACAATCAATCATCTCCTTTTTTCCTACCCTTAGGGTTGGAGTTTGTTTTCCCAATTTATATGGGACTAACTTTGGGGTATACACCGTGACATTTAAGTCGTCTTACGACGGCAGCCCACTTCATGTAACGAATGACTACTACGCATACATAAAAAAAAATAACATTTAAATAATTAAAAAATAAAAATATTTTTCAATATGATGACGCATGACGTGGTTTAAATATGATATTTTGTCTCATGGAAAATGGAGATGGAATGATCTAGCCGACTCGTGCACTGGGTAGGTATGTTCTCTACCGTATGATACGTAAACATTATTAACAGGATGTTTCATAGTTCTAATCCATTACTTACTTTTCTTAGTACCTATTATCTTAATTAATGGTAACAATTTTCAATCACGCCTAGAGGTATATTATATTGGATACATTGAGTGGACAAGCTTTGTAAGACGACTAAAATGTCACAGTGTATACTTTCCAATTTTTGAAGTGAAAACTTCTTTAGCGGCGTTGAGCACTTTTTCTGTAATGGGTATAAAATCTTAAACTCGCGTCAGGACACGTGACCTGATCGAAAAAGCGTAGGACGGATGGAGAGTAGACAGCTATCCCCTCTCTACGGCGCGGCGAAAATGTATGCCTGGGCCTACTGTTTCGTTTAGGCGGCGCAGGGCGCTTGCGCGAATGTTCGTCTATGTTACAGCGTGCCACGCGCATCCATGGATGGTGACAGCTGATGGCTCGACCGTCTGTGTAGTGATCACATTGTTGTGTATTCGTAAAATTCGTGAATATAAAGTGCTTAAAATATGGAAATTGAACAACAAATTATTCCCTAACCATTCCAAAATATCAAACATGCTCAACGTTAATAATCAAGTTTTCACTTCTGCCGGCACTCCCGGAGTGCAATTTTTTGAAGTGAAAACTTCTTTAGCGGCGTTGAGCACTTTTTCTGTAATGGGTATAAAATCTTAAACTCGCGTCAGGACACGTGACCTGATCGAAAAAGCGTAGGACGGATGGAGAGTAGACAGCTATCCCCTCTCTACGGCGCGGCGAAAATGTATGCCTGGGCCTACTGTTTCGTTTAGGCGGCGCAGGGCGCTTGCGCGAATGTTCGTCTATGTTACAGCGTGCCACGCGCATCCATGGATGGTGACAGCTGATGGCTCGACCGTCTGTGTAGTGATCACATTGTTGTGTATTCGTAAAATTCGTGAATATAAAGTGCTTAAAATATGGAAATTGAACAACAAATTATTCCCTAACCATTCCAAAATATCAAACATGCTCAACGTTAATAATCAAGTTTTCACTTCTGCCGGCACTCCCGGAGTGCAATTTTTTTTTTTTTTTTTAATCAAAATCGGACTGCTGCGTAAAAAGTTATTACACTGCTTCTTGTCGTTAGTTACTGTTACTAGGCTAATTTTGAAAGTACCAACATCATAATGATAAATCAGTCTTTTATCAAATAATACGACGTGAAGCGAAATAATGTTGTCGAACCGATAGGAAGTTCGCGTTGGTCTGATAACGGTTACCCTTTTTTTTTTCTTTTGTGGATCGGCAATCATCAAATGACTAAAACCCACCCGTGTTCCTTCAGTTGCCCATGTGCCAGGATCACGGTATCTCTTTCGAACAATCTCGCGACCCTGGCAGGCATCGGTCCTAGCAGACCCCTACAGTGCTGCTGACATCTCTTTGAGGCGCGCGTGGAACACTACGCGCCGTCGACCCGAGCCTGGTCCTTACCGGGCGGCGAGCTACCCATTGCTCGCCGCCCGCAAGCCCGCGCCTACGGTGGCCGCGAGTCTGCTATTGACTCCCGACGCCCGGGGCGTCTCTTCCTGCGGTGGCTAGGGATGTGAGGGCGCAGAGACTGCCACTCCCTCACGCACTCCGCCTCCTCCTTCGCGAGCAATACTGCTTCGCAGAAGGAGGTGACGGCTTCCCATGCCCTCTCGCTCCGTACCATGGCTCGCACCAGGGCCGGACGCGAGAGGTCGCCGCCGCCGATCGCCTCCGCGAGGACACGGCGGTGCTCCGCCCAGGCAGGGCACACCTCCACCGTATGCTGTACCGTGTCCTCCAGACGATCCTCGAAATGGAAACACCCGGGCGTTTCCTCCCGCTTTATCCTGAACAGGAACCCACCGAAGCACCCATGCCCGGTGAGAACCTGCGTCAGGCGGAAGGTGAGGACGCCGTGGCGCCTCTGTATCCACTCCTCAAAGAGGGGACTTACCGCCGCAATTGTGGCGTGCCCAATAACAGTTACCCTGGAAAGAACATAATTATGAATCTAGGAACTACGTGAAGATAAAGTTAGATATTACTATTGTTATTCGTGTTTCTCCAAAGAATTTTCCATAAAAAACGGGTTGATAGTTCAGGTTAAGCTACGCTTGTCGCGGTTGATCCGTGGATGGGTGACCATCTTTACATACCAAGACCCTTCCGTGCCTTGGAAAGCACGTTAAGCCGTTGTCCCGGCTGTCTTTCGTAGATCTTAGACAGTCGTTACGGGTCGTCAGAAGTCCGAAAGTTTGACAACCAGTCTTATCAGGGGGTATCGTATTACCCAGTTACTGGATTGTGGAGGTCAGATAGGCAGTCGCTCCATATAAAATACTGGTACTCAGCTACATCTGGTTAGACTGGAAGCCGACCCAACATAGTTGGGAAAAGGCCAAGCAAATGATGATGATTTTCCATAGACAATCAAAGGTAGAGAGAAAAAGGAAAGAAAAATAAGTTTACTAGTCAAAAAAAAATGCGTGTGAGCTCAGGAGGACACCCGGCAGGAATGCAGTTCCTTAGACTATTTATTCAACTCGAAAGTAATGTCGTCTATATTTCAAATACTCACAACTTAATTTGTCCTCACTATCGGCTTCAGTACCTTTGAAAAACATGAAAGCGTAGTATAAGTTATCGTCATCTGCAGAAATCGGGATAAAGCTGACAGCCAGTCTGCGACTGAATCTGGATCATAGGCCACTCCCAATTTGTACATCACCCGGCTCTCCGCTTTCCTTATCATAGTCTATCAGCACCCCAATTGCGTAACACACTATACACAAAGATATCCATTGCTTCCTAATGTAAAAAAAAATGTATGATGAATGTTGTTGAAGTATCAAAATGAAGGCCCGCAATAACCCTTTTGTTTGGACATAGGTCCCAAACTGCACCCTACTTTGATGAAAAAATACGCAATAACCCTTTTGGACATAGGTCCCAAACTGCACCCTACTTTGATGAAAAAATTGTGGTACCTAGTTATGTAACACATATAAAATGGCAATTGATCGTAATGTCATTTATTTTTACAGTTCAGCCACGTTCATTGCGTTATTTACCAATGTAAACGCCAGTAAAAATTCGTCAAGCCTTAAGAGCAATGGATTAAGTTTTTCAGAACCCTGGAATTGATATTGACAGTGAGGGTGCAAATAACGTCCCTATGAAGTAATCAATAAAAATATTTTTATTTCACATAAACCTACATGGGCACTTATGAAACGTCAGAAGCTAGGTGCACGGTACCAAATTGTTGATTCCTATAGAGAAGCGCCGGCAAGAAACTCCATGGTTACTCTTTTTAAAATAATTGGCATTACAATGGTTTTAAATTGCAAAATTAATAGGTATGAGAGAACAGTGTAGGACTGTCAGTACCAAGTACATCCCTTTGGATGAACGGATTGAAAGAGAGATGAATGGATTAGGAAATAGGACGTATAGTTATTGAAAGCGAGGGTGCAGATATAGTCCCATCTAATAAGGCTAAAGGGGCATCGCAACTGACTGTGATCGATTGTAAGCGGAAGAGAAAATCTCTTGAAACGCACATTGAGTGTGCTAAATGTTTTTGCGCGTCATTCGCATGTGCTACTTTATAGCTACTGCACTTCATTCCATGTTGTCAATTTCCATTTTGATGGACAAGAAAGTGCACTGTTGTTCGTCTCACTGTCTGTCTTCAAAATGAGGCTTTTCAAGAAAAGTTGCCGCGCTTTCTCAAGATGGATTGACCATTTCGGACTCTACTCATAGCTTCTGCCTGCGACCTCGTCTGCGTTTTTCTCCCCCCCCCCAGTCCTATCCTCATCACATCGCGTCACATCGCCCGCCCGCGCTGTTTCTTCGTTTTCTCTGAGCGTTCGTTTTTATTAGGGTTCCGTTGCCAAATGGTAAAAAACGGAATCCTTATAGATTCGTCATGTCTGTCTGTCTGTCCGAGTATGTCACAGCCATTTTTTTTCCGAAACTATAAGAGCTATGCTGTTGAAACTTGGTAAGTAGATGTATTCTGTGAACCGCATTAAGATTTTCACACAAAAATAGAAAAAAAAACAATAATATTTGGGGTTCCCCATACATAGAACTGAAACTCAAAAAAAAATTTTTCATCGAACCCATACGTGTGGGGTATCTATATCATTTTTTTCTAAACTGAATAGTTTGCACGAGAGACACTTCCAAAGTGGTAAAATGTGTGTAGCCCCCCCCCCCCCCAACTTCCAAAATAAGGGAATGATAAAACTAAAAAAATATATAGATGTACTTTACCATGTAAACTTCCACCGAAAATTGGTTTGAACGAGATCTAGTAAGTAGTTTTTTTTTTAATACGTCATTAATCGTAAACCACAATTTACCTTTCATTCAGTCAACTCAAATATAAAAATTAAAAAAAAAAAACATTTAATTTCATAAACATAAACCTTATGCATAAACCGTGAATACCTGCAGGTTCGTACGGAACCCTCGGTGCGCGAGTCCGACTCGCACTTGGCCAGTTTTTTTGATTGGTTGTCAAAGGTCGTAGGGGTGATGCCATAAGCACTACTATCTAGTACTCCCAAGCAGATTTGAAAAATTCTCTTTGCCTCTGGTAACCTAATTACTGAGGAAGGAAAAAGGTATTTTACATCGCTTCGATCCTAAGGAGCCGAGCACAGAGAATGCGAAGCGAAAGAAAAGTTAAAGTGGGAACGGCGAATTTGGCTGTTACTTTTACGAATTCCACGCGAAGTCACGGACAGAAGCTTATTTATTACTAGCTTTTGCCCGCGGCTTCGCCCGCGTGGATGTCGACGTATTACCGCGATTAATGTATTAAGAATGCATTAATCCAGGTTATTATAGGTAATTACCCGCGACTTCGTCCGCGTGGTATTTTTAGTAAAAAAGTTTTTTTGTTCGTTTTTTTTTTCGTGAGATTCTATTTTTTTTCTAAAATAATAGTAGCCTAAGTCACTCCTTGTTACATCAGCTATCTGCCAGTGAAAGTCCCGTCAAAATCGGTCCATTTATTTCAGAGATTAGCCGGAACAAACAGACAGATAAATTTAAAAAAATGTTGTTTTGGTATACATATGAACCGTGGATACTCCATATTATACACTTAGTAAAAAGCGGTTATTTTAATATTACAAACAGACACTCCAATTTTATTTATTTGTCTAGATAAGTTTATGAGTAAAAAGTACCAATCGCGGACAATGTAATAAAATACTGTATTGTCTTGTTTCAGATCACCTTCGAACAAGAAACGTTGTTATGAAGACGTAACTACAGGGTGAGTGATTCAATAATATTTTTTCTATTATTGGGTTTTTTTTAGAGCCACAAAATATACCAAGATACAAGCGACGCGGACGCTTATATCTTGGTTTGTGGGTCACCGAATATGTCTCATTGTTTTGTTATATCAAAGTACCAGCTTTTGCCCGCGGCTTCGCCTCCGTGGATGTGGGAAATGATCGCAAGAGTACGTAATACCGCGGTTAATGTATTATGAATGGATTAATCCAGGTTATATAGGTAATTACCCGCGACTTCGTCCTCGTGGTATTTTTAACAAAAAAGTACTTCGTTCGTTTTTTTTCTTGAGATTCTATTTTATAATTTTTTTTCTAAAATAAAAGTAGCCTAAGTTACTCCTTATTACATCAGCTATCTGCCAGTGAAAGTACCGTCAAAATCGGTCCAGTCATTTCAGAGATTAGCAGGAACAAACAGACAGACAGACAAAAATTGTAAAAAATGTTGTTTTGGTATATGAACCGTTTATACATCCATATACACTTAGTAAAAAGCGGTTATTTTAATATTACAAACCGACACTCCAATTTTATTTATTTGTCTAGATTACACGAACTAACGCCTTTTTCCCATGGGGGTAGGCATAAACTACGGTACGCCACCTGCTACGATCCATACAAACTCCTTTTGCCTCGTTTAGGTTCATAAATCTGTACCTCACCTTTCTGAAGAAAATCACCAATAAGGTCACTATTTGTCTTCCTAGGGCATACCCTTTTGCGTTTCCACTCACATCTGCCTTTTAAATGCCTTTTTTAAGCCGTCCTTCAGTCATCCTCGCAACATGACCAAACAATCTTAGCATACTCTTTTATAACGTGGCAACCCGAGAGCATCATTTGTATGCTGTCCGCTAGAAGGCGCTTAGTTAGTTAACGTACGGTTGTGACACGTTCGAGTGGTAACTGCTCGCGCTCAAATAAAATCTAGCTAATAAGTGAGTTTGTCAAGACTGTTCTATGTGTTAAAGCTGTTTTTCTTGAACAATAAACTGTTATCGTAATAAGTGAGTCCTAATTTGCTCCCCACCGACGCTATACTTTTCAATTTTTCTCACTATATCTTTAAAACCGTTGTATTATCACATCATCCCTCAGCCTATCGATTCATAGTCAAACATGCTTCATAGGGAACGTATTTACACACAATCCACAGCATTAATTTTGTTTCTGAAAGTATATACGGTACTTATAACAAAAATACAAAAGCGTTGAGATCCTTATTCTTTTTGTGAAGTCAGTTAAAAACAAGATGGAAGAGATAGTTCAAATTTTGGCCACCCGTCAAATATCCAATTTTTTTGTATTCTCATACAGCCCCGAGTCCCCGACCCTTGCTCGAGCTAGCCCGCACCGCTGAACCTGTAGCATTAAATTCGTCCCTAAATACTAAAAATTCGGATCCAATCCTTGGTGCCCTCTTCCAGCGACGACGCCCTAAGCTGAGATTACTACCCCACAGCGGGTGCCATTAGCGTGCAGTCGCTTTAGCTTTGAAGCCCTGGCTGGAGGGCTTAATTTATTGAGGCAGCCTCAATCAACCTCATAGGTTGACCTGCGACGAACTTGTTGCGCCACTTTTTCTTGCCAGCTAAAGCACTAGGTAGTGGTGAAGGGCTGGCGTTTTGGGGGCTTGTCTTATGTAATTTTGACGTTCGAAAAGTCCAGATCCTCAGCCTATTTTGAATAAATGACTTTTGATTATGTCATTCCCACAACAAATACTAGTTCGTGGCGATATGAAAGAAGCATTAAGGCTTGTTCAGACTAACGCGACGTCACCTGCGAATCGGCGATTTATATCCGTAGAACAATATTTCTATGACCGTGTCGTGACGCACAGGTCGAACCCTGTGTGAAGTGTCGCGCGCGTTTTCATAGAAATTGTTCTACGGATATAAATTGCCGAATCGCACGCGATTATCGCGTCGCGCTAGTCTGCACGAGCCTTTAAGAGAAAACTAATACTGCCCAGCCCCCTTTTTTATTTTTTTGTGGGTGGGAAACGGGCGGGCGTGTCAGACTTTTACTGACTAAAACCCACCCGTGTTCCTTCAGTTGCCCATAAGCCAGGGCCGCGGTATCTCTTTTAAACAAATCTCGCTACCCTGGCAGGTGCCGAGCCCCCTGAGGCTATCTATTATGATACCTTGAGGTCAACCCAACCTAATTAACCCTCCAGCTAATCTCTCCACTAGGTATTAAAATGATCTCACTTTTGAGGACATGTCATCGACCTCTCAAAGATTTAATTAAGAATGTCGTGACCTTTTTATCTCAACTAAATTCAATTGAATACATTAAATAATTGAATTAAGATAAATTTTGTTGTGATGCTGTTCGCTAGTGCATTGACTTTCAGATAAGCAAGGACAGAGGGTCTTTCATTAAGAGAGTGAGCTTTGTCTTAAATAATTATAATTAGTAGATGTAGGTAGTTGAAGATAACGTAATTTGTAACTAGCGAGAGGGAAAGAAAGAGCAATAACAATGACTGGACAACCAACACACCGTTATCTGATCCCAAACTAGGCAGAGCCTGTACTATGGCAACCAGGCAACTGATAAATATACCTCTATATTTCTTAATACATGTTATACAAATGATTGTGCTCATCACACAAAGATTTGTCCTGGGTGGGAATCGAAGCCACGACCTCAGTCTTCGCAGTGAGGGTCACTAACCACTAGACCAGAGTTACTCAAAGTGGGGTTCGCGAACCAAACAACAAAATATATACAGTCGAATTGAGAAACCTCGTCCTTTTTTTGAAGTCGGTTAAAAAGTGTCGTGACAACTTTTCGTAACATTTTTTCCGTCTAGCCCCCCCTTTCACAACGCGCGATAAGGAACTTCGTTCCAATAAACTACTGGTATTCAGCTGCATAGTCACGGTTAGACTGGAAGCCGACTTAAACATAGTTAGGAAAAGGCTGGGCACATGATGAGATAACCAAATAAAATGCAAGGTCAGGAAGATGATGATAAGGGTTGGTAGGACGGGAAGCTGATTTTAACAACATACATAAACTAGTCTTGCTTTTTTCCCATGGGGATAAGCAGAAACTACAGAACAACAGAACGCCACCTACTATGATCCTCACATAGAGTTGCAAAGGACTCGAGTCTTTGAGTCCTAATTTTAAAGACTCGGCTCAATTATGCAAGACTCAGTGTGCTCAAAAGGCTCGGAGTCTACAGATAGCCCTCGAGTTTTTTCGAATGATGAGCTTCAAGACTCGAGTCCTTTTTAAGACTTGAGTCTACAAGATTCGAGTCCTTTTTAAAACTCGAGTCCCTTTTATAGACTCGAGAATGACTCGGGCTCGGCTTGACTCTAGACTTCGACCCTTTTGAGCAAACTGAGTCTTGCATAATTGAGTCGAGTCTTTAAAATTACGACTCGACGACTCGAGTCCTTTGCAACACTATCCTCACATACTCCTTTTGCCTCGTTTAAGTTCATACATCTGGTTATACACGCAGTTTACCAGTACTACGCACATGACCGTACTGAAGAACATCACCAATAAGGTCACTAAATGAGTTTAAAAAACCGGCCAAGTGCGAGTCGGACTCACGCACCGAGGGTTCCGTACAAACCCGTAGGTATTCACGGTTTATGCATAAGGTTTATGTTTATGAAATTAAATGGTTTTTTTTAATTTATATACTTGAGTTGACTAAATGAAAAATGTTCGACGCCAGACCTACCGTTCCAGGACAGACAGCAAAAGGGCCACAATGGGCGGGTCTTGGGTAAGCGTGGGTCGAACTGTCCGCCGTGCGCGGAGCTGATTAACAAATATTCAAACACTCACCTGGTTGAGGAAAACTCGAGGTCTCAGGTACTGGGCCTACTTGGATTTATGTATGTAAATGAGTGTATATTGTATTGTGTAGTGAATCTGTAAGTATTTCAAGATTCAGGCCGCTTCAAGACGCTAAAGATTTTCACACGCGGTTTCAATAGGTCACACTATAACCTCAAACTATTTCAATCAAATTCCAAAATAAAACCCGTTCAATATTGTCAACAGGGGTTGTTTGCACACAAAACAATCGGATCTCAACAAATTGTCCGCAAATCAACAAGATTAACAATTAATATTCTCAAAACCAAATAGCCAACCATCCTCCCTTTTTCAAGATCAAATTCAAGTGTCAAAATCAAACTGACAAGTGACAGTAGTCACTCCGCTACACGTCAAGATGCGCAGGCGCACAGAGCAAACAAAAAACTGTCGTACGGTCGACTGTCTGTGGTCACGGGACGGAACATGAAAGGTAAATTGCGGTTTACGATTTATGACGTATTAAAAAAAAAAAACTACTTACTAGATCTTGTTCAAACCAATTTTTGGTGGAAGGTTACATGGTAATGTACATCATATATTTTTTTAGTTTTACCATTCTCTTATTTTAGAAGTTACAGGGGGAGGGGGAGACACATTTTAGTTTAGAAAAAAATGATATTAGAAACCTCAATATCATTTTTAAGACCTATCCATAGATACCAAACACGTATGGGTTTAATGCAAAAAACATTTTTGAGTTCCAGTTCTAAGTATGGGGCACCCTAAAGACAGACATGACGAATCAATAAGGGTTCCGTTTTTTGCCATTTGGCAACGGAACCCTAAAAAGCCGAAAGAAAGAGACGGCATGACACTACAATGACCTTTCGTTCTTATATTTTTATCCGAATATGAAAACATGTCCTTAGTAACAAGAATTGTATAATTATGTTCAAGTAAGAGACCTTAAGAACATCGGACAACTGTTAATACGAAAACCTGTATTTCAACATCTTATAATTGTCTTGGCATAAAAAAAACAAACCTTATTTGCTATCACGCTCAGGATTCGTGAATATAAACGCTATAATCAGACTTACAAAAAAACTAAACATGACTATCTAGCTAGACAGATGACTTGGAGAATGTCGCGAGTTGTCAATTAATGTGAGCTGCCCTGCAATACTGATCTTTTCATTCCGACTCAGCCCGTCGCTTGCTGCTCTCTACCAGCGATGCCATAAGCCGAGGTCCGTACCCCACAGGGGGTGCCCTTAGCGAGTAGTCGCTCTAGTTTTAGGTTTTTAAGCCCTGGCTGGAGGCCTTAATTTATGAACAACTGATTTTTGCAGCTAGGAATGGGGAAGAGTGATAAAACTTCCCGCGCCATGTGTCGCAAGAGATGATGGTCGAGCGATGTGGGGTGACATCGTACGACATGTCGTGCAGAATCGAAATCGTTGGCCAAGGTCGTGATCAAGATATCTGACTACCAGTAACAACTGTCAAAGATATACAAATGACAGCCGGGACTGCCTAACGTGCTTTCAGAGGCACGGTGGACTCTCTGTATGTTTGATGTAGACCCTCGGGACGAACGCGCGTTGTTTTTGCCTTGAAGATCGTTCCTTGTGGCTGTTTTAATTAACCGACTTCAAAAAAAGGAGGAGGTTATCAATTCGACTGTATTTTTTTTTAAATGTTTGTTAGCTCATAACTTTTGACTGGATGAACAAATTTTGATGATTCTTTTTTTATTTGAAAGCTGGTGGTTCCCGAATGGTCCCATTTGGTTCCATTTGGACAATGGGTCCATGTGAAAACCACATAAGTCTTAAATTTGCATTAAGTATTTGCGCGACGAATGAACGAATAACGCGATTAGATTAGTGCGGGTATCTACTATAACTAAAAAGTTAAAAATAAAAACTTTTTACAAAAAAAAAAAAAAATAACAGACTTCCTAAAAAAAACACTACAAAAGTGAAAAATAGCTTTAATTTCGGAAGTCGGTGGCAAAAAAAAAACTTAAATACAGATCCTAAGACACAATCCGCATCACGCTCCGCCCAAGAGCGGGAGACGCCATTTGATGATTTCCATACAAAAAAAAAATCCTGGATGCGAACCTACAACCTACAGCGCGTAAGTCGAGGCCGATACCACTGGGCCACCATTAAAATCAAAATCAAAAGTCATTTATTCAAACTAGGCTGAGAGTCAGCACTTTTCGAACGTCAAAGTTACATGAGACAGTCCCCCAAAAACGCCCACCCTTCGACACTTCCTAGTGCTTTAGCTGGGAAGAATAAGTGGCGGAACAAACTCCCCAGCAGCACAGCTGTCTGTTAAGTTAGAAGAACTTGATTCTATACAGTATTATGTAAGTAATTAATAGTATAAAACAAAACATACATCAAATTATGCGTCATATGTCAGCTAGCACACGCCAATATACGAACAAAACATTAAAAAACTAAACTCAAGCTGAAATAATAAAATCGTAAATAGAACTTAAAACCTAAATAAGAGCCTCCTGGTATAAAGGGCGTGCCCGCTTACATACACAACGATGAGGAAAGCTAATTCTGATTCTGGTTGAAAGAACATAAACATTGAGTTAATTACAGCGACCAACTATTCTTATCGTTTAAGAAGTCGTTGATAGAATAGTATGCCTTTGAACAAAGGTTGGATTTTACTTTAGCTTTAAACTCATTAAACTGCAAATCTATGAAAGCAGAAGCTTGTTGAAAAAAGTAATACCAAGACCAACAAATGAATTATGAACCTTATGAAGCCGGTGAAAGGGAGCACGTAGCTTGTGCATTCCTCCGTGATATGCGGTCGCTCCATATAAAATACTGCACCCTAATTGCGAAACGCACAATTTAACAGAATCTGAATGGGATTGAAGATTATTTCTAAACCATTGCGTCATTTGTTCGAATAAATTGTCGGCTCAGCAACGTAAATAACGCAATGAACGTTGTTTAACTATGAATATTAAACCAATTCCTACCGATAAAAAGTTCCGCAATTACCCTTCTGATTTTTAGCTGCATTCGGTTTGGCTGGAAGTCGACCCCAACATAGTTGAGAAAAGGCGTGGTAAATAGATTGACTCGTGGAAACTATTTTTATAGCTAGTGTCGAGAGAAGAATGCGCGACACCCTTAACTGATAACGACGTATTTACTGATAAGCAGACCATTTTAATTACAGCGTCGTCCATTGTTTTGAACTAAATTGACGATATACCCTTGATATTGTTATAGGCGAAGTCTGTATGGGCAATGGGCTATGCATGTGATCAATGTAGCACATGCGGAACGGGTCAGGCGATTAGGTTTATTTTGTAAACAGAAACATATGGGTGTGTTTTTATGGTAGAATTTTGCATAGCTCCGTGTTGTGCCGGAGGTAAAGAATAGCACTGTGCCATTTCTTCCCGTGGGTGTAGTATAAACGTCACTAAGGGACTTAGAGAATAGGCAGCAACGTTCTCTGTGTATTTTACCATCATACTGCGATCGCCAACACGCGCCAAGCGTGGGGATTATGGCAAAACTCTCCAAATGCTTGGGGTAGGCCTAAATTCAGCAGTGGACGTATTTGGACTGAAATTTTGATAAATCGTAGCGGTTAGTTGTCAGAATATGAGACAAGTACAGTTCGAAAGACACACAGACACAAACCGTACCGACCTCGCCGCCGAGGTCCGTCGTCGCGACCCCGACTTAATAGTCCCTCCCGACCCTTGCAAGAGCCAGCCCGCGATGCTGCGCCTGTAGCTTTAAATTAGCCCCTAAATAATTTAACCCAGATCCAGCATGTCCCTTGCTGCCCTCCCCCAGTGATCGCCTAAGCCGAGGTGCGAACCCCCCTCGGGGTTACCCTTAGGACTTTCGCTTTAGTTTTTAATTTTACTATGGCCCGGCTGGAGGTCTAAAAAGTTTAACTTTTTAGAAATCGCCAGGCAAAAATCCGTTTAAGTAGTCATAATCTTATTTCAGGTCCAAAAAAGAAAAAAGTTCAACCACACTAAACATGCTGAACTGCCCCGTTAGTGTCGTGGTCTCAAGCGTGACCGCTGTTCTGGGGATCCTTGGTTCGCTTCCTAGGTGGGGTAAAGTTTTATTGGATTTTTCCATTTGGAATTTCTTAGCAACATCTCTGTCTGAGTCTGAAAGTTGGCAGTGTGAAACTCCCGTGCCTCGGAAACCATGTTAGGTCGTTGGTCCCGCCTGTCGTTCCTGTATCTTTGACATTCGTAACGGGTCGTCAGAAGCCTGAAAGCTTGACAAACCAGTCTTAACAAAGGCAGTCATAGTACGCAGTAAATGAGTTGTGGAGTTCAGATAGGCAGGCGCTTCTATACTACAGGGTGTGGCGTAAGTAGTGGTCCACCGTTCAGGATTCGATGAACCAGATAATTAACTATAACAACTGAAAATTTTAAACATTTTTACCCAAGGGTTCCGAAAATATTTCATTTTTGTCTTTTATTTACGAAATTTCTACCTTTTATTACATATTTGTTTGTAGTTTCAACAAAAACCATTATTTTTTCATTTTGATTTCTGTTAATTACTGCTGAATACTAGAGCTATCATGATAAATTATGATTTTTAATGTAAATTCAGCTCTTTTGAAGAAAAAGTTGGTTCTTCTCTAATTTTAACCCCAATTTTTAACACACCATCAAGTACAAGAGCAATTTTTTTTTTAAATTTGGGGAAAAATGGTTAAAATTTTTAATTGTTATAGTTAATTATCTGGTTCATCGAATCCTGAACGGTGGACCATTACTTACGCCACACCCTGTATATTAATATTATAAATCTGAAGAGTTTGTTTGTTTGATTGAACGAATTGAAACATTCTTTTTGTTTTGGGTAGCCTATTTATCGAGGAAGGTGATAGGCTATATAACATGACGCTACAACCAAGACGAGCGGAGCAGTAATGAAAAATATTGCGAAAACAGGAAAAATCGTACGGGTAGGCGATTCGACGCGACGGGAAGGGTTGGGGGAAGAAGAAATTTAACGCGGACTAAGTCGCGGGCAGAAGCTAGTGTTAAAATACTATTATTCAGCTTCATTCGGTTAGACTGGAAGCCGATCCCAACATAGTTGGCAAAGGCTAGGCAGATTTATTGACCTCCACGGGGTTACCAACTTGTAGAGGTCAGATAAGTAGTCCCTTCATACAAAATACTGGTATTCTTTTCTATAATAGTCTCTTTTCGTGTCTGCTATCTCTTTTCATCGATTGGCTTATAGCCAACTTATTACCATAAAATGTTTATTCAGTTTTTATAGTAGTTTAAACAGCTGTTTACGAGTAGATTTGATATTCTTAGTTCTGACATTTTGACAGCTATGTGCGTGGGTCAGTTTGTTGCGAATTGGTACATGTTCTTTGAATGTATAATAATTCAAACGTGTATTATTTAGCGTTAATTTGCTAACAAATTTTATTCAGATCCAGCCCGCCTTTTGCTGCCCGCTACCAGCGATAACCTTTTTTTTTTTTTTTTTTTTTTTTTTTTATTTTTTTTTTTTTTTTGGATGGGAAATCATCAAATGTCTTCTCCCGCTCTGGGCGGAGCGGGAGGGCGTGTCAGACTTTTACTGACTAAAACCCACCCGTGTTCCTTCAGTTGCCCATGTGCCAGGGTCACAGTATCTCTTTAGAACAATCACGTGACCCCGGCAGGCATCGGTCCTAGCAGACCCCTTCAGTACTGCTGACATCTCTTTGAGGCGCGCGTGGAACACTACGCGCCGTCGACCCGAGCTTGGTCCTTACCGGACCAGCGATACCCTTAGGTCCGTACCCTACAGGGGGTGCCCTTAGCGAGTACTGGAAGTAGTCGCTTAGTTTTAAGTCCCAGTTGGAGGCTTTATTTTACCATGGTGGCGTCCAGTTAAGCAGCCGCCAACCTCATAGGTTGACCTGTGAGATACCATGCCCAAAAAAATATATCGGAAGACGAAGTCGAAGATGGTTTTCTATTTTTGTATTTTTGCGAGCGACTTCTAATATTAAAGTATCTTTTTACTTAGTTGTGTTTATTTTTTTGGAAAATGGTTCCGTTTTTATTCAGCTGCATCCGGGTAGACTGGAAGGTTCTATAGTTTGCGCCTTTATGGTTTGCTCCAGGGTCTAAGACGAGCAAAAGGAGTTTGAATCAGGTAGTTTCCTGTAGTTTCTGCCTACCTCCATGGGCAAAAGGATTGAGCTTATGTATCTACTTCTATGCTGTAGCTTCGAGTCATCATGTTCAGCCTATACTATTCTCTCCGTGAGAGGTATACCACCACGAGGGCCCAGTGCGGGTTGGTAGATGTCACACGTCTTCGAATTTTTGGTTCTAGGACATGCCGGTTTCCTCACGATGTTTTCCTTCACCGTTTTTGAGAGCAGTGGTGACGAAATAATTTACACAAAGTAAAGCGCCAGCCTGGGTTCGGAATCACGATCGTTGACGTCGACTTGTAAGTCGCGGCCGATAATACTGGGCCATCACAACTCTCAGTTTCGAGTAAATAAAATGAAATGAAATTTATTTGCAACTAGCTTTTGCCCGCGGCTTCGCCCGCGTGGATGTCGGAAATTAACGCAGGAGGACGTACTACTGCGGTAAGATGTGTTAATTCAGGTTATATTATAGGTAATAGCTGTTACCCGCGACCTCGTCCGCGTGGTATTTAACAAAAAGTTTTTCATAAAAACTGTCTTTGAAAACTACGCTGACATACGTCACAAAATTCAGCGTGTTTTTAGTTTTTTTAAACTATTATTTATTTTTTCTAAAATAAAAGTAGCCTAAGTTACTCCTTGTTACATCAGCTATCTGCCAGTGAAAGTTCCGTCAAAATCGGTCCAGCCATTTCAGAGATTAGCCGGAACAAACAGACGGACAGACAGACAAAAATTGTAAAAAATGTTGTTTTGGTATATGTACCGTGTATACATCCATATACAAATAGTAAAAAGTGGTTATCTTAATGTTAAAAACAGACACTCCAATTTTATTTATTTGTATAGATGTATAGATAACTGTAGTACGTATAGAGTAAATCGTTCGAGTATTTCTATACAATTGTCGAGCAATTCCATCAATTGATCCTTGTTGACCGATGCATCGACGCATTCGTGAAACACAGATTCTCTTGTCTCAAGGCAAGTAGACAACATAATACTAAGTGTACTTTTGAGATGGGGCAGTAAACCAAGGGTTTCCGTAGACCTCATTTCTTTTGTGCCATGCTTCGCTGCGAGGTATTAATTGTACTAATGTGAACGAAAATAATTCAGTAAAATAATGATATGAGATGAGATATCAGACACCCCACGCTTTTTTTCCATTCTTTTCTACTTTTTAGTTTGGTTTTCTATGGAAGCGTGTTTTTTAGTTTTTTTAAACTAATATTTATTTTCTATTTTTTAGGGTGTTTCGAATTTTGAGACGAACGTCAGCGTAGGTTTCGAAGACAGTTTTATTTGCTGTCCTGGTAACCCTGGCAAGGATAATGGCACAAATTTATGAAATTATAGTGTTGTCATCGGTCCTCGATAAGTCTACAGAGTTTAAATGAAATCTGTTCGTTTAAAGTGGGTCAAAATCGCGCTATAAGGAGTCGGTTACAAACAAACATACAAATGAAGCTAATATAAAGCGTGTCAAAATAATGTTTAACGCATGCTAATTTAGTATGATAAGGGCAGTTGAATGATAACTGCAACGCTTGTAAAAGGCAGCTAACTCATAATCACTATCATTAGGTACATAGGTAACACCAACCCTGTACGCTTGTAAAAAAAGCGTACAGCGTACGCTTTATATTAGCTTCACTTGTATGTTTGTATGTTTGTTTGTAAGCGACTGCACACCTGTCAAGGACCGATGACAATGCAATAATTTCATAAATTTGTTCCATTATCCTTGCCAGGGTTATCAGGACAGCAAAAAAGTGTCTTTGAAAACTACGCTGACATACGTCACAAACTACGCTGACATACGTCACAAACTACGCTGACATACGTCTCAAAATTCGAAACAACAAAATAATGTACAAAATAAAAAGTACAAAATATGGAAAAAAAGCGTGGGGTGCCTGATATCAATAAAAAAATACCTTAAAAAGCACCCCACGCTTTTTTTCCATTATTTTGTACTTTTTAGTTTGGTTTTCAATGGAAGCGTGTTTTTTAGTTTTTTTTAAACTATTATTTTTTTGTGTGTGTGGGAAATCATGAAATGACGTCTCGACGAGCGGAAGAGCGTGTGAGACTTGGACAGACTAAAACCCACCCTTGTTCCTTCAGTTGCCCATATGCCAGGGCTACGGTACCTCTAACCCTTGTACGCTTAGTTCGCAATAAACGTTTTTGACTTTGCGTAATACACTAACACTAGGAATCGGTTTCATTTTGACAGTTCGACAACATACATTGCGTTATTTACGTTGTTGAGCAGACAAAGTTTTCGAACAAATGAAGCAATGGATTGTGTTTCATAGTGTGTTACGCAAGAACGCTTATCGGTTTCATAATTAATTTCTACTTTATTTTCGGAGACAACTCGACAGAAACCACAGACACAAAACAAAAGAATATTTAATTTAAAAATCGAACAGAATGCCTACGCGGTTGTAGACGTGACTCGCACGCATCACGCGGTTAAACCGTGATGATTCTATTTTTAAATTCAAATATATTTGTGTAGACTCAGCTTCTATTCTTTTTCCATAAGTCATTGAACTGACATGTGTGCTTTGGCTATGTGGATTTCTGTTTCATCCTCCATTTCTCCAGAATGTTATTCAACTCAAATTTTCTTGAAATCTCATAGTCATTGTTTGTCTAGCCTTTCCCCAACTATGACGGGGTTCGCTTCCAGTCTAACCTGATGCAGCTGTATACCAGAATTTTACACGGAGCTACTGCCTTTCTGACCACCAAAACCCAGCTACTGGGTAATACGATACTCTTGGTAAGTCTGGCTATCAGACTTTCGAGCTTCTGACGACCTGTAAGTAACGACTGACAAAGATTCGCAATTGACAGCCAAGACCCAACTGCCTGTTATTTTTAAATTCGTCCCTAAATAATAATATTTCCGATCCAGACCGTCCCTTGCTGTGCTGCCCTCTACCAGCGATGCCCTTTTTTTGTGGGTGGAAATCATCAATTGCCGTCTCCCGCTCTTGGGCGGAGCGGAAGGGCGTGTAAGCCCGCGCCTACGGTGGCCAGGAGTCCGCTATCGACGCCCGGAGCGTCTCCTCCTACGGCGGCTAGGGACGTGAGGGCGCAGAGACTGCTACTCCCTCACGAGCCCCGCCTCCTCCTTCGCGAGCATTACTGCTTCACAGAAGGAGGTGACGGCTTCCCATGCCCTATCGCTCCGTACCATGGCTAGCACCAGGGCCGGACGCGAGAGGTCGCCGCTGCTTTACAGCCCCCCTTGAGCGGAACTCAGAAAGTTGAAGTTTTCATTGCGTAAGAAGTTACGTGCAACAAAATACATGCAATTAGTTTTGTATGTAAATCTGGATGACTAAGATTTTTATAATGATAGTTCGAGTGTTTGGCGAAACTCCAAAAAATCACGGAATGATGAAAAGCTTGTGGTTTTTTCCTTAATGTCTGAAACAGCTGTTTATTCAAGTGTGCAGATTTTCTTTATTATTTCTAATGGAAGGAACTATACTCATTTCTAATGGGAACAGTGGTGGTCCAGTGGTATCTGCCCCGGCTTACGAGTTGTAGGCCGTGGGTTCGAATCCAGGCAGGCGCTTTACTTTGTGTAAATAATTTCATCTCATTGCTCTGCATTGCTCTCAAAACGGTGCAGGAAAACACCGGCATGTCTTAGCACCAAAAATTCGAAGACATGACTGTGACATCTATCAACCCGCACTGGGCCCGTGTTGTAGATTACGGCCCACTTCCTCTCACCGAGAGGAGGTCTGAGTACCAGCAGTGGGAACGGTATAGTCTAATTACGTGTGAACTGTGTATAAAAATAGCCCACCAGGGCAGTCCCACATACTGGCTGGCTATTCTTATAGGTGATGGTAGAAATTATTAGATATTTCTTAGGATGAAGCACGGCTGAATGACCAGCATCTAAATGCGTTGTTATGTAATTAAAATCTGAATTTCTTTACCGAGTAGGATGTTTATTGCTAATACACTGCATCATATATTCAAAAAAAATTACTTGCCTCCTAACAATGTGAGTCGTGTCCAGAACCCGCCAGGGTCGAGATTTGTTCCAAAGAGATACCGTGGCCCTGGCATATACGCAACTAAAGGAACACGGGTGGGTTTTAGTCAGTTAAAGTCTGACACGCCCTCTCTCTCCGCCCTGAGCGGGAGACGTCAATTGACGATGTCCCAACCACGAAAAAAAAAAGCTGTGTCCAGAAAGTGCCGCTTTCTGAGTCAAGCCCTTTATCCAGCTGTCTAAAGAGAGTCTCCTCAGTTAATGACTAAAACCCACCCGTGATGCCCATGTGCCAGGGTCATGGTATCTCTTTCGAACAATCTCGCGACCCTGGCAGGCATCGGTCCTAGCAGACCCCTTCAGTGCTGCTGACATCTCTTTGAGGCGCGCGTGGAACACTACGCGCCGTCGACCCGAGCCTGGTCCTTACCGGGCGGCGAGCTACCCATTGCTCGCCGCCCGCAAGCTCGCGCCTACGGTGGCCGGGAGTCAGCTATCGACTCCCGACGCCCGGGGCGTCTCCTCCTGCAGCAACTAGGGACGTGAGGGCGCAGGGACTTCCACTCCCTCATGCGCCCCGCCTCCTCCTTCGCGAGCATTATTGCTTCGCAGAAGGAGGTGACGGCTTCCCATGCCCTCTCGCCCCGTACCATGGCTCGCACTAGGGAAGGACGCGAGAGGTCGCCGCCGCCGAGGACACAGTGGTGCTACGCCCCGGCAGGGCATACCTCCACCGTATGCTCCACCGTGTCCTCCAGACGATCCTCACAATGAAAACACCCGGGCGTTTCCTCCTGCTTTATCCTGAACAGGAACCCCCCGAAGCACCCATGCGCGGTGAGAACCTGCGTCAGATCGGTGAGGACGCCATGTCGCCTCCCTATCCATTCCTCAAAGAGGGGACTTACCGCCGCAATTGTGGCGTGCCCATTAAATACCAAGCTAGGAAACGTGTCAAGTACATACATACATACACATAGCAACGCCAATGTTTGACCAAACGCAAGCCAACATGATAGCAAGTTTTATTGATTGTTCCCAAGACACTTTCACTTTTGCCAAGTACTTACAGACTAATGCAATATATTTTTAACCGACTTCTCACGTCGTCTGTATTGTTTTTTCTTTGGACCTGTATTTTAGTTTTTTGTTACCGACTTCCGAAATTAAAATATTTTTTCACTTACTAGTGTTTTTTGGAAGTCTGTTGTTTTTTTTTTTATGCAAAAAGTTTTTATTTTTCTATTTTTAGTTATTATAGGTACCTACCCCACAGCAATAAATATACTAATACTTGCAATGTAAGCAGTGACTGAGTCTCTGAGTGCTCTCTTCCAGCGCTGCCCTAAGCCGAGGTTCGTACCCCACAGGGTTTTAAGTTTTTTAAGCCCTGGCTGGAGGCCTTAATTCATTACGGTAGCCACCGGCAAGTCCGGTTAAGCAGACAACCTGACCAATCAAGTTGAACTGCGAGAAGTAATTCCAAAAAAAAAAAATCAACAGCAGCGATATTTACATACTCATTTTGCCAATCTGATACATCCAAACGTTCCTGAGAAAAAGGGACGGACTGATGGACAGACAGACAGCGAAGTGATCCGAAAAGGGTTCCGCTGTTGAGGTGCGGAACCCTAAACTGCTGTTAACTATTGACCCTTCTTTGCATATGACAACAAACATGCTATGTAATGCATTAATCAAAACCAGAAAATAAATTCCATGACATACTTAATCATGTTTAAATCAATTCTGTAGGTCCAGAGGTCTCAAATAACTTCAATAGTTACTATTCTCTACCTTAACTTTTACACGTTAAGGTCCATTTTCGTTTGTAAAGAAACTGTGCAGTGTCCGCTGTTCTTTAGGTTACAATTGATTTGAAGTGCTAAACTATGTACTGCGTAAGGTTCGTTTTTGGCTGTCAAATAGAATGATGATGAAGTTCGAATGGATTTAAAGCTTCCATGCATGTTATAAGGTTTATTTTAAATGATAAAGGGCTTAATTTGGTCAATTCGTGTCAATATTCTTTTAAGAAAGGGCGCATAAATCATATTTTGGTGGCCATAAGGGCTTGGTGCGACTGCAAGCGGAGTTAAATGTTGTGATGGATAAATACCTTTTTATTGGCGGTGGGAAATCATCAAATGACGTCTCCCGCTCTGGGCGGAGTGAGAGGGCGTGTCAGGCTTTTACTGACTAAAACCCACCCGTGCTCCTTCAGTTGCCTATATGTCAGGGCCACAAAAGCTCGCGACCCTGGCAGGGTGAAGAAACAGGCGTCTTTGGTCTTAGAACCAAAAAATCGAAGACATGTGACATCTACCAATGCGCCATGCTAATGTGTCCCATCAGTGGGAACATTATAGGTTGATGATGTGATAGGTTCAAATCATTCATCATCATTTCAGCCGTAAGACGTCCACTGCTGGACTTAGCCCTCCCCTAATTTGGGGGGTTTGCCATAATCGCCACGCTTGGCAGGCGGGTTGGCGATCGCAGGATGGTGGTAAAATGCATAGAGAACGCTGCTGCCCATTCTCTAGTAAGTCCCTTAGTCGCCTTTTACGACACTCACGGGAAGAAATGGGGTGGTGTTATTCTCTACGTCCGGCTTCAAATCGTCAATCGTCCGGCGTCCGGGTTCAAATTCATTAGTCGCCTGATTCGATTCATTTAAAAATAATATGAAAATAAGAATAATTTATTGGTTAAGAAATTACAGTCATATGCGATTGATTCCTGGAACTCACACTAGGATTCCCTGTGTCGTGAAATCCATGCTCCTTCGTTCCATTAACATTTGCTGGTATATACAATATGTAGGTTGTTGGTGAAAATATGTTACAGTTTTCTTAATTTTATCTAATATAGAACTAATACACTAAAGAAAACGAATACTAATACACAGAGAAAATACAAAAGATAACCTAGTATGTATAGGTACGCATGTATGTTGTGTGTGATTGTGTTTGTGTGGGTTTATTAATTAAGATAGTCGTGTTGGTGTTGAGTGTGTCTGGATGTTATACTGAGGATGTATGTTATATGTGGAAGCTTGTGATATAGAATAATAAATATATAAATAAAGATATATATTTGTACCATTCAAATTGTTTATTTCTTTATCTAATTTAATATTTAGATTAATATGGTCTCAGTCATGTCATAGTCCAGACTAAAAAGCCATTTTGTAACCATAATTTTACATTTACTTTGAGTGTGTTGTAGGATTTTGAGTCGGTTGTTGAGTTTCGTGTAAATATGGGGTCCCATAAAACCGTACGACCTTCTACCAATTGCTTTACGGCATTGAACTTTTTCCCAATATACTCCACGACTTGATCGGATACAAGTGCGCATGGATGTTTTGTGAAATCTTAGAGAAACGGAATGATCGGTGTCAAATTCGGTGTCGAATAATAAACGGTGTCAAATTCAATTGTACATATTCATAACAGTCGTATCTAATTGACAGCTTAATAATGTTATTGATGATGTTAAATAGAAAGAAATTAACCTCAAACCGGACTAATAACAAATCATTTATCTTGATGAAACATGGGTACTTTATCATACCAATAAATTCGAAATTGATTCGCTTTATTATGCATAATTCACTAGTTCTGAATCAACTAGGGGATTTTTTATATGCCCATTATAATTTAGCGTCACGCGGCTAGGGCAGTTGGTTTCTGCGCCACTGTTACTGAGCAAGAGATCAATTCCTGCACAAAAACAAAATGTTACATTATAGTTCGGTATTTGTGCATGTAACACAAGGAAATTAACATTGCATGAGACATATTACAACAAACGTATAATTATCCTATTTATCTAAGGATTTTGTATGCGTGAGGTGTATAGTACACACGGCGACAAATCAAGCTATACATTTCCAGTATAAGGTGACTGTAGCTAAGTTTGTACAAACACTTCAACACGTCAACCATATCTTAAAACTAAGAACAGGTTGGCGTTTCCTATCTGCCTATTCTGAGAAGACTACACACACACAGCACACACGCAACACACACACACAACACACACACAACACACACAACACACACACACACAACACACACACAACACACACACACACACACGTCTCCGTTGAAATTAGCTGCCGTGGCCGAAATGCGGTCTGGAGGACTATAATATATTCTGAGAATAAAGACCGAAACAAACTTAAAGGTCACAGTATTCTTTTAAATCCACACATTATCTTGATCAGATTATGAAGACGATGTAGAATTAAAATCTAAAAATGGTATTTTGAGGAAAGAACCACAGGGTCATCCATAAATTACGTCACACATATTTCATGATTTTTTGACCCCCCCCCCCCGTCCTTGTCACAGCTGGTCACATTTAGTGTGACGTCACATATTTTGAAATTTTACATCCAGACATAGATTTTTTTTTTCATTTTTCATCCCCTTGTCACACAATGTCACAATTTGTCGACCCCGCCCCCCCCTTAACGTGTGACGTAATTTATGGATGGCCCTACACAGATTGTGTGGACCAGTCCAGTCAAAATCATCAGTAAACCGTGGTGTGAGGAATCCATTTACATTCGTCCTAATATAACATGCAATTTTCAAGTAGATGTCTATATTCTCGTCATCTATTACCGCATTCCGTGTGGTTCCGTACGTAAACAAAAGCATCACCCCATTTCTTACGGTGTCGTAAAAGGCGACTAAGGAACTTACTAGAGAATGGGCAGCAGCGTTCTCTATGCATTTTACCACCATACTGCGATCGCCAACCAGCCTGCCAAGCGTGGTGATTACGGTAAAGCTGCCCAAACCGGGGGAGGCCCATGTTCAGCAGTGGACAGTGACTGAAACGATGATTCCCGCTCACAGTAGCACCTCGCCTTACCAGACCGGTTGCTAAGCCCTCGGCATCCGGTGTATTTATCTGAGGCAATACATTACATTATGATAAATAATAGTTTAAAAAAACTAAAAAACACGCTTCCATGGAAAACCAAACTAAAAAGTACAAAATAATGGAAAAAAAGCGTGGGGTGCTTTTAAGGTATTTTTTTATTGATATCAGGCACCCCACGCTTTTTTTCCATTATTTTGTACTTTTTAGTTTGGTTTTCCATGGAAGCGTGTTTTTTAGTTTTTTTAAACTATTATTTATTTTCTATTTTTTAGGGTATTTCGAATTTTGAGACGTATGTCAGCGTAGTTTGTGACTGTTTTTTTGCTGTCCTGGTAACCCTGGCAAGGATAATGGCACAAATTTATGAAATTATTGCATTGTCATCAGTCCTTGACAGGTGTGCAAAGTTTGAATGAAATCTGGTCGTTTAAAGTGGGTCAAAATCGCACTATAAGGAGTCGGTTACCAACAAACATACAAATATACAAACATACAAATATACAAATATACAAACATACAAACATACAAGTGAAGCTAATATAAAGCGTGTTAATAAATAGCCGTACTTGAAATATCTGGTATGTATGCAAGATGTTTGATAGATTGTGCCTCTGTGTACAACGGTAAAAATAATTATGTTTGCTCGTTCTATGACTAAGCGATAGAACTTGAAAAGTAATTAATCTGCGTTCGCTCGCTGCGTCGGTTTATTAGTTTAAGTTCTAACATCTGGTCATACACACCCGCCGGTTACCAGTACTACGCCTGCACGCGTAGCATGACCACCAAATCAAATCAAATCATAAGTCATTTATTCAAACTAGGCTGAGAGTCAGCACTTTTTGAACGTCAAAGTCACATAAGACGGTCCCCCCAAAACGCCCGCCCTTCGACACTTCCTGGTGCTTTGGCCAAAGAAAGAACTTTGTCTTTTCTTGGTAGAATAGAGATAGAATTGCCATGCTACGCCAGCATAAGACGGTACAAATCTTTCTACAATCTTTAATCTTTCTTTAATCTTTCTACAATCTGTAATTTTGACTAATTGTAATTCTTCCGTCGACAAAACCCATTTCTACGGTGGTCATGCTACGCGTGCTGGTGAGTACATACACACCTACATGTCATATGTCCTCCTAGGGTGTCCCCTCTCGGCGTTTCAACTCACAGCTGCCTTGTAATACCTTTTATAAGCCGTCCTTCATTCATCCTCTCAAAATGACCAAACCATCTTAGCATACAGCAACCCCTGCCAGGGTCGCGAGATTGTTCGAAAGAGATGCCGTGTCCCTGGCACATGGGCAACTGAAGGAACACGGGTGGGTTTTAGTCAGTAAAAGTCTGACATGCCCTCCCGCTCCGCCCAGAGCGGGAGAAGTCATGTGATGATTTCCCATCCAAAAAAAAAAAAAAGCATACAGCAACAGACAGCAGTGCTGCTGGGGAGTTTGTTCCGCCACTTCTTCTTCCCAGCCCAAGCACTAGGAAGTGTCGAAGGGCGGGCGTTTTGGGGGGACTGTCTTATGTGACTTTGACGTTCAAAAAGTGCTGACTCTCAGCCTAGTTTGAATAAATGACATTTGATTTGATTGATACTGTAAATAATGTGTGATGTAAATAGCACGATTTTGTCAGCTTCACCTGTATGTATGTTTGTTTGTAACTATGTTTGTGACCGACTCCCTTGGATTTGTTTTTGACCCACTTCAAACGGTAGATTTCATTTAAATTTTGTAGACTTATCAAGGACCGATGACGATACAATTATTTCATAAATTTGTGCCATTATCCTGGCCAGGGTTATGAGGGTAACCAGACATACGTCACAAAATTCGAAACACCCTAAAAATAGAAAATAAATAATAGTTAAAAAAAAAAATTAGTTTAAAACAACTAAAAAACACGCTTCCGGTGCCTGATATTATTTAAAAAATACCTTAAAAAGCACCCGACGCTTTTTTTCCATTATTTTGTAGGTACCTACTTTATAGTTTGGTTTTCAATGGAAGCGTGTTTTTTAGTTGTTTTAAACTATTATATTTCCGAATTTTTCCGTGTTTCGAATTTTGAGACGTATGTCAGCGTAGTTTGTGACAGTTTTTTTGCTGTCCTGGTAACCCTGGCAAGGATAATGGCACAAATTTATGAAATTATTGCATTGTCATCGGTCCTTGACAGGTGTGCAAAGTTTGAATGAAATCTGGTCGTTTAAAGTGGGTCAAAATCGCGCTATAAGGAGTCGGTTACAAACAAACATACAAATTATACAAACTTACAAGTGAAGCTAATATAAAGCGTGTAAAAAAACACGCTTCCATACAAAACCAATTATTTTCTACTTTTTAGTTTAGTTTTCTATGGAAGCGTGTTTTAATTTTTTTTTTAACTATTTTTTATTTTTGAAAAACATTTACGAACTAGATACATTACCGCCAGTACATTTCCTCTCTATCAAAACGGATGTCTAGCACAAACAAGCACTCTATTGACCATCATTGATCAACAGTGACATCATTTACATCGATATATTGATCTTTGATCAAGCTGATTGTGAGATATTAGCTATCACTTACGAGAGCAATTTGTAAGTTAATTTGTTTGTCCTTGTCATCCACTTTCTGGTCTTTGGACCCATGGCCTGTAGGTATGATATGTTGGAGGATTACTCATACCGTTTCTCATGTGTTATCCACCAACGTGAGAACGGAGAGTAACGGTGGAGTGTCTTGACCATTCTTCTCCATACGAAACTAAGTTTTGGCATGGGCGACTAGAATTAATTCTCTTTAAATAACAATATTCTATTTACAAATTAAATATTCATGGCATAGTGTACTAACTTAAATACAATCCGCAAACTAACACTAAAATTAATATATCATATACAATTAAACAAAAGTAAAAAAAAGGGGGAAGATTAAAGAATTCGTCCGCATCACTTTCGGCGTGAAAAGTGCCCAGATAGCTGGCAGCGTTGCCACGTTGGATGTCAATGCTGATTCTTTGACCTAAAAATAGGCCAGCCCTCTGGTCACATGAAGAATCAACCAACCTCTGGGCGATGTCCCGCAATACTCGATGAGCACTCGGACCCCATGGCCCTAGTGTTCTCTTTTAATGTGAATATTGACGTTCAAAAGTGTCTTTTGTGCCTATTTGAAATTAATGTTTTGTCTTTGACTTAGAACTCGCACAGGGCCCGCCTGGTAGATTACGGCTCAGTTCCTCTGACAGAGTTCTCGCATAAAGACATTAGTTATCTGCCTAGCTTTTTCCCAACGATGATGTTTCGGTTTTCAGTCTAACCGGATCTTATATGGAGAAACTGCCAACTAACCTCCACAACCCGGTTAACTACGAAGCCCCTTGATAAGACTGGTTGTCAGACTTTCGGTTTTCTGACGAACCTTAACGACTGTTAAATATATACGAATGAGAGCCGGGACCAACGGCTTTTTTTTTAGTGGGTGGAAAATCATCAAATGACGTCTCCCGCTGGGTAGAGCGGAAGAGCGTGTTAGACTTTTACTGACTAAAACCCACCCGTGTTCCTTCAGTTGCCTGTGCTAGGGCCACGGTATCTCTTTCGAACAAATCTCGCGACCATGGCAGCGGGGAATCAACGGCTTATCTTGCTTTTTGAGGCACGTCTTGATAAATATGATCACCCATCCACAGACCATGCGGGTGTTATTACTTAGTTACAAGCCCCTCACATATAGTTTCGGATATAGTTAATGTAGTGTAGCTATACAAATGATTTTAAAAGAGCTCTTACCCATTATTAGACTTCGCAATCGATCCTTGTAAAACTGTTATTTTATTTTACTCCGGAGGTCCTAATTTAACAATTGTTACTTCAACGTAGCTATATGCATCAATGTATATATGTATATGTAACATTTTGCATCGTTGTGTATGTAAGCGGGCACGCCCTTTATGCCTAGAGGCTCTGATTTAGGTTTAAAGTTCTATTTACGATTTTATTATTTCAGCTTGAGTTTAGTTTTCAATGTTTTGTTGGTATATTGGCGTGTGCTAGCTGACATATGGCGAATAATTTGATGTATTTTTTGTTTTATAATATTAATTATTTACATAATACTGTATAGAATCAAGTTATTCTAACTTAACACACAGGTGTCCTGCTGGGGAGTTTGTTGCGCCTCGTCTTCTTCCCAGCTATAGCACTAGGAAGTGGTAAAGGGCGGGCGTTTTGGGGGGACTGTCTTATGTAACTATGACGTTCAAAAAGTGCTGACTCTCAGCCTAGTTTGAATAAATGACTTTTGATTTTAAAATACTGGTAAGTATTCAGCTGCATCTGGTTAGTCTGGAAGCGGTATGGCTGATATGATACCTTATTAGCAGGTGATTAAAGATCAAAGTTGTACACCAACAAATATAAAATAAATTTACAAATAATTTGAACTTGTGACCTCATGTTGTTTTGTAATCGCAGAAAACCCCAAACTTATCAACAATCTTAGTCCTTTAATTAGTGATCATTAAAATCTTTATTTGGACACCACAACTCAAAACATGCGCCTGTGCAAGGTTGTAACATACACGACGCTCCACGTGAATACTATCAGTTGACGAATAGTTGTGGTTGTCTAGTGATAACCCTGTCTGGTTATCGAGGTTGTCTACAACCCAATATATAAGTATTATCTATGGCAACCCGCTGATAAGAATCGTCTGTGTGTCTGGAGGCCGCGACTTATGGCTAGTAGACCGCGAGTTCGAACCCAAAGCAGGCGCTTCACTTTGAGTAAATTATTTCATCACCACTGCTCTCAAAACGGTGAAGCAAAACATCGTGAGGAAACCGGCATGTCTTAGAACCAAAAATTCGAAGACATGTGACATGTGTCTACCAACCCGCGATGGGCCCGCGTGGTGAATTAAGGCCCACTCCCTCTCACCGAGAGGAGGCCTGTGTCCCAGCAGTGGGAACAATATAGGCTGCTGATTATGATGATGATGTGGTGTCTGGCTGTTTATGTTCTTGGATTTGTGTTAAAGATTCACCCGTGCTCATACAGTTGCCTATGCCAGGGCCACGGCAACTCTTTCAAACAAATCTCGCGACCCTGGCAGGATCTACGGTACCCTAATTGCGTAACACACTAATTAATCTGAGACTGACAAGGCAGACGAGGCGCAGGTCGTGGGTTCGAACCCAAGGAGACCCTGAACTTTGTGTTATTTAATTTCATCACCACAGTTCTCAAAACGGTGAGGGAAAACATTGTGAGGAAACCGGCATGTCCTAGAACAAAAAATGTGAAAACGTGTGACGTCTAGTATTATTTTGAAGTTTATTTGTAATCCATTGCTTCCTAACGCAATGAATGTTGTTGAACTGTCAAAATTAACGCCATTCCTACCTTTAGTGTGTTACTTAGTTCAGTTAAACCGCATATAATTCATCCATGGAGCTACTATTAAACCAATTTACCCACAAGTCCCTGAAAAGTATGAAAGAGTTTTATAAATAACACTAGCTTTTGTTACCGAGTTAGCCCGCGTATTAAACATATAAACCTCCATTTGAAACACTCTGTCTATTGATAAAACTGCATTAAAATACGTTACGAAGTAACAATGATATCTAATAATATCTTAGGACAACCAACACAACGTTATCTGATCCCAAACTAGGCAGAGCCTGTACTATGGTAACCAGACAACTGATAAACATACTTATATATTTCTAAATACATACATATTATAGATAAATTACACCCAGACACAGAACAAAAATCATTGTGCTCATCACACAAAGATTAGTCCTGGGTGGGAATCGAAACCACGACCTCAGTCTTAGCAGTCAGGGTTTTATACTATGTAAAGATAATGTGCTGACTTTCCTTTGTGTAGATCAGATTATTAATTCCTCCATACGGCTTCAAGTAATGCATCTAATCAAATTACATCTAACTCGTTTTGTTCGCTCGTCTATCTGTGATTATTGGCTGTAGTGGGTACATTTTATGCGCTTTCTAATTGGGAATTTGACGAGCTTACCTGTTAAGCAGTCAAGATACCAATTTTAAATTTGGCATAAATTTTTGACGTGACAACGTCTTATAAATTGGTTTGCCGGGTGACACTTCAAGAAACTGCGTTACGCTCCGCTCACGTTATGCGCTCACAATGAGAGCGAGTGAGAGGCACGCGTCCCTTCCACTCGGGCATGGTTAGCCCGCCTAAGAGCGAGAGAGACAGAGCGAGAGAGAGGCGATTTTACCACTCAAAGTCGTTGTCACGTAAAACTTTCGCCCGTATACCGACTTTACAGGCAACCAATTTTTTTTTCTTCGATGTGACTGTTTTATATTCTGTAATTACTGTAACTCATACACTGACTTGTAACTTGTAAAAACATTAGGAAATTCGCATTCTTGCCTTTGCAATGTTTTTGTCTTAGAGTTTATCAAACTAGTTGATAACTTTTACATTCTGTAATTACTGTAACTCATACACTTGTAACTTGTAAATATATTAGGAAATTCGTATTATTGCCTTTACAATGTTTTTGTAAATATGTGAGCACCATGTATCTATCATATAATCAATTTATCTCTCATTGCTTCATTTTCAGTTCTTTTAACTGTTGTGGTATGGTAATTTTTTTATTGTAGGTGCATCGTCTTCACATATAATTGTATAAATATTGTATATAAATACTGAAAACTATTTTAAAAGAGTAACGGTGGAGTTTCTTGCCCATTCTTCTCCATACGAATCTACTTTTTGGAAGGGGCAACTAGAATCAATTCTTTTTTTTCAAGTAACAGTTGACGTTCAAAAGTGCCTTTTTTGGGCCTAATTGAAATAAATGCTTTGACTTTGTCTTTAAATACGGCGATCTGAAATATAATCAACTAGCTCCTGCCCGCGACTTCGTCCGCGTCAAATTTTTGCTCCCCTGACCCTTCCCGTCGCATCGAATTGCCTACCAGTTTTCGTCCATTTTTCGGTGCTGCTCAGCTTCTTTTCAGAAAAAGTTTCAAAGATACTCTAAGCATCTTAAACTTCGATATGATAACTTCGTGTCTACTTCTTCTATAACTGTCCCACTGCTGTGACACAGACTTGTCGGTTAGAGGGAGTTGGCCGTCATGCATCACGCGGGCTCAGTGCGGGTTGGTAGACGTCACATGTCATTGAATCTTTGGTTCTAGTATATGCCGGTTTCCTCACGATGTTTTCCTTCACCGTTTTGAGAGCTGTGGTGATGAAAAATTTACTCAAAGTAAAGCGCCTGTCTGTATGTTTGTTATTTACTACTACCTTATGTTATATTCTTGAGCAGGGAAAAATGGAATCTACAACCAGCGCCATCTATCGCCCATTTCCTCGAACTACGTTCATTGTCAACTTGTAAACATAGATGGCGCCTCTTGTCTGCGGTCGTATGTCCCTGAGCCATACGTTTTGTATGAAATTTCATAACTTTGCAGGAAGACTATCGGATGGCCTGCGGTCAGTTTGATTGTGTACCAGATCACCTGACTACTGTTTTGTTGCTGATAGAAGGAAGTGTATCCTGGATTTTTATTATTAGGTCAATCTGAGTAGCTAGCTGTAGGTACTTACTTTTTGTATCATTTGAGCGGAGGTAACGGCAAATCTTTAACATACATGAATAACAGGAACATTCATCATCGCATTTGCAAACGGATATAGACCGACCTCATCTAGTTTAAAAAAATATTGACGTATAAAAGTGTTTGTACAAAGGGTGGCTGGAAAATCGACTCGAAACTGTACCGAACCATGAACTCGTCAAATGATTGCAAATTATTTTTTCGTCGGGTATATAAGAAAAAGAAAACGCGGTTGTTTCATAGAAAACTGGGGAACGTACGGGCTCAAAATGAATGAAACAGTATTTTTTTTCCGGAAATAAAATTCATCGCGTTGGAATTTTTCGTCGTTGCGAATCATGTACTGAATCCATCGGTGCCACCTTGTGTTTACATTGGTTCCGTTTGCGTATTTCGTTCCGTTGGCAACTAAGGGAATTACTAGAGAATAGGCATCAGCGTTCCCTATGCATTTTACTACCATACCACCAAGCGTGATTGCCCATCGACCAAGCGTGGCGATTAATGCAAACCCCCCAATAAATACATCGGGGAGGCTTATGTCCACCTGTGGACCTCTTTCGGCTGACATGCATACACAAATACGGGCTCTGGGTTGCCATTTTACTCATACCACAGCCTGACCTGGGATCGAACCCAGGTCTTGACACACAGCCGTCACGCTTGCAAAGTTACGATCACCAGGCAGAAGAAAATTCTATAATAAGTTTAGTTCCCATTGCTCCTATCGTGTTACCCAGTAACTGGGTTGTGGATATCAGATAGGCAGTCGCTCTATGTAAAAAAAATATTCAGCTGCATCCTCCTGGACTGGAAGCCGACTCCAAGATAGTTGGAAAAGTTTAGGCAGATTGTTTTTTACTCCTGTTGCCTTGACCTCTCTGACCTTTCTGCCAAATTGTTTGTTTGCCTGTCTATAAATGAACATATTAAGTTTGTGAGGTGTAGGTTCTTGAGAGAGGGACTAGGAATAATAGCCGCACTGGTCGATGGATCGCTTGACGCTTCGGTCGATTGACGCATGCCGCGGTTGGTCCATGGAAAGCACGTTAGGCCGTTGGCCCCAGTTGTCATTTATTGATTTTTGGCGGTCGTTACGGGTCGTCAGAAGCCCGAAAGTCTGACAACTTGTGGAGGTCAAATAGTTTTTTTTTTTGGTTTGACATCTCGCAGGTCAACCTATGAGGTTGTCGGCTGCTTAAAAGGATTTGCCTGTGGGTCCCTTAATTAATTAAGCCAGGGCTTAAAAAACTTCTCGCTAAGGGCACCCCCTGTGAGGTACGGACCTCGGCTTAGGGCATCGTTAGTAGAGGGCAGCAAGGGACGGGCTGCATCGGAATGAGGTCAGATAGGCAGTTGCTCTTTTAAAATACTAATACTAAAAAAATTGGGAAAAAGCTCGGCAGACGAGGCAGCAGATGATGACGTCCATGACCGTGAGAACAAGAATACCAGATCTATTTTACATTCTAACCATGATGAAGACGTTCATTCCCATCTACACCCACGAAATGACAAACTCGACCTATATTTATCTTCAAATATTACGCATTATCAATAACAAACTGTTGAGGATCTGACGTACACACATAATGGCGCCTGGCAGCCATTTTGATGACGTTATTTTGGCGGGTACCCACATTACGAGCATTATTTCTGTCCCTCCTATAAATAAAATACGTAAGTCTTTTAAAGAAAATGTAAGGAGAAAACTTGTGTTTATTTAATCATAGTCTAGGGACGTCAGAATCAGCCTAAAATATACCCACAACTGGCACAAAGGCCTCTCTGTGTGAGAGACAGAGAGACACCCCACAATTCTCCAAGGCAGCCTAGTGCGGGTCAATGGATGTCACATGTATTTGAATTTGTACACCTCTGCGTAACTCTTTGAGACATACAGGAGTGATGTTATTTTATTTCTACTCATCATAATCATCATTTCAGCCGAAAGACGTCCACTGCTGGACATAGGCCTCCCCCAAGCTCCGCCACTTCGACCGGTTTTGTGCTTCCCGCATCCAGCGGATTCCTGCGGCCTTCACAAGGTCATCGGTCCACCTTGTTGGAGGCCTTCCAACTCTACGTCTTCCGGTACGCGGTCGCTACTCCAAAACCTATCGGCCCCATCGGCCATCTGTTCTGCGACCAATGTGCCCTGCCCACTGCCACTTCAGTTTAGCATAGCAGTTTAGTTTAGTTATATCTACTATGATCAGCTAATTCTCAAAATCAATAGACTGACTACCTTCTTGTACCAGCTTTAAACGACCTTAGCGAGGCTAATGCTAACGCTAATGACGTGTTTGAAGCTTATTTAAAACAGAAAACGTAAATAGGTTGGGGAAAAAGTTTCTTCGCATTTTTTAAGAAAATTCAAAACATTTTTTAATAAAGTTTATTTACATTTAACTAAAGTATGTAGGTACCATTTTGTTCAATAACTTTTTGCCATCTTGTAGGTAGGGACATGATCCCATTGCTATAGAAATTTTGGGACTTCTGGTCAAAATACCGCGACAAGTGGTTTTGGCAGTCCTCTCGTGATGTTAACCTGACACTGCCTAAAGAATTCTGAAGAGACCGAAACAGGTGGAAATCTGAAGGTGCAAGGTCAGGACTATACGGCGGATGCATTAACACCTCCCAGCCAAACTCTCTTAATTTTTGTTGGGTGGCTAAAGATGTGTGAGGTCTAGCGTTATCATGATGAAAAACCACACCCCTTCTGTTGATTAATTCCGGCCGCTTTCTCTTAACTTCTTGCTTTAATCTCATCAGTTGTTCGCAGTAGAGTTCAGAATCGATGGTCCTGCCTGGTGGTAACAGCTCATAATGAATAATGCCCTTCCAATCCCACCACACACACAGCATCACCTTGTTGCGAGTTAACCCGGGTTTCGCCACAGTCTGTGAAGCCTGTTCTTGTCATACGTGATCCACTTTTCATCACCAGTTATCAGCTTCTTCAAAAATGGTTCGGTTTCATTACGTCGTAATAAAGAATCACAAATGAGTACACGGTTCATTAGGTTTCTTTCAGTGAGCTCGTGAGGTACCCAAATGTCGAGCTTTTTTGTGTACCCAGTTTTTTTCAAATGCGCCAAAACTGTTTTGTGGTCAATTTCCAGTTCTTCAGCTACGTCGTAACTACTGGTATGCCGATCTTGCTCCACTTTTTCAAAAATGGCATCCATTTTATCCGTAATAGGGCGACCAGAGCGACGTGCATCTTTGACATCAAAATTTCCGGATTGAAAACGCTTAAACCAAATTTGTGCTACTCTCACAGACACTACACTAGGTCCATAAACATCGCAAATTTTTTTCGCGACTTGCGTTGCATTTTTACCTTTTTTGTAGTAAAATTTTAAAATGTATCGAATTTCTTCATTAGATTCACTCATCTTGACGGTACGAAAAACAAATGAAAATCACACATTTTCCTAATTTGACTTTGGAATTATGTTCTTTAAAATTTAAACTTTCAATGATACCAAAACCAGCCAGATACAAATAGTATAGCCAAAGAGACTTTATTACAAGTTCATACATACTATAATGCGAAAAGACTTTTTCCCCAACCTAATAAATGTAATAAAATATACGTACTGAACCTTTATGTTTAACTAACTTCTGCCCGCGACTTTGTCCGCGTCAAATTTTTGCTCTCCTGACCCTTCTCGTCGCATCGAATTGCCTGCCAGTTTTAATCCATTTTTCGTTGCTGCTCCGCTCCTTTTGATCTTAGCGTGATGTTATATAGCCTATAACGTTCTTCAATAAATAGGCTACCCAACGTAAAAAGATTTTTTCAATTCGGACCAGTAGTTCCTGAGATTACCGCGTTCAACCAAACAAACAAACTCTTCAGCTTTATAATATTACTAGCTTCTGCCCGCGACTTTGTCCGCGTTAAATTTCTTGTTCCCTTCCCGTCGCGTCGAATTGCCTACCCGTGCGATTTTCCCCGTTTTTGCAACATTTTTCATTACTGCTCCGCTCCTCTTGGTTGTAGCGTGGTGTTTTATAGCCTATAGCCTTCCTCGATAAATAGGCTACCTAACAAAAGAATTTTTGGACCAGTAGTTCCTGAGATTAGCGCGTTCAATCAAACAAACAAACAAATTCTTCAGCTTTAATTATATTATAGATTATAGTATAGATAAGACGTTGTAGATAATATTTTGTTCAATGGATCGTCGTGTCACTCAAAAACCGCACCCAAATCAAAAGTTCCCCCGTTTTAAACCGACGAAAAAAACGGAGGAGGTTATCAATTCGACGCGTATATTTTTTTATTTTTTTTTAATGTATGACCACGCATAATTTTTTACATTGTAGTCCGATTGTGATAATTCTTTTTTTATTGGAAAGGGTATGCTTCGAGAGTGGTCCCATATAAATTTGGAAAACAAAATCAAACTCTAAGGGTCAGAAAACAGGGGATGATTGATTGTTCACTTACTGATTGTAATGTATAACCACGCATAACTTTATACTGAGTAGTCCGATTTTGATAATTCTTTTTTCATTGAATAGGGTATACTACTAGGCCACAAAAAATTAAACCGCCGAAAAAACTGAAAAGCAAAAAATTATAATCCTTAAAATTTTGAGTCGGTGCTTTTTATTTTATAATTTTAAGAGCTACGGTGCCACTGACAGACAGACACACGTAGGGGTCAAACTTATAACATCCCTCTTTTTTGTGTCGGGTTTAAATAAATATATTAGAGCGCTACCATGTCGTAAACTGTTCATCGTCTTCGGACGAATCACCTGGCGTAGGGCTAAGTCTCAACAGATCGCAGTATAACGCTGCTCTTCCGAAAAAGACTCGGACCACCAATTGCCATGGCGTACCTAGAAATCTCTTAATCGACTAAAAAGCTAGGGTGGAGGTGCCTGCACCATTTTGGTCAGGTTCTCCGTACTCCAATAAGCCGTAGATCGACTATGGCGCTACATCATCAACTATGCTGCACCTCTTGCCGCACTCACACATGCACTATGGAAGGTCTTTGCGAGGGACACGATAGGAGGGACATGCTGACGAAGTGGCCAATTTCTAATCGAAGCGACGAAGAACAAAGAGACTGAGCACAACACCAAGACTGAAACGGAAGTCATCTACAAACCATATACTTATTATGGAAATTATCAGTACGAAGCAAAATTACAGCTACATATCCATCTTTATCCTCTACCACCGTTCAGGGTCATCCTCCACTGTCTTATCATCCAGATAAAGGGCAAAAACAATATTTATTTTAACATTACGTTATCGCCAATCGAGGTCAAAGAAAGTTATCGATATATTTACTGAAGTTTATTGTGTTAATTACGAGTACTTAATGGTTATCTATATTTAACTCGTTCGTTTGTAAGAACAGATCCTTGTGTTCGATCCTTGAGTGTTGTAATCATGTAATGTAACTCCTTGACCGCACGAAGGTACAAGTTGCTGTACATGTGACGCAACCTACATACATAAACTCCTGCCGTCTTAGGGGTAGGAAGGACTATAGAATGCCATTTGCTATGATCCTTACATATGCAGCAGCATCTAACACCGCCAAATGCGAACTACGTATCATACTGACACGGACATCACAAATCCTGCATCGGGCCAGCGGAGTTTTTTTTTAAAGACATCTCGCTGATTAACCTATGAGGTTGTCGGCTGCTTAACTGGACTTGCCTGTGGCTACCTTAATAAATTACAGCCAGGGCTTTGAAACTTAAACTAGAGCGACTACTCGCTAAGGGTACCCCCTGTTGGATACGGACTTCGGCTTTGGGTATCGCTGGTAGACGGCAGCAACGGACGGGCTAGATCGGAATGAAAAGAAGCGGTTTGCCGCGTAACTAGCGTATATATAACGTAATGACATCAATCTTCAAGCCCATCAGATACAACATCCGTCTGGTCGGAAGAGGTCCTCCTTTATCTATGTAGGTTTTGTGACTATACACCCTTTTTCTCATACTTCTCTGTACATTCTACTTTTGCTTCGGTTGGCCGAATCTTCACGTGACCAGAGGGCTGGCCTATTTTTAGGTCAAAGAATCAGCATTGCCATCCAACGTGGCAACGCTACCAGTCTTCTGGGCACTTTTGCCACCGACAGCGATGCGGACGAATTCTTTGATGCCAATGTCGATGACAATTTATTTGTGAAATGAATAAAACTTTTGTTTCGTTCAAATCGATGTGGTGCAATATGTATATCAGAAACCATTTTTGATCGGTCATCATCTTCCTAGCGTCCTGTTCGAAAGAGTTACCGTGGTCTGGCATATAGGCAACTGAAGGAATACGAGTGGGTTTTAGTCAGTAAAAGTCTGACACGCCCTTCCGCTCTACCCAGAGCGGGAGACGCTATTTGATGATTTCCCACCCAAAAAAGAAAAAGGTATCTTCTTAGCCTAAAGTTTGGAACTATATCAGCACATGATCTCGCCACTTGAAAGGGTGTCGATAAGAATCAAATAAAAAGAGAGGAGCCTATCAATAGAAACTTGCTAACAGATGAAAGAGCCTCGCAGATCATCTTATGACTACTTGGGAACGTTAGAGGAAAGAAGACATAAATGATAGGTCTACGTCACAAGTATTCATAAAATACGAAATATGCTCGCCCCGTATCAAAGCTGCAATGGCTCTTTCTTCAAAAGTCTCTTCCAGACATGGGCCTGCATTGATACACTCGTATAAAATAATGTTTGGATTTTAAAAAGAGACCATGACCTGAGTTTGTTTCGGCCCTCAAGAGGAAGTGAGCTGAATCTACCACGTGGATCCACCATTGCTCTACACACTAAACGTTTGCTTCTGCCCAACCCTTCAGAGATTCGAGGCGTAATGGTACGTTATAAAAGAAAGCTCTGATAGAAGAATCTCAGGAAAAGGAGAAGGGGTACGACTCAACAGGTTACGGGGGCCACAGAGAGTTAAATAGTTCGCAGACAAAATTTTAATTGCTGTGGAATGGGAGACAAACTTTAGTTTTAGATTCAGGGCATTCCACTGATTCCACATTCATCCCAGCCTGGCAATGACCCAAATTGACTGTGACATGACATTATTTTATTTATTTTGATAACAGATAAAATTACGAAAGCGGATTCTAGCCCTGACACACTTTTATTTTAATTACTCATCTTTTTGGCGAAAAATTCCATACTTTTAATATGAACTCCGTGTGACGTCGGACGTAAAGAATAGTTAAAAAAAAGTAATAGTTTAATGTTTACATTGTGTTTTATTTGTATGTATGTTAGTCTGTAAGGTATTTATGATATGGGTCTTTATAGCCCGAAATAAATTGATTTGATTTGAATGGCACCATCACATTTCTCGTAAAGGGCGCCAAAGGGGGCAGCAGCGTTCTCTATGCATTTTACCACCGTACGGCGATCGTCAATCCGCCGATCATCGCAAAGCCCTATTTGGGGGGTAGGCATATGTCCGGCTGAAATGATGATGATGATGATGATGAATATGAAAACGAAAATAGCTGTTAGGGCTCATTGACACGGGTTCTGTCATTGACGATTCGTCATAAAAGACGTTCACATTGCATACGGAATCGTCTTTTATCACGATTCGTCAAAATATCCGAATTGATGTTCACGTTAGTTTAAGACAAAAACCAAGATTTGGAGCATTTCCATACCTTTTTATGCGAACGTGTTTTTTAAAAGACGATACGTGATTTAAGACGTGTCCTACATTTTTCACGATTCGTGTTGCGTGTGAACACGAGCATTTAAAAGCATAGCCGCCGTCAAAAAATAAAATCGGATCGTCAAAAAGACGATTCGTCAATAAAAACGAAACGTCGTCGTGTGAATGAGCTCTTAGTCTGTAAAGTTTTTACGCATGAGTGCTCATATTTATACGCGAGCGGCTTCCACGCGCCAACGGTAGAGGCAACTGCAGCCAGCGTCGGACAGACAGGATCATCATCTTCATCTTCCACAGCTCGATTTGACCCACAGCTTTGTATTGGCCACTCTTTACTTGTGCCTAACCCCACGCTCCTGTGCCAGCGTCAACCAGGGTTTTCCCGCGATGGCAACAATGTCATCCGCCCCATCGCTGCCGGGCGACCGACATCTCGTCTTCCAGTACCAGGACGCCACTCTGTCTCTCGCCACAAGCTTACTCCACTTGTCATCGCTACAACTCCTGTCCAACTCCATTTGAGTTCCAAAATATGTCTGATTATCGTAAATAAATAAATTGATTGATTACTATAGATTATCTATGTATCCATCACTAAGAATTCTACTACTCCATATTTGCGATGTGTTTAAGATTCTAATATGTTATTTCTTTCTGTTACAGATATTACGACTAAAACAGGAACTGAAGATTTGCTCCAGGGATCATAAAACGGAGGTAAATATTTTATTAATTAATTAACTTTAAACACACAAAATATATGGTTCTTAAATTACAGTTAGTGTATCGTGGGTGTGTAAAATATGAATAACATACACAAATAATACACAGAAAACTAAGTAGGTACAAATAACACTGGATTCATTAACAAGATCGATTTTCTTCCCCTCTTTGTCGGTGTCTTTATAGATATTACCTTATCAAAACGGACTTTGAATTGTGTGTGATATACGTCATAATCCGCCAAGCCTTTTCTCAACTATGTTGGGCTTGTCTTCCAATCTAACCTGATGCAGCTGAATACCAGTACTGTACATGGAACAACTGCCTATCTGACCTCCACAACCCAGTTACTGGGTAATATGGTACCTCTTGGTAAGACTGGTTATCAGACTTTCGGGCTTCTGACGACCCGTAACGACGTGAAAGATCTACAAATTTCATCCGGGACCACCGGCTTAACGTGCATTCCGAGGCACGAAGAGGTCTTTGTATGTAAAGATAGTCACCCATCTACGGGTCGACAGCGGCAAGCGTATCTTAACCTGCACCCTAATTGCGAAACGCACAATTTATCAGAATCTGAATGGGATTGAAGATTATTTCTAAACCATTGCGTCATTTGTTCGAATAAATTGTCGGCTCAGCAACGTAAATAACGCAATGAATGTTGTTTAACTTTGAATATTAAACCAATTCCTACTGATAAAAAGTTCCGCAATTACTCCTCTGATCGATCGATGCATGCGGCTGTTAGTTAGCCACAAGACCCTCTGGCAAATCGGCATCCTTCTAAGCCATTTATCAAACAAACGTACTAACTAGACCAGTCTAGACTCTTTTTTCTAGTAAATTCCTATCTAATTTGTGCGCCCCTCCTTATCAGACCTCTCACGAAAATACCAAACAATTATCAGCCTTAAAGACATACATATGTAGTAATAGAAACTTTAGATAAGTTAAATTGTAAACAAAGTCACGTGTGACTGCACGCGAGTTTCTGGATAGCCTAACGTAGTTTATGGACCCCTCCGCCTTCCGTTCTTCAGAGCATCTTTAGACTCATAGCCTCCAAGGATCGTGGTAAGGCATTATTCTCCTGCCCATATCCCAATTGATTTGAAGTCGGCGCAATATGTCTATTAGTCGTCATCTCGGTAGACAGCCCTTTCTAGCCATGTCATCTTTCACATAGTCTATCTTTTCTTAGTTCTCCCTCTATTCTTATAGCTATTCATCTCAATACTTTCCTCTGGACATTTTCCTCATTCTTTCGCATCACATGCCCATACCATGACAAACAGCATACAACACTATACTACCAAAACATAGAAAAGAATACTCAAGTAGAAAAATGATAAAAACTGAAACAGAACTTAATCTGTGAATAAAAGCATCCAGGGATCAAGGGCGTGCCCGCTTATATGCACACTTTTGCTCCGAGTAGGATCGCCTCGTCAGATTTAGTCTGCGTGGGTCTGTGTGATGCACCTTTGTAGGTATTATGTCAACAAACATCGCGAGATGTTCAGCTGTCGTATGAGGTTAAAACAAAAAGGAACAATAAAAAATATCAACATGAAAACATTTGCCAAGATTGCATTTGCCAGATAACGTTATAAAAAAGAAAGTAATGTTGACTGCTCTCAAATTGTATAACCTCTAAGTGACAGAGAGAGATAAAACAGTATCTGAATGTCACACTTTTAAAATAAAATAACTAGGTACGTTTGATAATAAGTGGAAAGTAAATATTTAGTTCTGTAATTTCTCACGTAGGCAAGTCCACTGTAATTTAAAAGAGCTGCGATCCAGCGTATCCGGCGCTGTCAGGCCTGATACTAACTTTTCTGACACAATAAAGCAGATAAATCACGAACGGGTCTGCGGGCTTGGGCCTATCGTCTGCCTATACCGCACACACATGCAAAAGATAAGCCAGTCATTCACGCCAAGAGCTGCAGTTTTGTCGTGAGCTGAAGCGATGGCACAAAGACGACGAATCGCTTTAATTGGTCACTCTACTCGCTCTCAAAGCGCGTCTGCTAGCGGGCATGCCCACGATTTTATTATAGACGTCCCGACCCTTTTTCGAGCCAGCCCGCGCTGCTGAGCTTGTAGCATTAATTCGTCTCTAAATAATCATTACGATCCAGCCCGACCCTTGCTGCCCTCAACCAGCGATGCCCTAAACCGAGGTCCGTACCCCGTAGGGATGCCCTTAACGTGTAGACGCTCTAATTTTAAGTTTTTAAGCCCTGGCTGTAGGCCACAGGAAAGTCCTGTTAAGCAGCCGATAACATCATAGGTTTACCTGCGAGACGTCAGTCACAAAAATAGATAAATTATATCCCATCACCTTTTGTCAACCACATGAGTAAATACAAAAGAGAAGTGTGGATTCGTCAGAACGAAAGCCATTCTTACTGTGTAATGTGTTACGCAATTACCGCGCATAGGGCTTAGATAAAGTATACATTCTATCAGCGATTGATAATTATGACGGGAATGACAAAAATGTAAATAAACTGTCTCAAAAGCTTATGTCAATTCTATGTTGAAAGTCGTTGAATAAATACGAAACGTATCCAAGGCGATTGCCACTTGTCTAGGCCCCCAGAACACAGCAAAGCTGTTTGGCGGCCGAAGTAAGCATGATGTACTTCCCCGGATGTCTTCTACCCTAATTATATGATGTAATTATTCACAATCTTAACATTATCACCTGTTTGTTCAACCATAATGTTATTTATAACTGTCTGACCTCCTGAACTGTTTCCTCGTTGGACTAGATTGTTGCGCAACCACTGATCGCCGCGTGGGCATGTCGTGGCGCTTACTTGTGCGTTGGCGCATGTTTGAACTGTTCGTACGCAAGGTTGGGGTCAGATTTGTGAGAGGTAGGGTGGATGCGTTATTCGGTATGCGCAATTAGGTTTCGAATTTACATATAGGGTTTATAAGATTGAGTTTCTTATCATTTGTGTAAAGAGCAGTGGTGTCTTAGGGGTAACGTCTGTGGTAATATTTGCTCACTCACGCCCCTAGCCGCCGCGGGAGACGTTCTGGGTGTCGGGAGTCCATAGCGGACTCTCGGTCACCGTAGGCGCGGGCTTGCTGGCGGCTAGCATTGGGTAGCTCGCCACCCGGTAAGGAACAGAGTCGACGGCGCTTTGTTTTCCACGCGCGCTTCAAGGAGATGTCAGCAAAAATGTTAGGGTTCTGATAGGCCCGATGACTGCCAGGGTCGCGGATATGTTTGGCCCAGACAACGGAAGAAGAAACACGGGTGGGTTTTAGTCAGTAAAAGTCTGACACGAAGAGCAGGTGACTTACGAGTTGAAGGCCGTAGGACACACTGTCGCTTTACTGCAAATTATTTCATCAGCATTGCTCTCAAAATTGTGAAAAATATCATGGTGAGGAAACCGGCATGTCCTGGAATCAATAATTTGAAGACATGTGACGTCTACCAACTCGCACTGGACCCTCGTGATGAACTACGGCTCACTGCCTCTCACCGAGAGGCGGGCGGTTTCCAAATAATAGGGAAATTAAAGGATGATTAAAATATGTCCATTGCGTTTTCCTTTACGACCGACACGTAATCTCGTATCAACTATTAGCTACAATAATAACGATACTAGACAACCCTTATCTTGTAAATTCTTTGTGTTGTTAACACCAGTTGACACTAAACATTCTGTTTTCTAATGCTTCTATGATAAGATTAGCGTGTATGTCTAATACATCCTGTTTCCCAATGCTTAGGCGATTAGATTGAGTGGTGTTATATAACAGAATGTAATAACGGTAAAATCATACACAGGTCAATATTATCTGTACCTCTGTTCTGTATCTGTGTCTTCTTTCTTTCTCAATTTGCCTAGCCTTTTCAGGACAAATGAATTAAGTCGTTTCTAAACAGTAAACATATCGGGTATAACCGTTTCAATATAACATTTTACCAGTTATACATTTTTATAGACGTACCTACATCAGAAAGGACGTCAAGCCGGTAGTCCTGAAATGTAAAGTTGGATAGACACCCACGAACCAAACGCGGTAAGCGTAGATTATCCCGATCGACGACTCGCGCGGCCACAAGTTCTTACACCCTATATTTCTTCATCTGGTTAGACTGAAAGCCGACGCCGACATAGTTGTGAGTTTAATTTTATAACCTAAATTATTATTAAGAAGAAGCATGAAAGCTGTGGAAATGCGAAGCATGTGTGGTGTGACTTTGCAGGATAGGCTGAGGAATGACGTGATAAAATAAAGGTGCGGTTTAAAAGAAGATTTAGTGGAAAATTTTAAAAGAGTGATTGATTATTGACTTAGATGGTTTGGTAATGTTGAGAGTATGAATGAAGGACGGCTTACAAAAAGTATTTACAAGGCAGATGTGCTGGTCATGGCGGAAGGGCACGCCCTAGGAGAACATAAAGTGACCTTATTGGTGATGTTTCAGAAAGGTCAGGTGCGTAGTACTCGCAACCGGCTTGTGTGTTTGGAAACGTACGGGTGCGAATAAATGAGAGGCAGGGCAAAGATTGAGTTTTAGTATAATGTGGTAAAGATTAAGATAGAAACAAGTGATAGGTAGAAATTATAGAGAGAAAGGAAGCGAATTCAAGATAGGAAGAATACGGAGTAAAGTTCGTTAGAGTAGCAGTATGTAATATGGATAAACGCGAGCTAATAAGAATAAGCGAAAGCGAGCCGAAGCGACGGGGATTCGCGATGAGGGATGTGTGACCAGATGTATGAACCTAAACGAGGCAAAAGGAGTATTTAAGGATCGTAGCAGGTGACGTTCTGTAGTGCGTATCCCCATTGGAAAAGGCGTGAGCTTATATATGTAGGGGGGAATTAAAGCTGACAAGGGTTTGTTTCTACTTTCATCACAAATATTTGAGATAGACTATACGCCCTCAGCCACACACTGTGAGTTATCTGTTTTTATCAGTCACAGTGCTAAGTTTAGCTACCTACTACAAATGCACGAATTAATCTTTGACTTCCACGCTAATCTTGGACACAAGAAAACAACAAGTGCTTATCGAGATGTCAGAAAGGTCTGTAGTTAATGTAATTGTCAGATTAACGAATAGGTATTTATGCATCGCCTCATGGAACGATTTGTAGTCTTTTGTATCAGAATAGTTCGTGTTAAGTTGAAATAATAGGCTTTTAATAAGGTGGGATGGCGCTCAACCTTTTTTTTTAGTGGGAAAATCCTCATGGATACCCTCCGCCTGGTATGTACGGAGGGTTATGTCGGTCTTCTACCGTATAAAACCCCACTGTTCCTTCTATGTAGTATCATGTGTCGAGGGCCCAGGAGATACTCGTACATTCGCCCCAACCCCGACTGATATCAGCCCGCCATGCCTAGCGAGCCCCTTGAATCAACATGCCCAGGACGTAGTGAAAAGATGCCCTCCTGTGGAAAAATACCACCCGTCTCTCCACTAGTCCAATGCCTACTTTAGGATGCATATCTGATGGGCTCGAATTCCTTTCCAATCCTATGGGCACGTCTTCCCTACCATTACCGCGCCCCCCGGTCTACTCCTTGATATGCAATGGCCTATTTAGCACCATGAAACATAAGGCTTCAGTGGCTAGTGAAAATCTCAGGGTTCATTCGAATAATCGAGTTTGATTATACCACACTGGGATCGGTTCATTTCATTCACTCATTTACGGTAAACTGATGGAATATCCAGAGGGGTAATTGCGGAACTTTTTATCTTTAGGAATTGGTTTAATATTCATAGTTAAACAACATTCATTTACGTTGCTGAGCCGACAATTTATTCGAACAAATGACGCAATGGTTTAGAAATAATCTTCAATCCCATTCAGATTCTGATAAATTGTGCGTTTCGCAATTAGGGTGCAGGTTGTACAGTAAAAACGAAAATGATCTGACCAGGACTTTAAAAGTGTCTGAGATATCTTGAAAAGTTTCCGTGTTTCTTCTAAAAGGATAAGAAACATCGACCTAATCTAGTTTTATAAAATACTAGCTTCTGTCCACGACTTCATCCGCGTCAAATTTCCGCTGACCAACCTCGTTGCGTCGAATCGCCACTCCGTACGAGTAGGTACTTCGTATCTGTGACTTTTTTCTTTTTGCTCAGCTCCTAAGATTAATAGCGTGATGTTATATAGCCTATGGCCTCCCTCGATAAATGTTCTATCCAGCACGAAAATATTGTTTCAATTCGAACCATCTAATCCTGAGATTAGCGCGTACAACCACACAAACTCTTCAGCTTCAATCAATCAATCAATCAAATCATTTATTTGCAACGAATGTAGGTTAAATTAAAATACAGGTGGAGTAGATAAAAGTGAGCCATGCACATTCCGCCTGGAAATAGGCACGCAAAAATTTATAAACACAAATATATACATTTAGAAGCTATCTTATTAACTTTTATATCAAATAATTAAATTACAAACTAAATTACAAATTTTATCACAGTTAGAATTATTATATAAATTAAAAAAAAAAAGTCACAGTTAGAATTATTACAAATACACATAAAAAATTAATATTGATTCATAATATTAATTTAGTAATATATTTTTAAAGGGTTCGTACGCAAAGGGTAAAACGGGACCATATTACTAAGACTCTGCTGTCCGTCCGTCCGTTTGTCACCACGTTGTATCTCATGAACTGTGCTAGTTAGGCAGTTTACATTTTCAGATGTGGTGGTGGTGTGGTGTGGTGTGCGTTTTTTTTTGTATATTCGAATACCTACAAAAAAAAAAAAAACAGAATAAATACCACTAACGTGACTTTTTGCCGTTTCTATAGAATTATAGATAATGGTACAGAACCCTTTGAGTCCGACTCGCACTTGGCCGGAATTTTTGTTTGGAGTGTAAAATTGTTTGTAAAAAAACTTTTTACCAAAAAATTTAACCGCCGAAAAAACTGAAAAGCAAAAAATAATAAACCTTAAAATTATGAGTCGGCGCTTTGAGTGATCTTTGTTCATTGATTTTCCAGCGCCGACTCATAATTCTAAGGTTTATTATTTTTTGCTTTTCAGTTTTTTCGTCGGTTAATTTTTTTGGTAAAAAGTTTTTATTTTATAATTTTTTGTGGCTTTAATATACTTATAATACTTGGCAAGGTATACCCTATCCAATGAATAAAGAATTATCGAAATGGGACTACTCTGTATAAAGTTATGCGTGGTTAAACATTACAATCAGTGAGTGAACAATCAATCATCCCGTTTTCTGACCCTTAGGGTTTGATTTTGTTTTTCAAATTTATATGGGACCACCCTCGGAGTATACCCTTTCCAATAAAAAAGAATTATCACAATCGGACTACTATGTAAAAAGTTATGCGTGGTCATACATAAAAAAAAAACAAACAAAAAAAAATATACGCGTCGAATTGATAACCTCCTCCGTTTTTTTTGCGTCGGTTAAAAACCAGTTTATTATACAGGAATAACTATCATAACCAAACAACAATAATTGTCTCCAATACTGTGTGGTTTAGTAGTCGCAAGCACTACTGCTGAGCAGTAGATCCTGGGTTCGATACATGGGTCGGGCAAAGCGTTATTGGGTTTTTTAACCGACGAAAAAAAAACGGAGGAGGTTATCAATTCGACGCGTATATTTTTTATATATTTTTTTTTTTAATGTATCACCACGCGTAACTTTTTACATAGTGGTCCGATTGTGTTAATTCTTTTTTTTATTGGAAAGGGTATACTCCGAGGGTGGTCCCATATAAATTTGGAAAACAAAATCAAACCCAAGGGTCAGAAAACAGGGGATGATTGATTGTTCACTCAGTGATTGTAATGTATTACCACGCATAACTTTATACAGAGTAGTCCGATTTTGATCATTCTTTTTTCATTGGATAGGGTATACCTTGCCAAGTATTATTAGTACATTAAAACCACAAAAAATTGTAAAAGATAAACTTTTTAACAAAAAATTAAACCGCCGAAAAAACTGAAAAGCAAAAAATAATAAACCTTAAAATTTTGAGTCGGTGCTGAAAAATCAATGAACAAAGATCACTCAAAGCGCCGACTCATAATTTTAAGGTTTATTATTTTTTGCTTTCAGTTTTTTCGGCGGTTTAATTTTTTGTTAAAAAGTTTTTTCGATTTGGAATTTCTCAGTAGCACCCCGGATTCTTAAGCGTCCGCTTGATTGCAATAGCTCGTCCCCTATTACATGGGACTTAATCATATCTGGTGAAATGTGGGTGTACTATAGTTACACCTCTGCCGAACCCTTTGAAGAAACAAGGCGTGATGTTACATTTATGTAGTGGGTATTCAGAAAAGGGAGCAGATTCGATACAATACGATGATTCTAGGATATTTCTCAGAAGAAACAGTTTGTGCGATCGTTAGTTCTCACGTGGCATCGAATGTGTTTCATAGATAAACGAAGTAGTAAAATATACAGATACACGTATGTTATCACTAATTGCCGGTACACGTGTTCTTGTTAATTATTGCATTCAAACGTTATAATTAATTAATGACACGCCTTTATAAACATCGTAATTAAACTGACATGTGCTAGAATCAAACATTTAAAATACTTGAGACATCCATCAACCTGAGGGGTAATTGCGGAACTTTTTATCGGTAGGAATTGGTTTAATATTCATAGTTAAACAACATTCATTGCGTTATTTACGTTGCTGAGCCGACAAATTTATTTGAACAAATGACGCAATGGTTTAGAAATAATCTTCGATTTTATTCAGATTCTGATAAATTGTGCGTTTCGCAATTAGGGTGCTGGTCTGGGCCCGAGTGGTGGTGTACAGTCCACTTCCTCTCACAGAGAGGTCCGCTCCAGCCCGTCCCTTGCTGTTGTACCAGCGATGCCATAAGCCAAGGTCCGTACCCCACAGAAGGTGCCCTTAGCGAGTAGTCGCTCTAGTTTTAAGTTTTTAAGCCCTGGCTGGAGGCCTTAATTTATTAAGGCAGCCATAGGCAAGTCCGGTTAACAAGCCGACAATTTCATAGGTTGACCAACGTACCGTCATAACAAAAAAAAAAAAACAAAAAAAAACTGAGACGACACCTGTGTCCCTGCAGTGGCAACATTTTATGCTGTTTAGGAGTTATACAAACAAACACAGACCACCGCCCGCCGAGGTCCGGAGCCTCGTCCGTGACGACCCTTGGCTCTTGTCCGTCTCTTGTTCATTCCAGCCCGTCCTTTGTTGCCCCCCAGATGCCCTAAGCCGAGGTCCGTACCTCACAGGAGGTGCAGCTTATATAGTCGCTTAGTTTTTAAGCCCTGGCTGGAGGCCTTATTTATTAAGGCAGTCACAGGCAAGTCCGGTTAACCAGCCGACAACCTGCTAGATTGACCTGCGAGATACCATCCTTAAGGAAAAAAAAACATAATTTGTTCGTTTATTAATTTTATTATTTATGTACACACAATAAAATACATTGTGATATGGCATAATTTAACAATTGAATACAAGGGTACTGCTCATTTCTCAAGAAATGTCTTCCAGCAGACCTGTGAAAGGAGGAATGCAAATAATCTGCCCGCGACTTAGCGTTAAATTTCTTGAAAAAAATTTCAATTCGGACCAGTAGTTCCTGAGATTAGCGCGTTCAATCAAACAAACAAACAAACTCTTCAGCTTTATTATTATAGATAGATTTATTTTATGAAGTCATTGACGATACGATATCTATGATTGCACTATTTCGCTGAAATTTCGTGCTCACAGTACTTACCTGTAATCTCTTCTTATGTCATGGTTTATCGCTTCACTGAAATCGTTTCTTACTGTAATTATTAGTTATTATGTTTTTTAATTGCAGTTGGTGTTAATTTTAGAAAGTGTTTGTAATTTGTAACATGCCTGTGTAATGACTTAATAAGAATTGAAAAACTATTGCAAGTCTTGCTCGATGGTCTAGTAGTTGCAAGCGCTACTGTTGAGCGTCATGTCTTTAGTTCGATTTCCCAGGTGAGACGATGTGTTATTGGGTTTTTCATCTGGAATATATCAATATCAGCTCTGAGTCTGAATTCATGCCGGTTGATGGCAATAGCTTCACTCCCCGTTACAAGGGACTTAAGTTAAACATAACTGGTGAAATGTAGGTGCAACCTTGCCTAACCCTACGGAAAACTCAAGCGTGAAATTATGTACGGTGGAGCATACGGTGGAGGTGTGCCCGGCCTGGGTGGAGCACTGCCGTGTCCTCGTGGAGGCAATCGGCCGACCGGCGACCTCTCGCGTCCGGCCCTGGTGCGAGCCATGGGACGGAGCGAGAGGGCATGGGAAGCCGTCACCTCCTTCTGCGAAGCAGTAATGCTGGCGAAGGAGGAGACGGGCCGCGTGAGGGAGTGGCAGACTCTGCGCCCTCACGTCCCTAGCCGCCGCAGGGGGAGACGCCCCGGGTGCCGGGAGTCGATAGCTGACTCCCGGTCACCTTAGGCGCGAGCTTGCGGGCGGCGAGCAATGGGTAGCTCGGTAAGAACCAGGCTCGGGTCGACGGCGCGTAGTGTTCCACGCGCGCCTCAAAGAGATGTCAGCAGCACTGAAGGGGTCTGCTAGGACCGATGCCTGCCGGGGTCACGAGATTGTTCGAAAGAGATACCGTGACTCTGGCATATAGCCAACTGAAGGAACACGGGTGGGTTTTAGTCAGTAAAAGTCTGACACGCCACCATTTGATGATTTCCCATCCAAAAAAAAGCTTGAAGTTATGTTAAAAAATGAAAGAGTATTGCAATAATGTTAAATTTTGTTGTTAAACTGTTCGTCCATTGAAGTTTATTTATTTTTTTATTGCATTCCATATTGTGAAAAATATTTTACAAAGGGCTTAAAGCTAAGTACAAAATATGGACCCGGTGAGGGTACAGCAAAACGAAAATAAAAAATCTAGGTATTTAAATTAATATAAAAAGAAATTAAGGATAAATAAGGAAATCATCATCATCATCATTTCAGCCGAAAGACGTCCACTGCTGGACATAGGCCTCCCCCAAGCTCCGAAGTAGCGGAGCTTGGGGGAAATAAGGAAATATTTTCATTAAATTAGATGATTTTAAATTATTATGGTGTAGTTGTGAACTATCTCGGAAGTTCTACATCCGTAATTTTGCGGCGTTTAACCAGTTTATTGGGCATAGCAACTGAGTTGCTTACATAGGCGTTTTCCGAAGCCAATTCACAGCAGTCGGGTAAAATTTGGGCCTCTATGGCAACACTTTACATAATCTAATCATAGACAAATAAAAAAAAACAACTATTATCATAAAATAGATTAATTTTTAAATAATTCACAGTAAAAAGGCCTTGACATTCGAATTTGAAATGTGTAATCCCGATAACGAGTTCGTTCACACCGCGCGCTTATCGTATCACGTTCTTATTTTGAGTTTTAAATGTTGATAATATCATATTCGTATGTTCCACAGATAATAGATTGGTTTTATTTATGGATAAAAAATAAAAACATAATGTGTCAGAGGTTTACTTTATCACTCAGTTGTTGAATGTTTATGGTTGCAGACACGAATCAATCTACCAAGCCTTTTCCCAACTACGTTGGGGGCGGCATAACCGGATGCAGCTGAATATCAATATTTTATACTAGCTTCTGCCCGCGACTTCGCCCGCGTTAAATTTCTTGCTCCCCTGACCCTTCCCGTCGCGTCAAATCGCCTACCCGTGCGATTTTCCCCGTTTTTGCAACATTTTTCATTACTGCTCCGCTCCTCTTGGTTGTAGCGTGATATTATATAACCTTCCTCGATAAATAGACTACCTAACACAAAAAGATTTTTTCAATTCGGACCCGTAGTTCCTGAGATTACCGCGTTCAATCAAACAAACAAACTCTTCAGCTTTACAATATTAGTATAGATGAAGCCACTGCATCTGTCCTCTACTTACTGAGTAACACGATTCTCCTTGGTAACACAGAGTGTCAGAGTTTTGAGTTTCTGACTACCCGTAATGACGCGATTGTCAAAAATCTCCGAATAATAGCCGGGAGCAACGGCTTAACGTGCTTCTCGAGGCACGGAGAAGTCTTAGTATGTAAAGGCATAATAGATAAGTAACCCCACAGAACAAAGAATACAGAGAAGTGCCCCTACACTGGCTAAGCACGGGAACCAGTGTCGCCAAACTCACACATTAGCATATCAAATCGTCCATTACACACATAAAAAACAGTGATATGATAGGCTACAAATTACACACGCAACTTTTACAAATCATCTTCGTATTGCTTTCAAAAATTAAGTCGTAATACAACGCATGAAAGTTGTTATTATTTGACATGACACACACAATAAAGACGATTTTCGTTTAAAAACTTTAGATAGACAAATTTACAACGAGTTCAGCAACTCAATGCTAGATGGCGCTGTAACCAATTCATTCGATTCAGAACGCTAGCTCCTTTGAAATAGATGTCATATTCACATGCACTTGTAATCGCTTTTAGTAAGTACCAAAAAACATATTTAGAGATGTAGACATATATCGATATTTTAATATTGACGTTACGTAATTTATTCGGGTGAGCAATGTAATAATTTGTTAACATCATACAAATGTTTAATAACGGAAAAGGTTGATTATCGTTAAAATATCAATGTTAAAGAGGTAGGTATTTGTATGTTTGTATATAGGGGGGTAATGTTATTTTCATAAAATCAGGTACGCGGGCGAAACCGCTGACAGAAGCTAACGATAAATGAAATGATAACAGATAGTACTAAAAATATTTACTGACCTTGAAATAACACATATTTATTTAATTACCGTTTTGATAATTTTATGTTTAATTTTAATAGGTGATGAAATCGTATATTAATATATTTTGCCGTGATAGCTTTCATTAAGTCAGTAATATGATTAGACGTAAGAAATTCCCCTAATTGATGATAGCTTATGTTTTGGAATATCAATGACCCAATAAACTGGCGCATTATTTTAGCCGTGATATAATCTTTATTGAATATGTGACCGTCTTTTAAAAATATTTCGGACATCTGACATATCTTAATCACAGATTCTGATGGGTATAATAATCCCCCTCTATCCTTAGCTATAATAAATCGATGTAATGATTGTTTTTTTTTCTGTTACTAAAGCACTAACGCAAATATCACACTTAATTTTTTTTAATCAACTGTCTTATTTTATAACCAGCCATGTGAGCTATTGATTCCTTACTAAAATCAGACAAAATTATCGATACCGACCTACTTTACGGATGTGTCCCATCCCTAATCGAGTAGCGTCGAAGTTACTAGAATTTTGGTTATGATTTTCCAGATGACGACTACGTGCATTAAGACTTTGTGTCAATGAATATAAGGTTGTTTATAGTTTGCATTGAAGTCATAACATGTGGTATTGCAATTAAAATCAATTATATTAAAAATTAACAAAGTTTAGTGCTTACTGATGATAGGATACACCTCCACAAGATACATTTTTTTTTCTGCTTTCGTTTTTGCAGGTCAAAACCGCACAACAAGACATAATTTGTAATATTTCGCGTATTTCTGCGACAACCAATCGCGACAAGTATCTGACGGCGAATAAGCTAAATGCTGCGCATCTGCGCTAAATGTTGCCACGCGCGCGATATCTGAGGGGCACTTCCTCTAGTTTTCTTTATTCCGTGAGTAACCCAAATCCTTTATTTGACACTTGAACTTGCTCAAAGATAAACTTCCATTCAAACATGACCCCTTAAATGAAATTGTCCTTTCATTCCGATCCAACCCGTCCCTTGCTGCCTTCTACCAGCGTTGCCCTAAGCCGAGGTCCGTACCCCACAGGGGGTGACGTCAGCGAGTAGTCGCTCTAGTTTTAACTTTTTAAGCCCCGGCTGGAGGCCTTAATTTATTAAGGCAGCCACAGGCAAGTCCGGTTAAGCAGCCGATAACGTCATAGGTTGAGAGAGATGCGAGATGTCATTACAAAAAAAAAAAAAACGAAGCTTAAGCCAAACTAAATACGTATAGCATTATGCTATGGCAGTTTTATGCCTTGACGTAGACTATGCTTAGATTATTTGGTCATGTTGAGAGGATGAATGAAGGGCGGCTAACAAAAGGTATTAACCAGGCCGATGTGACTGGTCACGCTAGAGAGGGACGCCCTAGGAGAATATATAGGGACCTTATTGGTGATGTTCTTCAGAAGGGTCAGGTGCATAGTACTGATAACCGGCGTGCGTGTATGACCAGATGTATGAACTTAGATGACGAAAAAGGATTATATTAGGATTGTAGCAGGTGGCGTTCTGTGGTTTCTGCTTACCCCCATGGGAAAATGACGTGAGTTTATGAATGTAGAGTACGTGTATGAATAAATTCAGCTGTCGTGCAAATATCAGGGGCAAACGGAAGTACGGAAGTGTAACTGCGATTCTGACCTTAGAAAACCGGTATGGCTACTTGATTTAGTTGTTAGTTGTAACGAATAATATATCATCATTCTAAACAGGAAACCTTTAGGATGATATGCATATTATTATGTCGTTTAGTATGTGGGCGTAGTAGTAGGAGAACGTAGTTTTTAGGTTGTGGAGTACTGATGACAAAGGAAGATTTGAAGACAATGTGGCGATATCTTTTTTGGAATGATATCTAGTAGGTCAACCTATGAGGTTTTCGCATGCTTAATTGGACTTGCCTGTGACTACCTTAAAAAGTTAAGGCCTCCAGCCAGGACTTAAAATTTTAAAACTAGAGTGCCTACTCGTTAAGGGCACCCCTTGTGGGGTACAAACCTCGGCTTAGGGCATCGCTGGTAGAGGGCAACAAGGAACGGGCTGGAATGTATTGAATAGAAGTCTGTTGTTTATATAAACCCAGTCTCTAGTTAGTTCTTTAGTCTCTATGCACCCAAATTCGTATACCTTGCTAAGTAAATGACGGTAACATGAAGTTATGACTTCATCAAAATAAACTAAGTGGAAAAAATACGTATTCGTGAAAGCTAACTCAAAACATAATAAACAAAACTTGACCAATTTAATATTGTACCACTCGATAAGTATACCCTTTCAAAGAAAACAAGAATTTTCCATTTGAACATTTGAAAATATAGAATCGAATTGAAAATCTCTTCTTTTTAAGTAGAAAATTTTGAAGATAAAGAACAATAACCCGCCATTTCAACCGGTTCTGTGCTTCTCGCATCCAGCGGATTCCTGCGGCCTTCACCAGGTCATCGGTCCATCTTGTGGGACGCCTTGCAACGCTACGTCTTCCAGTACGCAGTCGCCACTCCAGAACCTTCCTATCCCATCGGCCATGTGTTCTGCGACCAATGTGTCCTGCCCAACTGCCACTTGAGTTTGGCAATTCTTCGGGCAATGTCGGTTGCTTTGGTTCTCCTACGGATCTCTTCATTTCTGTTTCGATCGCGTAAGGACGCTCCTAGCATAGCCCTCTCCATTGCCCTTTGTGTGACTTTCAGCCTTCTTATGAGGCCGAGGCATACAATACAGATGTCAAATATTAAGCCCTCTTTTTTATCTCAAGGTGGAAATCCTCATGGATGTCCTCCGCCCTGGGGTGGGCGGAGGGGTCTGTCAGACTCTTACTGACTAAAACCACCCCGGTATTCCGTCCCACACCTACGCCGGGGACTATGGGAACCAATATGTCTTCCGCGATCCCCGACTGGCCGGCCCGCCTTTGCGGGCCTCCTCACGTTGGGAAATATTAAGCCCCTAAACCAACAACATGACAGAAACACACGACAAGCAAACTCTTAGATATGATAATCTCCGCAATGCCATCCTTTTGCGACGTCAACGATCGAATCTTGCCATAAAGTCCTAAGTCAAACAAAATAACTACATATACCACGGAATCACCTGATCCAAATATTTGATAAAAGGCTTATTTGCCTAAAATCATTCGGGTACCACGTCTCGACCTGTCCTTATCACCACGCCAACAACACGTGATTAGCCAGACACTCGTATCTTATCAATGGACGGGAAACATTCGATCCGACAGACATTTTTTGTCTCATTATCTGCATGCTGTTTCGTTGTTCTATGGTGTGTTGGAGAAGGTCGTTTCTCTAGAGAAGCAAACATTGCGTGGTCAAGGAATATTAAAAAAAAATGTCAAGACATTTTTTTTTAAGCAATGGTATTTCGCAAGTCAACCTATGTGGTTGTCGGATGCTTAACCGGAGTTGCCTGCGAGTACCTTAATAAATTAGGGCCTCCAGCCAGGGCTTATAAACTTAAAACTACAGCGACTACACGCCAAGGGCACCCCCTGTGGGGTACAGACCTCGGCTTAGGGGATCGCTGGTAGAGGGCAACAAGAGAGGGGCTGGATCGGAATGAGTTGATTATTAAATACAAATTTATTTCTGCAAGTGGGCTTGTTAAAACACTTACACATCAATCATATTTTTAAAACTGGGTGAGGTCGGCGTTTCCTATCTGTTTACTCTGAGAGGAAAGGTCGAAACAAACTCAGAGGTCACAGTCTGTTTTGAAATCCAGACATAATCTTGGACATATCATGTGAAGAGCATGTAGATTGGTGTCTGAAATGGCCTTTTGAGAAAAGCACCACACGGATTGAGTGGACCAGTCCAGTCAGTGCACGCATTTGTCACTAATCGTACAGAGGGGTAATTGCGTAACTTTTTATCGGTAGAAATTGGTTTCATATTGATAGTTAAACAACATTCATTGCGTTATTTACGTTGCTGAGCCGACAATTTATTCGAACAAATGACGCAATCATCATCATCATCATCGTTTCAGGCGAAAGACGTCCACTGCTGGACATAGGCCTCCCCCAAGCTCCGCCACTTCGACCGGTTTTGTGTTTCCCGCATCCAGCGGATTCCTGCGGCCTTAACAAGGTCATCGGTCCACCTTGTTGGAGGCCTTCCAACTCTTCGTCTTCCGGTACGCGGTCGCCACTCCAGAACCTTTCGGCCCCATCGGCCATCTGTTCTGCGAGCAATGTGCCCTGCCCACTGCCACTTCAGTTTAGCAATTCTTCGGGCTATATCGGCTACCTTGGTTCTCCTACGGTTGACGCAATGGTTTAGAAATAATCTTCAATCCCATTCAGATTCTGATAAATAGTGCGTTTCGCAATTGGGGTGCAGGTCAATGATTTGACGAACAATACCAATAAAAGGATGTTTGGGTAGCCCGCATAAATGATGCAATAAATCTGTTTATACGCTAACGCACCACTTTGTCATTATTTCTAATACGCACTACTTTGTCTGTCAGACTTTCGAGGTTCTGACGATCCGTAACGACTGTCAAAACTCCACGATAGCCAGGACTAACGGCTGACCGTGCTTTCGGAGGCACGGATCGGTTTTGTTAATAAAGAATCACTAATAACCCAAATCTTTCAGTTGACACCTGACCTTGCTGAACGATAAACTTCTATTCAAACATGACCCCCAGAAACAAAACAAAAACATAAAATATTCCTTTCATGTGTGAACTGAATGCTATGCTGAACATGAGTAAGATTTATCAGTCGTGTGGTCTGGGGTTATCATTTAATTCAGCTGTTTATACTTTTAGTTTTTAGGGGCTGGTGGCTAATTAATAACGCCTTGACAAAGGTTAAGCAACGCTTACCGAGGTCGGTCTGTGGATGGGTGACCAAGACCATCTATTACATACAGACCCTTCCGTGCCTCGAACAGCTCGTTAATTCATTCGTCTCGGCTATCATTCCAAGATCTTTCAGATCTGAAGCCTGTAAGTCTGACAGCCAGTTTTACTAAGGGTATCATATTACCCAGAAACGGGGATGTGAAGGTCAGATAGAGAGTCCCTCCATGTAAAATACTGGTAAAATGAACATCAAAATCAAAAGTCATATATTCAAACTAGCTTCTCTCCGCGACTTCGTCCGCGTTAAATTTCTTGTTCCCCCGACTCTTCCCGTCGCGTCGAATCGCCTACCCGTGCGATTTTCCCCGTTTTTGCAACATTTTTCATTACTGCACCGCTCCTTTTAGTTGTAGCGTGATGTTATATAGCCTATAGCCTTCCTCAATAAATAGGCTACCCAACACAGAAAGAATTGTTCAATTCGGACCAGTAGTTCCTGAGATTAGCGCGTTCAATCAAACAAACAAACAAACTCTTCAGCTTTATAATATTAGTATAGATAGTATAGATTAGGCTGAAGATCAGAACTTTTTGAACGTCACAATTACATAAGACAGCTATAATAATTGAGCTGAGCTGAACTGTTACTCAGCTGCATCTGGTGAGACGGGAAACCGACATCAACATAGTTGGGAGAAGGCTAGGTGGGTTCTAGGTTAAATCCGTAATAATGTACTCATCATTGCTTTTACGTTTGTGACGATCGGTCGGAACTTGGGTTATTTTAACACTATGAACAATAGTTGAAGGGAAATCGGATAGATAGATAATCATATCGGTCCGAAAACATCCTGCTAGCTAGACCAAGACCGGGACCGGATACGGGCTAAAAATGGAATAAAATGTAACCCGTAAATATTTTGATATTAACGTACGGGACTGGGTGCTACTACTCTTGATTTTAATTCCGATCGATTGACATTGGAATTAGAACTTTTCGTATTCTTGAATTTGATACTAGCGCCAAAATTTGTTTAAATTGGGTGTCCATTTTTAGGGTACCGTTGCCAAATGGCAAAAAACAGAACCCTTATAGATTCGTCATGTCTGTCTGTCCGTCTGTCTGTCTGTCTGTCCGTCTGTCTGTCTGTCTGTCCGAGTATGTCACAGCCATTTTTTTCTGAAACTATAAGAGCTATGCTGTTGAAACTTGGTAAGTAGATGTATTCTGTGAACCGCATTAAGATTTTTACACAAAAATAGAAAAAAAACAATAATATTTGGGGTTCCCCATACATAGAACTGAAACTAAAAAAAAAATTTTTCATCGAACCCATACGTGTGGGGTATCTATGGATAGGTCTTCAAAAATGATATTGAGGTTTCTAATATCATTTTTTTTCTGAACTGAATAGTTTGCGCGAGAGACGTAACTTCTAAAATAAGGGAATGATAAAACTAAAAAAAATATATGATGTACTTTACCATGTAAACTTCCACCGAAAATTGGTTTGAACGAGATCTAGTAAGTAGTTTTTTTTTAATACGTCATAAATCGTAAACCACAATTTACCTTTCATTCAGACAAATCAAATATAAAAATAAAAATAAAAACTTTTAATTTCATAAACATAAACCTTATGCATAAACCGTGAATACCTGCCGGTTTGTACGGAACCCTCGGTGCGCGAGTCCGACTCGCACTTGGCCAGTTTTTTAGAACTAAGTGGAATCGAGATCGGGCATTGTTGTTGTTCTAATGTTGTCACTATTGTTTTCAAGAGTACCGAATTACGTGTGTGCAAAATTAACATTGGAATCGTATTGGAATTCGATTGGAATTAAAATTAGGTTGAAGAGTAAGCCCCCTGGTCGTTCTTCTTATATTTTGAGGAGACTTATCCCGAGGGGGAAGCTCTAAGTTCGTCAGCGAAGATGCGGACCCGCCTGAAGGTCAAAACCAGCCCCCGTCAAAACAAGTGTCAAATTCAACTACAGCCGAAACTACGAATTTCGTGCTTATATTAGTAGACGGGGTCTCTCACTTCTGAGGAGAAGTGGGCACCATTCGGCGGATATTTCAAAGATTCACAATATTTACAGCATCATCATCATTCTAGCTGAAAAACGTCCACTGCTGCCATAGGCCTCCCCTAGAAATCGCCACTTCAACCGGTTCTGTGCTTCGTGCATCCAGCGGATTCCTGCAGCCTTCACCGTTCATTGGTCCACCTTGTTAGATGGCTACCAACGCTACGTCTCCCAGAACGCGTTCGCCACTCCAGAACCTTTTGATCCTATCGGCCATCTGTTCAGCGAGCAATGTGCCCTGCTCACTGATACTTAAGTTTGGTAATTCTTCGGGATAAGTCGGTTACCTTCGTTTTGCAACGGATCTGTGTATTTCTGATTCGATGGCGTAGGGAAACTCTGAGTGACTTTTAGGTTCTAATTAGGCCCATTGTGAGCGATCACGTTTCTCACTGGTCATCTAAAGACACTGCAGCATGTGAGACAAGAAGATATTGCGTAGCTTCCCGAACGCTGCCCAGCCGAGTCGAATTCGACGATTGACCACTGTCTCGAAGTTGGACCTACCTAACGGTTTGTCCTAGGTATAATCGACGACGTGTGTTTTGGGGGACATGTAATTATGGGGGTCATGTGTCTTATGTAATTTTGACGTTCGAAAAGTGCTGATTGTCAGCCTAATTTGAATAAATGACTTAGACGTCCTCTGTATGGACATCGACTTGGTATAATACCCTATAAATCTTAGATACTTACCTAATAAATTATGATAAAATTCACACAACTAGGTAAGTGAGTTACGCAACATACCATTGATAATACGCACGCCTGAATGAAACGCAAAAAAATGCGTGACTGAATTTCACACACAGATTATGACGCCTATTATTATCGGTATCGATAAGTTTGTTATCAAATACGTGTGCGAAAACGTATGTAAGAAACGTCACTTTGACGTGTAATATTTTGTAAATAATTTGACGTACTTACAAAGACGTAAATGACTCGACGTCACCATCTGTCAACTATGTTGATGTCGGCTTCCAGTCTAATCTGAGTATCAGTATCTTACGTGGAGCGTGTGCCTATCTTACCTCAACAACTCAGTAACTGGTTAGCACATACTCCTTGGTAAGACTTATTGTCAGACATTTCTGACTACCCGTGACGACAGTCAAAGATGTGCGAATGACAGCCGGGATAAACGGCTAAACGTGCTATCCGACGCGCGAACAGGTTTCGAAATGTAATGTCAGGTAACCCATCCAAAGGGGTCTGCTAGGACCGATGCCTGCCAGGATCGCGAGATTTGTTCGAAAACGATACCGCGACCCTAGCATATGGGCAACTGAAGGAACACGGGTGGGTTTTAGTCAGTAAAAGTCTGACATGCCCCGCTCCGCCCAGAGCGGGAGACGTCATTTGATGATTTCCCACGCACAAAAAAAAGGTCACCCATCCAAAAACTGACTGCGGCAAACATTGCTTAACCGTCAATGAAGCTATTATTATTTAGCCACAACCCCCTCGATACTGACGTAAAACGTGAATCATCATAATAAGTCAACACGTTAGGCGCTAAAAATAATGTACAATCGGTTATGAAATGGGGCGTGCTCTAAAAATATTTGTCACGATTGTGTCTTTTTTTGAAATATAGATCATGAATCATACTGTAAACACTGACATTTTCGTGCGTTTGTTATAAAAAATACTCAATGCGAGTTGTGACGTTCGAGCACGATCTTGTGAATCTAAAGCAGTGGCTTTTATGAGATAGAATTTTAACCAGTGTATAAACTGTTACCATGAATTCAGCATATGACTTTAAATCCTCTTACTAGCGAAGAAAGTATACGTAGGACAAAAAAAAAATTGTTTTTTACATTTTGACAGTTTTTTTTTCATGAAGCAGCTCACTTTTGCTTTGTCCTGGGAAGCAAGGTAAGCACGAACGCATTTGTTTGTGTATCTGTAAAGAGTTGGAATGCATTTGTTCTTTTCCTTGGAAAGAGTAGGAACGCATTCGTTCTTGTCTCTGGGAAGAGTTGGAACGCTTATTGTTTTCTCTTGGAAGAGTAGGAATGCTTGTTCTTTTCCCTGGGAAAAGTAGGAACTTACGAATACATTTGGTCTCTTTTCAGGGAAGAGACGCATTTTTTATTTTCTCTAGGAACAAGGAACGCATTCGTTCTTGTCTCTGGAAAAAAAACGATTGCATTTTGTTCTTGTCTCTGGGAAGAGTAGGAGCGCATTTTGTTCTTTTCTCTAGAGAAAGCAGGAACGCATTTGCGATGCTTTTGATATTGCAATTCTTCATAAAAGACAGTCAAAACTTTCCACACGGTGTATATGACCGCTAATCTATAAGAAAAAAAAAACAGCGTAATATATTTTTATTTAGTTCTATCCGGATTTTACGATAGCGACAATATGATAAGACATGACTACTTGGAAACAACACGTCATCAAAAGTTCTGACAATAAGGCGAAGGATTAACTGTTATCGCTTCATTAAATGGTTTTGCGATGACTGCAGTCCCCTTTTTTGTGACACTGTAATTTTCTGTCAATATGGAAGTGTTTGCAAAAAGGTTACTTCAAAAAGTGTGTCATCAAATCTGTTAAAAAAAAACATTCGTTAATACGGGTTAAATAATATTAGCTGGCTACATAGTTATATAGTTACTTTACTGTTTTGGGCAACTACATTGAAACCTAAATGATAATAAAAAATGGCACATTTCTTTTCATCTTTCCATCTTTAAATTACACTGCCATTTTATACTTAAAGGCCATCACGTCTGTTTTGTTTTTGAAAATTCGTAAAAAAATATTTTCGTTTCATGCGTTGAGCGCAACTTCCGATAGCAGAGCAGAAGCGTTATCGTGAAGAAAGAACACAACTAACGATAGTTTTCAACGTCGTTTTTTTTGTTACCAAATTATGTCACTGAAAATCTCCCATTCGCCTAGTAAGTAATGCCAAAATAAACTGCCTTTCCTCACATATTTGGCAGCGATCTTTAGTCGCATAATATTATTTTCGTGGGGCACGAGGCATTTGAAGTAGTTGCCAAAAACATTACCAACTCATTTGAAAAATATGAACTGAAGAAAGACGTATACTCTAAAAGGGTGTGTCACATTTTTCTGTCTGAGAACACGATTGTATTGACGTATAAATATCGCGTCAGGATTTATTTGAGCTCTGGTTTCATTCCGATCCAGCCCGTCCCTTGGTGCCCTTTACCAGCGATGCCCTAAGCCGAGATCCGTACCCCACAGGGGGTACCCTTAGCGAGTATTCGCTCTAGTTGTAAGTTTTTGTAAGCCCTAGCTGGAGTCCTTAATTTATTAAGGTAGTCCGGCTAAGCAGACGACAACCTCATAGGTTGACTAGTGTTGCAAAGGACTCCTCGAGTCGTAATTTTAAAGACTTGACTCAATTATGCAAGACTCAGTGTGCTCAAAAGGCTCGGAGTCTAGAGTCAAGCCGAGCCCGAGTCATTTAAAGCCAATCCAGTCTTAAAAAGGACTCGAGTCTTAAAATGAATTCGAGTCTTTGAATAACTCGTTAGATTTTTTTGTTCGCATAATTACATCATAACTACTAATTTGAACTTATCACCTTCTATTCGAGTCTTTTCGAATGATGAGCTACAAGTATCATCTTCATGCTTCGAGTTTTTCTTTAAAACTCGAGTTCATTTTAAGACTCGAGTTATTTTTAAGACTCGAGTCATCTTTAAGACTCGAGTGCTTGACTTTAGACTTAGAGCCTTTTGAGCACGCTGAGTCTTGCATAATTGAGTCGAGTCTTTAAAATTACGACTCGAGGACTCGAGTCCTTTGCAACACTAAGGTTGACCTGCGAGATGTTATTATATGAAATAATTAACATAGGCTACTAGTGACCCATCATGAACAAAAAAATCTAATGTCTATCTACTATACTTATATCAAAGTTACATTCTCACAATTCTTGGCGTTAATTTTGTCAATATTGTAGGCGGGCTTTTGTTCTTTGCCAAAATGATGATGTCGGTGCACATGTCTTATATATCAGTGACGTATAGTCAGTCAAATTAATTCATCATCTACCAATCGCCCCGACTTGCACCGACCGCACTGCCCCGTAAACGGGGCGGGACGACCAGGGTGGATGGGATGCACTCATCTGCGTCATCTGCCTAGCCTTTTCCCAACTATGTTATAGTCTACTTTCAGTCTAACCGGATGCAACTGAATGCAATTCTGCCATAAAGGGTGGACCCAGATTTTACATGGAGCGACTGCCTATCTGACCTCCACAACCCAGTTACTGGGTAATGCAAGAAACTTTGTTATAATTAAGTTGATAAAGGGCACCAGGAATGTCGAAGTACAACCTCTTATCATGATTCTGAACTATTCAGTCCACCGTTGAAAATGTTCGTTGGCTATAAAATAAAAATTGCTGTTTCATACTGCCTCGAGTTGTAACTCGGGTGGTAACAGCCTTGTGAACTTATGTTACACGCCGTTATTCCAGCATTGCATATGTAAGCTATCACACCGTTTATGCCAGGAGGCTTTTATTTTGGTATTATGCTAATCATGCATCATCATCATCATCATTTCAGCCCAAAGACGTCCACTACTGGAAATAGGTCTCCCCAATTTAGGGGGCTTTACCATAATCACCACGCTATCGGCAGGCGATCGCAGTACTATGGTAAAATGTAAAGACAACGCTACCTCTCATTCCCTAGTAAGTCCCTTAGTCGGCTTGTACGACACGACACCCGTGGAAAGAAATGGGATGGTGCTACTTTTTACGTCCGGTAACACACTGATGATATTTTCATTCTATTTGTTGGTATATTGGCATGGCTAGCTGACATATCTACACTCTATAATAATATTATAAAGAGGAAAAATTTGTATTTTTGTTTGTAATGGATAAACTCAAAAACAACTGGACCGATTTTAAAAATTCTTTCACCATTAGAAAGCTACATTATCTGCGAGTAACATAGGCTATATAACATCACGCTACAACCAAGAGGAGCGGAGCAGTAATGAAAAATGTTGCTAAACGGGGAAAATCGCACGGGTAGGCGATTCGACGCGACGGGAAGGGTTGGGGGAACACGAAATTTAACGCGGATGAAGTCGCGGGCAGAAGCTAGTAACAAAGAAATTAAATTAATGTTCTTTGTCTCGTTATGTTAATTACTTTGCTACTATTACAACAACAACAACAACATGTTTATTTATCTTCTTGCCAGCTAAAGATTAGGAAGTGGTGAATGGCGGGCGTTTTTTGGGGACCGTCGTAGTAACACCCCGTAGTCTGGATTTGTAGAATACGGGCTGCTACGGAGAAATTCCAGACAGAAAAATCCAATCACACTTTGCCCACCTCCCAAATCGAACCCAAGACATACAAACAAGCGGGAGGAAACGCCGGGGTGTTTCCATTGCGAGGATCGTCTGGAGGACACGGTGGAGCATGCGGTGGAAGTGTGCCCTGCCTGGGCGGAGCACCGCCGTGTCCTCGTGGAGGCGATCGGCGGCGGCGACCTCTCGCGTCCGTCCCTGGTGCGAGCCATGGTACGGAGCGAGAGGGCATGGGAAGCCGTCACCTCCTTCTGCGAAGCAGTAATGCTCGCGAAGGAGGAGGCGGGGCGCGTGAGGGAGTGGCAGTCTCTGCGCCCACACGTCCCTAGCCGCCGCAGGAGGAGACGCCCCGGGCGCCGGGAGTCGATAACTGACACCCGGCCACCGTAGGCGCGAGCTTGCGGGCGGCGAGCAATGGGTGGCTCGCCACCCGGTAAGGACCAGGCTCGGGTCGACGGCGCGTAGTGTTCCACGCGCGCCTCAAAGAGATGTCAGCAGCACTGAAGGGGTCTGCTAGGACCGATGCTTGCCGGGGTCGCGAGATTGTTCGAAAGAGATACCGTGACCCTGGCACATGGGCAACTGAAGGAACACGGGTGGGTTTTAGTCAGTAAAAGTCTGACACGCCCTCCCGCTCCGCCCAGAGCGGGAGAAGTCATTTGATGATTTCCCATCCAAAAAAAAAAGCCATACAAACAAAGCTTTATAGAGCAATGCTGCGGTTTATAATTTAAACCCAAATTCAATGTTCTTCTTCGTCCTCCTGTGTAGATTCCCACGCTAAGCGGTTTGAACCAGTTTAGCAGATATACGTTTTATAAATACCTATACAAAAGAATCAGCCACTGAACATGCGTACAACTCGTGGTAGACATTTTTATCTACCACTCGATTTATCTTCGCAATCTGGTCTAATTATATGCCTATCGAAAGGGGATGATCATGTAGGCAAATATCTGTTATGCGTGCTTCGACTTATTGTTTTTATTTTGGTTGTAAGAATTACAAATAAACAATAGTTTTACTATTTATTTATTTAAAATTTCGTACATAACACAAGCTAATGCGCCAATGCGATGTTACTGCTAAACATATCCAAAAAAAAAACAAATAATATCATACTTAAATTAGCAAAATACACAAGAAATTGGCCTTTAAATATTTTCAATGCACTTCAGTGCTACTTCTGTGAACCTCTACAGGCTGCACTGAAATATATCCACCTCCATAGAAATAATATTGACCAATCTTATGGCTCGTGACAAAGGGGCAAACTTGTTCAGGTTAGTCCTCGAGCATGGCTCCAATAGCTTAGGCGCGCAGCCCCAGCTCTACCAGCAGTTCAGGGTTACTATGTCTAAACGGTGAAGGCAAACCTCGTGAGGAAAACAGCATGTCCTCGAACCAAACATTCTAAGGTACAGTGACATCTTCCAACTCTCACCGGGTCCGTGTGTTTGATTATGGCCCATTTTCTCTCAGAGAGAGGTCTGTGTTCCAGCAGTGGAAACATATAGGCTGCTGATGATGAATGCTTTTACTATGTCTTAACGGTGAAGGTAAACTTCGTGAGGAAACCAGCATGTCCTAAAACCAAAAGTGCAAAAGGCACTGTGACATCCTTCATCTCTCACTGGGCCCGCCTGGTGAATTTTGGCCCACTCCCTTGGCGAGTTGGCCTTGTGTCCCAGCAGTGGGAACATTATACGCTAATGATTCTATGCTTCATGATTTAGATTCTGATTGATAATATGTTACTCAATCAATATGTTGATCAGATATTAAATTTGTGATTCCGGGGAGATATTAACTACACGTAGCCACCTGACCGAGCCGCACGGATCAATCGTTCAGGTTAAGCTGCGCTTGCCGCGGTTGGTCCGTGGATGGGTGACGATCTTTACATACCAAGACCCTTCCGTGCCTCGGAAAGTACGTTAAGCCGTTGGTCCCGGCTGTCTATCGTAGATCTTAGACGGTCTTTTCGGGTCGTCAGAAGCCCGAAAGTCTGACAACCAGTGTTAGCAAGGGGTATCGTAGGTCAGATAGGCTGTCGTCTCCATGTAAAAGACTGGTATTCAGCTGCATTCGGTTAGACTGAAAGCCGACCCCAACATAGGCAGATGATGGGGAGATATCCAACTCCGTTATTCCGGGCTCAGAATAGCTTGCACAGGTCGTTTTAGCTGATGCTGTAAGCGTCTTGAAGATTACATCAGCCGTTTCGGAAGTTCAGAACACTATATTACATCATGTGGATACGTGTTCCGAGATTCCATCATTTATTTTGCTCGTAAAGACGCCATTACATTCTTTTTATTGCGATAAAAATAGTTACAGATTTTCCGGTTACAAATCTGTTTGTGCATTCTTGTTAAATGATCACTGATAAAAATATTCGAAAGTAAATAGTTTCCGTGTGGTGTTGGACGTAAAGAATAGCACCACCCCATTTCTTCCCGTGGGTGTCGTAAAAGGTGACTACGGGACTTACTAGAGAATGGGTTTTGAATTTTTTATTGGCAATGACATCTCGCAACGTATGAGGATGTCGGCTGCTTAACCGGACTTGTCTGATACCTTAATAAATTAAGGCCTCCAGCTAGGGCTTAAAAAACTTAAAACTAGAGCGATTACTCGCTAAGGGTACCCCCTGTGGGGTACGGACCTCGGCTTAGGGCATCGCTGGTAGAGGGCAGCAAGTGACGGGTGGATCGGATTGAAAAATCGAGCTGATAAACAGTGCTTCTAATAAATCGTACTATAGAACTCTGCCTCATCGATCATCCATTTGTATTGTGTTTGGTCCTTAGCACTTACATCAACAAGCAATGGACAATTTCTTTATTGTCTTGAATACGGGGCCTTTGGCTACTTTGTATATCTGCATTTTATGTAACTTATTTTCCTAATGTGCGTTTTGTTTGTACAGAATAATCATTTTTTCTTTCCAACCCTCTGTGGTCAATACAGTTATGTAATGTAACAGAAGTCTACGATAAGGAAACACCTGCCATTTTCTTCCTTCAATATAGAGTAGCAAATATTGACAAAGATAACGATAAGTCTGTTCTTAAAATAGGTGGTGCGAGCACGCGCTTTGCTTTCTGTCCACACACGTCATCGGCTGTTTATTTTGTAAATAATGCACATCAAAGGCGTATCCTTATGCATATTTGGTTGAGAGTGCTAAGTCTATGCTGAGCGCCCGTAATTAAAAACAAATATAAAATAACAATTCATCATCATCATCATTTCAGCCGTAAGACGTCCACTGCTGGACTTAGGCCTCCCCCAATTTGGGGGGCTTTGCCATAATTGCCACGCTTGGCAGGCGGATTGGCGATCGCAGTATGGTGGTAAAATGCATAGAGAACGCTGCTGCCCATTCTCTAGTAAGACCCTTAGTCGCCTTTTACGACACCCACGGGAAGAAATGGGGTGGTGTTATTCTTTACGTCCGGCACCACACGGTGCAACAAAATAACAATTCAGAAATTAAAAAAACCGGCCAAGTGCGAGTCGGACTCGCGCACTGAGGGTTCGGTACAAACCTGTAGGTATTCACGGTGTATGCATAAGGTTTATGTTTATGAAATAAAATGGTTTGCTTTTTTAATTTTTATATTTGAGTTGATTGAATGAAAGGTAAATTGCGGTTTACGATTTATGACGTATTAAAAAAAAAAAACTACTTACTAGATCTCGTTCAAACCAATTTTCGGTGGAAGTTCATATGGTAATGTACATCATATATTTTTTTTAGTTTTATCATTCTCTTATTTTAGAAGTTAAGTGTCTCTCGCGCAAACCATTCAGTTTAGAAAAAAAATGCTATTAGAACCCTGAATATCATTTTCGAAGACCTATCCATAGATCCCCACACGTATGGGTTCGATGAAAAAAAAAAATTTTGAGTTTCAGTTCTAAGTATGGGGAACCCCAAAATTTATTGTTTTTTTTTTTTTCTATTTTTGTGTGAAAATCTTAAAGCGGTTCACAGAATACATCTACTTGCCAAGTTTCAACAGCATAGCTCTTATAGTTTCGGAAAAAAGTGGCTGTGACATACGGACGGACAGACAGACATGACGAATCTATAAGGGTTCCGTTTTTTGCCATTTGGCAACGGAACCCTAAAAATGTGCTCTTAAAAGGCAATTAGAATTTCAAGAGAGTTTGCATAACTGCGTTACCGTGCAGCTAAATGCTCGACCTTTGATAAGTGCATGTCAAAAGTATATTTTATAACGAAACATTTGGACACATGGCTAAACAAACATTACACGAATCGACTTTTATCTTTTTACCTTCTAATTTATTATGATTGTGTAACCGTGTATGCATGCCTGTGTATGCTTTAACAGTTTAACTAGAAAACCAACAACACGTAACTCCCCAAAGGTTTGTGCAGAAGATTATTGAGTCTCTTGCCACATCATCTGGGCCCAAATTCAATATCCGAGGTGCTGAGAAAGCCGAACTACACTGCCTGGTCAGGCAAAATCGTCAAATCAAATCACATTTATTTGTAAATGTAGGTTAAAAATTACAATAGGATGTTATAAGAAGATGCACAGTTCGCTACATTTTACCCGAGAGCATACAAATAAAACTAAAAGTTAGTTGTGTCGATATCATAGACACACAATTAAAATAAAATAATTAAATTACTTATACACTAACACACAATTTCTAACACACAATTAACACCTACATACAGTTCTACACAATTAGCAATATCAGTATCATAATAATGTAAACACAAGCACAAGAATATAAGACAGTGCAACCTAAAATATTCGTAGTCTGAAAATAAGGAAACATACATTTCAACAACATCTAAACCAATGAGGAGAAAAAAAAAATATAATTGTAACATACTAAATATCAGTGGTGTCCTCCATAAACTCAGCTGTGGAGTAATAACATTTATAAATTAAAAATTGTTTCAGTTTCTTTTTAAACATGTCAATATTGAGATTTTTTATCGGTCGAGGAATTTTATTGTAAATAACTGGAGCCATTCGATAAATACTTTTACGTAGGAGGGCTGTTTTACAACGATCAACACAAAGAATGCTCGAATCCCTTTTCCTTAACCTTGGGTCAGCTGGGGCTCTTATTTCGAAAAGCTGTGGGTTTGTCTTAACAAACACTGCCACCTCAAAAATGTACAATGATGGTAATGTAAGAATTTTCAAGGATTCAAAATATGGTTTACAACTTTCCCTTGACTGTATATTACCCAAAGCGCGTACGCATTTTTTTTGTGCAATGAAAACGTACTTAGTGTCAGTCGAATTACCCCAGAACACGACTCCATATCTTAGAACGGATTCTACATAGCTGTGGTAGGCAACAAGCACGGCGTCAGGGTTTACGTCAAAACCGTCTTTAACACGGGGTTTACTCTTTAATTTTAATTCCAATCTAAAGCCAATACGATTCCAATGTCAATGTTGCATACACGTGATTCAGTACTCTTGAAAACAATAGTATCAACGTATCAACAATAACGCCAAATGGACACCCAATTTAAACATATTTTGGCGCTAGCATCGAACTCAAGAATACGAAACGTCAAAATTCCAATGTCAATAGATCGGAATTAAAATCAAGAGTAAGCACCCAGGTCTGTTGAGAACGGTTTTCACCATTTTCTTATGAACAATCCAACACAACATAGTGTCAAAAAGGCAGATGCTGTACAGCTGTTTGTAAAATACTGGTAACCGGCTGCAGCTCGGTTAGACTGGAAGCCGACCATTACAAAGTTGGTAAAATATCATCTGGCGTCCAAAACTTAGTAACTGGGCATTTCGAACCGACCGCGGCAAACGTTGCTTAATATTAGATGGACCCGTGTGATGAAGGATAGAAAATTATAATTATAGCCTTTCAACTTGCCACTGGCAATCAATTTAGTAAACAAATACATGACACATCTGACGCATACAATTATTGTTCTTCCCTAGACTTCGGTGCCAGCAAATACCCAAAATTCATTGTATTTTTTCCTCCTAGTTACAATACTGTTTACCCTTTTATTCTTACGTAATGTTATTCAAGTGTCAACGTTAAATTCGAGTATTGGCAAGCTCTTTATTGATTTATCTTTGTCACGTTGGAACGTCGTGGTTTTAAGCCAAATGTAGTCTTAGGTTAAACACTTCTTCAGTCATTGTATAATCAGCCAATGTTCCCACTGCTGGGACGCAGGTCTCCTATCTACGAGGGAGTGGCTCATAGAGATGGGAGGAAGTGAGCCCGAAATCCACCACGCGGGCCCAGTGCTGGTTGGTGAATTCCAAATGTCATGTCAAGCAATTTTTGGTGGTAGGCCATGCCGAATTTCTCGCGAAGATTTCCTTTCCCGTTTTTATAACTGGTGATGAAAAATTTGCGCTTAGTAAACTGTATATCTGCTTGGGTTCGTACCCAGGGCCAAGAATCTCCTAAAGACACAGCTACTATGACACTATTCCTCTAGATAGCTCATGCCAGGGTCAAAATTGGCCTGTCAGCAAAGGGGTAGCAGAGCTGACTGCCCAAACTGCCACAGACTTATATTGTAGACTAAAGGATATCATATTCTTACTTCCATTCCCGATGACTCTACAACCCCTCTCCAGGAGAGTAGTAAACTCACTAGCACTCTCTAGACACACCGTCACAGACCGCCGTTCTTCTGTCCTCGCCGCCGAGGCCAGCCGCGACATCCAAAATCCATGGCCGCCATACCTATGCTCGAACCAGCCCGCGAGCCCGCTGAGCCCGCTGAGCCTGTAGCTTTTAATATGTCTCTGAATAGTAATAATTCGGACCCAGCTCGTCCCTTGCTGAACTTTGCTAGCAATGGCGTAAGCTGAGGTCCGTACCCCACAGAGGGTAGTGTTGCAAAGGACTCGAGTCTTCGAGTCGTAATTTTAAAGACTCGACTCAATTATGCAAGACTCAGGGTGCTCAAAAGGCTCGAAGTCTAGAGTCAAGCCGAGCCCGAGTCCTTTAACAGCCACTCGAGTCTGAAAAAGGACTCGAATCTTAGTAAAGGACTCGAGTCTTAAAATGAATTCGAGTCTGTGAATAACTCGTCAGATTTTTTAGTACGCATAATTACATCATAATCACTAATTTGAACTTATCTCCTATTCGAGTCTTTTCGAATGATGAGCTACAAGTCTCATATTCATGCTCCGAGTTTTTCTTTAAAACTCGAGTTTATTTTAAGACTCGAGTCCTCTTTAAGACTCAAGTCCTTTTCAACCGACGAAAAAAAACGGAGGAGGTTATCAATTCGACGCGTATATTTTATTTTTATTTTTTTTTGTTTGTTTTTTTTTTTTTTTATGTATGACCACGCATAACTTTTTACATAGTAGTCCGATTGTGGTAATTATTTTTTTATTGGAAAGGGTATACTCCGAGGGTGGTCCCATATAAATTTGGAAAACAAAATCGAACCCTAAGGGTTGGAAAACAGGGGATGATTGATTGTTCACTCATTGATTGTAATGTATAACCACGCATAACTTTGTACAGAGTAGTCCGATTTTGATAATTCTTTTTTTATTGGAAAGGGTATACTTCGAGGGTGGTCCCATATAAATTTGGAAAACAAAATCAAACCCTAAGGGTCAGAAAACAGGGGATGATTGATTGTTCACTCAGTGATTGTAATGTATTACCACGCTTAACTTTATACAGAGTAGTCCGATTTTGATCATTCTTTTTTCATTGGATAGGGTATACCTTGCCAAGTATTATTAGTACATTAAAACCACAAAAAATTGTGAAATAAAAACTTTTTAACAAAAAATTCAACCGCCGAAAAAACTGAAAAGCAAACAATAATTAACCTTAAAATTTTGAGTCGGCGCTGATAAATCAGTGAACAAAGACCACTCAAAGCGCCGACTCATAATTTTAAGGTTAATTATTTTTTGCTTTTCAGTTTTCTCGGCGGTTGAATTTTTTGTTAAAAAGTTTTTTAGACTCGAGTCCTTTGCAACACTAATAGGGGGTGCCCTTAGCGAGTAGTCGATCTTGTTCTAAGCCCTGGCTGGAGGCCTTAATTTATTATTAAGGTAGCCACACGCAAATCTGGTTAAGGAGCCGACAACCTCATAGGGTGACCTGCGAGATGTTATTCCAAAAAATAACATAATAATTGTACAAAACTAACGCCGCCGCCGCCCCCTTAATGTTATTTAAATACAATTTCACGGAACAATCTCCGAAATTTAAACCCACAGCGCTGTACATTCGATGTCAGTCAAGTGCAAAATGATGATTCTAGGTACTCACTTTATGTAAGTATATTCGGTATACATAAAGATCCTGCAACAATCTACATACGTTTAACTGCACGGACATGGCAAATAATAAATGTCATGGCAAGGTTACTTGCGCTCGCGCATCGGAATAGGTTAATTCATACATGCGCTATACAACACGCGCGCGCATGTGCGCTATGTCGACATCATCAGCAGGCTATAATGTTCCCACTGTTGGGACACAGACGTCCTCTCGGTGAGTGGGAGTGGGCCATAATCGACCACGCGGGCCCAGTGCGGGTTGGTAGATGTCACATGTCTTCGATTTTTTGGTTCTAAGACATGCCGGCTTCCTCACGATGTTTTCCTTGCACCGTTTTGAGAGCAGTGGTGATGAAATAATTTAAACTAAGAAAAGCGCCTGCTTGGGTTCGAACTCACGACCTACTCGTAGGTCGCGGCCGTTACCAATGGGCTACCATTGCTCTCACACGTACCTATGTCGATATAGCTCATAGCGTCAAGCTGAAGTAGCAATGGGCCGGCCACATTAGCCGTAGAACCGATGACCGTTGGGTTAGACGTGTTCTTGAGTGGAGACCGTGAACCGCTAAACCATCCATTCAAATTCCTTGACATTCTTTAGAAAAGTAAGTGCTAACAATTTTCATAACTGCGGACATTTATTTTCATTTTTTGAATTTTTTTCTCACTACACTTAATTCATGTAAATGACATTGTTTAGAGTGACTGAAAATTCTTAATGCGATCTAATTAATTTACTTGTTTATTTGTGGTTCATGTGTCTAAATTAATTTCTTGTTTAATTATATTGCATGTATGACTACTTTTGAACGTCCTAGAGGCAAAACATAGCGCCCTCAATGTTTACCAAATAAGAACAAATAATGTACCTAAGTTTTACAATAAATAAATGAATTGAATTGAATAAGCGTAAGGTAGGACGCCCTAAGGCTAGGTGGAGCGACGATCTTAGCAGGGTGGCTGGTAGCAGCTGGATGAGTGTTGCCGAAAATCGAGCTGTATGACGTGCAATTGGGGAGGCCTATGTCCAGCTGTGGACTGCTATAAGCTGATTATACATGCGCTATGACGTATTGTAGGTATGTTCGTGTAGTTTAGTCATGCAGGGAAAATTTATCGGTAAATTATTCAATTACATTGTATACATGCGCATGTACAAAGTTGGTGTGTTATAATCATACGAGTAGGTATCTTGCGTGTAATTTTCAGCGGGGCAATGACTTTTGTTTTTATGTTTGTTTTGAGCATTCCGGAGAAGGCAAAGATTGTGAGGCAATCTTTATAAAGGGGGAAATTAAATTAGTTGAAAATACTTTATCTACGTATTGGGTATAGATATCGAAAACTAAAGAACAAAAAAAAAAATGTTTTTCCCAACCAATTCCGTTCAAAACTTTTAATTAGACTGTGCCAACTAAATTATGGTAACTAAGCGACTGATGAGCAATAGTTTTATAATTTCGTACAACATATTTGATATTAGCCTATCTAAGTTTAGCAAAAAATAAAAACAAAAACAGCTGATCAATTACGGTCATTGAACTTTGCTATGAGAAAAAATCTGCCAATGACGAAAAAAGAATGTTTAATTGAACACAACTTTTTATAAGACTGATACTAAAGATATATATGAAGGTTCCTGTACCCCTTTAAATATCTTTAGATCATCAGTAGCAGCTTCTATGAACTTTCAGAAAGATCCAACTCGGGAAATGACCAATTGTTGCCATGATATTGATTTTACTAGGAAATTACAGTGAGGTATTAACCTAAATCTCACATACTAAACACAACTACTACTTTTAATATCTAAAGTTAAGCCATAATTCTTTGTACCTAAAATCCCATATATTTCCCCTGACGTACGTTCCAAAACGCACGTCTGCACAAACTATTTTGATTTCCTCCCTAGCCTAAACATGAATGAAACAATTATCATCACACATTTTTCCCACTACGCATTTGTGACGTTAAAGTAAATAATTTTACCTATATCTTCCCATTTATGTACAATATATGTATGTAGGTACCTGCGGTATAAACATATTTCATAATGTTTATTATTTACCTCAATGTGGTTAAATGACTAGCCCCTTTTATTTATAAACGTGGCTTAAAGTTAAATTATAATTATATTATTAACGTATCTTACCTTCAAGCAACGTTGATAAATACAAAAAAAAAAGCGTGGGGTGATTGACATCAATAAAAAATACCTCAAACAGCACCTCAAGCTTTTTGTCTATGATTTTCTACCTTTCAGTTTGGTTTTCTAAAAAAGCGTGTTTTCTAATCTTTAAACTATTATTTATTTCCTTTTTTTATACGGTTAGCTACAAAAGGTATCCTGCACCCTAATTGCGAAACGCACAATTTATCAGAATCTGAATGGGATTAAAGATTATTTCTAAACCATTGCGTCATTTGTTCGAATAAACGTAAATAACGCAATTAATGTTGTTTAACTATGAATATTAAACCAATTCCTACCGATAAAAAGTTCCGCAATTACACTTCTGCTAACCTAGCTAACCGAATATTCTGGTTAACCTAGACAGGACTAGTTCCGTGCGGTGCCGGACGTAAAGAATAACATCACTCCATTTCTTCCCGTGGGTGTCGTAAGAAGCAACTAAGGGACTTACTAGAGAATTGGCAGCAGCGCGAAGTTCTCTATGCATTTTATCGCCATGCTGCGATCGCCAACCCGCCTGCCGGGTGTGGCGATTATGGCATACCCCCCAAATTGTGGGAAGCCTAAGTCCAACAGTGGACATCTTACGGCTGAAATGATGATGATGAGACAGGACCAAGGCACAAATTTATGAAATTACTGTATTGTCATTAAGTGTGCAAAGTTAATCTCACGTTTTAATGGGGGTGAAAATCACGTTCAAAGATTCTGGTACATTGGTACATGCATACCAAGGTAAAAAGAGCGTGTTAAAAAGACGATAGATTACTATGACCTTCAATAATAGCAATGGTGGCATTGCATCATCAATCTCCTGCTTTATCTCAATTTGTCCATGTTCATTGGAAGAACCACTCTTTTTTCGATGAGAAATCATCAAATGACGTCTCCCGCTCAGGGCGGAGCGGGACGGCGGGCGTGTCAGGGTCACAGCACACATATCAACTCGGAAACGGATCGTAACCGTATCAACTCGAGCCGTTTAATATGATTTGTATGAAACTCCCTAATGAAAATCACACTAATCGGAATCGTAACGTAAACGATTCGCCTTGGGACAAGCTCACGAACCGCGATCTGGCGCGTGCCAACCAGCGGTCCCCGCGCTTACGCCTCTCCGTCGCCGCGCTTGCGTCTCTTCGTCCACCCTTGCCCCTTTCAAGGCAACTTCAAAGTCGATTCAAACTGATCTGGTGCCAGCCAGGTCAACCAGCGGTCGGCGAGCCGTAAGGGCGGTGTCGCCTAGCTGTAGCCGAGTCGACGTATCGGAGCTGCTGGTCCGCTTTGGTTCCGTGCTTACGTTAGGTTGCCGACTGTTTGATGGCGAGGCGAAAGGCGTTACGGTGACGATCCCTTTCCGAGTTGATATGTGTGACCCTTAGACTTTTACTGACTAAAACTCACTCGTGTTCCTTCAGTTGCCTATATCAGGGCCACGGTAACTCTTTCGAAACGTCTCTGTCCTGCCATGGAAATTTTCGGCTGAAATAATAATGATACTCTTTCGTTTTTCCCTAGCAAAGTAGTTACTTACATTTGTTGCTATAGTACCTAATACCATTATTTTTATCTGAATAATACACATTCCTTCGTCATTCATTCTTTTTATGACGTATGGGTAACGGGCAACCGCAGTTAAGCGTTTGCCTACCTGTAAGACTAGGAAAAATATATTACAATATCGCGCGTTTATTCCTTGAAGTCTTGGGCAGTAGGCAGAACTCTAGAGATACCTAGTACACCATACAGATACATGTCGTTATACAGGGTGTTTGGCAGAACGTTGAACATACGAAAATGGTGTATAGGTGGGATCATCTGCTACTTACTTAGCCCTAATTTATTTTGCCCTGGCCCCCTGGATATTTAAATTTTTTTTTGTTGCTTTCTTCTAGATTCACCACTTTCTTAACTTTAATGTGTAATTTTTATTTAAAATGGGTAAAACAGGCAATTGTTTTTTTTTTAATCTTTAATGTTGGCAGATTCTTATAATTCTTAGAAGTTTGAGGACTCATAACTGTTTTTCTGGTTAACATCTGAATAAAGAAATAATTTTATAAGAATCTGCCAACATTAAAGAAAAAAAAAAAAAAAAAATATTGCCTGTTTTCTGTTTGATTACACTTTAAAGCAAAATATATATTTTTAAATATCTAGGGGGCCAGGGCTAAATAAATTAGGGCTGAGTAAGTAGCAGATGATCTCACCTATCCACCATTTTCATATGTTCAACGTTCTGCTAAACACCCTGTATGTGCAGACTCCGGGTTGGTACTGAGAACTTCCTCAAGGAAAACCTCTAACATTTTCCCTGATCTGGGAATCTAGCCTAGGAACTGCTCTTTGAACTAAGCGAATAAGTTCAAGTTTTATTTCGGAAGTCGGTGTCTTTGAGTATAATATATTTTAGTCTTTTGTCACCGAGTTCCGAAATAAAATTTATTTTTCATTTTGTAGTGCTTTGTCGGAAGTCTGTAATGTTTTTTTTATTGGAAAAGTTTTTACTTTTGACTTTATAGCTTTAGTATCTACCTCACACCAATCTGTGCACACTACTTGCAATGTAAGCAACAGTGTCAGGAAACAGTAGAATGTCATCTAGATATACAACATACAAAAATACATACATACAATCACGCCTTTTCCCCATGGGGGTAGGCAGAAACCACGGAACGCCACCTGCTACGATCTCTACACACTCCTTTTGCCTCGTTCAGGTTCATACAATTGATATACAAAGTGGATTAAAAGCGTATTATGGAAGCTAACGCCAAAAATATGTAATGAAACCGCTCCTGAAGCATTCCATGTCCTCTTAAAAAAAAAAACGAAATTCATCCTCAATTACCGAAGATATCGTGGAAAATATACATACAAAAAAAATTAAAAAAATAGACGAATTGAAAACCTCTTCCTTTTAGAAGTCTGTTAAAAATCACGCTCTAAAAAGTATGAAACAAGAAAATAATTTCACCTGAAAGCCGTGACGGTATCCCACTTCGCCCTTAAGCTTATGATTGCTTACATTGGCATAGTGATATTTCAGTAGTCGTGTTTTAGTTTCTAATGACACTCGGACGATCAAGACGCTTCTAACGATACCTCATTTGTCAATTTATGATAAGTAGTTAAGGAATTATGAGGGAACAGATTACATAAATACATTCCGACATATATACAGCATACATTCATCATCATTAATTACATCATCAGCCTCCCCAATTTGTGGTGGTGTGCCATTATCGCCACGCTTGGTAGGCGGCTTGGTGATCGCAGTATGGTGGTAAAATGCATAGAAAACGCTGCTGCCCATTCTCTAGTAACTCCCTTAGTCGCTTATTACGACACCCATGGGATGAAATGGTAAGGTGTTATTCTTTACGTTTGATACTACTCAGAACATACCGGTCAAAAGTATAAACCTCCGAGCCTCGCCGTAGTCAGGTAAAAGAATATTCTAGTGCCAGTAGTCACGTCAAAAGTTCAACGACAGGTAATCGAACTCACGCCCTTTTACTAGCCAGTCTTTTATCGCCAAGTCTCGTAGACACTTTACCATTGGGCCATGACACTGCTGTACCATTATAAATAGTAAACTATACTCGGCCCTTGGCATTAAACTAGCATACCTTTGCCAAACTCGTGGGTATAGTAAAAATATCAGTTCCGCGGTCCGCCATCTTGGCAGCCATCTTTGATACGAAGTTGACAATCAGCTGATTGGGTTTTCATCAGCTGATGTTCTTGTTCTTTATTTAAATAAAACAAAGATGTGATACCACATGCTTTTGATGGATTTGTAGAAAACAACGACGCAGTCTTCTAGAAAGAAGACTGCGTCGTTGTTTTAGTAGTCGCTTGCACGATTTTTAAACTTGGAGGGTCCTGGGTCTCTTTTGAACGCGGAATAGTCTTATTGAGTTCTTCCTGTATTTTATTTTACCTATATTGTGTCCGTTTTATGACAACGTACTCGCCATGGCTCGCCCTCAATTAATTATAATGGCTTAAACATATCTGGCGGAATGTAGCAACGGGCAATTTTTTGTCTCTTTGGGGTTTTAATCGCACTGGTTAAAGCCAAGCATGCTCAACGCGGAGAATTAACAATCTAGCCGCGACATTTTTACGTCCATGGCGTTTTCATTCCGATTCAGCCCGTCGATTGCTGCCCTTTACCAGCAATGCCCTAAGCCAAAGTCCGTACCCCTAAAGAAGGTGGCCTTAGCGAATAGTGGCTCTAGTTTTAAGTTTTTAGTTTTTAAGCCCTGGCTGGAGGCCTCAATTTATTAAGGCAGCCACAGGCATGTCCAGTTAAGCAGCTGACAACCTCGTAAGCAATGATCGGATATTCGGATGCATATTTACCTAATGTTACTATTTAGCTGTGAAAGCACGGAAGCGGCTTCGTATTTTTTATTAAACCCGGGTTTCTTGGATCATCATATATGTATATTTAAAATTTATGTTTAACCACAGATACAAATATTATACATATGTGTGTAGGGTGGTATGTGTTAGTTAAAACAACACACAAAACACGGTAAAAACGCGCATTCTGTAGTAGCAAACATTTCAACTTTAGGTGAATATGCATCTGAATACCCGACCTGCGAGATGTAAACCCCAAAAAAAATAAAAATCACAAAATGCATCATCATTTCTCCCGATAGAACCACAGCTATTTCTGATGCAATACAATTTTTAATTAAAATAATAAATTGCAATGTTTATGTCAATATGCACTACACATTTCTTAACATATGTTACATCATCGCCACCCTCTTAATATCATCTTATCACTCTGATTACAACCTTTACTCTTGTTTTGTTTACAACATGTCGTCTTGATCAGAGTGCACCTGACGTTTCTGGGAGTGTTGGCGTGATAGTAAATAGATGAAGCTCTAGTGTTGATATCACTATCATAGTGTGATGTTATCAGCTGTCTTACACGATGTTACGACTATTGCATACGTATTTTGTTATGATTAATCAAATCAAATCATTTTATTTGCATAATATGGGTTTTTCGGGAGATGTTACATTGTTTGTTGTTTCACCATACTCAGCCTATATATAAGCATGCAAAATTAATTAATAATTAATAAATAATATAATAATAATAATTATTAATTAATTGTGATTGCAAACATGGAAACATTACACTTATAAAAAAAATCACCACACACTGCACACTTCACACACAGCATAATCAACGCCTCCTCTCTTCGAGGGAGTGGGCCGTAATCTACCACGCGGGCCCAATGCGGGTTGGTAGATGTCACATGTTTTCGAATTTTTGGTTCTAAGACATGCCGGTTTCCTCACGATGTTTTCCTTCACCGTTTGAAAGAAGTAGTGATTAATTACACAAAATAAAGCGCCTGCTTGGGTTCGAAGCCACGATTCAGAACCTTGTTAGTCAGGGCCGATGTCACTAGGCCACCAAAACGTACTTATAAGTCACGAAATACATCCCTACACTTCAAACACACCCACACTCAAAAGCAATAATCAAAACTCATTAGTAAATCTGCTGCCAAATCGCTCTGTCTCTCTCTCTCTTTCTCTCTTCCTAGCCTTTCCCATTTTAGTTGCAATTTTTCCGAATTCGCTGATTTATGTGTCTTTACAGTAAAAATATAATATTTTACACTTATAAATTATGATAATATTTCTGTAAGGTTTAATGCATAACATCAAAGATCATTTCATTTATGACCTAATGAATTAGCTACATTTTTAAATGGTTTTGGCAGTAAATAATCCTTTAAATTAACATAAATCTCGCATAATAATACTCAACTAAAATAAACAAGTAGCTCATTAATTTTCAAAGAAGAAAATAATTGAAACGATCTATCATGTTGTGCATTAAAACTTATGGAAATACAGTATTTATTTTATTTTCTTCTGTAAAATGATCGAAATCGGCAAAATTTCGTCAAGTACTTTTCGAGTCTCCTTTCGTCACTTTATCAACTAGCAAACGTTTAAAAAACAAACAGTACATTTCATACGTGTTTCGTTTACAAACATACTCGTACCTATTGAAGTAATGCAAACCAGTTGTTGAGCGTGCAAGCGTTCTATATAATTAGCATAAAATTGTTCTTTGAGTTAGTAGACAGTGCATGGCAGCTGAATTAGTGAAGTCGATACTGTAATTTATTTCAGGAAAATTAAAAAGAAAGTTGGTCATGCAAAGTGGTTCGGTGGCGTGTAAACTGACTTATTGAGTAATTTATGTGGCCTACCCAAATATTCTTTCTTTGGTAAGTTAGGTTAGGTTTTGGTTCCTGCCAGGGTCGCGAGTTTTGTCCGAAAGAGTTACCGTGGCCCTGGCATATAAGCAATTGAAGGAATACGGGTGGGTTTTAGTCAGTAAAAGTCTGACACGCCCTCCCGCTCCGCCCAGAGCGGGAGACGTCATTTGATGATTGCCCACCCACAAAAAAAGGGTGGTTTTTATTGTTCGGTTTGTAATGTTCGTCAACTGTTGAGCTGCACGATTAAATAATAAAAATAATAGTATAAAATTAAAAAAATCAAAGCCAAACTAAAAAAGAAAAAAAATGGAAAACTATTATTTATTTTCAATTTTTTAATTCGTCGAGCAACAAATGCGTTTTTTTTTTTTTGGTATTCTTGTGATCTTGGCGAGAATAATGGCATAGATTTATTAAATTATAGTATTGTCATTGGTTCTTGATAAGTAAATTTCAATTCCATCTGACGTGTTGAAGTGGGTAAAAAATCAAACATTCAAAGGTTCCGTTACATGAATAGATAGATAGGTGAAACTAAAAAACCGTGTTTAGGTTTAGGTTTAAAAAAACTTTATACTCAATAAAAAATAACATGTCGCTTACTTGAGAACAATAAGCATTACTTAATTAAATACTCATATTAGGTTCGACTACATCCGTCATAAACTACTTAAAAACTACACGAAACTCGATCCACCCGACGCATTCATTGAATATTTCAAGTAATGTCTGGTTTGCGATTAGATACAGGCTAAGCTGAGTTTGGAATGCCATTGAATAAGTGTCTGTTTCTGCCGGGGTCGCGAGATTTGTTCTAAAGAGATACCGTGGCCCTGGCATATGGGCAACTGAAGGAACACGGGTGGGTTTTAGTCAGTAAAAGTCTGACGCGCCCTTCCGCTCCACCCTAGAGCGAGGAACGTCATTTGATAATTTCCCAAAAAAAAATAATGAGTGTATGTTTAAGAATAATAATTGTTTCTACTTTCCTTGTTAAATTGTGGTAACAAATGAACCTACGAAGTTCAACAAAGCCATTTAATGAATATAAAATAAGAATATTATTAACCTCGTGAATATCAAGGGCAGTTTGACTCATCGTAGGTAACCTTAGCATTTCAGTATTGTGGTGTGTCTCGCATACCTACGGACACATGAGGCATTTCAGCAATATAATATACTAGCTTCTGCACGCGACTTCGTCCGCGTCAAATTTTTGCTCTCCTGACCCTTCCCGTCGCATCAAATTGTCTGCCAGTTTTCGTCCATTTTTCGTTGCTGCTCCGCTCCTTTTGATCGTAGCGCCTTCCTCAATAAATAAGTTAACCAACAAAAAAATAATTTTTCAATTCGGACCAGTAGTTCTTGAGATTACCGCGTTCAATCAAACAAACAAACTCTTCAGCTTTATAATATTAGTATCGATTGTATCTGGAATGCCAGGCATTGAGATTTCATTCCGATCTTGCCCGTCCTTTGCTGCCCTGTCTACCAGCGATTTCATCACCACTGCTCTCAAAACGGTGAAGGAAAACATCATGAGGAAACAGGCATGTCCTAGAACCAAAAATTCGAAGACATGTGACATCTACCAACCCGCACTGGGCCCGCGTGGTAGATTACGGCCCACTCCCTCTCACCGAGAAGAGGCCTGTGTCCCAGCAGTGGGAACTGTATAGGCTGGTTCTGTAAAGCTCCTGTTACCACTGGACCACCACTGCTCAATAGCTGCACCTCTGCCTAACACTGAAGGCATGATGTTATATTTTTAACCGACGAAAAACAATGGAGGAGGTTATCAATTCGACGCGTATATTTTTTTTTTTTTTATTTTTTTTTTTATTACAGCTACAAAAAAATTACAAAATAAAAACTTTTTAACAAAAAATTAAACCGCCGAAAAAACAGAAAAGCAAAAAATAATAAACCTTAAAATTAAGGCTCGTTCAGACTAGCGCGACGCGACGGTCGCGCGCGAATCGGCGATTTATATCCGTAGAACAATTTCTATGAAAACGCGCGCGACCGTTCACACAGGGGCGACCTGTCGCGCCGCGACACGGTCGCGCCGCGTCGAGTAGCGCGACAGCTTATTAGTACATTTTGTATGGCGTCGCGGCGATTTCGCGGCGATATCGCCGCGAATTCGCGGCCGCGACGCGACGCGACATGAGAGTATAAAAGACGGTGCAATCCCAGCTGAGCTCAGTAGTTGACGATCTTCGTCATAGGACGAAGGCAGGTCGGTGCGTGTTTGCTTAGCTTGGGGTCCGAGGTTCGATACCCTGGTCGATCGACATTTGTAGCTACTTAGGTTAGGTGTTAGTTTTAATAGCTATGGGAGGAACTGTCCTCGTAAGTGGGCTGTCAACAAGTAGGTACCAGGTACTTAATAAAATAGAAAATTGCGTACTGTCCTATAAGGCCTACAACCTTCTCACATTCGAATCTATTTTAATGATAGTAGGTATGTCATAAATAAAATATAATAACCTACTTAAAACAAATGTCATTATGGCCATGACAACCAATAATACTGGGTTCAAACTACATAGTTGTAGGTCTAGAATCTATACTTTAATATTATAAAGCTGAAGAGTTTGTTTGTTTGTTTGAACGCGGTAATCTCAAAAACTACTGATCCGAATTGATAAAATCTTTTTGTGTTGGGTAGCCTATTTATCGAGAAAGGCTATAAGCTACATAACATTACGCTTCAACCAAGAGGAGCGGAGCAGTAATGAAAAATGTTGCAAAAACGGGGAAAATCACACGGGTAGGCGATTCGACGCGACGGGAAGGGTAGGAGGAACAAGAAATTTAACGCGGACAAAGTCGCGGGCAGAAGCTAGTGTCAAATAAAGAGTACCTAGATTATGTGATAGATATATGTAAAAAAAAAAAAAAAATGTACATCGTCGTTTCATCAGCAGCCTATAACGTTCCCACTGCTGGGACACAGGCCTCCTCTCGGTGAGAGGGAGTGGGCCATGATCCACCACGCGGGCCCAGTGCGGGTTGGTAGATGTCACATGTCTTCGAATTTTAGTTCTAAGACATGCCGGTTTCCTCACGATGTTTTCCTTCACCGTTTTGAGAGCAGTGGCGATGAAATAATTTACACAAAGTAATGCGCCTGCTTGGGTTTGAACTCACGGGTCGTGGGGCTTTAGGGACCGGGACCGCGGTTCCAGAATCCACCTATTAATAAAATAAATATTTTTAGTAGTACTTTGGGACCACAAGTAAAATAAACAAAGTTATGTCTTGGGAAAGTACGGTCACCCAAAAAATTTTGAATTTATACAAATAAAATTATTTTTATAAAACGATATAATACTTTTTTTACAATGGCAGCCTTTTATAAGAATTAAACTTTAAAAGAACACACAATAATATTTAAAAAAAAAGTAATCTTGAGTGTTTAAATCACCTTTCGTCCCCCTAATCACCCACCAAAACGTAACAATAAACTTTTTAAAAACTTCACAACTTTAATTTGACACATCAGTAGCAGTCATAATCATTACAATTATTGAATATCATTATTTTTGTAAATTAAACATAATCAACTGACATTCAAAAAATGCTATCATAATAATACTAGCTGACCCAGCGAAAGTACCGACTCAGAGTCAATAAGTGATGTGTTGACTTATTAGGCTCCTACCAAGTTATAACAACCTGGTACTTTGAAGGCATAAAGCGATTTCTAGCTGACACTCCTAAGTTTGGTAAGCTCCTACAACCGTACGCAAAATACGCGCTCAGACGTGGAGTTGCGGGCACCAGCCCGTTCTACCTATTCCTAAGCTCCTACTAAGTTATGACAACCTGGTACTTTAAAGGCATAACGCGTTTTGTAGGTGACACACCAAATGTATGAGAAAGTGAATTATTATCTTTTATTCTCGTAATTTTTTTGGTACCAGTACTTTAATTTCAATTTTCTTGTGGTCTCAAAAAACTGCTGCAAAATGATTATTGTTTTTTAGGTAGAATCCGGGACCGCGGTCCCGGTCCCAAAAGCCCCACGACCCGTGACCCGAACTCACGACCTAAGTAACTCGTAAGTCGCGGCCGTTACCACTGGACCACCACTGGTCTCATCGTCATTTGAGAGCAGTGGTTATACCGTCGATGAGGTACAGGGAAACTGAGAAATGTAGGGTAGTTACCTATTTGGTGGTTACCAAATAGGTAGTTACCCTACATTTCTCAGTTTACGGTCTCTATTTTCGATTTCGATCATTGTAATCTAAAATCATTGAATTTAATATAATATGTTAGTATGAGTAAATTCAAACTGACTGATTCTGCTACAATACCGAAATAGTATAGGTTGCAATGGCAGTATAGTTTGGAAATATTTTGCCTTTAAACATCCACATTACATATTATGTATATCTCATCATCAGCCTATAATATTCCCACTACCGGACACAGGTCTCCTCTCGCAGAGATGGAGTGGGCCTTAATCCACCACGCGGACCCTGCGGGTTCATAGATGTTACATGTTGTCGAATTTTTTGGTTCTAACACAGTTTGACACCGGTTTGAGAGAAGTGGTGAGGAAATAATTTACAATAAAAAAAACTAAAAAACACGCTTCCATTGAAAACCAAACTAAAAAGTACAAAATAAAAGTATAAAAAAGCGTGGGGTGCTTTTTAAGGTATTTTGTTTATTGATATCAGGCATCCCACGCTTTTTTTCCATTATTTTGTACTTTTTAGTTTGGTTTTCAATGGAAGCGTTTTTTAAACTATTATTTATTTTCTATTTTTTAGGGTGTTTCGAATTTTGAGACGTATGTCAGCGTTGTTTGTGACGTATGTCAGCGTAGTTTGTGACGTATGTCAGCGGAGTTTGTGACGTATGTCAGTGTAGTTTGTGACGTATGTCAGTGTAGTTTCTGTCGTATGTCAGCGTAATTTGTGACGTATGTCAGCGTAGTTTTCGAAGACAGTTTTTTTGCTGTTCTGGTAACCCTGGCAAGGATAATGGCACACATTTATGAAATTATTGCATTGTCATCGGTCCTTGACAGGTGTGCAAAGTTTGAATGAAATCTGGTCGTTTAAAGTGGGTCAAAATCACGCTATAAGGAGTCGGTTACAAACAAACATACAAACAAACATACAAGTGAAGCTAATATAAAGCGTGTCAAAAGACAGTTGTGAGTATAAGTGCGGGAGCTGACGGTACCGTCCTACCGTGGTATCGTCCGACTTCCGACTTCCGACTTGTCCGAGACATAACCAATGTGTGTTTGTGTTCGTGTATGTGTTATGTGCTGACACTACTCGTCTTCCCGCACACACTCACAACGTGTTTGTTCACTTGGTTACCAAAATGCGTTGCTTCGTGGGATAAAAGTTATGTAAGTGTGAACTTAATTCAAAGACGGTTGTATTTTGCTTAAAAACTTTTTAATCTGGTAGTGGATTAGGAGAGCGCACGCGTATCGGGGCTGCGCGGCGCTGCAAATGCGGCGGAGGCTTCTCTTTGAAATAGATGCGAACGGCGGGCGTGGCGTCCGTGAGAATATAGCGCCTTTTATTTTCATTTTTGCAATTATGCTTTGGCATTATTCAATGATTACAAGATAATACTTTGTCCAACATTTTTATTCGTATCTGCAGCGAGTTTAGTTGTTCAATAATTTAAATGGTGCTCTTCAATATTACAGTCAGCAGTCTGCCTCCAACGCCTGTAAATTTTTTGTCAATATAAGTAATTTGTTTGTCAAATTAATACTTTGTATGTAGGCTAAGCACGTCTTGTACATCCTCTTACTATGCAGTATGTATGCACCTAGCAAAATTCCGCGGGCCGCCAGCGGAGCCGCAGCATTCACTCGGCCGTAGGCCGCTTCTTCCCTACCGACCGAACATTACCGAACCGCGAGGACCATCGGACCATCGCGTTGAGTCGCTCCGGCCGCTCGGCCGCCACGTCTCCCATGCACGGCCCGCGCCCTTCGGACGCCTTCGCCAGTCCACTAAATCTAGAAACCTCAGCCGTGAATGCATGCCATTCCTAGATTGCGCCGTGTATGTTACATAATAGTGATAATAATAATTTTATAATACATATTTTAAAGTAGTGTTTAATTACGTAGATAAACCTACCCCGAACACACAACTTATTATATATCACTAATAATAATACCTCCTTAATACCTCTAAATGGGCTGGTGCACCTCGAGTTGAAATGGCTCGCGGCGGAGCGTGCGCCCGATTCATAGTAAGAGCGCTAGGTCTCCGCTAGCAGTCAAGTGCGTGATGTCAGCTGTGCGAGGGTCAGTTCGAGTTCAAACGTCAACGTGTGAATGCGAGCGAACGACTGTGTGTGCATATTACAAGCCCCTGGACCGCACGCGCTGTTGTACGTGTGACCGCTAGACCAACGAAGCAGTTTGTTAGAAGTTACTATATTTACAATTAGATCACTCATTGGACATCATCATCATCATCAGACTATAATGTTTCCACTGCTGGGACACAGGCCTCCTCTCGGTGAGAGGGAGTGGGCCATGATCCACCACGCGGGCCCAGTGTGGGTTGGTAGATGTCACATGTGTTCGAATTTTAGTTCTAGGACATGCCGGTTTCCTCACGATGTTTTCCTTCACCGTTTTGAGAGCAGTGGCGATGAAATAATTTACACAAAGTAATGCGCCTGCTTGGGTTTGAACTCACGACCTACTACTCGTAAGTCGCGGCCGTTACCACCTGGGCCACCACTACTCATTGGACATATTAAGTTATTACTGAATATTTCTTAAACACACACATAACATCGCCCCTGCATTCCCCAAAGGGTTACACAGAGGTAACGGTACGTATAGTACCTACACCTACATTATGCCAGTTATGCGTATTTTAAGAGAGTGTAAATTAAGATTTCAAAATCACAATATGTAATCTCCTCATAAAAATTGTTGTATCGGAAAATACACTTAACATGTAGAAAACAAAGTCATTTTTCCGAAATCACATGAATTGGAAACTAAAAAGTACGTCAAAAATCAACGATTCACACCTAGACTTAAAATCTTGATTTTTAGGGCTCCGTTGCCAAATGGCAAAAAACGGAACCCTTATAGATTCGTCATGTCTGTCTGTCTGTCTGTCTGTCCGTGTATGTCACAGCCACTTTTTTCAGAAACTATAAGAGCTATGCTGTTGAAACTTGGTAAGTATTCTGTGAACCGCATTAAGATTTGAGAAAAAAAATTCATCAAACCCATGCATGTGGGGTATCTATGAATAGGTCTTCAAAAATGATATTGAGGTTTCAAATAACATTTTTTTCTAAACTGAATAGTTTGCACGAGAGACACTTCCAAAGTGGTAAAATGAGTGTCCCCCCCCCGTAACTTCTAAAATAAGGGGATGATAAAACTAAAAAATATAGGTATGATGTACATTACCATGTAAACTTCCACCGAAAATTGGATTGAAGGAGATCTAGTAAGTAGTTTTTTTTTAATACTTCATAAATCGTAAACCACAATTTACCTTTCATTCAGTCAACTCAAATATAAAAATTAAAAAAAAAACCATTTAATTTCATAAACATAAACCTTATGCATAAACCATGAATACCTGCGGGTTTGTACGGAACCCTCGGTGCGCGAGTCCGACTCGCACTTGGCCAGTTTTTAAACAACTACTACGTAAAAGTACTTCAAGCTTAGGTACCCCTAGTTGGGTTGAGTTATGTGACATTACCTAACTTAAGTAGGTACCTATGTCGACCGACCAGGGAATCGAACCTACGACTCGCCATCACCCACATCCCTGCCGGTGTCCTCTGATTAAAATCGCTTACTACTGAGCTCAGCCCGGATTGCACCGCCATTTATACCATTTGTGTGGTGTCGCGGCGATATCGCCGCGAAATCGCTGCGACGCGGCGACGCCATACAAAATGTACTAAAAGCTGTCGCGCTGCTCGTCGCGCGCGAATCGCGGGCGATTCGCGCATGAGTGGTCGCGCCAGTGTGAAAGGTGTTGCGTCGCGATTTATCGCAGAATCGCCTCCGCGACAGGTCGCGCGACATGTCGCGCCTGTCTGTACGAGCCTTTATGAGTCGGCGCTTTGAGTGATCTTAGGTTCATTGATTTTTCAGCGGCGTTTTTTAGGCGGTTTAATTTTTTGTTATATTACTAGCTTTTGCCGTTACCTTCGCTCGCGTTAAAAATAACAATAAATATAGAAAAATTCCAAACAATATTTTGACAAACAATTTTTTTATCTTTCGTAAAAAAATAGATTAATTTTTTTTTTCATAAAAAGAAAGAAGAAAGAAGGATTTTTTTCTATTTTACTGCTAATACCTCCAAGAATATGTGTACAAAGTTTCACGATGATCGGTTTAGCAGTTTTCGCGTGAAAGCGTAACAAACAAACATACAATTCACATTTATAATATTATTAGTAGGGATCAACCTTGCAAGGTAAGCCTGAAGCTTTCACACATACTTATCACACACAGTCACGTATCCAAATCTGAGCCGTGGCAATGTCGCTTAACCTTAGTACCTTATTAGTCATGTCAGCGATACTATCGCTATGATAGGGGAGGGGCTTTTTATTATTTATTTATTTTATACTTGGTTTTATATCAGTAATAATATAAAATAACAGTAAAAAATTTCGATAAAGAAAAATGTTTAGACAGTGTAATCAAAAAAGTTGTTACTGAGGGGCTTGCGGCTGTGTAAAATAACATAATAACAGCACGGGTTGATCATTCAGGTTAAGCTACACTTGTCGCGGTTCTTCCGTTGATGGGTGATCATATTTACACTCCAAAACTCCTCCATGCTTCGGTAAAGCACGCTAAGCCGTTTTTCCGGACTGTCAGTCGTAGATCTTTGACAGTCGTTACGGGTCGTCAGAAGCCCGAAAGTCTGACAACCAGTCTTACCAAGTGGTATCGTATTAATCAATAACTGGGCTGTGGAGGTCTGATAGCCAGTTGGTCCATATTAAATACATGTACTCAGCTGCATCGTTCGTTCTGTAAATACGTATTGTAAATATATTTTTGACTGGCCTGTTAGTCTAGTGGTTAGTGATCCTGACTGCTAAGACTGAGGTCGTGAGTTCGATTCCCACCCAGGACAAATGTTTGTGTGATGAGCACAATCTTTTGTTCTGTGTCTGGGTGTAATTTATGTATAATATGTATGTATTTAGAAATATATGAGATTATTTATCAGTTGTCTGGTTGCCATAGTACAGGCTCTGCCTAGTTTGGGATCAGATAACGGTGTGTTGGTTGTCCTAAGATATTATAATATTGTAAATCGTCAGTGTAAAATACTGTTTTTTTTTTCTATAAAAACATATGGTTCTATGTGGTAAAGACGTAAAGAATATCACCATCATATTTCACCCCGTGGGTATCGTAAGAGGCGCCTAAGGGACTTACTAGAGAATGGGCAGCAGCATTCTCTATGCATTTTACCACCATACTGCGATCGCCAATCCACCTGTCAAGCGTGGCGATTATAGGTAAACCCCCTCAAACTTGGGGAGTCCTATAGTCCGTCTAGTCTTGGACGTCTTTCGGCTGAAAAAAAATGATGAACCTTACATATTAAGTAAGTGCATCAAACTCGAAAACAAGTGCTAGGATTTTTCAAATCTACGTACTAATTTTGACACTTCTTACCAATAAAATTAGTACTCATTAGAGCTGCTTTATAACCAACCGATACTAGTTCCTAAAGAAAACAAAGTCAGGGAAAACTCGTTTTCTTTTCGGCTCAACAACTTTATCACCCATCCGACACCTGACCGCGGTATTGCTTAACCTCGCATGCGCCCGCGGCGTTGTCAAGTAGTATTTAATAATAATATCGATCACGCAGAAGCGCCAGCGCCATGTGTGAGCGAGACGTGCTATCCAGTGTGGCTATGTAGTATGTTGATATGCGGACAGTCCCGAAATCAGAGATTAATACTTTTTGTAACGTATATTTTTTCATGTTACAAAAAATATTTATCTCCGATTTCGGGACTTAAATTTATTTAATTTTGCATTGGATCTTAAAAGATTTATTTTCTGTCGAAGTTTTTTTTTTGTTGCTATTTTTACGACTTTCTAATATTAAACAATGATGTGATGGACTATAGAGTACGCTTGCCTAGAAGTTATTAATTTACTTTTGGATTTAATTGTCCATGGGGTTTCTTGCCCGTTCTTCTCTATAGGAACCTGATATAGACAGGAACGGATAAAAAACTCGTTATCTTACACTTTGGAATTTAAACCACTAACTCCATCTTTCTGACTGACCGACTCCGTGATATTTAAATAGTGCTATTAATGGTTTGATTGAAATAAATGCTTTTAGTTCAGTAAATTATACCTTAAAAATTGTTTATCATGAAAACACACTTCTACATACATACATACATAAACTCACGCCTTTTTCCCATGGGCGTAGGCAGAAACTACGGAACGCCACCTGCTACGATCCTTACGTAGTTCTTTTGCTTCGTTTTCACACTTCTAATTGAAAAAACAAAATGAAAATACGTATACGTATATACAAATAAAGTATAATTACTGCTCATGTAAAAATAATATTAACGTAATTATGTTTCCATGAACTTCCTTTTATTTATTTGCCGTGAAAGGTTATTCACTACCATCATAACAAGAACAGGTAGGTACTCATCTAAATGGCACACGTCATTATTATGCTTGAAACAAACAAAACTAATTAGATTTTACGAGCGGCCATAATTTGTGTTCATAAAGATCACTTAGCGCTTCAGAACTGAGTCATACCAGATCATAAAGTTGTGAAATATATGCGAATAAAATGAACAGGTCAAATGAATTTGTTCTGTAGGAAATACATGTCATTGTCTTGTCATTCAAATGCGTTTGTTTGCCAAATATTGTATTCTAAAGACCTGGATAATTGCGTAATACATGAAATAGGAATTGACCGCAGTGCTTTTCATTACTACAGTTCATTACTTTATTTACGTAACTGACCACACATTTTTTTTCCAGCCTTCGAAGGAAAACGTTTTGTTTCAAAATCTTCGGATTTTCAGTAAAAGTACTTCAGTAACAGATTATGTTAAGCATGAGCTATGTAAATCCAGCCAAAAATGTATTGCTATTAAATCTTATCAGCAATATGCATCAACGTTAATCCCATATTTTCCCCTCTTTAGTGGTTTGTAGATAAACTATCGGATTACGTAATTTTATCGATTTTCCCTCTGTAATGTTTGTGTTGCAAGAAGCATTTTGGTGTAAAGCCAAAATTCCCGTCAGGCTTGGAAATTACTATAGCCATAAAAGCGTCTTTTTATACGCGAAAAACGTTCAATTTCGTAAAAAACTTCCAGCAAATGTACTTTCATAATTTATAGTCACAAACCGAATCCAATCTCATTTCAAAATAATTACTCTCACTTTTATTATCACCAAAACCAGTAAAAAATATATACACACCCACGAACATACACACCCTTTTTTTTTTTTTTTTTTTTTTTTTTTTGATCACGAGGTGGAAATCCTCATGGATGTCCCCCGCCCTGGGGTGGGCGGAGGGGTCTGTCAGACTCTTACTGACTAAAACCACCCCGGTGTTCCGTCCCACACCTACGTCGGGGACCACGGGAACCAATATGTCTTCCGCGATCCCCAACTGGTGCCGGCCCGCCTTTGCGGGCCTCCTCACGTTGGGGGGGAGTGAGGTGTTAAACTCCCCCCCATACATCACAGAGAGGCGCGCGTGGAACACTACGCGCCACCATCTCGGGTCCGTACAATAGGGGGCGACGGATGTCAACATACACACCCTGACCCAATAACAGAAATAGTCTCCCAAAATATTCCACAACAAACATTGTCACCCCAGCTTAGTGGTATCGTTCGCGTGGCCTGCGCATGCTCAAAACCGGCTGTATGCGATAAATGCCTTTCAGTTTGCGACGGACGCTCGCTCAATACAGACGTGTGTTGTTACAGAAATGTGCGCGGCAATCGACATGTTAGCATCGGAGTCGTTCTACGGGCACAGTCCGCCCGCCGGCTTCCTCTCCGACTACAGTATACAAGCACCAAGAAGGCCAACGAAGCTCACAACAAGAGGATTCTCAGCGCCTTGTCTAACGCCTTTGAAACCAGTGCAGCTAACTTTGAAATCAGCTCCAAGATCGTGCTTAAGGATAACAAATGAAACGAAGAAGAAATCAGTGGTGTTTGCGGATGATAGAGGGTTTGCTTTGGAACAGATAAAGTTTATGACAGAGCCTTCGCATCTGCCTCCACATTGGACGCTGAAGTTTGAAACCAGCCCTCCTCCCGAAAGAAAATCACCACCGAAACCTGTAGTAGACTTATGGGAAACAAGATTCGTGCAGCCAGCTTCAAACTATTTGGAATTTCGGCGGCGAGTGACTCAAGATTGTGTATCGTTAGAAAATGTTATTATCAAACAGAATGAGTGTGCGGTCGACGGGACTGTGAAAGTGAAAAATCTGGACTTTGCAAAAGAAGTTTACGTTCGAACGTCATCCGATGGTTGGTTGACGAGTGAAGACACTTTTTGCGCGTTCGTGGAACCTGGACCTTTGAACCAGAATGGGGTGTCGACCTACGATACGTTTGGGTTTAGACTGCAACTACCAATTCACTCAAGAAGATTGGAATTCTGCGTCTCCTTCAGATGCAAAGGAGAAGAGTTCTGGGACAATAACGGAGGCTTAAACTACTGTATCGAAAAGGCCTCAGTTAGGAGCACCCCAGCGATATCTTGTGCCAGAATTAAATTCGGAAACTCGTGGACTACTAGGTCACAAGGAGATGGGAATGTGCCGTACTGGTGATATGTTACTAGACCTTAAATGAATTAGTGTCGAAAGCCTACGGGCTGGTGATATGTGCCATATTTGGTTCCTAGTGATTTGAAGGTCTGTATATTATTTTTTGTTATTGCTGTTTATGGCAGGTGAAGCTGTTATGCATAATTCCGCCCTTAAGGCTTTAGAAGGGTCTATATGGAAATGTTGTAGCTTTTTCTATGTGCTAATGCCAATTTTAGATTATTGGTGATCAAGCCATTAGATTTTATTTCTGCCCTTATGTGTAGAAAGTGATTATGCTGATTTTTTAAGCATTTCTGTACCCAAATGCCAATATTAGTCCGTGGGTCAAACAGTGTTTATTACCTCCCCTAAGTTAAGAGAAAGTGGTGATATTTCAGCTAAGCTATGATTGTTGAATGCCATCTTATGAATGATTTAGACCTAGATTTAAAGAGATTTCTACATGACTATCTCGATTAATTCTTTCTCTTTCTGGATGAGGTATTTAGAAAGAGAGGAAAATCCTACGAGAGTAAAACTCTTGAAGATTAGTTTTTCGTCTCGAATAAGATATTGTGCGAACCTCCAACTATGTATAAACCCTTTGGGTGAACCCAGAAAGGAGGTGGGGCCGAAAGCCCCTAAGTATAAGGTCCAATTCTGAATATGTGACAAAAAAGCGAAACATGTTTTTGGTGGTAAAAATAACCATGAATTTAAACAACTTTTTAGTAAAGGAACCACTTTGAATTCAGAAAAAAAAGAAGTCTTAACATTCCATGCATTTTTTTGCGAATTCAAAGCTGTTGTTATGAAAAAACTTGTCTTTATTCATGATTTGTTTTCATCCCCGAAAATTGTGTTTACTTTTCTGTAACTTTCTATGCAGTTACTAAAATCTATGTGAATAATGTATACAAAAGATTCCACTATTAAGTAAATTATAAATGTGCCAAAAGCAATTTGCATATTTAATTATTAAAACAGTTGTCACTATGCAGTATCGTGATTTTAGACTCGTTTTTCCGGCTACGAGTTTAATTTTCTACCTAGAACCATTGTACCGTTTTAGCAAAGATTGGCTTGGATTTAAATGAGTATTGGTAGGTATATTTTTGTGGATTTTGCGTGGAAGAGAAATGATGTTCAAAAAAAAAGTTTTGGACCAATTTTGAGGACCAAAATATGTGGAGAACGAATAAGGACTCAGGGTTGAATTGTAACAAAACTTTGAAATTAATTTGACGTTGAATTAGTTAAGTTTGCTGCCTGTAAGGACTTCTGTTATTATAATTTAGTTGGAAATTTAGTCCTTAACGGTATCAAACTTAATGAATTTCATGTTTAAATCCCTTGAAAAGTTGGTCTCGATTCACCTTTGCATCCCTATTTTATTTGATTTACCAATTATTACACTTAGGGCCGATATTTCAATCTTCGGATAACTTTTTAGGAGGAATAAAAATTGCGATTGGACGGCTTTGTATAGAAAATAATTTATGACAATCCGCCTTATACGTTCTTCATAGATAAAAGTTATCTTACGATTGAATAATTGGCCCTTACAACAGTTACAATTAAACTTATTGTTGGTACTATTTCTGTATATTTTATTCAATTATTTTAGTGGCTGCAAAATTCGTGTTCCTATAGAGACTAAAATGTCCACATTTTTCTGTCATGAAAAGTGGTAAATATAACTATGCCAAAGTTTTGACAGCCGTCAAAATAAACTCCCGGACTCGACGTGAAGTTTGATTGCAATTATTATTGTTATTTTGAACCGATAATCATCCTTGTTATTTCAGACATATCAGAAAATGTTATTAATATTAATTTAATAACACAAAATCATTTAAGTTTACAAACATACACTGTAATCTTGTTTTGTCTACATTTTTCCGCCATCTTGTATTCAAGTCTGATAAAACACAGTCATACTTTGTTTAATAATAAAAATCCAATCTAATCATTTAATTATTATTTATTTATTGCAATCAAACTCTCATTTAAAACTTTCTCGAAAGGTCATTTTGATATAAGTCAGAATGACATCTGTCGTATTTGACAGATGAAATTGCGGCTTTGTTGATAAGTCATTTTACAAATATTTTAGTAGTCTAGTCATAAATTTTTAAACAGAACTTCTCATCAAGCATTAATGCTAGCATTTCGAATGAATGAAAATGAAATAAATAGACGCTTCAAATGGTAGTTTTTGGTAAAAAACAAAGCGAAGGTTGAATAATGTCACCAGTGATTGTCAATATGTAGCTTTGACTTTTTGATTCTTGAAATATAACTAGGGTTGCCACCCGTACTTTATAATAAAGTATTGTACGTTATTTCACATAAATGTACTCTATACTTTATGAGAAAAATAAAGTACACGAAAATACTTTATTTTGCAAGATTTTGAAAGATTAGTCGTAAATACTTTTTGCAACTTGAAATTTATTTGATGCCAAATGCAAAAAGCAATAAAAAATATATTTTGAAATATAATAACAAAGAAAAATAAATCGTACTTTATTTTTATACCATGTACTTTTTTTTTCTTACGTATAATAACCAAAGTACTTTAATTGCATGAAAAAAAGGTGGCAACCCTAAATATAACCTGCAATATGGCAAAAGATAGTAATGTCTACTAACTCTAAAGAAACATTTACCAATTGATTTTCAAAAATATATTAATTTTATGGAGGACCAAGTTTTTTTATAACTTGAGTATCTTTAACAACCTCTGCTTTATCCGTAAGGGACCGAAGCGTGATGGTTTATTGATTTTTATTAAATTTATTTTTATAAGGAACTGGTATACTGATATTTTTTAATTCCTAGTTTGGCAGAAGACTGAAACTCTGGCCAGCATTGAATGATAAAAAGACTAGAATACCAGTTGCTTTTTAACCGGCGCAAGAAAATCAAATGCGGGAAATTTGCATTAGAGTTCTTAGACCGTGAAGTTTTAAAAATGGCGGCATTTAATTTTGACAGTTACTTTTTGTGTTGTTATTTAAAAAAATGCGTATCGGCGTTGCGTGTTTTTTGGTAAGAATAAAAAGAAATAGTGAATTTTGGATGTAGCTTTTATGATATTTAATGTGTCTGACAACAATGAATTGAAATCTGTGATGGCTTTAGTGGTCACTATATTGGGTCTAGAAAGCTGATTTCTGCAGAGTCAGCTGTCTCAAATTAGTGACAAAACTAAAACTAAAACTTTATCATCTATGAAAACACCGGCTGTCATAAAGAACCACATCGTCTGCCTGTCCTTTTCCAACTATGTTTGAGGTCAGCTTCCAGTCTTACCGGATACAAATGACTGCCTATTTGACCGTTACATAAAATACTATTAGCCACAAAAAGTTGATAGTCACTGTTTAGCAGCAAAACAGAAAAAAAAACAATTTCAATCTGCGAAAAACAATGCTACGTCGTTGATTAGTTTTTTTTTTTAATGAACTTGATAGACGTGTGAAACTAGTGTTTTGTCTTATTATTATTTTTCTGATAAACTGCTATAATAATTTGTAAAATGACTATTTTTTGATAAATCAACTTGTTGAGAATATTTGCTCAATAAATGTCTGGATAATTTTATAGGAGGTTTTAACATCCTGGTTTAATGGGCAAGGAGTAATTAAAAAAGTAATCGTCTATTATAGGCGGTTTTACCGTTAATAACGATTGGTTTAAGGTTATGAAAGAAACCAGGTTTTTAAAACTTACTATTTTCAACTCGGTTTATAGAAAAACATATATTGTAAGAACACTGAAATGAGAGTGAGTAGTTAAATGAGATAAATAAACGAGGTGATTAAATGTTTATTTCGATAAAAAGTACACTTAGAATAAGTATAACATAGAACATAGCTGCAAACTACGATTTTTGAATTTATTTTGTTTTAAACAAAAATCGGAAGTTTGTATTATTTGTAGTCTCGACGGCCGTGTCAGGTATGCTGGTGATAAAAAAAGAAAAATGGAAAATATTTTTTTTGTATTTTTTCTTATTTTTGTTTTTTTTTTCTTATTCAATGTGCTGTTTTTAAGGGTCTGGTGTTAATTGTAAATACATATTTTAAATTATAATTATTATACCTGATTATATATTATTTTTAAGAATTATTGTAGATCTTTCCGCACTTGAACTTTATAATGGTCACCCGCTAATCTGTAAAAAAAGATCACACGGCATTTTAATTCAGAAATATTATTATTTTAATTTAGAAAAGATGAATGTAAGTAATTTATTTTGAATGATAAATAAATAACTGTATGATAAATAATATTTTTCTATTTTTTTATAATCTAAATGGTTACTGAATAGGGTTGTACGAATTTTTAGTGAAAGAACTGATTATTATGTAATAAATGTTTAAAATTAAGAGTTTATCGAATTTTATTGTTTTTTTGTATAAAATTGTATAAAACTCAGAATGAAGCATGGATGACAGAATATATTTTTTCATAATACATAATATAATAATAATGATTATTACATTTTTGTTTTATTTATTTTTTCCTTTTTGAAAGAACACTATACACTGTCGCGCAGAACATACACAACGAAGGAAAAATCACCTTATGGTGGTAGCGCCAATGTAGTTCGCAAAATTCAAACCGTTTTGCGTTTTTTGCAATTTGTGTATTTGCAAGGATATCCCAAGTTATTAATTTTAGTACGCTACTTAAGATTACGCATTCATAATTTGGGATAAACATTATTTTCATGTTATTATGATAGACAAATAGTCTTTACTTTGCCCATCGCGAATGAAGTTTTTATTAATTCAGAGACCTGAATTTAAAATCCTTGTAATGAGTATTGTGCTCTCTTTACAATTTTCATTCTGCTTTCACCGAACGGGCTGCGAAAAATTGAATTTCACGGGCTGCGCTAAGGTAGCCCGTGAAATTAAAAATCCTCGGTTTTTTTGCAATTTGCAAGAATTTTGCGGGTTACAGCACATCCGCCTTAACAGTCCGATCGATGAAGACAGAATGAATATTCATTAACACGTTAACTGCCATGTCGGACTATTTGTCCGACACTTTTTTTTCTATTCAAGCTTTGTCTATACGACCGACAAAACATACAAAATCTGAACATGTCGTTGCTGCCTGGCGGCCATGTTTTTGGAATAAATAATGCATTTATGGAATAAATAATCTATTTAAAGTGAAATAACACTAAGTACATTTTTTGACTTTTTCTGATTTTAACCATGGCAGTTAACGTGTTAATGAGAATATTATAATAGAGAGATATTCATGAGTAGGATTTTAAATTCAGATTCCTCAATGAATACCAGTGGACGTCTGTAAATCCTTTTGCTATGGGCAGAGTAAAAACTATTTAGCTATCATAACATGACAATCATGCTTCTTTTAAATTATGAACGTTAAATTATGAAATTATGAACGATCTTAGGTAGCGTACTAAAATTGATAACTTGGTATCCACTCGCAAATATCTCAAGAACTAGGTAAAATAATAATGAAATTTCCATGTCCTCCATGTATAATAATATCTTAGGACAACTAACACAACGTTATCTGATCCCAAACTAGGCAGAGTCTGTACTATGGTAACCATACAACTGATAAACATACTTATATTTTTCTAAATACATAAATAGATAAATTACACCCAGACACAGAACAAATGATTGTGCTCATCACACAAAGATTTGTCCTGGGTGGGAATCGAACCCACGACCTCAGTCTTAGCATTCAGGGTCACTAACCACTAGACTAACAGGCCAGTCAAAAGTTCATGTATGACATCCCCAAAGGAAAAAGAAAGGAATGAATTCATTCCCAAAGAAAAGGATTATCTTTACCTACATTTCTAACTGTCCCTCCTAGTCCACCGGTGTCCACTCACGAAACTGGTGTCTCGATTTAACACGCAAAGTAACAGGAATTATGGACAAAAAACAGTACCCAATTTTCTACTTAACCCATAACAAAGTCAGCTTCATGATATAAGAAAACTAATAGTTCCCACCAATTCTAAAAATAGCAGGTCGATCGCAGCGCCATCTATGTTTTTATGCGAAGATTATTAAGAACTTTAGTGAGTCATTGCTAAATAGATGGCGCTGTTGTCAATTTTCAAAAATACCTCGCTTGTGATTCTCGAGTAGGTTTGCAGAGAGTATTTCTATACCGGAACGCAAAGGATACGATTCTCAAATAGGTTTGCAGAGTGTATTTGTATTTCGATAGGAACGAAAGAAAACGAAACAAAAGGATCGTTTGTAAGGATTGTTGCAGGTGGAGTCAGGCGCGGTCGCAGCCTAACATTTTGGGGGGGGGGGGGGGGGGGTCACCATGAGTACTGAAGAATATTTTTAGGAAGGTAAATCCTCTTTGGTGTAGTAGTCGCAAGCGCTGCTCTGATCTTTTTGCAAATGTCCATCGGAATCTCCGTGGCTCTAGTGAGAACAATTTTAAGATAGTAAGACAGGCAAATCGTTCAGAGTTTCGACAGCATGACTGTCTTTGGGGAGGGGGGGTCATGACCCCTAGAACCGCGCCTGGGTGGAGTCCTGTAATTTCTGCCTACACCCATAGGAAGATGACGTGGGTTTATGTACGTAAGTATGAAGGAAGCTTGCTGACCCGAAGATGTGTGAAGCACGTGTCACAGTTTCATGAAATCATTCATTAGCAGCCTCTAATGTTCCCACTTATGGGGCACAGGCCTACTCTCGGTGAGAGGGCGTTGACAACAATCCACAACACGGGCCCAGTGTGACTTGGTAGGATTTATTTATTTATTAAGGCACACCAACGACATATTTACAAAGATTTACATTAGGTGATGACGGATCTCTAGTTCTGTGGAAATTCATCACTTAAATGCGTGCACAACATTCTTTTCAAAAGGTAAAAAACTGTTCAATTACATTTTTAAACTATGAAAATATTACAAATTGAAATTAAATGATAAAATAAAATTATAAATTACAGATTATGGATTTAAAAAATTATAAATTTTGTCACATGTAGGATGTCACATGTCTTCTAATTTTTGGTTCTAAGACAATCCGGTTTCTTCGCGATGTTTTCCTTCACCGTCTTGAGAGCAGTGGTGATGAAATCATTTTTATACACAATAAATTACCTGCTTGGGTAACCATGTCCGTAAGTTGTAAGTCGCAGCAGTTACCACTAGGCCACCAGTGCTCCTACCTTCATATCACAAGGGTTAAATAAAAACAAAACGCTACGCATAAATAAACCTGTATTTGTTTTAATAAAATATAAACATTGCTTAAAAACATTCTGTCCAACTAAATCTAAAATATACATCGTTTCATGATAGTATTATTACAATAATGTGAGTCTTAAAACATTTCTAATATGATTGATTATACATTAAAACATTTTTAAATCAACATGTAGGTATAGTAGATTTTCATCAAACGTCCCAAGGAACAAATCAACTTTTTACAACTGACTCAGGCGACGAAATTGTAATAAAACAATTATATTTTCTACAAATTAACAAATAAGGGTTTTCTGTTGCAAAAATTCGTGCAAAATAATAAGAATCAGTTTAGTAAACAAACACTGTTAGTCAATTTAGTTGGCACGTTATCTGATTGATAATATAGTTAATAGTGGTCACTACTCGTTAAGGGTTCATCCATAAATTACATTACACGTTAAGGGGAAGGGGTTGACGAAGTGTGACATTGTGTAACAAGGGGGTGGGAGGGGTCCTAAATTTCGTGGGGTTCTACATTTTAAAATGTATTTTAATCTTATCTATTAATCTAATCTAAAGTGTTAAGTGAAACACGAACTAGGAATTATTAAAGAAAAACTCAAAAACATTTGCAAGTTTTGCAACTCTATCAGTAGAAATATAAAGTTTAAATTTCTTGCAATGTTTGATTTGATGTTAATTTTATTAAAAAATCATTTAAATAGAAATAAAATTAATTTCGGAACTGCTGTTTTAATTCAATAATTAGTTTTAGATGTAAAATATGTGACGTCACACTAGGGAGGGGGGGTCTCATAAATGTGACCAGCTGTGACAAGGACGGGGGAGGGGTTCAAAGTCATGAAATTCGTGTGATGTAATTTATGGAAGGCCCCTAAGCGCCTTAAGTTCCGAGTTGAGCTACACGATTACTGAAAAATCCTTGCACAGATTGCACAGATCCACATATCTGTGTGGTTCTTTCCGCTAAAAACCTTTTCAGATACATAACCTACATGATTCTCACATGTTCTAATCAAGAACTGAGTTTGCTTCACCATTCCTGTCAGGGGTAATCAGATAGAAATGAATGAATTATGAATGAGACCATGTAGGTGCTAATGACGTATAAAAGTAATTCCGATATCCTATTTTCAGAATACTATTTCACTTTAATGAGAAAACTTTAAGAAAATTGTAAGTTACCAACCAGTGTTTGTTTACTAAAGCGAACACTTATTTTTGCACAGTTTACAGAAGCGTGTTAAAATAAATTACAAATGTAGATACAACAACAATTATTTAGATGTGTTTCGTAAACTTCTTTATTCGCTAGATAAATCTATTGAAAATATGTTTTAAAATGAAACTTATTTTAGTTTCAACAGTTATCTGGGAGCCACAGTCTATACATATCGATAGTGTTGCAGCAACGAATACTGACCAAAATAACAGAAAATATATAATATCTGATAGTTTAGTAATACCTTAGCATACATCCACTTATTCGTACTGTGCCCGCGTGGAGGTTTTGAGCCCAATAGGAGGCCTGTGTCCCAGCAGTGGGAACATTATAGGCTGGCTATAAAATACATAACCTGGGCTGACTTCGTCTGTCGCGTACCGGAGGCGCTAAATAACCTGCAGGCCCAGGAGTAGGTGGCGGGACGTACTCAACTCTTTTGTAAAAGATTTGCCACAAACAGCAAAAGATACGGATGAGTGGAAAGAGAATAGTGAAGCCTCTACTGCCATGGGACCCAAACAGCTGCTACTTAGAATAATATCTAAGCACTTCAAGTTTTTAAGATTGGCAAAAGTTGACTGATCATATAACGAGATAATTTTTAAGCGTGTTGAATCTCTAAAGTCCTGGGCCTGTTGAAAATAACAAAAGAATAGAGCAGTTCCATGTAAAAGAATGATATTCAGCTGCATTCGGTAAGACTGGAAGTCGAGTTAAGAAAGCCGAAGCTGACGACGATGTGGTAAAAGTGGAAGTTTCCGTTGACGTTGCAAAAGCTTAAAACAAAAATGATGACCTATCCCTTGTTGCAACGCTCTTACAAGACTGTAGCTTCGTAAATATTTAAGTAACTTAGACTAATGTTATTCGTATTAAAAATAAGTTAGATCATAACATTTACATTTCAAGGGTTTAAATTTCTCCTGTGGTCGTAAATTAGATGTTGCTATATAAAACGATCAGTACCCCTGCTTTGAATACCCTTCGAGTTCAGTATAATAACGCCTTCAGAATCTGGCTTCCATGGAACTGCAGTGCATTAGGAATGTTTGCCGAAGTACATACTGATGGCTTTAATAACATCCTGCGTAAAAGAGTTGCGTCCATGATGCGCAGAATGCGTGGGACCGTCAACAGCATTCTGAAGGTCATCAGTGATAAACCTTGTTGCACCATTATGGCGCGTTGGGTGCATGTAAATACATGTGTATTAGGTAAGTGCAACAGATATATGTATGAATTAATTTTATGTTTTACTTTTTTTATATGTATGTATGTATTGTGCGTTACCAACATGATATAGATCTATATCTGAATGATAGTACAATATTTTCATTTTTTTATTATGACAGCTTAGTATCTTGAAGACCGTAGCTTCACACCATTCTTTGACGATAATGATCTAACACCTTGTCGTTAGTTCAGATGTTAGCTTGCACTCACTTTACATGAGATAGTCAGACTGTCAATTATTTATTATATTGCCATAGCTATTCACAGCCATTATACGCATCCGTCCCGAATTGTTGTCGTAGGCGTCCTCTAAAAGCTGTTCACAAATCAAATAGCCGAAAATATATCAGTTTAAATCAAATAGATATTTTATGGGGCAAGGTATGTTATTTTCGATACGATAGCCTGTCGAATGCTTGTGAATAGCGGTGTATACTATTTACGGTGTAAACTCTACTCCTAAACGGGTCCAATAGTAAGTAGGTATGTGGATAAAGTGACACAGAAACAGCTTGATACATGTAGCTATCTTCTAACTTACGACACAAGAAGTAAGTACATTGGTATAAAACTCTATATTTTATTATATAAATTCAACTTTTGATATACACAGTAATTTTAATGTAACACTTTATAGTTATTAGAGCTGTTCTATAAATACTACAGACGTGCCAATTTTATATTCAAGCTGAACTGATAGACCAACTTAGGTCTTGCAATTTCCACCGACATTTTTAGATGTTCGTGAAAGCCTACATATTCGATATCGGTATGATCTATCCAACAATATGCCGTAATGTAAATACTTATGAGTTATACACAAGTCAGCAAAGTTATTTAGCTTATAAAAAACTTCCAGACACTTGTTTTTACTGTCAGATGTGATATAAGATTGACATGTCTGAAGAAATCATTTTGTAGAAAGTGGTAAAAGGTTTTGCGAACTAATTAAAGTTCAAGTGGTTTTAGAAATATAAGTTGATGGATGCTTCTGAAACTGCCAAGTTCGTAGCCAAATTCTCGGCTGTCTGTGTATAGATTGCTATCGACACACTGAGAAGAAAAATACAATAAAAAACTGGTGGCAAAAAAGTAAAATTACAGATTGAAAAGCTGGTTCTGGTACAGAGAAATAGTTCGTTTCATTAACATTCATACAGCTTACAATAAATGTTACTAACATTAGGTACATAAGTTTTCACTGTTATTAACACTTATGGAAAAAAATCTGAAATAAATGTTTTATTATATTATTAACGAATTGTTCAAAAAATGGCAAGTAGCATAAATTTGGGAACGTTCCGAACAAAGCCAAGCATTCGATACTGTTGCGCATTAAGAAACTATCATTCTCCATCGATAGGTTATCGAGTATTAATTACATTTGTTGTGTTTTTGTGTCATTTGTTTGTTTTCTATCTTTCATGTAATGTCATTCTATCACTACTTAAAATAGTAAACAAACATCATGTCATATGGGGTACGCCAAGGTAGCATAATCGGGCCTATGTTCTGTACTATAGATAGTCTCCTCAACCACTTTCTACAAAATATTATCCTTGGCAATATATTCATCTATTCATTTATATTTTGACTGGACTAAGATTTTGTATATTTTATGATATTTTGTGGATATGTAAAAAGTTTATATCGGATTCAAAGATTGTCCAAAATTAAGTTAAAAGGTGATAATGGAGTAAGTCTATAAATCAATCGTATTCTGATTATGACGTGAAGTTCTTTTATTTAACAATGGTTATTAACAAATGTCTATGCATGATTTAGATATCTACACTTTACAATATTTTAGATAGTTTTCGCATTTTATGAAGGCAAACCATAGCATACTGTACATTTAAGTTTGAAATGCTTATTTAAAGAAAAGCAGTGGAATTCCTAACTTCTGTTAGAAAAAGAAATGAGAAAGAGAGTGAAAATTCTTGATAAATGTTTATAAACTCTTGGGAAGTAAAAAGTCCAGTCAAATTATAAATGAACAGAATATAATAATTACAACTATTAAAACCTATTAATATTATAATATTTTATGATAAAATTTATTATTTTTTTATAAAATCTCACTATTTGGTTGCTTATCACTAAAAAGTGACAGATAATCTAACGATTAATATTGTGTAGTGCTTTAAATAACACTTTAAGTACTAATATGTCAGATAAAGTGACACTTTTGAAAGGTGTTTTTTTATTTTTTATTTCTGGATATTTAAAGCCCGAACCGTGGGCTGATGTTATTTAGACAGACGAAGAGCAGGCATGGCGATGTATGTTTATGCTCCTTCTGTTTAAGAAGAGCTCTTTGCCTTGTTGTAGGACAGTAAAATGATGTAGTATTCTTCCGTTCCATTGCAATGTTTCGCTAAAATGTTTTGCAAATTTTTTTCTTAATGTCTGTGTGTTCTAACGAAGTTTATCGATGGTCATTGGTCAATTCTCCCAGTATCTCATCTTCAAACTGTGGTCGTTTTCATTGATTCGTTTCGTCAATTTATTGACAAGTACATCAGTTTTAGAACCGTTTTAAGACATTTATGCTAATAATCTTTGTATTTTCTAATCAGGTTCAATATTTTTTTTTCTTTTAAACCGAAGTATGCCTTACTTTACCTTTAGTGGCCACTTCTGCTTCTTCACCCGTTTCATCAACTTCAGATAATACAGTTGGTAATTGATTTCCTTGAATTTCCACAACAGAATTATCAATTTTGGTCACAATATCTTCAGATTCAGTTTGATTTTTACTTGCTTCTGCACTTACGGCTAACCTGTATTGTTCTCTTATCTCTTGGATTTCTTCAGGTGATGGGCTCCATTTCTTCATATCACGATCACTATCAATAACTTGACTATCATCATCATCATCACTAATATCCTGAATCTCATCAAGGCTTTTACTCATTTTACCGTCAACTTTTTTAATATTTTCTGATCTTTCTTCACTACTTTTGGGTTTTTCGATGTCTTTACCGATTGACCGGTCAATGACTCCATCGCCACAGGCCACATTGGCTCTTTCATCATCTTGTATGTCCTCAACATCATCTAAACTTGCTTGTCCAGCTTTATAGTCATGTCCGTTACTATCGCTTTCAGAAGTCCTTGGCTTAGGACTTTTAAGTTTATCTAACTGCTCTTCACTTTCATCAATAATCTCCAAACGAGATCTTGAAAAGAATTTATGTAAAGACTCTAATTTGTCCAAAGCTCTTGCACTTTTCTCTGAACTTGAACTCAACGTTGTATCTTCTGTCATGCAAGCTGAATCTATTCTTTTTGACATATCAGATAGAGAATCTGATATCTCTGTTGTTGAAGTCGATTTGTCGACTTTCACGACTTTAGGTTTGATAATCATGCTTGGTGGTAAATCAGGGATGTTCCTCAAATCTATTAGGCTTATCGATGAACGTTTTAAACTGGAACTTATATCAAACTCATCATCGGAGTCTTCTTCAAAATGTTTAGTAACTTTATATTCTATGTAGTTAACTAAATCTTCCGCGGCTGCTCTTATTTGAGCATTCCGATCATCTGAATACTTCCTATCAAGATCTCTAGATGACGGTTCGTCTTCTTCTAAAATATCTGACAATTCAACACTATATGGTAGATATTGTATGTACGGTAACATAGGTTTCGTATACGATTCGTAATTCTCAGAATCCTCTGCTTCTGTCATAGTATCATTTTCTAGCTTCTTAATTTCAGCTACTCTAGTTACCGCTTCATCGAAAATCATTTCCAAATCATTCTTAATATTACTAAGGTCAATGACCGTTTCAGAAATCCGTCTATCTGTTGAAAAATCTTCACCTCGGTCTATAACTGTATCTTGAGTATGTGTTAGTGTCGAATCAGATTTTGTTTTGCTTATATCGCTAAAAGTTTCAAGTTTACTTATAGTTATATCTGATTTAGATTTCTCTGATAGCGAAGGAGTCAAAGACTTCGGATGGAATTTCTCTTTCGTAGTATAATTTTCCATGTACTTTATTAGCATTTCAACTAATGTCTCCGCCTCTTCTTCAGGTGTATCGTCAATATAAGAAAGGTCTTTGACATTAATATTAGCCTCATTAAGACCTGTGTCTGTCTCTATTACTTCTATGCTAGGTTTCGGGTCTTCCGGTCCGAATAGGAACTCCATCAGGGTTATTTTACTGTCACCAACTTCATTCTCCTTTTCCATACAACCTGTAGTAGCTAAGAAGTCCATTAAAGTCTCCATTTTCGCTTCCAACTCCGTATTCATCCTACTTGGAACGAACTGCTTAGCAGCTTCTTCAGGAGTGACTTCGCTTTTGAAACAGCTACCTGTACTATTTTTACGTTCACCTCTTTGACTTTTAACAATCGTAAAAAAGAAGTCGATTAAATTAGCAATTCTTCGTTCAGTACCTTCTTCTCCATCAGAGCTGAGGTCAGATTCTTCCTTAACCAAAGGACATCTTCTTGGAGATTCTTCGTACTTTCTGGAGAATACTGTTTCTTGGATTACTTGGAGTAAGTCTCTAGCTAATCGAACAGGTGAACGTGTGTCGGTTTGTATGGCTTCGTAGGTGGATGGCGAAGGTGCGGAGCGGCGGCGGTCGCGGTCAATCCTGATGAAGTCCCACAGAGAGCCCAGCTCTGAGGAGAGCGAGGCTCGATGATTGGCTAAGCGGTTGCCTAGCCGCCGGAAGACCTGGAACGAAGATAGAGACTGATAAAAATATAGTTGAACTTAAAAAGGGCATAACATGCAGGTAAAATGTTCTATTCTTAATTTTCTGTTTAGTCGTGTCGAGTTAATAGATAGACATGATAAAAATACGCCAATTAGTCAGAGTGGATTGGTATCTGGGGCGCAACATCGCCTTTAGACAGTTTTGGAGGCTCTTTTTAGTATAGGAATAATTTTAATCTAAGTATACTAATATTATTTTGAAGCTGAAGAGTTTGTTTGGTTGAACGTATTAATTTCAGGAACCACGAGTTAGAATTGAAAAAATATTTTAGTGTTGAATAGCTCATTTAGCGAGGAACGCAAGGAACCTTAGCAGATAAGCAAAAAAAAAAAACATGAATACGAAGTACTCGCACAGGCAGGCGATCGATGCGACAGGGTAGGTTGACGGAACAAGAAATTTCAAGCAAACGAAATCGCAAGCAGAAGCTAGTTATTTATATTGTTATTTCAACAGTTTAAGCCGTCAAAAAGCTTTTCAAGATTTCATAAAGATGACGATACAGATTGTAATAATATTCTTAAGTAGACATATGCTGACTGTATAGTTTATAATGCGTTTTCTTTTTTATGAAAGAACTAACTTCTGCTCGAGACTTTGTCCACGTGAAATTCCTTGGTTAAAAAAACATTAAATATATCCCATGACACAAAGCAATACCGTAGTTTCTCATTAGTGAAAGAATAACCGGGAATCGGTCAGTAGTTTCGAAAACCGACAAGACATACTAACTCAAAAATGTTACCACTTCATCTATACTATCTATACTAATATTATGAAGCTGAAGAGTTTGGTTGTTTAGTTGAACGCGCTAATCTTAGGAACTGCTGGTTCGAATTAAAAAATTCTTATAGTGTTAAGTAGTCCATTTATCGAGAGAGGCTTTAGGCTATATAACATCGCGCTACGACCCTTAAGAGCTGAGAAAAAAGAAAAAAGCCCCGAATAATTAAGACCTCGCACGGCAGGTCATTCGATGCGACAGGATTGGTCGGGAGATCAAGAAAATTGACGCGGACGAAGTTGCGGGCTAGCTAGTAACATATATAAAGACAAACATCGTGTCTGATCTCACAAAAATGCAGGAAAAGGGTTAGGACATGTTCTTCAAAAGTCGGTTAAAAATAGCTACATATTAAGTAAATATTTACCTGCCACACTCAGGAGCGCCATGCCCTGAGCTTCCGTAACGAGAGTCTCTTGAACCGGGCCACTTGAGCAGCCAGGGCCTCCGCCCCGGCTGACATGCTTGCTCCTCCTGTCTCACCCTCGGAGTGGACCTGGAAAACCATTGAAGATCACAGTGACAGTTGTTGTGAAGATTAATGGTACAAGGAGGTAATAAAATACACGTGAATGTGGATGAAAAGGGTGGAAGATATACATAGACAGCAATGCCGATGTAAAGAATACTTATATACCTCTTTTTTTGGTGGGCATTCATCAAATGACGTCTCCCGGTTTGGGCGGAGCGGGAGGGCATGTCAGACTTTATTAACTAAAACCCACCCGTGGTCCTTCAGTTGCCCATATGCCAGGGCCACGGTATCTCTTTCGAACAAATCTCGCGACCCTGGCAGGAAACAATACTTATATCTAATGCCAAACAAGATATTTTTTAAGCTTTAGAATACCATGGAATTAAACGGTTCAATCATTTTCCGGATAGCACTTTTAATTCATCTGATAAACTTAAAAAAGACATAATTATTGTAGAGGCGCTGACGTTTCATTTTGTAATAGGTTGGGGAAAAAGTTTCTTCGCATTTTTTAAGAAAATTCAAAACATTTTTTAATAAAGTTTATTTACATTTAACTAAAGTATGTAGGTACCATTTTGTTCGATAACTATTTGCCATCTTGTAGGTAGGGACATGATCCCATTGCTATAGAAATTTAGGGACTTCTGGTCAAAATACCGCGACAAGTGGTTTTGGCAGTCCTCTCGTGATGTTAACCTGACACTGCCTAAAGAATTCTGAAGAGACCGAAACACTCATCTTGACGGTACGAAAAACAAATGAAATTCACACATTTTCCTAATTTGAATTTGGAATTATGTTCTTTAAAATTTAAACTTTCAATGATACCAAAACCAGCCAGATACAAATAGTATAGCCAAAGTGATTTTATTACAAGTTCATACATACTATAATGCGAAAAGACTTTTTCCCCAACCTAATATTAGAGTTAAATGCGCAGTGCCCGGCGACGGACAGTTGGCCCGCAGACACCATCGCCTATAGACACGCTTACGATCTTACCAAATTCCTAATGTAATTCGTTCCGTGAAGTAAAGTATAATAATCAAATCTAATCAGCATTTAATTTCTCTCCGTACACACACACACCTAAAGAACAATATACACGCACCCACAAAAATATTTTCGTTTAATTCAGGAATCTTTTAATAATCTATCTCTAATATATTTTTTTTCTTTTAGAAATATATATGTATATTTATCAGTTGTCTGGTTACCATAGTACAGGCTCTGCCTAGTTTGGGATCAGATAACAGTGTGTTGGTTGTCTTAAGACATTTTTTATTTTTATTTATTTGTTTTCTTAAGAGTTTATTAGGACTATGTTGATGATGATGATGCAACTACAGCGACTGTATTGTATAGCTTCCAGTCATGGTTGGAAGCACCGAAGAGAAGAATAATATAAAGTGAATAAGGATGTCTTACCTCTCGCGTGCTCGTTCGTTTCTGCATGTAGCTCCTCATATCTTTGTCTGAGTGTCCTTTTGCTCGTCCTATGCCCTTGCCCAGAGGTGCTCCTGATGACACCCTCCTAAAAAATATAACCAGCTCTTTATCATCATCGTTTTAACCGTAAGACGCCCACTGGTAGACATAGAACTCCCCCAGCCCGACGGGCTTTGCCATAATCGCCACGCTTGATAGGTGGGTTGGCGATCGCTGTATGGTGGTAAAATGCATAGAGAACGCTGCTGTTCATTCTCTAGTAACCAGCCAGGAGTTTATTAACTTTTAGTAGTTTCTTCCACCACACCTCTAAACGATATTCGATATTTAAATGACTCCTTGCATTGTATGATGCAATGTTTCGTTTTATTGGGAATGGTACCCAGTTCAATTTTACGGACATTTTACTAACTTGGCAACACTCATTTTTAGGGTTCCGGTGCCAAATGGCAAAAACGGAACCCTTATAGATTCGTCATGTCTGTCTGTCTGTCTGTCCGAGTATGTCACAGCCACTTTTTTCCGAAACTATAAGAGCTATGCTGTTGAAACTTGGTAAATAGATGTATTATGTGAACCGCATTAAGATTTTCACACAAAAATAGGAAAAAAACAATCATATTTGGGGTTCCCCATACATAGAACTGAAACTCAAAAATTTTTTTTTCATCAAACTCATACGTGTCACAAAAATGACATTGTGGTTTCTAATATATTTTTTTTCTAAACCGAACAGTTTGCGCGAGAGACACTTCCACTGTGGCGATCATCCATGACGACACCATACTCTATCGGTAGTGTATATGTTCCAAAGAGACTGTCTCCTAAAGACAATAGTAGAGGATATATCCAGCTGTTTTATAACTCTAACTTACCTGCAATGAGTAGGATCGCTGTAAGCACTTTGTACTGGCGCCTTCCCTTCTGATATTGTATCGCCCACACCAAACCCTCCAAGTGGGAAGCCTGTGGTCCCTGTGAAACAGGTTATAGATAAATAATAAAACAAGGTTTTATATACAGGAACATTTTTTAACCAGTGCGCAAATTTTTTTTGGTGGTTCAGTATCAGTAATAGAACACTTTTCAACTATTTTTACAATACTTTTTTTTTTAATTTTTATTCGGCCATAAATCAGTGTACACCCTACATACTCGTATTTCGTACCTAATATGATATCGACAATAGGAATAGATCAGTAACCGCGCGTAGGTACTTCGAACTTCTTAGAATTTTGACCAACCGAGCAGCTGATACCTACCAGCCGAGTGCCTACTCGTAGCTACGCTCGGTCGTTCAACTTCGCCGCCGCACCGGCGTAGGTACTTTGAACTACTAAGAATTTTGACCGATCGAACAGCTGGTAAATACCTACTTGTAGCTACGCTCGGTTGTTCAGTTTCGCCTCCGCAGCCGCGCGCAAGTTACCATAAAAACCAGTTCCAAAATAAACAAACATCTTTCGTTAACGATAACTAAATTTTTTTGTACTAAGATATATCAAAATAAAAATTGCATGGTTATTATAACTCGTTTAAGTTTAATTTGTTATAATTTGCGCACTGGTTAAAAATTTATCCTGTAAACTTCTCAGATGCGAAGTAAGTTCTTAAAATGGGAATGTATGAATAAGAGTGATGAGAGCGTAAGGCTTTCGAATGAAATAGGTATGTAGTGGCAAAAACAGACTGCTGTTCCATACGTCTTGCACTTTTCCAAGAAAATCTTCTTTTTTAACACGCCTTTATTAGCTTCATATGTATGTTAGTATGTGCCTATGTAACGGAAACTTTGAACATGATTTTGACCCCCTTCAAAACGTCAGATTAACACGAAATTTGTATACTTATCAAGGACCGATGACAATACAACAATTTTATAAACGTGTGCCATTATCCTTGCCGGGATTACCAGGATAGCAAAAAAAAAACTGTCATCGAAAACTACGCTGACATCGTCACAAAATACGTAAACTAGGCTGACAGACGTCACAAAATTCGAAACACCCCTAAAACGTCTGGGGCGTCTGTTTGATATCAATTAAAAATACCTTAAAAAGCACCCCACGCTTTTTTCAATTATTTTCTACTTTTAGTTTATTTTTCTATGGAAGCGTGATTTTTGTTTTTTTTTTTAAATATTATTTATTATCGGTGACAATTTTCTATCTCTAGTCTTTGCGACCCTGTATTATAGGTGTAAACTATAAGGTATCTTCACCTGCAATGGCTCCTCGTGTCATACTGAGTCCTCGTTGTATCCTGGCAATAGCAGCTCTGTGTCTTGGCAGGGGAGCAGTACTGCCTTTCTCTTGCAGCACAAACCGGCCTAAGGTTTTCCAGCCAGCCTGGGAATGAGGAAAGAAGAAATTATTAAAAGTGAAAAAAAAATAGAGTAGACAACGATGAAAAGCAACAACCAGAGCCAAGCCTGATGAGAGAAAACCAAGCCTTGTCACGAGAGGAAAAGGTACCAAGTCCTGACAAGAAAAAACCAACCTCAGTCAGGCCTGATCAAAGAAAACCAAGCCTTTATGACAAAGAGTGAAGGCACCGAGTCTAGTACACCTCTATGAGGAAGAACCAAGCCAAGTCACAGCTGACACGAAAGAGCGAAATCTCGTCAAGCCTGATAAAATTGTCCTACAAGGTTTCAATGACCAAGTCTTCCTTTTTGTTGTTTTGTACGTTTAAAAGTAGTTGTTAGCTATGGGTACTACAGTCCCCCGTGGCGGTCTCCTGGCTAATGGATTTTTTTGGTTAGTCGTAGTGTGATGAGTTTTCTACAAGTCTACCTGGGTAGTCTACAAGGGTCTACCCTACCCTGCCAGTGTCGCGAGATTTGTTCGAAAGAGACACCGTGGTCCTGGCACATGGGCAACTGAAGGAACACGGGTGGGTTTTAGTCAGTAAAAGTCTGACACGCCCTCATTTGATGATTTCCCACCCACAAAGAAAGGGTTTACCCTACCTCATGGTTGTCAAAAGTGGCTTTGTGGTCAAAATCTAATCTCATCAATTGACTGGCTATGTTGCTGTTAGAAATAATACGGTTTCCCCAAGTCTATTTATTTATTTAAACTACTTGCACACAAAACAGTACAAAGGCGGACATTTTTTTTAGGCATTCTCTACCAGTCAACCAAGGGTGGTGAAGAGATTAGATGGCAGTGGCAGGTGCTTTGGTTGAGAGGAACAATGGTTGAAATACTTTTAAAAATACATCCCATATATTTATCTATTCAACTTAATTTTCCGTTAACGTAACTAGATACCCTCTATGTACCTCCCTGCGTAATTTTGGCATAATGTGAATACATTTTACCTGGGCTGCATAAACTACTTCATCATCAGCTAACGCCCTTTGTTGCGGTCCTGTGCCAGCTCTGCCGCCCCACTCCAACTCTTCCACCAGCACGAATCTCTTCGGGTCATCATGGCACCTGGCTTTTGTCAACGCTTGGTAGACCACGTATGATGCTGAGGCACTTAGGGGAACCTGGAAATATGTGATAAATTATAAAAATATCGTTTTTCTGATACGTTTTGGAAGTTCACTTTTATTCACATCATTATTCTCTTGCCCTTATCGTAACTTATTTAGGGCCGACGCAACATGTCTTTTTACACGCTTTATATTAGCTTCACTTGTATGTTAGTATGTTTGTTTGTAACCGACTCCTTATAGCGCGATTTTGACCCACTTTAAACGACCAGATTTCATTTAAATCCTGTAGACTTATCGAGGACCAATGACAATACTATAATTTCATATCCTTGCCAGGGTTACCAGGACAGCAAAAATAAGCACCCCCACGCTCTTTTGCCATTATTTTCTACTTTTTAGTTTGGTTTTCTATGGAAGCGTGTTTTTTAGTTTGTTTTTCTTCCACAATTCTCTATTAGTAATCATCTCGGTAGTCACCCCCTTTCTATCCATGTCATCATTAACGCAGTACATCTATCGCTTCTTTGGTTTCCCTCTACTCGTATAGCCATGGACATTCATACTTAAAACTTTCTCTACGCCATTTTCCTCATTCTTCCTTATGCCCCATGACAACAAGATGTCCACGTAACTTTTCAGTTACCGGTGACATTTTAAGACTTCCTCTTATGTACTTATTTCTTCTTCTGTCCATTCGTGTAACACGGTCATCCCTCTTAACATTCCCATCTCATCGTCATCATCACTCAAGCAGAAAGACGGCCACTGCTAGACAACTATTTTCGGGCGGCCCCGCAATGATACTGCTGGCTAGGGCTTTCGGTAGGAGTCCAGAGGGCTAATTGCGTAACTTGCTATCAGTAGGAATTGGTTTCATATTGATAGTTAAACAACATTCATTGCGTTATTTACGTTGCTGAGCCGACAATTTATTCGAACAAATGACGCAATGGTTTAGAAATAATCTTCAATCCCATTCAGATTCTGATAAATAGTGCGTTTCGCAATTAGGGTGCAGGTCGGCCTGCCCGCCATTGCGGCAGAACCTCCAAAAGGATTCTTAAATTCTTGTTATTATTCACGGTGTTCTTGGAAAAGATCGAACGACTAAATTTAAATTAACATCGTAAGAAAACCTAGATTTATTATGCTTAAATCGCCAAAACAAACTGATTTAGATTCTCAGTCGTTTCTGTATGAAAGAAAACAGCACAATTACATTATGAATCTTAGAGAATTGCCACTTGGAATGAGCTATTGGCGTACACAGCCAATAGCTCCAAGTTGCAATTCTTCAGTTAGCTTCAGTTGGCCGTCCTTCCGTATTTGCCGCCGAAACCTGCCGCGACGTCCCATTCCATGTCCACTATACAGGATTAGTTTTTATCCAGTGCGCAAACTGTAACCATGAATTCAGTATATCATTCTAGACCCCCCAGCGTAGAAAATTTTCGTCAGTTATACAAAGAAAAATCAGCTGTTCCATACATTTTGTACCTACTCCCGTAGGTATTGCATTTTTCTAAGAAACAGCTGATTTCTTTTTCTATAACCGACGAAAAATTTCTGTTGAAGGGGGTCTAGAATGATATGCTGAATTCATGGTTACAATTTACGCACAGGATAAAAACTTATCCTGTATAGGATGACTGAACTTTACACCCTATTCCTCATACGTCAAAGCAGCTAAAACGAGGACTTACCTTCAATATAGCATAGGGTATCTCATGAGACACATTATGGACACAGACAAGAAAACTGTCAGGAGGTTTGCGAGGCTCCTCGTCTTGTGTGCTGGACTCCTCATCAGAAGGAACAGATTTATCTTTATTGCGGTCTGATGATGATGCTGATCTGAAAGTATAAGGTTTTAAAAGTTATTTTTTAATCATTTTTGCAGAGTAAGCAAGTTGAAGTGGCAGGCCATGTTTGTCGAAGGACCGATGGCCTATAGAGAAGACGAGTCCTGGAGTGGAGACCGCGTATCGGCAAGCGTAGTGTGGGACGCTCCCTAGCTAGATGGACCGACGACCTCATAAACGTCAGTCGTGTGCGATGCGCGGTCGGAAACGGACGCGTTTGCGCACTTCAGCAAGAATATTTTATTCGCGTTTTGTGCAGCGGTAATAGCTGCCCGATTTGTTCGCAATGGCTACAAATCAAGTCATTGTCAACGAGCTTTTGGCATTCGTCAAACATGCCATCGACTACATGGACGAGGTCAGCATCTTGCAGATCTGCAAGTCTTCATTTAAAGAGGAAGAGGTACGCAGTGCCAAGTTGCTGCTGTTTCAAACACTCGACCAAGTCGGACAGATGCCATCTCGACGGAGGGATGGTGGCGAGAAGAGTCTGCAGGACATCATCGACCTGCTGAAGAGGACCGATCCGGATGACGTGCCAGATTTTGTAGTGAAGGACTTGCACAAGCTGCCTCCAGTCAATTTCGATCACGTTGACGTCACCAGGCTGCTGAAGGACATCACGTCTCTGAAGGTGAGCCAGGCCGAAATGAAATCCAAGTTGGAGTCATCGGATGTCATCATTGGTGATTTACGAGCCGAAGTAGCGTTGTTGCGCAACGCTATTCCGAAAAGTGGGTCACCGGAAGGCTCCAACGTGAACACACGTCGCGGAGCACAAAATGCTTCTGTCTGCAGTTTTCAGTCGGCGAGTGAATCGACGTCGCCGGCTATCAAGAATGCAGACGTTGCATCGTGTTCGGCTGATCGCGTCGCACCTGCCGGGGAAGCAACGCGTGTAATAGGTACATCGACTCCCAAATGTGCCTATTCTACAATAGTCGCCAAGACGAAACCTGCTACGTCGGAAACAAAACGACAAGCAGAAAGATCCAAGAAGGGTAAGCAGAGTCGCTCGGTATTGAGAGCGACGAAAGGCGCTATGGTGGACCAAAAACAGCAGGGACCATCGAAGCACACGTGCGATGAGGACGGCTTCATCAAGGTGGAGAGAAAGAAAAAGAAGCCTACTTATCGCAACCTGTGCGGGACAGCGCTGGCAGGACCCAACATGCTGCTACGTCCTGCAGTACCGTCGACGCAGCTGTACGTGTCCCGTTTACACCACTCTACGAAGACTGAGGACATCGTCGAGTACATACGGGTGAAGACCAGCTGGACCTTGAGGGTGGAGAAGTTGGAGGCGCGCCATAATACCAACTTTAATTCGTTTGTGGTGCGCGTTCCAACCCAACATGTGGTGACCTTTCTCAAGGAAGAGTTTTGGCCGAAAGGTGTGCTGTATCGGCGATTCCGAGGCCGGCTACGCGACACCTCGCAGCGTAACACGACGCCGTCACTTCGTGTGCAGTAGTTTTTAAGTATATTGTTTAAAATATGTATTAGTTTATTATTGTTTTATATTTATATGTGTATTGTGTTTTATGGGCCTTTAGTTGCCTGAAATAAAGGATAAAATAAAAATAAAAAATAAATAAAAAAATAAATAAAGGTGGACTGCAATAGGCTGAGTTGAATAGGTTTTATTAATTTTCGGGATAGGACCGGTTGGCAAACGTAAATGAGGTAGACCACACACTCGCTGTGAGGACTAGATCGTGCGTATAGCTGGATAAATCTAGATTGACGTAGCAAAAGACAAAAAGCTGGCATTCCATGGCGGAAGCCTTCACCTTAGTTCTCAAATAAAAACACACTGTACCAAATATGAGACAAGTATAAGGCTTTTTAATTATTTCGGGATTGCCTATCCAGTTTCGGACTTACGGGAGCGTTGTAAGTAAAATAATGCGTGTCCCATTTTTGTTAGAACCCAACCACCAGACCCATCTCATTCTGTCCGAAAATACGTAAGATTAACCATAAAAAACCTGCCAAGTGCGAGTCGGACTCACGCACGAAGGGTAAATCACGTTTGTTTTATGGGGGCCTTCTTTAATATTAATTTTATTTAATTATTCATTTTGAAAGAAAATACTACAACTCAATGTTCTGTGAATATTTCAAGCGTCTACCTGTTGCTGTTCTCAATATCGAGTAAAAAAGTCACATTTGTTGTATGGGAGCCCCCTTAAATATTTATTTTATTATGTTTTATAGTATGCCGGCTGATGGCAATACGCTCGCCCTCTATTACATGGGACTTAAACTGCCCTTACATATCAGCCCTATCTTTTGAGGAAACAGGGCGTAATATAATATATCTAATATCTTAGGACAACCAACACACCGTTATCTGATCCCAAACTAGGCAGAGCCTGTACTATGGTAACCAGACAACTGATAAATATGCTTATATATTTCTAAATACATACATATTATAGATAAATTACACCCAGACACAGAACAAATGATTATGTTCATCACACAAACATTTGTCCTGGGTGGGAATGGAACCCACGACCTCACCCAAGTAGCAAAATTTGGCCCTGTAAGTATCCTAGGAGCATGTATTTTGTAGCCCTATAGAAATCCTACAAACGATTATAGAACCGCATTTGGGCGCAGTTTATAGGACTATTACGCCCTATAGTCGTTTTTTTACAGTCCGGTAAAGTGCAATTAGATTTTATAATTATCTTATTAACTGGTTTTACAAGATATAATTGTCCTATGAAGATCCGGTAAACACACTGAATAAGCGCGATTAGTCCTCTAACGATCTGGTGCGTGCAGCTACTGGTGTAATTGATCCAACAGTTGTCATTGAGATGCCATTACTAGAACATTCGTTCTTCATTCATTTTGTAACGATAAAGTGTCAGTTGTCATAAGAAAAAATATAATATTTTCAAAGGGAACCTAATCAACATTATAATATCTATTTGAATAACATAGGTAACTATTGTCTTTTCACTGTTGTGTAAAGAACGCCTACTCAACTTGCGAAATTAATTTTATTTGTAAAGTGTTGGACGATAATAAACATATCTTCATGCCCCTTTAAAATTAAGCATATTTATTATTTGTTCATTCGATAATAGTTAACAAATACTTAAGCCGCCATAGGATCTGGAGCACATGTCATATTATTGCATTACCAAAACTTATACAGGGTGTCCAAGAACCTGGCGTCCAACTGGATTCCCACGATGCCCCAAGTTCTAACAGTACTCAGAAAAATATTTTAAAAAATCCACCCCATGTACTTACAGAATTATACTGATTTCAAAAAAAAAGGGGAAATGAGCACCCTGTGACATACTTTTGAATGCTGTGACTGCTAATGCTGATAATTTCGATATTTCTTGGAGGTTTTGTAATCTAGGGTATTGCTGTGTCTAAATAGAATGTAAAAATAAAGTACTTATTGTACCATTTTAAAATAAAATATTATTTTAACTAAAGGTGATATGGAAAACTATTGAATTTCGCAACTTTGACCGACTGTAGTGTAAAAAAAATGTACCAAAATAGTATGGCAAGTGACGTCAAATTTTGACGCGTTTATTCCTCTTTTTAAAAAGGTATAATACTTACACATTAATTTGAAAAAAAATTTTTTTGATAATATTTTTACTCAACAACCCAATTTTTACGATGTCTTACAGAATTCTTAGAAAGAAAAATTTACGACGAATTGAATCTAACCTCTAAAGAATTACTATTGTATGCTCATAAAAATAACAACAGGCCTCTCAAAAAACAGGTTAGACCGTAAGGGACGGTATGTGCATGCATCTCACCATAGTGATTCGTTATTACAACAGGAGGGAGCAAGACAGAAACTATCTTTGCGATTTGCTGGTTCTTCTTTATGGTACCCCATTATTCAGGTAAGAGTGAGGGAGAAAAAGGTTAGAGGTGCGAGTGAGATAGATAGTGACGCTATCTGGGATCGTGCTATTTAGGATAACAGTACGGTCAGTACGCGTCACTGCCTCCTGCCGTTACTACGCACCTCTCTCTTATTGTTACCATTGATCACGTACTACGATTTAAAGCTTTGTTTATTGGACTCGATTACTCTTTGTGCTCTGGACTTTGAAACGAACTCTTTACGACGACCTTTGCCTGTGTTTGGACAGTTTGTGTTTTGTGTGTGCTACCATGGCGACCTACACTCCGCAAGAATACGCAAATATGCACTACATTTATGGAGAATGTAGAGGTAATGGACGAGCTGCAGCGAGACTTTACAGAGAAAGGTATCCGAGGGCTACGCGATATCCCGACCATCGAGTTTTCATTAATGTGCACAGATCACTATGTGACGGGCGGTTCCCCAATCAAGTAGCTGGTGAAGGACGACCCGTAAATGACTTCATACGCGATGAAGTTTTAGAGGCGGTGTCGGCAAATCCAAGCATCTCTGTGCGAGGAATAGAAGCTGATACGGGGATACCGAAGAGCACAGCACACAGTATTCTCCAAAAAGAAGAATATCATCCGTACCACGTACAGCGAGTGCAAAGTCTTTTACCTCGAGACTATCCGAGCCGAGTCGCGTTTTGTGAAACAATCCTGCAAAAACATCGAGAAGACGAAAACTTTATCGACAAAATTTTGTGGTCAGATGAATCAACATTTAAGAAGGATGGCTACATGAACCTACACAACTTGCACGAGTGGCATGTGGAAAATCCGCACTTGATGCGAGAAGATAGATCCCAGTACCGGTTCAAAGTGAACATGTGGACCGGTATTCTCTGTGGGAATATTATTGGTCCATTTGAGATGCCCGAGAATTTGACTGGCGAATCATATTTAAATTTTCTTCAAAATGATTTGCCAAACTTACTAGAAGAGACCCCACCAGATATGTGGTTCCAACACGACGGCTGTCCAGCACATTTTCGCGTATCCGTTAGAGAGTTTTTGGACGAGCAATACCCGAACAGGTGGATTGGGCGATCAGGAACAATCCCGTGGCCAGCCCGCTCACCTGACTTAAATCCGCTGGATTTTTTTTTCTGGGGAACTATGAAGGAGCTCGTTTATGCGAAGCCCATTAATGACATCGCTGACCTTCGTGAGAAGATAACACAAGCAGTGCAGGTGATACGTCAAAAAAGTTACTCGCGAAACATAAAGCGGTCCTTTTTAAGGAGAGTGAGAGCTTGTATTGCCGCGGGTGGTCAACATTTTGAACATTTATTGTAATAAAATATCTTTAAACTAACATTCTTTGCTTTTATTCTACTGGGAACCCATCTACCTGTGTGTATTTCCTTCTTGCTCACTCTTGGAACCGAAGTAAATAATAGTAGTAACATAACAGTTTCTAAGATAAGAAAGGGTCCGACGGTTACCGTTAGTAGGTAGGCACTTCGTAAAAATTGGGTTGTTGAGTAAAAATATTATCAAAATTTTTTTTTTCAAATTAATGTGTAAGTATTATACCTTTTTAAAAAGAGGAATAAACGCGTCAAAATTTGACGTCACTTGCCATACTATTTTGGTACATTTTTTTTACACTACAGTCGGTCAAAGTTGCGAAATTCAATAGTTTTCCATATCACCTTTAGTTAAAATAATATTTTATTTTAAAATGGTACAATAAGTACATTATTTTTACATTCTATTTAGACACAGCAATACCCTAGATTACAAAACCTCCAAGAAATATCGAAATTATCAGCATTAGCAGTCACAGCATTCAAAAGTATGTCACAGGGTGCTCATTTCCCCTTTTTTTTTGAAATCAGTATAATTCTGTAAGTACATGGGGTGGATTTTTTAAAATATTTTTCTGAGTACTGTTAGAACTTGGGGCATCGTGGGAATCCAGTTGGACGCCAGGTTCTTGGACACCCTGTATAAAACAATTTAGTCAAAGCTAAGACTACCACAGGATATACCTACTTCGCCACCATATTTAAGTTTTAGGGTTCTTTTAGAGAAATACAACAGAACGAACCCCGCATGCCAATACATGTAGTATAATGTTTTAATCAGAACTACTATTTTCAGAATAGTGACAGAATAGTGACAAAAGGTAAAGCATATTTATTTCTTTTATTTAAAATCACAGAAAGTTCAGTTAAGGCTGAACGTGAAATATTATTTTTTAATAGCCCACTGACTTACATTCTCCCGCAATTCATAATTTTTTTCAAAGTCAGTATGGTTATCATCATCAAATTTACTATCACTGCTTTCGCTATTATTTTCATTATCTTCTTGATTATAACAAGTACCAAAACAATTATCTTCGCAGTGTTCTAGGTCTATTTTAATTTCACGTTGTACGGAACCATCACAAATTTCCGCACACCCACTTTTATTCAAGAAGTGTTTCAACGGGTACTCTGATCCCGATTTCATTTCAAGGTACTTTTTCGCAACTCTTCTTCGATAACTGCCACTACGTTTAAATCGTTTCCACTTGTTTAAATCCATTTTTATTTTCTCTTGCTTTCTCTAACAAATCACAAAATGAAAACAAAATGGTTGATAACTCTAGTAATAGCAAATGTAGGAAACATATAAGTACAACCTTACCTATAAGAATCGGAGAGCATGCTAGTTTGGTGCTAACAATCCATTAGAAGTCAGGACTAAGACAATCATTCCTTTAGTATCCTTGACCTATAGCAGCTATATCGATGCCGTTTATAGAAGTGCATGTCGAATAGAAGAATGAAACGAGACGTTAACAAAAGCAAACAATCATATTAAATGCATTTGTAGGATCAAAAGCGACACTTTGCTAATCAGTTATATAACATGCGCTTATTAGATTGCAAGTTCTAGTAAGAATTGTATAAAGTAATCCTGTAAACGTTTATAAAACTAGTTATAGAATCGTATATACTTATAGCGCAAATCGTCTTGTAAGATCGCTGATCTTAGTCAAAGCGTCTATTAGATTCCTATAAGAGGTTTAGTCTTATAAATCTATTACTATAAGAGAATTTTGCTACTTGGGCAGTCTTAGTCAATGTTATGTTACTTGTAAAATACAGGTTTGCTATGCTTAACTATCTAGTTCTTCGGGTGTGATGTTATTTTATAATGACTCCACGTTAATACTACTTGAAAAATCTATTAAAGCTTACCTGATGCTAGTCAACCAAGCTCTACTGCTAGGGTCATCACCCACCCTCTTCAGCAACAGCCTGGCTCCTGTTCTCGCTGAGGCAGCCCTGAGGACCCTCTCGTGAGGAGCCAGGACCCGCTGTGTGGGGGCCCGGGACGGCACCTCCTCCACCATGACGTAGGAGCCGCGGGCTGTGCGGCAGACACCGGCTTTTGTTAAGCATTGGGCTATAGCCTGTGGAGGAAGACGGTGGATTAGTATCATACAATACATACATAAACTTATGTCTTTTTCTCATGGGGATAAGCAGAAACTACAGAACGCCACCGGCTACGATCCTTACATCCATCCATCCCTTTGCCTCGTTTAAGTTCATATATCTGAGGGTCTAGACAAATGGCCATCGCTACCAAACGATAAACGTTAACGCTCATTAGTCGTTAATAGATTTTCAACTTTAAACCCTAGAACATAAAGTTGAAAATTTATTACAGATTGCGGAGCGTTAACCACCGATACGAGCGAAAATGCTCTGTAATCTTTAATAGATTTTCAACTTTAAACCCTAGAGCATAAAGTTGAAAATTTATTACAGATTGCGGAGTGTTAACCACCGGTACGAGAGAAAATGCTCTGTAATCTTTAATAGATTTTCAACTTTATACTCTAGAACATAAAGTTGAAAATGTATTGAAGACTTCTGAGCGTTTACTCTTAACGTTTGGTAGCGATGGTCATTTGTCTAGGCCCTCTGGTCATACACGCACGCCAGTTACCAGTACTACGCACCTGACCCTTCTGAAGAACATCAAAAATGAGGTCACTATATGTTCTCCTAGAGCGTCCTCTTCCAGCGTGTCCAGTCACATCTGCCTTGTAAAGTGACCTTTTGTTGGCCGTCCTTTCATTCCTCTCAACATGACGAAACCATCTGAGTACTCTCTAAAATTTTTGTTACTACATATGCTAATAAACCACACAGCTGTCTTATCACATCATTCCTCAGCCTATCATTCACTGTCACACCACACATGCTTCGCAAGAAACTAATTTCAACAGCATTTATTCTACTTTCATGCTTCTTTTGGCACACCCAATATTCACTTCCATACATAAGTGTAGGTACTAGCACACAATGGTGAACAGCTTTTACATTAGAATTAGTTAGAAAATATGACCTTTTTATAACCAATGAACATCTAAGTGTGTGTTTTAAACCATCATACTAACCTCATTAGCCGTAGTATCCTGCGTCACCTTCAGTATAGAATACGCCTCATGCCTCGCCACAGCATACACGACAAGGAAGTGTATCTTCCTCCGTTCGTGAGGAGAGGAAGGCTCCAGGTCTCCTCGACAGCTCTCCCCGGCTAGCTCCTCGCAGCATCGAGAGAAGATGAGGAGGGATGCCATGTTTAGAGGCTGGTTTGTTGGTGATCTGGAAAATTATCACAGATATAATCCTCCAGACCGTATTACGGCCATGGCGGCCAATCTCAACGGAGACTAGCCACCGGCGCGGGAGATATTATAGTGCACAACTGTGTGCGCAGACTCAGTGGCACTCACTGTTCCCTCACTCTCATAGTCCGATAGAACGGCAATCCGACACGACCTGAGAGAGATCAGGCGCAGGACCAACGGGTTAACGTGAGCACCGAAGCACGGGGGTATCACAAAGGCAACTTCCGAACTCCGGGCTGTTATTAAAAAAATCCTAATGAATAAACCCAATAACACTTTGCCCGTCCTGGGAATCGAACCCGGGACCCCACAACAGACGACGGACGGAAGACTGACCAATTGAGTCGTTAGACCTCAAACCTTGAGTTTAGTTAGTACCCTTTAGTTTTACATAATAGTGTTACGAGCTGGGTTTCGGGATAAATTAATTTAAGCCAAAATTATCGAAACACCACAGTTTAATTAAACAATCATGATATCGCAATAGTCAAACAGAGTCACTTGTTTCGCTTGTACTGTATCGCTTGATTCGTATTCGCTTGCTTCCGAAATCGAACTGCCCGACAGCCCGACAATCCGCTATTTATATCCCGAGCAGAACATTCGCGAACATTCAACACTTTTCCACAGTTTACACGTAGCGTAGAAACTTCCAGTAACTTCCACAGACATCTATTTATTGTTTAATCCCGTTATTCGACAATAGATGGCAGTGGCGTCTACGTACAATTGTTCGTAGTACTTGCTACCTGATAACAGATGGCGTTAGCGTGTCGTTTCGAGTAGTTTCGAACACTGCCCCATCCTTAGATGGAATTAGCGTGACGTTTTTAGACTTTTCGATCTACGTAACGCTGTCTCTTTCTGAGATGGATGTAGCGCGATGTTTTTAGACTTTACGATCTACGTAACAATAGTATTAGCATCAAGTTATTTAATTCTGTGAGTAGAACAGGACCGGTTGATGAGGTCGTGCTAGGGAGAGGCCTATGTCCAGCTGTGGACGTTTTTTGGCTGATGATGGTCTACTCACCTAAGTCTTACATGCCTGTATCCAGGTCTGAGACAGTGCAGCGGTATGACTCGTTGTGACAACATGTAGTTGGTATCAGCGTCGAATATGTCGAACCTTAGGAACGCCAACTCGGGGAAGTTGATCTGGAAAGAATGAACAATAATGTCATAGGTACTGTTACGAATGTGAAGTAGAGAACTACAAGTGAGAGACAAGTTACTCTCAATAAAATTTCTGATGACTGTATTTGAATAAATTGTTAGTGTTTATTTTTCGTGTAAATTGCCATACATTATTTATTGCGAACCCCAGCATGCGTAGCATGACCACCGTAGAAAGGGGTTTTATCTACGGAAGAATAGACAAAATAACGGATTGTAGAAAGATTAAAGACAGAATTAAAGATTGTAGAAAGATTTGTACCGTTTTATGCTGGCGTAACATGACATTTCTATCTCTATTCTACCAAGAATAGACAAAGTTATTTCTATGGTGGTCATGCGACGCGTGCAGCTCGTAACAATAACTTATGATATCAATACGCCTCTATTTCCTGAGTGGTAAGTAACAATTTTGAAGTATCAAAATTTCGCCTGTACTGACAACGAATGGGGGAAACGCAAAATTCGTGTATACATTGTAATCACAAGTTTAAAAAATGCATTACAAAATATACGCGAGCAGATTCCTATGGTTGCGTTTTGGCCTTGTACACAATGGAAATACGCAACGCAACCATAGGAATCTGCTCGCGTATATTTTGTAATGCATTTTTTAAACTTGTGATTACAATGTATACACGAATTTTGCGTACTACTTGTATATAGTTTGTAACGTAGACGCGCACGTGCATCTTTCCAATTTATACAAGGCCAGAATCCCACTATAGGAATTTGGTAGGACTTCTAATTGCCGGGCTTCGATTTTAGGGGTGTTACGGGAGGAGAGGGGAGGTGTAGAGCCTCTCCTGTGAAGGAAAAGTTTCGAACCCCCCCCCCCCCATTTTTGAGAAATATGTTTGTTAATATTCTAACCTAACTTTCGAATTTTCGTGTATCGACATCGATTTAAAGGCCGGAAGAGGTGTGGGGTTGACGAATAAAAACTTTTTAACAAAAAATTAAACCGCAGAAAAAACTGAAAAGCAAAAAATAATAAACCTTAAAATTATGAGTCGGCGCTGAAAAATCAGATCACTCAAAGCGCCGACTCAAAATTTTAAGGTTTATTATTTTTTTAGTAAAAAGTTTTTATTTTACAATTTTTGTGGTTTTAATGTTCTAATAATACTTGGCAAGGTATACCCTATCCAATGAAAAAAGAATGATCAAAATCGGACTACTCTGTATAAAGTTATGCGTGGTAATATATTACAATCACTGAGTGAACAATCAATCATCCCCTGTTTTCTGACCCTTAGGGTTCGATTTTGTTTTCCAAATTTATATGGAAACACCCTCGGAGTATACCCTTTCCAATAAAAAAAAGAATTATCACAATCGGACTACTATGTAAAAAGTTATGCGTGGTCATACATAAAAAAAAGAAAACAAAAAAAAAAAAATATATACGCGTCGAATTGATAACCTCCTCCGTTTTTTTTCGTCGGTTAAAAATGAAGGGGAAGTAGCAACGCTCGACAGGACACTTCGCTGACAGGGCTCGTCAACAGAATCAAGGCGTTTCCATAGGAGGTCACAGTTTTAACCTAACCTAACCTCCCCAAACCATGTCGTTTCTGGCACTCGCCGGCCGCTACCGCGGCACCGCTCGCTTCGCTCGCTCGGCTCGTTCGTAGGAGGTCGCAGTTTTAACCTAACCTAACCTTTTTTTTTTTGAGCACGAGGTGGAAATCCTCATGGATGTCCTCCGCCCTGGGGTGGGCGGAGGGGTCTGTCAGACTCTTACTGACTAAAACCACCCCGGTGTTCCGTCCCACACCTACGTCGGGGACCACGGGAACCAATATGTCTTCCGCGATCCCCGACCGGTGCCGGCCCGCCTTTGCGGGCCTCCTCACGTTGGGGGGAGTGAGGTGTTAAACTCCCCCCCATACATCACAGAGAGGCGCGCGTGGAACACTACGCGCCACCATCTCGGGTCCGTAGCAATAGGGGGCGACGGATGGCCCCAGATCCGTCGCCCCTGGACCCATTTAGGGGGGCTGGAAAAGGGCGTTGTCCGCCCTCCGCCGACGCCCAGTGCGCCTGCAGCGAGCTGGGTGAGCGGAAGATATCTCCCGCTCCCTTTCCGCAGCCTCCTTCTGCGACATGACAGTTTCGCAGAAGGATACCACCGCGTCCCAGGACTCCTCGCTGCCGACCATCGACTCGACCACGGCCGGCAGCGATAGGTCACTGCCTACTTCTGAGACGAGGACACGACGCGGCTCCTCCCAAGCGGCACATTCTGCCAGCGTATGCCGCGCCGTGTCCTCCCGGCAGTCGACGCAGTGGTGACACCGGGCGTCCGGCTCCCTGTTTATGCGACACAGGTACTTCCCGAAGCAACCATGCCCCGAGAGCACCTGCGTCGCCCGAAACGACAGGGAGCCGTGCCTCCTCCCGAGCCAGGGCCCGAGTACTGGCCGGACCGCCTCGACGGTGGCGAGGCCGGCGGTAGGGCGTGAAAGCCTGTCCTGCCAGCTCGCCACCAGGGCTGCGCGGAGCTGCGACCGACGAAGCTCCATTTGTCGCTCCGTCAGTCGCTCGCCTCGCTCCCGCGCTTCCTCGCGCCACCGATACAGTGACGCGAGTACTTTCGCCTCGAGAACCTAACCTAACCTAACCTAAGCTCCCCAAACCATGTCGTTTCTGACACTCGCCGGTCGCTCGTCTATACCTACAGGTTTAGTTTGCATGCGGAGTAGCACTGTATATTATGGAACAATTTAGTTACTTTGGCCACTACAAAGTATACACGAGTATTTGCGTACTACTCTTGTATAGATTGGAAGACCTTGATTAAAAAGTGATTTCCAATCTATACGCGACTAATTTCACACCCTTGCGTTCTAGCCTTGTACAGATTGGAAATACGCATTTTGTCATCATACTGCGATCGCTGACTCGCCTGCCAAGCTTGGCAATTATAGCATAGCCCCCCCAAAAATGAACCAGTCAGGGGAAGCCAATGTCTAGCAGTGGACGTCTTTCGGCTGAATTAATGATGATGAATTAATAACTCGCAAAAAGATGGCAGTTTCATTACAACGGTAATATTTCTTCATTGTTTGCCTTACTTGATTTTAGTAAATTCGTTTATTTATATATATTTGTGTGTGTATATATTTACATACAGTTAGGTATATATATTGTATTTATGGTTTAAATAAGTTTATGTGTTTATATTTTAAATACTTGTTCACCAAAATTGCACCTACCACTGTTTGTCTCTGCATCACCCGAAGGTTGACTGGTAGAAAATGCCTATGGCATTAAGTCCGCCTCTGTACATTTGTGTGCGTGAAGTATTAAATGAATAAATAACTCTTACCTTAAAATTAAAAGTCTCATTCCAAATAGGATTCAGAGCGTTCTTCCGTGCGACTTTGGTCCTTATCTTCTTACAGTCTGCAGGCACACCAAGTATCTCAACTTCAACGAAGGCATTGTAAAATGAGTAGACGTTCTCAGCGACATATTGCCCTGATATGACGGCTAGAGTTAGGTGGGCTGCATGGATACCGTCAAATTCTTTGTCCATTGGGTTGAATCTGTAAAGAAAGAAATGGATTTAAATTATCTTTTTGGTGATGTATTCCAAATAGACTGCAGTAAAAAAAATACTTTATTAATCTTTAAAAAATAGCCTATAATGTTCCCACTGCTGGGACACAGGGGAGTGGGCTGTAATCTACCACACGGGCCGAGTGCCAAGATGTCACACGTCTTTGATTTGTTGTTGTTTGTGTTGTTTCCAAGACATGCCGGTTTCCTCGCGACGTTTTCCTACATCGTTTTGAGAGCAGTGGTGATGAAGTTGCTTACACAAAGTCGACCACTGCTCGCTAGTAAAAAAAAGGGTTGAGGCTGAACATTTCTTCAAAGAAAGAAAGAAAGAAAATACATTTATTTAGCACAAACTCAAAAGCACACAACATAGTACAGCAACAAAAAAAAAAGTCTTGTTTTTTAACTTAATTACTGGACCAATTACGTTATTTTTTTGTTTATCGTCAGTTATAGCGCTAACAAGTATGTGGTTTCATTTATAGGTTTCCATATTATCAACGAAAAACACCTGTACTCAATCTTACCTTCTATAAGCAATATGCCCCGGATCCCACATGACGCTAGGCTTCCTCACGTACCCAGCGGACCCGTTGCTCTCATACATAGCTGCGTTGACAGCCATGGCCGCGTCTTCCGTCTGATAGTTCAGCGCCACTAGTTGAACGCCGCAAGACCAAAAGGTAACGGGATCGAAGTTTGATGAGTCTATTCTTAGGCTGGAAGAAGAAATAAGGAATTATTAGAGATGTGTGAGAGGGAGAAAGATAGATGATCAAAATGGCAACGCAACGGGCGTTGCCATTTTGATCATCTATTGGGTGAACTTAGAAAAGCCGTGCTTTTCCCATGGAGTCCATGGTGTCCAATGCCCAGAATCTTTACATTCTATCCCCAAATGGAAAGACATATAATATCGTCTACAGTAGCGTATTAAAATAACATCGGTTCCGAGTTTTCTTCTGTGTTCTAGCTGTCACCAACAGTCTTTTCTGACGGCGCCCGTTCATGTGAAACATGACGTACGGAATATAGATCAACACCATCCAGTTCAACCATTTCGAAAGGAGCTATTATCCACCATAAGCGAGGTATTTGAATGAGCGAAATGACTTACCCGGCGGGATAAGTCCTAACGAGCTGCGTCTCCGTGTGGGCTATCAGAGCCATGGGGTGTTTCCTGCAGATCTTCTTGCCGATGGCCTCGTTAACTGAGGAGCAGCGGTAGCAGGGGTGGTGTACTGCTGGGGCGTTCAGGCACCGGGGGCGAGGCTGCTGCGCTATTTGCTAGAAATAAATTAATAAGAAATAATTTATTTGCCATGAATGTGGGTACAAAATAGGATAGAAATATTGTAAAAACAGTTCCAGCACACTCTACCTTACGGCATGCATAAGTAATAACAACTATACAAATAAAATAAAAATAAAGTAAAATTAGAAACAAGAAAAAAAAAAGACATAAAATGGATGGTTATGTGAATTTACAGCCTTCCTTACGTGAACTAAACATAAAAAATAACAATATCAATTCCGTATTTTACACATTATGATTGATTAAATTGATTATTTATTTTTGCCTACATTAACAAAATTACACACACACACAAATCCGTACATAACGAAATTTGAAATAAATTAATAACATTACCACACACACCCACACACACACCCTCTCACACACACACACACACACACACACCCACACACACATCGTCATTTCAGCCGAAAGACGTCCACTGCTGGATATAGGCCTGCTTCAAAAAAGAGGGCTTTGCCTTAATCTCCACGCTTGGCAGGCGGGTAGGCGATCACAGTATGGTGGTATAATGCGTAGAGAACGCTGCTGCCCATTCTCTAGTAAGTCCCTTAGTCGCCTCTTACAACACCGACGACGGAAAGAAACGGAATGGAGCCACGAGATCCATGTACTTACAGCTGCATGTGGTAAATGATAAATGATTTTATTTCTGTCTGTAGGTTTGTTCAAACACTTTCACACCCCAAACACATTTATTAAAACTAGATGTGGTCGGCGTTTCCTAACTGACTACTCTGAGAAGAAAGGCCGAAACAAACTCAGAGGTCACAGTCTTTTTAAAGTCTAGACACAATCTTGGTCACATCATGTGAAGACCATGTAGATTGGTAGTCAGTCGAAATGGTCTTTTGAGGAATGAACTACACAGATTGAGTGGACCTGTCCAGTCAGTGCACGCATATGCCACTAATGGTACAGCTCAACTCAGAACTTAAGAAGCTCAACAATTCGACGAACAATATCAAAGAGAGGAAATTTGTGCTTTTCTTACCGTGCTGGTACTGTCACTGCTTTCAGAAGACTCGAAACTGCTCCCCGGAGCAGTCTCTTTGGGTGCGTTACTTGGCTGCTTCATAGAACTACGTGGAGATAGTGGGTTCAGTCCGCGGAATTTGATTGCCTGCAAAAATATTTTGATTTTTGAGCTTGTTCATTTAATATTCTTGTAGTAGACCAAGAACATGCTGATTTTCTCATGATGTTCTCATGTTGTTGATCTTCTTCATAATTTTTCATAGCAGTGGTGATGGAATAAATGACTGAGTTCAAATCCACAATGTAAAAAGATGATCCATGATTCAGGTCCAGCCCGTCTCTTGCAGTCTTTTACCACAGGGGTTGCCCCTAGCGAATAATTGCTCTAGTTTCACGTTTTTAGCTCTGGTTGGATGCCTTAATTTATTAAGGTAACCACAGGCAAGTTCGGTTAAGCAGCCGACAACCTCATAGACCTGCGAGATGTCATCCCAAAACGACGTACTACTGTACTGGTTTCTCTCTCCATGAAAGCAATTTGATTGATTGAAATTGAAATATTGAAACTGGTTTTAAGTAGGCAACACTTGAGAGGTTCTGCAATGTATGTTAAAAATCTCAGATATTTGTATACTCCATTCCATTGAAGTTATAAACTTACCTGAACATAAGTCACCATATCGCTAAGCTCCCTCGCGATCTGGTTGCTTCTCTTCCTAGTTGGAGCTTGCTTGACACTCCCAGAAGTAGTTTCTGCATCTCCCTCACTCCTTCTGAAGCTCTGGTAGAGTGACAGAGACGTCCGACCGCATTTGTCTTCCATGGAGTTAAGGATTTTGTGGAGTTCTTTTTCTGAAAGGTAAGAAGTATGTTCTTTATGACAATTACGGTTAAAGAAATATGGGTATTTTGAAGTACAGTTTGAAAAGCGGAGTGGGGAGCTGAGCTTCCTTGAATAGTTTCTGGTACTAGGACTATTAATTAACAGCTGAAAGGCATTTCAGCTTTGGAAACTTGCGTTTGTAACAAAAAAATTAAACCTTTATAATATTAGTTTAGATAGCTTTTTGGGAATATTCTTGACACATACACGGTGTCCCAAAAATCAACGTCAAGCCGATAACGGTTGTTAGGCCAGGTGGTGACAGTTATCAGAAAAATAATTTAAAAAATCTAAGTTAAGTACTTTTCAAATTATTGACATTACTTTTCATATTTTTTTTGTGAGTGATGTAACCCTGAATAACCCTTCTGTAAGCTACAGTCCAAAATTAAAACATAACTACATCAGTTTTAAAGAAAACATCATTTTTTTGCTCCACCATGTACTAAAAATTATTACATCGCCCAACTTTAACTGAATGTACTGAAAAAAAAAAAATATCCTGATAACTGTCACCACCTGGCCTATCAACCGTTTGTGGCTTGACGTTGATTTTTGGGACATCCTGTATATGTAATTTCGTATTTTCTAGTCTCTATATGACTAACTCTAAGTAGCATTTCAGTTAAAATTTCTATAGATTTACGATTGATGATCTCAATCGTTCAATCTGGGTCGCACAACAGATGGCCGATGGAGCTGAATTGAGAGTGGCGACCGCCTACTGGAAGACAAAGCATTGGAGGCCCACAAGGTAGACCGATGACGTTGTGAAGGTCTCAGGAATCCGCTAGATGAAGAGAGCATAGAACAGGTCGATATGGCGACGCTTGAGGGAGCCCTAAGTCCAGCTGTGGACGTCTTTCGGTTGAAATAACGGCGATGATGATCTAATTCTTACCATCCAACTCCTCGTCATCCTCATCATAGTCTTCATCGGAGAAGTATTCTGTCAGAGAGCTGCCCGCTGATTGGTTGGACATGATGGAACTCGTCCGGTTGCTCTGTTCAGGCAGGGAAGTGCTGGTGTGACGGATGCCGTTAGATCTGGGGGCGGTAGAAGAAATGATTAACAAAGAGGAACACAGCAAAGGTTCTTGGCGAAAGCAAAAGCTTTGCCAAGACTAAGTACTTTTATACCAGGTGGTAAGGACATCAAAAACTCTTACCATTAATTCAGCACATGATTCTAGAGCTCGCTAGCGTAGAAATTTTTCGTCGTTTATCAAGAAAAATCATAAAAAAGTGCAATATATACGGGGTTTTAATGTATGGAACAGCATTTTGTTTTTATATGCGACGAAAAATTTCAACACTGTGAGCGTTGAAATTTTAATTCAGCTCAAAGGTTCAATATTATGTTGTGATCCATGATAACTGGTTTACATGATATCTATGCCACCATCTATAATTAGGTAAGTAAGTGTGGTACAGTTAGGAAATTCGTAGTTTTGTAAATTGGCTACAAATTTAAATTGCCCGTTGATTCAAATCACAACTGCCATTCTTTAACAATTGTGTGTACGTGTCACATTGAAAAATAGCTTAATTAGCAATATCGGCGTGACGCGTTGACTTAATTTTATTGCTTATACTTTTTATGTACTTCTTATATTTTATTTTATTTGACTAGCTTCTGCCCGCGAGTTCGTCCGCGTTTTTCTTTTTTCTTGCTCCCCTGACCGACCCCGAATACGCGTCCCCCCGCTTCGAATACGCGTATCCTACACTAAAATATTTTTCCAATTCGAACCTATAGTTGCTGAGATTAGTGCGTTCACCCAAACAACAAACATATAGTTTTGTTACCTGAAAGCAGTTGACAGAACTCCACCGTATCCTTGTGCTGAGCTCGCCCCAGTGAGTCCCATCGTTGGACTCGACTCAATTGGAAGCAGCTTCTTATTCTTTACTAAAACCTGTAAGAAAAAGAAACATGAATGTATGCACTAGATGACTAGACCATCAGACGAACGACTATTAAGAATACTGCTAATCTATTCAATCAAAATCAAAATCAAAAGTCATTTATTCAAACTAGGCTGAGAGTCAGCACTTTTTGAACGTCAAAGTTACATGAGACAGTCCCCCAAAAACGCCCACCCTTCATTGCTAAGCATATTCGACAAATTCGTCTAACTTCGTAAGTATCGCAATGAATTGAAGTGTCAAAATGAAAACAATCTTGCTGGTCAGTGTGTTCGGTAATTACCTTGCTGTTTTCAACGTAAATACAAATTATTTTGCTTTGTGTATTGGAAATGGAATAACGTTCATGTCCCTCACTTCTAACTTATTACCGTTACATTGGAACATCATTCATGGAAAATATAAATTACGCACTAGCTACGCCCGCGGTTTCACCCACATAAATATCGATCCGGGGCGAATATTGGAATGAAATTATTCTCAGTCCTAATACAGGTCATAGTCTACCCATGTGCCTAATTTAATTCAAATCCGATCAGACGTTTCAGCGTGAAACAAAAGCACTTTGCTTGATACTTATGAAATTTATAGCTCTTGTTACTCCGAAATAATGTAGCTTTCCATTGGTGAAAGAATTTTGAAAATCGGTTAAGTGGTTTTTGAGTTTATTCATTATAAATAATGAAATCTTTCCTCTTTATTATATTATTAGTAGCTTATAGAAGAGGCTTCACCCGTGTATTAGGGCAAGTACACAGAACGTCCGTTTTACAGGTCCGTTTAAACGTATATGTTATTAGCGTATGTAGTTGTCTGAACCAGTTCACGCACATGACAGTATTCCGGATCCAGTAAAAAAACCCACACATAACGGAAATAGAATCTTTGCCTTAAAAATGGATGTATCCAAGAACGCCGGGGCTTCCTACGATGCAGACGACGATAGTACCAGTACAACACGACAACGTCCATCCTCATAGGAAGTAGGCGATACACTGAAGAACGAAAGTCCAGTAGCGACGGATCAGTTAAAACCGGCCAAGTGCGAGTCGGACTCGCGCACCGAGGGTTCCGTACAAACCTGCAGGTATTCACGGTTTATGTATAAGGTTTATGTTTATGAAATTAAATGTTTTTTTTTTTATATTTGCGTTTGTTGAATGAAAGGTTAATTGTGGTTTACGATTTATGATGTATTAAAAAAAACTACTCACTAGATCTCGTTCAAACCAATTTTCAGTGGAAGTTTACATGGTAATGTACATCATATACATTTTTAGTTTTATCATTCCCTTATTTTAGAAATTACGGGGGGGTTGGGGACACATTTTACCACTTTGGAAGTGTCTCCCGCGCAAACTATTCAGTTTAGAAAAAAATGATATTAGAAACCTCAATATCATTTTTGAAGACCTATCCATAGATACCCCACACGTATGGGTTTGATGATTATTTTTTTTGAATTTCAGTTCTATTGTGGGGAACCCCAAATAATATTGTTTTTTTTTTTCTTTTTGTGTGAAAATCGTAATGCTGTTCACAGAATACATCTACTTACCAAGTTTCAACAGCATAGCTCTTATAGTTACGGAAAAAAATGGCTGTGACATACTCGAACAGACAGACAGACATGACGAGTCTTTAAGGGTTCCGTTTTTTGCCATTTGGCAACGGAACCCTAAAAAGGATCCTGTAAAATCGGACGTTCTATGTTAGCGCGCCCTTATACTTATAAACCTTCCTCTTGAATCGCTCTGTCTATTGATGAAACCGGTATTAAAATCCGTTGCGTAGTTTAAAAGATCTAAGCATACAGACGCGGGAAGCGACTTTGTTTTATACTATGTCAAGAAAGTTTAGAAGTGTAGATTATAAATTATCAGTTACCTTATATTTCAGCTGCTCAGGACTCGGAAGCCGGGGCTCGTCGGTGTAATCCACTTCGAATAGGAACGATGTCACCAGTTTGTCTCCAAACACTGCCTGGATGAAGACAACATCAATAGAGTACAGCATACGAAAACTAACGTATATACTTACGTATAGAGACGCAGAATAACGTTACGTGTGGTGCCCGCACGTAAAAATAGCACCTTCCCATTTCTTCCCGTGTTTGTCGTAAGAGGCGACTGAGGGACTTATTAGAAGATAAGCAGCAGCGTTTTCTATGTATTTTACCACCATACTGCGATCGCCAACCCGCCTGCCAAGCGTGAAAATTATGGCAATTCCCCCCAAATTTGGGGAGTTTTATGGCCAGCCGTGAAAGTCTTTCGACAATGTCATCTGCGAACATCCCTGACCCGACATTCCTCTTCAAGCGACGCCCTAAGCCCAGATCCGTATTCCGAAAGGGCTGCCCTTTGCGTGTAGTAGCTTAGTTTAAAGTCCTGCCCGAAGGCTAAATTTATTTAGGTGGCCGCAGGAAAGACCGGTTGAGCAGCCGACAACCTCATAGATTGACCAGCGAGATGTAAGTCTAAAAAAAAACCTTATGCGCTACAGAAACGTGGCGACAACAGCAGTATCTATAAAAACTTTTTTACAAAAAAAAAACAACCGAATTCCTTAAAAACACTACAAAGTGAAAAATAACTTTAATTTCGGTAGTCGGTGTCTTAGGATCTGTATTTATGGTTTTTTTGCCACCAACTTCCGAAATTAAAGTTATTTTTCACTTTGTAGTGTTTCTAAGGAAGTCGGTTGTTTTTTTTTGTAAAAAAGATTTTATTTTTAAATTTTTAGTTGTGGTATTCACCCTGCACTAATTCCAAACAAACAATGCATATTTATGCGATACCAGAAATCGCGGTTGATTTCCTGTCATTTTTTAAAGAGTTCCGGTGTCTGTCTCCCGAACTCATCATCAGATCTATATGAAAATTATATGGGACCATTTCGGAATAAGCCCCTTTCGAAAAAAAAAGAATTTTGCAAATCCGTCTATATATGACGGAGTTATGGCCGAACATACATAAAAAAAAAAAAACATATAAACATCCGAATTGAGAACCTCCTCCTTTTTGAAGTCGGTTAAAAAAGCATTGTTGCATTTATGCGTATCATCTGGTTTTCTGAATTCAATGTTTGTGAACAACTGACCTCAAAAGTGCTGGCCATGACCTGCTGCTGCGGCAGGCTGCAGTGGTTCTCGATGCTCAGGATCAGAGGGTACGGAGACGCCACGAATGCGCTCCTGTGCGGAAGAAATTGGAAATGTAATTTGGTTATTTTATTGGTTGAACTTCAAAAATGCATAGCGGACCATGAATTAGAAGGCAAGAGATGAATTAGAGAAAAAATAAGAATTTTACTTAATTAAAAAAGAAACAAAAAAGTTGATAAGAAGTGACTCAGTCAATTTCAAAATGAGGAAGATCTAAAATTGCGACGGCGATTACATCAATATCATTGCTTCAGGAGGAAAAGCAATTCTGCAAAAATGTCTAACTTTTTTTATCTTTCTCGCATAAAGGCTACCACAGAGAGGCGCGGAACATGCGTCGTCGACGCGACGCGATCCTGGTGGATCAATTTCTATGAAAACTTCGGGGAAATTGTTCAACTTATAGCGCTTATTCCACTACACGATTTTTCGGACCCTACCGGCAGGGCAGGGTAGTGTAATCGCAAACAGTGAGTTAGGGTCCCTAAATCGGGCGTCCGAGCAGTAGTGGAATAAGTCGCGCCCTAACTGGTAAGCAGGGAACACGATTTCCAGGGCCCGATAAATCGTGTAGTGGAATAAGTGCTGAAGTGCTTGTCTGGTCCTTGAAATTGTGGCCGCCCTCGCATACCCAAACAATTCAACATCAACCTGAGTCGTGTTACAGTTATTGCGAGTACCACAAGTGAATGTTCAGGCAAATAAAAAAAATACGACAAAAAAAAAACTCCACAAATTTATAAAATGTAGGTATACATATAAGTTATTAAACAGTGGTAGCAAAGTAATAATTTGAAACTACCAACCTAGCAATAGTCTCGACCACTCTCCGAAAGGGTATCTTCGTTGTGAAGGTATGTCCATGGTATATAACAGGACTGCCATCGTCTCCGTCCCAGCAGTCCAGCTCGACGCAGCGGCAGCCTGTCAGTAGCACCTGAAGACAATTGAGCTATATTATGAGGTGTTTGAGGCACTTCGGGTCTAACAGAGCTATCGTTGTATCCTTATTGGGTGGGTATAAAGGGTGGATCCATTTCAGCCTAAAGAGGTCCACTGCTGGACATTGGTCTCTCCCAATTTGGGGGGGTTTGCCGTAATCGCCACGCTTGGCATGCGGATTGACGATCGCAGTATAGTGGTAAAATGCATAGAGAACGCTGCTGCTTATTTTCTAATAAGTCCCTCAGTCGCCTCTTACGACACCTAAGGGAAGAAATGGCATGGTGATCCAGGATTCATGTCTGGTGGGGCAGAGGAACATGAAGATTATATCCATGACGAAAAAAAAAAAGTTTTCGCGGCCATAATCTTGGATTCTCACAATTAGCTTCAGCGACCTCTAGCGTCCGGCCCTGGTGCGAGCCATGGTACGGAGCGAAAGGGCATGGGAAGCCGTCACCTCCTTCTGCGAAGCAGTAATGCTCGCGAAGGAGGAGGCGGGGCGCGTGAGGGAGTGGCAGTCTCTGCGCCCTCACGTCCCTAGCCGCCTCAGGAGGAGACACCCCGGGCGTCGGGAGTCGATAGCTGACTGCCGGCCACCGTAGGCTCGAGCTTGCGGGCGGCGAGCAATGGGTAGCTCGCCGCCCGGTAAGGACTAGGCTCGGGTCGACGGCGCGTAGTGTTCCACGCGCGCCTCAAAGAGATGTCAGCAACACTGAAGGGGTCTGCTAGGCCGATGCCTGCCAGGGTCGCGAGATTGTTCGAAAGAGATACCGTAGCCCTGGCATATGGGCAACTGAAGGAACACAGGTGGGTTTTAGTCAGTAAAAGTCTAACACGCCCTCCCGCTCCGCCCAGAGCGGGAGAAGTAATTTGATGATTTCCGATCCAAAAAAAAAAAGCGCCCTTGAAAACAATGACAACAACATTCATGGTGACTTTGAAAATTTTTAGTAACTGCGTTAATGAACATCGTTCCAAAATGGAGTCTTAGCGCTCCGCCTCGGATAGGATAGATTTCCTTTTGACAAAATAAATAGATAAGAGTTGGAAAAACGAGCGCAGCGAATTCAATAAATTTAGTACTCCATCTCGAATTGGTTTAGTTAGTTTCTCTTTTGACCATTTATAGGTTTACATTTCTCTCGCCGACTCTAGGCTAATGCATTGTTGGCATGGCAGACCTCTGTGCCCGATGAGGTATGAACTGACTGCACCAATTCGAACCTTATTAGTTACACCTCTGCTGCTAAAGATATAAGTACCTAGTTGGTACTTTTTCAGCGTTCCTCATTGTAGGCTGTCTTGATGAATATGCATTCAGGCCAGTCCATTTGGGTGATTAGATTTCATTTCATTTAGACCGCCGCCCGCTGGGGAGGAGAGGGTTTTCCCCTGGGAAATATCTAGCTCGGATCTGCCCTTGCTTATAGTTACCGTATAAATTGACTACCCAGGCAGCTTTGCCTACCCCCTAAAAGTAAGATGTGTAATATCGATATTTAATTTCAATTTCTCGATTGCAGTTAGACATCGATAATTAATCATATTTCTACCCCTATAATTCAATCATAGAAATACAAGTAATTAGTTATTAAATAAATTACGTTTAGTTCCATATTTTAGGAGTGCGTCACCACTGAGGGAGATAAATAGTGCACAGTATGTATTTATATGTGAAAATTTTGTATCTATCTTCAATGTGGAAACTGATCTAAAATGTTTATAAATAATGTGTAAACACAAAGCATAGTATCGGAATCATGTTTTGTTACATTTCACTGACTCTCGTGCTTATCCCGCAAGTGTGCCGTCAAGTAGATAATGTTCAAGTCTTTGAAGTTCATTCGATCGAGGCTAAAGGCTACCGCGCAAGCGCGCCATTATTGATTAGTGCTCCCCTTCCCTTGGAAGCCTAGCACATTCACCCTAGCGAGCTTAGTCTTTCAACACACTTGTTACGTTTTAGTAGAATTTTTGTGTCCAAAATTAGTCTATCAAAAAATCGCCTACGTAAGCCGTACGAATTAACCACAGACAAAAGAGAACTGTCAAGTTGTTGTCAAACTTAACCTGAGTGTTTGTTGTTTTGCCGGTTTCTAAATCGAATATTTTACGTAAAATCTTCCAAAATTGACGAAATGAAGGAAACCACTGGTGAAATAGATACTAGGAATGTTGTTAAAAACAGGGAACTGCTTTATCGCATGATAATAAGGTACGTAAAGTTTAATATCTATCGTGCATAATAAACCGTTCGTAAAATGTTAAAATTCTTCGTAATTTATGAAAATAACCTTAACTTTTGTATCGATTTACAATAAATAACGTTTATTCTTTCGAATTAAACCCCAATCCGTCAACATTTTCACGTTTAAACACGAAAAAATTCGTTTTACTTGATAAATGACGAAACTAACATCGTGTTTTTTTACAGTCAATTGTTCTACGATGGTTATCAACAGATCGCGGCGTCATTAGCATCGGCTGTTCATGCCGACCCGCCATGCCCACCGAGCGACAGGTCAGTTAAATATCACACGCACAGCAGAACATTTAAAATGAATGTGTGCTGCTCAAAAATGCCTACTGTAGCGAAAAGACTCGGATATTTTACTCTACAACAAAAACCTCACCAAACCAAACCTCATTATTGCAACACTAATGTACTATTGATAATAAATTCCCCATAGTTTCACTTATTTAAGTACTAGGACACATAAAACACACCTTCCAATGGGGATAGCAAGAAACTACAAAACACCACCTGCTACGTCTGTCTGTTAAGGCGCAGCCGCTACCACTAGGTCACAACTGCTCCCCTATTTTAATGGGATTACTAGTATTTCCTTCTTGTTTTCATGTTGATTGACTAGAAATGAGATTTTGTCGAACCAGTAAGCAGCATTTGAAAAGTTCCTATTGTTCTACAGGCTCCAAAACCTGATGATGGTGGGCCTACAACATGAGCCTGATCGTAAGGACCGTCTGGCTGCGTCCAGTGGTGCTGAACATCTGCTCGGTACCACTGGGTTTGGTAAGTAATGTTATACTTATGGGTTAAGCTCAAAGGTAGCCTGTGCAATTCAGTTTTCTTGAGTTTATTTAATCTCGTTGAATGACTATTTCGAGAATCATATTTTATTCAATAAATACCATCTGATACTGACCTAAAAATTGCAAAACACTTTAGACAATTTGAACATTATGGGCTAGCTAAGCAAATCCTCCCTCATATTCTCTTAAAGAATTGGTAATGAAAGTTCAAGAGTGTTCACGTAACGTACGTGTTCAATTGTAATCATGTTAAATTATTATTTAATCATGCTTTGTATGTTGTTATGTCTTTTGTGTGCACCAAATAAACGATTTATCTATCTATCTTCATTTCTTGGTAGCATTAATTCCACATAATATCACTGTTTTTTTCTGTTATAAACCTATTTATTCTAATAAATAAATTTGCTTTTCAAATTGTTCTACAAAACTGCACAACAGATTTGTGCTTTTCATAATTTAAATGGTGAATTTAAAGAATTAATTCCTGATGGTTTAAGTATTAAATAGATCAATAATAATTTAGATAAAGCACATCAATCACAATGTTTTTAGATGATATGTCAAAAAAAAATGTATGACGCCGCTGGTTTTTTAGTGATTTTAGTGTTAGTCCCATCGCTACTCATAATAAAAGTTAAAAAACCCCATTTTGAGATTTCAGTCATTTTCAAAACGACTTTTATGACCATACTTCTATCCCTACAGACTTGGAGTACGAGATGGACGCTTCCTCCCTCGCCCCTGAACCGGCGACCTACGAGACTGCCTACGTCACTTCTCACAAAATGGCATGCCGTGCGGGGGCTTTCAGTGCGTGTGGGCAGCTAGTCGCTACTGGTTCTGTTGATGCTTCTATCAAGGTAGGTGTGGCAGGATTAATTGTCACTCATAAAGGTCATACAGGTTACAAAGGTAATGCCGGACATAAAAGTCATGTCGGGTGTGGATCCTGTGTTATTAAGTCATGGGTCAGTGGTTATTCATGTGGGCCCGTAGAGTGTCGTTTTATGGGAAAAAAAATTGTGGGCCACAATGATCGGCTGGAAGTAAAATTATGAGACACTTCGCTTGGACACACAAATGGGTTCAAAAGGCTATGGTTTATTTAGTCGCTGTCTTTTTTTCTAAGTATTAAAATCCCATATTTAGAAGAATGTAAAGAGCAGTGGCGTCCAACGACTCAGGGGTCATGGGTTTTAAACTGAACCCAGGCAGATGCTTTACTCTTTGTTAATAATGTCGGCACCACTGCTCTCAAAACGGTGAGGAAACCGGAATGGGCTAGAAACCAAAATCTCGATGACATGTGACATAATATACCAACCCGCATTGGGCCTGCATGGTAATTTAAATAAATTTTTACACGCTTTATATTAGCTTCACTTGTATGTTTGTTTGTAACCGACTCCTTATAGCGCGATTTTGACCCACTTTAAATGACCAGATTTCATTTAAACTGTAGATTTATCGAGGTCCGATGACAGTACTATAATTTCATAAACTTGTGCCATTATCCTTGCCAGGGTTACCAGGACAGCAAAAAACTGTCTTGGAAAACTACGCTGACATACGTCACAAACTACGCTGACTTACGTCACAAACTACGCTGACATACGTCTCAAAATTCGAAACACCCTAAAAAATAGAAAATAAATAATAGTTTAAAAAAACTAAAAAAACACGCTTCCATAGAAAACCAAACTAAAAAGTAGAAAATAATGGAAAAAAAAGCGTGGGGTGCCTGATATCAATAAAAAATACCTTAAAAAGCACCCCACGCTATTTTTTTCCATTATTTTCTACTTTTTAGTTTGGTTTTCTATGGAAGCGTGTTTTTTAGTTTTTTTTTAAACTATTATTTTAATTAATAATTTTTACTGTGTTACATTGTGTCTGAATATTTTCTTGTTTTGAATGTTTTTTTTTGTGGTGTATTTCGGCCTACCTACTACTACGAGAGGGATATTGAAGAGAGGAGGCCTGTGTCCCAGCAGTGGGAACTTTATGGGCTGATTATGCTACAGAAAAGCTGCACCCTAATTGCGAAACGCACTATTTATCAGAATCTGAATGGGATTGAAGATTATTTCTAATTCTTATTTATAATTCTAGATTCTGGACGTGGAGCGTATGTTGGCTAAATCAGCTCCTGAAGAGGTGGATCCAGGCAGAGAACAGCAGGGACATCCCGTTATTAGAACTTTGTAAGTTACCGCAATGATTTAAAAGACCTTTTTTTGTATAATTCATAACCACATTAATGTTCATATTGCAATGAAATTTTGGACCCTACTTTGTTACTACTAAAGCAATTTCTTTATGTATTAACGTTTCTAAGATCGTTTTATTTGAAAAAATAAGCTTTTGTCCTGTTTGTTTGAGTTAAAATAAGTGACGTTGCCTTCAAATATTATATTAGATTTATTGCAGTTTAAAAATAAATTAATTGCTTTTAGTAAAGACGTCAGGCTTAATGGTGTTCAGATCTCGATGTAGTAAAAGTTGGTAGAATATCTGAGATACAGTAAAGACTAACAATTCAACCCCTTTTTGCACAGATACGATCACACGGATGAGATCACAGCCCTAGATTTCCACCCCCGGGAACAGATCCTAGTGTCCGCATCCCGGGACTGCTGCATCAAACTCTTTGACATCACTAAGGCCTCCGCCAAGAAGGCTTACAAGTCTATTACGGTAAGTTATCATTTTATAAATTAAATTCTCTGCTGTTGCGGTTTCACCCGTATAAATCTGGATCCGGTCATGGTCTACCCATGTGCCAAATTTCATCCAAATCGGTTTAGCCGTTTTATTTATTTATTCATTTAATTGCGTAAAACATGGTATAAAAAAAGGTTTTATAATAAAAAAAAATGAGCAGACATGTTTTGCAAAGATTAAACGTAGCATGCAAATATTCAAAATTATAATTGTAGTAACAATTTCCTGAGCATAATTATTATTATAATATTACAACAACACTATTTTCACTCTAGGAATTGCTTTATACTGTACTTTTTTTTTGTAATGTGCGTTTTCTTTGTGCATAATAAGCATTTTTATGTTTCTCTTTAGCTACATGCAAAATTATGAGTCCAGTTTCTCTTACTTAATAAAATGTGCAATCAAACAATTAAAAAAAGATATTAAGATTGGGGATCAAATTATCGACTTCTAAATTATGTTTTTGTTATAAGTTTTAACAATTTTTTTTTACATTATTTTTATTGTGATTTAATTCAATGCCATCTGGAAATTATTTCGGCAATATATTAACACAAGTTCCGTATTTTTAGGACGCCGAACAAGTCTTATGTGTAGCTTTCCACCCTCTGGGCGACCACATAATAGCTTCCAGCACACAGCCGGTGATCCGCCTCTATGACGTCACGACCAGCGCCTGCTTCGTATGTCCGATACCATCCCACCACCACACCAGACAAGTCAACTCTATACAGTAAGTGTAAAAAGTTGAATCATGGTCTTTAGAATTCACGGGTTACAAGACTGATTAGGGATTGTTTGAGTAAATAGGGACCGTATGAGTAAATAGGGACTGTATGAGTAAATAGGGATTGTATGAGTAAATAGGGACCATGCGGACAATTAGGGACTTTTACGGTCCCTAATTGAAGTTCTTAGAAGGGATCTTAAGACCACTTTACTAGGGTCATATGAGGAAAGGAGGAGGAGGTCAGAGGAATAAATGACATATTTGGTAACTTTTTATGGGGACACCTCTGCCCAACCCTTCGAGGAAACGAGGGGTAATGTTATGTTAATGATTTCCTATTTTTTCTTTTATGCGTTTGTGTAGAGAATTGTAATTGGTTTTATAACTGTTTTAATTTTACGTTCAAAAAGTGCTGACTCTCAGCCTAGTTTGATAAATGGTTTTTGATTTTGAAACCAACGTAAATAAATAAGTCGTACAAAGACCATTAAAAAGTATGTTCCCGAGAGTAATCTGACCTCTGAGTAAGACTAAGTCTTAAAAATCAAAATGAAACAAAAGATGACATGAAAATGTCATCTTTTATTTCATTTGTGCCATACCATTTTGTCTAATGAGGTCATTCAATTAGAAAAAAATGTTCTTCATGTAATAATTTACTTTAAAAATTACCATTTCACTTGTTTAAAATTGACATATTTCTTTGCAGATTCTCTCCTAATGGCAAATACTTTGCAAGTGGCAGTGCTGACGGGTCAGTCAAACTGTGGGACACGGTGTCAAATAGATGCTTCAACACCTTTATTAATGCTCATGATGGCTCTGAAGTGTGCTCTGTTGCTTTTACTAGGAATAGCAAGGTATGTTGTACCGTTTACTTACCATAGGAACTATAAGTGAGGGATATTATGAGGTAGAGTAGTAAAATATCGACCACAGATACTACATTGATCGCTTACACAAGAATGCTTCGACACTGGGGCAATAGCTATCAGACGAATGTTTTTTCTTAACACTTAGAATAAAATTGATTTAGAAATGTGACGTCACGAAATTTCGGATCCCTCCCACCCCCTTGTCGCCTTCAGTCTAACCGGATGCAGCTGAATACCAGTATTTTACATGGAGCGACTGCCTATCTGACCTCCACAACCCAGTTACTGGGTAATACGATACCCCTTGGTAAGACAGGTGGTCAGACCTTCGGGCTTCTGACGACCCGTAACTACTGTCTAAAATCTACGAAAAACATAGTTTTATACATTGGATTTTTAGTGGCCCATATAATGTCATATAAATGATCTGTTTGTTGGATGGCCATTTATGAGTGATGAAGATACTGTTGGAGGTCATTAGATTTAAAACGGCGACTTTAACATGATAATCGGATGGTCGCCTATGGTTTTAATTTGATAATTTGTGCAGATTTAAATGAAGATTTTTGCTAACCACAATTATTATTACAAATACATTGGAAAATCATGTGTGGGTCATACTTTTAAAAAAGCCAACTATTTTTTCAATTTAGTTATTTAATTAATATTGGGTCTACAATTTGCTACTTTTTAGTATCTCTTGACATCTGGATTGGATTCGTCTATCAAACTCTGGGAGCTGGCAAGTAGCAGATGTCTTATTCAATACACTGGAGCAGGGACTACAGGTAAATAAAATTTTAAAAGATCGATTTTAATTTATTTTTTAGACAGACTTCACGTGATGCATTTTGTAAAATCTCCTTTGTATTTTTAACTTCATAAAACAGTGTTTTGCATCTATTAACTTTAAGAGACATTCAAGCAGTGGCCTTTATATTTCGACTTCCTTATTATTTGAATTTTCTATAAGTAATCACGAATTTAAATTTCTAGGCAAACAAGACCACCACGCCCAAGCAGTGTTCAACCACACTGAAGACTATGTCATGTTCCCTGACGAGGCCACTACCTCTCTCTGCACCTGGCATTCTAGAAGTGCCAGTAGGTGCCAACTGATGTCGCTGGGACACAATGGCGCTGTTAGGTGAGATATCACTGTCTTTTGAAAGACCGTTGGAGAATAATCACCACTTTGAGTAAATTTGGCCAAAGTAATCTAGTCAACTCGACAAATGTTGTATCATCGATTCGAAAGAGGAAGACGTCTAAGCGTGCAAAAAGATTAATCACCACCTCGAGCAGGAATCGTCTAATCACCACTTGAGTGAATAGACAATTAATCACTCGCTAAGCAATATATCGTTCGGATCTATCGGGGTTAAGCCTTCATCAACATGTTGGCGCAATGCTAGAAGACAAATGAAGACAATCGTTTTAAGACTATATAATGTTCTCTGATGAGGCGACCACCTGTCTGTATACTTGGCATTCTAATGTTGCTGAGGGCAGTTAAAGGGCAGGCTAATAATAATTTCAATGCTTGTAAAAGGCTGCTAAGTCACATGCTAATATAACATAACAACAACATTGTTCCCAATAAACGTTTTTTACTATGACGAAAAATGGGACAAATCACCACTTGAGCAAAATGTGCTGAGAATAATCGCCACTTTCGAGCAATTGAAATATTACGACCATAACTAGCAAATAAATGATAGATATACACTTATACAGTTATGAATACAAGTAGAACGAAGATTGACCATAATCACCTTTATGCTCAAGCAGACATATATGGGAAACTGCACTTTTTACAATACTAAAAGTATTGTAAAAAGTGCAGTATAGTGCAAGCGATTTTAAACCATATGCGGTCCTTCTGATCCCGTCCTGTGGTTGAAACGAATTAGGGTCCGTTTGAGTGACTTTTAATATTAAATTTTCCTTTCCAGGTTCATAGTCCATTCCGGTACTGCCCCAGCTTTCCTAACGTGCAGTGATGATTACCGTGCAAGGTTCTGGTATAGACGTAACACTCATTAACAGGAACAGGTAGAATCCTTTAGCGACGAAGATGAATAAATATTCTCTTAACCTTTTAGTGTTGGTATACGGTTTTAGGTGTAATTTTTAAACGGTAAAGTTGTAGGAGAAAGGGTCATTATCTTAACTAAAAATTTATATCCGCGGATTCGGATCCGCATACGGATGTTTGGTGTCAAGATCCGCGGATACGGATCTTAACTTTCTTAGTCAATCGGTGTAGATGCGCGTGTCGTTGATACGATAGTTGACGCTACTTTACGTTTTTCTTGACAGGACATGTTTCGACTTGCATTGCGCGGGTCTTTCTTTTGTATTGTTTATAGTTTTAGTCACTAAATATTTGATTTAAAGAAATAAAAAATAATTTAAATGGAATTTAATTGCTCCCTATTTAGAGAATTTCATCTATGTATTGAAAATTAATAAGGTAAAAGATCCGTAATAGATCCGCCGAAAATGTAACAGATACGGATATATCTTCTCCCTCGGATATCCGACACATCCCTAATCTTTACATAGTATAAAACAAAGTCGCTTCCCGCGTCTGTACGTATAGATCTTTTAAACTCCGCAACGGATTTCAATGCGGTTTTCATCAATAGACAGAGTGATTCAAGAAGAAGATTTATATGTATTACACGGGCGAAAACTAGTTACTAGTAGACCTTATCATATGTTAAAAAAAATACACCTATGACTTTACTTATGCCATCGCTACTGGTATCATCGTCGTTACTAATGGATTCTACTAAAATCGATCATGTCATTTCTCAAGAAATGCTTGATTTTTATTAATAAGACTTTAAACATTAAGGATAAAAAAGGGTGTGTACGTACTTGATGACCAAACGATTTGAAGTGAAAACGATTGGTGTGACTACTTATACGAGCCGAGTATACGCGATCCAGCGCAGAGTATACGCTATCCAGCGCAGAGTATACGCTATCCAGCGTAGAGTATACGCAATCCAGCGCAGAGTATACGCTATCCAGCGTAGAGTATACGCTATCCAGCGCAGAGTATACGCTATCCAGCGCATAGTATACGCTATCCAGCGTAGAGTATACGCTATCCAGCATAGACTATACGCTATCCAGCGCAGAGTATACGCTATCCAGCGCAGAGTATATGCTATCCAGCGCAAAGTATACGCTATCCAGCGCAGAGTATACGCGATCCAGCGCAGAATATACGAGATTTCACGTCACCGACCCGAGCGTTACGATTCAGTTTCGGTCACTCTTCAGAAAGAATGTAAAGTGTGTCGCCTACAGAAATTTTCACTGAAAAAATTAGCTGTTATTTTGCAGTGAAAAAACTTCGAAGACATTTGTGAAAAATAAACTTGTTGTGTTTAAAAATATTTGGTGCCTATATTCATGATTAAAGTTACTAGGAAATTGCTATACTTGTTTTGATGTCACATATAGGAAGAAATGAACAAATATGTTTTTCTATCTAAATTTTAGTTTAAAGAAATAATAGGTTGGGGAAAAAGTTTCTTCGCATTTTTTAAGAAAATTCAAAACATTTTTTAATAAAGTTTATTTACATTTAACTAAAGTATGTAGGTACCATTTTGTTCGATAACTTTTTGCCATCTTGTAGGTAGGGACATGATCCCATTGCTATAGCAATTTTGGGACTTCTGGTCAAAATACCGCGACAAGTGGTTTTGGCAGTCCTCTCGTGATGTTAACCTGACACTGCCTAAAGAATTCTGAAGAGACCGAAACAGGTGGAAATCTGAAGGTGCAAGGTCAGGACTATACGGCTGATGCATTAACACCTCCCAGCCAAACTCTCTTCATTTTTGTTGGGTGGCTAAAGATGTGTGAGGTCTAGCGTTATCATGATGAAAAACCACACCCCTTCTGTTGATTAATTCCGGCCGCTTTCTCTCAACTTCTTGCTTTAATCTCATCAGTTGTTCGCAGTAGAGTTCAGAATTGATGGTCCTGCCTGGTGGTAACAGCTCATAATGAATAATGCCCTTCCAATCCCACCACACACACAGCATCACCTTGTTGCGAGTTAACCCGGATTTCGCCTCAGTCTGTGAAGCCTGACCGGCCTTTGACCACGACCTTTTTCGCACGTTCTTGTCATACGTGATCTACTTTTCATCACCAGTTATCAGCTTCTTCAAAAATGGTTCGGTTTCATTACGTCGTAATAAAGAATCACAAATGAGTACACGGTTCATTAGGTTTCTTTCAGTGAGCTCGTGAGGTACCCAAATGTCGAGCTTTTTTGTGTACCCAGTTTTTTTCAAATGCGCCAAAACTGTTTTGTGGTCAATTTCCAGTTCTTCAGCTACGTCGTAACTACTGGTTTGCCGATCTTGCTCCACTTTTTCAAAAATGGCATCCATTTTATTCGTAATAGGGCGACCAGAGCGACGTGCATCTTTGACATCAAAATTTCCGGATTGAAACCGCTTAAACCAAATTTGTGCTACTCTCACAGACACTACACTAGGTCCATAAACATCGCAAATTTTTTTCGCGGCTTGCGTTACATTTTTACCTTTTTTGTAGTAAAATTTTAAAATGTATCGAATTTCTTTATTAGATTCACTCATCTTGACGGTACGAAAAACAAATGAAAATCACACATTTTCCTAATTTGAATTTGTAATTATGTTTTTTAAAATTTAAACTTTCAATGATACCAAAACCAGCCAGATACAAATAGTATAGCCAAAGAGATTTTATTACAAGTTCATACATACTATAATGCGAAAAGACTTTTTCCCCAACCTAATACATTTACTCGAAAATTGCTGTATTAATTTTGATGTCACTTATAGGAAGAAATACAAATATGGTTGTCTATCTAAATGTTAGTTTAAAGAAATACATTTACTCGAAAGTTGCTGTACTCATATTGATGTCATAAGTAGGAAGAAATAAAAACGTAGGTTTTGTCTATATAAATGTTAGTTTAAAGAAATATATTTACTCGAAAATTGCTGTAATCGTTTCGATGAAGTGTAGAAAGAAATACATTACGTTTGTCTATCTAATTTAAATGTTAGTATACAGAAATACATTTACTCGAAAATTGCTGTACTCATTTTGATAGGAAGTATTTTTCTTCATACTTGTGTAGCTACATGTTAATTTAAAGAAATATTCAATAATTAAATATTGTTATGTGAAAATATTCATGCTAAACTTAAGTAAGTACGACGGAACAAAAGTATATTCAATATAAATATTTGAAATCGATGTCATTGTATAGATAACTGGAATTTTACCATAAAGTAATAAATGTCTTCAATAATAATATTATGCCTTTTATTGCATATGAAGAATGTTGGAAGCGAAGAGTGAAAAAAAGTTTAACCCACGTCCGTTACATGCCATACGTACTTATCTTGGAAATGTAATTCGCTTTATAGGCAATCCTTTAAAATCAGAGTGTGCCCATTAAAGATGGCGACAGCCTACACGTATGGTATACCTACTTCTTTTACTGGTAAATTTCAACCTTGAAAATGTGCTTGAGCTAAGTTGACTTACGTCCGCGGTGCTCTATGTCCGTCGCCGTCTTAAACGTCACGGGGGGGGGGGGGGGGAGTCGAGCATAACCTCCCCCCTGACTTAAGGTGGCCCGCCCGCAAAGGTAGGCCGGCACCAACCGGGCATCGCGGAAATCGCATTGATTGATCGAGTGATGCAAGTGTGGAAAAGGAAGAACGGGGTGGGTTTTAGTCAGTAAGAGTCTGACCGATTCCTCTGCCCATCCGGGGGCGGAGGACATCCATGAGGAATTTCCAAATCAGCGGAAAAAAAAATTGTGCTCCCAAAAATCTTGGGCTGTGACCACGCCCGCAGTGAGTTTTGAACTTCAACAGATCCTAACCTACAAAATAGCAGAAAATCACACTAACCTGGCTATATAACTCGACTGAAGACTCGCCCTTCAGCTGATGACCGGTGAGGTACGTGTTGTGGCTGCTGGCAATGTAGTACTGGCTTAAGGGACCCGTCATGTCCTTAGCGATTGATTTGTGGACTTCCTCTTCTCCGGAGGTTGACGATTTGCTGTGGAAAAAGTTTTTTCTAAAATTTTTGTCTGGGTGTAAGGTTGGGACTTTGCGAGACTGTGATGACTCTTCATTCACTGATAGACAACGTCCAGCCGAAACCGCTGGGTATAAAAGCGTAATATAAAGCATAAGAGTTCCTTATATACCTAATGGTATTGCACAGAGAGGATTTTTTTTAATTGATCGCCTGAAGAATGTGTGCCTGTGTCTCCCACTTATAGAAGGTGGTTCACCTTCAGCCTTATCACTACTGTTGTCGGATTTAACAGATCAGTAACTAGTAGGTTTGGATGCAATGTTCGGCGTGCCTTTTGTCCTGCTCGATTTGGAGTTTACTGATGGCATTTCCAACCAAGGTGCATTTGATATTGATCCCGTAGGCCCATAATGGCTTAAGGACAAAGTTGTAGCTAAGGAAATTGTTGTTAATAGAGTAGAAAGCTTAGTTTCATTCCATGAGGCAATACAGATTCTGGAACTTGTGGTTTATCTCGTCCCTATAATGTTTAACTAGCTTTATAGCTATTATGTTTAACTTGTATTTGTTTTCGCGATAAAATGTACCTATCCTATGTGTTGATCCAGGTAACAAACTACCTGTGTGCCAAATTTCATGTATATACGGTTAGCCGTTTTTGCTTGATTGAGTAACAAATATCCTTCACATTTACATATAATATTAGTAAGTTATGGTAGGATATGTTGCTACCATGATAGGCGCCTATCTAAGTAGAAGCCAAGATAATTCATACAACCTGTGTGTAGGATTTCAGGATCAAGTCTAACAGGAACGGTGGTTCCGTGCCTTGGCGCAAAGGTGATTTGGTTAGACTTGGATACACTGGGTCGTGTCCACCATTTACATAATCTTTTACGAGTTTCGACTATCTGTTTTAAGTAGTAAGAACTTACGTGATAAAGTTAGCCCTCATCTGTTCAGGAACGAAGGCGTAGTTGTCTTTATCCGTGAGGAATCTGACGAAACCCTCGAACGAGAGGCAGTTGTCAGCGCGAAGAGTTGGGTCTGGTTCGTGTCTCTAGGGATAAAATATTCAATATTATTGAATCAATCAAACGAATACCACTAGTCTAGGAATCGACAAGTAGTGAATTCCGCTATAGATGCAAAGCGGGTTTTAAACACCATTGTTCTCCAACAGCATTATTTTTACGTGTTATTGCTCTGGTTTCCTAACCGTTGCTCTAAAGCCTCTATTCAAGGTACTTGCAGCTCACCTGTATAATATCTTTTAGTTGCTGTTCAGTCTTCGGCTCGTTCTGTCTTGTCTCACAGAACTTGCCGAGGGTAGGTGAGGAGAGTACTCTTCCGCTGACGTCGGGACAGGCTCCTGTTAAAGAATTATAAATGCTACATACAACATGAAGAAAGAAAGACAACGTTTTTATTTGGATGTTTGAAACTATTCGGTTATTGCCATTTGAAACTTGCCAATTCGTGTAGACATAACCCTAAACCTACATCAGAATTAATAGGACAAAAAAATCGATGGGAGACAAAGAATGGAAGCTGCTCGCTACATTTATAGCATGGGCTACACAGCTAAAGCGACTGCTACATGGTCGCCAACTGCATCCTGACGGTGGTGATCAAACCGTGTAGATGGTAGTTTACGACCAAATTTCGTTTGACCTAGGGTGACGAGAGGAGGTTGGGTCGGTGCTCAACCATGTGTTACTGTCATTTTTGGTTTTTAAAGGTCGCACTTATTTAATAACTTTATTAAACGTTTGCAGATCCGTTTTCAAGAAGCTACTAAATCCTCAGATTCAAGAAAATTCATCATATTTACATGCTTTAGTATTATTTTTGTTTTAGCCACCGTTCATACACAGTCTTCTTACTTTTTTGGTCTTTCTGAATTTAATAAATTCGCTATGACGTATTTATACTCCTATATCACGACAAATCATGTACCGTGTGGTGCCGGACGTAAAGAATAACACCACCCCATTTCTTCCCGTGGGTGTCGTAAAAGGCGACTAAGGGACTTACTAGAGAATGGGCAGCAGCGTTCTCTATGCATTTTACCACCATACTGCGATCGCCAACCCGCCTGCCAAGCGTGGCCATTATGTCAAAGCCCCCCAATTTGGGGTAGGCCTAAGTCCAGCAGTGGATGTCTTACGGCTGAAATGATGATGATGATCACGACAAAAAGGCATGTTGGCGTCCATGTGGTTGAAACAGCTCTGGCGGTCACTAATCACTTCTGTCGGGGACACAGTTAGCAACAGTACCTACATAGCAGGCACTTAACCCATTCATTGCCACTTAAATTTTAAAAACATCACCTGGGTGCCACTTAATATTTTTCCTTCACCAAGACCTTCACAGCAACAACCGTTTTTTCCTTACCAAAACTGACAGTTCGAAGCAAAAACCAACAGTATTTCCACATCTAACTATTGTTTCTAGCCGTGCATGTTGGCAATTATTTAAATTTTCTATCATTTTTATGTAATGCCAAAAAACGTTCTAAAGTACACTCAACGCAAATGGTGCGTTGCTAGCAACGAATGGGTTAATAAACATGTAGCTGCGCTGCCTATGCTTTGCTACAGGATAAGTATTCGTCAAACAGATTTTGTAAATATATAATTTAATGTCTTTGGTAGTCGTATATTTGAAGCGTAATTTTGCATCCAACGTTCTTTCGTTCTTTAATTTTAAAAATAGTGATCTGAGATACCATAGGTGCTTAAGTTTTAGTGTAATCTTACCTGGTAACGCAGCAGCTGCGAGTAAGTCGAATGCTTTCTTCCTTCCCACCTTGTCGCTCGGAGGTTCCAGGTCTAAAGACCCGTTTCTTGTTAGTAGACCTGGGTAAAAAGACATCAGCATCAATTAGAAGCCTCTCGTGTAACTACAAAATGGAACTTCACGTCTGTATTATTTTTTTGTAGGGAAATGCAGAGCTGTGTAGGATAGCTTAGGCCTCTACAGGCGTAAGCTGTCGGTCCAGTCTCTCTCACACAAAGGAGGCTTCTGTCCCAGCAGTGGGAAAATTATAGGCTGGTGGTAACTGACCTGTTCGAAAAATAGCTCTGCTTCGGAACAGTTCGGGTGAACTCCGGCTCTTCTCGGCTCCAAGCAATGGTGATCGGTTTCTTGGAACTGCTAACTGCTCGAATATGTCTCGGAGTTCTGATCGCATCACAAGGCTGTGAACAAATTAAAATGACTATAGAATCTGATTGCATCATTAACATTTCAGCTGAGAGACGTTCACTGCTGGACTGGGCACTCTAAAGCCCTGCCATTTCAACCTGTTCTGTGCTTCCGTATCTAAAAGATTCCTCCGGCCTTCATAACCTATGTCTCCTGGACAGGTCACTGCCAAGCTTCGCCACTTTGACCGGTTTTGTGCTTCCGTATCCAGCGGATTCCTGCAGACTTCCCACTCTAGAATCTTTCGGCCCCATCGATCATCTGTTCTGCGAGCAATGTGCCCTGCCCACTGCCACTTAAGTTAAAATACCTAATATTTTAATAATTATTTTCTAACCTGAAACTCCTGAAAAGTGTGACGAAATCCATAAAGTCCAGTTGTGTGTCATAGCCGACGGAGCCGGTTCTCAAATGTTTCAGGTTCTCCCAAAATCTCTCACTGGTTTCTAGTCTTCTTAAACTGAGGACAAATAATAATAACAAAATAAAAATAAACTTACAAAGAAATATAAAGTTCTAGAAAAAAAAAAAAAATTGAATTACGTAATTTAAAAATGTAAGATAGCCCTACTAATATTATAGATGTGAAAGTAAGTTTTTTTGTTACGCTTTCACGCGAAAACTCCTTAACCGATCATCATGAAACTGTGTACACATATTCTTGGAGGTATTAAAAGTACAATAGGATACTTTTTATGAAAAAAAAAAAAACTATATTTATTGTTATTTTTACCGCGAGCGAAGCTGCGCGCAAAAGCTAGTTTATTTATGTTTGCCTAGTTTATAGCCTCAATAATGTTGAACAGATTTTAGGATTGATGGTTTTTAAATAGGTATTTGCCAATTAATAATTTACAAATTCGACAGTGAAAAACTAAAAGGTCAAAGGTTGACTGGTAGAAAATGCCTATGGCATTAAGTGCTCTGTATATTTTTGTGGTTAAAGTATTAAATAAAATAATGAATAAGAACGAAAAATAAGTTAAAATCAAATGATATTTTTAACAAAAATTAAATTCACCTATTGTTGTTAAGACAAGCTTAAAAATAAACAAGTCCAAAGCAAAACAAAAACACTGCAGCAATGGTCAGCAAAGCATCAAAATATTTACGCATAGTTTAAAAGGTCAAAGTCGCCTAGAAAAGTAGGTCACTATCTATTTTAAGGTCATCACGTCAAAAGTCAAGGTCATTTCAACCAAACTGAAGCAAACTGTACCAAGAATCAAGGTCATTAATTTTTCTTTAGAGACAACGAAATTATAAATTTAACAGAAATTAATTGTATTTTAGCATTTTGTCTAATAATTGCTGTGAGATGGTAAAAAAAAAAAAAAAAACTTGATAAAAGTACAAATTAAATAAAATAACATAAATAGACTTCAAGAGTTTGTTTAATTCTTCTTGCTCCATCTTTATATTCAAAGTAATTTTTTTTAAGGTTTTATTATTTTTTAGTGCAGTTCTAAGTTGTTATTTTATAATCCCGAGGTCATCATTTCTAAAGTTCAAGGTCACCACTTACCTACTCCTGTTGGGTGATCCGGCCATGATGCTGGTGGCGGCAGCAGTCAAACTGCTATGCCGAGGTCCATACGAGTGGTGCTGACTCATCATAGATGATGAGTAGGAACTAAGGAGTGCAAGAATAAAATGGTTTTAAGATCAGTTCAGAAAAATGCCCGAGAATTTACTGTCTGCATTGAAAATAGAACCGTATACTACATAAAGTAGAAAATCGGATATCGTTACCAAATAACTCCTATTTAGCTTTGGTTGAAGTAATAAAGGAATATATTATTGTTGTTGCCCTGTTTAAAATAAATTTAAAAAAATATCTTATAGCCAAGTGCTATTATATATTAGTGCACCATATCGGAATTTTTAAATGAACGCAATTAATTAAATAGATTCCTTTAATTACGACATTTTCACAATTTGCCCCTCGTGTTTGTTAAAAAAAAAAATACTTTGTTTTATTTTTCAATTAGCATTAGGAATATTTTTTTTTTATTAGTTTGCTGTGTAGAATCAAGATTTTTTATTTTTTTTATGGATTTATTCATCAAAAAAAATGTTATTTTGTACGCCACAATGGCAAAACATGCAGATCAACCTATTATTTTAAGACCTTGCACATATTTTTGATGTATACTCATGTTTTAACAATAAATATATTCTATTCTATTCTATGGTACTCTTACCTATGTCGTGGTGATCCTTGTATAACTTCATCTTCGCTTCTTGTGCCTGATGTATGTGTAGACACGAAGCTCTTTGGTGAGCTCGTTTTTAGCTCCGAAGTTGATTTGTTTTTCTGGAAATACGAAAACGGATTTTATGATTGGACTGGAGAGAAAAACTCTTTTTACAAAAAAATAACAACTGACTTCCTTAAAAAAAACACTAAAAAGTCAGAAATAACTTTCATTTCGGAATTCGGTGTCTTAGGATCTGTATTTAAGGTTTTTTTGCCACCGACTTCCGAAATTAAAGTTATTTTTGACTTTGTAGTGTTTTTTTTAAGGAAGTCGGTTGTTATTTTTTTCTAAAAAGTTTTTATTTATAACTTTTTAGTTATCGTAGATACCCGCACTAATCTAATTTATTATTCGTTCATTTGTCGCCCAAATACTTAATGCAAATTTAAGACTCATATGGTTTTCACATGGACCCCATTGTCCGAATGGAACCAAAAATGGGACCATTCGGGAAGCACCAGCTTTCAAATAAAAAAGAATCATCAAAATCGGTTCACCCAGTCAAAAGTTATGAGGTAACAAACATAAAAAAATAATTAAAAAAACATACAGTCGAATTGATAACCTCCTCCTTCTTTTGAAGTCGGTTAAAAACAGAGATTGGACTGTTCTATGTCCGAGCATGACTATACGAATGGCCATAGTTTTAAAAATGGTATATGTTTTTAAACTAATTTTAAAATAAGGTAGTTTCGTATCGAATGAGTGTCAATTCATTCACGACTCCGATATGTAACGAACGAATGTTTCATCTGAATGTAGTTTTTTTAAGAATTCATTTAACTTGTTGCTCCGTGCTATTTTAACCGGCTTCAAAATAGAGGTTCTGTATTTGACCAAAACAATACACCCTCACTTTATAGTTGCTATTTAATATAAGAGTTTAAAAAAAAACAACTGACTTCTCATAAAAAATTCATCATCATCATCATCATCATTTCAGCCGTAAGACGTCCACTGTTGGACTGTGGCCTCCCCCAATTTGGGGGCTTTGCCATAATCGCCACGCTTGGCAGGCGGGTTGGCGATCGCAGTATGGTGGTAAAATGCACAGAGAACGCTGCTGCCCATTCTCTTGTAAGTCCCTTAGTCGCCTTTTACGACACCCACGGGAAGAATTGGGGTGGTGTTATTCTTTACGTCCGGCACCACACGGTACCATAAAAATTACATAATGAAAAATAACTTTAACTTCGGAAGTCGCTAGCAAGAAACTAATAAAGATCCAAAGACAAAGACTTCCGAAATTAAAGTAAGTTTTACTTCGTAGTTTTTTGGAAGTCGTTCGTCTTTTTGCTGCTTCGATTTTTTCCCTAACACGGTACCTTACACTATAGGTTTCCTATGGCGGCTACCTATTGATTGTGACATATACGACTTAAAAACTCCACTCTTCACGGCTGGCCTATTTTTTGGCCAAAGAATAAGCAACATGGCAATGCTGCCAGCCTATTGGACACTTTTTATATTGACATCGATGCGAACGAGTTTTTTGTTGCCTCTTTTTTCTCTGTTTTAATATACAGGTACAGACGCCAGCAAATCAAGCTTTCCGAAACTGTCAAATTTTCCCAATCCATTTTGAACGTAATGCTTTAGCGATAAAGTAGAAAACCTATTAAAGAAATTTGACATATTGTAGTAGCTTTATGCGCTGGCGTCTGTACATGTACATATTATTAATATTTTTTCTGTAGTTGTTTGTAATGATCTGGCATTTAGTTTCAAAGAATCTTACCTTGAATTTGATCCCAGAACTCCTGAGCGAATCACAATGAGAATCAGTGTATGCCTTGACTGGTGTAGAGTGTGAGGAACTGGCGCATGTCGACTCTCTGCCGCCGAAAACCTAGAGATAAGAAAATCATGTGATCTTATAATCTACTCATACATGTTAGATATCTATCATCATCATCATCATTTCAGCCGTAAAACGTCCAGTGCTAGACATAGGCCTTCCTCAATTTGGGGGGGGGGGGGGGGTTGCCATAATCGCCACGCTTGGCAGGCGGGTTGGCGATCGCAGTATGGTGGTAAAATGCATAGAGAACGCTACTGCCCATTCTGTAGTAAGTCCCTTAGTTACCTCATACGAGGAAATGCGCCACCCACGTGAGGAAATGGGTTGGTGCTATTCTGTTTGGCACCACGCTGAACTATGTAGACCTATGCTCAATGTAAAACTGGGACAGACTGTCTTATGTAACTTGGAGTTCAAAAAAAGCATTCTTTAGGTACTTAACCAACTTACATTTCCTAGGACGTTATTGAGTTTTCATTTATCAGTTGTTTTCAGTTAAACATGATAGCAGGGAGCTTAGCAAAATGAAAAAAAAAAAAACACTAAGTGAAACAGAAGTTATAGTGCGGGCAGGCGATGGGATACAACACGACGGGTTGGGTTAAAATTTCACGCGAACGAAATCGCCGGTAGAAGCTAGTCTGTTATAAAGGAACAGTCTATAAGTACAAAATATTGAGATAAGAACAAACATTGGCGCACTCGACGCACAAAGCTATGCGAGTGATGATACTTTTTTACATCTACCCACTGTATTCCTACTTTTGTTAGTTAAAAATTTACTTAATCTCCGCTACGAAACACATTAGATATAAACTTTTTTTAAATGTTTGTTACGATTTTTGCTTTGGACGTTTATTTTGTATATATAATAGTAGTAGTAGTAAACTAGTATTAGTAAACTTTGTTTCTCGTTAAGTTATTTATGTAAAATCTTTTGAGAAATAAATTATATAAATACCGTGAATACTTACTCGAATAGCATCAGAAACCAGCGGTTCGCAGCAGCAGCCGTCTTCATAGTATAAAGCTGTGTATTTATTCTTAAGCCAAGCTAAACTCCTGTCTGCCAGTTTAGCTTGGCTCATCAGGGCTCTGATTACGGAGTGTAGCCCTACTGCCCATACTCTGGAAGTAAGGAGATTGAAGAAAAATTAAAAAAAAGGGACAGCGAAATTGATTAAGCAATAGAGTGATGTAGGATCCTGCCAGGGTCGCGAGATTTGTTCGAAAGAGATACCGTGGCCTTGGCATATGGGCAACTGAAGGAACACGGGTGGGTTTTACTCAGTAAAACTTTCACACGCCCTTCCGCTCCACCCAGAGTGGGAGACGTCATTTGTTGAATTCAAACCCAGAAAAAAAAATGTAGCATTTATATTCCCACGGCTGGGACACAGACACCCTCTCTGTGAGAGGGAGTGGGCTGTATTTCACTCGAGCCCAGTCCGGTAGTAGCCTAGATCTAAAACATATATAGTTCGTGGGCACTCGTGATGTTGAACCCAGGCAGGGGCTTTACTTTGTGTAAATTATCTCATCACCACTGCTCTCAAAGTGGTGAACGAAAACATCGTGAGAAGGTCGTTGATTTAAAAACAACAGACACAATGTGAGATCCAGATGGGACTCGAACAGTCGACCTCTTGCGAACCGTGCCACCCATCTAGGACTAAAGCTAAGGCAAGGCTTCATACATACAGTAACTCATGCTTTTTTCCCAAGGCAGAAACTACAGAACGCCACCTGCTACAGTCCTTACACACTCCTTTTGTCTCGTCTAATTTCATACATTACATACTGTTCATACAGGCACGCGCGTTACCAGTACTACGCATCTGACTCTTCTGAAGAACATCACCAATAAAGTCACTATATGTTATCTATCTCTATTTTTTTGTTGGAATGACATCTCTCTGGTCAACCTATGGCATTGTCAGGTACTTAACAGGACTTGCCTGTGGCTACATCAATAAATTAAGGCCTTCAGCCATGGCTTAAAACTTAAAACTAGAGCGACTAATCGCTAAGGGCATCCCCTGTGGGTTACGGACCTCGGCTTAGGGCATCGCTGGTAGAGGGTAGCAAGGGTCGGGCTGGATCGCAATGATTTTATTATTTAGGGGCGAATTTAAAATTACAGGCCTAGCGGCGCGGGCTGGCTCGAGCAAGGGTAGAGGCGAGCGGCGTTTCCAGTCACATCTGCCTTGTAAATACCTTTAGTTAGACGCCCTTCATTCATCCTCTCAACATGACCAAACCATCTAAGCATACTCTTAAATTTTTCATACGAGACTTACCGATAGGAATAAGCTGGCAACACAAAATGTACGGTCCTGTTATCACTCAACGTTCGCCCATACACGAGTGATATGATATGCGGTCCGTGTGAACATGTCTCTAAACCGTGTCGTTTTGCACAGGCCGTCAGTTCTGCAATGTCACGAGGTTCGAGTAGCTTGCCGCCGAGACGCATGTCTTTTACGCATTGGAGGTCTATGAAGCTGGAAAGAGAAGAAATTCTTGTTATTTACACGCTTTTAGTAGCATCATACGTATGTTAGTATGTAATAATAATAATATAATAAAATGTTTATGTGTACAGACAGAAAAACTTATATAAGTACATAAAGATTAAGGAAAAAATTGTACAATAGAGTCACATTAAAGGGCAAACTGATGCCTCCTAAACTAGGCCAAAAACCTGTGCTTTAGGAGACAAAGTTCCTCCATTTATAATAGCATATAATTTGTATTAAGTGTCATGCAAGTACTTATAGATAACAAAAAAATAAATTGAATAAACAACGCCTTATTAAATACATTAATTAGATCTATTAAGAGACAATTGTAATAAGATTCTCGGTGTCGTCATTTGTTAACTTCTGCAACCAGTCTGTAAGTTTGATTTTAACTTTATGTTTAGTCAGGGTTAAATGGAAATAAGTTTATTAATTTTGTTGTACAGTCGAGAGCTAGTTGCCGCATATTGTAGGCCGGTAAACTTGGAACGGCATTGGACTATATATAATATAATATCTATAATAATATCTTAGGACAACCAACACAACGTTATCTGATCCCAAACTAGGCAGAGCCTGTACTATGGTAACCAGACAACTGATAAATATACTTATATATTTCTAAATACATAAATATTATAGATAAATTACACCCAGACACAGAACAAATGATTGTGCTCATCACACAACATTTGTCCTGGGTGGGAATCGAACCCACGACCTCAGTCTTAGCCTTCAGGGTCACTAACCACTAGACTAACAGGCCAGTCAAAATATCGCACACAGGAGTGCTTTTGCCTTTTTTCAGCTTAGCATGGTCTAGGTGTAGCGTAGAGTGTTTGCGCAGCACGGCGCGGAGCACAAAAAGCTGTCTCATAGTTAATAATGTGCCTATTTAACGGACACTTTGAACATGATTTTGACCCCGTTCAAAACGTCGGATTGAAACTTTGCATACTTATCAGGGACTGATGACAGTATAATAATTTGTGCCATTGTCTTGGCCAGGATCACCAGGACAGCAAAAAAATCGACTCAACACGCTTTTGTAGGTAACCGAACTAAAAAATTCAAAACTTTTTACAAAAAAATAACAACCGACTTCCTTAAAAAAACACTACAAAGTCAAAAATAACTTATTTTCGGAATTCGGTGTCTTAGGATCTGTATTTAAGGTTTTTTGCCACCGACTTCCGAAACTAAAGTTATTTTTGACTTTGTAGTGTTTTTTTAAGAGAGTCGGTTGTTATTTTTTTGTAAAAGTTTTTATTTTTAGTTTTTTAGTTATGGTAGATACCCCGCACTAATCTAATCGCGTTATTCGTTCATTTGTCGCGCAAATACTTAATGCAAAATTAAAACTCATGTAGTTTTCACATGGACCCCATTGTCCAAATGGAACCAAATTAAAATGGGACCATTCGGGAAGCACCAGCTTTCAAATAAAAACAACAAAATCGGTTCATCCATTCAAAAGTTATGAGGTAACAAACATAAAAAAAAGAAAAATACAGTCGAATTGATAACCTCCTCCTTTTTTTGAAGTCGGTTAAAAATAAGAATAGATTACTATATGAAATCAATTTATAGATAGATTACTAAATGAAATCATTTTAATGTTGGCTCTTGAGATACAAGTATCCTTATACTTAGTTCAGGAGCCAGCGGTTCAACCTCTTTTTCGACCGCTGCTTGTACAATCATGTTTAGTTTATGTCTAACTTTAAGTGTTTTTCTGTGTATAACAAACTTATTATTTATTTATTTAATGTAAAAAAAGTGTTGACTGCTTTTTGAGGTATTTTTAAAATGACTACTTTTACTACGGGTTGAGAAAAAAAAAATATACAGTTAAAACCGTTTGTGTCCGCGACCTGGTTGGATTCCGCTCAATAGTCTTAGAGGCTTTTTTATATATAAGTTTGATAAATTGATTCTCCACGCTTGCTAGCTGCGTGTTTCCAATTTCAATTTTTTAAATCCAACTTTTCTTCACTACTTGGCATACCTTAGATAGCCCAAAATACGGCTTTGATTGAGAGCTTTAATAAAGTCGAATTGGTTCGGTAAAAAAATTGTTTTGAACCCGACTTAAGAGTTTAGGGCACGTAATCGGGGCGGTCGGGTTGGGTTTGTGTTTGAAAAGTATGTATTTACCCTTCTTCTCCAACGATCCCAGCTTCGTTCTCATGTGCTAAGTTGGCGGTGTACTTCAAAGGAATTACTTCTTCAGGGTTATACGATAGGCTGACTTCAGGTTGAGTCACATTTTCTGATGGGGTTTCTCCTGAAACAAAAAAGTATTTTGTTTAAGCGAAAACTAAGTTAACTGTATAAGCGACTGTATTAAGAATATAAGTACATAATACGACCTTCAAGCGGCGCAAATACTGTAATCTTATTAGGTTACTACAGTTTTGTGGCGTTTGGGGTTGATACGTTCAAGTCATTGGGCCCGAGTACGCGGCTCCTTTATAAGAAAATTTATCATCGAATTTTCCATTCAACGTGGTAATGCTGCCAGTCTTCTGGACATGTTTCCGGATGACAGAGTGGACGAGTATTTTGAAGCCTGAGTGTAATTTTGTTTTTGTATTTATTTGTATAGTATCTAAGTCATTTATTTTATTAATTAAATGAAATGTATCAGTACATAATCAATAAATCAAGTAATAACTTAGTTTTTATTCTTGAAATAAGTACTCAAAAATATGGTGTCAGAAAAGCCAGTTAAGATTGACTCGTTCAATGATTCATACAGCCTAAAATGTCTAGAATTTTACGTGTGTTTGGAGGCGAATTTCGTTTCCATACGAAATCCACTTTTTTTATACGCCTTTCAATATTTGTCAGCAACATTATCAACTTACCATGTTGAGCGTGCGGCTGATGCGCAGTTCTGCACCACGCGAGCAGAGCACACGCTCGCTCTAGTCTGAGCTGAGCGAGCGTGCCGCCCCACTCCATTTCTGTAACTACGCAAGCTGTGCCGTGATGCATTATCTGTAAAATAAACATAGTTTTATCACATAATCGCCAGCTTTTCCTCACTGGGAGATAGAAATCGCGTGCGGTTGAAAATGACAGCAATCTTTCTACAATATGGCAACTAACAAAAATATTGGCAATACTAGTGCATGGGAGTATTTAGAAACTATGTATAAATAAACGCTATCACCGAATTTGCATTTTTTTTTCTTTTTTCTAATAAACTATGGGTTTTGCCGATCTTTGTCGATTTTGATCACCAATAACAAGAAAGGTCAGGTGCGTAGTTGTCGCAACCGGTGTGCGTGTATGACCTGATGTAATAGGTTGGGGAAAAAGTTTCTTCGCATTTTTTAAGAAAATTCAAAACATTTTTTAATAAAGTTTATTTACATTTAACTAAAGTATGTAGGTACCATTTTGTTCGATAACTTTTTGCCATCTTGTAGGTAGGGACATGATCCCATTGCTATAGAAATTTTGGGACTTCTGGTCAAAATACCGCGACAAGTGATTTTGGCAGTCCTCTCGTGATGTTAACCTGACACTGCCTAAAGAATTCTGAAGAGACCGAAACAGGTGGAAATCTGAAGGTGCAAGGTCAGGACTATACGGCGGATGCATTAACACCTCCCAGCCAAACTCTCTTAATTTTTGTTGGGTGGCTAAAGATGTGTGAGGTCTAGCGTTATCATGATGAAAAACCACACCCCTTCTGTTGATTAATTCCGGTCGCTTTCTCTCAACTTCTTGCTTTAATCTCATCAGTTGTTCGCAGTAGAGTTCAGAATCGATGGTCCTGCCTGGTGATAACAGCTCATAATGAATAATGCCCTTCCAATCCCACCCCACACACAGCATCACCTTGTTGCGAGTTAACCCGGGTTTCGCCACAGTCTGTGAAGCCTGACCGGCCTTTGACCACGACCTTTTTCGCACGTTCTTGTCATACGTGATTCACTTTTTATCACCAGTTATCAGCTTCTTCAAAAATGGTTCGGTTTCATTACGTCGTAATAAAGAATCACAAATGAGTACACGGTTCATTAGGTTTCTTTGAGTGAGCTCGTGAGGTACCCAAATGTCGAGCTTTTTTCTGTACCCAGTTTTTTTCAAATGCGCCAAAACTGTTTTGTGGTCAATTTCCAGTTCTTCAGCTACGTCGTAACTACTGGTATGCCGATCTTGCTCCACTTTTTCAAAAATGGCATCCATTTTATCCGTAATAGGGCGAACAGAGCGACGTGCATCTTTGACATCAAAATTTCCGGATTGAAAACGCTTAAACCAAATTTGTGCTACTCTCACAGACACTACACTAGGTACATAAACATCGTAAATTTTTTTCGCGGCTTGCGTTGCATTTTTACCTTTTTTGTAGTAAAATTTTAAAATGTATCGAATTTCTTCATTAGATTCACTCATCTTGACGGTACGAAAAACAAATGAAAATCACACATTTTCCTAATTTGAATTTGGAATTATGTTCTTTAAAATTTAAACTTTCAATGATACCAAAACCAGCCAGATACAAATAGTATAGCCAAAGAGATTTTATTACAAGTTCATACATACTATAATGCGAAAAGACTTTTTCCCCAACCTAATATGAACGTAAAAGAGGCAAAAGGAGTATGTAAATATCGTACTAGACGGCATTCTGGAGTTTGTGCGTATCACCACGGGAAGGACGTGTGACTTTATGGGTTTCGTAATAAAAATAAAAAAATTCTCACCTGTAAAATATGCCTATCCATCCTTTCTCCATTTTGTGGGGCTAGGGGAAACATGGTGACCCCATGGTCATGGGGTAGCGGCTGCACAGGACAGTAGCCTGTCCCTTCGAGCTCGTAAAGAGCTTCATTCTCGAACTCTCCGTTAATTTTTGAGGTTGAATGTGAGAAGACGGGCTCCTCGCATATTAACATTGCTGCTCTGAGGGAGAAAGAAGTGATTAGGTTTTGAAGACTTTTAACTAAACTCAATGTTTTAAGGGTTCTCTATGTAAATAGTGCCAACTAAACATTGTTACTGAAATCTTGATTGATTACAAGTCAAGAGTTGCACCATCCTTCTTACCGTGGGTGTCGTAGATGGCGACTAAGGGACTTACTAGAGAATGGGCAGCAGCGTTCTCTAAGCATATTACCTTCATACTGCGATCGCCAACCCGCCTGCCAAGCGTGGCGATTATGGTAAACCCCCCTTTTGGGGGAAGACCATGTCTAGAAGTGGACGTTTTATGCCTGAAATCTTATGATGACTAAATTCAGTTAATCGTCGAATCCGATTCGGCTTAGCAGTTTTCGGCTCGGCTACGCAATATCTTTTCGTCTCGTCTCAAAACGAAAGTCTTTGCCATCGCGAGATGCTAGTCATGACCTATTTCACTAATACGTGGTCGTTTATAATGGACTCTACTGCCAGACCTTCTACACAAGCAGCCTGTGGGCCACCTACACGCGGGAAACAGTGGACGCCCTGAGAGTTCAGTATAATAACAGCTTCAGCGTGCTGTTGGGGCTGCCGCGCTTTTGTAGTGCCTCTGGCATGTTCGTCAGGCGCGCGTGCATGACTTCCACGCTATGTTGAGGAGAAAAATGGCGTTGCTTTTAGAGAGAACACGGTCCAGTCCTAATAGCATTCTGAAGATGTTAGTGGACAAATTTAATTCACCACTGATGAATCAATTCATGCAAGTGTTGGTTAAGCAGGAGTGATTCATATTGTCTTGGTGTATATTTTGTAAATAATGGTTTTCTGTAAGCTCAGTATTTTGTTAAAATAACACACTAACATAGCTCTTCAGTTTTATTGCTTTTTTTGTACCTAACTTACTAACATAAAGTGGATCTCTGTGAAAATAAATAGTTAAATTAAATTAAATTAATTAAAAGGCTAAAAGTCACCCAAAGAGCAATGGAGACGGCTTTGCTAGGAGTTTCCCTACGTGGCCAAAAATATCACCTCAAAAAATCTCCAAAGATAGGTGCGTTGCTCCTGGCCAACGCGTAGTGGTGCTGGTGGAAACTCGCTATATGATCCATGACGGCCTGTGTTCTGTACACCTTCTCCAGGTTGACTAGACCTTCAGGGCCCACACGGCGCCAGCCTGGCGCCTGCTCACCTTCCTCGTCGAATGAGGCTATGTACTGGAAAGAGATTCTGTTTTAGAAAATCTAAATACTGTGGACCCTCGGTAATCCGCCACCCCCTGCAATCCGACATGTCTATTATTACTGAATATTTTTACATCGTCTTGGAAAACTTTATCACCACTTTATCGCTACTTCTAGCAACGATCCACAAATCAGTGTAACTTCCGAAGCAATAGACCAAGTTGCTGCTGAAACACAATTTACTAAATTTGACGTAAATAATGAAGTATTATTTGTAGTTTAGAGTAAAACATTTAGAATCTTATCATTGGGTCTGTAATTTTTCAGATTATAAAGTACTCTTTTGTAAAAAAGACCGGACTATAGGGGGTTTTTTTTTTTTTTGGATGGGAAATCATCAAATGACTTCTCCCGCTCTGGGCGGAGCGGGAGGGCGTGTCAGACTTTTACTGACTAAAACCCACCCGTGTTCCTTCAGTTGCCCATGTGCCAGGGTCACGGTATCTCTTTCGAACAATCACGCGACCCCGGCAGGCATCGGTCCTAGCAGACCCCTTCAGTACTGCTGACATCTCTTTGAGGCGCGCGTGGAACACTACGCGCCGTCGACCCGAGCTTGGTCCTTACCGGGCGGCGAGCTACCCATTGCTCGCCACCCGCAAGCTCGCGCCTACGGTGGTCGGGAGTCCGCAATTGACTCCCGGCGCCCGGGGCGTCTCCTCCTGCGGTGGCTAGGGACGTGAGGGCGCAGAGACTGCCACTCCCTCACGCGCGCTGCCCTGGCAGTATTCTATAATCCGACAAATTCGATAGTTCGACATTGCCCTGCAAAACGTTTGTCGGATTACCAGGTGTCCACTGTAAATTAATATTTGATATTGATAGATTTTGTTTCGGCCTTTCTTCTCAGAGTATTCAGATAGGAAACGCCGACCTCATCTAGCTTTAAAAAATATGAGTGACGTGTAAAAGTGTTTGTACAAACCTACTTGCAAAAATAAAGTCATTTATATGTAAGATCTGTGAAAGGCATAGATTGTTTTAGTCAGCGGCAGGATAAAAGATTATCCTAAGTTCAGCAAGACCCGGTTCTACGCCTTTGCTATCGTCATCTGCCTTTTTAAAGCAACGTTGGAGTCTAACCAGATGCGGCTGCATACCAGTATTTTAAATAGAGTGACTCCGATACGTTTTGGTATGAACTGGTTGTCAGAGTTTTTGTGTTCAGATGATTGTCGAAGATATATCAATTCGAAAAGTTCCTTCTTTCGTTTGAAAGGGTTACTAATAAGGTCCCATATGAATTTGATGAAGTTTTGATTATTTGTTTCTGAGTTAGGTTCAATAATACGTATTTTTTCTACTTGGTGTTTGTTGAGACATTAAAATTACTTTCTGTTACTTTATTTATATAGCATATGAACGTATATAAATTTATGTGAGGTAGGTACCACAATTTAAACGTAAAAAATAATAAGTAGCTGGAAAAAAAAGCGAAAATACAAAACCAAAGAAATCGACTTTAGAGGTTAATGTAATTTTTTAATTCTGTAGTGTTTTTTTTGGGAGTCGCAGTGTTTTTTTCTTCTAAATAAAGTGTTTATATGGGAAAATTTCATCCATTTCCATAAAAATAACCGTCTACTCTTAAAAACTGAATAACATACCACTTGTTTATTCGAGTCAGTGAGTCTGGAGTCTCGCTTGCAACTGTCTCTTAGGGGGCTAGTAGTCGTGCTCTGGTCCATTCGTTTACCGCTTTCTCTTCTTGTGTCCTTCTTTAATGATCCTCTGGTGAAAAAGAGAGAAGATAGGTATATGAAAATGGTGTGTAAAAAATTCGATACGATTCGATTCAATTTTTTTAAAGTAAATTTGTTCTGGTATCAAACCTAGTTTTATAAAGAAACTTGATCTTTTTAAAATTTTGTTTCCTTTCATAGTTTCGTATTTTGGAACTTGGGTCCCTTTTCCTGATCCGTGATTGCATTATGTATGAATCATGGCGATTATTTCACTATTGTGGTCAGTGAAATGAGGGTGAAATCGGTTCAGCAGTTTAGAAGCTACAATGCTGCAGACAGACACGTCAAACTTGCGTAGGGGATTAATAAAAACTATTTTACAAAAAAAAAACAACCGACTTCCTTAAAAACACTACAAAGTGAAAAATAACTTTAATTTCGGAAGTCGGTGTCTTAGGATCTGTATTTATGGTTATTTTGCCACCGACTTCCGAAATTAAAGTTATTTTTCACTTTGCAGTGTTTTTAAGGAAGTCGGTTGTTTTTTTTTTGTAAAAACGTTTTTATTTTTAAATTTTTAGTTGTGGTATTCACCCCGCACTAATTCCAAACAAACAATGCATATTTATGCGATAGCAGAAGTCGCGGTTGATTTGCTGTCATTTTTTAAAGAGTTCCGGTGTCTGTCTCCTGAACTCATCATCAGATCTATATGAAATTTACATGGGACCATTTCGGAATAAACCCCTTTCGAACAAAAAAAGAATTTTGCAAATCCGTTTATATATGACGGAGTTATGGCCGAACATACATAAAAAAAATATATAAACATCCGAATTGAGAACCTCCTCCTTTTTGAAGTCGGTTAAAAACAAATACAAATATTACTTATTCAGCTATTATTTTTTCAAGAGTGTACTACTGTGCTGGATAAACTGGCTGTAGCATCAGCTCATCGTGATGCCACCATTGCATTGTATGTAGAATCAAATACTGATCAAAACGAATCCAAACACAACATTTCTGCTATAATTTTTCCAAGAGTGTACTAGTGGCCAAGAATTGCATAACCTTTCATTTAGCAAAGTTTAGATGGCACGCATATTTGCTCACACAATGATTTATTACTTGTTAATATTCTTGGAACATCGTATACTTACTTTTACAATGTTTCTAAATACGTGTGCACCATGTATCTATCATAATAATTAATTTATCTGCCACAAACCCATTAAAAAAAAAAAACAAAAACTTTTTGCCTACTGTGGTATATTAACTTTATTCTAGGACCTAGGTGCATCGTTTTCGCATATTATAATTATTTGATTAATGGATTTAAAATATTATTAAAAAAAAAAAAAAAACAGTAACGGTGGACTTTCTTGCCCATTCGAAACTACATTCTGGAATGGGCGGCAAGAATCAATTCTATTTCAATATATCTTTTACTAGCTTTTGCCAGCGGCTTCGCCCGGGTGGAGGTCGGAAAATATCCCGCGGGAACATACTACCGGGATAAAAAGTACCCTATGTGTTAATCCAGGTTATAAACTATCTGTGTGCCAATTTCATCCAAATCGGGCCAGTAGTTTTGCGTGAAAGAGGAACAAACATCCATAAATACAAACTTTCGCGTTTATAATATTAGTAGGATGTGTCTATTTGAAATAAATAATAATAATAATAATAATATTCCACAACTATCACACAACGCCATCTAGTCCCAAGCTAAGCAGAGCTTGTGTTATGGGTACTAGACAACTGATAAACATACTTATATATTTCTAAATACATACATATTATAGATAAATTACACCCAGACACAGAACAAATGATCGTGCTCATCACACAAACATTTGTCCTGGGTGGGAATCGAACCCACGACCTCCGGCATAGCAGTCAGGGTCACTAACCACTAGACCAACAGGCCTGTCAAAATGCTTTGACCTTGACTTTAAAAGTAAAGTAATAAACATGATGCGTCTAAGAACTGTCCCATAGCTAACAAAACAGCTAATGACCTTGAAACTAAACTACTTTAAAAAAAAACCCCTTTCCCCCTTTTAAAAGTGATGTGGCTAGGTATGATGTGAATCAAAAGACATTGTTCATACCTGTCATCTTTGAGAGAGTCTCTCTTGAATTCTCTCCTGTGTGTAGGCGTGGCGCCCACCGAGTGACTGCCTGTTAGAGACGGCGCCGCCGCCAGGATTTCTCTGGAAATGAAAGACACATTATAATATTAGCTAGACTGTAGCTTTAAATTCGTCCCTAAATAATAATCATTCCGATGCAGGTCGTCTTTTGCTGTCCTCTACCAGCGATGCCTTACGCCGAGGTCCGTACACCACAGGCGGTGCCAATAGCGAGTAGTCACTCTAGTTTTAAGCTTTCAAGCCCTAACTGAACGCCTTCATTTATTAACGTAGCCACGGGCAAGTCCGTCAGTCGTCAGCCCCAAATCGACCAGTGGTGGCCCAGTGATAACGGCCGCGACTTACGAGCAGTAGATCGTGAGTTCGAACCCAGGCAGGCGCTTTACTTTGTGTAAATAATTTCATCACCACTGCTCTCAAAACGGTGAAGGAAAACATCGTGAGGAAACCGGTATGTTTTAGAACCAAAATTCGAAGACATGTGACATCTACCAACCCGCACTGGGCCCGCGTGGTGGATTATGGCCCGCTCCCTCTCACCAAGAGGAAGCCTGTGTCCCAGCAGTGGGCAAATTATAGGCTGTTGATGGTGATGACTGATGAGACAAGTCAAGTTAAGCAACCGACAACCTCATAGATGACCTGCGAAATTTCACACCCAAAAAAAAAGCTTAAAGTTTTTCTAGAATTTGGGCAGTAATACCCATAGTCATAGTGTAGGGACGTACCTTTAAGGCATGGTAACATAAGTGTACCTATTCACTAGTCAATCAATGTCTTTGATTAAAACCACAAGCTACACACTGCGGTCACGATTGTGTGGCTTTATTGGTGTTAGTAAGGTCGTAAGTCTAAAAGATTTGTATGTTGAGGGTTTTATCTGTATTACAAGGACGCAGAGATCATTTTTCAGGAGGCCGTTAGCCACGAAGGTATCTCAACAATGCTTATTTAACCTCGATATGAGCTGTTCCTGTGTAGCAGCAGGGCTTTGAATAACGTTAAAAATTTGGTATCGTTACTTTCATCGGGCGAAGATAACGTTATTAGTAGAGGTAACGTTATGTTTGGTAACGATACTTGGCATACGTTTTACCGGTAACTGAGTAACGTTAATTTTTTATTTATTTTCTTTCATCTCTTTCTTTCGTCTACATTAATGAAGTTGCATTTGCATCGTTTGATTGGCGATGTTGCCGTAGAGCGCCGCCGCCCATGGCGTGCCGCTCAGGTTGCGCGGGTTGACAACAACGCATTAAGTAACGATAAAATTATCGATACTAGTAACGGTAATGGTAACGTTATTTTATGGATTCGATACCAAAGTATCGTTACTCGTGTTACCGTTAAAAAAATAACTTTATGAAAATAACGTTACTTAACGATATTTAAAGTGTGAATTTGGTAACGTTACCAAGCCCTACTGTGTAGGTCGTAATGCCGCAAGAAAGAGTATATAGCCTGTTGTTATTCCGACAACATTATGATCACAGGCCTTACAGACTCCCTGCCAGGGTCGCGAGATTTACTCGGAAGAGTTACCGTGGCTCTGGCATATAGGCAACTGAAGGAAGGAACACGGGTGGGTTTTAGTCAGTAAAAGTCTAACCCGCCCTTCTGCTCCACCCAGAGCGGGAGACGTCTTTGATGATTTCCCACCCACAAAAAAAGGCGGCCGGCAGCTACGAAGGGAATACCAACAATGCTTAATTAACCTTGGTATGAGCTATTCTTGTTTAGGTAATAATTGAATAAAAACTATTATTTATTTTCTATGGTAGCGTGTTTTTTAGTTTTTTAAATTAATTATTATCATTTAACTCGTCGAATGTCTTAATTAGAGACACAATAGAAAGACAATTGCTTATGTCGCACTGTGTAACATAAGACATTCGAGAGGTTAAACTATTATTTATTAATAAAAAGGAGATGTTTCATTGTTATATGGGGCTCCGGCCATAACGTGTACAGTTTAGCGAAGCTGGGTAAATTACTCATGAATAGAATAAAGTAACATTTTTTTCATAATATCAAATGGTTTTTATGTACAAAATAAAAATTAAAAATGTTTGACGTTTGTCCTAAGAGTTAGCAAGTGGTCATTTTGAATTCGTTTAGAAACACATTTCGAGAATGGAGACTAAAGATTTTTGTAACGATGAAATGGTCACACTTAATTATGTTTACTCAAAAATATTTATAAGAGAATAATAGTAATTTATTTTTAACACTACAAGAATACACACATTTTTTAATTATTTTCTACTTAACATTGATTTGATGAGACATGATTTCAGAACGAATGAAGTCTGCAAGCAAACGAGACGCCATATTGAATAAAACATGGCAATAATTGAAAAACTATTATTTTTTGTACACAACAAATCAGGCGCAATTTAACCAGAGAATATTTTTCCCTAATTTGTGGTATTTTTTCCTCTTTTTTGATAAATGTACATCTGATGGCCGAAAATGAAACATCTCCTTTGCGCCCAATGACACTCATATAATAAGTTCAGGAGCTCAAGTTGAGCTCGTTAAGTATTGACATCAGTCTACATTATCCACATGTTCTGACCAAGATTATGTCTGAACTTTAGAAGAGACAATGATTCCTCAGTTTGTTTTTGCCTCTCTTCTCAGAGAATTCAGATAGGAAACGGCGACCTTATCGAGTTTTAAAAAATACGATTGACATGTAAAACTGTTTGTACAAACCTACTTACAGAAATAAAATCATTCATTAGCTACCAATTAAAACCAACGTATCTGCCAGGGTCACGAGATTGTTCGAAAGAGATACCGTGACTCTGGCACATGGGCAACTGAAGGAACACGGGTGGGTTTTAGACAGTTAAAGTCTGACACGCCCTCCCACTCCGCCCAGAGCGGGAGAAGTCATTTGATGATTTCCCATCCAAAAAAAAAAAAAAAAACGAAGAAATCTCAAAAATAACGTTACTCGTAGTCAACTATTTTTCAAGTACACGTTAGACTCATTCGGGTACTTGCGTAATTAAAAAACAACATGGCGAGTCAACCAATGAAGCGAACATGTAGCGATGATTGATATTTTTATAGAGTTGGTAATACCTTTTAATAATATAATAACTGTTAAAGTATCAAAAAAAATAGGATAAGGGAAACGTTCAATTGAGTAATGCACAGTCACACACCTTCCTCATTTCAAATCGTTCCTCCAGTTCCGTTCATTCATTTCCTTCTGGATCCAATCAATCCCGACACAACTCACTCAAGTACTCAAGGAACAAAATGGCGCGTGCGATCCTCTGCCGGCTATAAAACATAAATCAACCATGTTCTAACAAAACCTACCTACAAAGACTTTCAACAATTCTGTGTCAGTGTTAAGTGTCAAATCAGGGACGTCCCTGGACTGTGTATTGGAGTGGCGCCACTGAAAAGCCGTCGACTGTTAAGACCAGTGACTACCTTCCTTCAATCCATTTTCCAAGTGATTGTGCATGACTAAAGGCTCGCCTATGGCCACAGTTCCATCGAAGGATTTTATTCATCATTAACCATAACAATAACAATAATATATTATTTAATTCAGGCAATAAACACCCATAATATAAATACCTTATAGACTAACATATATGATTATAAAAACCACAGAAATACACTACACTTGGGAGCTTGGTTTCGGTCGTACTTCCCTATAACGTCTGTACACAACTCCTGCCGGCCAGAAATCTGAGCTAAGGAAGACAGGCTTCTGCATCGCGGGAACCTGGAGGATGTAGGACTTAAAATGTATAGTCCTGGTTGACTCCAATCGCGACAACATCAGCAAATTCCGTTCTTCGGCACCTATTTGACCATGGTTCCTCTTTTGCTTCGTTTAAGTTCATACATCTGGTCATACACGCACGCCGGTTACCAGTCCGCGCACTTGATCGTTCTGAGGAACATCACAAATAACGTCTTTATATGTTCTCCTAGGGCGTTCCCTTTTGGCTTGTCCAGTCACATCTGCCATGTAAATAACGTATGTAAGGATCGTAGCAGTTACATCTGCCGGTAAGGACCAAGCTCGGGTCGACGGCGCGTAGTGTTCCACGCGCGCCTCTAAGAGATGTCAGCAAAACTGAAGGGGTCTGCTAGGACCGATGCCTGCCGGGGTCGCGAGATTGTTCGCAAGAGATACCGTGACCCTGGCACATGGGCAACTGAAGGAACACGGGTGGGTTTTACGCAGTAAAAGTCTGTCCGCCCAGAGCGGGAGAAGTCATTTGATGATTTCCCATACAAAAAAAAAAAGGATCGGCCATCTGTAGTTTCTGCCTCTGTGTCTTCTGCCATAGGAAAAATGCAAGAGTTTATGTATGTATGTGTGCATGTTGGTAATATCATGCGTTCACGGACTAACTATTTTTATTACTAGAAATATTTTTTTTTGGAATGTCATCTCGCAGTTCAACCTATGAGGTTGTAGGCTGCTTCACCGGACTTGCCTGTGCCTACCTTAATATTGTTACGTAGATCGTAAAGTCTAGAAACATCACGCTAACTCCATCTAAGGAAGAGGCAGTGTTCGAAACTCCTAGAGACGACACGCTAACGCCATCTGTTATCAAGTAGCGAGTACTACACGAACAATTGTACGAAGACGCCACCACCATCTATTGTCGAATAGCGGGATTAAACAGTAAACAGTTGGCTTTCATTAGGACTGGAAGTTTCTACGCTACCTGGAACTGTGGCATAGTGTCGAATGTTCGCGAATGTTCTGCTCGGGATATAAATAGCGGATTGTCGGGCTGACAGGCAGTTCGATTACAAGCGAAACAAGTGATTCTGTTTGACATTTTGATTATTGCGATATTTGTGTTTATCTAATTAAACTGTTTTGTGTGTTTCGGTAATATTGGTTTCAATTAATTTATCCCGAACCCCAGCTCGTAACTATAAATTAACGCCTGCAGCCAGGGCTTAAAAACTTAAAACTAGAGCGACTACTCGCTAAGGGCAATTCCCTGTGGGGATACGTACCTTAGCTTGGGGCATCGCTGGTCCCCCCCAGTGGGTTCCCGCATTGACGAGGCGGGGGGGCTCAGTAGCCTTGGTTTCGAGCCCCACGGTGAAGCTAAGAGGAACCCGAGGAGGGGCCGCTCGTCAGGGCTTTTCCGCTCAAAGCCGACGATGCAGCGGCCAACGGGGTGTCGTTTGGCGACATCGCGAGGGTTGGAGGCCGCGGTGGGAGAGGAGTGCCGGTATTGAGGTGCGCCGCTCTCCCTACCTTCCGCGGCCTGAACGGAGTCGCCACCGTCCGATGGCGAACGCGGTGGGCCGCAGGAGAAGAGGAGTGTTGGTATAGCGTTGGCCACTCTCCCTATCCCCTGCGGCCGAAAACTGGTAGGCGGCGGGGCCACAGTCCTGACCCGTCGCAGGGGGACCAAGGGTGCCATTCAAGGGGTCGTCTGGCACCCATGTGCTAATTGGTCCCCGGGGTGGTCACGGCGTGTTATGTGTTCATGCGCGCCGTGAATGGGGGTATCCCCCAGAGGTGGGTCCGGCGACGGACAGCCGCGGCGGGTTCGCGGAAGAGTTTTTTCGTTCCCGTGTTCCCGCCATAAGCGGTGTAGGAGGACACCGTGGAGTTTTAGTGGGCTGGAGTCCCACATAACTGCGCTATTTCCCCTTAGTAGCGCAGTATGCATGAGCATTTCTCCACGATAAAAAAGGGCATCGCTGGTAGAGGGCAGCAAGAGACGGGCTGAATTGAAATGATATGGTTGAGTTAATGTTTAATTTTCATAGTTGTTTAGATCATTTGGAACAGGCTGTCGCCTCGATATTATTGACGCTGACTGTACAATTGACAGCCAGGCCCAACGACTTAAAATACTTTCTATCAATACAAAATGGATGGGGACCCATCCATGGACACAGCAAGGTTAACGTTGATCGATCGACCCGTCCGTCTGTTATTTAAATGTGAACTCATAAGGAGTCGGGTCTAGTTAGCATCCCTGGAAAAAACTTGAGAGGCAAGGGTAGCTCGGCGGCAGCTGCCGAGCTGCCTAGGAAAAAAAGCGCAGGAAGGCGAACTATATGGCCCAGGAATAGACGACTCTATGTAAGTTACAATTTTTTTTATCTGATTGCAAATCGTACTCAAAACTTTAAACTTATTTTTCTGTAAATCATGTTTGCGAAGTCGATCACTGTAATTTATATCACTTCTTCAATACATAGTTGTCCTCCGGATGAATGAAGGATTTTTTTTTAGGACAATTTTTTTTCTGTGTCCTTAAACAGTGCAATTGCCCTGCTTTGCGAATATAATAGCCGAGACAGTGGTATTCTCATCTCTGTACAAATATTTAATCTGTAACTCATAAATACCTTCAGTTTTCAGCGTATAAAAGGTACTTCAATTAATGGATGAAATCAAGCGAATTTTGATAATAATCCATTTCTGTTATTATTGCTTTAACCGCAAAAATAACGTCTGTTTTTCAGAATAGTATTTATTTATGAGTACCAAATTTGATTTTTGTTTTATTATTTACTAGCTTTTGCCAGCGGCTTTGCCCGTGTATTTTGTACATATAAACGTTCTTCTTGAATCACTCTGTCTACTAATGAAACCCGCATTAACTTCCGTTGCGTTGTTATAAACATCTAAGCGTATAAACGCGGGAAGCGACTTTGTGTTATACTATGTAAAGATTACAATCTATACATACAAATAAATAAAATTGGAGTGTCTGTTTTTAATATTAAGATAACCACTTTTTACTAAGTGTATATGGATGTATACACGATACATATACCAAAACAACATTTTTTTCAATTTTTGTCTGTCTGTCTGTTCGTTCCCGCTAATCTCGGAAATGGCTGGACCGATTTTGACGGGACTTTCACTGGCAGATAGCTGATGTAACAAGGAGTAACTTAGGCTATTTTTATTTTAGAAAGATTCTTTTATTTTAGAAAAAAATTACTATCTTCGAAAACTACGCTGACATACGTCTCAAAATTCGTAAAACCCTGGCTGAATCCTACGAAATAGATCAAAATAATGTACTACAGTATTGTACACCTTAAAAAGGCCTACAAAAATGTCCTCAATGGTATATGTCTATCTCTTAGGGATAACCCACAATAACCATTTTTTATCTTTTACTTTTTACGAGAAATAAGGGCTTATTTACGAAGCGATTTTAAGCAATACAGCATTAATCCTTATCCAATTAAGTACCTTAAATACATTGTGCATTTAATATAGATCAATATGGCCCTTTACAGCATGTAATTTAAATGAATATCTTAGAAGATATTAGAGATTTAAAAAGTGGGCGCAGAGCGCGTTGGCAGGGGCCGGGTAGTACAGGATAAGTAGGATTGTAATTCATATTACTTTGGCTTCAAAGTAATTGCGAATATCATGTGTGTTCATTATACTCAAAATAAACCTAATAGTATTATTTCAAGTAAGAGACCGCGAAATTGCTTAGATGTTTAGATTTTTGGATGTTTGTTTCTCAATGATGCAAAGACGGCCAAACGGATTTAGATCGAATTTGGCACAAAGATATATTATATCATGGATACGTAACAGATAGGATACCTACTTTATCCCGGTAGTAGGTTCCCGGGTGTTATTTTCCGACAGCTATACGGGCCAAGCCACTGGCAAAAGTACTATTCCTATAATTAAGTTCGGTGTCTGGTAAATGATTGAGTGTCTGTATAGGTAAAATAGGAGCGTTAAGAAAAACCAGGAAGACTTATATTCAACTAAACCAAGCCCTATGTCACAGTCTTCTTACTCTGAATACTATTACTTTTATTTTAAAAACACCAACACACATGATGTTCTCATAAACTATGAATCCTAAGTAATATGAGTTATAATCCTACTACTAATAATATTATATATGTGGAAATATGTATGATTGGGTGTTTGTTTCTCAATCACGCAAAAATGGCTGAATGGATCTGGATCGAAAATAGCACACAGAGTCTATATTACCTATATAACCTGGAATAACACATTCTTATCGCGGTAGTACGTCCGCTTGCATTAATTTCCGACATCCACGCGGGCGAAGCCGCAGGCAAAAGCTAGTTGTAAATAATACTGTTGAATATTTAGTTAGTCTAGTGGATATTAGAATGACTGCTGAAAGTGAAAACCAGGGTTTGATACCTCCTACCAGGTTCGCGAGATTTGTTCGAGAGAGTTGCCGTGGCCCTCGCAATAGGCAACTGAAGGAATTTAAATTGGATTCCCCACCCTCAAAAAAAAAAAACAAATAAAGGGTTTAATACCTGGATCGAAAAAAACATATTTAGTTTTTTTTAGGAAATGGTCATTTGCAGCTTCGAGTCTCGAAGCTCAGTTAAAGGACTCGCCCCTTATAGTATAGGACTTCAAACTCAAACTCAAAGTCTTTTATTTGTCTTTTTAGGGTTCCGTTGCCAAATGGCAAAAAACGGAACCCTTCCGGTATAGATTTGTCATGTCTGTCTGTCTGTCTGTCCGAGTATGTCACAGCCACTTTTTTCCGAAACTATAAGAGCTATGCTACTGAAACTTGGCAAGTAGATGTATTCTGTGAACCGCATTAAGATTTTCACACAAAAATAGAAAAAAAAAAACAATAATATTTAGGGTTCCCCATACATAGAACTGAAACTCAAAAGAAGATTTCATCAAACCCATACGTATGGGATATCTATGGATAGGTCTTCAAAAATGATATTGAGGTTTCTAATATCATTTTTTTCTAAACTAAATAGTTTAAGCGAGAGACCCTTCCAAAGTGGTAAAATGTGTCCCCCCCCTGTAACTTCTAAAATAAGGGAATGATAAAACTAAAAAAAATATATAATGTACATTACCATGTAAACTTCCACCGAAAATTGGTTTGAACGAGATCTAGTAAGTAGTTATTTTTAATACGTCATAAATCGTAAACCACAATTTACCTTTCATTCAGTCAACTCAAATATAAAAATTAAAAAAAAAAAACCATTTAATTTCATAAACATAAACCTTATGCATAAACCGTGAATACCTGCAGGTTTGTACGGAACCCTCGGTGCGCGAGTCCGACTCGCACTTGGCCGGTTTTTTTAATAGTCTTTTATTTCTTATACCTTAACATTCTTGACAAAAAAATGTTATAGTGTATTTCCTATTGAGTAATTAAAACATAACAAAACACAACATCGCGTCTGGATTTCTCGAAGGATTAAGAGGATTAAGGAAAGAGTGGAAGGGGAGGGGTTAAATACTAATAAATATTTTTATTACCCGCCGAGGCCGGCCTAGAAAGTTAAACGATTATTTCTATAAGTAGGTATTTACGAACACTTTTACTCGTCAATCATATTTTTAAAACTAGATGAGGTCGGCGTTACCTATCTGACTTCTCTGAGAAGAGAGGCTGAAACAAACTCAGAGGTCATGGTCTCTTTTAAAGTTCAGACATAATATTGGTCAGATTATGTAAAGACCATATGGATTGGCGTCTGAAATGGTCTTTTGAGCCACATGATAACCACACAGATTAAGTGGTGGAGTCACGGTTTGGTGGGGTTTGTTGTAATCGCCACGCTTGGCAGGCGGGTTGGCGATCGCAGTATGGTGGTAAAATGCATAGAGAATGCTGCTGCCCATTCTTTATTAAGTCCCTTAGTTGCCTTTTAAGACAACATAATGGGTTGATGCTATTCTTTACGTCCAGCAACATACGGAAACCTGGTACAAGGGGGCTAACAAAAACAAAACTGGCCAAGTGCGAGTCGGACTGGCGCACCGAAGGTTCCGTACAAACCTGCAGGTAATCACGGTTTATGTTTGTGATATTAATTTTTTTTCTTTTAATTTTTATATGTGAGTTGACTGAATAAAAGGTAAATTGTGGTTTACGATTTATGTCGTATTAAAAAATAACTACTTACTAGATCTCGTTCAAAGTTCGTTTTCGGTGGAAGTTTATATGGTAATGTACATCATATATTTTTTTTAGTTTTATCATTCCCTTATTTTAGAAGTTACGGGGGGGGGGGGGGCACATTTTACCACTTTGGAAGTGTCTCTCATTTTTGAAGACCTATCCATAGATACCCCACACGTATGGGTTTGATGAAAAATTTCAGTTGGGGAATCCCAAATATTATTGGTTTTTTTTCTATTTTTGTGTGAAAATTTTAATGCGGTTCACAGAATACATCTACTTACCAAGTTTTAACAGCATAGTTCTTATAGTTTCGGAAAAAAAGTGGCTGTGACATACACGGACAGGCAGACAGACAGACATGACGAATCTATAAGGGTTCCGTTTTTTGCCATTTGGCAACGGAACCCTAAAAAGTATATATTACTGAAAACTTACCTTAATTCTCTCAGAAAGGCTCCAAAAAATGGTATAAGCCGGCATTCTGGCATGGCCAGCGCTCTGCCCAGCGCCCGCTCATACTCGGCCGATAGTAGAGCTGCCGAGAGGAAGTCAAGCGCCGGTAGCGACTCATCTGATATACTGAACCAGAAAGACTTCAGTTTGTTCGACCTGTAAAGACAGAAAATGGAAAAATTAAAATCGTCATAATTTAGGGTTCCGTACCCAAAGGGTAAAAGGGGACCTTATTACTAAGACTCCGCTGTCCGTCCGTCCGTCGATCTATTCATCCATCCCTCCGTCTGTCACCAGGCTGTAATCTCATGAACCGTGTTAGTTAGAGAGTTGTTTTTTGCTCGATATTGATAACGGCAACAGGTAGATGCTTGAAATATTCATAGAATATTTAGTTATATATTCACTTTCAAAAATGAAATAATTAAATTAAAATAAAACAAATATTTAAGGGGGGCTCCCATACAAACGTGATTTTGACGTTACGTGATTTTTTTCCGATAATAGTACGGAACCCTTCGTGCGCGAGTCCGACTCGCAATTGGTCGGTTTAGGAACTATGTTGAGGTCGGCTTCCAGTCTAACCGACTGCAGCTGAGCGCTAATTCTGCTATTTTCAAGTTTTTATTTGTAAAACATATGTAAAAACAGATGTTGTCTATAAAATATGTACAAGTATACTATATTTTGCCATTGCCGATAATATCATACCTTGGAAGTATGAGCAACAAGGTGTAAAGTTTCCTGCCAGGGTCGCGAGATTTGTTCAAAAGAGATACCGTGGCCCTGGCACATGGGCAACTGAAGGAACACGGGTGGGTTTTAGTCAGTAAAAGTCTGACACGCCCTCCCGCTCCTCCCAGAGCGGGAGACGTCATTTAATGATTTCCCATCCACAAAAAAAAAAATAGTATCAGTGGCACGCCATTTAAAAACCATAATGACGCCTTACGGTGTCAGTGATCGGTCATTCGGACAAAATTGCATCAAATAAAATAAAAATATATTTTTATTTCACACTAGCTGACCCGACAGACGTTGTCCTGTCTCTTTGATGATATTTGAGCACGCATTCTGTCAATTCTATGTCAAATGTCATAATGTTACATTCAAAAAGTTTATATTGTCCTATTATATGGTTGTTAGGTATTCTTAAATAAGTGTTCTTAAATTTTCTAATTTTCCGCGCAATTTTTTAATTTTTTTCTTTCATAAGAACCTTCTCCTGACAATTACAAACACAACAACAACAAAAAAAGTGAAATCGGTTCAGCCGTTCACGCGTGATGGCGTGACCAAGGGAAATTGGGATTCATTTTTATATATATAGATAAACCTTCATGGGCACTTATGAAACGTCAGAAGCTAGATGCACGGTTACAAATAAAATAAATATAAATAAATACTTTATTGGCATAAAAGTGTGCACAAACAAAGTGTTAACGCACACGTTAACACCTCCGATACGCGCATGCATCATCAAGCAGAGGGGAGCGGGCGGCGTGGTAGCGCAGCGGCTCGACGACGGCTCGCGCGCCCTCCACCGAAACTCGTTTTAACAACACGACCACGATCGCATGCTTTGTAAATATTTAATTTAATTTTGACCGATGTAAAGACTTAAATTTATATTTAAGTCTAGTCCTAGAAATACAGAACACTTTTTATTCCACCTGGGCCTATCTATGATCCGGCTCGAAGGACCATAGATGCTGCGCTACCACGCCGCCCGCTCCCCTCTGCTTGGTGATGCATGTGTGTATCGGAGGTGTTAACGTGTGCGTTAACAGAAAGTGAAGCCCTGGCTCCTGCGCTACGTAAAAACACCTGTGTTACAGGAGCCAGTGTCTTCTCCCAATCAGTAGGTTCGGGATTTTATGCAATATAGATTGTTTATATTTAGTTTGTACCGTGTGGTGCCGGACGTAAAGAATAACACCACCCCATTTCTTCCCGTGGGTGTCGTAAAAGGCGACTAAGGGACTTACTAGAGAATGGGCAGCAGCGTTCTCTATGCATATTATCACCATACTGCGATCGCCAACCCGCCTGCCAAGCGTGGCGATTATGGCAAAGCCCCCCAAATTGGGGGAGGCCTATGTCCAGCAGTGGACGTCTTACGGCTGAAATGATGATTATGATGATATTTAGTTTAAGATTAACAAAAAATGTAATTAAAATAGCAAAATAGTAGTTAGGTACATTCATTATTAAAATAAGTAAATTGTTGTGTCCTATGGAGAAGAGCCGGGAAGAAACTCCAGTTTAATCCAGCTTGATTTTGTTTCCGCTGTTTTACATGTAGCTAATGCCTATCTGAACTCCACAATCCAGTTACTGGGTAAAACTATACTCCTTGGTAAGACTGGATGTCAGACTTTCAGGCTTCTGACTACCCGTTACGACTCACAATGTAATAATGAAAAAATTGTTGCTTAGTGGTTTGCTACGGCGTAGCTCGTAGTCGCTACGACTACTATGCCGTAGCACGTAGCAGCTACTAATGCTACGCCGTAGCTTAGACGGTTTACAACGACAACTAACACGCAATGGTTCGTGATTGCCTGAATAAAGAAATTATTACTATTTTATTATTAATGGCTTTCTTCATTACATGCTTAACTAACAAGGCTAAAGAAGTTGTAATAATACAAGCCTAAGTAAATCAAATATTTAGGTCTCGCAGCTCGTAGCAGCCGACGGCTACGAGCGCGTAGCAAGCCTACGCAACACGCCTACGCCGTAGTCTGCCTTTTTCGCCTACGCCGGACGTCTACGCGTAAGCCTACGCCGTAGTCTAGACTTAGTTAAGATTTTTCTTTAAGTGACTGACTTGTCTGAATAGTGAAGAGGATAAAGTTTTGTGTTATAAGGCAGTGTTTTTCGGGAAATATTCTACGCTTATTTTTGGTTATAATTTTATAGCTTTTGTCGTACTATATACACAATCGATGCAAAACCCTTTTTTTTGGTGTAAAACTTCTTTACGCACGCTTCACTTGGGGAGTAAGCTGGTGAATGCATGACGAGAGCGTTACGAAAAGTGTGATCGGGCGATGCGAACGGAGGTTGAGAGGGAGATATAAATTAGTGAAGATAGTAAGAGAGAGTTACGTTTCGTATATTACTGTACAGGCAAGAGAGAGAGGTGCGAGCACACATTTTCTTTCTCTCTTTAATAATAATATCGTTTATTTATAAAAAGGGGCACATTTACAAAGTAACTTAATAATTAAAATAGGGCAAAGTTGCTCATTTGCCTGAACTAGGTTGAACCTGTGCTTCAGGCTGGCAAGTGCATAAATACTTAATTTAATAAATTAACAATGAGTATAAAGTAAAAACTAAATTAAAATTAAGAAAGTAATAGTAAAATAGCATATTATGTTACTCGTTCTATTTGCAGACAACAAGTAGATCTTCTGTCTGTGTATAATCGATGGTTAGTAAATATTTAAGTATAATTTGTTTAAAGCTAAAGTTATTTAATTTAAAGATACTTAGTTTTCTATTTAACCTATTGTACAGGAAAGGGCCTAAGAATGTAAAAAATCTTTCTACAAAAACATGTTTTGAGGTTGCATTAGATGTGCATAGTATATCATTCCGCCTTTTGTTAGTATTGTCAGCAGTATAGGTAAGCATGGTGTGCTGTTTTAATACTAAGTGCATTATGAAAAGTTGGCGCACAGCGCGCTTTAACATAAAGATGGAGCTGAAGAAGTTTTACTTCAGTTGAGTGGTCTAAAGCACATTCGTTTTTTTTTTGTTCGTGGGAAATGATCAGATGACGTCTCCCGCTCTGGATGGAGCGGGAGGGCGTGTCAGACTTTTACTGACTAAAACCCACCCGTGTTCCTTCAGTTGCGTGCGCCAGGGCCGACCAAACCTGAGAAATTCTCGTAATTTAATGAACGTTTTCAGTTTGATCTCAGGCTCAATCTGTAAAAATACCTCAAGTTTGTCTACATTTTTGTTTTTACATTTGATTGTTACCGAGGTGAGACTGCACCTAGATTTTGAGCATTTTTTATTACAAGGATTGACCTTCAGTTCTTTTGACATTACAAAGAGACACTTCGATTTTATTTTTTTACTAGCTTTTGCCGACGGCTTCGCTCGCGTTAAATTCGGGGTAACACGATTTCCCTTTGCTGATTTAGAACACAAAAGAGAACTCGGAACAGAATGTTATTTTAAAACGCTACTGTAGACGATATTATATGTCTTTCCATTTGACGATAGAATGTAAAGATCCTGGGCATTGGACACACGCGAACATGCTGCATACAATTTTCCATGGGCAAAACACGGCTTTTATAAGTTCACCCCGGCCACTTAAAAAAAAAGTAGCCTCCATCCCTTCAACTATCTCCACTTAATAAATCACGTCACTTCGTCGCTCCATTTTGCCGTGAAAGACGGACAAACAGACACACACACTCCCATTTATAATATTAGTATAGATGTACGCCAGCACATCAAGTTTTAATAGATTTTCAACTTTATTACTAAAGTATTAGGTTCAAGGTTGATTGGCAGAAATAGTCACTTTCGGGTAGCTTGATGTACTGGCGTCTATACATGTGCAGACCGCATAGGACTTCAAAGATAACTGCCTACTTAATCAAATAAAATTAAATCATCAACATTCATCATCATTTCAGCTGAAAGACGTCCACTGCTGGATATAAGCTGTGCTGCTGGGGAGTTTGTTGCACCACTTCTTCCCAGCTAAAGCACTAGGAAGTGGTGAAGAGCGGGCATTTTGGAGGGACTGTCCTATGTAACTTTGACGATCAAAAAACTTTTTAACAAAAAATTAAACCGCCGAAAAAACCGAAAAGCAAAAAATAATAAACCTTAAAATTGCGCCGACTAATAATTTTAAGGTTTATTATTTTTGCTTTTCAGTTTTTTCGGCGGTTAAAGTTTTTGGTAAAAAGTTTTTATTTTATACTTTTTTGTGGCTTTAATGTACTTATAATACTTGGCAAAGTATACCCTATCCAATGAAAAAAGAATTATCGAAATCGGACTACTCTGTATAAAGTTATGCGTGGTTATACATTACAATCAGTGAGTGAACAATCAATCATCCCCTGTTTTCTAACCCTTAAGGTTTAATTTTGTATTCCAAATTTATATGGGACTTTCGAAGTTTACCCTTTCCAATAAAAAGAATTATCACAATCGGACTACTATGTAAAAAGTTATGCAAGGTCATACATAAAAAAAAAAATAAAAAAAAATATACGCGTCGAATTGATAACCTCGTCCGTTTTTTTTCGTCGGTTAAAAAGTGCTGACTCTCAGTCTAGTTTCAATAAATTACTTTTGATTTTAAGCCTCCCCTAATTTGGAGGGTTTGCTATAATCGCCACGCTTGGCAGGCGGGTTGGCGATCGCAGTATGGTAGTAAAATGCATAGAGAATGCTGCTGCCCATTTTCTAGTAAGTCCTAGTCGCCACGACACCCACGGGACGAAATGAATAAAAGATAAAAAATCCATGTATGGTTTCAAATCATCTCTTAAGAAACACATTTTAGCGGATTTAAAATTTTGGGCTATCTTCGGTATTAATTTAACCATTCTTACGACACCCACAGGAAGAAATACGATGGTGCTATTCTTTCGGTCGCCACCACACGAAACGTAGATTTTAGAGAACTTGAAAGATAACTGGCAGAAAGAGTGTGTACTTGCACTTCTGCCTACCCAATCAAATGAACTAAAATATAGCACGCTAATGTTTGAGATGGCCTCCATTGCTCGTGTGAAGATGGCGAGTCGTTAGTGTCTCATAATAGGATCTTAGTTACATACTTAAGTGGTAGTTATGGGGTACCAAGTGTTGATGACATGATAACACCCCCCTTACGACCGAAGTGGGAAGGGGGGACCCTATTAATGTATATTTTATGTGTGTAGTTTAGACATGTTTAATGTGGGAAGGCTCTTTCGTATGTAATAACAGCCGCACGGATTGATGGATTAGGTAAAGCTACGTTTGCCGCGGTTGGTTAGTGGATAGGTTACCATGACTGACCTGTTAGTCTAGTGGTTAGTGACCCTGACTGCAAAGACTGAGGTCGTGGGTTCGATTCCCACCCAGGACAAATCTTTGTGTGATGAGCACAATCATTTGTTCTGTGTCTGGGTGTAATTTATCTATAATATGTATGTATTTAGAAATATATAAGTATGTTTATCAGTTGTCTGGTTACCATAGTACAGGCTCTGCCTAGTTTGGGATCAGATAACAGTGTGTTGGTTGTCCTAAGATATTTTTTTTTTTTTTTTTGGGTGGGTTATTAATCAAATGATGTCTCCCGCTCTAGGGTGGAGGGGAAAGGCGTGTCAGACTTTTACTGACTAAAACCCACCCGTGTTCCTTAAGTTGCCCATGTGCCAGGGCCACGGTAAATCTTTCGAACGAATCTCGCGACCCTGGCAGGCATCGGTCCTGGCAGACCTGTTTCGCCTCCGCGCGCCACTCCCACATGTGGGCGAGGACCTTTGCCTCCAGATCCCATGGCGGCACTCCGGCAAGGAGGCTCGCCGCTTTGCAGGAGACCGTGCGTTATTCCCGAACTAGCCGGATGGCTATGACCCTCTGTAGGTTACCATCTTGACATACTGAGACCCTGCTGTGTCTCGGAAAGCGCATTAAGCTATTAGTCCGGGCTGCCATATGTGGATCTTTGAAAGTCGTTACGGGTCTTCAGAAGCCCGAAATAATTACAACCAGTCTTACCAAGAGCTATCGTATTACCTAATAACTGGGTTGTGGTCAGATAAGTTGTTGTTCCATATAAAATATTCCGCTGCGTTTGATTAGACTGGAAGCCAAACAAACATAGTTTGGATAAGGCTAGGCAGATGATTTAGTCATGTTTAAAGATTTTGTGGGACTAGCATGAATTCACAGTAGTCGTAATGTAAATTCGAACGATTTTTTAGTAGAAAATTCAACAATTCTATAGCATTTTAGTATGATTATTATGGTTTAAGAACTTTATTTCTCAAAAAGAATTACATTCACTTATATGAGAAAAAACTTATTTCTAATAAGACGGTTACACAACATAAATTATTACCGAAGATAGCCTAAAATTTTAAATCCGCTAAAATGTGTTTCTTTAGAGATTTTTTGAAACCATACATGGATTTTTGATCTTTTACATTTCGAGGTAATTTGTTGTAAAGCTGTGCTCCTTCATACAGAATAGTTCTCCTGCCGTAGTTTGTTGTAGGTGCCCGTAATACTATGTCATTTGCTTGTCTAGTTCTGTATCTGTTTTTTAATTGTGATTGTTTTGTGAGAGTTATTTGTGTGTGTAAGTTTTTGTTTAAAATTGTATATACAAGTATGCAGGTGTTATACCTAAATATCTGTGAAATATTCATGAGCTTCGTGTCATTGTAAAGTTTTAGTGTAGGTGTTCGGTAATTGTACTTAAAAAGAACTTATTGTGTTTTTCAGTCTGGAATTTCACAGAAGCAGCCCGGAGTTAGGATTTTTGCCTAGTTGATGGCATTAGGCTTGTTTCCTATTACATGGGATTTATACTAACTATATCTATCTACTACGGGTACACTTCTGCCAACCCCTTTAAGAAAAACAGTCGTAATGTAATTTTCGACAGCGAGATTTTTTCCTTGAAACCCGAGCCCTTTCTTCAGACTTCTCAGTACATTAACTGTTACATTTCGTCCCGATAGATCGTAGGGTTTGGGACATTAATACAAGGCGAACGGACCGAAATCACAAATTGATTGGATTTATTAAGCAATTTAGTGTGAAAGCGACTTTCCTTGCTGTATTAGAGATTGGGGATGGTATATGGTTTTGTATTATAGTGTAGTGATTGATAAAATATAAAGTATACAATAAGGAGTATTCTGGGTATTAAACTTGTAGACCGGTTTAAGAATACAACAATCCGTTCCATGACTAAAATAACTGATGTCACTCGGAAAGCTGTGGGCTGCCGTATATCAGACGATCAGTGGGCCAAACTTACGACCCAATGGGTCCCGCTTAATGGCAAAAGGCATCGCGGCAGGCCCCGATGGAGATGGTGGGATGAGCTGGACTCTTTCAGTAAAGATTGGTCCTTGGCATCTCTGGACAGAGAGATGTGGAAAGAGAGTAGGAAGGCCTTCGCCGAGCAGGGTGACATCAACGGCTAATAAAAAAAAGTATTTATACAGATGGAGGTGAAATAAAATGCAGTCTTGGTTTCAGAATAAAATTGGAATGTGCGAGTGGTTGCAGGGCCTCGAAAATAACAACCTCTTTTAATTTTTAACCGACTTCAAAGAAAGGAGGAGGGTTTTTTAATTTATAATTTTTATTTTTGTTAGGTCATAACTGATTATTTTTTTATTAAAAAGCTGGTGCTTCTAATTTGGCCCAGTTCTGACAATGGCATCCATGAGAAAACCATATAAGTCTTAAATTTGCTTTATGTATGTGCGCGACAAATGGACGAATAACTCAATATCATGGAAACCAATTTCGATGATTCTTTTTTATTTGATAGCTGGTGCTTTCCGTGTGATTCCATTATAATTTGGTTCCATTTTGATAATGGAAACCATGAGAAAACCATATAAGTCTTAAATTTGCATTAAGTATGTACGCGACAAATGGACGAATATCGCGATTAGATTAGTTCGGGGTACATACCATAACTAAAAAGTTAAAAATAAAAACTTTTTACAAAAAAAAAACAACCGACTTCCATAAAAAAACACTGCAAAGTGAAAAATAACTTTAATTTCGGAAGTCGGTGGCAAAAAAATACTTAAATACAGATCCTAAGACACCGACTTCCGAAATTAAAGTTCATTTCACTTTGTAGTGTTTCAATTAACTCGTGACAGCTACTGGGGACCACTGCTTTATTATCTAAAAGCTTCCAGAGTCCAGCAATTAGAAACAAAAAAACAAAAACAATCCTAAAGTAAAATAAAAATAAGCTGAGTGGCACCTAATCGAATTAAGAACTACAGACTAAGCAGCCAATCTTATAGCTAGCTAACTATTTAAATATTATCTCTAATTAAAACTGTCAACATTCTACTTAATTTAGCAGAGTAACATATTATCTCTTTGTTTCTTAAATCTAAACGACTTTGATCACTGTGTAGGAAATTCAGAAGTTGTGTCTTAACACGTTAACCGTCGTAGTGGAACGGTCAACATTTTCATTTTTAGGGTTCCGCACCTCAAAAGGAAAAAGCGGAACCCTTATAGGAGCACTTTGTTGTCCGTCCGTCCGTCCGTCCGTCTGTCAAGACCCTTTTTCTCAAGAACGCGTAGAGGTATCATGCTGAAATTTATATTAAATACTCAAGTCTACTGTCCCTTGGAGCTGTGAAAAAATCAACCTTCTAAGCTAACGCAATCAAAAGATATAGCCGTTTATGCCGCAAACTTCCGCAAATTTTCGAAACTCGCAAGGGAATCAAAACCTAAAGGGTACTTCCAGTCGATCTAGAATTTTAAAATTTGGTACGAAGCAACGTCTTATAGCACAGATAAAGAAAAAATAAATAATAAAGCGAAAACCGTAAATTTTTAGTTACATCATATAATAATAATATTTTTAATAATTTTAAACTTACTATCCCTTTCCTCATGAACGCGTAGAGGTATTAAACACTACAGGTTTGTACGGAACCCTCGGTGCGCGAGTCCGACTCGCACTTGGCCGGTTTTTTATTTTGGTCTTGATGTAGTTTAATAAGATATGGATTTATGTCTAAGTCAGGCTGCAATTGTATGTATGGTTTATAAAATAATCACAAAAAACCCCATGAGGTCATCGCTGCAGAAAACAGCAGATTTTTCTATGTGAATCTAACAAATGTCAAGGTAAACGAAAACCATTGTGCGTACGTGTACTAAAGCGCCACAGCGGTCACATGCATACACAAAATCTACGGAATAAGTGTCCTACGGCTTACAAAATAGGTAGGCGCCTAAATACTGGGCAGGTTCCGGTCACCGGTGACCTATGTGGCGATGAACGTGTTAAGACTGCACCGAAGGATTTGTGGCTTTTAATTATCTTTTTCGCGTTTGACATACGGATTACGTAACCATTATAAAAACTTTTTTACAAAAAAAAAAACAACCGACTTCCTTAAAAACACTCCAAAGTGAAAAATAACTTTAATTTCCGAAGTCGGTGTTGTAGGATCTGTATTTATGGTTTTTTTGCCACCGACTTCGGAAATTAAAGTTATTTTTCACTTTGGAGTGTTTTTAAGGAAGTCGGTTTTTTTTTGTAAAAAAGTTTTTATTTTTAAATTTTTAGTTGTGGTATTCATCCTGCACTAATTCCAAACAAACAATGCATATTTATGCGATAGCAGAAATCGCGGTTGATTTGCTGTCATTTTATAAAGAGTTCCGGTGTCTGTCTCCCGAGCTCATCATCAGATCAATATGAAAATTATATGGGACCATTTCGGAATAAACCCCTTTCGAACAAAAAATAATAAGAATTTTGGAAATCCGTCTATATATGACGGAGTTATGGCCGAACAAACATAAAAAAAAAACATATAAACATCCGAATTGAGAACCTCCTCCTTTTTGAAGTCGGTTAAAAATAGCAATATGTAATGAATATTAGGATAGCTGGTTTCGGAATGAATCTTATCATAACAATATGTTACAATGTGAAGAAAGTTAACCTTTTTGTATATTACTGTGTGTTGACCTCTGCCTGCGTGAAACTCCGAGATAAGAAGGCTCTGTTAATCCTGTTCATTAATTACATTTGTATCTCTACAGTCCAGCGTTTTTCAGCCTATTAAGAATAAGTCGTTTTGTTTACAAAAGCCGAGCCATCCACTTTGTAAGGCTGTTGGGTTTACAAGATTCTGAGAAACTGTGTAAATCTGTACCTAGTATAAAACAAAGTCGCTTCCCGCGTCTTTTAAACTACGCAACGGATTTTAATGCGGTTTTAAACAACAGAGTGATTTAAGAGGAAGGTTTGTTTATTTTATTTTATTAAAGGACAATTTTTTATTAAGGGTAAAGGAAAACATCGTGAGGAAACCGGCATGTCTTAGAACAAAAAAATTGAAGACATGTGACATCTACCAACCCGCACTGGGCCCGCGTGGTGGATTATGGCCCACTCCCTCTCACCGAGAGGAGGTCTGTATCCCAGCAGTGGGAACAATATAGGCTGTTGATGAAGGGGCAATAAACAGCTACAATACAGGATCATTTTTTATCCAGTGCGCAAACTGTAACCATGAATTCAGCATATCATTCTAGACCCGTAGGAAATTCTCGTCGGTTATACAAAAAAAATTTGCTGTTGTGTTGTGTATTTTGACCGCACTGGATAAAAACTTACCCTGTATATAATTTTAACATAACAAAAACTAATAGATATTAATAAGCAATGTTGTAGTCCAATGCATTATCGGCATATTAAAAAAAAAACAAAATATAGGTAATGAGAGCCACCAAAAGGTATTATTAAACTCATAGTGCAAATTAAATGTGAGCGTGTTGTATTTTGTTTTTTATATGTTTAATACGTGTGTGAAATGCTACCAAAAGTAAGTTAATGATAAAATATCTTCTCTCTCGTGAGAAAGCTGTACGTTCGTCGGTTGATTCACGGATAGCTGACCAACTATTATATAATGATGTCTGTCTGATCCTTTAGTGGGATTAATTGTTGTATCCGTAAGTTTGTCCGAGGCGTCACAGCGGGCCCTATCTGAATACCAGCGCTGCGGTTCATCATCATCATCATTTCAGCTGTAAGACGTCCACTGCTGGACTTAGGCCTCCCCCAATTTGGGGGGCCTTGCCATAATCGCCACGCTTGGCAGGTGGGTTGGCGATCGCAGTATGGTGGTAAAATGCATAGAGAACGCTGCTGCCCATTCTCTAGTAAGTCCCTTAGTCGCCTTTTACGACACCCACGGGAAGAAATGGGGTGGTGTTATTCTTTACGTCCGGCACCACACGGTACAGTTATTGTTTTTAAAAAATAAACATATTTTCATTTCACATTAACCTACATGGGCACTTATGAAACGTCAGAAGCTAGGTGCACGGTACCAAATTGTTGATTCCTATGGAGAAGAGCCGGCAAGAAACTCCACGGTTACTCTTTTACAAATAATTGGCTTTTACAATAGTTTCAAATTACAGTGTTAATAGGTATGGGAGGAGACAGTATAGGGCTGTCAAGAAGTACCAGGTCCTGAATAAAATAGAAAATTGTCTACAGTCTACAAGATCAATTACGTGGTATTTTTTGCCTCGCACAGGTCTGCCTTTTTTATTTTTTTTATTGTTTTGACTATTTTGTTATTTTAACTAAAACATTTCGTTATTCAAAAGCAGCCTTTTTCCTAATTGTTTGTATTTTCTGTGCGTGTCTCAAATAAAATATTTTTCTTTGTTTCTGATTGTGCCTCGGATAGCACGTAAAGCCGTTGGTCTCGGCTGTTATTCATAGATATTGACAGTCGGAACGGCTAGTCAGAATATCCTACTCTATTATAATAAATGTGACAGTTTGTATGTTTGGAAATTTATTACTCAATCACGCAAAAACAGCTAAACGGATTTGTATACTATTTAGCACACAAATAGTTTATTACCTGGATTAACACATGCAATACTTTTTATCCCTGTAGTACGTTTTTTTTGGGATAATTTTCGACCACCACGCGTCCAAAGCCACTGACAAAAGCTAATCTATACTAATATTATAAAGCTGAAGAGTTTGTTTGGTTGAACGCGGTACTCTCAGGAACTGAGGCTCCAAATTGAAAAAAATCTTTTTGTGTTGGGTAGTCTATTTATTGAGAAAAGCTATAGGCTATATAACATCACGCTACAATCAAAATGAGCGGAGCAGCAACGAAAAATGGACGAAAACTGGCAGGCAATTCGATACGACGGGAAGGGTCAGGGGAGCAAAAATTTGACGCGGACGAAGTCGTGGGCAGAAGCTCGTAGCTTATAAGTATTCATCACGAATGCCAACCACTCCAGAGACTTCAGATCATGAAGTAAGATACACTTAAAACCAAGACGTTTGTCACAAATAAAAAAGAACATTCGTAACGTTATATACACAGATCTAAATTGATAATACCAGACTGTCATATCACGTCTTTCGAGTTGGCTCGACGGCGTCAAGCCGAGAGACGCCTATTAGCGTCTGTGGCAGTGAATGATAGAAAGTAAATATGTCGCAGGACGTACCTCGTGGCGTTTGGTCGATATACCCTTAACATAGATCTGTAACTTCTACGATATTTGTCGTGCTGGATAGGTCTCGTTTATAGCGTCATCATTCATCATCCCATGTTGGCCCTTGTGGCCATCTACATGCGAACTGCGCTTCGTACAGCAGAGTTTACCGCGGAACGTCTACCGGTTCACAGTCGCCACTCCAAAACTTTTCAGTTCCATCACGCATCAGTTGCAAGCAATGTGCCCTGCCCATTGACCTTAACCTTCATGCATACTCATCGTCAGAAGCTACGTGCATGGTTCTAATTGCTCATTTCCTATGTAGCAAAGCCGGCTAGAAACGGGTAACTTGGTATAATAATTGCTTTGCTGCATAATTACTGACAAATGCCTGTAATTATAATATCTTAGGACAACCAACGCACTGTTATCTGATCCCAAACTAGGCAGAGCCTATACTATGGTAACCAGACAACTGATATATTTACTTATATATTTCTACCCCTACTGACTCGACACTACACTGAAGATATCCCGGACGTCAGCTTGTACGAGATTAGGATGGCTCTGAAGCAGCTCAAAAACAACAAGGCGCCGGGTGATGACGGAATTACAGCCGAGCTCCTGAAGGCCGGCGGAAAACCCGTTCTAAAGGCCCTTCAGAAGCTGTTTGATTCCGTCATACTCGAGGGCAAAACGCCACAGGCATGGAACAGAGGTGTGGTGGTACTTTTCTTTAAGAAGGGTGACAATACCCTGCTTAAGAATTATAGGCCCATCTCACTTCTGAGCCATGTCTACAAGCTGTTTTCAAGAGTCATCACGAATCGTCTCGCGCGCAGGTTTGACGACTTCCAGCCTCCCGAACAAGCTGGATTCCGTAAAGGCTTTAGCACCATAGACCACATACATACGCTGCGGCAGGTTATACAGAAGACCGAAGAGTATAACCTGCCTCTCTGCTTAGCGTTTGTGGACTACGAAAAAGCCTTCGATTCGATCGAAACCTGGGCTGTACTGCAGTCTCTTCAACGGTGCCAGATTGACTATCGGTACATCGAGGTGCTGAAGTGTTTGTATGAAAACGCCACTATGTCAGTCCGGCTCCAGGACAAAGCCTCGAAACCTATCCTTCTGCAGCGAGGGGTGAGACAGGGAGACGTAATCTCTCCGAAACTGTTCACCGCTGCACTGGAGGATGTCTTCAAGGTTCTGGACTGGAAAGGGGCTGGCATCAACATCAATGGCGAGTACATCACTCACCTTCGATTTGCCGACGATATAGTAGTCATGGCTGAGACTATGGAGGACCTCAGTACAATGCTCGATGACCTCAGTAGAGCTTCCGAAAGAGTGGGTCTTAGGATGAACATGGACAAGACAAAGGTCATGTCCAATGCTCGTGTGATACCCACTCCAATGAAGATCGGAGGCGCTACACTCGAAGTTGTGGACGAATACGTGTACCTAGGACAGACTGTCCAGTTAGGTAGATCCAACTTCGAGAAAGAGGTCAATCGTCGAATCCGACTCGGCTGGGCAGCGTTCGGGAAGCTACGCAATATCTTCTCGTCCCAAATACCGCAGTGTCTCAAGACAAAAGTCTTTGACCAGTGTGTGTTTCCAGTGATGACATATGGCACTGAGACGTGGTCGCTCACAATGGGCCTCATAAGAAGGCTCAAAGTCACCCAAAGAGCAATGGAGAGGGCTATGCTTGGAGTTTCCCTACGCGATCGAATCAGAAATGAAGAGATCCGTAGGAAAACCAAGGTAACCGATATAGCCCGAAGAATTGCCAAACTTAAGTGGCAGTGGGCAGGGCACATTGCTCGCAGAACGGATGGCCGATGGGGTCGGAAGGTTCTGGAGTGGCGACCGCGTACTGGAAGACGGAGCGTTGGAAGGCCTCCCACAAGATGGACCGATGACCTGGTGAAGGCCGCAGGAATACGTTGGATGCGAGAAGCACAGAATAGGGCGAAGTGGCGGTGCTTGGGGGAGGCCTATGTCCAGCAGTGGACGTCTTTCGGCTGAAATGATGATATATTTCTAAAGCCGCTAAAGATCTGGGTGTGCTTATTGACTCCAATCTTTCGTGGCGTGCTCAGGTCAATGAGGTCAGTCGGAAGGTACATTTCTCCTTTCATTCGCTGAAATGCCTTCAAAGTCTCCTGCCATTGAAGACTAAAATTTCTTTGGCACAAACACTTATTCAGCCGATTATAGATTATGCCGACGCCTGCTACCTGGATGCTACTGAGGAGCTATTAAACAAGCTTGAGCGCCTTTTTTTTTTTTTTTTTTTTTTTGTTGGACATCTCGTAGTTAATCTGAAAAAGATTCTGACTACTTAAACGGATTTTTGCCCGGCGATTTCTAAAAAGTAAACTTTTTAGACCTCCAGCCGGGCCATAGTAAAATTAAAACTAAAGCGAAAGTCCTAAGGGTAACCCCGAGGGGGGTTCGCACCTCGGCTTAGGCAATCACTGGGGGAGGGCAGCAAGGGACATGCTGGATCTGGGTTGCTTGAGCGCCTGCAAAACCTGTGCATTCGCTTCGTTTTCGGTCTTCGTAAGTATGACCATGTTTCTCACCTTCGCAAGGAACTCAAGTGGCTCCCAATCCGCCTTCGCAGGAACTTATGTCTCCTTTTCAACCTCCTACACAACCCGTCATATCCTTCCTACCTGCGTGAGCGTTTTTCTTACGCTCGCCCTAGCGATGCACTGTGCAGATCACACCTTAGATCCCTCCTTAAATCCCAACCCCATAAAACCAGTTATTATTCTTATTCCTTCTCTGTTCATGCTGTAAGATTGAGGAACTCGCTTCCGCCTACAATTCGAGACTTAAAAACTATTTCTTTATTCAAATATCGAGTAAAAGAGCATTATCTTGCCTCATAATTTTGTATATTTATATATATAGACATAATTATTTATGTTTATTTATATATTTTAGCTATATATATTTATTTAGGAATATGTTAATTTCTTGCATTATATATGTATAAGTATATTTTAGTTTAAGACTTCGCATATTCATATTTACTCTTCTTGTTTTCACACACTATTGTCTACATTTCTTTTTAATTTCTCCTTTCGCAGGTCTGCTGGAAGAAATTTCTTAAGAAATAAGCAGTACCTTTGTACTCAATTCTATTACTATGCCTTATCACTCTGTATTTTACTGTGTGTACATAAATAATAAAATAAATAAATAAATAAATACATACATATAATAGATAAATGACACCCAGACACTGAACAAATGATTGAGCGCATCACACAAACATTTGTCCTGGGTGGAAATCGGACCCACGACCTCAGTCTTAGCAGTCAGGGTATTACTGTCAATGCACGCATTCCTGTGTGGTTCTTTCGGTAAAATACTATTTCAGACACTAATTTACATGGTCTTTAAATGACCATGGTGTTTTTTTGATGGTCTTTAAGATTATATCTGGAATTTAAAAGACCCCCGAGTTTGTTTCGGTCTTTTTTCTCAGAGTAGTCAGTTAGGAAACGCAGACCTTAATTTCGTTTTAAAAAATTATTGACGTGAACCTACTTACAGAAATAAAGTCATACATCATTTAATGTTCTCGAAATATTTCAGCATTATAAGGTAGATCCATAGGCTGGTCAATTTGTAGCAGTTCGTTTACAAAATAAAATGAAATCTGAATAAAATATCGACCAGACAAAAAAAACCCTGGTGCAAAGACCTTCTATAGGAAAAAAAAACCGGCCAAGTGCGAGTCGGACTCGCGTACCGAGGGTTCCGTACAAACCTGTAGGTATATAAGTAAAAGTTCACCCATCACGACAATCGAGTCGTAGTTCTGTTCTGTTTCTTAGCTTGGTTTTATTTCTGTCTGTGTTTTGTTCTGTTTATTATATGATGTAACTAAAAATTTACGGTTTTCGCAATTTTTTCTTTATCTGTGCTATAAGACGTTGCTTCATACCAAATTTCAAAATTCTAGATCGACTGGAAGTACCCTTTATTTAGGTTTTGATTCCCTTGCGAGTTTCGAAAATTTGAGGAAATTTGCGGTATAAACGGCTAAATCTTTTGATTGCGTTAGCTTAGAAGTTTGATTTTTTCACAGCTCCAAGGGACAGTAGACTTGAGTATTTGTTATAAATTTCAGCTTGATACCTCCACGTGTTCCTGAGAAAAAGGGTCTTGACAGACGGACGGACGGACGGACCGACGGACGGACGGACGGACGGACAACAAAGTGATCCTATAAGGGTTCCGCTTTTTCCTTTTGAGGCGCGGAACCCTAAAAATTATACAAAAGCCACTTCTAGCGACCCTACATATACGTACACACAAAATGTATTTCTTTATTACGTGCTATACATTTTGACAGCCGGAGTCTCTCGGATTTCCCTCCCTTTGTCACGAATCGTTTTGCTATCCTCTAAAGTAGATGGCTTTTATGAATGTCAGAATTTATTTCAAACGAGGTCTTTTGTACTGACGTTTAAGGATGAAAAGATCTTTTACAAAGTATAGGAATAGATTCAAGAAAATAGGGAACAGAATTTTGTAAAGTTCACTTGTTCAGTCAAGCGTCTGCAAACAATTAATTTTGTTTTTTTTTTTGGAATCACGTTGGTCAACCTATGAGGTTGTCGGCTGCTTAACCGGACTTGCTTGTGGCTACCTTAATAAATTAAGGCCTCGAGATAGGGCTTCAAAACTAACAGCTAGAGCGACTAGAGCGACTCCTCGCTAAGGGCACTACCTGTGGGGTACGGACCTCGGCTTAGGGCATCTCTGGTAGAGGGCAGCAAGGGCCCGTCCCTGGATCGGAATGAACACAATTCAAAAGTGAACTAATTGTAATGATTGTAATTTATTTGTTATTTTTTGTAATTAATCTGAATTAAATTGAATTGCACCTATAAAACTTTTTAACAAAAAATTAAACCGCCGAAAAAACAGAAAAGCAAAAAATGATAAACCTTAAAATTTTGAGTCGGCGCTGAAAAATCAATGAACACTCCCACTCCTCCTTCTTATCTCGTGCCTCACTTTCAATATCTATGTTCTTCTCACGTCAAAAATCTGCGTTCTTCTAACAATCTTCTCCTACTCTGTCCTTCTCATACCTCTGACTTTGTTCATTCGTCCTTTAATATTCAGTCCATTCTTCTATGGAATGCGCTCCCTCTCGATATCAGGACGGCCACCACTCGGTATGCGTTTAAGCGGAAATTGCGGAGTTATTTTCAAAACAAATAGCGTAGAGTCATCTCAACATCTCACGGTTTAATCTGTGTATATAAATATATATGTATGTAAGTATATATTATAGTAAATATGTATGTGTGTATTATAAGTTTATAATCTATTTACATTCCCCATCTTATTTATAATTTGATATAGGATGTATTTTAATAGTTTTTTTTTTTTCAATAACTGTTCCTCACAATGAAAGCACCTGCCATCTAATCTCTTCACCACCCTTGGTTGACTGGTAGAGAATGCCTAAGGCATTAAGTCCGCCTTTGTACCTTTTTTGTGTGCGAGAAGTTTAAATAAATAAATATAACAAAGATCACTCAAAGCGCCGACTCAAAATTTTAAAGTTTATTATTTTTTGCTTTTCTGTTTTTTCGGCGGTTTAATTGTATGTTAAAAAGTTTTTATTTTGTAATTTTTTGTGGCTGTGTGTGTGTAAATGTACTAATAATACTTGGCAAGTATACCCTATCCAATGAAAAAAGAATTATCAAAATCGGACTACTCTGTACAAAGTTATGCGTGGTTATACATTACAATCAATAAGTGAACAATCAATCATCCCCTGTTTTCTGACCTTTAGGGTTTGATTTTGTTTTCCAAATTTATATGGGACCACCCTTGGAGTACACCCTTTCCAATAAAAAAAGAATTATCACAATCAGACTACTATGTAAAAAGTTATGCGTGTTCATACATAAAAAAAAACAAAAAAAAAAAATATACGCGTCGAATTGATAACCTCCTCAGTTTTTTTCGTCGGTTAAAAATGGTGTCAATAGTAACTTATAAAAATGTTCAAAGTCACCGATAAAATGATATTGTTATAACATGATTGGTTGACAGTAGGTAAGACCATACTTCCTAAGGCCGGTCGCACTCCCGTCAAGTAGACTAAAAAGACCGACGAACCTTTTCTCGATTATGTTGCGGTCAGCTTCCAGTCTAACCGGATGCAGCTGTGTACCAGTATTTGACATGGAGTGAATGCTTATTTGATCTTCACAATCCAATTACTGGGTACCCTTACGATAACCGTGTCAGCAATATCCCAGTTCTCCGTGGATGTCGTAAGAGGCGACTAAGAGACTGACTAGAGAATGGGCACCAGCTTTCTCTATAATGCATTGTACTACCATATTGCGGTCGCCATACCCGCTTGCCAAGAGTGGCAAGTATAGCAAAGGCCCCCCAAATTGGGAGAGGACTATGTCCAGCAGTGGACGTCTTTCGGCTGAAATAATGACGATGATCGATCCGTGCCGCTTTTGTTACTTAGTCACAAGCCTCTCGGCCGACAAACAGAAGTGTACGTACCTATCTAAATATAGACGAGCATGATATTTTATTCAAGAGGCCTCGTTCGACGAGGAAAAATCGCACAAAAACACATGTAGAGGTAAGTGTCCAACGATTTTCGTAGCCATTAAGTTTCCTGGGGGTCATTTAGAACGCCCCCTGGGGTGCTATTAGCGTTAACTTTGAGCACCGCTGCGCGTTCGATTTTATTGCCAAACTTTGTACAGGAAAAACACTTACTTCTTGGCGTTTTTTAGGGAAGTTTGTGTTTCAATATTGTGTTGATAAAGTAAATATAAATAAAACTTTGTTGGGAAAATTGAACGTGAGAACGTTGTAGACTGTAGATTTGTAGACCATTTTCTATTATAATAAGTACCTGGTACTTGTTAATAGGCTTACACTGTACTCCCATACACTGTAATTTGAAACCATTGTAAACGGCCAATTATTTTTAAACGAGTAACCGAGAAGTTTCTTCCAGGCTCTTCTCCATAGGAATCAACCAATTCGAAGCATGCACAAAGCTTCTGAGGTGTCGTTATGCCCAAGTAAGTCTATGTGTGATAAAATATTTTGATATTATTTGATTACTGTTTTCTTGTTGCATTTTCAACAAATCAATTTATTTGGTTGACAGAATTAAAACATTTCGTGATAAACACCTTCGTAATATTTGAAAATGGGCAGGTGTGTAGAAATTAGGTGGTACATATTTAAGACGAGATACATGAACGTTAAAATTAAATGGAGAAGAATAACAAATGTTTATTGAGTAGAATGTAGGTATACTCGCACAGGTGAATTTACGAAGTTATGTTTTGGTACCCTAATTGCATAACATGCTATTAAGAAGAATCTGAATCATATTGAAGGTTAACATCCACGTGGGCAAAGCCGCTGGCAATAGCTAGTTAAATAATAAAGTAACAACAGGAAAATGTAGATGTATATTTCAAAATAAATCTTCCCGTTTTAACAACACATTATAAAGATTTGTTGTTTCCCAAAGGCTTTGCTTTGCTATACACCATATGAATAATACTTTTATCCCATCATTTATCATAACTATCTTAAGGTAAATCCGTAGTGTTCCGCCATAGAAAACTTTACATAAGCTAAGGTAAAAATACGCCTAGCCGTTTCCCAACTAGGTTGAGGTCAGCTTCAGATGCAGCTGAATTTCAATATTCCACACGGAGTGAATTCACGCCATTTTAAAATGGAGATAGGCAGAAGATCCAGGAAATAATGTGCTAATATCCTTACATACTCGTTTTGTTACGTCTCTTGTTTTCTAGAATTTAATTGTAACATTTTTTTGTAATAAATATTACTATAATTTAAACGAGTTTTTGAATGACATTCTGACTTCCTAATTAAAATCCCTATTCCTTGACATCTTTGACTTTTTGATTAAATCTGACATTTGAATTATACTTTGACATCCTAAATAAATTGTGTGTTTACCATATTATTATTAGCTGACATACCTGAAATTGTAATGTTAATCCATAATTATGCAATGAATAATTGTTAATGAATACTTACCCAATAATAATAATGTATGTAATTAATATTTGCACGCCACACTTGGCAGAATGTGATTATGCCATCTAATAATCTTAAGACCTTATAATATATCATATTCTGACAAATAATTAATATTTGGATATTATTTTACGTTACGCAATTGAGGTGCTGGTCATACACCCACGCCTGATGCGAGTACTACAGACCTGAGAAGAATTCTGAAGAATGGCAACAATAAGGATCACCAATGATATAGTGAATATTACGTTCTCCTAGGGCGTCTCCTCCAAGCGTTTCCAGTCACATCTGCCTTTTACTCTTCACCATTATCAGGCTATAGCAGTCCACTGCTGAACATAGGTCTCTCCAAATGCACGCCAATCAGCTCGATTCTCGGCAACTCTCATCCAGCTGCTACCAGCCACCCTGCGAAGATCGTCGCTCCACCTAGCCTGAGGGCGCCTTTTTTTTGGATTGGAAATCATTAAATGACTTCTCCCGCTCTGGGCGGAAGCGGGATGGCGTGTCAGACTTTTACTGACTAAAACCCACCCGTGTTTCTTCAGTTGCCCATGTCCCACAGTCACGGTATCTCTTTCGAACGATCTCGCGACCCCGGCAGGCATCGGTCCTAGCAGACCCCTTCAGTGCCGCTGACATCTCTTTGAGGCGCCTGAGGGCGTCTTACCTTACGTTTGCTGATTCGCGATCTCCACTCAAGAACACGATTACCCCAACGGTCATCGGTTTTACGGCTAATGTGGCCGGCCCATTGCCACTTCAGTTTGCTAATTCTATGATCTATGTCGACAACTTTTGTTCTCTGCCGGAGCACCTGATTCCGGATTCTGTCCCTCAGACTCCAAGCATAGCTCATCCCATAGCTTGCTGAGCGACTTTCAACGACTCTTCCTCTCAACATGACCAAACCATCTAAGCATCCTCTTTTCAATTTTTGTGACTGTATCTTTGAATGGCACTGTTTTCTTATCACATCCTTCCTGTACAACTAATTCCTTTTATTTAGTGATTGTGTATTTTTTTTTTACTTTTTGCATTAAACGGTTATGGATATTTCTTATATGGATATTGTAATCTATACTTTATACTATAAAGCTGAAGAGTTTGTTTGTTTGATTGATTGAACGCGCTAATCTCAGGAACTGCTGGTCCGAATTGAAAAAATATTTTTGTGTTGTATAGTCTATTTATTGAGGACGGCTATAGGTTATATAATATTACGCTAAAATTAAGAGGAGCGGAGCAGTAATGAAAATTGTTGCAAAAACGGGGAAATCGCACGGTTAGGCGATTCGACGCGACGGGAAGGGTCGGGGGAACAAGAAATTTAACGCGGACGAAGTCGCAGGCAGAAACTAGTATTAGCATAGATTTGTTTGGCTCAAAATTAAGCAGTGCGAATCCCGATCACTGGCACAGCCATAAGGGGTACATGTGACAGAGTATATCGTCGTTGCAAATTTAAAATCTCCTATGTGTAAAAAGTAACTTTTCGAGAAAAACGAAAAAAACTGTTTCCTGAAAAAAAAACTGAGGAAACATTCTTATTTTTTTTTAGATGTAAAGTGTAAAGAACTTATAATGTATTGAGATAGAATTTGTCTTATATCAATGTGTCGTTCAGCGTATATTTATATTTTAATTATTTTTCTGCACATAGGAGATTTAAGTTGCAACTTTCTGTCACATAAGTGGTTTTACAGTTTATTACATCAGGCACATAGGAGTTTTCGATGGTCAATAAACATGAGATTTTATTAAATTAGCGAATATTTTAACGATACATTAAGATATTCACATATGAGTTTTTGCAATAGGTAGGTATACAAAATCGCTTTTAAAATATATGCATAGCTCGTATTTGTGAAAATTGTTACATAGGAGATTTTAAATTTGCAACGACGATATGGTGCAAAATGGGAGATGAGTCATTGTCTGTGGAGAGCCGCGGCATACACATCGGAAGTCTGAGCTGTCCCTGAACCCCCATTCATAGAGGTTGTCCTTTCTGCGGCCTCCTTGAGAGCGAAATCGATGTAAGGTTTTCTAAGTAGGCCACGCTAACCTGTACTCGGATGTGAGGCTCTCTGATGGATCAATAAAGGAATCAGGAGGTTTAAACAATCCTGGCTAAAGATCATCTCTTCCTGTTGCCTCAAGTCTTATTAATTTGGTATTGATTCATTTTTGTACATTTTGTGTTTCTCTTTTTTTATTAAAAAAGACTAAATTATCTATACAAATTGTATTAGCGTCACAATAGACGATTCTGTCAAATCCACCCGAAATTTTATATTCATTGAAAAATAAATCATATTACGTCTCGATAAATCCTGAAATTGAAATTCTAAACAAGTAACTTCATAAGATAATTAATGCATGGTACATACACTCACTGATAAATTGTTTTTTAACTAAGACATTTATTTGTTCATAATTTGTACGCTTCTTGGCAAAACCTAACTAAGTACGTATATATTGTAACATCTCACACACCGTGTAAACTACCTGTGTTTACAAATAAAAGTTTCTTATCTTAAAACTGAATGAGGTTTGGTAACATTTTTAACAGATATTTATAAGAACAGACATTAAATATTGTTACGTAGATTGTAAAGTCTAGAAACATCACGCTAAATCCATCTCAGGAGGGGGCAGTGTTACATAGATCAAAAAGTCTAGAAACATCACGCTAACTCCATCTGTTGTCAAGTAGCAAGTACTACACGAACAATTGTACGTAGACGCCACCGCCATCTATTATCGAATAGCGGGATTAAACAGTAAACAGTTGGCTCTCGTAATACCTGGAAGCTTCTTCGCTAGGTACTTGTGAACTGTGGTAAAGTGTCGAATGTTTGCGAATGTTCTGCTCGGCTTAAATAGCGGATTGTCGGGCTGAGAGGCGGTTCGGTTTACGAATGCGATTGAATGCGATTCAAGTGATACAGTACTTGACAAGCGAGACAAGTGATTTCTTTGACGTTTCTTGTTGTTGTGGTATTTTGTGATTATTTAATTAAACTGTTTTGTGTGTTTTTGATAAAATTGGTTTCAATTAATTTATCCCGAACCCCAGGTCGTAACAGTATGTACCTACTACCTAAAGTACCGCCTGCATAATTCCGTGCAAGGCCTTCAACTGAAGCTATACACTGTAGCTCGTGAAATTAAAATTTACTTCCGTTATTTTGCAAATTGTAGGTCAATGTTCGGTTGTATGTTGGTTAAAATATCATTCGTAATCGTAATAATTATTAATATACAGCCATTCCATTTTTTCATATTATACAGGAAATTTTTTAACACTCGAAGCGCTGAACATACCGACTTAGGTAAATTTGGATAAAAAAAATATGTATATTGCAATTACGTGGTCGAAATCTCGTATAAATAATGATAATTTATATTTCATGAAAAGTCATAAAAAGTTACAATTATATTCATAATAAAGTATTAATTAGAGCAGGAAGAACATCGAAATGGGTCAAATTTGGGACGCCCACACTTCTAGTGTTAACCAGTGCGCAATTTTTTTTTGGTGGTCTAGTATCAGTAATGCAACACATTTCAACTATTTTTACAATACTTTTTTAATATTTTTATCCGACCTTAAATCAGTAAACTGTGGACACCCAACATATTTCGTAATATGATGTCGACAATAGGAATAGGTCAGTAACCGCGCGCCGGCGTAGGTTCTTCGAACTTCTTAGAATTTTGACCGATCGGACAGCTGACAAGTACTTGTAGCTACGTTCGGTCGTTCACTTTTGCCGCCGCGCCGGCGCCGCACGCAAGTTACCATAAAAACCAGTTTCAAAATAAACATCTTTCGTTAACGATAACTTAATTTTTTTGTATTAAGATATATCAAAATAAAAATTGCATTGTTATTATAACACGTTTAAGTTTAATTTGTTAAAATTTGCGCACTAGTTAAAAACTTATCTTGTATGTTCATCATCATCATCATCATCATTTCAGCCGTAAGACGTCCACTGCTGGACTTAGGCCTCCCCCAATTTGGGGGGCTTTGCCATAATCGCCACGCTTGGCAGGCGGGTTGGAGATCGCAGTATGGTGGTAAAATGCATAGAGAACGCTGCTGCCCATTCTCTAGTAAGTCCCTTAGTCGCCTTTTACGACACCCACGGGAAGAAATGGGGTGGTGTTATTCTTTACGTCCGGCACCACACGGTACCGTCCGGCACCACACGGTACGTATGTGTGCATGGTGTGTATGTTCATATGATCTCAATGAATTACTATTTAATGAAAAACACATACAATGGGATTAAATTATTTCAGTATCAACATCATTTCGACCGAAAGATGTCCACCGTTGGACATAAGGCGCCCCCAAAGCGGTGGCTTGCCATAATCGCCAAACTTGGCAGGCGGGTTCATAGTATGGTGGTAAAATGCATAGAGAACGCTGCTGCCCATTCTCTAGTAAGTCCCTTATTGGCCTTCTATGACACCCACGGGAAGAAATGAGATGGTGCTGTTCTTTACGTCTGGCAACACTTGGAACATTGAAGTATATGTTTAAATATTATTTGCAATAATAGGTACAAAGTACAAATGCAGAATGTACGGCGCGTAAGTCAGTAATATTCGGTTCTGTACAGTACATACATACATACACTAGCTTCTGCTTGCGACTTCGTCCACGTTAAATTTCTTGTTCTTCCGACCTTTCCCGTCGCGTCGAATCGCCTACCCGTGCGATTTTTTCCCGTTTTTGCAACATTTTTCATTACTGCTCCGCTCCCCTTAGTTGTAGCGTGATGTTATATAACTTATAACCTTCCTCGGTAAATATGCTACCCAACACAAAAAGAATTTTTCAATTCAAACTAGTAGTTCCTGAGATAAGCGCGTTCAATCAAACAAACATACAAACAAACAAACTCTTCAGCTATATAATATTAGTAAAAAATCATGCCTTTTTCCCATGGGTACCCTTTGGCATGGCAGAAACTACGTTCTGTAGGTACAGTACTCTGCATAATTCCATGTAAGACATACATCTGAAGCCAATTACTTACTGTTAAGACCGCCTTATAAATGTCATCGAGTACACGCTTGTCAACCTGTCACTGCTTTGATCTTCAACTTTAGGCTTACTCTTGATTTCACTGTCTTTGCTTGACTTTGAGTTGGGACGGAAAGGTAAATATTTATGACTACAAACGTGTCTTTGTTTGTTTAAGAAATACTTGCTGTTGCTTACGGCATCGACTAAGTGGAGATATATTTACTCAAGCCCGTGCCAATGGAACAAAAAAGGTATTCTATGAGTTCTAAAAAAGGTCATCTTTACGTAATCTCAAATAAAGTCGCATTTATTATGTTTGTGCGTTGTTTCTTCAACAAATAAATAGTTTATCTATTTATCTATACTAATACAACTACTAATAAAGTTGAAAAGTTTGTTTGAATGCGCTAATCTCTGGAACTACCGACTGGATTGGAACAATTCTTCTCCTCAATATGATAGCCCAATCCTTGAGGAAGACTATACGTTAACTAAACAGCACGCTAGACTCATTGAAATGTAACAAAAAAGTCAAAACTAAGTGAAAACGAAATGATAGCGCAGGCAGGCGATGCGACAGGGAATGGACTGCGCATAATGGCGCCTTACCATTTCCTCCAGGGCAATATCAACCACGCTGCCAGAGCTCAGGACCTCTTGCTCCAGAGCATGGCAGCGTGGTCGATCGACGTGGCTGTGGTCGCCGAGCCGTACTTTGTCCCCCCCAGAGATAACTGGGTGGGAGACTTGGACGGTTCGGTGGCCATAATTGGCGGGGCTCTTGTCAACCCGTCCCGAGGTCACGGCTGGGTAGCCGCCCTCGCGGACGGCATTGGCACGGTTGGGGCGTATTTCTCGCCCAACAAGAGCCTCGCCGACTTCGAGAACTTCCTTGTCGAGTTGGGCGCCGTCGTAGGCCGACTCCACCCTCGCCCTGTGCTGTTACTAGGGGATCTCAACGCCAAGTCATCGGCGTGGGGATCTCCGGTGACCGACGCTAGGGGCGAGGCGCTGGAAGAGTGGGCGGTCACGACCGGCCTGGTTGTCCTAAACCGGGGCTCGGTCCACACGTGCGTGCGGCAGCGGGGCGGATCTATAGTGGACGTCTCGTTTGCAAGCCCTGCTGTCGCAAGCCGTGTCCACGACTGGCGTGTCGCTGTGGAGGTGGAGACGTTGTCGGATCACAGATATATCCGGTTCGACGTCTCCACCCAGACCACCGGCGACCGTCGTCCATCGGCCCCGCGAATGGACGGCCCGCGCTGGGCGCGTAAGCGCATCGACAGGGAACTTCTCGAGGAGGCTGCTATTGTCCAGGCCTGGAGCCGGGAGTCGGCAACAGACGGACCCGTCGACGTCGAAGAGGGGGCGCTGTGGTTCCGCGGGGCGATGACGCACATCTGCGACGCGTCCATGCCCCGTGTCCACACGCATTCAGCGAGGCGCCAGGTGTACTGGTGGTCTGCCGAGATCGCGCGGCTACGTGTCGCCTGCGTGTCGGTCAGGCGCCAGTACACCCACTACCGCAGGAGACGTCGTCGGGTCCCTGACGAAGAAGCCGCGCTGTATGAGGTGTACCGCGCGGCGAAGGAGGCTCTGTGGCTGGCCATCGGCGAAGCGAAGACGCGAGCTAGGGAGGAGATGTTGGAGACTCTCGACGGAGATCCGTGGGGGCGCCCCTATCGGGCGGTTCGAGGGAAACTTCGAGCCGCGGCGCCCCCACTCACGGAGAGTCTCCAACCAGAGCTGCTGGAGGAGGTCGTCGCAGCCCTCTTCCCAGCAAGAGCGGAGCACACTCCACCGCCGATGGCTTTGCCCACAGCCGCAGAGCCTACAGAAGGGAACGCCATCAGCGTCCCAGAGGTGACACAAGGAGAGATGGGGGCGGCCGTGTTGCGGCTCCGGGCCAAGAACGTGGCTCCGGGGCCCGACGGTATACACGGCTGCGCGTTGGCCCTCGCTCTGAAGGAGCTAGAGCCCCAACTGAGAGGACTCTTCACAGCGTGCCTTGAGCAGGGCCGGTTTCCCAGTTTGTGGAAATCAGGTCGTCTGGTCCTGCTCAAGAAGGCGGGGCGCCCAGCGGACTCACCGTCCGCGTACAGGCCCATAGTGTTGCTGGACGAGGTCGGGAAATTATTCGAGCGAATTATCGCTGCCCGCCTCGTCCACCACTTGTGCAGAGAGGGGCCTGACCTGGCCGAGAGCCAGTTTGGCTTTCGGCACGGGCGCTCCACCATCCACGCAATATCGCGTGTGAGAGTCCTGGCAGAGGAAGCAGTGTCCCAGGGTGGGGTGATGTTGGCGGTGTCCTTGGACATTTCCAACGCCTTCAACACCCTGCCTTGGAGCTGCATTCGGGAGGCACTGCTGTACCATCGGGTGCCTCCCTACCTCTGCCACATCGTTGGGGCTTATCTCGAGGATAGGGGTGTCACCTACATGGGACGTGATGGCGGAAACCAGCGCCGCATGTCGTGCGGTGTTCCACAGGGCTCGGTCGTTGGCCCGCTCCTGTGGAACATCGGGTACGACTGGGTGCTGAGGGGCGAGCTCCCGCCGGGCGTGGAACTGACGTGTTATGCAGATGACACGCTGGTCACGGCCCGGGGGAGCTCGTACAGGGAGGCAGCGTTGCTGGCGACGGCTGCGGTTTCACAGGTGGTGAGCCGCATACGGCGCCTAGGCTTGGAGGTAGCCCTCAACAAGTCGGAGGCCATGGCCTTTCATGGCCCCCGGCGGGCGCCGCCGGCCGGATCACACATCGTGGTCGGGGGGTGTCGGATCGCTGTCGAGTCCACCATGAAATATCTGGGATTGGTGCTCGACAGCCGGTGGGACTTCGGCCCCCACTTCCGGCGGCTGGCGCCCAAGTTGATGGGCGCGGCTGGGGCGCTGTCAACGCTGCTTCCCAATCTGGGGGGCCCGAGCGCCGCCTGTAGGCGGCTTTACGTGGGGATCGTGCGATCCATGGCCCTGTATGGGGCCCCAATCTGGGCGGCTGACCTGACGGCCGGCAGCATCGCTGTTCTGCGAAGACCGCAGCGAGCGATGGCCGTCAGAGTCATCAGGGGATATCGCACGATCTCCTACGAGGCGGCCTGTGTACTGGCTGGATCCCCACCGTGGGACCTCGAGGCGAAAGTACTCGCGTCACTGTATCGGTGGCGCGAGGAAGCGCGGGAGCGAGGCGAGTGACTGACGGAGCGACACATGGAGCTTCGTCGGTCGCAGCTCCGCGCAGCCCTGGTGGCGAGCTGGCAGGACAGGCTTTCACGCCCTACCGCCGGCCTCGCCACCGTCGAGGCGGTCCGGCCAGTACTCGGGCCCTGGCTCGGGAGGAGGCACGGCTCCCTGTCGTTTCGGGCGACGCAGGTGCTCTCGGGGCATGGTTGCTTCGGGAAGTACCTGTGTCGCATAAACAGGGAGCCGGACGCCCGGTGTCACCACTGCGTCGACTGCCGGGAGGATACGGCGCGGCATACGCTGGCAGAATGTGCCGCTTGGGAGGAGCCGCGTCGTGTCCTCGTCTCAGAAGTAGGCAGTGACCTATCGCTGCCGGCCGTTGTCGAGTCGATGGTCGGCAGCGAGGGGTCCTGGGACGCGGTGGTATCCTTTTGCGAAACAGTCATGTCGCAGAAGGAGGCTGCGGAAAGGGAGCGGGAGATATCTTCCGCGCACCCTGCCCGCAGCAGGCGCACCGGGCGTCGGCGGAGGGCGGATAACGCCCTCTTCCAGCCCCCCTAAATGGGTCCAGGGGCGACGGATCTGGGGACATCCGTCGCCCCCTATTGTACGGACCCGAGATGGTGGCGCGTAGTGTTCCACGCGCGCCTCTCTGTGATGTATGGGGGGGAGTTTAACACCTCACTCCCCCCCAACGTGAGGAGGCCCGCAAAGGCGGGCCGGCACCAGTTGGGGATCGCGGAAGACATATTGGTTCCCGTGGTCCCCGACGTAGGTGTGGGACGGAACACCGGGGTGGTTTTAGTCAGTAAGAGTCTGACAGACCCCTCCGCCCACCCCAGGGCGGGGGACATCCATGAGGATTTCCACCTCGTGATCAAAAAAAAAAAAAAAAAAGGCAGGCGATGCGACGCCAAGGGGTTGATTGGTGAAACAAGGGTATTATGGTATTATACCGGACGACATTTTTTACCGTCTCGACCTTCAGATGGTGTGTTGTGTAACTAGAATAGAAGGCAGGAAGGCCTTCAGATTCATCATAGGTGACTAAAGGAGCGCGGGACGCGGGCGGACGGGGATGCGTGTGCGGCTCGTGCGCCTGCGAAAGATCAATGAGGCCGCCTATCGGCCGGCTTCAAAGGGTAGGACCGTGCTACGAAATCATTGATACATGCCGCACATTGAGTAGGGTGCGTGTAATTTGAGTTTCGATAGGTTTTTAATTGCTTTTTTGATTTTTTTTTTTCAAATTTCTGTTTTTGTTGTTCTAGTATGAAAATGTTACTTTAAATGTGTAGTATTTATTGCTAGAGCAATTTCATTACATGTTATTCAAAAATAAAAATATCAAAAATTTCTATGCCAAAGGCTTCTACTCCGTTCACCTATTACCCCCATTTTTTTTCAAGACGTTAAAAAATGTCACCCGGTATTATGCAGATGACTACAAATAGTTTCCACATACAACTATAAGTCCCAGGGTCTTGCCGGGTTCGCAGATATGTTCCAAAGAGTTACCGTGGCTCTGGCACAGCCATCTGAAGGAACACGGTGGCTTTTAGTCAATGAAAGTCTGACCCAAAAAAGGGGTGTGTCAAATCAAATCAAATCAAAAGTCATTTATTCAAATTAGGCTGAGGATCAGCACTTTTCGAACGTCAAAATTACAAACGACAGTCCCCCCAAAACTCCCACCCGTCGTGCACTTCCTAGTGCTTTAGCTGGGAAGAAGAAGTGGCCAATAAACTCCCCAGCAGCACTACTGTCTGTCCAGTTAGAAGAACTTGATTCTATACAATGGTATATAGTAAAACATTAAGAGACACAAATTAAATTAAATGATTTGCTATATGCCAGCTAGCTAACCCAATATACCAACAAATAAAATGAAAACTATACTCAAGCATAAGCAAAAAAATATGTATAATGTAAACATGGCTGCAAAAATAAAAGCCTAGCATAAAGGGCGTGACAGCTTACATATGCAATGCTGAATTATGTTCACATAGCTGTTACGACCTGAGTTACAACTCGAGGCCACAAATGATAAACTAGGACCATCGACGTAAAATAAATTAAACAGGTAAGTAATATTAATAATAATATCAACATCAAAGTCGGCAAGACGACCAGTCACCACAAGCAGCACCCATTCACGAGCATTACGCAAAGATCAGCCGTTGCCCCCCTCGTCATATTTGAGGGAAGGGGGTAACCCGACCCTCGACAATGTCAATGTAACAATTAGAATTAAATAGTATTATGGAAAATGCGGCTGACTACAAAGTTTTTCCGCTATTTGCAAATCCCATGTCATAAATAAAGTTTTACAATTCTAACTGCATGCTTTTAAGGATGTTCTAATGGAAAAATCACGCTCCACAGTGCTTGCAATGCAACTCCTATAACACACACACACAAAATTTCAGCTCCGTGTTTATTCACCAGTAGTACTTTTTGTGCAAATGCATTCGATCTCTCTTGTTCCTTTTTAACATTATTTTATTAGCTTGGTATGTATCTATGTAACGGAATTTTTGAACGTGATTTTCAGCCCCTTTATTACGTCGGATTGAAACTTTGCACTCAATCCATTAGTATATTATAAATGGGTAAGTGTGTGTATCTGTTTGTCCGTCTTTCACGGCAAAACGGAGCGACGAATTGACGTGATTTTTTAAGTGGAGATAGTTGAAGGGATGGAGAGTGACATAGGCTACTTTTTTTTCTTTTTTAGGTTGCTGGGGTGAACTTAGAAAAGCCGTGCTTTTCTCATGGACAATAAAATTGTATGTAGCATGTTCGCGTGTGTCCAATGCCCATAATCTTTACATTCTATCCCCAAATGGAAATACATAATTTCATAAATATGTACCGTTATCTTGTGGTGCCGGACGTAAAGAATAACACCACCCCATTTCTTCCCGTGGGTGTCGTAAAAGGCGACTAAGGGACTTACTAAAGAATGGGCAGCAGCGTTCTCTATGCATTTTACCACCATACTGCGATCGCCAACCCGCCTGCCAAGCGTGGCGATTATGGCAAAGCCCCCAAATTGGGGGAGGCCTAAGTCCAACAGTGGACGTCTTACGGCTGAAATGATGATGATGATGATCTTGGCCAGACCAACCCGCACTGGGCCCGCGTGGGAAATTACGGCCCACTCCTTCTCACCGAGAGGAGGCCTGTGTCCCAGCAGTGGGAACAATATAGGCTGAATATGACGATCCTGGCCAGGATCACCAGGATAGCATAAAAAAATATACGATTTGCTTTTGGAGCTTGCTGAACTAAAATGTAGAAAATAATGGAAAAAAGCGTGGGTTGCTTTTTGAGGTGTTTTTTATTGATATCAAGCACCCCATGCTTTTTCCATTATTTTCGACTTTTTAGTTTGGTTACCTATGATAGCATATTTTTAGGGTTCCGTTGCCAAATGGCAAAAAACGGAACCCTTATAGATTTGTCATGTCTGTCTGTCTGTCTGTCCGTGTATGTCACAGCCACTCTTTTCCGAAACTATAAGAGCTATGCTGTTGAAACTTGGTAAGTAGATGTATTCTGTAAACCGCATTAAGATTTTCACACAAAAATAGAAAAATAAAACAATATTATTTGGGGTTCCCCATACATAGAACTGAAACACAAAAAAAAAATTTTCATCAATGGGTAATGGGTATCTATGGATAGGTCTTCAAAAATGATATTGAAGTTTCTAATATCATTTTTTCTAAACTGAATCGTTTGCGCAAGAATTCTAAAATAAGGGAATGATAAAACTAAAAAAATATATGATGTACATTACCATGTTAACTTTCACCGAAAATTGGTTTGAACGAGATCTAGTAAGTAGTTTTTTTTTTAATACGTCATAAATCGTAAACCACAATTTACCTTTCATTCAGTCAACTCAAATATAAAAAAAAACATTTAATTTCATAAACATAAACCTTATGCATAAACCGTGAATACCTGCAGGTTTGTACGGAACCCTCGGTGCGCGAGTCCGACTCGCACTTGGCCAGTTTTTTTAGATTTTCATACTGTTTTAATTCCATTTTTGCTATCTTTGAGCTCCACTGGCCTCGCATCTAATATGTTGAGTCAGGAAATTTATTATGAGCAGAGTTACATCCCTGTATCTTTATTGTGACCGTAAATAAAGCTGTGAGGTCGGACGTAAGAGTTGAGATGAGGTACGCGTTGGTTAAGAGGCTGTATAGGAAAATTTTCCAATTCCGCAGATTTACGTGATTTTACAGTTAAAATACTGTATTTTTGAAAAATAAAACGCATCTTATGAAAGACCATTTCAATTATGGTGAAATGAATGAGGTACCTTTGTAGTTTTATTGTTTAATTTTGATTAATCGACCTCAAATGGGCTGTTTTGTAAATTTTGTTGTAAGAGGTTTAGAATATAATATATTTACGAATCATTGATATATACAATGTATTGCTGTGAAAGAGAGAAAGAGCTCAACACAATGCATGAAAAGAGAGAAAGAGAAAATGGGTAAAGAATGCTTTTGATATCGGCTACTCAGAACTCTAGACTCTAGATCCTAAAAGTATAACAACAGACATAATCATTAGAACTGAGTTCAAAAGAAATCAATTTCATGGAAATGTTAACAACAGAAATAAACTTTAGTTCAAAAGAAATCCGTTTCCTGAAAAGGAAGCAATATATTAAAAAGAGTTCATTTCAGCCGTAATACGTCGACTGCTGGACATAGGCCTCCCCCAATTTGGGGGGCTTTGCCATAATCGCCACGCTTGGCGGGCGGATTGGCGATTGCAGTATGGTGGTAAAATGCATGGAGAACATTGCTGCCCATTCTCTAGTAAGTCCCGTAGTCGCCTCTTACGACACCCACGGGGAGAAATGGGGCGGTAAATAATCATTTAAAACAACCTATATCTCACAAGTTAATATTCGACAAAAATATAGAAGAATTTCATCAGCTATAGTAATTGAAACGAGATTTCATTTTGTGCATTAAAATTTATGGAAATCCAGTATTTTATCTGTAAAGGTACGTCTGTAAAGTTAAGTAAATCAACAAAATCAAAAACATTTTGAATACGACCTCCGTGCAAGGTTTCATATCCTAATAAAATTATAAACGCGAAAGTTTGTATATATGGATGTATAGATGCATGGATGTTTGTTCCTCTTTCACGCAAAAACTACTGACCCGATTTGGATGAAATTAGGCACACAGATAGTTTATAACCTGGATTAACACATAGGGTACTTTTTATCCCAGTAGTAAGTTCCCGCGGGATATTTTCCGACCTCCACGCGGGCGAAGCCGCTGGCAAAAGCTAGTTATCTTATAAATGATAATTAATTTTAACTAAAGCACTTTTACATGTCAATCATTTTCTTTTTTAAGACTAAATGAGGTCGTCGCTTCCTACCTGACTACTCTGAGAAGAAAGGCCGAAAGAAACTCAGAGGTCACAGTCTCTTTTAAAGTCCAGACATAATCTTGGTCACATCATATGAAGACCATGTGAATGTTGTCTGAAATGGTGTTTTAAGGAAAGAACCACACAGATAGTGTGGACCTGTCCAATCAGTGCACGCAATTATCAGTATCATACAGCTCAACTCAGGACACAAGGAGCACAACGATACGACGAACAATGGTGTCGATTCCCTTATTCGCAAACTAAACTAAATTTAAGTTCATTGCATCTTTTTCTTTCTATTTCATTAAGGAAAGGACGGAAGATACATTTTAGTTTAGTCCTGTCAAATTAATCAGCGCTTGACGTAAATTTTCGTAATTTTAGTAGGCAAGTTTTTAATCACGTCTAAACTTGTATGGAGTAGTGACAGGCGCTGATTAATTTGACAGGACTAAACTAAAAATTTTCTTTTGTCCTCTTCTTAATGAAATACAAAGAAAAAGATGCACTGAACTTAAATTTAGTTTAGTTTGTGAACGAGGGAATCGGTACCAATACCAAAGAAAGGACATGTTGGTAGGACGCATTAAGTACTCAAACTGTCAGATTAACATAATCACATTATTTTTCATATGAATATCGACAAATATTCGTACAAAACATTCTTTTTTTATATTTGGTTTTTTTACTGAAAAGATAATGAACGTGGACTCAATCAAAAATTTTAAATTGGAATTTAGGGTACGACGACTTCTGATGACGGAGATTTTTTTTCATTTGAATAATCTGGTGGGCAAATTTCCTTTTTTTTTAATATTGACCGAACCCTGAACTAATTATTGCTCAAATACCACGCATTTTTAAATCTTCAACTGTGAAGTTTAACAATGGTCCTTTGTGACAAGGTAGACCGCGTAATCATATTCTCTTACGCTTGCTGCAATTTCCAGTTCAGTATGAGGTAATAAATTGATCACTAGCAGACAGCTGTGCTGCTGGGGAGTTAGTTGCCCTATTTCTTCTTCCCAGCTAAAGCGCTAGGAAGTGGTGATGGCGGGTGTTTTGAGGGACTATCTTATGTAATTTTTGAAGTTCCAAAACTGCTTATTTTCAGTCCAATTTAAATAAATGACTTTGGATTTTTGACAGCTGCATCCAGTTAGACTGAAAGCTGACCTAAAAAAATAAATAAAAGGCTGGGCAGATGGTGAATATGGTATCGCCAATAATTTTTTTTTACGAATGACTCCTCTTTTTTTTTTGGATGGGAAATCATCAAATGACTTCACCCGCTCTGGGCGGAGCGGGAGGGCGTGTCAGACTTTTACTGACTAAAACCCACCCGTGTTTCTTCAGTTGCCCATGTGCCTGGGTCACAGTATCTCTTTCGAACAATCTCGCGACCCTGGCAGGGAATGACACCTCTCAGGTCAAATTATGAGGTTCTTGAATGCTTAACTGGACTTGGACTTGGCTACCTTAATAAATTAAAGGCTTAAAACTAAATCGACTACTCGCTAAGGGCACCCCCTGTGGGTTACGGATCTCGGCATAGAGCATCGTCGGTAGAGGGCAGCAAGGGACGGGCTGGATAAAAATCATGTGATGGCCAACACGTCATGTCAATCTGATTTTTAAGAGTGTTTGCGATCCTTTGTCAATGTCATAGACTATGACGTTACACCAAGCGCGCCAAAATGGAGGGCGTTTATGGTGCCCGTGGTTGGCTATTTCAAACTATTTTTTTGTTTTCTTTTTAGCGTTTAATATTTTGTGCTATTAGATGCTTAGAGCATATAACCTAATTAGATGCCGTTGTAAAATATACAGCCTATAATGTTCAGCACTTCTTGAACGTCAAATTTACATAGAATAGTCTCGCAAAACGCCCGCTCTTCACCACTTCCTAGTGCTTTTCGACAAAAGTGTGCTAGGTATGGCCCCGAAAATATAAAATAATATACCAGCAGCTATTAGAAGTAAAGATTGTCTGGGATCTTTTAAGAGGTCTTTATTTAATTTCCTTTTAGATTGATGTTACTACTCCATCACCGAATTTACTACTGATAAAATTGGAGATATGACGGTTCCGACTTACTTATTAAACACTCATGATTTTATTTATTTGCCTTTGTATAAATAAATGTGTTTAGTTATAATAGATTGTAAGACCTTACCTAACTGTTATATTTTAAATTGAATACTATTTATTTTTTATAGTGTAATCTGTTTGCATGCCACCTTAATTTAATTGTTTGTTTGTTTTAATTTTGTACGCCATTTATTGGCAAAACATAGTGCACATATTTATGACATGGACTATCTGTAACTATACCTATGGTTAACAAAATAAATGATTGATTGATAAGATGGGAAAAAGATCAATCAATTACTTATACCGGGGCCCCCGGGCTACAAGGTCCACTGCTCTCCAAATGGCGACGCAAACTGCTGATTTTTTTTGTAAATACCTGCATATTTTCTATAACAAGTCAATGTAATAAATCCAGTTTTTAACAACAAAAACCCTTTGTATCGTCACTTGTTTCCAGCACAACACGCTACCCCAATTTAGGGAAACTGGGGCGATTCATAACGTTATTATTAGTAGTCCTAAAACTCTGGGAATCTCTATTGAACCCTTTTCCCCTTTTTCCTCGTACAAATTGAGTTAACGGGGAAAGTTTTTATTTAGATTGTGTCCTGTATATGTTAAGGGGTGTAGGGTACGGGATATTGTGTGTTAAAATGGAATGTGAGTTGCGTAATGTCCAGTTTTGAATGGATCATTGTGCTTGACAATAAGTCATCATCTACGTAGGTTTTTGGTAGGCTTCTAGTCTAACCGGATGTACTTTATTTCTCAAAAAGAATTCAATTCACTTATATGAGAAAAAACTTATTTCTATTAAGACGCTAGCTTCTGCCCGTGACTTCGTCCACGTAAAATTTTTGCTCCCGTAACCCTTCCCGTCGATCGAATCGCCTGTCAGTTTTCATCTATTTTTCGTTGCTGCTCCACTCCTTTTGATTGTAGCGTGATGTTATATACCTTGCTTAATAAATAGGCTACCCAACACAAAAATAATTATTCAATTCGGATTAGCAGTTTTGAAGCCTATTCAATACAAACAAACAATCAAACCTTTCCTCTTTATAATAATATTGCGACTATAAATTGAGATGTAAGCTATCCTATCTTTCAAGTTGGATCAAACTGCGTCAGTCTGAGTCTGGCGACGATGGAAAGAGACCAGACGGAATGACCATAATGCCCTGGAAGGTAGGCAGGCCTCTGGTGTGGGACGCGACATGTGTCGATACCCTTGCGCCATCCCATCTTCCCTATACGACGGACTGGGCCGGGGCGGCTGCAGCAGGTAAGGAAACCTCAAACGGCGAAAATATTCCAATCTCCTTGGGAGTTATATATTGCAGCCGTTTGGGGTTGAAACACTAGGGCCATGGGTTCTGAGTGCTCACTTGGTTTATCGAGACATAGCCAAGCGGTTGGTCGACTCCTCACGTGACCAGAGGGCTGGCCTATTTTTTGGCCAAAGAATCAACATTGCATAGCAAGCTGCCAGCCTTTTGGGCACTTTTCTTTATGACAGTGATAAGGACGAGTTTTTTGATGCTCTGTGATTCTTTTATCTCTGTTTTTAGATGCTTGTACATATCTATGCTAATATTATAAAGCTGAAGAGTTTGTTTGATTGAACGCGCTAATTTCAGGAACTACTGGTCCGAATTGAAAAAATATTTTTGTGTTGGGTAGCCTATTTATCGAAGAAAGCTATAGGCTATATAATATCACGCTACAACTAAGAGGAGCGGAGTAATGAAAAATGTTGCAAAAACGGGGAAAATCGCACGGGTAGGCGATTCGACGCGACGGGAAGGATCGGGGAAACAAGAAATTTAACGCGGATGAAGTCGCGGGCAGAAGCTAGTTATTAATATTACCTTAAAAAACACAAAAAAGCCACTACCTAAGATTTTAATTATGAGTTGTAGGTATTCGAGTATAATGTCAAATTATGACAAGATGATAATGAAGTAAGCATGTAATTAATCAAATAAACATCGTATTTTGGGAGCATACATACTACATTGTACCGTGTGGTGCCGGACGTAAAGAATAACACCACCCCATTTCTTCCCGTGGGTGTCGTAAAAGGCGACTAAGGGACTTACTAGAGAATGGGCAGCCGCGTTCTCTACCAATTTTACCACCATACTGCGATCGCCAACCCGCCTGCCAAGCGTGGCGATTATGGCAAAGCCCCCCAAATTAGGGGAGGCCTAAGTCCAGCAGTGGACGTCTTACGGCTGAAGTGATGATGATGATGACATACTACATAAACTCATGTGTTTTACCCGTGGCGGTAGGCAGAAACTACGGAACGCAGCCTGCTACATTTCATATATGCTCCTTTTGCTTCGTTGATGTTTATTTTGGGAGCAGTTTGTAGAAATTTACATAATTATGCCGTTTATGAGATACCAGGGAAGCCACATGTGCAGAAGGCATTATTGCCAAACTTCCTTGTCTTTAACGTAGTAACTTATCTTTATGCTTTTTGGCACGAAGTACTTTATCGTAGCTTGCGGTAGAAGTAAAATTAGAAATCGTCACGTAACAAAAAAAGGTGTTACTAAACGATCTTTTTATTTTTTACAACAGAAAGTGACATAGAGTAAAATAATTTTCAAGGTTTTTAAGGGTGCTGAAAATAATAGTAAGGTAATTATGGAAATCCAAGATGGCGCATGAGAAATGTAAAAAAAATTCATCATGGGTGTCGCTTTAATGGTTTTTGAGAGCACTGAAGCCAATAGTGATGTCAAAATGACGACTGCGAATATTTTCATATTTTCCATCATGGATGTCGCTTTAAAGGTTTTCAAGGGTGCTGAAGCCGGTAGTAAGGTAAAAAGAAAGTTTGAGTTTTTACAGATAATAGATTCGGAGTTGAAGAAAGAGCGTAGGAATTTCGTTCTTGACGGAAGTTCCCTGATCTCACACGTTTTTGAATTTGATATGGACACGTAAATATTTTGATAATGACTCATATTGACAACTCTTTCACTGCCTCATTTATGTATATAATGTAGATTGCACTGCATACCTACCTACTTCATTTCATCTACATCATTTCAGCCAAAAGGCGTCCACTGCTGAAACACAGGCTTCCCCCAATACGGAGGGGGGGGGGGGGGTTTGCCATAATCGCCACGCTTAGCAGTCAGGTTGGTGATCGCAGTATGGTGGTAAAATGCATATAGAACGCTGCTGCCCATTCTCTAGTAAGTCTCTTAGTCGCCTCTTACGACACCTACTGGATGAAATTTAATGTTGCTATTCTTTACATTCAGTACCACACGGAACAAACCTACTTCATTTGGGTCAAATTAAATGGCCGGCAATAATTCTGTGTACAAATTCCGAAAACATAAAAAAGCTCACATTTCAAATACAGCTGTAAAGCCACAAATAATTATAATTAACGACCATTTTTGTTGCCAGCCGACTAAATGTAGATTATTTATTTAACTGACTTTTGCCGGATTTAAAATTATGCCTGTATTCCTCAAACGGGTAGCCGAGGGCCTCGGGGCTAATTAATAAAAGCAGTACAGATTGATCGAAGTTTTACCGCGGAGCGCTTGCCGCGGTCCGTTTGTGGATGGGTGACCATCCAGTACATATCCGCGACATATGGTACATTGGCGTGTGCTAGCTAATATATTATGGCGATTTTTTTTTTGTGTTTCATTATTGACAAATGGCATATCATTTAATATTTTGTTTCATAGTGTTATTTTTTTACTATTGTAAAGAATCAAGTTCTTTTTACTGAACAGACAGCCGTGTTACTGGGGAGGTTGTTGCGCCACTTCTTCTTCCGAGCTTTTTTTTAACCGAATTCTAAAAACGGGGAGGTTCTATGTTCCACTGTATCCTCCAAATGTAGACCGATTTCAAAAATTCTTATTTTAATTGACTTTGCTTTGATAGTTTTTGCGTTAGCTCCGATAATTCGTATTTAATTAAGTTTGATTATCATGATGCTACTCTAATACTTTCTGTCACTGTCAGGCCAGTAGTGGTATACGCATTAGTGCGGGGTAGATACTATAACTAAAAAGTGAAAAATAAACCTGTTCATTCGACCCGTGCTGCTACGAGCTCCTATAGTCCCTATCTTAAACCTCTTTTAATAAAACAAAAGAATATCAAGTGTCTAGGCAGATTAGATCCCTCTTTTTAACCTTTCGAGTAAAGTAGACATGATATGACATAGGAACGTGACACGAAAATTCAAGGACAATCCCGACGGATAGATTTGAAATGGGTCCGAGATGTATGTACCTACGGAGTAATACGGGCGGATAGTTTCCATAGTTGTGCGGATAGTTTTGGTTTATTACACGCTTTATATTAGCTTCACTTGTATGTTTGTATGTTCGTATGTTAGTATGTTTGTATGTTTGTTTGTAACCGACTCCTTATAGCGCGATTTTGGCCCCACTTTAAACGACCAGATTTCATTCAAACTCTGTAGACTTATCGAGGACCGATGACAATACTATAATTTCATAAATTTGTGCCATTATCCTTGCCAGGGTTACCAGGACAGCAAAAAAACTGTCTTCGAAAACTACGCTGCCATACGTCACAAACTACGCTGACATACGTCTCAAAATTCGAAACACCCTAAAAAAGAAATAATAGTTTAAAAAAACTAAAAAACACGCTTCCATAGAAAAACAAACTAATAAAAACTTTTTACCAAAAAATTTAACCGCCGGAAAAACTGAAAAGCAAAAAATAATAAACCTTAAAATTATGAGTCGGCGCTTTGAATTCAGATCTTTGTTCATTGATTTTCCAGCGCCGACTCATAATTTTAAGGTTTATTATTTTTTGCTTTTCAGTTTTTTCGGCGGTTAAATTTTTTGGTAAAAAGTTTTTATTTTATATTTTTTTGTGGCTTTAATACACTTATAATACTTGGCAAGGTATACCCTATCCAATGAATAAAGAATTATCAAAATCGGACTATTCTGTATAAAGTTATGCGTGGTTAAACATAACAATCAGTGAGTGAACAATCAATCATCCCCTGTTTTCTGACCCTTAGGGTTTGATTTTGTTTTTTAAATTTATATGGGACCACCTTCGGAGTATACCCTTTCCAATAAAAAAAAGAATTATCACAATCATACTACTATGTAAAAAGTTATGCGTGGTCATAAATAAAAAAAAAAAAAAAAAACAAAACAAAAAAAAAAAAATATACGCGTCGAATTGATAACCTCCTTCATTTTTTTCGTCGGTTAAAAAGTAGAAAATAATGGAAAAAAAGCGTGGGGTGCCTGATATCAATAAAAAAATACCTTAAAAAGCACCCCACGCTTTTTTTCCATTATTTTCTACTTTTTAGTTTGTTTTTCTATGGAAGCGTGTTTTTTAGTTTTTTTTATTAACGTAGAAAGCTAGTGGGTTGAACCCAGACAGGCACTATCATTATAACCATTTCAGTCAAAACATGTCCACTGCCTGACATAGGTCTGTATCAGTGATAAAAGCGTTATAACCTGATTATGCTATTCTTGTTAAAGCTGTGTTTTGTAACTAGATGAAGTATATAAAATAGTTGTCGGCTTCTTACCCGGACTTGCCTATGGCTACCTTAATAAATTAAGGTCTCTAGCCTACGGTGGAGGTGTGTCCTGCCTGGGTGGAGCACCGCCATGTCCTCGTGGAGGCGATCGGTGGCGGAGACCTCTCTCGTCCGGCCCTGGTGCGAGCCATGGTACGGAGCGAGAGGGCATGGGAAACTGTCACCTCTTTCTGCGAAGCAGTAATGCTAGCGAAGGAGGAGGCGGAAAGCGTGAGGGAGTGGCAATCTTTGCGCCCTCACATCCCTAGCCGCCACAGGAGGAGATGCCCCGGGCGTCGGGAGTCGATCGCAGACTCCCAGTCACCGCAGGCGCGGGCTTGCGGGCAATGGGTAGCTCGCCGCCCGGTAAGGACCAGGCCGTGTCGACGGCGCGTAGTGTTCCACGCGCGCCTCAATGAGATGTCAGCAGTACTGAAGGGGTCTGCTAGGACCGATGCCTGCCAGGGTCGCGAGATTGTTCAAACGAGATACCGTGGCCCTGGCATATGGGTAACTGAAGGAACACGGGTGGATTTTAGTTAGTAAAAGTCTGACACGCCCTCTCGCTTCGCCCAGAGCGGGAGAAGTCATTTGATGATTTCCCATCCAAAAAAGGGCCTCCAGCCAGAGCTTAGAAAACTTAAAACAAAGAGCGACTACTCGCTAACGGCACCAAGTCCAGTTAAGCAGCAGACAACCTCATAGGTTGACCTGCAAGATGTCATTAAAAAAAAAAAATAGCTAAGTGCACCCCCTGTGGAGTACGGATCTCGGTTTAGGGCGTCACTGGAGGAGGACAGCACAGAACACGTTCATAATTTGCACATACAATAACAGAAATTAACACACTGACAGTGGGCCTTGCACGAACGCGTCGAGTGAATGCATCGTACGTTGGCATGATTTTTAATCGACTTTAAAAAAAAGGAGAAGGTTCTCAATTCGACTGTATTTTTTTATATTTTTATGTTTATTAGCTGATAATTACTTTTGACTGTGTGAACCGATTTTGATGTTTTTTTTTAAATGCTGGTGCTTCCCGTGTGGTCCCATTTCAATTTGGTACAGTTCTGACAATGGCATCCATGAGAAAACCATATAAGTCTTAAATTTGCATTAAGTATGTACGCGACAAATGGACGAATAACTCAATATTACGCCAACCAATTTCGATGATTCTTTTTTTATTTGAAAGCTAGTGCTTCCCGTGTGATCACATTTTAATTTGGTTCCATTCTGACAAGGGAAACCGTGAGAAAATCATATAAGTCTTAAATTTGCATTAAGTATGTGCACGACAAATGGACGAATATCGCGATTAGATTAGTTCGGGGTACATACCATAACAAAAAGTTAAAAATAAGAACTTTAATACGGATTCTGAGACACCGACTTCCGAAATTAAAGTTATCTTTCACTTTGTAGTGTTTTTTTAAGGAAGTCGGTTGTTATTTTTTTGTAAATAGGTTTTTTCCGTATTTATTTGTGAAACTAATTGTGCTAGATGAAAAAAATTTAAACCAAACTGACGTAGGACAGTTCTATTTTCAATAAAAGCGCAGAAAGCATGTTTAAATGCTTATGCATTTGATAAAGTAAAACAAAACAGCCTTCGCTAGCTGCCAGCTCTATGTAATAAGCTCATTAATTTACAGAAGGGTCCACAAACACATTCAAATAATTAATTTAAATAAACACCAACTCAAAACCAAGTTACAAAACTGGCTGTTTAATCAGGACTATTCCCGTACGGAAGACCTTATTTCAGAATTAATGTAGGCACTATTAATCATTATTTATTCTACAAACACGAATAAATAAACACATGCAACATCACATGAATATACCACACACTACACGCACTCCCACAAAACACCCTCTCCCCTCTCATACACCACACCACACCACACTCCATCCCAATTCTCATCCCATCCCCCACACACATACTCACACATACATATAGCAAATCAGGTCATTATGGGTTTATTGTTAGAATCACACTCTTAAATAAAGGTTTATTTTGTATACATAGTAACTAGTAGAACACTGACTCCTAGGTCACAGGGTTTCCCTAGTTTAGGAGGCAGGGTTTTCCACTATTTGTGCAGCCTTTTCCCAAAAACCAATTTAACTACCTATGTGAATTGTTATTGTTATTGTATACAAAGGTTTTTTGTGTCAATAAACTTATTTTATTTTATTATTTAATTTTAATTCTACAGTTTTAAATAAATTTAAAAATGAATTCACGGATCAGAGGATTAATGGTATTTCTTTAGTTGATTCAATTTTCTTTATCATTATTAAATAAGATATAGTTTATGGTTAACATTTTTAGAATAGTGTGTCGTAAAATGTGTTTAAAGCTCCGTTTTTAGGATTGTTTTTATTAAGATGCCATTTTATTTTTATGAAATATTTTCGAATAAGTCTTTTCTTTGAACGTTAGACATTATACTTATTTTGTTTTCTGGGTTGTAACATGTACCAAGACGTCTAACTGTGCGACAAAAAATTGAACGTTTAACAGTGTCCTACGTTTGTGCAGCACCTTAAATGACTGCTCATTTACTTAATGATTACGTCTCGCATTCGTGCTAGGACTTAAATTGAAAAAAAAAAAAAACTTGACAACAACCTTGCTTCTCTTCTCATCATAGTATTCTTGGTCTTCTGCTCTTCAATGATGAATATAAGTACAGTCAGCAAGTAGTTTCCGCCGGCCTACAGTCTCTCAACAGCTGAAGGCCGAAAGAAACCCCTGCTGACCGTACCGTGTTCTTCTTTCTTCTTCTCTTGATGTATCTTCTTTCTTGCAATTATAATTATATAATGCTAGTTTCAAAACAGAACATATAAAAATCTAAAGCTTATCTAGTAAACTATTTGAAATCATTACCCCGTTTCTAGGGTTGAAAGTAAATTCACATGAAATACAAGAATTCGATGCGTGGCTTTTGGCTAGTTTGTGTGTATTTTATGAAGTGAAATGTGTTTTTTTTTCTTCATTCTTCTAAACGCTGTTTACATCGCTTCATGTAATTTCCTATATGTATGCTGGAAGAGATTTCTTTAGAAATAAGCATCGCCTTTGTGGTAATTTTTCCGCTCTTTTCTTCTTGTCTGTATATGTGAATACATAAATGGCTTTGCATGCTAAGTTTAGCGAATTGTATTAGATACTGTAAAATAACCCGACCATCTGTAATGTACTACAATTCTTGCAAAATAAATTTCATTTCATTTCATTTCATTTCATTTCAATAAATAAAATCAGAAGTAAAAGAGACTTTCCATAACACAGTTGTTACATAAACTACCCACACGAGTATTTCAGCATGAATTAATTTAAAATCGGTGGCCAAAAGTCGATGCTATCGCGACAGCTCGACGAAAAACCCCACTACTATGGAATACGTCCACAATTATCCGATAACCACCAGTAAACCGAAATACCCCGGCGTGTATCAGAAAACGAATAGTTTTGCATATCAATCGTCGTTTTAGGCAATGGTGAAGATGTAAATCTTTCCTTTATTTTATAACCGTGACATTTTTATGGTCTTACAACGGCAGCCCCCTTTATGTATCCAATGACTACTACACATCCATAAAAAAAACAAAAACTTTTGATTAACAAAAAAATAAAAATGTTATTCAATGATGACGCAAGACGTAGTTTGAAAGATATTTTGTCTCATAGAAAAAGGAGATGGAATGATCTAGTCGACTCGTGCACTGGGTAGGTATGTTCTCTTACGCCTGATACATAAACATTGTTAACAGGGTGTTTCATAATTCTAACGCATTATTTATTTTTCTTAGTACCTATTATCTTAATTAATGGTAAGTATTTTTTAATCACGCCTAGAGGTATATTATGTCGGATACATTGAGTGGACAACCTTTGTAAATGACTAAAATGTCACGGTGTATATTACGGGAAAACCCCGTACTAAATATCACAATTTAATCATTGATTAATTTCGTCCGTGTCTCGATCATAAACTACGTGTGTTGTATCGATCACTTAAGTAGCACCTGCTACTCGTAAGTTTTGTCTCTGCTTCACCCTAAGGTTGACTGGTAGAAAATGCCTCAGGCATTAAGCCCGCATTTTAAAAGTGCTTTTGATTTCAAATTGTGCGTAAAGTTTTTGTTAAAAATAAAATAAATTAATTGTTCTGAAAACAGCGCAAGTGCGGTACTCCTGCACCCCAATTGCGTGAATCTGAATAATTATGACGATTATTTCTAATCCATCCTACAAATGCAAAAGTTTGTGAGGATGGATGTATGTGTATGGTATGTTTGTTACCCTTTCACGAAAAAACTACTGAACGGATTTGGATGAAATTTGGCACACAGATAGTTTATAACCTGGAATAACACATAGGGTACATTTTATCCCGGTAGTATGTTCCCGCGGGATAATTTCCGACCTCCACGCGGGCGAAGCCGCTGGCAAAAGCTAGTTGCTTAATATATTTGAAAAAGTTTGCTCAATGTCAATGTCGCGTTCTGTCAATGTTATTGTCAAAAGTAAAACTATTTCTAGTGATAGTATGATACGCAATTACCCCTCAGATCAGACCATGACCCACTTACTGGAGTGTCCTAAGTGCCCGTTCACCTTTATCTCAGTTGTTCTAAATAATGCCACTGATGCCGCAATAAACGTGGCCATCTACTAGGCTAAAACTTTACAAAAAATAAAGAAAGTGTACAAGTATCATCGACAGGAAAAGAAAATGTTCAAAAGCAGCACTTACTTCAGCCCAGCAACAATTTCCATAGCACCGTTGAAGTTGCCGATGTTCCAACAAGTCAGGGCGACTCGGAGTACACACGCCAGAGCCGCCTTCCTGTCTTCAAGTGACGGATGAGAGAGCACCAGCTCTGTGACCCACGCTGATACCTAGAGACAAAAGAACAAGGGTAAATGTCGCGTTTCTGCTAGTTGGTGATGTCGTAAAAATCAAAACATTTATTTCAATTAAACCAATTCCGTAAACTTGGTTATTTACTGAACAAAAAAGGCCCAACTTAAGATTTGCCAACGGACAATGGAGCGCAGCATAATAGGTAGCAAACGTACAGACTCAGGTACAAACACCACTTGTATTTGGGAATGATATCTGGTATCCCAGCCTATAAGGTTGTCGGCTGCTTACCCGGACTTGCTTGTGGCTACCTTAATAAAGCCTCCAGTCAGGCTTTAAGGGGTACAACTTTAGAGCTGACAAGGGACACCCGGATGGAACGAAGTCCCTTTCCAGGATTCATTATTGTTATTATTTTTTATTATTTATTATGTACAAAAAACCTGTATACACTCAACAAAAATATTCTCTCTTTCTCTCTCTCTCTCTCTACTCACAACAAAAAAAAAAAAACAAAAAACAAATTCAAACAACAAAATATATACGGTCGAATTGAGAAACCTCCTCCTTTTTTTGAAGTCGGTTAAAAAGTGTCGTCGTTTTTCTCTTAATTTCCGTCTAGCCTCCTTTCGCAATGCGCCATAAGGAACTTCGTTCCAAAGACTTAAACTAGAGCAACTATTTGCAAAGGGCACTCCCTGTGGGGTACGGAGCTCCGCTTAGGGCATCGCTGGTAAAGACTAGCAACGGACGGGCTGGGTCGGAATGAACGTGGTGGTGACACAAAAATTAAAACTTTTATCTAAACCAACTCCACAAACCTGGTTATTTACTGAAAAAAACTTTTTTACAAAAAAAAAAAAAAAAACAACCGACTTCCTTAAAAACATGTCGGCAGCAATATTATTTAACAACTGCGAGAGACGGCGACTAGATGGCGCTAGTGGAACGTGCACCGGAAGCATCATAGACAAACCTTCACTCTTTCGATCATTTGACGTAATGTACAGTTCAGTAAAATATCGTAACTACCCTCGGCCACTAGCGACCGCCTTTATAAGGAGCTGCGCTGTTGAGACGGCACGCATTTCAAACGGATGCGTCTTGGTGCACGGACCACTGTCTCTCGACAGTCAGTACTGCCCGGTTATTGGATGTGGAACACTGTGTACACAGTTAGTACTATCCTTATTGCGGTGGGTGCATGGACCACTGTCCCTGACAGTCAGTACTGCCCTATGTGACCGCCCTCACTGCCTTTATTCGTTATTTAATTCAGTTTTATTTCATTTCTACATTTCCTAGATTTAAGATAACTGATTGTTCAATTAAATTAAAATTAGTGTATTGTATTGCCATAACTGAGTTTTACTTCTGATGTCTGGACCAAACCCGACATCAGAAGTGGGATCGGATTTTCCGCCCACCTCTGGCACTTCATCATCACAAAATATGCAGGAAGATATTCCGCTACCCACAAATAGTTTAGAAGCATTTCTTTCAAAATTAACTGATGCTCTACTACCCCGGTCCAATTCAGCACCACAACCTTTCATAGCGTTAGTACCTTTTGATCCTGACGACCCCAATTCAGACATAGGGGGCTGGTGTCGGCTGTCAGACACTATAATTAAAAGCAAAAATTTGAAAGGTGTCGATTTAATCATGACATTGACCCATTGTCTTCGAGGCCGCGCAGCTACATTACTGACCAAGATACCTCCCAGTCAATATCAATGGGACGATATACAGGAGACTTTAAAAGCTCAGTTCTCTCGCCCTATGCTTATTCAGGATCACTTTGACAGTATCCTCAAATTTCAACTTAATTCTAATGAGACCCCTGCTCAGGCATGTTTACGTCTTTGGCAATTGATTGAAAATATCCCGGACGCAAGATTATCTGAAAAGGTTGTGACAGGCTTTGCCATTTCTATATTATCTCAGTGTGATGTTCAAATACGTCGTGAACTAAACTCAACTGTGGTAAATGACAAATCCCAGCTATTTCGAGTACTGCGAGGCATATCTTTGAAGAGAAAATCAGAACTGCCTGAGTCGACCGATTCTGATGTCAAACGCTCTCGTTCTACGTTTGGCTTTCGTGGCAACTGCAACATATGTGGCAGGACTGGGCATCGTGCGGCTGATTGCCGTGAAAGAAACAAATCGCTTAATCGCTCTGTAGTTGCGGATAAACGTGTCAACCAGAAGCCACAAGTGACATGTTACGCGTGCGGGGAGCCAGGCCACGTTGTGTCCACCTGCCCAACGAGGGTTGATAATACGAAGAAGGAACAAGTCGCTACTGGAAGCAAAGAAGTCAACGTGTGCTCGAGAATTGTTCGAGGTATTATGAACTGTAATAGTATGACATTTCCCTTTATTTTTGATTCCGGTTCAGAGTGTAGTTTAATTAGGAAAAGTTTTTCACACCTTGTTGTTGGACAAAGATCGCATGACTTTATCAACATGACTGGTATTGGAAAGAGTATCATTAGTAGCACAGAGCAAATCATTTGTAACATAAAAATTCAAAGCGTTGAAATTAGCGTCACTCTTCATGTAGTTCCAGATGATTGCTTGCGTGATGCTATTTTATTAGGTAGAGATATACTTGAGCGCGATATTCTTGTTGAAATTTCAGAGAGCGGTTTAACATTCAAACGGTGTGTCGAGACTAATATGTGTACCAAAACCAAACCTATTTTTGACATTGATTCAATTAATACTGACTTGACAGGATCTGACCGAATAAAACTTTTTAACATATTAACGCAATATGCAGATAATTTTATTGAAAATTTTCCAACAACTAGAATTAAAACAGGACAGTTGAAAATCGATTTAATTGATCCTCATAAAGTGGTACATAGGAGACCGTATAGGTTATCCCCTCAGGAATCTAAGATAGTTGACGAAAAAATCGAGCAATTGTTGGCGGCAAATATTATTAGGGAAAGTTCATCCCCGTTTGCAAGCCCCATCATTCTTGTAGAGAAAAAGGACGGTAGTACACGCATGTGTGTTGACTATAGGGAATTAAATAGTAATACTCAACCTAATCATTATCCTTTACCTCTGATCAGTGAACAAATTGATAAACTTAATGGTGCTCATTATTTTAGTAGTATTGATATGGCCTCTGGGTTTCACCAGCTGCCTGTACATGAAAGTTCCATAGAAAAAACTGCATTTGTTACCCCAAAAGGGCAGTTCGAATATTTGGCTATGCCCTTCGGTTTGCGCAATGCACCTTCCATTTTTCAAAAGGCTATTAATACTGCTCTACAGCCTATGAATGATGAAAGAATTCTAGTTTTCATGGATGATGTCCTTTCAATTTCCACAGATATTAATGAGGGGCTTGACCGTTTAGACAAATTACTTAAAACTCTGTCCAATGCTGGTTTCTCGTTTAATTTAAAGAAATGTTCGTTTCTGAAAGTTCAAACTGAGTACCTTGGGTATATAGTTTCAGCTGGGGAGATTAGACCAAATCCAAAAAAAATACAAGCCTTAATTAATGTTCCAACGCCAAAAACTGTCACTCATGTTAGGCAGCTCATAGGGCTGGCAACGTATTTTAGACAGTTTATTCCTAACTTTTCCCAAATAATTCGCCCTTTATATCCCTTGACAAAAGGAAAAGGCAATGTTAAGTGGACCCCTGAGCATGACCAAATACACAAAAAACTTATCCACATTTTGACGTCTGAACCAGTTTTAAAAGTTTTTGACCCTTCCTTGCCCATTGAACTCTATACCGATGCAAGTAGTGCGGGATATGGTGCAATTCTTATCCAAAAACATAATGATACCCCTCATGTAGTAGCATATTATAGTAGGAAGACCATAGATGCAGAAACGCGATATCACTCTTACGAGTTAGAGACTCTTGCGGTAGTAAAAGCAATCGAACATTTTCGTCATTATTTGCATGGACGAAAATTCACCGTATTTACCGATTGTAACTCCCTTAAAGCTTCTCACTCTAAACGTGATTTGACTCCAAGGGTTCACCGTTGGTGGGCTATATTGCAAGCTTATGATTTTGATATCGTGTACAAAGAAGGTCGAAAGATGGCTCATGCAGATTTCTTGTCTCGCAATTTGTCAAACACAAATTATTCTGAGCCCCGCAAAGTAAATTTCCTTGAATTAGATAAAGGTTGGTTAATTGTAGAACAAGAACGCGATTCAGAACTTTCTGAAATAATAGCAAAAATCCGTAATAATCAATTACCTGAAGAGATATCGCATACGTATGATTTAAGACAAGGAATATTGTATAGGAAGATAGAACGTAGAGGAGTTTCTAGTTGGCTACCTATTGTACCACGTTCTTTGGTTTGGTCCCTTATTAACCACGTTCATAATGAAATAAAACATTTAGGTTTTGACAAGACTTTAGACAAACTTTACGAATTTTATTGGTTTTCTGATATGGCTAAATTAGTCAAAAAGTTTATTAATTGCTGCGTAGTATGTAAAACTGCTAAAGGCCCTTCAGGTGCACAGCAAATGCAGTTGCATTCAATTCCTAAACATCCAGTCCCTTGGCACACAATTCACTTGGATTTAACCGGAAAACTTTCGGGCAAAAGTGATAAAAAAGAATATTGCTCAGTTTTAATAGACGCCTTTACAAAGTTTGTACTGCTGGAATATACACCGGCCTTAAGCTCTTCATACGCTGTGAGAGCAATTAAGAATGCTGTAAACTTATTTGGTGCTCCGAAGCGCATTATCGCAGATAGAGGACGTTGTTATGACTGCAATGAGTTTAAAAACTTTTGTAATAATAATGGAATAGAGCTCCATTTAATAGCAACTGGTTCTAGTAGAGCTAACGGGCAGGTTGAGAGAGTCATGCGAACTTTGAAGAGTATTCTTACTGTTATAGAATGTAATTCTAATAATGCTTGGAAGGATGAACTAGGAGAGATCCAACTTGCTCTTAATAGTACTCGTTCCAGGACCACAGGTTTTACGCCTATGGAACTGATGTTTGGCATTCAAGGTTCCTCACTTAGTCTAGCTAAAATAACTCCTAGTTCTTCTGAACCACCTATAATTAATGTTGAAACGGCTCGTTCATCCGCATCAGAAAATATTCAAAGAGTAGCTAACGCTGACACTATACGGTTTAATAAGGGAAAAGCTCGGATTAAACCTTTTGCAGTAGGTGAATTTGTTTTCGCAAAATGCGAAGCAAGACATCAAACAAAGTTAGATAATAAATTTAAGGGGCCTTATAAAATAGTCACCGTATTAGATAATGACCGTTATGAACTTAAACATATTAACGGTTCTAACAGAATTTATAAATATGCACATGAAAATTTAAGGGAAGTACCTAAAGGGCAAGAAAGTTATTTAGAAATTTGCGAAAATTATAGTGATGAAAATGATGAACGGACCGTGACGGCAGAAGATGAGCTCAGTACGTCTTTTGTGCCAGTAAATAATGATATGATCTCAGACTCGGAGGAAACTCTTACTGTAAGCTCTCGTACATTGACTGCACATGATTCAGAGGAAACACTTTCTGTAAGCTCTGGCACATTGACTGCAGATGATGCAGAGGAAACACTTTCTGTAAGTTCTCGCACCTTAAGTGTAGATAATTCCGATGCTATAATGGAATCTTTGGAATGATCAATTACTATGTGGTCTCTTCTACTTTTGTGGAAGATGGTTGTTTTAGCAAATAGAATATAAAGATCTTTCCTGTTGTTGTGGGAGATGATCTGTGATGCTCTGCAGGAATCTCACCTGCTTTAGTGGGTGACGATTCAGACCAGAATGTTTGAACTGTATTGGTGTTCTAATAAGATCTCTTGCTGTTATGAGCAATGATGTGTGAGATGCTGCAGGAATCTCGCCTGCTTTAGTGGGTGACGATTTAGACCAGCTTGTTTGAACTGTAGGGGTTTTCTGTTGTAAAGAAATACCTAGACCAGTGATATTTGCTATTAAGCTATGTAACGATGATGATGATGTGAATTAATTAGTATTATTATTATTTTTAGATGAATAAATGCACTCGAGGACGAGTGATTTGTCAGAATGGCCGTGTCGGCAGCAATATTATTTAACAACTGCGAGAGACGGCGACTAGATGGCGCTAGTGGAACGTGCACCGGAAGCATCATAGACAAACCTTCACTCTTTCGATCATTTGACGTAATGTACAGTTCAGTAAAATATCGTAACTACCCTCGGCCACTAGCGACCGCCTTTATAAGGAGCTGCGCTGTTGAGACGGCACGCATTTCAAACGGATGCGTCTTGGTGCACGGACCACTGTCTCTCGACAGTCAGTACTGCCCGGTTATTGGATGTGGAACACTGTGTACACAGTTAGTACTATCCTTATTGCGGTGGGTGCATGGACCACTGTCCCTGACAGTCAGTACTGCCCTATGTGACCGCCCTCACTGCCTTTATTCGTTATTTAATTCAGTTTTATTTCATTTCTACATTTCCTAGATTTAAGATAACTGATTGTTCAATTAAATTAAAATTAGTGTATTGTATTGCCATAACTGAGTTTTACTTCTGATGTCTGGACCAAACCCGACAAACACTACAAAGTGAAAAATAACTTTAATTTCGGCAGTCGGTGTCTTAGGAGCTGTATTTATGGTTTTTTTGCCACCGACTTCCGAAATTAAAGTTATTTTTCACTTTGTAGTGTTTTTAAGGAAGTCGGTTGTTTTTTTTTTTTGTAAAAAAGTTTTTATTTTTAAATTTTTAGTTGTGATATCCACCTCGCACTAATTCCAAACAAACAATGTATATTTATGCGATAGCAGAAATCGCGCTTAATTTGCTGTCATTTTTTAAAGAGTTCCGGTGTCTATCTCTGGAAGTCATCATCAGATCCATATGAAAATTATATGGGACCATTTCGAAATAAACTCCTTTCAAACAAAAAAAGAATTTTGCAAATCCGTCTATATATGACGGAGTTATGGCCGAACATACATTAAAAAAAATATAATATATACATAAACATCCGAATTGAGACCCTCCTCCTTTTTGAAGTCAGTTAACAATAAAAGTCTAAAATCTTGTTCTTCAATGGGTACCATCCCATATTGGCTTGGATGGAAATGAGGAAGTAGATCGTTTGGCTAAAGAGGCTATTATATATTGCCATTAGATATACCTATATAGATGCAGTATCAAATGGGTGGCAACTATACAGACTGAGTTACGACACCACTCGGCGCTCCATAACTCAAGTAGCCGATGTCATAGTAGCCTACTCTTATAACCATCGACATTCATACTCAAAACTTTCTTCACGACATTTTCCTCATTCCTCCGTATCACGTGGCCCATACCTTGACAACCGATTACCACACAACTTTACAGCTATCGGTGCCACTTTCAGACTCACTCTTATAAACTTACATTATTACTTGAATCTTTCCTTTCAGCTGACATTAAAGCGTTAATATGCCCTCCGAGGCACGGAAGAGTTTCCATGAATAATGCAACACCAGTTTTCTTAGATCTCATTATGAAAAACTTTAGAAAAATCTCGTTTCTTGTTTATATTTTAAAATATGTAAATAACTTTATATTTTACTACGCACATAGTGTCTCGCATATTATAAAGTAAGGCTGGTCTGGAATAGAAAGTAGGGTGACTATCTTGTTGCAAAATTGTGGGACAAGTCTGTTTCTTTTCTTTTTTTTCACATCCTTCCATCATTCATTTTTATCACATCACATCACATTGTATGCTATACCGGTTTGACTACTGCTACCGGCTGAATACCAAATTATTGGCTATTTTGTGTTAGTTATATTTAATTGATTAATTTGTGTGTACTTAGATAGACATTGCGACTTGTAATAACAATTTGGATAAATCAAAAAATAAAAATAAAGGTGGAGGATAAAAGTGATGTTAATGTAATTTAAATAAATAAATCATCATCATCATTTCAGCCGTAAGACATCCACTGCTGGACATAGACCTCCCCCAATTTGGGGGGGGGGGGGGTTTGTAACCGAAATTAATGTTACTTAATTCCAAGAACAAGAAGTAGCACATTTGTATACATATTTGACTAGATAAATCAAAGTCTCTCCCGAGTAGGCAGAAAGCTATATGTTTTGGAAGACCTAATATGTTGTTTTATTTACTACTTGTTCATTATTTTAACACCATTCATTCAATTCATATGTATTATGTACCGTGTGGTGCCGGACGTAAAGACTAGTAGCACCCCATTTCTTCCCGTGGGTGTCGTAAAAGGCGACTAAGGGACTCACTGGAGAATGGGCAGCAGCGTTCTCTATGCATTTTACCACTACACTGCGATCGCCAACCCGCATGCCAAGCGTGGCGATTATGGCAACCCCCCCCCGGGTTTCATCAATCATCACATCAATAAACAAATGTTTATCACAAATAAACGCATTTTCTTTCTTTTTTAAGTTGTACCCTAAATGAACATCTGGAGAAATTAATTATTTATGTTTACACACATAACATCACACCAGAAATCTCCTTAAGGTTAGATAGAGATGTACCTATAGTTCATCAATATTTCGTCAGTGTTGACCGATCCAGCGCTACTATCTATCACCTGCCAGGGTCGCAAGATTTGTTCGGGAGAGTTACCGTGGCCCTGGCATATAGATAAATGAAGGAACTCGGGTGGGTTTAAGTCAGTAAAATTCTGACATGCCCTTTCGCTCCACCCAGAGAAGCCATTTGATGATTGCCCACCCACAAAAAAAAAGCCCTACTGTCAATCATTTGACTGGCCTGTTAGTCTAGTGGTTAGTGACCCTGACTGCTGAGACTGAGGTCGTGGGTTCGATTCCCACCCAGGACAAATCTTTGTGTGATGAGCACAATCATTTGTTCTGTGTCTGGGTGTAATTTATCTATAATATGTATGTATTTAGAAATATATAAGTATGTTTATCAGTTGTATGGTTACCACAGTACAGGCTCTGCCTAGTTTGGGATCAGATAACGGTGTGTTGGTTGTCCTAAGATATTTATTTTATTTTATTATAATCTGTCTTTCTGTTTGTTACGGTGTATCTATGAAACGGCTTCACCGGTACGTTTACTGGGAGATAGCTGTTGTTATAATGAGTACCAACGTAGAGTTCATCCCGATAATACGCTCCGTGAATAATTCGCGGGACAAACGGGCGTAGCTAGTTCGCAATATAATTTTACTGTCTCACATTTTCATAAAACACAGCCACCCTACACTAAGGGTAGGCTTATTCCGGTCCCCGTGTTTCAATACTGATTATCGTCCCTCCGCTACATAATTTAAATGTACCCAAGTTGGTTTAACTAGAGATTCTCTCTGTGTCAGGTAAAGCTTTAGATACAAAGATATTTAAATAATAGTATCTTAAAATATCCTATTTCGTGTCGTAAGTGGCGACTAAGAAACTTACTAGAGAATGGGCAGCAGCGTTCTCTATGCAATTAACCACCATACTGCAATCGCTAACTCGCCTGCCAAGCATGGCGATTTTGGCAAACCCTTTCCAAATTGGGGTTCTGCTAGGATCGATGCCTACCAGGGTCGCGAGATTGTTCGAAAGAGATACCGTGATCCTGGCACATGGGCAACTGAAGGAACACAACACGGGTGGGTTTTAGTCAGTAAAAGTCTGACACGCCCTCCCGCTCCGCCCAAGAGCGGGAAACGTCATTTGATGATTTCTCATCCAAAAAAAAAGCTGCGTTCTCTATGCAAATAACCACTATACCGCGATCGCCAACTCGCTTGCCAAGCATGGCGATTATGGCAAACTTTCCCCAAATTGGGAGAGGCCTATGTCTAGCTGTGGAAGGCGTTCGGCAGAAATAATTATGATTATGATGATTTCACGCCACGTTTTCCGAATATACGTTTCCCCATTTGACAACGTTTTTTTGGTGGTTATACCAAAAAGAAAATATCTTAGTGAGTTCGGCGGGGGCCCCGACCTCCCCAAGCTTAGTCCGGAGCTTATTATAATCGACCAGGTCGAAAGCCTTCGATAGGTCCAGAAAGGAAGCGTATGTAGGTGTTTTTCTATCAACATAGTAAGCGAGTGTGTGCTTTAGTGTCAATATAGCACTTTCAGTTGACAAAGTCTCACGAAAATCAAACTGTGCATCGTGTATGTTAATAAACTTGCTTAGCTCAGCATCTAAAAGCCCATCGTTTTCGTCTTGAGGAGGTCTTTTTTCGAGGAGGCCTGTGTCCCAGCAGTGGGAACATTATGATGTTCTATCTTACAAACATAGATACCTATGTATTTCAGCTTCGCTACTAAACCTCATAAATATTAATGACTGAACGAAATATATTATTTATATGTAGATTTCTAAGAAGCCAAACTAGGAGACTGAGGTCAGCCACACTTTGAATAACTTCTCCCGCTCTGGGTGGAGCGGGAGGGCGTGTTAGACTTTTACTGACTAAAACCCACCCGTGTTCCTTCAGTTACCCATATGCCAGGGCCACGGTATCTCGTTTGAACAATCTCGCGACCCTGGCAGGCATCGGTCTTAGCAGCCCCCTTCAGTGCTGCTGACATCTCTTTGAGGCGCGCGTGGAACACTACGCGCCGTCGACCCGAGCCTGGTCCTTACCGGGCGGCGAGCTACCCATTGCTCGCCGCCCGCAAGCTCGCGCCTACGGTGGCCGGGAGTCCGCGATCGACTCCCGACGCCCGGGGCGTCTCCTACTGCAGCGGCTAGGAACGTGAGGGCGCAGAGACTGAGGTATTGGCCCTTTAAGTTTAATAAGAAATTGTAGGTAATATTTTGGTCTAAGGATCGTCGTGTTGAAGCAGCAGAACCGATTTTTATAAAACACTAGCTTTTGCCCGCGGCGTCGCCCGCGTGGATGTCGGAAATTAATGCAAGAGGACGTATAACCGCGATAAGAATGTGTGATTCCAGGTTATATAAGTAATATAGACTGTGTGCTATTTTCGATCCAGATCCATTCAGCCATTTTTGTGTGATTGAGAAACAAACACCCAATCATACATTTTTTCACATTTATAATATTAGTAGTAGTAGGATTATAATTCATATTACTTAGGATTCATAGTTTATGAGAACATCATGTGTGTTGGTGTTTTTAAAATAAGAGTAATAGTATTCAGAGTAAGAAGACTGCGACATAGGGCTTGGTTTAGTTGAATATAAGTCTTCCTGGTTTTTCTTAACGCTCCTATTTTACCTATCAGACACTCAATCATTTACCAGACACCGAACATAATTATAGGAATATTACTTTTGCCAGTGGCTTGGCCCGTATAGCTGTCGGAAAATATCACCCGGGAACCTACTACCGGGATAAAGTAGGTATCCTATCTGTTACGTATCCATGATATAATAAATCTTTGTGTCAAATTCGATCTAAATCCGTTTGGCCGTCTTTGCAACATTGAGAAACAAACATCCAAAAATCTAAACATCTAAGCCATTTCGCGGTCTCTTACTTGGAATAATACTATTAGGTTTATTTTGAGTATAATGAACACACATGATATTCGCAATTACTATGAAGCCAAAGTAATATGAATTACAATCCTACTTATCCTGTACTACCCGGTCGCTGCCGACGGATGGACGGGACAGACGTACGACCTGCTGCTCTGCGCCCGCTTTTTAAATCTCTAATATCTTCTAAGATATTCATTTAAATTACATGCTGTAAAGGGCCATATTGATCTATATTACATGCACAATGTATTTAAGGTACTTAATTGGATAAAGATTAATGCTGTATTGCTTAAAATCGCTTCGTAAATAAGCCCTTATTTCTCGTAAAAAGTAAAAGATAAAAAATGGTTATTGTGGGTTATCCCTAAGAGATAGACATATACCGTTACGGACATTTTTGTAGGCCTTTTTAAGGTGTACAATACTGTAGTACATTATTTTGATCTATTTCGTAGGATTCAGCTAGGGTTTTTCGAATTTTGAGACGTATGTCACCGTAGTTTTCGAAGACAGTTATTTTTTTCTAAAATAAAAGAATTTTTCGAAAATAAGAGTAGCCTAAGTTACTCCTTGTTACATCAGCTATCTGCCAGTGTAAGTCCCGTCAAAATCGGTCCAGCCATTTCAGAGATTAGCGGGAACAAACAGACAGACAGACAGACAAAAATTGTAAAAAATGTTGTTTTGGTATATGTATCGTGTATACATCCATATACACTTAGTAAAAAGTGGTTATCTTAATATTAAAAACAGACAATCCAATTTTATTTATTTATATATATATATATTATATTATATAGAAGATGTCTAAGAACCACTGCTAGAATGCTTACTTTTAAATAAAGAAAATCGCACCCAAATCGGATTACCCGTTTAAGGGATACTGTGCCACGGACATACACATATAGCGGTGAAACTTATAACACCCCTTTTTTCCGTCAGGGGTTTAAAAAGGAGGGCTATGATTTTCACCGGTATGTATTTAAGTATGTTCATCTGTTTTTTCCTTTCTTGAGAGAAAAATTATGCCAACTTCTGGACACACCTTGTAAGAATACATGCACTGCGCATAGGTATCAAATACCCGTCAGTGTTGCTAGCAACAATGCTCAGAAGACTGCTGTCGCTGTCCTGCATCTGACGCAGTAATGATGCGAATTTTTTACGCATGATCGCAAAGAAGTCATCCCATGACATAGTCATTAAATTTAATGACGTCTATTACTTGACGTAGGCCCCACCTAATTTGGGGGTGTTTCCCATAATCGCTACGTTTGATAAACGGGTTGGCGATCGCAGTATGGTAGTAAAATGTATAGAGAACGCTGCTGCCTATTCTCTAGTAAGTCCCTCAGTCGCCTCTTATGACACCCACGGGTAGAAATGGGATGGTGTTATTATTTATGTTCAGCACCGCACGGATTACGAACACTACTACATAAACTATACTGGTTCAAAAAAATATTTTTCTTTTTTTATTTTATTAAAAAAGGATAAAGTTTCTAATAGTAGTTAGTATATACTTTATTCTTTCTTTCTAAATAAATACTTAGACGGTTTCAAAAATGTCAACAAGTAACTTCTCATTCTATACTATTACATGAGCCGGTCGTGAAGGTAAATAACAATTAATCTATACAATAGGAAGATGTGTGTTAATTATACAGAAAGCTGTGGGGGCTAAATTATAGCCGTTTTAGGGATGTGACTGTCCGTGAGTAAGATTTATCGACTATCGATAAAATATGTTTTTTAGCAAAATTTAGTTTAAAACATTTATTGAAGTATTTTTATGTAATTTTAAGTTAATATTGTTTATTTTAACTCCACAAATATTTTTGTTAAAAATAATAATTAATGTTGTTTATGTTAATATTCAAAAACACAGTTTTCAATAAATTAAGGCCTAAACCAGGTCTTCCTGCCAGGGTCGCGAGATATGTTCGAAAGAGTTACCGTGGCTCTGGCATATAGGCAACTGAAGGAATACGAGTGGGTTTTAGTCAGTAAAAGTCTGACACGCTCTTCCGCTCCACCCAGAGTGGGAGACGTCATTTGATGATTTTCCACCCACAAAAAAAAACCAGGGTTAAGAAATTTAAAACCTAAGTGACTACGCGCTAAGGGAACCCCCTGTGTGGTAAGGAGCCCGGTTTCGGGCGCTCCAGCTTAGATAATTACTGCAACTAATTTGATTCACGTGCGTTGGTCATAGTGCTAACTCAACCCGTTTGTTCGTAACTGTATCCTTATTCCGATACTGCGATACGTTAAAAAAAATAAGGACTATTGCATAATTTAAATATCGATAAGTTTTTAGAGAATTCCTTTAACTATTTCTATCGGAAAATTACCAGTTCATATAGAATACCATACAAATTCTCCAACACATAACTTGAAGCCCCTACCTGTAGGAAATTGAGTCTTTCTTAAAGAACAAAGCCGTTAAGTTCGGCTCACATCTCAACAAAAGCCAAAGTCTCTATTGAATTTAACTTGAAAAGTTTTAATACAATTTGACGGAATTATTAAATTAGTCTCGTTTGTAGATTTCAACAGTTATTCTTTGGAATTATATTGTTATCGTTTGGGGATTGCTGGAGACGGGCTCGTGGGTCAAAGAAAATTAGTGACACGGAAAAATTAAATATAAGATATTGGCAGCGTGGAGGTCGGAAATTATCCCAACGGAACAAACTACGGGTCAAAAAGTATAAAGGTTATACCGTTTCCTTAGAAAGGTTACGGGAGCCCCCTTCTGTGTCCAAACCGAGAATCTCCACCTAGATCTCAGAATGCCCACCATTCAGCAGTTCATGACGCCTTTCACAGAGTTTCTTTGACTCTGTTGTGAAGCACGCCAATACCCTGATCATGGCAGCCGCCCGCTACCCTCCCTCCCGCATTAGTACGATTCGCCGACTAAGGCATACTTTAACCATTCCCGATGACGCTACAACCCTTCACACACTAATAAACTAACTAACACACTCAAGACGCAGAGCCACAGACCGCCGTCTTTCCGTCTACCGCCAAGGCCCGCGCCGCTGAGCCTGTATCTTTAAATTTGCCCCTAAATAATAACCATTCCGATCCAGCCTGTCTCTTTGCTGCCCTCTACCAGCGATGCCCTAAGCCGAGGTCCTTACCCTACAGGGGGTGCCCCTGGCTGGGGGCCTTAATTTATTAAGGTAGCCACAGGCAAGTCCGGTTAAGCAGCCGACAACCTCATAGGTTGACCTGTGAGATGTCATTCAAAAAATAAATAAAGGTATAGGTATAGACTATTTGTGTGTTAATATTCATTTTTACTTTTTATCTCGGTAGTACGATCCTCCGGGATTATTTCAGACCTCAGAGCGAAGCCGCTGTCAAAAGCTATTTCTGTATATTTTTATGTATTTCGTTTGTGATGTTCCTGCAGTCCCAATAAATATGTTTTCTTCCTTCCTTATTTGTACCTCGGTTCGGAGCAGGTTCGGGCCGGGCTCGGGCCCGACACGGTCTAACACAAATCATCCTTTAATGTGTTCTACGAGGCACCAAGGAGGCTTGATGTGTAAATAATGGGCAGTCATTTACGTTACGGCTGCGGAAAATGCAGCTTGTTTCGACAGAAAAAAAAAAACAAATGAAGTACGGGGAGAGGATGAGAGAAAATGAATGTAATATATATTGAATACGCAACTTAGTCTCCAAATATGTGAAAAAAATGTATTTTTTTTTAATAACATGAAACTGAACATCTCTTTTTTTCCTGAAAAGTTAGGGCAGAGGTGTTCAATAGTGAGGCGGGGCGCGTGAGGGAGTGGCAGTCTCTGCACCCTTACGTCCCTAGCCACCGCAGGACGAGATGTCCCGGGCGACGGGAGTCGATAGCGGACTCCCGGCCACCGGAGGCAAGAGCTTGCGGGCGGCGAGCAATGGGTAGCTCGCCGCCCGGTAAGAACCAGGCTCGGGTCGACAGCGTGTAGTGTTTCACGCGCGCCTCAAAGAAATGTCAGCAGCACTGCAGGGGTCTGCTAGGACCGATGCCTGCCAGGGTCCCGAGATTGTTCGAAAGAGATATCGTGACCCTGGCACATGGGCAACTGAAGGAACACGGGTGGGTTTTAGTCAGTAAGAGTCTGACACGCCCTCGCCCACGCTCCGCCCAGAGCGGGAGAAGTGATTTGATGATTTCCCATCCAAAAAAAAAGGTGTACCAATAGTTTACCCATATTGCAGCAGTTATGTTTAAGTCCCATGTTATAGGTGGCCCGCTTTATGCCATTAACCGGGACCTCAAACTCAAGTCCTCATACTCATAAGAAGCGCTTGCGATCAGTAGACCAACGAGGAAGTTGAAATGTGCCATATAATACTCTGAAAGTTTGAAAAGTACCCAACTTGTTTAATTGTCGTTGTTGGGGATTGAGAATAAACAACTCCAACTTTCACCTTTATATGGTTTATAATAATTCTGCACATAAAATTTACATGTATTATTAGAAGCGCGAAACATTTATTAAAACTGCGCAAATGTCCATTTTATGCGAATGAATGCGGCCGGCGCGTGCGGCTGCCGCGTGGCGTCTTCCTCCCCCCGCACGCCCCTCTCTCTTGGGGCGCGTTCGTGTTAGCGCATTTAGGCGCGTTCAGTCGTATGAAGTGGCGATGAAGTTGACGCTGCGGTTTCAAGCTCGTTATTTGCACACCGCAAAAAATTACCCGTTTTATTAACTACGTGCAATTTCGTAATTAAAACATCAACCAACGCAAATAGTAATATTTCAGAAAATTAATTTGAAACAGCTATTGAGTTGCACGGTAAATTAATAACGCATTATTTACATGTTAAATTATATTGTATTCATAATTTCAGCCAAAATCTCCACTGCTTGACGTAGTTCTCTCCCAATTTGGGGGGCTTTGCCATAAACGCCACGCTTGACAGGCGGGTTGGCGATTGCAGTGTGGTGGTAAAATGCATAGAGCACGCTGCTGCCATTTCTCTAGTTATCCCTTTAGTCGCCTTTTACGACACCCACGGGAAACAATTAGATGGTACTGTTCTTTACATCCGCCACCACACGGAAAATCCATACTAATGTTATAAATGGGAAAGTGTGAGTGTGTCTGTTTGTCCGTCTTTGACGGCAAAACGGAGCAACGAATTGACGTGATTTTTTAAGTGGATATAGTTGAAGGGATGGAGAGTGACATAGGCTACTTTTTTTTTCTTTTTTAGGTGGCTGGGGTGCACTTAGAAAAGCCGTGCTTTTCTAATAGACAATTGTATGTAGCATGTTCGCGTGTGTCCAATGCCCAGAATCTTTACATTATATCCCCAAAATGGAAAGAAATATATATCGTCTACAGTAGCGTATTAAAATAACATTCTGTTCAGAGTTCTCTTCTGTGTTCTAAATCAGGAAAGGGGGACCGTGTTATCCCGAACTTAACGTGAACGAAGCCGCGGGCAAAAGCTAGTATGTAATATAGGTATTCAGATGCATATAAAACCTGAAAGATTTGCATTTGTATAATGAGGAAAACGTGACTTTACCGAGGAATAGTTATAATAATAATTGGAATATTGGAATACGCATCACAACTACATACCTTCTTTTTATTAAACACAATCGTTATAACGTGCTTGTTAGGACACTCACTCTGAATCTGTTTTTACGCGCATTATATTAGCTTCACTTGTATGTTTGTTTGTAACCGACTCCTTATAGCGCGATTTTGACCCACTTTAAACGATCAGATTTCATTTAAACTCTGTTGACTTATTGAGGACCGATGACAATACTATAATGTCATAAAGGAGAATGGGCACATTGGGACCACCCTCCAATAGCAATAGGATGTATGTCATTGGATAGGTATTTTTAATTGGAACAACTATTATTATGACAGCTTTGTTGTTACAACTGTCCGTTCAAAGTTATAAAACTTTTTATTTATTTAAAAAAATATTAAATAAAAAACTATTTTCTATGTTTTTACTTTTTCATATACCTACCCGTGTACGTCTGTCTTGATTAAACACTGTGCTTTGGGCCGCGTTCAGGTAGACACGGTGAGCCCTCCCCACTCAAAACCGGTTTCGTGGAGCCCGCGCCGCGCGCGCGCAGGTACGTTTAACCAGTCTTTGGTTGGCATTGTGTGTGAGTTATCGTTTGTTACCGTTCCTTTTCATTCGCTTCTTTCCAACGACTTTGACCTGGCATTCTTACTGGACACTGATATCTTCTCGGAAACTCTGCATTGATTATTGAATTCGGCTATCACACTGGACTTTTGAATTGCATCTCGATCGGGTTTTAATTGTGATGGAAGATCATCGCAACTGTGTCATGTGTCGGCGAGGCCTATATCGCGGAAGATATCAACAACACGTCCTGTCAGAAAATCTTCCAAGAGAACAGCCAGAGGTTGCTGCATATATACAACAACATTCAGTATTGGAGGTGAGTGTAGTGTGTATATCTATCATTGTTTTTTTTTAGAATCAAATCGGTTACATTTTTGCATGCGGCCTGCACAAGGGACAACTTTTAAAAAAGCCAATATATTAAAGCTGTATTTTTATGGCGCCTAATATAAGATATTGTAGGTTCTCACTATTTTTACAGTGTTCACATATTTTAAATACTCTTACATATGTTTAAAGCTCCTGGTATCTAATCTAAGCTGGCTACATTAGGATACCGTGCAAACTCGATTTAACTTCAAACTCCTACAATGTCGTTACTTGACGTTGGTCATAGAATTATAATTATTCTTTCTTTAAACGAGTTATTATAATTGCTTATTTTTATCATTATCAGGTGGTGTTCGACAACACACGAAGCATATGCCATAGATGCTGGCAGAGAGCTGCAAATGCCATTAGACCACCTGTTGAAGCGGTAGTGCCTGAAGTACCTGAAGAGAATGAGCAAAATGTTCATGTACTTCATGTACCTGAATATATGAGAGCGCCAAATAACCATAGGTATTGTATTTTTAACAACTGTGCTAATAATACCCGATACAGAATACCTAATGCCATTAAAGTTCACATCTTTTGTGTCTACAAGCTATATATACCCGATGGTGCCAGAGTATGTAGAGAACATCTTGAAGGCAATAACTGGGATGAGCTGCCTGATTTTTGTAACACAACTCATGATTTTAATGCAGCCCAGTTTAAAGATGTTTGTGACATGCTACGAACAACTATTCAACGGGGTTCGAGGTTAGATTTTAGTCTTCACGGAGCTATGACTGATGAAGAAATGCACTACTGGGTTGGTCTTAATGGCTCCCAGTTTGATGACATTTTAGAGCAAACACCATCATTGGGCGTGAGGTGCAATGATCCAAGGACTGCGTTAGCCATATTATTAGTAAAACTTCGCACGGGAGATTCAGATGAGAGGCTTGCTACATTATTTAATATGTCAAGAAGAAAACTGGAACGATATTTAGCTATTGCTCGTGAATGCCTTATTAATGAATACATCGTACTACACTTAGGAGTGGATCACATAGACAGAGAAAAAATATTGGCGAGAAATCTAACAATACCAAAAAATCTGTTTGGCAATGAAGAAAATAGCAAAGTAATTCTTATATGTGTTGGAACCTACATTTATATTAACAAAAGTAGCAACTTTTTATTTCAACGCCTCTCATATAGTTTGCACAAGTACCAAAACTTGTTAAAGCCATTTTTGATCGTTGCTCCAGATGGTTATATTATTGATGTTTTAGGACCGTTCGCTGCCACAAAAACTGACGCGCAAATCATTCAAGATATAATGAATGACGAAGAAAACCCTTTACATTTTTTACTTCAAGAAAATGATGCATTTATCTTGGACCGTGGGTTTAGGGATGGGTTGGAGTATATAGAAGCTTGCGGTTATGAATATTATGTGCCACCAACTAAAGATCGTCGAGAGACACAGCTTACTACAGAACAGGCAAATGAAGCACGAGCTGTTACAATGTGCCGATGGGTAGTGGAAGTCATAAACGGTCGATTTAAACGCGATTTTAGGCTGTTGCGGCAAAAATATTTCAATAGAGCGCTGCCTCACATGTTCGGAGATTTCAAAATTGCTGCAGCTATTATAAATCACTTCCACGTACTCATTCAAGATAACGTCCACGCAGAAGAGTTTTTAAATCTTATAAGACGCAAAGTTGACACACCAAATCTATTGTATAATTATGTAGAAAGAAAACGCCTGAATAACCGAAGGGCAGATTTTCAACGGCTGGAAGCTAATCTAATAGAAAACTTCCCAAGGCTCACTGAAGACCAAATAATTGTATTAGCCTTGGGTACATACCAGTTAAAACTGGCGCGAAGCTATTGCAGCGAGCATCTTCAAAATAGTTTATACATAATAGAAACATATAGAGAAAATCGGTTAGATGATCTGCCTGATTACGGTATTCAGGAAAATGTGTGGCTTTTGCGTGGACGCATCCAATCACGTCATGTGAGACAAAGGACGTATTATTGCTATATTTTAATAAATAACAATCCAAATGAAGATAACAACATAGTACAACATTATTGTACATGCATATCGGGACGGCGAACGATGGGCACATGTGCACACATTATATCAATAATCTGGTATTTAGGGTATGCGATTCATGAAGGATTTACTGCACCAGCAATGTTCTTGAATGATGTTATTATAGATAACCCATAGAACACGTCGATGTGTGTAACGTAATAATAAATAATTAATGAATTATTAACAGTGTTATTATTTTCTCCTCAAAAATATTTTAATATTTTTATCTTTAAATCTGAACTTATAAGTCTTATAACTCTGAACGGACAATTGTAACAACAAAGTTGTCATAACAATTGTTGTTCCAATTGAAAAGACCTATCCAACGATATATATCTCATTGCTATTGGAAGGTGGTCCCAGGTTTCATACATTTTTGCCCATTCTCTTTTGTGCCATTATCCTTGCCAGGGTTATCAGGATAGCAAAAAAACTGTCTTCGAAAACGACGGTGACATACGTCACAAATTAATTTGCGCCATTATCCTTGCCAGGGTTACCAGGACAGCAAAAACAACTGCCTTCGAAAACTACGCTGACATACGTCTCAAACTACGCTGACATACGTCTCTAAATAAAAAATTGTTTAAAAAAAACTAAAAAACACACTTTCATAGAAACCAAACTAAAAAGTAGAAAATAATGAAAAAAAAGCATGGCGTGCTTTTTAAGGTATTTTTTATTGATATCAAGCACCCCTTTTTGTTTAAAATTTCATAGATACACACTGTATTGTGCAACTGATTTTTGCTCGCGACTTCGTTCGCGCGGTGGGCAAAAATTTTCCCTTGGAAACGTACCACCGGGATAAAAGTATTCTGTGTGTTAATCCAAATAATAATCTGTGTGCAAAAAATAATCCAAATACATTCTACCGTTTTTGCGTGATTGAGTAACAAACATCCAAATGGAGTTTCTTGTCGGCTCTTGTTCATAGGAATCAATAAATCGAAACAGTGCACCTGGCGTCTAAAGATTCATAAGTACCCATGTAGGTTTATGTGAAATAAAATATTTTGATTTGATTTGATTCAAATACGCAATTTTTCACATTTTATATAGTCCTCCAGACCGTATTGCGGCCATTCCCAACGGAGACTAGCCATCGCCGCGGGAGATATTATAGTGCTCAAGTGTGTGCGCAGACACAGGGGCATTCACTCTTCCCTCACTCTCATAGTCCGTTGGGACGACAATCCGAAACGACCGGAGAGAGATCAGGCGTAGGACCAACGGCTTAACGTGCTTTCCGAGGCACGGGGGACTAATATAAGTAGGAATTATTTATACCGGATGACGTTTTTTACCGTCTCGACCTTCATATGGTGTGTTGTGTAACTAGAATAGAAGGCAGGAAGGCCTTCAGATTCATCGCAGGTGACTAAAGGAGCGCGGGATGCGGGCAGAAGGGGATGAGTATGCGGCTCGTGCGCCTGCGAAAGATCAATGAGGCTGCCTATCGGCCGGCTTCAAAGGGTAGGACCGCGATACTAAATTATTGATACATGCGGCGCATTGCGTATGATTTGAGTTTCGATAGATTTTAATTGTTTTTTTTTTCAAATTTCTGTTTTTGTTGTTCTAGTATAAAATTTTTATTTTAAATGTATAGTATTTATTGCTAGATCAATTTCATTACATGTTATTCAAAAATAAAAATAATAAAATAAAATAATAAAATTTCTATGCCAAAGGCTTCTACTCCGTTCACCTATTACACCCATTTTTTTTCAAGACGTTAAAAAATGTCACCCGGTATATACAAAGCGAGGCGGCCTAGTGGCGTCGGCTCCAAATAACGAGATGTAGGTCACGTTTTACTTTATGTATATTATTTTATCACTACTGCTCTCAAAACGGTGAAGAAAAGAACAATATGAGGAAACTGGTATGTCCTAGAACCAAAAAATTAGAGGCATATAACATCTACTAACACGCATTGGGCCCTCGTTGTGGATTTTGGCTTGTTCTCAATGGACGAGGCCTTTTTTTGGATGGGAAATCATCAAATGACTTCTCCCGCTCTGGGCGGAGCGGGGGGGCATGTCAGACTTTTGCTGACTAAAACCCACCCGTGTTCCTTCAGTTGCCCATGTGCCAGGGTCATGGTATCTCGTTCAAACAATCTCGCGACCCTAGTTGGCATCGGTCCTAGTAGACCCCTGCAGTGCTGCTGACATCTCTTTGAGGCGCACGTGGAACACTACGCGCCGTCGACCCGAGCCTGGTCCTTATCGGGCGGCGAGCTACTCATTGCTCGCCGCCTGCAAGCCCGCGCCTACGGTGGCCGGGAGTCCGCTATTGACTCCCGACGCCCGGGGCGTCTTCTCCTGCGGCGGTATTACCTCACAGTATGGGGTCACCCAGAAGTGGGAATATTTTAGGTTCATTATGATAGTTTCAAGGAGGACGAGGACAGCTTAAACTAGAATTGTATATTGTAAAGCTTTTTTTTTTCTGGATGGGAAATCATCAGATGACTTCTCCCACCCTGGGCGGAGCGGGAGGGCGTGTCAGACTTTTACTGACTAAAACCCACCCGTGTTCCCTCAGTTGCCCATGTGCCAGGGTCACGGTAGGTAGGTAATAGGTAGAACGGGCTGGTGTCCGCAACTCCACGTCTGAGCGCGTATTTTGCGTACGGGTGGGAAATCGGTTATTCGATCCACCCCAGCTCCTCGAGAAAGGCCAGCAACGTCTTGATGTTGCTGACTATCTCACGTAGGGTACCTGGGTTACCGAAGTACTTGGCCCTGTATGTGGCGATCGCCGGGCAGTTTAGAAGCACGTGCGCTGCTGTCTCGTCGTTCTCAATGCAGGCTCTGCACAGCGGACTGTCTGTAGCTCCTATGACAAATAGATGTTTATTAAACGACCCATGGCCAGTTATTGCTGTTGTAACCGTACGCAGCTGTCGTTTGTCTAGCCGGAGGACTTGTTTTGTGAGGCGGGCATCGATGGCAGGTAATGCTTCCTTGGCCTGCCTGCACTCACTTTGGTCGACCCATAGCTTAAAGTGTTGATCCCTGGTACGTTTCCTTACCAGAGAGCGTAGGAACCCAAAGGGGAGTGGCGCGATTGGTTCTGGTCCCACCGGTGTCATGCTCGACCCCCTTCTGGCTAGTTCATCGGCGGCATCATTACCTAGCGAACCGCTGTGTCCTTTTATCCACTGAATGGTTATATTATTGAGGCTACCCACCTGGTTGAGGCGCTGGTGGCACTCGTATATTAGCCCAGAGTCAATCGAGTGACTGTCCAGCGCTTGCAGAACAGCCATACTGTCTGAGAGTATGCGTATCGAGTGGTCTTTAACCACCCTGGCCATGATGGCTGAGGCGGCAAGAGTGATCCCAATGCATTCCGCCTGGAACACTGTGTTATGGACTCCTAATGGTGTGGCTATATGTATATTGAAGTCCTGCGAGAAGACTCCAGCACCTGTGCCACTGTCTGTTTTTGATCCGTCCGTGAAGATGCGCAGCTCAGTGGGGCGCAAACCTTCACACCGGCGATCTTCGTGAAGCTGGATTCTGTATTTTTTATCAAATATGAATTGTTTAGGCACCCGGTCAATTATAGCTTTGGTAATGGGGAACTCATTGTTGAGTTTCTTAAGCAGCGCGGTGTGTTGTGTGTCTCTCTTCCTCCAGAGGTTAGTTGTATTCAGACGCGCCGCCGCCATCGTGGCTTCCTGCTGTATGAACAGGTGGAGCGGTGGTAGTCCCAGCATGGCTTCCATGGCTGCAGTCGGAGTAGTCCTCATGCAGCCCGTGACCGCCATGCAGGCTAGTCTTTGCATGCGTTGAAGTTTGTTGCAGCCTGTAATAAGCTTGGTGCGGGGCCATCAGACCACGGCCCCATAGGTGATCATGGGTCGGATCATTGCGGTGTACAGCCAAAGTATGATTTTAGGGGATAGGCCCCACTTCTTACCTATCATTTTCCTACATTGCCAGAATGTGATGCAGGCCCTGTTTAGTTTGCTGTCTAAATGACTACTCCAGTTTAACTTACTATCAAGAATGACAAGGTCACGGTAACTCTTTCGAACAATCTCGCGACGTAAAGCTTGATATATAATCGCGTGCACGCTCGCGGCGTAGTAGATGGTTACATAAGTTTGCTGCTGACTAGTTCTAGGATTTGCTATTACTGTCTGTAAATGACTTGCATAGTAATTAAAACGTTGCTCGGATTACATGGACCCGTGAATGTTTCAAAATCTAGATTTTACCCTGTGACTTATTTCATACTAGCTTCTGCCCGCGTCTTCGTCCGCATGTCAATCGACCTAGAGAATAAAAAGTTTCACAGAAAACTCAACCCCCATTTCACCCTCTTAGGGATAGAATATCAAAAAACCCTTTCTTAGTGGACACTTACTCTTTACAAGGAACACACCCTCCAAATTTCATATTTCTAAGACCAGCGATTTAGGCTGTGAGTTGATATATCAGTCAGTCACTCAGGACTTTGAATTTTATATTTATACAGATTTGAAAATGGGTTTTTTGATATAATATTTCAATAGATCGCATATTAGACGCCGTCCGTTTGCATGTAAGCGTTCAACTGTTTTCACAATCATATTTGAAGTCTAGAGTGTATTTTTCTTTTAACTTTAGAATCAATCGCTGGTTCATATGACATTTGCAGAGTTTATTGTCATAAAAAGGTAACATTTGTTTTTCTCTAAATTCGACTATAGTGATAATATCTGGAATTATTTATCTTTGCATTTGGTAGCCCATTCTTTGAAGAAGGATTTAGGCTATTTACTATCACTCTTAGACCATAAGGAACCGAGTAAGAAGGCAAAAAGTCAGAAAGAACACTAAGAGAAAATGAAGTAATATTGCGGGCAGGCGATGCGATGCTTTAGGCTTTAATGTTAGACGGAGAAAGTTCATATTTCTTTAACACTGGTCTCACATATAGAAGCAATAATAATTATGTACCCAGGATTTTACAGAATCTTTATTTAAAAGAGTGTGCTTGGAGTTTTTTCCGTTCTTCTCCATCGAGATATACAACAGCTTCAAATTTCTGACTGAACGAGTCTTTAACAATTCAAAATTGCCTGTAAATGGTTAAAAAGAAATAAAAACTTTTTAACAAAAAATTAAACCGCCGATAAAACAAAAAAGCAAAAAATTATAAACCTTAAAATTATGAGTCGGCGCTTAGAGTGATCTTAGTTCATTGATTTTTCAGCGCCGACTCAAAATTTTAAGGTTTATTATTTTTTGCTTTTCTGTTTTTGCGGCGGTTTAATTTTTTGTTAAAAAGTTTTTATTTTGTATTTTTTTTTGTGGCTTTAATACTAATAATACTTGGCAGGGAATCCAATGAAAAAAGAATTATCAAAATCGGACTACTCTGTACAAAGTTATGCGTGGTTATACATTACAATCAATGAGTGAACAATCAATCATCTCCTGTTTTCCGACCCTTAGGGTTCGATTTTGTTTTCCAAATTTATATGAGACCACCCTCGGAGTATACCCTTTCCAATAAAAAACGAATTATCACAATCGGATTACTATGTAAAAAGTTATGCGTGGCCATACATAAAAAAAAAAAACAAAAAAATATATACGCGTCGAATTGATAACCTTCTCCGTTTTTTTTCGTCGGTTAATAAATGTTTTAAGTTTCAGTTTGATTCATCTTTTGAATTCTAATCTATACTTCTATTTATACTATACTTCTACTTATAATAATACTAATTACTAATCTTTTATACTTAATATTATAAATGCCGAAGTAACTCTGTCTATCTGTTACGCTTTCACGACTAAACAACTGAACCGATTTTGATGAAATTTTGTAAGAGGTAAATTGGACATAGGCTACTTTTTATTTCACGACTCCGTCTGCGTCCGCGATTTTTTCAAAGTCAAAGTCAAAGTATTTATTAGTGTGATTTTTGGTGATACAGTAGGTCTTATAGTTAGGTAAGGTGAGCTCAAAAAACTACCCGTTAGGGCATACACTATTTAACAATATAAAAAGTTTAAATCGATTTTACATGCAAAATAACTGAGATTACTATTATATATTAAATTACTAAGCATACATCCAATTTGAAATATAAATATTTAGAATATGATTAAAATGGCAAATTATTTAATTTTCATGCATAAATACATAATTATCATTTAGTTTACTATCAAAATTTTGTCAAGAAGGAATTCGTCAATGGTATAGTAGCATTTTTCAATCAAAAAAATATTTAGTTTCCGTTTAAATTGTGTCAAGTTTAGGTCTTTAATGTCATTTGGTATTTTATTAAATATTTTAGGAGCCATGCAGAGGATGCTTTTGTGCATAAGGGCGGTCTTTGAGGCTCTTAGACATAGTTCGTGTCGATATTCTTGTCTTGTCGATCTATAGCGCTGCTCTGAAGCCTTTTTAAATAATTCATTGTTTTTCTTGACGAACAATGCGGTCTCGTATATGTAAAGGCAAGGTAACGTTAGTAATTTTAGAGATTTGAAATGCGGTTTACAACTTTCTGTTGGTTTAAGACTACATATCGATCTAATGCACCTCTTCTGTGCTTTAAAAATGTTATTTTTTTCGCAGGAATTTGCCCAAAAAATTACTCCGTATCGTAATATGGAATCTACATAGCCATAATAAGCGGCTACAACAGCTGCTTGATTAACTATTTTCTTAAGTTTATAAAGAGCAAAGGCGAACCTACTTAATTTTGTTATAAGACTTGATGCATGTTGTTTCCAAGTCAGTTTAGAATCAATTGTCAAGCCTAGAAATTTTATATGCTCTACTTCTTCAATTCTATTATTTTCAAACTTTATATTTAGGTCAGGAGTGGCCAATCTTTGTCGAAACTGCATAATTTTAGTTTTATTTAAATTTAATTTTAGATTATTATTTTCAAGCCAGTTAATTGATTGTTGCAATCCGTCTTTGATGTCACGTTCATAATTTCTAGTTTTATTATTTTTTACAATTATCGTGCTGTCATCAGCAAAAAGAACCATTGGAAAAGCGACATGTTTTGGAAAATCATTTATGTAAGCTAAAAACAACGGCGGACCCAATACGCTACCCTGTGGTACGCCAAAAGAGATTTTACGTTTTCCTGATATATATTTAACTTCTTTTTTATCCTTTTTAGAAATCCGTCTTATTTCTGTACACTGCGTTCTATTGTCTAAATAAGATTTTATAAGAGAAAGTGCATTACCCCTTATTCCATATGCATTAAGTTTCTGAAGTAGTATATTAGGATCAACTAGATCGAAGGCTTTCGTCATGTCCATAAATATAGCGCTAATAGGAATCCTTTCATTAATACCTGTCAATATAACATTAAGAAAATCATAGATAGCCAAATTTATGGATTTGTTTTTTCTGAAACCCTTCTGTTCCTTCACCAAGATGTTGTGTTTCGTGAAAAAGGAATTCATACGGTGATAAATGGCTCTCTCAAATATTTTTGATATTACTGGTATTAGGGCAATGGGTCTGTAGTTATTAATATTAGTTTTGTCATGTTTTTTAAATAAGGGCTTAATTATAGTAGGTTTAAGTTTATCAGGGTAGATTCCAGAGCAGATACTAGCATTAATGATGTGACAGATAGGGCCAGATATCACATCGGAAACAAATTTCAATACTTTTGTTGAAATATCATCATACCCTACGCTAATTTTATTTTTTAGATTCTGTATTATTCGATATACTTCATTAGGTGTAGTCGGGGCCAAGAATATTGATTCACAGCATGAATTTGGGGCCTCATAGGTCGCTGATTTTGAGCCCTTCGAAAGCAATTCTGCTTGATTCACAAAATGATCGTTAAATGCGTTCGCTATGTCAATGGGGTTTGTTATTATTTCCCCGTTATTCTGTATTTCTGTTATCTGTTCAAAGGGAGGGCAATGTTTATTTTCATTTATGATCTTCCATGTATCTTTTGATTTATTTGTTGACGTTAATATCTTATGGTTATTTTTTGCTTTTTGTGTCAGTTTTATTATTTTCTTAAGTTTTCGTGAGTAATTTTTAAATTTAGCCAAGTTATTACTATTAGGTTTTGCTCGTAGTTGCCAAAGAAATTGACGTTTATTTTTGCTACAGCGTTTTATACCGGGTGTTAACCATTTCGGATTCCTTTTTAACTTAATTTTTTTGTTGATCAAGGGGAAACATAAATCATAAAACAGCTGGAATACTTCCAAAAAATTATCGTACGCTACATTAGGATCATCAGCTTGATAAACATCACAAAACGATAAAGGATATAAACATGATCTAAATTTCATAAGATTGTCGTAACTGTAATCACGCGCCGTAACATTCCAGTTGTCTATTGTACAAGTCTTTTTAACGGGAATCTTTAAGACTTGGGCTGTGTGATCTGACATGTTAAGGTCAATTACATCGTGGACACACTTTTGCGTAAAATTGTGCGCAAAATTATCTATACATGTGTTGCTTTGTAATCTAGTAGGCTGGTCAATTTGCAATTTTAGGTTAAAGTTTAAGAGGTAGTTGGTGAACTCAATGGAAGTTCTATTTTTTTTCAATATATTTATATTAAAGTCACCACATATAATGACATTCCTGCGCGCTTTGTAACAAATCTTTGGTAAGAGAACATTTAATTTTGAGTAAAACGTATCAAGATTATTCGATTTAGGTATTCTGTAAATACATACTACGATAATGTTATGCTGTGTTAATTCGATAGCGCAGCACTCGAAAACTCCCTGAATTGAAAGTTTCTTGATATCTTCAAGCTCTCTATATTGGTGGTCGTATTTTATCAGTATGCACGCTCCTCCTCTTTTTGTATCTCTGGAGTAACAAGCTGCCAATTTATAATTTGGAATGGTAAGAAACTCTTCATATCCAGTTTCCATGAAGTGTTCGGTCACACAGATGACGTCAATGCGGTTTTGAAAATCAAGTAGGTGCAAGAGTAACTGGTCTGCCTTATTCATTAATCCAGCGATGTTTTGATGCATTATTGACAGATATTTATAGAAAAAAATGGTTTGATGTGTTTTCAAATGTGTTTTCAAATGTGTCCTTCGTGTCAGTATTAGTGCTATTTTCTATTTGGATTCCATAAATAGTATTTTTGAGATTCGTAAATACGTTTTTCATGCCTGTGTCTGGATTGCCGACATGTACGTGGACAAAGTCGCCGGCAAAAACAAGTATTCAATATAATTTAATTCTGTCGATAATTTTTGCACAGCACATCACTAGTACACTGTCGTGCCTATAATTGTCACGTGGGCACGTGCCCTTACACTTAGGGACATGATAATTATCTCAGTAATTAGACATTTTTCCGTACTCTCGCCACTTAGGGCGATTTGTTTTTTTTATCACGGTGTAATTTAGGGAATTTGTTGTTTTGTTTTGTTAAAAAAAAAACAACCGACTTCCCTAAAAACTCTACAAAGTGAAAAATAACTTTAATTTCGGTAGTCGGTGTCTTAGGATCTGTATTTATGGTTTTTTTGCCACCGACTTCCGAAATTAAAGTTATTTTTCACTTTGTAGTGTTTTTAGGGAAGTCGGTTGTTTTTTTTTGCAAAAAAGTTTTTATTTTTAAATTTTTAGTTGTGGTATTCACCCTGCACTAATTCCAAACAAACAATGCATATTTATGCGATAGCAGAAATCGCGGTTGATTTCCTATCATTTTTTAAAGAGTTCCGGTGTCTGTCTCCCGAACTCATCATCAGATCTATATGAAAATTATATGGGACCATTTCGGAATAAACCCCTTTCGAACAAAAAAAGAATTTTGCAAATCCGTCTATATATGACGGAGTTATGGCCGAACATACATAAAAAAAAAAAAAAAAAAAAAAAAAAAAACATATAAACATCCGAATTGATAACCTCCTTCTTTTTGAAGTCGGTTAAAAATAGATTTAGGTAACGTTTTGGTGGAATTGAAATGTTTGTTTGTGAGTTTAATTCCGCGAAAAGGTCACGATTAGCTCATAAAGTTCTGAGTACACGATTAGTGACAAATGCGAGCACTGACTGGACAGGTTTACTCAATGTATATGGTTCTTTCCTCAAAAGACATTTCGTCTTCACTTGGTCTGTCCAAGATTATGTCTGGACTTTAAAAGAGACTGTGACCTCTGAGTTTGTTTTGGCCTTTTTTCTCAGAATAGTCAGATTGGAAACGCCAACCTCATCTAGTTTTAAAAACATGATTGACGTGTTAAAGTGTTTGTACAAGCCTGCTTATAGAAATTTAATCACCATTAAACGCCTTAACTTAAAATGAATTTTACTTTGAAACCGGTTTAGCGAACAGTGAGGGAAAGTTTCAATCAGCACAGTCTTCTGTCCTTCGCACACTCTCTGCCCTCAACGGTTCCTTTGGACGCTAAACCTGACTGTGATGTGTTCGTGGACGAATGCAAGAAGATCTTGGTATGTCATCATCATCATCATTTCAGCCGTAAGACGTCCACTGCTGGACTTATGCCTCCCCCAATTTGGGGGGCCTTACCATAATCGCCACGCTTGGCAGGCGGGTTGGCGATCGCAGCATGGTGGCAAAATGCATCGAGAACGCTGCTGCCCATTCTCTAGTAAGTACCTTAGTCGCCTTTTACGACACCCACGGGAAGAAATGGGGTGGTGTTATTCTTTACGTCCGGCACCACACGGGACATCTGACGTCTGACGTCTTGGTATGTATGTCTGGAGTATTGTGAGATGAGCGTATGACTGTCGAGTAGTTGAATAAGTAATTAGCCTTTAACGTTTTCAATGCTGGGACGCAGGCCTTCCCCTCAGTAAGAGAGACTGGGCCGTAATCAGCAACGTGGGTTCTGTGCGGGTTGGTAGATGTCACAAGTCTTCGATTTTTGGTTCTAAGCATGTCGGTTTCCTTCCGCTGTTTTCCTTCCCCGTTTTGAGAATAGTGGTGATGAAATAATTGACACAAAGTAAAGAGCTTGACAACTCGTAAGTGGCGCATTTTACCACTGGCCCATCACTGCTCTTGATCTATCTAATGTTGTTCAATCTCTTTTGTCCAAAGTGGCCTTTAGCAAATAACCTTTTTATTGCAATATTTTAGGAATTTAGTTTAAAAATTCTCAAGCTTATGAATATTCCGAAACTCCTTTTCCTTATAGTCGATGTTGATGTATCAAATTTTTATAGCAACAGGATTCTGTGGTTTACAAGTCATTTGGAACATTTTTTTTTTTTGTTTATTTCGACACATAGACAAATATGTTTCCAAAAATCATCATTTTGGATTTGACGCAGCAACTACAGAGAACAGCATTTTTTTACTAGCCTCCGCTGTTCCAGTCCTGGGTAAAGGCCTCCGTCCAATCCTTCAATATTCCGCGAGCCCGCGCGTCCTCATTTCAATTTTGACGGAACCTATCCAGCTCGTCCCGCTGTCTCCTACGTGGACTGCTGCGATCCCGCCTGACTGTCTGAGGGCACCAGTACTGAGCTACTTTTGCCTACAGTTTGTCATGCGGCAGATCTGTCCTGCCCAGTTCCATTTAAGTTGGGCAGCCGTTTAGACCACGTCAGCATTAAAAAAAAAGAGTTACCGTGGTCCTGGCATAGGCAACTGAAGGAACACGGGTGGGTTTTAGTCAGTACAAGTCTGTCACGCCCTCCACCCACCCACAGCGGGAGACATCAATTGATGATTTCCCAAAAACAAAAAAATGGGATCCATGGTAACAATTTGTTTAAATTATAGGTTATGAAGTATAAAATAAATAATCATGAAAACTCTTAAATAAATAATTTATTAACTCCGCGTAGCTGGGGCTGTTTGTTTTCACTAAACTCAAATTATGAACATCATAATTCTTAAGCAAACATACAGTTAAAACTTACTCCCTCCCCTACAAACATAATCAGAAATGTAACTTGTTTCGTGAGTGGATTCTGCCCATTATAACTTAGCTAGCTACATACATACATAGGACTTTGAGGCAACCAGAAATGCCTCAAGGCAAATATAATATAACCTACTTCGGACTACGGTATTTAACATGACTGGCTACAGCCTAGCATAAATAAAGTTAGGTACATTGATGGCGTATCTTATGCCGAGTATTTTAGTCCATAAATGAACCTCGCTACTTTGTTAGATCCAGATTTATACTAGTTTTTCGGTTTTTAGTTTTTCTTTTTTTTTCTCGAAAATTGCGCCATTTCGGAAAAAGTTATTTATACAGAAATAATTCTATTTACTTCCCCAATACACTACATAATTATGACATCCCAAATCCATGGAACTTAGAAGTTGTTCCAATTTTACTATTTCTGTTAGGGTTGTCAAATTTTTATCCTTATTTTGTGGATCAAATTTTTCGTAAAAGTAAAAGTTCTGTAGTCATAATAACAAAAAGAATGTGCACCAGTTAAATAGCAGCCTACCTAGGCCTTTCAAAAGTATCAAGTTACAAGTCCCCTTCAGGTTTACCTACTACATTTGTTTGTTTGTCGGTAGAGACTAGGAAATAAATATTGAATAATAAGTATATTTTGTAGTCTTTGTAATGTTTTTTTTTTGTTTTGTATTTTAATGGTGTACAATAAAGTATATATAAATAAATAGCAAATAAGTGCACATAAAGTTAAGATTGAATGCTATTGATGTGATACGAATGCTCATGCTTGCTCAAATGTCTCGCTGGTAGTGGCGTGTGTGTTGGATTATTAAGTTTATTTATTTATCTTCTCAACAATGAATACACTGTTACTTTGTAATTTGTACATTCCAATCTTAACTCTAAGTGCCTCAATAATTACAGAAAATGTGCTCAACTATTTTGAAGTTCCTTTCAAAATGGTTGAGCTGAATATTGCTGATCTGTTTGTCATGTTCGTGAACAAGGTATTTTTTTCGTCGGTTATACAAAAAAAAAAAAAAATACAGCTGTTCCATACATTTTGACCCCGTAGGTATTGCATTTTTCTATGAAACAGCTGATTTTTTTTTGTAAAACCGACGAAAAATTTCTGCGCAAGGGGGTCTATTATGATATGCTGAATTCATGGTTACAATTTCCGCACTGGATAAAAACTTATCCTGTATAGTTTTATTGACATTATTTAATACACACATACATTTATGAATAAATGATTTCATTTGATTTTACATCGGCGAAATAATAGGGTTACTTTAGCATATTTTTGGTACGGATCATTATAGGAGTTAGTGATCTGCCTAGCCTTTTGTACTCCTGTTGGCATCGGCTTCCAGCTGAACACGACTCATCATCATCATTTCAGCCGAAAGACGTCCACTGCTGGAGATAAGCCTCCGGCAATTTGGGGGGGTTTATCATAATCGTCACGCTTGGCAGGCCTGTTGGCGATTGCAGTATGGTGGTATAGAGATATCTATGCATAGAGAATGCCGCTGCCAATCATTCATCATTTCCGCCATAAGACGTCCACTGCTGGACTTAGGCCGCTGCCCATTCTGTAGCAAGTTCCTTAGTCGCCTTTTACGGCACCCACGGGAAGAATTGGGATGTTACACACGGAACGAATACGACTATTTCATTGTAAAATCACCTTAAAAAAATTAAGTAGAGTATTTAGACTTACCGCGTTAAATCTCCTAATAAGTGCTCTAACAGAACTCCTTGAGTTGCTGTGTGTAGGAGGTGTTCTTCTGACCATGTGACGCTCATTTACGGCGCCCAGGACACCTTCTCCGCCAAGATCCAGCGTCACTTGTCGTAGATAGTCGATTGGAGGAACCTGTGGACAGTATTGAGTGTTAGACAGGGATATATAGTCCTCCAAACCGTATTTCGACCATGGCGGCCAATCTCAACGGAGACTAGCCATCGGCGCGGGAGATATTATAGTACACAAGTGTGTCCGCAGACACAGGGGCACTCACTCTTCCCTCACTCTCAAAGTCCGATGGGATGGCAATCCGACACGTCCAAAGAGAGATAAGGCGCAGGGGACCAACGGCTTAACGTACTTTCCGAGGCACGGGGGTATCATACGGCCAGCTTTCAAAATTCGGGCTGTTACGAAGAAATTCCTAATGGAAAAACCCAATACCACTTTTCCCGATCTGGGCATCGAACCCAAGACCTCACGTTCAGCAGTCGCGCTTGCAACCGTGAGACCAACAGGTCAGTTAGTTAGATGGAGAGTAAATAGGTCTGACACGTTGATTATGGTAAATTTATTGACGGCCTGATTGTTGTAATCAATAAAAGCGGTTGGTTAGGGGCGGGAAGTCAGACAAGACTTCTGAAGGTCAATTCTTTTAAACGTTCGTGTTTAAAAACAAAAAACAATACACAGCGGAAAATAACTTAAATAAATAAAGTCGATGCCAAAGACATTTTTCTCTTTGTAGTTTTATTTTTGGGAATCCAAAATAAACTTTTATTCTTCACTTTTTGTTGTGGTTACTACCCCACACAAATTCGTATAAGTACCTTCAATGGCTAAATAAATAATAGAGCCACGTTATTGTAACATCATCAACATAATACTAAGTGGACAAAATTGAAGCTAACTGAAAAACACTAATCAGAACTAGAGGTAAGGGACTACCCTGCCAGGGTCGCGAGATTTGTTCGATAGAGTTACCGTGACCCTGGCATACAGGCAACTGAAGGAACACGGGTGGTTTTTAGTCAGTAAAAGTCTGACACGCTTTCCCGCTCCACCCAGAGCGGGAGACGTCATTGGATGATTTCCCACCCACAAAAAAAAGTAAGAGACCACTCTATAAGTATATTAAACAGAATCCGTTCAGTTCTGCGGTAATGTTAATTTTAAAAAGGTACAACTAAATTGAGAACCTGCTCCTTTTTTTTACGTCGATTAAAATGTAGATAAATTGGAGACATTACAATTAACCCGTTCGAGCGCTACTGCCGCCGTAAATTTATCGTAAACTCTTCGATCTCTTGGACTATGCCTTAAAATTTGAACTCATTATATCTTCTAAACTAACCCGACTAAGTTTGTGATTTGGCGAAAATTTGCGATTTGTTAGCAACAAAATTTGGGAGAAAACTGATTTTCGCTAGGAGCCCTAGATTTTGAAAAATAAATGTCGCCTAGCTGGGAAGATTCTCTCCAGGTCTTTTTTTTGTGGGTGGGAAAATCATCAAATGACGTCTCCCGCTCTCAGTGGAGCGGTGGGTGTCAGATTTTTTACTGACTAAAACCCACCCGTATTCCTTCACCCATATGCCAGGGCCACGATACCTCTTTCGTACGAATCTCGCGACCTTGGCAGGATTCTCTCCAGGTCTGCTACCTAGATACGCTTATAACTTTTGAACCACGTATTTTGTAATAGTTTTTTTTTTAATTTTGATTTTTATTATTTTTGTTTATTGTTGACATTCATAATTTTGTTACATTTCGTTAAATTCAAGGTAAATTAATGATATTGACTGGACTACCTAAATTATTAACAATCTGGTTACAACTAATATTTGCTCGCCATAATACGTGGCAAACATGTCTGAACTTATATTTTCTTTTATGTTATCCTGCATGCACGTTGTAATTTCTGTATGTGTACACATGTTTGGGCAAATAAATTTACTTTGACTTTGAAAAAAAAAAAAACCAGTGACCGACAGATTCTGATATTTGGCAACTGATTCCGACTATTTAGCGACTTAATATGGGAGATAACAGTTCTTCGATAGCTTCCCTAGCTTTTGAGGTTCAAATGGGCCAAGCTGGGGTAGGCTCTCTCCAGATCTGCCACCGATAAACCCTTATAATTTTTGAACCAGTGAGAGACTGCTTCTGATATTTGGTGACTAGTTTGGACTACTTAGTTGTTCCGCCACTTCTTCTTCCCAGCTAAAGCACTAGGAAGTGTCGAAGGGCGGGCGTTTTGGGGGGACTGTCTCATGTAACTTTGACGTTCAAAAAGTGCTGACTCTCAGCGTAGTTTGAATAAATGACTTTTGATTTGATTTGATTGATTTACCGTTTTTTTTTGTTATCAAAATTCAAATCTCTCATGGTGGCCATGCCAGTGTAAACTATTAAGTATCTGCCGGAATAATCTTGACAACGAATTTCCGCACACATATGTCTAATATGTCACTGCACATTTCAATAATCCTTTTTTTTATGACATCTCGCAGGTCAACCTATGAGTTTGTCGGCTGCTTAACCGGACTTGCCTGTGGCTATCTTAATAAATTAAGGCCTTCAGTCAGAGCTTAAAAAACTTAAACTAGAGCGACAACTCGCTAAGGGCTCCCCCTGTGGGGTACGGACCTCGGCTTAGGGCATCGCTGGTAGAGGGCAGCAAGGGACGGGCTGGATCGGAATGAAATTTCAATAACTCAGTAGGCATATGTTTTTAAAACTTTCACTTCATCATCATCATCATCATATCAGCCGAAAGACGTCCACTGCTGGACAAAGGCCTCCCCCAAGCACCGCCACTTCGACCGGTTTTGTGCTTCCCGCATGCAGCGGACATAGGTGACAAGACGTAGAGTTGGAAGGCCTCCAACAAGGTGGACCGATGACCTTGTGAAGGCCGCAGGAATCTGCTGGATGCGGGAAGGACAAAAACTTTCACTTATATAAAAATAATTTATTTATTATTCCTTGCCACAATCTCAGCTGCTAAACGGCTGTTTGACTTATCCGACATGAAAGAGAAGAATCCTACAAAAAGTCACATCATTGAATTCCTGTGACATTACATTTACAAATCCGTTTAACAAACATTGAGAGTCGTATGTAGGCCTCTCAAATATTTGTCGTCGGGCTCTCGTTCATTGTTTCAGAATAAGCATTGTATTGGATGTGAAATAAGGGTTAATGCTTTTATACTAGGGTTAAGGGTTGTTAGCTATTTTCTATCAACGAATTATGGTACTGTGTCATCATTATCAGCTTACAACAGTCCACAGCTGGGCATAGATTTATTTATTTATTTAGGATCTCCAACAATCTGCCAGGGTCGCGAGATTCGTTCGAAAGAGTTACCGTGGCCCTGGCGTAGGTAACTGAAGGAACACGAATGGGTTTTATTCAGTAAAAGTCTAACACGCCCATCCGCTCTACCCAGAGCGGTAAACGTCATTATTTTTATGATTTCCCACCCATAAAATAGCATGGCCAACAACGAATACACATACAGTATGGAAACCACATATTATGCAATAAATGAAGCCACATAAGTACTTGATATCGCGTTTGCTGCCGATATACAAAAAATAAAAACTTTTTACATAAAAATAAAAACCGACTTCCTTAAAAAAAAACGCTACAAAGTCAAAAGTTTTTATTTTTCACTTTTTAGTTATGGTAGATACCCCGCACTAATCTAATCGCGTTATTCGTTCATTTGTCGCGCCAATACTTGATGCAAATATAAAACTTATATGGTTTTCACATGGATCCCACTGTCCGAATGAAACCAAATTAAAATGGGACCATTCGGAAAGCACCAGCTTTCAAATAAAAATAAAAAAAATCATCGAAATCGGTTCACCCAGTCACAAGTTATAAGCTAACAAACATAAAAAAATAAATAATAAAAAATACAGACGAATTGATAACCTCCTCCTTTTTTTTGAAGTCGGTTAAAAATAAATGAAATCGGTTCAGTAATTCAGTCAAAAAATACAGTGTTAATTTTGAAAAATTTTGAACTTTGTAAAATTTGATCACTCGGTCAATGATTCATCAAAATCAGCCTATATTGTTCCCACAGCTGGAACACAGGCCTCTAATGAGACAAAGAGTGGTTGTAATCTACCACACGGGTCCAGTACGGGTTGGTGGATGCTACATGTCTTTTGTTATAAGTAGTTGAATCACACAGCAGACATCTGCCGGGGTCGCGTGATTGTTCGAAAGAGATACCGTGACCCTGGCACATGGGCAACTGAAGGAACACGGGTGGGTTTCCCAGAGCGGGAGAAGTCATTTGATGATTTCCCATCCAAAAAAAAAAACACAACAGGCATGATCTATCAATTTGAGTCAGGTCCATTTTTACACGCTTTATATTAGCTTCACTTGTATGTTTGTTTGCAACCGACTCTTTATAGCGCGATTTTGACCCACTTTAAACGACCAGATTTCATTTAAACTCTGTAGACTTATCGAGGACCGATGACAATACTATAATTTCATAAATTTGTGCCATTATCCTTGCCAGGGGTACCAGGACCGCAAAAAAACTGTCTTTGAAAACTACGCTGACATACGTCACAAACTACGCTGACATACGTCTCAAAATTCAAAACACCCTAAAAAATAGAAAATATATAACAGTTTAAAAAAACACGCTTCCATAGAAAAAAGCGTGGGGTGCCTGATATCAATAAAAAATAACTTAAAAAGCACCACACGCTTTTTTTCCATTATTTTCTACTTTTTAGTTTGGTTTTCTATGGAAGCGTGTTTTTTAGTTTTTTTAAACTATTATTTATTTAAAATTATTTTCTCAGCTATTTTTTATCTTAATCATGATCTGGCAGTTTGAGCTACTTATGTGGCCTGCCCAAATGGTCCTAGTCTAATTGTTGATCTCTTTAAGTTTTGAGTTGAACAGCACGATTACTGATAAATGCGTGCACTGACTGGACAGGCTCACTCAATAATAATAATAAAAGCCATTTATTCAGACCATTAAAAAAAATATGCTACTAAAATAAGATATACATATATGTTGTGAAAAAAGCTAAAAAATATATAAAATGAGTTCTGTTGTTGACACCGGCTGTCTTGGTCTGTGTGCCCATTGGCAAAAGCCTCCTCCATTTCCTTCCACTTTTTCCTATCGATTGCTATTCGAGTCCATAGTTTACCTCCTGCGGTTTCTAGCTCATCGATCCAGCGTTTCCTCTGCCTTTCTCTATTTCGTTTCCCATTTCGCGGGTACCAGACTGTTACCCTTTTGCTCCATTTATCATTGCCTCTGAGGGTGTGACCAACCCACTTCCATTTAAGTTTCCTGGCTTTCCGTGTGACGTCAGCTACCATCGTTGCACGCCTAATTTCTTGGTTCCTTATACGGTCTTTTCTTTTTACTCCCATCATACTTCTTTCCATGGCACGTTGGCATACAGCTAGTTTGTTAACTTGGGCCTTTGTCAAAGCCCAAGTCTGGCATCCATATGTTAGGACTGGCAGCACGCGGCTCACTCAATATGTGTGGTTATTTCCTTAAAAGCCCATTTCAGACATCAATCTACATCGTTTCAGATGACTTGACCAAGAATAAGTCTGAATTTTAAAAGAGATTTTGTCTTCTGAGTTTGTTGCGGACATTCTACTCAGAGTAGTCAGATAGGAACGCTGACCTCATCTAGTTTTACAATTATAATTTACGTGTAAAAGGGTTAGTACAAACGTATTCCCAGAAATTAAGTAATTTATCATTTATCTATATTATGATCCTCAAGTACTGTAATTGTTTCGTTTAAGCATAGCTGGGCATTAACTCGTCAATCCGTTAATCGTTAATTAACGAAGTTAACATTATGATTAACATATTAACTTTTAAGTTAACTTTTTAAAAATTTAACGGACACATTCACTTCCGTTAATATGCAGAAGTCCGTTAATTGTTAATACAATGCCTACTATTTACCGCACAGCACCGCGGCGCGGCGCGGCGCAAAAAACTGGCTTAGACAAGTATGAAACGACAAAGATATTTTAACACCAAAACGAGCCTCGCTTTCAGACGAGAACTTCAACATGTTAATGTTCATGAAGGGGAATATGCACCTTTTGCCCGACGATTAAAAAACACATTTGAATTTTACAAATATTTTGTTTTGTTACTAACCTGTTAACTTCCAGAACCTAAACCAACAGGTTTTATTAGTTCACTAACGCAACGATATAAAAATGCAATTTTACACATATTAACGGATTAACGTTAACTTGCGTTAATTCTTCCGAAATGTAACGCTTTAACGTTTAACGAAGCTAACTTTTTTTGTAGCGGATTAACGATTAACGAAGTTAACTATTTGATTAATGGTGCCCAGCTATGCGTTTAAGTTCATACGGGTCACTTAAGCACGCCAAACCTGACCAATCTAAAGAACATCACTAATAAGGTCACTATAAATGTACTATTTCCTTCTCTGTAAGAGTACTCTTAGACTGGTATAGAAAAGAGTAATAAAACAGTATTTCTTTCTTCGGTAACTACAACAAAAGATATCTGATTTCCGTGACCCAATTACAGGAAGATACCCATATCCTTAGAGCTAAACGGTTGTTGACTTATGAACTCAATAAAAACTCCTTATGATGAAAATACTAGGAAAAAACCTGTAGAATGAATACTACGAGAGTACCTGTAGTTTTATTCTGTTGAGTTCGCTTCAAACCTTATTCAAGTGAGCGCAGAATTACGAAAGCGAACTCATTTGTTTTTAACGTACTTCTAAAAAGAAGGAGGTTTACAATTTGGTTGTATTTGTGTATGTTGGTGATATTCTCTCTGAACTCTCTGTCTCCATTATTTCCTTAGCAGGAAGGCCTATAAATTTGTGTGGGGATTAGCTCTACACAGTTAAAAATAACATTAATTTTGGTAGTCGATGATAAAAACGAAAATACAAAATCAAAAACACCGAATTCCAAACTTAAAGTAAGTAAAATAAATAAATAAAATAAGTTTATTACATATCATTTTAGCTTACATTGTATTCGAGGAGTCTCCATTTAGGCATAGAAATACCTGTAGTTGAAGGCTCCGCTCTTCCCTTACATTATAAATATACAAATAACAAAAGAGAAATAGTAAGAAAGAAATTACGATCTGTTGTATATGTGCGTGAGTGTCATTGTATGTGTGTGTGTGAGTGTGATGGTATAGTAATTTTTTCACTTTGCAGTGCTTTTTTGGAAGTCGGTTGTTGTTAGGGTTCCGTTGCCAAATGGCAAAAAACGAAACCCTTATAGATTCGTCATGTCTGTCTGTCCGAGTATGTCACAGCCACTTTTTTCCGAAACTACAAGAGCTATGCTGTTGAAACTTAGTAAGTAGATGTATTCTGTGAACCGCATTAAGATTTTCACACAAAAATAAAAAAAAAAAACAATAATATTTGGGGTTCCCCATACATAGAACTGAAACTAAAAAAAAAAAAACATCAAACTCATACGTGTGGAGTATCTATGAATAGGTCTTCAAAAATGATATTGAGGTTTCAAATATAATTTTTTTCTAAACTGAACAGTTTGCGCGAGAGACACTTTCAAAGTGGTAAAATGTGTGTGTCCCCCCCGTAACTTCTAAAATAAGGGAATGATAAAACTAAAAAAATATATGATGTACATTACCATGTTAACTTCCCCCGAAAATTGGTTTGAACGAGATCTAGTAAGTAGTTTTTTTTTTTAATACGTCATAAATCGTAAACCACAATTTACCTTTCATTCAGTCAACTCAAATATAAAATTAAAAAAAAAAAACATTTAATTTCATAAACATAAATCGTATGCATAAACTGTGAATACCTGCAGGTTTGTACGGAACCCTCGGTGCGCGAGTCCGACTCGCACTTGGCCGGTTTTTAAAGTAAATCATTTCGGATTCACTACGAGACACCATTTGAATTTCGATGTGATGTTTAGGGATTTGTGTCATTTGAATGCTGAAAGGGGAGAACTTAATTACTTAAAAGTTTAATTAGTTATTTATTTTATTTATGAATAGCGTTTTGTATGGTCTCATCGCCATATATATTTTTTTAACATCTCAATTTTGCTCTCTATTTCCTTATACATACAAGGTGGTAAATTTAATGCCGCATGGAGAGAAAATGCCTTTAATAACATTGAAGACAGCAAATTTTTCACGAAGGGGACGTATTTCTTTTTTAACTAGCCTTTTTTTCGCGTTGGCCTTATTCCGTCTTTGTAAGCTTTCCTTAGGGAAATTTTTGGGAGATAAAAAAATAAATGTGCTATTCCAGAGCAAATTCTATTTACACGATAAACATTGAAATCTACAGTATTTGGAACTCTACTTCTCTTGGAACCTCACAAAAGTGGCCGCGCATAATATAATACGCATGTATTTTTAAACTAGCTTCTGCTCGTGACTTCGTCTGCGTTAAATTTCTTGTTCCCCCGACCCTTCGCGTCGCGTCGAATCGCCTACCCGTGCGATTTTACCCGTTTTTGCAAAATTTTTCATTACTGCTCCGCTCCTCTGGGTTGTAGCGTGATGTTGCGTGTTGTGTGTGACCTATAGCCTTCCTCGATAAATAGGCTACCCAACACAAAAAGATTTTTTCAATTCGGACCAGTAGTTCCTGAGATTACCGCGTTCAATCAAACAAACAAACAAACCAGCTTTATAATATTATAGTATAGATATTATTATGTAGTTTACTAACTTTCACGTGTAGGTTGAAAGTTATCCAAGTATCCAAATTATCTAACGTACATTCAGGATAAAAAGTATCCCATACGTTTATTTAGGTTCTAAATTATCTTTGTGCCAAATTTCATACAACTCCCTCTGGTCACTTAGCGTGACTGAGCAACAAATGTCTAAACTTTCACATCCTACTAGTATTTTTTTTGGATGGGAAATCATCACATGACTTCTCCCGCTCTGGGCGGAGCGGGAGAAGTCGGGATGTCAGACTTTTACTGACTAAAACCCACCCGTGTTCCTTCAGTTGCCCATGTGCCAGGGACACGGTATCTCTTTCGAACAATCTCGCGACCCTGGCAGATCCTACTAGTATTATAAATGTAAAAGTTTGTGAGCATGGATGTAAGGATTTATGTTTGTTAATCTTTCACGCAAAAACTACTGATAGAATTTAGACGAAATTTAGCACGCAGATAGTTTATAACCTGGATTGACACATAGGCTTTTATCCCGGAAGTACGTTCCCGCGGTATAATTTCCGAATTTCCGACCTCCTCGCGGGCGAAACCGCTGGCAAAAGTTAGTTTATAATATTAGAAGGATTATTAGTGTAAAAGATATTCAACGCCTAAAAAAAAACAAAAAAAAAAACCTATTAAAAGTACTTTTAAAAGTTGTCAAACAACATGGTTATCTTAAACGTCCATCATTTTCCAGACCAACGTCTTAGTGAGATTTCCAACGCACGACGGTCATCCATCCAGGATCCAACCGCGGCAAGCGTAGCTTAACCTCCAATTGACTCGTGCAGCAGTTATTGTTTATCCACGAGCTCCAACATTTCTATTTCTGTTTCTTCTTTCCGAGATAAGTGTGAAAAGTACCTTAAGCTTTATTTATCGTTTAAACCTTGAATCGATTGTGAATTGTCGACCTTTTGAATGCAGGAAATAGGAAAACTGTGGGAGAACCACAGAGCCGGAAGTTCAGTAGGATTACAATAATAAACCATTCGAAGTTTGGGCCATAAATTATTATTTATGGATCTATATTGGCTGTTAAGTTTGACTGCGGAAAGCCGAGAAGTTCTGTAGCTAGGAATATGTGGAATTTAGCTAGTAAACTTTTTCGGATTTTCTCGAAAATGTAGTTCATAAGTTCATAAGTTATTTATTTCATAACAAAATACATTGTGTTGAAAATCATCATACATTAAATAAAAAAATCAATAATAGTAACTACATCAGTGCAACACATAACAAAAAAGCAGAAACAAAACAAAAAAAAAAATCAGAACAACATAATAAAAAATAAAATTAAAATGTCAGTAGTTCAATAACAAAAAAATAAAAATAATAATTAACACAGCATTTAGATTGAAAAAGTAAAAAATCAGTCCAAAAAAAAAAAGAAAAAATTTCATACAAACAACTCATAATTTACAAATAATTTAGTTAAGGCCTTCGTTTATCGTCAATGAACTCATCGACACTGTAATAGCCCTTCCTCAATAAATATGTCTTCAATTTATTTTTAAATAAGTTAATGCTGTTTATGCTTTTAAACTCCACTGGTACAGCATCAAGTACAACATCAAGTCTGTATTCCCTGAGGGGATAGACAGTGGTATTCATATAGTTCACCTACATTCCGTCAGTTATGTTTAAGTCCCATATAACAAGGGACGAGCCTACTAAATTGGTGCGGCATGAATACGAACTTAGGGCTGTTATTGAGAAATTCCAGATTGAAAAACCTTATAACACTTTGGCTGACCCAGGAATCTTGCTCAGCTGTAGCGCTGGCTGACTGGTAAAAAAAACCGGCCAAGTGCGAGTCGGACTCGCGCACCGAGAGTTCCGTACAAACCTGCAGGTATTCATGGTTTATGCATAAGGTTTATGTTTATGAAATTAAATAATTTTTTTTAATTTTTATATTTGAGTTGACTGAATGAAAGGTAAATTCTGGTTTACGATTTATGACGTATTAAAAAAAACTACTTACTAGATCTCGTTAAAACCAATTTTCAGTGGAAGTTTACATGGTAATGTACATGACATCATATATTTTTTTTTAGTTTTATCATTCCGTTATTTTAGAAGTTACGGGGGAGGGGGGGGGGGGGCACACATTTCACCACTTTGGAAGTGTCTCTCGCGCAAACTATTCAGTTTAGAAAAAAATGATATTAGAAACCTCAATATCATTTTTGTAGAACTATCCATAGATACCCCACACGTATGGGTTTGATGAAAAAAATTTTGGGTTCAGTTCTAAGTATGGGGTATTGTTTTTTTTCTATTTTTGTGTGAAAATCTTAATACGGTTCACAGAATACATCTACTTACCAAGTTTCAACAGCATAGCTCTTATAGTTTCGGAAAAAAGTGGCTGCGACATACTCGGACAGACAGACAGACAGACAGACGGACGGACAGACAGACATGACGAATCTATAAGGGTTCCGTTTTTTGCCATTTGGCAACGGAACCCTAAAAACATGTTTGGCAATATTTTTATTGTATTTGAGTTGTTCCTGGAAATATAAGTACGAGAAAAAGAATGTTTTGGAAGAACTTGGAAGTAAATAATAAATTAGCAGAGCATAATCAGCCTATACTGTTCCCATTCCTGGGACACAGACCTCCTTTTTTCAAGAGGGAGTGGGCCATAATCCACCACGCGTAAATAATTACTTTGTGTAAATAATTTTTTCACCACTGCTCTGAAAACGGTGCAGGAAAACATCGTGGCGAAACCGGCATGTACTAGAACCAAAAATTCGAAGTTATATGACATCCAGCAACACACACTGGGCCTGCGTGGTGGAATATGGCCCACTTCTGCTCACAGAGAGGAGGCTTGTGTCCCAGCAGTGAGCTTAATATAGGCTGAATATGGGAGGTCGTAAGTTTGAATCCGATTAGTTGAACTTTTCTCAAAAAACCTTTGGATTAATTGAAATACCCCAAAACCCAAACACAAAGTATTTAAAGCTGACCTTTACAAAAAGATTATATCTTTTAGTTAAACCAAAAATGGTTATACTACATAGCTTGTGAGAAACTACTAACAATGTGGTTTCTAACAAATAGTTGCCAGTTCCGTGTGGTGAAACTAAAGAATAGCATCACTTCAATTCTTACCATGAGTGTCGTAAAAGGCGACTAAGGGACATACTAAAGAATGGGCAGCGGCGTTCTCTATACATTTTACTACCATACTGAGATCGCCAACCCGCCTGCCAAGCGTGAAAATTATGGCAAAAACCCTTAACGTCAAGTCCGTGGATGCGTGACCGTAACATACCCAGGCGCGGTCCGAGGGGGGGGGGGGGTCCTAGGGGTCATGATCCCCCCCAAAGACAGTCATGCTGTTGAAACCCTGACCGATTTGCCTGTCTTACTATCTTAAAATTGTTCTCACTTGAGCCACGGAGACTCCGATGGACATTTGCAAAAAGATTATAGCCCGGGACATCATGCTGATCAGTAGCGCTTGCGACTACTAGACTAAAGAGGATGTACATTCCTAAAAATAGTCTTCTTTTCTCTGTATGGAGAATGCTGCTGCCCATTCTCTATTAAGCCTCTTACGACACATACGGGTAGAAATAGGATGATGCTGTTCTTTTCGTCCGGCACAACACGGAAATTCCTTTAAATAAATAATAGTTTAAAAAAACTAAACAACACGCTTCCATTGAAAACCAAACTAAAAAGTACAAAATAATGGAAAAAAAGCGTGGGGTGCTTTTTAAGGTATTTTTTAAATGATATCAGGCACCCCACGCTTTTTTTCCATTATTTTGTACTTTTTAGTTTGGTTTTCAATGGAAGCGTGTTTTTTAGTTTTTTTTAAACTATTATTTATTTTATATTTTTTAGGGTATTTCGAATTTTGAGACGTATGTCAGCGTAGTTTGTGACAGTTTTTTTGCTGTCCTGGTAACCCTGGCAAGGATAGTAGCACAAATTTATGAAATTATTGCATTGTCATCGGTCCTTGACAGGTGTGCAAAGTTTGAATGAAATCTGGTCGTTTAAAGTGGGTCAAAATCGCGCTATAAGGAGTCGGTTACAAACAAACATACAAACATACAAGTGAAGCTAATATAAAGCGTGTAAAAAAAACTATTATTTATTTTCTATTTTTAGGGTGTTTCGAATTTTGAGACGTATGTCAGCGTAGTTTGTGACGTAAGTCAGCGGAGTTTTCGGAGACAGTTTTTTTGCTGTCCTGGTAACCCTGGCAAGGATAATGACACAAATTAGTTTGTGACGTATGTCAGCGTAGTTTTCGAAGACAGTTTTTTTGCTGTCCTGGTAACCCTGGCAAGGATAATGGCACAAATTTATGAAATTATTGCATTGTCATCGGTCCTTGACAGGTGTGCAAAGTTTGAATGAAATCTGGTCGTTTAAAGTGGGTCAAAATCGCGCTATAAGGAGTTGGTTACAAACAAACATACAAACATACAAGTTAAGCTAATATAAAGCGTGTAAAAACTATCATTTCCCTGCTGCCCTTTTTCTCTACACTGGGACTTCCGCCTTCCTGTATTGGCTAAAAGCTCCTATTTTGAACATGTCAGACTGATTTATTCTACTCTGTAACTATGTGACAAATGGTGTGAATTAATGGCGTTTTTTGTTGTGACGGATGGTGTAGACTGCGAATGTGTTTTGCAGTCTGCTTTGGGTGATAATGCAGACTGCATTGATATAAATACCTAAGTAAGGTAACATCTTATACCTGTACCTACATCCATAGCAAATAAAGTACTGATTCTGATTCGTTAACTGTTATTTATTTATTTTAAATAAAACGCATGACTGTGCTAAATGAATTTTGAATGAATGCATATTCTTCTCACAAAATTTCAAACATTCTGACAGTATCATCAGTTATGTGGGTACCTAGATACTATTGATAATTAAGAAATAAGTAGGGTAAACTAGCGAATAAGTTTTTAATTAATGACTGCTCCGTCAGTCCAGCTTGTACAGACGCCATTACATCAAGGTACCCGAAACTGTCAAATTCTCTCAATCAACTTTGAACCTAAAGCTATAGCGATAAAGTTGAAAATCTATTCAAGAAATTTAAGAGATTGTAGTAAATCGATGTGCTTGCGTCTTTACATGCCGGTTGCGTTTTTCATCTCCACCTTCAGTTATAACGGTGAATCAGGGGCTCAAATGTAACGTCACACAGAGCGAACTAATAGTTTTTAAAGCTGGCAGTGTCACATATGCGAGTATTCCAACTGTCGCACTTTGTGGAGAACCACTGCGAAGGGTGGACAACTTTAAATATTTGGGCCACTGGGTCACTGAAGATCTTAAAGATAATTGTGACATTGAAAGGGAACGTAGGTCGCTGGCTGTCCGTTGTAACATGCTGGCCCGCAGGTTTGCGCGTTGTACGAAACCAGTGAAAGTAACGCTGTTCAAAGCTTACTATCAGTGTTTCTACACGTGCAGCCTGTGGGCCAACTACACTCAGCGGACATACAGCGACCTACGCGTTCAATATAACAATGCACTGAGAGTGCTGCTGCGGCTGCCGTGGCGTAGTAGTGCGTCAGGGAAGTTTGCAGATAATAATATTGATGGTTTTGCCGCCATTATTAGAAATAGGTGTGCATCCCTGATGACTCGTGTTCGCGGCAGCACCAACAGTATTCTCAATGTATTCGCAGATCGGTGGGATTCCCCGATGCTGCGGAGATGGATGCGGCTCCATGTTGAATTTTAATTGAAAGTATATGTTTGTACCTGTGTATGTAATCTACTAACACTAGACGTTAAGAAAACCGGCCAAGTGCGAGTCGGACTCGCGCACCGAGGGTTCCGTACAAACCTGCAGGTCATCATCATCATCATTCGTCATCATCGTTTATGAAATGTTTTTTTTTTTTTTTTTTAAATTTTTATGTTTGTGTTGACTGAATGAAAGGTAAATTGTGGTTTACGATTTATGACGTATTAAAAAAAAAACTACTAACTAGATCTCGTTCAAACTAATTTTCGTTGGTAGTTTTCATGGTAATGTACATCATATATTTTTTTTAGTTTTATCATTCCCTTATTTTAGAAGTTACGGGGGGGGGGGACACACATTTTACCACTTTGGAAGTGTCTCTCGCGCAAACTATTCAGTTTAGAAAAAAATGATATTAGAAACCTCAATTTCATTTTTGAAGACCTATCCATAGATACCCCACACGTAAGGGTTTGATGAAATTTTTATTTTGTGTTTCAGTTCTATGTATGGGGAACCCCAAATATTATTGTTTTAAAAAAAAATGATATTAGAAACCTCAATATCATTTTTGAAGACCTATCCATAGATACCCCACACGTAAGGGTTTGATGAAAAAAAATTTTTTGAGTTTCAGTTCTATGTATGGGGAACCCCAAATATTATTGTTTTTTTTTCTATTTTTGTGTGAAAATCTTAATGCGGTTCACTGAATACATCTACTTACTAAGTTTCAATAGCACAGCTCTTATAGTTTCGGAGAAAAGTGGCTGCGACATACTCGGACAGACAGACAGACAGACAGACAGACAGACAGACAGACATGGCGAATCTATAAGGGTTCCGTTTTTTGCCATTTGGCAACGGAACCCTAAAAATTGTTACTAACCCTATGGACTCCGGTCTGAAATAAAAATATTCTATTCTATTCTATAACATTAACATTATTTTGTCCGTATCCGACGCAACATGTCCTCTTTTCTTCCACACTTCTCTATTAGTCGTCATCTCGATAGTCACTCGCCACAGGTTTATAGTCGAAAATCTTGACTCTGGCTGTTGGTATAACTCTGGACCCGTACTCCATCAATGGGCAGTTGATATTTGATAAACCGACGAAAAAAAAAAAATGTGTCCTCTTTCAACGGTTTAATATTTTTATTTTTTTAAATTAATTAATTTCTTTATAAGGGTAGGGTTTTTCATTACGTGCCTTATTTATTTTAGTATATTCGTGTATTTATTTGTGCTATTATGTTTGTACATAGGAAGGTAAAGTATCTTTGTATTAAAAAAAAAATCTTTATTCCTCTTCCATATTTCAACCTACCGCTGATTACAAAGGTTTACAAAAAAAAAAAAAAACCTCCGGACTATTTGACCAGACCATGGTATTCCTAGGTAATTCGGCACTCTGAATCCGATCCTGGGGTCAGTTTTGCCCCATCACGTCAGGAAAACGAGATTTCGGTCATTTAGAGGTAAAAATTGTGATTTCTTGGAAGTGGTCCCGGGCCAACTACCCAAGTGGCCTGTCAACCTGGGGGATAACTGTGCAAGTCTTGAATAGTAAAAAAAATTGATAAGTTGTTCCAGGGCCGCTTCTAAGAAATCACCATTTTGATCTCTAAGTGACCTTGAAATCTCGTTTTCCTGACGTGATGTGGCAAAACTGACCCCGGGGTCGGATTCAGGACGCCGAAATACCTAGGAATACCATGGTCCGGTTAAATAGTCCGGACTTTTTTTTTTGTAAGCCTGTGATATCTTTGCATCACCCAAAGGTCGAATGGTGGAATACCCATGGCATTTAGTCCGTCTAAAGTATTAAATATAATACATATTGTACTACTTGTCATTCAATTTTCAACACTGCTTTACGTCAAAGAGAATCTCTAAATAAATCTAAGTGATCAAAGTTATTGAGGAACAACAGTGAAATAATTGGCGTTTAATAGAGTAGCTTAAATTCTGAAGCCGTATATTAAATTTTGTTGGAGGCCTTATTTATCCAATTGTAGTTCATAATTATAATATTGTTTTTTTTTTACAGAATCAATTAAATATCATCTTGACTCAGAAGATTTTGCTGTTATTGTGATCTCAGTAAGAAACAAAATATAATTAATTAATTACAGGCCTCTCAAATCTATACTACATAATATTATAAAGCTGAAGAGTTTGTTTGTTTGTTTGGTTGAACGCGGTAATCTCAGGAACTACTGGTCTGAATTGAAAAATATTTTTTTGTGTTGGGTAGCCTATTTATTGAGGAAGGCTATAAGCTATATAACATCACGCTACAATCCAAAGCAATGGGGTAGCAATCAGGCGCGGTCCGAGGGGGGGGGTCCTAGGGGTCATGACCCCCCCCCCCAAAGACAGTCATTCTGTCGAAACCCTGAACGATTTGCCTGTCTTACTACCTAAAAATATTCTTCAGTACTCGTGGTGGCAATGAAAAATTGACAAAAACTGGCAGGCAATTCGATGCGACGGGAAGGGTCAGGGGAGCAAAAATTTTACGTGGACGAAGTCGCGGGCAGAAGCCAGTACTCAATATATATGTTGTAATCCCAACACCTGTGTATGTCCTCTTATCAATAAGAATTAGAGGCTGTGGAAAACATTTCAAATTCATGGACCCCTGTAGCCCGGAAGGCTCCGTCTAGATAATTGGTGCAGCTGATACGGCGGTACACGGCCCCTGATTTATTACTACAAAGAATTTAATAAAATCTTTTGTAGCAGAGCAGAGGTGGCCCAGAGGTCACGGCTTTGTCTTACGATTTATAGGTCCTGGGTTCGAACTCAAGCAGGCGCTTTCTTCATCATCATGCCAGCCCAGAATCACCCACTGGGTATAGACCTCCCCCTTTTTCCGCCATACAACTCGGTTCCGTGCGTGTCTCATCCATGCGTTTCCCGCGACCTTGACGATTTCGTGAACCAACGCTTTGGACGGCCTTGGCCAACGTAAACCACGCACTTTACGTTGTTTAAATAGTTTCATCACCACTGCTCTCGTAACGGTAAAGGAAAACATCGTGAGGAAAACGGCATGTCTTGGAACCAAAAATTCGAAGACATGTAACATCTACCAACCCACACTGGGCCCGCGTAGTAAATTACAACCAACACTCTCTCACAGAAAGAAGGCCTGTGTACCAGCATGCGTAGCATGACCACCGTAGAAAGGGGAACCAGACAAAATTACAGATTGTAGATTTCTACCGTTTTTTGCTTGCGTAGCATGACAGTTCTATCTCTATTCTACCAAGAATAGACAAAGTTCTTTCTATGGTGCTCATGCTACGCGTGCAGGAGTGGGAACATTATTGGCTCATTATGCTTTAGTAGCAACATAAATCTTAACATAGTTTAAAACAAAGTCGCTGCCCGCGTCTGTACGCTTAGATCTTTTAAACTACGCAACGGATTTTAATGCAGGTTTCACCAATAGGCAGAGTGATTCACGAAGGTTTATTTCTATGATTAATCATATATAAATTAATCTGTAATAACTGATCATTATTATCATTTCAGTCGAAAGACGTACACTGCTGGACATATCCCCCTCCCCCCCCCAATTTGGGAGGGTTTGCCGCGGTTACAGTATGGTTGTAAAATAAGGACGCTGGTGCCCATTCTCTAGTAAGTCCCTTAGACGCCTCTTACGATACCCACGTGAACAAATGGTTGATGTTATTCTCTACGTCGGGCACCACACTGAATAGTTAATCACTATTTACTGAATTTTAGCTGGCAAAACATTCCATACTAAAATATTTAGGGAACCAATTTCTACTCGTATGCAAATGATTAATCCGGATCGGATAACAAACCGCTGTAATAGGTAAACAAAGCTACGTTGGTGACATTTTGACATACATTGATGGATTATACGCTTGTTTCACTGACTTCTCGTATACAAATAGAGTTTCAACCTACCCTTATCCCAACTAAGTTAAACGATAAATGAGTTTAATTCTGTAAGTAGGTTTGTACAGACACTTTTACATGTCAATCTTTTTTTTTTAAATTTGATGAGGTCGGCGGTTCCAGTGTAGAAGGGCTTGTGGCTAAGTAATAACAGCCACACGGGTCAATCGATCAGGTTAAACTATGTTTGCTGCGGTTGGTCTATGGATGGGTGACCATCTTTACATTCCAAAACCCCTCCGTGCCTCACTTAGCACGTTAAACCGTTGGTCCGGGCTGTCATACCTCGAGAATTGAGAGTTTTTACGGGTCTTAAGAAGCCCGAAAGTCTTATAACGGGGTATCGTATTACTCAATAACTGGTTTTTAGAGGTCAGATTTGCAGTCGCTCCATTGTGTTGTGGTGAGACTGGAAGCTGACCCCAACATCATCACCTGCCTAACCGTTTCCCAACTGTGTTGGAAACGGCTTCCAGTCTACCAGGATGTAGCTAAACACCAGTAATTTACATGGGGTCTATCTGACCTCCACAACCTTGAGTTACTGGGTAAGATACCCGTTCACAAATGAAATCTGAATAAATACAATGAATAAAAGCTTATGTTTCTCCAACAACAACAATTTAGGTTCTATTTATTTGATTATTTTATTTATTTAGGATCTCTAACAAAGGATACACATATACATTATAAATAACAGTCATAAAAAGGTTATTTTACGTGTGTCTCCTTCAATTACAGGAGACTACAGCATGCGCATATTAGTAACTGTAAACACGATAAAATAAGTTATGAAATTAGTGAGTGAAAAAAATAATAGTTTAAAAGACTAAAATACGCTTTTTTCCATTATTTTCTACTTTTTACTTTGGTTTTCTATGGAAGCGTGTTTTTTTTTTTTTTTTTTAACTATTATTTATTTTCTATTTTTTAGGGTGTTTCGAATTTTGAGACTATGTCAGCGTAGTTTGTGACGTATGTCAGCGTAGTTTTGAAGACAGTTTTTTTTGTTGTCCTGGTAACCCTGGCAAGGATAATGGCACAAATTTATGAAATTATGGTATTGTCATCGGTCCTGGATAAGTCTACAGAGTTTAAATGAAATCTGGTCGTTTAAAGTGGGTCAAAATCGCGCTATAAGGAGTCGGTTACAAACAAACATACAATCATACTAACATACATACAAGTGAAGCTAATATAAAGCGTCTAAAAAGAGAAAATAAATATAAATTTGAGTAAAATAAAATATTTAAAAAAAATACCATGTCATGTCCATTGAATTAATAAAACAAAATTGGTCGGTATAAAAATTATTTCACATTTGTTGACGTCAATTTAAAGTTGCAGAGAAATGTATTTGGTTACTTTGCGGTGGTTAAATTATTTTATCCGAATATATTGTTGACAGAAGCAGCCATAAATTCTCGTCAAACATAAAACTAGACCACTCTGTCTCTGCCGCGACAATGTGCGATCAGAATAGATTTAAAATACATTGTGCTTGTGACCGACTTAGTGAGCCGACTAGTCTAAGGGACCTCACTCACTACGCGGTTGCGACTACGACTAGGATACATAATCTACTCAATATTTCACATTATATACTTACAATTACATTTAGAGCTCTTTATTATTTGGTGTCATGGCAATAACGACAATTGGGATTAAATAGGTTTTTATATTTTATTTATGAAATACTATAAATTATGTAGATTATTTTATATTTATTTTATTTATGAAATACTATAAATTATGTAGATTATTTTATATTTATTTTATTTATGAAATACTATAATTTATGTAGATTCTTTTATATTTTTTGAATGTGAGCATGTTGTAGATCTTGTAGACTGTAGACAATTTTCTATTTTATTAAGTACCTGGTACTTGTTGACAGTCCTACACTGTCCTACCATACCTATTATCACTGTAATTTGAAACCATTGTAAAAGCCAATTATTTTTAAAAGAATAACCATGGAGTTCCTTGCCGGCTCTTCTCCATAGGAATTAGCCAATTGGAACTTTGCCCCTAGCTTCTGACGTTTCATAAGTGCCCATGTACGTTTATTTGAAATTAAAATAATTTGATTTAATTGACTGGCCATTGTCTTAGTCAACCTTGGTCGTAGAAGCTCCGGTCGAAGACGTTCATAGTTCAGTAAGTTTATTTATTTATTTATTTAAACTTCCCGCACACAAAAAAGGTACAAAGGCGGACTTAATGCCTTAGGCATTCTCTACCAGTCAACCAAGGGTGGTGAAGAGATTAGATGGCAGGTGCTTTCATTGTGAGGAACAGTTATTGAAAAAAAAAAAACTATTTAAATACATCCTATATCAAATTATAAATAAGATGGGGAATGTAAATAGATTATAAACTTACAATACATACATACATATTTACTATAATATATACTTACATACATATATATTTATATATATACACAGATTAAACCGAGAGATGTTGAGATGACTCTACGCTATTTGTAGTAAGTAATTGTAAGTTCTCAAAGTTTGACCGTAACTGGTCGGAAGATTGGACGTTGAAACATTTGGCCACAAATGACAAGAACGGGATGCGCATCTATAGAGACTACTGGTCGCCAAGTGGTCGAAATTCGACCTTAATTCATTTAAAGCTTAATGTATTCCTCATGCATTATTCTAAAAAAATATTTGCTTTATGCACTGCTTCTCGATATAAACTTTAACTGTGCCAAATTACATACTCCTCCTTCCGAGTAATTTTCATAAAAAGGGGTGCAAAGTTTCTGCTTCAGATATTAATATATAGAAGAATATTGTGAAGTAGATCGCTAAGACGTAAAACGACACGCTACCGCCATCTAATGTTGTCTAGCAGAACTACACTAATTAGAACCATCTAGAAATACCATCGCTAACGCCATCTATTATCGATGAACGAACCTACAATCTACGTTACTATTGATCAGTAAGACATAAAACGCCACACTGCCGTCATCTGTTATTGTATAATAGAACTATATACACAAACTAGAAAAATCTAGAAATGCCACTGCTATCTATTATCCAATAATGTTCTGTGCTTCCCGCATCCAGCGAATTCCTGCCGCCTTCACAAGGTCATCGGTCTACCTTGTCTGGTCTTTTTAGCGTTTAACCAGATTTTCAATTTCTAGTCTGTGCGACCACTTGGTCATGAGTTGTGTGCAAGGTCCCTAAAATATCGACCCAGTCTAAATTTATACGCAGTCGTGCCATTGTTATTAAAACTTTGTGATTGTTTTGAAATGTAATATCTACTGGAAAATAGGGGTTGGTTTTAATGATTATGTTTTGGTATTACTAAGTATTGGTTGGTTCTAGTTGATGTCAAGGTCGTTGGGTATTTTTTTAGTATTGCAGTCTTAGTGGCCAACCTGAGGGGTTATTCTCATATTTTTAATCGACTTCAAAAATGACTCGACACGAATCGACTTCATATGTTCGTCTGTAGGTATTTAAAAAAAAATATTTTTAATTAATTGTAGACCGATTTTGAAAATTCTTCGTTGATTTTAAAAGATGAAGCTTGTAGGGTGGTCCCATATATATTTTATGTCTAGAACCAAAAAATTGTAGACATATGACATCTACCAACCCGTACTGGGCCCGCGTGTTGGCTTAGGCCCGGCGCCCACTATCGGTGGGCATCGGTGCGGCTCGGTACAGCTCGGGCGCCTCAGAGCTGCGTCGGGCGACTTCGGGCTGCCTCGGCAGCCGTAAGCATGGCTAAGGACGCCGAGGCTGTCTTCGGGTAGCTCGAGTGGCATTTTCGAGACAGACGTCGCAGAACAGTTATTTCGATCACCGCACGCGCCTCCATTATCGTATCGTATCAGTTTGTTTTGAAACTATTCTGAGGCTACCCAAAATCAGCTACGGCGTCCCTAGCCACGCTTACGGCTGCTGAGGCAGCCCGAAGTCGCCTGACGCAGCTCTGAGGCGCCCGAAGCCGCCCGAAGCCGCCGTAAGGCGCCCGAGCTGTACCGAGCCGCACCGATGCCCACCGATAGTGGGCGCCGGGCCTTACGGCTCATTTGCTCTCACAGAGTGGAGGCCTGTGTCCCAGCAGTGGGAACATTTTAGGCTGATAATGTATTTTGTTATGTTATTGTTTAGGGATGTTATAAAACATCCTATCACTACTGTTTTTTTTTGTGGGTGGGAAACCATCAAATGACGTCTCCCGCTCTGGGTGGAGCGAAGGGCGTGTCAGACTTTTACTGACTAAAACCCACCCGTGTTCCTTCAGTTGCCCATATGCCAGGGCCACGGTATCTCTATCACTACAGTTTACATAGCAAGTACCACCACTTGCATTTTTGTGAAAAACAACTTTAATTTCGGAAGTCGGTGGCACAAACTTATTGTACAGTTTTAAAGACGGAGACTACCAAAATTTGCTATTTTCACATTGTTGTGTTTTTTGGAAGTCGATTGATTTTCTGGTAAATAGCTTTGTTTTTTTAAGAAAAAATTAATCAGGCTTTTATTCTTAACTAAGGTCGCCTGGAGGGGCGATTCTCGTATTTTAAATAACATTTATTCGTTCGACTTCAATCTGTCAAAAAACTTTAAATTTTGAATGTCCAAGATTTGAACGAAACATTTATTAATTATTAAAATATTAACATCATTTTAAAATAAACACACTTAAAATAATAAAATGTATGTGAAATAATCATATGTATACAGAAAAGAATCATAGGGCATCAAAAAATTCCGTATCGTTTATTCCTGATTTTTTGGCCAAAAAATAACCCAACCCTCTGATCACGTGAAGAGTCGACCAACCACTTGGCAATTGGCAATGTCTCGAAAAACCAAGTGGGTACTCTCTTGGACCCCATGTCCAAGACATATTAATCATTAAATCGTGAATTTAACTTCATCATACATAAATAAATAGATATTGTAAAGAGTAATAATAATAAGTTAACCAGTAAAAAGTTACATGTCACACTATCGCATTAGGTACAAACCTGTAATGGTAGATGTAAGCTGGAAAATAAATAAATAAATAATCATTTCAGCCAAAAAACCATAATCGCCACGCTTGGCAGGCGGGTTGGCGATCGCAGTATTGTGGTAAAATATATAGAGAACGGTGTTGATCATTCTCTAGTAACTCCTTTAGTCGGGTTTTACGACATCCACGGGGAGAAATGGAATGGTGCTTTTGTTTAGATCGTGTACCACACGGTATTTATCTTAGAGGTAGTAAAATAAATAAGTCAACAACCTGCGTATTTCTCAGCAGTAAGACTAATGCTTCTAACAACATCACCATTATATAATTTATTGCACCAGACCAAGCAGAAATAAAGAAACGGAATTTGCATTTTATTTCCGTGACAGGGAAATGAGGGAAGCGCTATTTTGGCGCTCACAGACGTCAAAATATTATTGAGACAATTTTAGATTCCATATAATGCTTCGCAAAACCATCGGTCTCGGCAGTAATTACCTACCCTTCTATACACTACAGGGTCCATAATGATCTAAATTATACCGGATGACATTTTTTACCGTCTCGACCTTCATATTATGGTGTGTTGTGTAACTAGAATAGAAGGCAGGAAGGCCTTCAGATTCATCGCAGGTGACTAAAGGAGCGCGGGACGCGGGCGGACGGGGATGCGTGTGCGGCTCGTACGCCTGCAAAAGATCAATGAGGTCGCCTATCGGTCGGCTTCAAAGGGACCGCGCTACGAAATCATTGATACATGCCGCGCATTGAGTAGGGTGCGTATGATTTGAGTTTCGATAGATTTTAATAGTTTTTTTTTTTCCAAATTTCTGTTTTTGTTGTTCTAGTATGAAAATGCTACTTTAAATGTATAGTATTTATTGCTAGATCAATTTCATTACATGTTATTCAAAAATAATAAAAATTTCTATGCCAAAGGCTTCTACTCCGTTCACCTATTACAACCATTTTTTTCAAATCGTTATAAAATGTCACCCGGTATAGTTATCACCTAAGTACACATTATGGTAAAAAAAAAGATATTGAGTATTAAAAAAGCAACAGCAGCAACAGCTCAAAAGTGCAAGAACCAATGACAGCAACGAGTCAACAGCATTATTTCAGCCGAAAAACGTCCACTGCTGGACATTAGCCTCCTCTAATTGGGGGGGGGGGGGGGGGGTTGCCATAATCACTACCGTTGGCAGGCGGGTTGGCGATCGCAGTATAGTGGTATAATGCGTAGAGAACGCTACTGCCAATTCTCTAGTAAGTCCCTTAGTCGCCTCTTACGACACCCATAGGAAGAAATGTGGTGGTGCTATTCTTTACATTCGGCTCCACACAGAACAAAGCCAATGATAACTAAGGGTGTGTTAGCATAACCCCTTTGCCGTTGGACACAGACCTCCTCTTGGCCATAATCCAAGACGCGTGCCCAGTGCGGGTTGGTAGATGTCACGTGTCTTCAAAATTTTGGTTGTAGGACATGCCGGTTTCCTCAGAATGTTTTCCTTCACCATTTTGAAAGCAACGATCGTGAAATAATTTACTACTAGTCACCACATTGCTCTCTGCAAGGTGTTACATTTTATTAATTTATTTATTTGAACACATGCAACTATCATCACAGGCTTACCTAATACAATAATGTAGTTATAATAGCTTACAATATTCGTCTTATAAGTAATAGTGAAACTTTTATTACATCGTCTCACACTTTTTCGTCTGTGTGTTGCATGTCGCGTGACGGTCGGCCGCGGAGTAGGGATAAAGTGCAAGGCGCTCGGTGGTGCATGCCCAAGTGTTATTGGGTTTTTCTATCTAGAATTTTTGGTAGCAACCTGGGGTCTGGATTTGTGCCCGATTGGTGGCAATCGCCCTGGATTACATGGAACGAAAAAATCAACCGGCATACTATTTTATTTTCGTTTCAATTTTTCGTACAAAATAATTTGACGTCGCGACTATTTATGTAAAGCTATTACATTACATACTATTATTGCTATTACATGCAATATGATAACATCGCATTTTCTTAGCTTTAAATTCGAATTGTTTTTTACCTACTCAAAATTATTTCATCATCATGATCATCAGCTTATAGCAGTCCACTGTTGGACATAGGCCTCTCCAATTTCACGCAATTCTGCTCGATTTTCAGCAACTCTCATCCAGCTGCTACCAGCCACCCTGCGAAGATCGACGCTCCACCTAGCCTGAGGGCGTCCCACCTTACGTTTGCTAATTCGTGGTCTCCACTCAAAAACACGTCTACCCCAGTTATCGGTTCTACGGCTTATATGGCCGTCCCATTGCCTCTTCAGAATTATTTACTCGTATCTTTTTATCAGTGAAATTTACAAAATGGAAAAAAAAACCTATTACTTATATTAACCTATTATTTTTTATTAATCATATGCCAGTTCATTCTTTGACATGGCCTCATTCATACCCTTGATTTATGGGATATCAATACGAACACCTTGTATACATTGCTATCGACACGCTAAGAAGAAGACGAAGAAGTGGCAGTAGAACTAGAACTAGTTGAATATTAATGAACTCAACTTACTTCGCTTAACATCAGCAAGGCATGGCATGGTTTATGGATTTATTTCAATTTTGAGTGCTTGAATTTATTATTTAACTTATTTCGTATGAATATTAAATTAATTCTTTTTATTAAGCTATTGCATATATTCCGAAAATTTTTAGTTAAATGTCTATAATGTGAAAAAAAGTTTCACTTTTACCGTGGGTTTTGTTATAATGAAACACCAAGAGTAATTCTACAAAATGCGGCCTGTGTGAATTTACTCAGAGTTCAGTTGAAGCAGTCAATCTGTTGTGACACCATATTGAATGTACGTAGAGCGCGCGTCAGTATGTTACCTAATAACTGAGTTTTGGTTGTCAGATAGGCAGCCGCTAAAATTCTGGTATGCCAATGGTTCTGTGACAGCCAGCTCAACTGTCAACCGACCACAACGTAGTTCGCAATAGGCTGGCAGATGATTTAAACACAACAAGAATAACAAAACGTGGTTTGCTCAAATCATTACACTTCTGCCATTGTCCCAATTTGTTTGGGATTGGCTTAACATGGCTTTTTCTTCCATACTTTGTCATTCGGATGTGTGAAGTTTATCTGCAAAAGTCGACCTTATGTTATCTAGGCTGGCAGTGAAATGAGTTTAGTTGCATTCGAATATTTGAGCGTATTTAGAATCTAGTAACGAACATTACGGCGCGCGGTGTATGAAATTTGGCATAATTAAAGTTTTTATGGAGAACGAGTGCAGAAAGCTAATAGTTTTAATTATTGTTTATTAAAATTTAAATGATTTATGGTTGAATTTGGACCACTGGGCGTTCAGAAGTAAGCTTTAAATATAATTCTAAAGGTTTTTTGTTAAGAAATGAGAAAAAAACAAAGGCGGAGTATTAACTCTACATCTTCCGTAAATATACATTATAGTAGTCTTTCTATCCAAATCATCATTCACACAGTCCATCCATCGTTTTTTTTGGTCTTCTCCTATTCTAATTGCCATCTACATGAATACTCAAAACTTTCTTCCCGAGATTTGCTCAAATATAAAAGAAAATTGAGCAATGCGCAATTTTAGCGCTCTCAGTCGACAAAAGATTATTAAGTCAATTGCAGATGCCAATTTGCGATGTTCGCGCTTGGAGCTCTGGCATTGTCTAATTTGCGGTTGAATTTCAATGACCATAAATGCTTAGACTGATGATTCGCAAGTGGGTTTGATTCCCGGGTTGCGCAAAGTGTTATAGGGTTTTTCCATATTATGTTTATTAATTTTATTAAAATGTGACTGTTAGTATAGTCTATACTATCTATACTTATATTACTTATATAATATTATAAAGCTGAAGAGTTTGTTTGGTTGCCGCGCTAATCTCAGGAACTACTGGTCCGAATTGAAAAAATCTTTTTGTGTTGGGTAGCTAATTTATTGAGAAAGGCTATAGGCTATATAATACTACGCTACAATAAAAAAGAGCGGAGCACTAGCTGGCAATCTGATGCGACGGGAAGGGTCAGGGGAGCAAAAATTTGGCGCAGATAAAGTCGCGAGCAGAAGCTTGTTTTGTATATTGTCTTCGACTTCCACGCGAACGAAGTCGCGGGCAGAAGCTTATTGTTAATATCATAAATACCACCAAAAATATTTTCATGTAAAATGTAGTCAAGACGAGACCATATGCTTCCACTGTCAAAAAGTTATCAGATCTCACGTATAGCCATGCTTCTAACTCTACAAGCCCTACCTTCACAAACTCTACACCTTAGTCAAAATATGTGGTTTGGCCAAAAGTAGAGTTATCATAAAAGTACCTCAAAGTTACCCACGCTATTTTACATGAAAATGATTTAATTGTTTAATTTCTCTTACCTGACTATGAATTTTTAGAAACTATTTTAATCTTTTAGTTTGGTTTTCTATGAAAGTGTGTTTTTAGATTTTTAAACCATGATTAATCTAGAAATTGGATTCGGAATGAAAGTGCCAACAAAATATTTCAATACTTATTATAAACCATTCTTTAGAAAAATCACGTTTCCTCATCATGCAAGTACACAATTTCCAGCGTTATATGCGTCTGAATAATGCATATAACATAATTTAACATGTATATAATTTAACATGTAAAGAATGCTTTATTAATTTGTACTACGCAAGTGAAAACCTACTTTAAATTAGTTTTCTAAGATACTAGCGTCGCGTCGAATAGCCAACCCGTGCGATTTTCCTTGCAACATTTTTAATTACTGCTCCGCTGCTTTTGATTGCAGCGTGATGTTATATAGCCTATAGCCTTCCTCAATAAATAGGCTACCCAACACAAAAATAATTCTTCAATTCGGACCAGTAGTTCCTGAGATTAGCGCGTTCAATCAAACTAACAAACAAACTCTTCAGCTTTATAATATTAAGTATAGATGTTCAATATTAAAACTGAGTTTAAACGGTAAATGGGTTGTGGAATTCAGATAGACAGTCGTTCCATGCAAAATACTGACATTCTGCTACATCTATTAGTCTGGAAATCCGCCTCAATATTGTTGACAAAAAGCTAGGCAGGTATGAGTCGGCGTATTTATTTGTCGTCATTTTAAAATGTAGGTAACTTGTAAGTTATCTTCATGGCCTAGTTTCTTTTAAAATCCCGGAAACACGTCCCGTTCCAGCTGTATACAAAGTGGAAACGTGTGTAACTCAGAAATTGTTGGTTAGAATTTAATAAAAGAAGGGATTTAATTCTTTAGAAGTTGGAAGCATACTAATTTGTTTTCACAAAGGCGTCAACCAGACTCTGGGTTGGTACTGAGAAATTCGTAATTGAAAACATTTCATCTCTTGGAATCTCTAAAATTGCATGAGAGGTATTGTGTTACCCAGTTACTGGGTTGTGAAGGTTAGACAGGCAGTCACTTTACGTCAAATAATGGTATGATCATTACTTTGTCTGGCCTAGGGACCGACGCTTTTTAGGGTTCCGTTGCCAAATGGCAAAAAACAGAACGCTTATAGATTTGTCATGTCTGTCTGTCCGTCCGTATGTCACAGCCACTTTTTTTCCGAAACTATTAGTGCTATGCTGTTGAAACTTGGTAAGTAGATGTATTCTGTGAACTGCATTAAGATTTTCACACAAAAATAAAATAAAAAAACAATACATTTTGTGGTTTCCCATACTTAGAACTGTTACCCAAAATTTTTTTTTTCATCAAACCTATACTAGTGGGGTATCTATGGACAGATCTTCAAAAATGATATTGAAGTTTCTAATATCATTTTTTTTCTAAACTGAATGGTTTGGGCGAGACACAATTCCAAAGTGGTAAAATGTGTGTCCCCCCCTGTAACTTCTAAAATAAGAGAATGATAAATCTAAAAAAAATATATGACGTACATTACTGTGTAAACTTCCACCGAAAATTGGTTTGAACAAGATCTAGTAAGTAGTTTTTTTTTTAATATGTCATAAATCGTAAACCGCAATTTACCTTTCATTCAATCAACTCAAATATAAAAATTCAAAACAAAAAAATAATAATTAATTTCATAAACATAAACCTTATGCATAAACCGTGAATACCTGCAGGTTTGTACGGAACCCTCGGTGCGCGAGTCCGACTCGCACTTGGCCGGTTTTTTTTGTTTCGGCTTGGAAAATCCTCGTGGATGTGCTGCGCCCTTTGGTGGGCGGAGGGGTCTGTCAAACTTTTTTTGACGAAAACCACTGCGGTGTTTCGTTGCTTAGTCATTCATCATTCATCATTTCAGCCGTAAGACGTCCACTGCTGGACTTAGGCCTCCCCCAATTTGGGGGGCTTTGCCATAATCGCCACGCTTGGCAGGCGGGTTGGCGATCGCAGTATGCTGGTAAAATGAATAGAGAACGCTGCTGCCCATTCTCTAGTAAGTCCCTTAGTCGCCTTTTACGACACCCACGGGAAGAAATGGGGTGGTGTTATTCTTTACGTCCGGCACCACACGGTACTCCGATATTCGTTGCCTAGTAAATCTTTACTAATATTATAAATGCGAAAGTAACTCTGTCTGTCTGTTTTCGCTTTCAGGACTAAACTACTGAACCGATTTTGTTGAATTTGATACGGGGTAAGTGTGAACCCCAAGAAAAGACATAGGTCTATTATTATTCCGCGACTTCGTCTGCGTCTGCGATAACCCACAGTTACATGGACGTAGTCGCGGGCAAAAGCTAATTATGGAAAAACGAGTTTATGGACTTGCATTTATTCTGTTACATCAAGTATATGGAAGTTTTATAAAAGTGGCTGTTATATAAAAATATTATAAAGCTGAAGAGTTTGTTTGTTTGTCTGAACGCGCCAATCTCAGGAACTATTTGTCCGAATTGAAAAATTATTTTTGTGTTGGGTAGCCTATTTATTGAGGAAGGTTATATAACATCACGCTATGATCAAAAGGAGCGAAGCAGCAACGAAAAATTGACGAAAACTGGCAGGCAATTCTATGCGACGGGATGGGTCACGGGGGCAAAAATTTGACGCGGACAAAGTCGCGGGCAGAAGCTAGTTGTAGTATAATATATTGCAGTGTTACAACTTCATCGCAAACTAAGTCGCGCGCAGAAGCTAGTGCAAAATGGAATACTTAAATTTTGAATCCATCCATATTTTATTGGTCTGCCGCTTTACTTAAATATAATCGAGGCAGTCGAATAAATTATTCAATCTTGAATCGAAGTGGGCCGTCAGATTACCCAATACGGGCGACGAAGCTTTTTGGAGCGAGACGAATCAGCATCTGACAATTTATTCTGGTGGATAGACGTCACAGGAGAAAAATGGTATTCCATTCATCTCCCATTAGGCCTAAATCCTAGGTTTTGGATGACAAATATTGGGCATTGGTCTCCTTTGCTTAAATACATCAAAGTGACTGTTCCTGAATTACCCTTGGCTGATAAAAGTAATCGTTTTTAACCGAATGCACCTGAGTACCTGTATTTGACCTCCACAATCGAGTTACTGGGTAATACGATAAAAAAAATGTTTATTTTGTAACCATATTCAAGTAAACATGTTAGTGATTCTAACATGTTTACTTGAAGCCTCCTTTTAAGCAAACAATCCCTGTATTAGGAGACTCCGCTCTTCCTTATCAAAGTTATTACATAATCAAATTAAAAGTAGAGGAAACAATAATTATCTAGGTGCTTGTGTGTGTTTATGAGAGTGTGTATACCAGGCGCGGTCCGAGGGGGGGGGGGGGGTTCTAGAGGTCATGACCCCCCCCACCAAAGACAGTCACGCTGTCGAAACCCTAAACGATTTGCCTGTCTTACTATCTTAAAATGGTTCTCACTTGAGCCACGGAGTTTCCGATGGACATTTGCAAAAAGATTATAAACACGGGACATCATGCTGATCAGTAGCGCTTGCGACTACTAGACCAAAGAGGATGTACCTTCCTAAAAATATTCTTCAGTACTCATGGTGACCCCCCCCCCAAATGTTAGGCTGCGACCGCGCCTAGTGTACCTATACCCCTTGATAAGCCTGGTTGTCAGACTACCGGGCTTCCAACGACCCGTAACGGCTGTCAGAGATCCGCATATAACCGTCAGAACCAACAGCTTAGCCTCCTTTCCGCAGCATGGACGAGTCTTGGTTTGTAAAGATGGTCACCCAAGAACGGACCAACCTCGGCAAGTGTATCTTAAGTTTATGGATCGATACATTCGACTGTTATTACCAGAGGTCGGAGTAGGTAGATTGATTTTACGTACTCGCATCATGAATAGTCATAGAAATCATAACAAGGCCTTGTTATGATCCTTGCAAGGATAAGCCTTTTTTCCAGGATTTAATTTTGGTACTTACGGGATTGAATCAAATATTGTGAAAGTAAGGATTTTTAAACTAGGTACTACGTTAGAAATTTATAGAATACGATAGATAAACTTTAAAATTGTTTTTTTTTTACTGTAGAAGGCCGGTCTCCTATATAGTACTATTAAAAAGACAGCAAAAGGATAAACATTTCTTATTCATATTGATGTATTCTTAATTCTACACATTACTACATTTGAAATTAATTACAAAATCCCTGAATCCCGGAGGCATATCCATACTAATATATACCTGTCAGTTCATTGATCCCATTTCAATCTACCTACTCCGACCTCTGGTTATTACTGACCCGACATAAGCCCCTGACGTTACCCGTATTAATGAAAGAGAAAGTTGTTGTTGTTCCTAGATGAAAAAATTGTACTGACATTGTAGCTTATTTTATTTGATTACTAGCTTTTGTCCGCGGCTTCGCCCGCGTGGTCGTCGGAAATTAATGCAAGACGACGTACTACCGCGATAAGAATGTGTTATTCCAGGTTATATAGGTAATATAGACTCTGTGTGCTATTTTCGATCCAGATCCATTCAGCCATTTTTGCGTGATTGAGAAACAAACACCCAATCATACATATTTTCACATATATAATATTATTAGTAGTAGGATTATAACTCATATTACTTAGGATTCATAGTTTATGAGAACATCATGTGTGTTGGTGTTTTTTAAATAAAAATAATAGTATTCAGAGTAAGAAGACTGCGACATAGGGCTTGGTTTAGTTGAATATAAGTCTTCCTGGTTTTTCTTAACGCTCCTATTTTACCTATACAGACACTCAATCATTTACCAGACACCGAACATAATTATAGGAATAGTGCTTTTGCCAGTGGCTTGGCCCGTATAGCTGTCGGAAAATATCACCCGGGAACCTACTACCGGGATAAAGTTGGTATCCTATCTGTTACGTATCCATGATATAATATATCTTTGTGCCAAATTCGATCTAAATCCGTTTGGCCGTCTTTGCATCATTGAGAAACAAACATCCAAAAATCTAAACATCTAAGCCATTTCGCGGTCTCTTACTTGGAATAATACTATTAGGTTTATTTTGAGTATAATGAACACACATGATATTCGCAATTACTATGAAGCCAAAGCAATATGAATTACAATCCTACTTATCCTGTATTACCCGGCCGCTGCCAACGGATGGACGGGACGGACGTACGACCTGCTGCTCTGCGCCCGCTTTTTAAATCTCTAATATCTTCTAAGATATTCATTTAAATTACATGCTGTAAAGGGCCATATTGATCTATATTAAATGCACAATTTATTTAAGGTACTTAATTGGATAAGGATTAATGTTGTATTGCTTAAAATCGCTTCGTAAATAAGCCCTTATTTCTCGTAAAAAGTAAAAGATAAAAAATGGTTATTGTGGGTTATCCCTACGAGATAGACATATACCATTGAGGACATTTTTGTAGGCCTTTTTAAGGTGTAAAATACTGTAGTACATTATTTTGATCTATTTATTAGGATTCAGCCAGGGTTTTTCGAATTTTGAGACGTATGTCAGCGTAGTTTTCGAAGACAGTTATTTTTTTCTAAAATAAAAGTAGCCTAAGTTACTCCTTGTTACATCAGCTATCTGCCAGTGAAAGTCCCGTCAAAATCGGTCTAAATTATTATTTACTAATAAATAAATCAATTATATTGTTCTTTATAACTTACTCTGACATGTATTTTATACAAACAAAATGTAAAGAACAACCTCTAAGCAACAATTATGTTATAAAATCAAAAATCATTCACTTACCTCCACAGTGTTTCGGTAACAAAACTTCAACTGACACTTTTTATCAAAAAAAGTTACACTACCCGCGTATTCTTTATCAATATACTTGAACAGTGTTATGATGAAGTAAAATAACAAAAATTCCTTAATTAACTTTACGAGATTTGTAATTTGCACTTAGGGATATGGCTGTACTCAATCAAGTACAGTGACCTCTAATGGGTTAATATTAAAAACAGACAATCCAATTTTATTTATTTGTATAGATGTATAGATTATTATTTTATTTGTGTTTATTATTTTCAATGACATTGTTGAGTTATTTTAGATTTTTATTATTATTTTGACATGATTATTGTATCAAACTCATACTAACCTTATTTAATTTAAATGCTCTAAATTATTTATTGCTATTTTAAATTTACCACAATATTATTATTATAATTTAATGCTTAGTTTTTTGTTGTTTTAAGAGAATGTTTTAATTAATAGTATATCTTCATATTTGCACGTCACATCATGTGGCAAATATGTCAGTACTTTCAAATGTTTTGATCATCTTGCATGCGTGTTTTTCTGTATGAATGACACATGTTTAAGCAAATAAATATTATCTTATCTTATCTTGTCATGTGGTCACACTGGCTCTGTACGAATGATACAAGTCTTCAAATTCCTTAACCATTTTAAAGCAGTGGTGATGCAATAATTGACACAGTAAAGTTTGGCCAAGTGGTAAGACCCGTAGATTCGCACCCAGGTAGGCGCTATATTTTGTATATGTTACTTTATTACCAGTGCTCTTATAACGGTGAAGGAAAACATAGTGAGGAAACCGCCATGTTGAAGAACCAAAAAATTGAAGACATCTGACATCTACCAACCCGCAGTGCCCGCGTGTAATATTACAGCCCGCTCCCTCGAACTGAGAGCAAACCTGTCTCCAAGTAGTAGCGATATTGTAGTCTGATCGGTGTGGTGTCGGATGTAAGGAATCCCACCATTTCTTTCCGTGGGTGTCGTAAGAGGCGACTATGGGGCTTATTAGAGAATGGGCAGTAGCGTTCTCTATGCATTTTACTACCATACGTCGATCGCCAACCCGCCTGCCAAGCGTGGCGATTATGGCAAATTGGGGGAGATTTTTGTCAAACAGTGGACGTCTTTCGGTTGAAATGATGATGCTTGTAAAGCGTTTTCCTGGGTTCAAACCTACGGCATATTTTTCATAAATCACGGCCGTATTAACTGTGCCATCACTGCTTCTCAGTTTCATGAAGTTTATAAAAGAATGGCTTACCTGATAAAAGAGCTGGTACTCAGTGTCGGTCAACCTGAGAGCCACTTCCTCAGGAAAACGGAGTATATTCTTCAAAGATGCCAACTCTTCGTCATTAGCCGTCTCCTCTGGTGCTGAGGAACCTGGAACAGGAGTTGTTGTTAGAAGTTGATTTATCAATCTTAACTATGGGTTTTGAATCTGAGGATCTTATTGGTTAGAAACTGTTTGTTTATTTTACTCCGAAGGTACTATATATATGGTCCTCCAGACAGTATTTCGGCCACGGCGGCCAATCTCAACGGAGACTAGCCATCGGCGCGAGAGATATTATAGTGCTCAAGTGTGTGCGCGCAGAAACAAGAGCACTCACTCTTTCTTCACTCTCATAACCCGATGGGACGGCAATCCGACACGACCGGAGAGAGATCAGGCGTAGGACCAATGGTTTAACGTGCTTTCCGAGATACAGGGGTATCACACCGCCAATTTCCAAACTCCGGGCTGTTACGAAGAAATTCCTAATGGAAAAACCCAATAACACTTTGCCCAGGAATCGAATCCAGGACTCCACGCTCAGCAACCGCGCTTGCGACCACGAGACCAACGGAGCAGTTGAAGGTAAGGTAAGTCATTTGTGACTTCAAGTTACAGCTATATGAGCAAAATGCAGCATGACTCTTATAAGCTCTCATAAGCTCATTCCGAGCCAGCCCATCCATTGCTACCCTCTACCAGCGATGCCCTAAGCCGAGGTCCGTACCCCACAGGGGGTGCCATTAGCGAGTAGTCGCTCTAGTTTTAAGTTTTTAATTAAGTAAGTAAATTTTATTTCTTAAAACATGGTGTACATACATTGCATGCAAGATAATAAGGAGATACAGAAAAGATCAGACATGTTCAGCCGCATATCGTGGCGTAAAAATTGGTAGAAAGAGTTGGTGCATAAACCGTTATAATATTCATCAAAATTACATTTCATCATTATTCATTAAAGATTTTAGGTATTTTCATTACAATTAAATGTCAAAGTAGTGATTAAATTAGTTGGTCAATAAAAATATGAAATAAAATGCCACTAAAATTACATTAAGCCATGGCTTAAGGTAGCCACAGAGAAGTCCACAGGCAGGTGATATTGTCAGTCTGCTACTTAGTTCGCATGTCGCTTTCTAAATGCCGCTACATTACCCGTAGACCAACGAGGTAAAGAATTGAATATATATAATATTCAATTTCGATTTAAAATCTTTTGTATTCGAAACTCAATTCACCAAACATAGTTGTTACAACTCTTTTCTGCTCAACCTTTCTGCCGAACTCGAGATCTAAAAAGTCTTTTAAGCTATCAATTTACGGAGTACAATTTCAAGGTATAAAGTTTGGGAGTAACAAGACTCTGGCTTTTTCTTTGCGTTCGGATCGATGTTTCAAAGTATTTCGGGGTCATACCGACCCTTGCTGAGCTTGGAGGGTCTGACTGAATTTCGTTTTTGGGTCTCGACTGTAACGGTCAAAGGTGTTTTTGCTTTCGGAAGTCGAAAACAGATTGTGTTTTGATTATTAGTTGTTGAGAAACTTAAGTTTTAAGCTAATTGTAGGTTATTTTAAGTTTACTTATGTACTGAATTATGTCACGTAATTTGTAATAATGACATTGTTTCGATTTATTCATTTTATTCTCATTGTACTCAATACTTTATTGCATTCTACAATGTATATGCTTGGGTGGTAAAACATTTAATTTAGACACAATCGTGGACCCTGTCGGGCACAGCAAAGGTAATATGAATCAATACAGCCGAAAGACGATCACTGTCGGACATAGGCCTCCCCCAATGGAGGTTTGCCATAACCGCCACGCTTAGCAGGCGGGTTGGCGATTGCAGTATGGTGGTAAATGACGATAATGAAGATATCTAAATATATCGTTTACAACCATAACTAATCTAAGTGTAGTAATACAAATATAATTCATACAAATTTAGTGGATGTTTAGTATAGGATTTTTGGTTAAAAAAAATTACCTACGGAAAATTCAGTTCGTTGGCTACCAAAAATAAAAGTACATTTTCAGCCAGTCCCTACCGGATTGTCCGAAATAAAAGTGGACTCTTAACGTGACACGGCCTTCTAATAAATATTCAAAGAAACTGGCGGACCGTAGACTTTCTTGAGTTTCTTGAGTTCCAAGTTCAGATCCGAAAAGTACCGACTAATAATTGAGACTTTTTCATTGAAGGGCATGGGGCCTCTTTGCATACAAAGTAGATGAATATAAACAGTCAATAATGTTCCCACAGCTGGGATACATGCCTCCTGTATTCGAGTGAGTGTGACTATGACTACTTGACTGGCCTGTTAGTCTAGTGGTTAGTGACCCTGACTGCAAAGACTGAGGTCGTGGGTTCGATTCCCACCCAGGACAAATCTTTGTGTGATGAGCAAAATCATTTGTTCTGTGTCTGGGTGTAATTTATCTATAATAAGTATGTATTTAGAAATATATAAGTATATTTATCAGTTGTCTGGTTGCCATAGTACAGGCTCTTCCTAGTTTGGGATCAGATAACGGTGTGTTGGTTGTCCTAAGATATAAGATATTATTATTTTTATTTATTTTTCTTCATATTTGATTACATTTTTTAATATTTTTACATTTTTAAGATATTATTATTTACTTAAGGTCCCTAAAAGCTGCTTCGTGTGACACGTTTATCTTAAATGCCGCATTCAAGAGATCGTGTAACAAATGTAAATAAAAGTAAACATTGTAACAAAAATACCGATCAAATATTTTAAGCGCTATTTTGTGAATACAAAATATAACTTTTTTTTATGAATTACGGAATAAAGCGCTTAATGAAACGCGCAAATTAAGCGCTTGATGAAACGCTATATATGAAATGGAATTAATTTTCATGGCTTTAAATATTCCTGGAATATTTGAATTGAATACTCCTTTTTGTGATAGTTGATATTTTTTATTTTAAAGCATCGAAATATTGATGAAATATTCTTGTGTTTTTTTGCCTGTGTTGCAGTATTCTTTGATGTAAGAGCGTTTATAGGAAAAACTACATTAAAAGCTTTTTCAGAGATGAAAATCAAAACGGTTTTATTTACCGAAAAAGCGACTATGTTCGAGTCGTATTTACATACGAAGGGTTCTGAAGGTACCACCGTAGAATAATAAACACTACAAGAAAGAAAGAAAAATTCTCTTATAAAGCAAAAAAAATACATGTTACTTGTAAGGGAAGCTCTTATATGTTTTACCTTTACGTATATATTATTATTTGTTGATATAGCGGTCATAGTATTACAAACACACTCTTTGAAAATGTCAAGTGTCTAGCTATCTTATTCTTAGCGTGTCGATAGTTATATAAACAGAGTTAGCCCAGAACTTGGCTACAAGCTTAGCATTTTCAGTAGCGTCCATCAACTCCTGTAGCGTGTAAACAACAGGACACGCTGGACAAGATATCAAGTGCCGCATTGTTTGTGGGGCAGCACCACATTTATACTCCTGACATTTACACAGACTGACCTGTTAGTCTAGTGGTTAGTGACCCTGACTGCTAAGACTGAGGTCATGGGTTCGATTCCCACCCAGGACAAATCGTTGTGTGATGAGCACAATCATTTGTTCTGTGTCTGGGTGTAGTTTATCTATAATATGTATGTATTTAGAAATATTTAAGTAAATTTATCAGTTGTCTGGTTGCCATAGTACAGGCTCTGCCTAGTTTGGGATCAGATAACAGTGTGTTGGTTGTCCTAAGATATTTATTATTATTATTTATTATTATTACTACAGGGCGGAGTCAGCTGTGAATTTCCACCTGAGCAGGTTTTCTTTATTTCGGCCTACCTGAGTTCGGAGTCTACTTAAAGACTTCCGAGAAAGCCAAGGCAACTCGTGTCCAGGTGCTAGATTTTCAGCAGGTGGAACGAAAATGGTTGGGAAACGCCATGTCACCACAGGCTTAGTCTTTCCTCTAGACCTATTGTGGTTCAAAAGTTACAACCCTGTGTCAGACGGACGTATGGACAGATGAAAAGACGGACAGCGGAGTCTATAGGCCCCATTGGCACCTTTTGGATACGGGACTAAGGCACAAGTACAGCACAACGATCCGTTTTTTGGTGGGAACCGAGAAAAAAAGATTTAAAAAAAAACTTACCTTCATCATCAAAACCCTGGCTAGTCGCTGAGCCACTAGGCTTGGGTTTAGATCCCTCTCGCATCTCACTCGCACTTATCACAAAATAATATTTATATCTGACTCTAACACTTCACATAACAATGTTCGTAGCGACATCTAGCGGAGTTTCATGATGGTTGTAACAGCGCCATCTTTTGGTTTGGTAGTAGCAACTCTTTGGTTACTGCCATTTTTGTAAGTTGTTTTTCTTGTCTGTAACAATGGAGAAGAAATTTATTAGTAAAAGTGCATAGTTGAATAAATTGACAGTATATTAATCCTTTCGCGGGCGGTCTCAGTTTAAATTGTGTTCTAGAATGACAAAATAAATTGCCATACAAATAAATTTGACGTATAAACACGGTGTGAGTGTGGGTATAGTGTCGCGGCACATTGTTATCAACAGCACATTTTTGAAACGGTTATAAACAATGTTCACGTGATAGTAATTTAACGAAAATCAAAGTCCTGCCGTAAATAATATTTAGTTTATGAACGTCATCATACGTTGTGCCGTACCAAAATCTCAAATGATGACGTACAATTACGTTCTGTACGCGAAAGTGTTAAATACTTTTTTTTTCAGTACGTAAATATATAATGAAGGATTCACGATCATTTTCAAACTTAATATTATAAAGAATAAGCAGAAGTGCACCTCTATAATATACACCGTGACATTTTAGTCGTCTTACAACGGCAGCTCACTTCATGTAACCAATGACTACAACATATCCATAAGAAAAATTGAATAACTAAAAAATAAAAATATTATTCATTATGATGACGCAGGACGTAGTTTTAAATTGATATTTTGTCTCATGGAAAAAGGAGATGGAATGCTTTAGTCGACTCGTGCGCTGGGTAGGTACGTTCTCTACCGTATGACACATAAACATTATTAACAGGATGTTTCATCATTGTAATGCATTATTTATTTTTCTTAGTACCTATTATCTTAATTAATGGTAAGAATTTTTAATCATGCCTAGAGGTATATTATGTCGGATACATTGAGTGGATAACCTTTGTAAGACAACTAAAATGTCACGATGTATATACCCACATTTAGCCAATTATGTTTGTATCGGGCATAATTCTGTTAAAGAGAAATTGCAAATGGAAAAACCTAAATCCTTTAACACTTTGCGCGACCTTGATTGAGTGATTTTAAACACTAATTATAAAGTTGCAGGCATGTTGGCGATTGCAAAATGGTGGTAAAATGTATAGAGAAGGTTGCTGTCTATTCTCTAGCAAGTCCCTTTGTTGCGTCTTACGATACCCATGGGAGGCAACATGATGGTGCTGCACTATACGTTGGCACCACACAGAAAGTTGGTAAGCACAGCGACAAATCTAACTATGCATTTCTAGTTTAAGCTGACTTCTCATAGTATGAAAAGCCTATACAATGCGAGATCTATTAAAACTGGAAATGTATAGCTTGGTATGTACTCGTGTGTACCTACATGTGTTAGAATTTAAATACAGAATTATTTATTCTGAAAAGGTGTGTTCATTTCACTACGAAAAATATTTGCGAATTTTATTGCCCCAAAAAGTCGTAACGACCTTTTATCAACACAAATTCCCATTCCATATTGACATTTAAATTTCGAATTTTACCCTCACACCGTAACGAGGTGTTAATCAGTCATATCACGCGTCGCACTCCAAGTTCGAAAACTTTTAAACTTTAAGTTCGACATCTCAACGAAGTTCTTACGAGTTTCATAATGGCTCATTTGCGCACGGAGAATTTCTCTTCTCGAATAGGCAAAGTTGACTCTTGTGAACAATACTAGTACGTTATGTGTCGAAAGACAACAATTGACCTGTCTTTCAAAATTGAGCGTCTTTGTAAACAATCAACAAGTTATAATGAAATTCAATTTTAACCGACTTAAAAATAGGAGGAGGTTCTATGTTACTGTATTTATTTTTTACTCGCTTCTGCCTGCGACTTCGTCCGCGTCAAATTTTCGCTCCCCTGACTCTCCCTGCATCGAATTGCCCGACAGTTTTCATCCATTTTTCATTGCTGCTCCGCTCCTTTTGACTATAGCGTGATGTTATATAGCCTATAGCCTTTCCCAATAAATAGGCTACCCAACACAACAATATTTTTTCAATTCGGACTAGTAGTTTCTGAGATTATCGCATTCAACCTCAACAAAAACGAATAAACTCTTCCAGTCTATAATATTAGTATAGATAGTATAGATTTATGTTCACAGATTTCTCCGCCAATTGTAAACTGATTTCAAAAATTATTTTTTAATGGATCGGTGATGCCGCTGCGGCTGCGGAAAACCTCAAGCGGCGAAAGTATAGCGACCTTATTGGTAATTATATTTTCGAGCCGTTTGGGGTTGAAACCCTCGGGCCGTGGGGTCTGAGTGCTCATGGCCTCTTTAAAGAAATATCGAAACGGCTGGTTGACACTTCTCGTGACCCAAGGGCTAGTTTTTATTTTGGCCAGCGGCTAAGCATTGCTATACAGCGTGGTAATGCCGCCAGTCTCTTGGGTAATTTGCCGATCGACAGCGATGAGGATGAATTTTTCGACGCCTTATTTTAGTTTGTGTACATAATTATAGTTTTAGTTAAGTTAATATATTATTTTGTTATTTTTATTAAGCTTGAATTATAATACCAAAGACAATACAAATACATGTTACGATAATGGATAGGTTATGCTTCAGAAGTGTCCTTGGAGTTTCTTGTCCGTTCTTCTCCATAGAGATCTACGGTTCAGAATGGCAACTTCCCTGCCAGGTTCGCGTTTGTTCGAAAGAGTTGCCGTACCCCTGGCACACGCTACTGAAGGAACACGGGTGGGTTTTAGTCAGTAAAAGTCTGACACGCCCCGCTCCTGCCAGTCCGGGAGACGTCATTTGATGATGACACAACCACAAAAAAAGGGGCAACTCTCTGACAAACCGATCGACTTTTTGACAGTTTAAAAACGCCTGTAAATGGTTTCATTGAAATAAATTCTTTGAGTTAGAGTTTGATAATCTCGCCTCTCGACAGTCGTATAAATTTCCCGATGTAAATGTGCCTTAAATGTAAGTTGGAGCAAGTAATTATGTATGCATGTGTTGTAAGTTAGCGATTCGTCATGGCTTTCAAAGTTAGGGGCGGTTAAGGGTCGTTAGGCCTTGATTGGGGCAGTCTGTTGACATCGTGTTGATGGTATAATCTGTTGTTTTAGGTAGAGGGATTACAAGGACGCTAAAGTAGGTAGTTTTCAACGGAAGTCGAATTAGAAAAAACTTTACAACACTACTTAGGTATCCTTACATTAGTTTAAGAACTTAGTTATTAAGGTTAAATTAAAAAGGTTTATAATTTTTTGCTTTTCAGTTTTTTCGACGGTTTAATTTTTTTGTTAAAAAGTTTTTATTTTAATATTTTTTGTAGTTTTAATCTACTAATAATACTTGACGAGGTATACGCTATTAAATAAAAATCAATTATCAAAATCGGCCTACTCTGTAAAAAGTTACGCGTGGTCATACATTGCAATCAGTGAGTGAACAGTCAATCATCCCCTTTTTTCCTACCCTTAGGGTTCGATTTTTTTTCCATATTTATATGAAACCATGTTAGGGGTATACCCTTTCCATTAAAAAGAATTATCAAAATCGGACTACTCTGTAAAAAGTTATAAAAAAATATATATAAATATATACGCGTTGACTTGGGCTGACTTATACGTTGACTATATACGTGTTGACTCCTCCGTTTTATTTTCGTCGGTTGAAACCAGCGCAATGTAACATCACGTCAGATTTTTCAAATAAAGTAGGAGTTTTTCAATTCGGTTGTATTTTTTATAATTGTTACCTCAGAACTCCATCATTTATAAGCCGATTTGAAAAATATTTTTGTTTGAAGGGTCTATTCGTCGAGTTGGCCAATATAAATTTTGTTAAGTCCGATAACTTGAGTTCTGATAAGTGATTTCATTTTTCACTTTGTGTATGTTGTTGGTGGTATTAACTCCCTAACACTGTATACCTACATACTGCATACATTTATTTAGCAACTGAAGGTATACGAATTTGTATGGTACCAGTAGGTAAAAACTTTAATGAAAACCGACTTACAAAAAAAAAAAAAAAATCACTACATATTGTAAATGGACTAGCCTGTTAGTCTAGTGGTTAGTGCCCCTGACTGCTAAGCGAGCTGCTCGTTTGTATACCTCGCAGCAATTAATTTTTCTCAAAAATATTAATTTTACAGTTTTGACTTAGTTTCTATGTTAATATGTCGATATAGATTGTCTGGCCTGTTAGTCTAGTGGTCAGTGAGCCTGACTACTAAGACTGAGGTCGTGGGTTCGATTCTCACCCAGGACAAATCTTTGTTTGATGAGCACAATCATTTGTTTTGTGTCTGGGTGTAATTTATCTAGAATATTTAGAAATATGTAAGTATGTTTATCAGTTGTCTGGTTACCATAGTACAGGCTCTGCCTAGTTTGGGATCAGATAACAGTGTGTTGGTTATACTAAGATATTATTAAAAAAAAAAAAATTATTAAAAATTGCTTTAATTTCGGACTTTGTAATGATTTTTTTGGATGTCAGTTGTTCCTAATTTTTCCGAAAAAGTGTGGCAAAGGACTGGAAAAAGAAGTATTGGTGTGACAAATAAATCTAGTTATCTTTCTTTACCACTAGCACATCAACGAAGAAGTCTACATAAACATTGACATATCTCATAAATAAAGTAGTATAGGTCAGATGCCACTCACTCCGCGCAAAACTACACTTATTAACACCATGATTGATTAACCGTCCACACGTTAAGAAAACTCTATCAAAAGAAAACCTATTAATCTTTCTTTTCCTCGCCTTAATCACTAGCCTAACCTCGTCCAGGTAAAGTTACGAAACTGAATCAGTAATTAGGAAGTAATTAGAAACGTTTGGGGAAGTTGATTAAGGAGGTCCATTCGAGCGGAGACTTGCAGATGTAAAGAGAAATAGTTATCCAGTAACTGAGTTGAGGACGTCAGGTAGGCAGACGCTCTATGTAAAATTCTTGTATTCAGTTGCATTCAATTAGACTGGAAGCTGACTCTAACATAGGTGGGAATGGCTAAGCATCATCATGATCATCATCATTTCAGCCGTCAGACGTCCACTGCTGGACATAGGCCTCCCCCAATTTAGGGGGATTTGCCATAATCGCCACGCTTCGCAGGCGTGTTGGCGATCGCAGTATGGTGCTAAAATGCATAGAGAACGCTGCTGCCCATTATTTTTTATTATATTATTTAGGGTTCCGTTGCCAAATGGCAAAAAACGGAACCCTTATAGATTCGTCATGTCTGTCTGTCTGTCCGAGTATGTCACAGCCATTTTTTTCCGAAACTATAAGAGCTATGCTGTTGAAACTTGGTAAGTAGATGTATTCTGTGAACCGCATTACGATTTTCACACAAAAATAGAAAAAAAACAATAATATTTGGGGTTCCCCATACATAGAACCAAAACTAAAAAAAAAAAATTTCATCAAACCCATACGTGTGGGGTATGTATGAATAGGTCTTCAAAAATGATATTGAGGTTTCTAACACCATTTTTTTCTAAACTGAATAGTTTGCGCGAGAGACACTTCCAAAGTGGTAAAATGTGTCCCCCCCCCCGTAACTTCTAAAATAAGGGAATGATAAAACTAAAAAAAATATATGATGTACATTGCTATGTAAACTTCCACCGAAAATTGGTTTGAACGAGATCTAGTAAGAAGTTTTTTTTTTAATACGTCATAAATCGTAAACCACAATTTACCTTTCATTCAGTCAACTCAAATATAAAAATTAAAAAAAAAAACATTTAATTTCATAAACATAAACTTTATGCATAAACCGTGAATACCTCAGGTTTGTACGGAACCCTCGGTGCGCGAGTCTGACTCGCACTTGGCCAGTTTTTTAGCTAGTCCCTTGGTCGCCTCTTACGACACCCACTCGAAGAAATGGGATGGTGCTTATTCTTTACGTCCGGACCGTATCCCTCTAGTGACTCCGTCTTACGAGTTGTGGATTTGAAATCAGGCAGGCAATCCACTTTGTGTATTTAATTTCATCACTACATCATCTGCTCTCAAAACGGTGAAGGAAAACATCGAGAGGAAACCGTTATGTTCCACAATAAAAAACCTTAACAAATAAAACATCCACCAACTCGCACTGGGCCCGCGTGGTAATTTACTGCCCATTTCCTCTCATACATCTCGTTCAGGGCGCTGTTGACGCCTTCCATCTTACTGTAGTGACTACTTTGCTATGATGCGGAAGAAATATCACGAGTGAGGAGAAGCAGCCTGCCATGGTCGCGAGATTTGTTCGAAAGAGACACCGTGGCCCTGGCACATGGGCAACTGAAGGAACACGGGTGGGTTTTAGTCAGTAAAAGTCTGACACGCCCTCCCGCTCCGCCCAAGAGCGGTAGACGTCATTTGATGATTTTCCACCCACAAAAAAAAGGGAAGCAGCAACAGCATTCTGAGTGTGTTTGCAGAGAAGCTGGATCGGTCTACAATGGAGATATTTACCAAGCTATATGTTCGCAGCAAAACTTGTTAAACCTTCCTGTGATTGTGATTTTCTTTTTAGTGTTCCTGCATGTTACTAATATAGTTAAAACTATGCCTATTAATTATACCTATAACAATTGTCAGGTATTTTCAGGCCTCGATGCCTGAAAATATATATATATTTTTTTATTGTGGCTGAGTATTAACAGCCGCACGGGTTGATCGTTCAGGTTTAGCTACGCTTGCTGCGTTTGGTCCATGCATGGGTGACCATCTTTACATAGAAAGACCCTTCCGTGCCTCGGAAAGTACGTTAAGCCGTAGGTCCCGGCTGTCTTTCGTAGATCTTAGACAGTCGTTACGGGTCGTCAGAAGCCCGAAAGCATGACAACCAGTCTTACCAAGGGGTATCGTATTACCCAGTAACTGGGTTGTGGATGTCAGATAGGCAGTCGCTCCATGTAAAATACTGGTACCCAGCAATGTCCAGTTAGACTGGAAGTCGACCCCAACACAGTTGGGAAAAGACTAGGCAGATGATGTAGATTTTTTATTTATAGGGTTCGCACCTCAAAAGGAAAAAGCGGAACCCTTATAGGATCACTTTGTTGTCCGTCCGTCTGTCAAGACCCTTTTTCTCAGAAACACGTGGAGGTATTAAGCTGAAATTTATATCAAATACTCAAGTCTACTGTCCCTTGGAGCTGTGAAAAAATCAAACTTCTAAACTAACTAAATCAAAAGATATAGCCGTTTATGCCGCAAATTTCCGCAAATTTTCGAAACTCGCAAGGGAATCAAAACCTAAAGGGTACTTCCAGTCGATCTAGAATTTTGAAATTTGGTACGAAGCAACGTCTTATAGCACAGATAAAGGAAAAATTGCGAAAACCGTAATTTTTTTGTTATATCATATAATAAAAATATTTTTAATCATTTTAAACTTACTACCCCTTTCCTCATGAATGCGTAGAGGTATAAAACACTACCAGGTTTATACGGAACCCTCGGTGCGCGAGTCCAACTCGCACTTGGCCGGTTTTTTTATTATTTATTCTAGACAGGAGGTCTGTGTCCCAGCTGTGGAAACATTACTGTTTATGTAAGTGAATTCCAGGCCATTATCACTGGTACGCTAGTCGCTCCGCTTCTGAACAGGCAGCCTTATAGCCGTAATAAGTTTGGGTTATAAGTGTGTAAAGGGGAAATTGAGTCCTCGGTTCAGGGGTAAGAGTGTGTTCTTGTCATTGTTTACCCTCGCGGAGAACCCTTCGGCCGAAGAGCTCCAATTAGCACTTGGTAATTGAAGAGCTCCAATTATAAAGGGCCTTTTATTATTGTATGATTAATATTTAATTTGTGGTGTTAGGTTGTCGTGTACTGGAGATTTTCACGAGTGTTTTTTTTTTTGTAGAATTGGTTATGAAAGTTGTAAGGACTGTGTTGTTTATAAATTTCGTTTTTTTTTTGTGACTGCCTCATTGGTTTAGTAGTCGGAAGCGCTACTACTGAGCATAAAGTCTTTGATTCAATTCCTTGGCAACGTTTTATTGGGTTTACGCATAAGGGATTTCCCAGTAGTAGCCCGGAGCCTGGATTTGTCCCCGCTTGATGGCAAAGTCTCGTACTCTACATGGGATTTGAACTTGTCTGGTGAAATGTGGGTATTCTGTAGGTACTTCTCTGCCTAACCTTTTAAGATATACAGGCGTGATGTAATAGGAAGCGAGCGTATTGTCTTGAACCGGACACAAGACTACACACCGGGCTGCTAATTACTAATTTCAGATAGAAAAACCTAATCACAATTTCGGAATCTGAGTAGCATAATAATTTTAAAATCCTTTCAATTCACGTTGCGTTCACTCCACACGTTCGAATTAAACTAGCCCAACTATTCTGTAAAGATCAGAAATTATAGTTGATGTCAAGTTTACTTCACCAAGTTTTTCACAGTGAGATCTTTACAGTTGATCATTGAACTGACCATCGATAACTGTTGAATTCTGACCATTCTTTACACTATTTAGACATTTGTTCCATCTATGAATCGACTACGCCTATAAAAGTCTGTAAAATTGCGGCTTACGGATCATCTCAAGGGGTTAAAAGGAGTGTCCTCTTGTCATATTGTAACCGTAACTTCACCCTGCGATCAAATATGCAACAATGTCTCGAAGGGGTATATAAGTGTATTATTATAAATTCATAGGAAAATAAGGTAGCATAATTTTGTCCCATATTTTTGAAAGCATTCGAATCTGCAGTCAATTTTCACGTCAACTAGAGTGATTGGTTATTGTAATTTTTACACGATTAACGGCGAAGCAAAAAGGAGGGCCCTGATTTGAACTGTAATATTTTTCCTTTTTAACCGACGAAAAAAAACGGAGGAGGTTATCAATTCGACGCGTATATATTTTTTTTTTGTTTTTTTTTTATGTATGACCACGCATAACTTTTTACTTAGTTGTCCGATTGTGATAATTCTTTTTTTATTGGAAAGGGTATACTCCGAGGGTGGTCCCATATAAATTTGGAAAACAAAATCAAACCCTAAGGGTCAGAAAACAGGGGATGATTGATTGTTATGTATGACCACGCATAACTTTATACAGAGTAGTCCGATTTTGATAATTCTTTTTTCATTGGATAGGTTATACCTTGCCAAGTATTATTAATACATTAAAAACACAAAAAAAATGTAAAATAAAAACTTTTTAACAAAAAATTAAACCGCTGAAAAAACTGAAAAGCAAAAAATAATAAACCTTAAAAGTTTGAGTCGGCGCTGAAAAATCAATGAACAAAGATCACTCAAAGCGCCGACTCAAACTTTTAAGGTTTATTATTTTTTGCTTTTCAGTTTTTTCGGCGGTTTAATTTTTTGTTAAAAAGTTTTTTCTGTTTGTGAAGTCATCAAATGGCATGTCAGACTTTTACTGACTAAAACCCACCCGTGTTCGTTCAGTTACTTATGCCAGGGCCATGGTGACTATTTGGAACAAACCCGCGACCCTGGTAGGAACTGGATTGTATATAGGTGAGTTAACTTGTAAACTATCCTATCCTACGCTAATAGGTATCATAAATGTGTAAGTTTGTGAGGATGGATGGATGTTTGTTATTCTTTCACGCAATAACTACTTAGCAAATTCGGATGAAATTTGGCACACAGACATTGCGTAATCTGGATTAACACATAGGGTACTTTTTATCCCGATGATACGTTCCCGCGTGATTGATTCCGACCTCCACGGTTGAAGCCGCTATTAAAAGATAGTTGATCATAAATTGATAAATGAGGCATGGTTGAAATGTCTTATTATTTTTTTTCTAATAAGGGGTTTTATAACAACACATTAAATTGAATATAACGCCCTACAGCGGGCATAAACTGTCGATTTAAAACCAAATTATTCAATTTTGCCGTGCTGGATCTTTAATTTTTGAATTAGCATATTTCCTAACTAGTTTATAGGTATATATTATTGTGGGCTAACCACAAAGTTATTTAAACAAATAATAAGTTCAAAAACTAAACCCGACTACTGAAAAATCACGCTCTAAAAAGTATGATACAAGAAAATATTCTTAGCTGAAAGCAGTGGTCGTATGTAACCTAAACAATATATTCTGCCAGTTGTAAGTGATGAGCTTTCGAGCTAAGTACAAAACAATCCTTGTTTCATACTTTTTAGAACGTGATTTATCAGTTTTCGGGTTTTTCATCAACTATTAGCTAAACTATAACTGGGGTGACAGTACTGGCCCAGTGGTAAAGGCTTACGAGTAGTAGGTCGCAAGTTCGAATCCAAGCAGGCGCTTTACTTTGTGTAAATTATTTCATCACCACTGCTCTCAAAACGGTGAAGGAAAACATCGTGAGGAAACAGGCATGTCTTAGAACCAAAAATTCGAAGACATGTGAAACCTACCAACCCACCCGCGTGGTGGATTATGGCCCACTCCCACTCACCGAGAGGAGGCCTGTGTACCAGCAGTGGGAACATTATAGGCTGATGATGATGATAGCTGGGATGTGACTAAAATCAAAATTAACGACGCCATCTTGTTATCCAATACATTTTATAAAACGATTTCACAAATGTTTACCAGTCATGTCTTTCGCGTTCTAACTTAACTTCCAAATACCAATTCGAACGGTGTTTCGTTGTAAATCCACTATGGTTTACAAATATCATACTTAGTCTCCCCAACGGGTTGGGCAAAGGGCTTTTAATTCACCCACATATACTCATAACCTCACGCTTTCGTCCCATAGGGTACGCAGAAACTACGAAAAGCCACCTGCAACGATCCTTACATACGCATTTTGCTTCCTTTATGTTAAAACTAGCTTTTGCCAGCGGCTTCGCCCCCATGGAGGTCAGAAATTATCCCGCGGGACTATACTACCGGGATAAAAAGTACCTTATATGTTTCTTCAGGTTATAAACTATCTGTGTGGCAAATTTCATCTAAATCGGATCAGTAGTATTTGCGTGAAAGAGGAACAAACATCCATACATGTAACATACAAACTTTCGCGTTTATAATATTAGCAGGACATCTGGTTTATACTCGCACGATGCCATTTACCAGTACTACGCATTTGACCCTTCTGAAGAACATCACCAATAATCAACTATACGTTCTCCTAAGGCGTCCCCTCCGCCGTGTCCAGTCACATCTGCCTTATAAATGCCAAATACCTTTTTTTAGCCACCCTTCATTCATCCTCTCAACATGACCAAACCATTTAAGCATACTTTTTTCAATTTTTCTTACAAACAATTGAGTTCGCTTTCGGATTGTATACGCTAGTATACTTGAGTGAGATTCCATTGGGCACGCCACAATTGCGGCGGTAAGTCCCCTCTTTGAGGAGTGGATTGAGAGGCGTCACGGCGCCACGGCGACCTCACCTTCCGCCTGACGCATGTTCTCACCGGGCATGGGTGCTTCGATGGGTTCCTGTTCAGGATAAAGCGGGAGGAAACGCCCGGGTGTTTCCATTGTGAGGATCGTCTGGAGGACACGGTGGAGCATACGGTGGAGGTGTGCCCTGCCTGGGCGGAGCACCACCGTGTCCTCGTGGAGGCGATCGGCGGCGGCGACCTCTTGCGTCCGGCCCTGGTGCGAGCCATGGTACGGAACGAGAGGGCATGGAAAGCCGTCACCTCCTTCTGCGAAGCAGTAATGCTCGCGAAGGAGGAGGCGGGGCGTGTGAGGGATTGGCAGTCTCTGCGCCCTCACGTCCCTAGCCGCCGCAGGAGGAGACGCCCCGGGGACCGGAAGTCGATAGCTGACTCCCGGCCACCATAGGCGCGAGCTTGCGGGCGGCGAGCAATGGGTAGCTCGCCGCCCGGTAAGGACCAGGCTCGGGTCGACGGCGCGTAGTGTTCCACGCGCGCCTCAAATATATGTCAGCAGCCCTGAAGGGGTTTGCTAGGACCGATGCCTGCCGGGGTCGCGTGATTGTTTGAAAGAGATACCGTGACCCTGGCACATGGGCAACTGAAGGAACACGGGTGGGTTTTAGTCAGTAAAAGTCTGTCACGCCCTCCCGCTCCGCCCAGAGCGGGAGAAGTCATTTGATGATTTCCAATCCAAAAAAAAAGTGAGATTCCATGTAAATGATACAGATAGCCGACCAGATTATGATGATGTGTAGTTAAAAAATCGGGTGTGTGTTTAACACAACCAAGCAAGATCGTTAAACAAACTACCCCTACTAAAAAGTACCCTCTTAATGGGTTTTTAAGACCGTGATTCGCTAAAAACATTTTTAATTAAATTTTAAGCTGGTCTTAACATTATAAATAGTCGTTTACAATTGAGCCCCGACGGGGGTGAATAAAAGGGACCTTGTTATGTCTCAGATGAACATGACCATTAACTCTTTTTTTTCTTTTCTTTTTTTTTCTTGTCTTCTGCTCTAGACAGCAATTGCGTGGGCCGATTTTGATGATTGTTACGTCAATCTATTTTTCTTTTGTGATTCTCACTATACATCATCATTCATTTCAGCCGAAAGACGTCCACTGCTGGACATAGGCCTCCCCCAACTCCTCTCACTATACACATGACAGTAATCAAAATTCAATCTGACAACCAGTCGGTATAAATTGATTATGAAAGAAATTTAATACTGCGCCAGCTTTTTAAATTTAACAATTAAAAACCTATATTGTTGCCTCCGACAACATGAGATTGTAAGCATAAAGTTTAATATTCAACATCTAAATTTTTTTTAGGTTCCTTTATTTTTTCAGTCCTCTTTTATGCAGTCGAGTTTTCAGATTTTCTAAATTTACTTTGTATTCATATCGGTACGTATTTTTACGTTGCAAACACAAGTAAATTAATACTGTTGGGGTTGCAGGCTTTATGTACTTACAGTTCAGCCCAACCCTTCTAGCCAAGTCGTTTTGGTCGCTATTTAAAACATTTTATTTTTCGTTGAATCGTTGAGCTCTTTAAGTTCGGAATTGAGCTGCAAGATTGCTGACAAATGCATACACTGACTGGACAGATGCACTCAATTTGTGTGGTTTTTAGGGTTCCGCACCTCAAAAGGAAAAAGCGGAACCCTTATAGGATCACTTTGTTGTCCGTCCGTCCATCCATCCGTCCGTCCATCTATTAAGACCCTTTTTCTCAGGAACGCGTGGAGGTATCAAGCTGAAATTTATATCAAATACTCAAATCTACTGTTCCTTGGACCTGTGAAAAAATCAAACTTCTAAGCTAACGCAATCAAAAGATATAGCCGTTTATGCCGCAAATTTCCGCCAATTTTCGAAACTCGCAAGGGAATCAAAACCTAAAGGGTACTTCCAGTCGATCTAGAATTTTGAAATTTGGTACGAAGCAACGTCTTATAGCACAGATATAGGAAAAATTGCTAAAACCGTAAATTTTTAGTTACATCATATAATAAAAATATTTTTAATAATTTTAAACTTACTACCCCTTTCCTCATGAACGCGAAGAGGTATTAAACACTACAGGTTTGTACGGAACCCTCGGTGCGCGAGTCCGACTCGCACTTGGCCGGTTTTTCTGTTAAAAGAACATATCAGAACCCAACTTACATAGTATTCACTTAATGATCTGACCAAAATTATGTCGGGACTTTGAAAGAGACTGTGACCTCTGAGTTTGTTTCGGCCTTTGTTCTCAGAGTAGGCAGATAGAAAGCACCGATCTCATCTAGTTTAAAAAAAATATATGACGTGTAAAACTTTTTGTATAAACCTACTTCATCATCATCATTTCAGCCGTAACACATCCACAGCTGGGCATAGACCTGCCTCAATTTGGGGGGCATTGCCATAATCACTACAATTGGCAGGCGGGTTGGCGATCGCAGTAGGGTGTTAAAATACATAGAGAACGCTACTGCCCATTCTGCAGTAAGTCCCTTAGTTGCCTGTTACGACCATCACGGGAATAGATGGGAACTGCTTACAGAAATAAAATCATTTATTCTTTAATAACTCCTTCGCATGAATTCCTTCGCCAACCTACTTCTGCCATACATACCAGACTAAATCTTGGTCCGTTTATCCGACCTACCTCCGTTTGACCACAATACACCCTGTATGTTATGCTAGAAGTCTGTAACTGAAGTCTTTTTAAACGTAGGGTCTCTTCCGTAGCGTGTATATATATTACATAATATACAGGCTGGTCCGAACGCGGATAAAGCAAACCCTATAAGTTTTTATTTTATTGACCACACAATCTTATTGGACGATTTGATTCTAGTTATTATTGGTCCTGTCTACTAGATATTATATCGAGATTTCATTTTGTTTTATGTTTATTAATAGATTACCCAAAAAGGTGAAGGTTTTAAATACGATTGTACTTTTTATGTTTGTTACCACAGAACTCCGACATTTATATATTGATTCGGAAATTCTTCTTTGGAATACTTACCGAGTAGTCTTTGATCAAGTTTTGAAAAGTGGTTTTAGAGTTTTGGAAGTCGGTGCCAAAAAAAAAAAACGAAAATAGATAACCAAGGACACCGACTTCCGAAATAAAAGTTGTTTTTCTCTTGGTAGTGTATTTTTTGGAAGTCGATTGTTTTTTTTTTTGTTATGCTTTCACGTTTGTACGTCAGTATAGATTTTGATCTTTGACACGTGAGTAAAACATGATGTCGATTAGAACATAAGATACTTTTTTATCCCGATATTCCCTTGGCATCGAGACTTGAAACTTGAGACTTGCGGGTGAATCTGCGGGGCCTAGCTAGACCTAAAATTATAGGGTTACTTTTTGTAGTGAAAACTTCTTTAAGCGCACATACTAAGTGCCCTTAAAGAAGTGTGTTTTAAGTTTCTTTCTTAATAGTGAAGGAAACTGAAATGTCTCGCTCGGGTCGTTATGCTGAATCGGTTATACTCGTGTCCAGTCGGTCGGTGACGCTGAATCGTGTTTAATCGGCTTTGAATCGTGTATACTCGGCTGTGTTCGTAAGTTTTCACTTCGATCATGTAGTCACATAAATAAAATAAATAACAGTTTAAAAAAACTAAAATACACGCTTCCATTGAAACCAAAATTGCAAAATAATGGAAAAAAAGCGTGGGGTGCTTTTTAAGGTATTTTTTTATTGATATCCCCCACGCTTTTTTAGGGTGTTTCGAATTTTGAGACGTATGTCAGCGCAGTTTGTGACGTATGTCAGCGTAGTTTTCGAAGACAGTTTTTTTTGCTGTCCTGGTAACCCTGGCAAGGATAATGGCACAAATTAGTTTGTGACGTATGTCAGCGTAGTTTTCGAACAAAATTTTTTTGCTGTCCTGGTAACCCTGGCAAGGATAATGGCACAAATTTATGAAATTATTGCATTGTCATCGGTCCTTGACAGGTGTGCAAAGTTTGAATGAAATCTGGTCGTTTAAAGTGGGTCAAAATCGCGCTATAAGGAGTCGGTTACAAACAAACATACTAACATACAAACATACAAGTGAAGCTAATATAAAGCGTGTAAAAATGTTTGGTCATTATTTTTCGACTTTCTTTTTATGCACGAGTAATCGTTTATTCTACTTACATTTAACAATAAAATGATCTTCAACTACGCAATTTGCTGTCTGAAACATTGAGGTACTTTTCTTAACAATTGTTTCTCCATCCTGTATATTTCAAACCCCCTGTATCTGTCGTTTCGCCGCACAACAATAAATAAACGTGTCTATTGTGTGGGTATTCTTTTCTTTCCATTTTCCTTCTTAAGATTTTTTCCCCACAATATTTCTCAAAGGTTATAACCGTTAGGCTTTTGATATTGAACGATATTTTTTACGGCTTCTGGGAACCATTTCGGCTAGTTAGTGTATAAGATATTTTGTATTTACAAGCTGTCATTTTATGATCGTTGGCCGATCTCGCCACAATATTATTACATCCGTGTAAACGTAAACTTTTATGGGTGGTGTTCGTAACATCAGAATGACAAGAAAAATCTTACGCGTTGTAAGATCATGATTTTTCTTTATGTTATTTATTTAATCAGGTATGCCTCTGCCTGTTAGTAGAATCAACCCCTTTAACCACTTGACAGTCCTTGGCAACCGTAGTTGCCAAAGTGAAACTACTCTCAGTAGTCCGTACTGTCAAGTGGTTAAGGACGCAGGTGACAAATCCCAACAGCCTGTATCTCTAATTGGAACTGACCCGAAGATAGAACTTGCTAACTATTTGAGTGGTTCAACAGTTACCCGTTAGTTCAAACTAATTGCTCAATACAAGTAAATTTATGCTTTAATACCCAAGTAATAAAGCTTAATAAATTATTAATTACTTACTGAAATCCTCGAATCAATCTGTGGATTAAGTTTTAGTTTATGGCTAAGCTTATTAAATTTGTTGTTTCGTTGTTGAGTTAAATTCTTGAGTTTAGTATAATCTGGATATTTTTGAGATTCTTGTAGAATCTTAATAACATATTAAGATCCTACAAGATCTTTACTCTGCATGCTTCGGAAAGCATGATAAGCCGTTGTTCCCGGCTGTCGTAAGTGAATCTTTGATAGTCGTTACCAGTGGCGGATTTGCCTTTTAGGCCCAGTAGGACCGTGCCTAGGGCGGCCAGATACTAGGGGCGGCCAATTGTGGCCAAAAAGACACCGATGATAACTAGAAATGACCCAAAGTAAATATTACACTGTCTGTAAGACCTAGGTGACCCTGTGGTGTCATCTTTCGTGCGTTGGAACCTAGGCCGGCGCTTTATTTTGTGTAAATTATTTCATTATTCGATGCGACGGGAAGGGTCAGGGGAACATTTTGATGCGGACGAAGCCGGGGGCAGAAGCTACTTAGGTTGCTATACTTTCGCCGCTCGAGGGTTTCCGCAGCTGCAGTGGCAGCATCAGCGCAGCAAGCCGAGCTAGGAAGATGAGATGGCCCAAGAGTATCGACATACGTTGCATACCACCCGAAAAGCCTACCCACTTTCCAAGGAAATAAAGACATACCGTCCGGTCTCATGCTATCGTCGCGTGCCAAGCCTTTGGGTTCTAATACAGCTGAAACGCCGACGGTGACAAGAGCACGTCGGATGATGTAGTTAATGTTTGCATGCCGCGCTAAGCGACCTGCACTTTGGCTACAAAACAGGCCGTGGTGTCCTAGACTGGTGACAACTTCGGCACAGTGACAGCAATGAGAAGAACAACAAGGAGCTCCTAGTCTTAGGGAAGCAGCGAGGCGGAAAGTAGTGTAGTCGAGCAAAGTGCCTATGTTCGACGACGGTAGTGCATGAAGCCACAGACCCAACTCCCACTTATTTTTGAAGCGCCTTCAGTAGTAGCAGTCGGATTCAGTAGAGAGGAAAAAAAAAGAGATAACGAGATCGATGTTGCACGATATAACTAAATTTCTGAATCTAAAATCTCTTCGACGTGTATCGAAGAGATTTTAAATTATGGGAGCTGAAAAAGGGGCGGTTGGTACTACTAGGCCTAGGCCGGCCAAGGCTGCAAATCCGCTACTGGTCGTTACGGGTCGTCAGAAGGCCGGAAGTCTGCCAACCAGATTTACCAAAGGGTACAGTATTACCCAGTAAATGTGCTGTGGAGATCAGATAGGCAGTCGCTCCGTATAAAATTCTGGTATCCAGTTGCATACTTACATAGTGTGACTGGAAGTCAATCCCAACATAGTTGAGAAGAGGCAAGACAGATGGTGGGTTATTGTGGGAGAATCTGGGGCAGTTAGAACACTGTACAAAAATCTCTTGATTAACGTTGGCAGGAGTGGGTCTGCTGGTAAAAATTTGTAAAGTTGTTTTGCGAAATGTTTTGAAAAACAAGATGGAGTCCCTTGTTCGGATTTTGGTCACGCTCCAAAAGATCCTTTGCGCTATACTATGGTAATTTTATAGTAACACGACCGGCCCGTCTTTGCTTCCCGCGGTTTTTAAGCTTTGACAAAACATCGATATTTCTTTATAACATGTTTTATTGAAATCTATACTTAATATTATAAAGCTGAAGAGTTTGTTTGTTTGATTGAACGCGTTAATCTCAGGAACTACTGGTCCGAATTGAAAAATATTTTTGTGTTAGGTAGTCTATTTATCGAGAAAGGCTATAGGCTATATAACATCACGCTACAACCAAGACGAGTGGAGCAGTAATGAAAACTGTTGCAAAAACGGGGAAAATCGCACGGGTAAGCGATTCGACGTGACGTTCCCGTCACGTCGAATCGGTTTGGGGGTTTAAAAAAATTTAACGCGGTAGAAGTCGCGGGCAGAAGCTGGTTTTATATACACGTGAACGTTACGAAATAAACTCTAAATTATGGTTCAAACCACATCGAATTCCGTTGCGTAGTTTAAAAGCACAACGCTGTCATACAGACATAGGCGAAGACGTACATTAATTTAAAGTATAAAAAGATGACACATACGAAATGAAAAGTGGTCGCTCACAATGAACCTCATAAGAAGTCTGAAAGACACGTGTCCTATTTCTTCCCGTGGGTATTGTAAGAGACGACTAAGAGACTTACTAGAGAATGGGCAGCAGCGTTCTGTATGCATTTTACCAAAATACTGCTATCGCTAACCCGCGTGGCGATTATGACAAATCTCCCCAGATTGGGGGAGGTAAACGTCCAGCAGTGGACGTCCTTTAGTGTGTGTACTAGGTGTATTAAAACTAAAACTTTGAGAAGCAAAAGTCCCAACGGAGGTACTAATCGTGGTATTCATTTTGATGAGGTCTTTTTGACCAATACTAACGTGTACTATCTGTAAACTACATGTGTTATTTATTTATTTGCTAAGGCACAAACTCCCAATAACTAAACTAACTAAATCAGAAATACATCAAATTCATTACAACATTAAAACAAAATACATTAAACACCATTAAAATAAATTAAATTAAAATACATTTGCATTTCGTGTTTGTATGCTTTCTGTCTATATATATATAATATATATATCTTCTATCTCTATCTCTATATATATCTTTCTATAGCACTATCTATATGTCTTCTTTTTATATATCTATCTTTTAAATTGCGCAACATTTTCATCAAGAGACAGAGTGATTGAAGAGGAAGGTTTTTATGTGTTATACGCGGGCGAAGCCGCTTGCTAATGCCAATTTAGCATAATTTAACCGGAACACCTATACTTGGGGACAATGAAACAGGAATATAATCAAATTGAAAAATTTCTGTGGAAATGAGTTGTAGTTTCAATAACCAACAACAGTCGGCCAGTTGTAGTTTCCACCCCGACCCTTGCTCGAGCCAGCTTGCACTGCTGATCCTGTAGCTTTAAATTCGCCCCTAAATAATAATTATTCCGATTCACCCCGTCCCTTGCTGCCCTCTACCAGCGATGCCCTAAGCCGAGGTCCGTACCCCACAGGGGGTGCCCTTAGCGAGGAGTCGCTCTAGTTTTAAGTTTTTTAAGCCCTGGCTGGAGGTCTTAATTTAATAAGGTAGCAACAGGCAAGTCCCGTTAAGCAGCCGACCTAGGTTGACCTGCGAGATGTCAAAAGGTAAGTTGTAGTAACAGTGTATTACTCTATAGTTGGCTAGCTTTAAAGATACAATGTTATACTCTCAGACATAGTAACGAGAGTTCTTTGACTTTAAAATTTTGAAGGAACCCCAGGGGGCAATAAAGTCCACTATTTAACCCGACTTCAGCAAAAGGAGGAGGTTCTCAATTCGTACGTTTTTTTTTGTCTTTTACCCCAGAACTCTCTAATTTATAAACCGATTTAAAATAATCGATTTATAAAGGTAAACTTATGAAGTAGTCCCATCTAAATACGGTCATGTTCTGATAAATGATTTTTACGTTAGCTTCAATAATTCGTATTTTTTTCTTTTAAGGTAGATGAAGTTCTAATTATATCTCGTGGTCGCACAGTGATCGAAATTCAACCATAATTTAATCATCAATAATCCGAAATATAAACTTTCTGCACTTCTTCTCCATAACGACGGTTAAAAGGTAATAAGCATAAGCGCCAATTTGGTCTTAAATTACTTATAAATTCCATCCTACTTAAAATTTTCTGTTTTTTCGAATGCGCTTGCTTACTCCCATGGCTCTACGATGTCTTTAAAATTTTCACGATATGACAATAAACAGAAAAGTTATGTCAATTGTTCTACAATTTCAAAGTTTAAACCGCTCTCCTGAACAATTTGGTTTTTGTCGCTTTTACCCTATTACCTTTTAACCGTCGATATAAACTTTAATTATGCCAAATTACATATTCCTCCGTCCGTGTAATTTTCGTAAAAAGGGGTACAAAGTTTTGGCTTCACGTAATATAGATTTAAAAAAACCTTTCTCTGCTACACGTATTTACTAAGCTAGTTAGGGTATACGCATTTATGTGGAGTAGGTCTCTCAGCTAAAATGTAAAAAAAAAAACTGTAATTTTCGAAGTCTGTGGCAATGAACGAAAATACAAATCCTAAGACACCGACAATGTTATGGTCTGAGACATAGTAAGTAAATAGAGTTCTCTGACTTTTAAATTTTGAAGGAACCCCAGGGAGCGATAATGTCCGCCATTTTGTAGTTTAAAGTGTGAGTCCCGCGAAATTCAAATTTTCTTACGTTTTTTGCAATTTGCAGGCCAGTGCTAGGTTGTATGTTGATTCAAATATTATTTGCGCTTGTAAGACACATGTAGTTACAGAATTATAATCATCAAAATCATCAATACAACGCTCTAAGTTCATAAAGCTGTAGGATGACTTTTTCTGTTTTTTTCTTGTTCTTAGGCCTTTATGAACTTGGAGGGTTGTATTGGTGATTTTGATGATTATAGTTCTGTAACTACATACGTCTTACAGTCGCGAATAATATTTTAATCAACATACAACCTAGCACTGGCCTGCATATTGCAAAAAACGCAAGAAATTTTGAATTTCACGGGCTGGTTTGGAGCATTCCCCTTAAGTGTGAGTTGTGTTTGTGTGGAGTAGTGATGGCCCAGTGCGGCCGCGTCTTACAACTTGTAGGTCGTGTGTTTGAAGTCAGGCGCTTTTATCTTCGTTATAATTTCAGCTGAAAGACGTCCACTGCTGAACATAGGCCTCCCCCAAGCACCGCCACTTCAACCGGTTTTTTGCGGATTCCTGCGGCCTTCACAAGGTCATCGCAGGCGCTTTATTTTGTGTAAATTATATTATCTGACTTTGGTACCTTATGTAACTTTGACGTTCAAAAAGTGCTGACTCTCAGCCTAGGGTGAATAAATGACTTTTGATTTTGATTATCACCACTGCTCCCATAACGGTGGGGGAATACATCGTGAGGATCAATTACACTTACATATTTAGCCTACACTGTTCCCACTGCTGGGACACAGGCCTCCTCTTTGTGAGAGGGAATGGGCCGTAATCCACCACGAGGGCCTATTGCGTATTGGTGGATACCATATGTCTTCGAATTTTTGGACCTGTCTTCTAGGACATGTCGGTTTCCTCGAGACGTTTTCCTTGACCAAGCAGTGGTGATGACATCATTTACACAAAGTAGATCGTCTGCCTTTTTTTTTGTGCGTGGTAAATCATCAAATGACGTCTCCCGCTCCGGGTGGATTAAAACCCACCCGTGTTCCTTCAGTTGTCTATATGCCCGGGCCACGGTAACTCTTTTGGATACGGTAACTTATTCGTAGATCATCTGCCTGGGTTTGAACCACATGCCACAGTGCCACCACTGCTATCAGACAACAGTAAGCGTTCCATATTTTTCTTAACTCTAATCTCCTACTCACATATTCCTACCTCTTGTTAACGTCCCCATTAGCATGCATAATACAAGCCCCGAACATCGACATATGTGTCTCTCCCTGTCCTCTCTCCCTGATTAGTATTCCACCGGAGTCTGGCCCCAAAATTAACGTGTTACGGGGACGCTGTTGTTCACGACAAATTGCATTTTGAGGACTGTTCTTTTGTCGTGTCGGTACGACTTGTATGAGAATAACTCATGCCGTGTTGATGAGATTTGACTGGCAAATAAGGTCGGTAGAAGGAATGACGTACTAAGATCTATTACTTATATGTCGTTACTTATGTACGCTCTTAGATATAATTACGCTTTTTGTCAGGAAAGGGATAAACAAGGGGTCCCTTTTGATACCCTATAACTCTAATGAGACCATGGCAAAGAATATTTATCCGTGTGGTGCCAGAAGTATAGAATAGCACCACCCCACTTCTTCCTGTGGGTGTCGTAAAAGGCGACTAAGAGACTTACTAGAGAATCAGCAGCAGCGATCACTACCTATGCATTTTACCAACATAATACATACAATCGCCAACCCGCCTGCCAAGCGTAGCGATTACGGTTAAGCCCTCCAAATTTGAGAAGGCCTTTGTCCAGCAGTGGACGTCGTACGGCTATAATGATGATGATGAGGTCAAAGAATCAAATGACACGTGAACATTAGGGGCAGTGTACGACACCTAGAAAGTTTATTTATAAAAAAAACAACTGGCTTCCAGAAAAAATAGGTAGGCACTTTAATTTCAGTAGTCGCTGGCATAATTATACAACCAAAGACACCGATTTCCATAATTAAATTAAAGTAATTCTTCACTTTGTAGTGTTTTTTGGAAGACGGTTGTATTTTTGGAGTCAAATCAAATCAAAATATTTTTATTTCACATCAATCAATCAATCAATTTATTTATTTTCTCACCATAATATTAAAAAGTTTACAGGTCCATATTATTAAGTCTTAAGCTATACACATTACAATATTGTGGGAGACTGGTGCCTAAGCTAGGCCAAAACCTGTGTTTCAGGACACTAGGTCTCCACCCCGAGTAACAATGTCTGGGCGTACTATAGCGTTACACCATATAATTATCATGCGGCGAGTACAACGTTATGGAGATTAGTACGGTTGTGTACAAGAATGAGTGTGTGATTATGTATTTGCGTGTGTGTGTGTGTGTGTGAGGGTGTGTGTGTGAGGGTGTGTGTGTGAGTGAGTGAGTGTGTGTGCTTTTAAGAGTTTTTTTTAAGGATACATTGGGTAGTTTCGTATGACAGCTTCAATAGCCAACTAGTAAGCTTGCTTATCAATTTATTCCTAGTTAAAGTGTATATATCTAGAAGACGATGGATTTTATTATAAATTCGAGCATGTAAACCTACAAAGGCACTTATGATACGTCAGAAGCTAGGTGCACGGTTCCAAATTGTGGATTTCCATGGAGAAGAGCCGGCAAGAAACTCCAAGTATTCAATACACTCGTATCGTTCAGTTTACTCCTTAAGAATCGACTTTCATATATGTATAAGCCCGGGGTATGAAAATTGATGGGGAGTAAAATCAAGTTTTCTCCGTTACGTAACGTTGTGCGTTACGTTTGTTTACTAATCTATATATTTTAAAATCCTTCGTATGGAATAAACTCCAGTAATGCGGTGCGTCAGAGCTTGCCACACACTATTTTTTTTTGGAGTTTACTCTTTAAGAATCCCACCCAGACAGACCCAGAAAGTCGAAGGGAACAGCTAGTTCGACATAATTTATTTTCTATTTCAACCCTCTTCATAATACTGTAAACCGATTTTATCGAGTTTCACGCCTGCCTAACTTACAGTCGAATCTTGTGATCGATTTTTCATCCTATTTCAGTAATCCGATTGGGTTGAAATTTTGCACAGCCCTGTAGTTCTGATGACATTATAATATGGGAAATATTAAACTGATTCTCTTGACACTTATTGAACCTTCAATGATGGAAACTTCATAAACACACAGACCAGTGACGTGCATAAGTCTATCAATTACATTTTAATGTGTGTCCCAAATTTATTATGAAACTTACAAATTAATATACCTAATGAAACCTGCGTTTGCCTAGACCAGAGGGGTAATTGCGTAACTTGCTATCAGTAGGAATTGGTTTCATATTCATAGTTAAACAATATTCATAACGTTATTTCCGTTGCTGAGTCGACAATTGATTCGAACAAAATTTAGAAATAATCTTCAATCCCATTCAGATTCTGATAAATTGTGCGTTTCGCAATTAGGGTGTAGAACAGGCGGTCTAGTCTTTACAGATAAGCAATGCACGCCTCTGACACAGACACACACAGTTGGTCGCATTAGCCAGAAATTTGCCGCTATTAACACGTTGACGGACAGAACGCCTCTCGACGTTCTCTCTGGATAAAATAATACGACAGTACGCCTATCGACGTCAACCTTTTGACTTGCATACAATCAGTACGCCTTGCAACGTTATATTACACGCTTTTTTTATATACTAATGAAAGGAAGGGCATTCTGTAGTTTCACGACGGATAGAGTTTTAATCTTTTACTGTCTTATCGTACGGTAAAAAAATGTTAATAAAAATGAAATTTTGTAGTGTCTCAACACGATTAACCAGTAAGGAAATACTGTCTGTCAACGTGTTAAGTAGCCATTTAGAATTTTATATTTATTCGAGATTAACAAATCGAGGTGTAATCACTATACTAGATTGCTAAATAATATTTTTAGGAAAGCAAAATGGGAATTATTCGGTTGGCAACTAAGTATTGACACACTTCAGATTTTTGTAAATTTTTATTTTTTTATTTTGTTATTACAATAGATTAATCAACAATATATTCACCAGATGACTCTATGACTTGTGCCCATCTACTTGGCAAATTTTCAATTCCACGTCTCCAGAAGTCAGGGTCCTGATGCTCGAAGAAGTAATGCAGTGCGTTTTCGACATTCAGAAAATTGTCATAACTTTTCCCGCTTAGAAAATTTTTGAGAGCCAAAAACAAGTGAAAATCTGAAGGGGCGAGGTCTGGAGAATATGGTGGATGTGGCACAATAGACCAGCCTAACTCCTCTATTATTTTCTTAGTAGCTGAAGCGACGTGTGGTCTGGCGTTATCGTGCAGCAAATTAACTTTTAGCATTCTTCTTCTCTTTTGTTTGATAAAAGCAGCCAATTCACGAAGTTGTTCACTGTATTTGTTGGCAGTGACTGTCTCATCAGCTAACAACTCGTAGTAAAACATTCCACGCTGATCCCACCAACAGCAGAGCAGCACTTTGCGTGCATAAGGGTTCGGCTTTGGTTTCGTCGGCGGTTCTTCCTTTCGCGGTAACCAAAAGGCAGCTCGTGTATCATTTTTGTAAAATATGTAGCTCTCATCCCCAGTGACTAAACGGGCCAAAAAGTCCTTGCGTTCTAGATGGGAGAGCAAGGACTGACAGATTGAGACACGAGCTGCTCGGATACTCAAGGTGAGTGGATGGGGTATCAATCTCGCCAATACTCTCCGATATCCGAGTTTGTGGAGTCGCTTCTCAATAGCAGTATGGCTGAACCTGAGTGCTGCTCCCAATTCACGAGTCGTGGAGTCCTGATGTTCACAAAGTTCTTGCAGCAAAACACTGTCTTGCAGCTGAGTCCGTCGACCTGAGCGCTCAAGTCATCCAAGCTCACATTTCCAGAAGCAAATCTGCGGAACCAGCGACTCACGGTCGAATGGCTTACTGTGCCCTTTCCAAGTATTTTCTCAATATTTTCAGTTGCTTGCCGTGTACTTTTCTCCTGTCGAAACTCATAGAAGATAATCGCTCGAATTGCGTGCTCGTCCATTGTTACAATTGAACTACGCGCGGCTTGCGCTCTCCGCTATTTATATGCTGTATTAGAAAGCTTCCAGAAGGTTCTACATGTTATGCCACATAAGAAATTTCTAGAACTCTCTTTGAGAGAAAAATATATTCTTTATACAAAGTGTGTCAGAACTTAGTTGCCAACCGGATATTTCAAGTTAAATCAAAAACATGCCTTAAAAATTTATGGTTTCCTCGATGAGATCATGGAAACAGAAGTTGCTCAAATTTCATGGAAAATTCTAATTGTTGGGTAACTAGGAGGCATCCACCTTGTAGATAGTAGTCCCCGTCGTCTACTGCCATCTGCTGATTTTTTCATCATCATGAGCATTTCAGCCGACATGACGTTCACTGCTGAACATAGACGTCCCCCAATTTGGGGGGCTTTGCCAAAATCGTCACGCTTGGCAGGCGGGTTGGCGATCATAGTATGGTGGTAAAAAGCATAGATAACGCTGTTGGCTATTCTTTAGTAAGTCCTAAGGGACCCGATTTTTTAAATACTGTATAGATGTTTAAACTATTCGTACATATTATGTGTAATTCTAAACCTCTTTAATTACTCTTAACCGAAAAATTTACAAAACAATTGCCTTTTTGAGGTCCATTAATAAAAATCAAACGATAAAAATAAAAAAGGAGCTCATTCATTAGATAATAAATGAAACAATCTTTCATGTTTTGCATTAAAATTTGTGGGAATGCAGTATTTTTAACCGACGAAAAAAAAAAACACGGAGGAGGTTATCAATTCAACGAGTATATTTTTTTTGTTTTTTTTTTTATGTATGATCACGCATAACTTTTTACACACTAGTCCGATTGTGATAATTCTTTTTTATTGGAAAGGGTGTACTCCGAAGGTGGTTCCATATAAATTTTGAAAACAAAATCAAACCCTAAGGATCGGAAAACAGGGGATGATTGATTGTTCACTCACTGATTGTAATGTATAACCACGCATAACTTTATACAGAGTACCTAGTCCAATTTTGATATTTTTTTTCATTGGATAGGGTATACTTTGTCAAGTATTATTAGTACATTAAAGCCACAAAAAATTATAAAATAAAAACTTTTTAACAAAAAATTAAACCACCGAAAAAGCTGAAAAGCAAAAAATAATAAACCTTAAAATGATGAGTCGGCGCTGAAAAACCAATGAACACAGATCACTAAAAGCGCCGACTCATAATTTTAAGGTTTATTATTTTTTGCTTTTCAGTTTTTTCGGCGGTTTAATTTTTTGTTGAAAAGTTTTAATAGCTGTAACAGGACGTCTGTAAAATTAAGTAAATCAGCGTAATCGACAAAACTTCGTATACAGCCGCTTAATTTCAAGTGACGTGTACTGTATTGACAATTGAAAAAAAATAAAAAAGGAAAACAACAACCGACTTCTTTAAGAACATTACAAAGTGAAAAATAACTTTAATTTCGGAAGTCGGTTGTTATTTTTTGTGAAAAAGTTTTTATTTTTTCTTTTTAGTTATGGTATCTACCCCGAATTAATTCCTATACCACTGCTGACCAGGTGAATAGCAGTGACAGGACTATTAGAATATCGTCATGATAAACAAAGTGGATTATAGTCCTCCAGACCGAATTTCGGCCACGGCGGCCAATCTCAACGGAGACTAGCCATCGGCGCGGGAGATATTATAGTGCTCAAGTGTATGCGCAGACACAGGAGCACTCACTCTTCCCTCACTCTCATAGTCCGATGGGACGGCAATCCGACACGACCGGAGAGAGATCAGGCGTAGGACCAACTGCTTAACGTGCTTTCCGAGGCACGGGGGTATCACACCGCCAACTTCCAAACTCCGGGCTGCTACTAAGAAATTCCTAATGGAAAAACCCAGTAACATTTTGCCCGACCCGGGAATCGAACCCAGGACCCCACGCTCAGCAGTCGCGCTTGCGACCACGAGACCAACGGGGAAAACAAAGACAAAGTGGATTAAATACGTATTATCGAAGCTAACGCAAAAACTACCAAAGCAAAGTCAATAACATTGAAATGGGACCACAAGGGAAGCACTAGCTTTGAGGATTAAAAAACAGAATGATCAAAATCGGTTCACCCAGTCAAAAGTTCTGAGGTAACAAACATAAAAAAAAAAAAAATAGTTTAAAAAAACTAAAAAACACGCTTCCATGGAAAACCAAACTAAAAAGTACGAAATGATGGAAAAAAAGCGTTGGGTGCTATTAAGCTATTTTTTTATTGATATCAGGCACCCCACGCTTTTTTTCCATCATTTCGTACTTTTTAGTTGGGTTTTCCATGGAAGCGTGTTTTTTAGTTTTTTTAAACTATTATTTATTTTCTATTTTTTAGGGTATTTCGAATTTTGAGACGTATGTCAGCGTAGTATGTGACAGTTTTTTTGCTGTCCTGGTAACCCTGGCAAGGATAATGGCACAAATTTATGAAATTATTGCATTGTCATCAGTCCTTGACAGGTGTGCAAAGTTTGAATGAAATCTGGTCGTTTAAAGTGGGTCAAAATCGCACTATAAGGAGTCGGTTACAAACAAACATACAAATATACAAACATACAAACATACAAATATACAAACATACAAACATACAAGTGAAGCTAATATAAAGCGTGTAAAAAAATACCGTCGAATTGAAAACCTCCTCCTTTTTTGATGTCGGTTACAAACAAATAAACAAAGCTACTATGTTATTTATAAGCACTACTCTAGATCTTAGTATAACATCGACATATGTTTCATGACTCTACATTATTATTCTGGCCGTGCGTGACCCGTTGTGAGATTGTTACCGTAATGAAGTCAAAATCGATAGTCGCTTTGTTCAAAGACAATCTTGTATTAGTACTCCTTGTAAAACAGTTTATTTTGGGAAAGTTGTAAAGCTGTATCTTTATCTACTGTTGCGCAGTGTTTTGTTTTATGCGTGACTGTCCAAGGTGTCCCAGAAATTGATGTCTAACTGGTTTGGAGCAGGCGCGGTCCGGGGGGGGGGGGGGTCCTAGGGGTCATGATCGGGGGGGTCATGACCCCTAGGATATTCTTCCATATTAATATACAACAAAAATAACCTAGAACCGAGTATAGTTATTCGGAAACCATATAAAAACGCAGGATAAATTCGAACAACTACGGGATTTTCAGAAAATCTTTATCATAACAAGACATCGCGCCTGTATTCCCGAAGGGTTAGACAGAGGTGCACCTATAGTCAGGCGCGGTTTGAGGGGGGGTCCTAGGGGTCATGACCCCCCCAAAGACAGTCATGCTGTCGAAACCCTGAACGCTTTGCCTTACTATCTTAAAATTGTTCTCACTTGAGCCACGGAGACTCCGATGGACATTTGCAAAAAGATTATAACCCGGGACATCATGCTGATCAGTAGCGCTTGCGACTACTAGACCAAAGAGTATTTACCTTCCTTAAAATATTCTTCAGTACTCATGGTGACCCCCCAAAATGTTAGACTGCGACCGCGCCTGGTTTGGAGTCTGCTAAGGTCGCGAGATTTTTTCAAAATATTTACCGTGGCCCTAGCATATGGGCAACTGAAGGAACACGGGTAGGTTTTAGTCAGTAAAAGTCTGACACGCCCTTTAATGAGAGAGACGTCATTTAATGATAACCCACCCAGAACAAAAATGGTGTCCCAGTAGTCGATGTCACGCCGGAATCGGGTACTAGGCTAAATCATAATTATTATCAACATCACTTTAGTCGAAAGACGCCCACTGCTGAACATAAGCCTCCTCAAATTTTGGAGCCATAATAGCCACGTTTGGCAGGCGTGTTGGCGATCGCAGTATGGTAGTAAAATGCATAGAGAACGCTGCTGCCCATTTTCTAGTAAGTCCCTTAGTCTCCTCTTACGACACCCACGGAATGAAATGGATGCTGCTATTTTTTACGTCCGACACCACACGGAACAATCCTAAAAAATATTAATAAAAATTTAAGTTTTTGCGTCAAGATAAGACTATTTGTCAGACTTTCTGACTTCCACAAATTACAGCCGGGTCCAACAACTAAACGTGCTTTTCGAGGCATGAGGCGGTGTTGTATGTTAAGATGTTCACTCATGCACTGACCAACCGCGGCAAGCGTAGCATTGACAGTATCGTTAAAAAAACATGGTTTCTGTCGAAATTGGGACCAAATTAAAATTGTTTGCTTATTGCAATTTACATATATTTGTTAATACATAATCCCTTTAAAGCGTTAATAGTTCCCATAACGGTTTGAGGTTACTCAAAATAATTCGAATGCAAATAATTAATAATAATTTCGATAATAGCAACTTACCAAAATCAATTAAATACACAAAACACTTTTGTATTGATACTGTTCTCATAATATATATTTTTTTTTATTTCCATACACTAAAAATATTTCCTCGTAAATATCACTACAAAAAGTGTGAAATACGTAAACACTAAGATGTTATTTGATAGGCTCATAGACCGAGTTCAAAACGTCGAGATACGAAGACGTACGAAGGTCTTCTTAAATAGCTGTAGCCGTCATAGCCTGTTCCTTAGGTCCATGTCATAATTATAATGCATTGGCATCAGATTTACACATGCATAAAAAATTTCAGCTCAATCGAAAACCGGGAAGCGAGTCAGATTTAACGTGCAAGATTTTATTCGAGACTCAGGTAAACTAGACGCTAAACAAAAGCTTGTAAAAATACACCCACATTTGACCTATAAAATACAGCTGCCGTTCAAATCTTTGAAACCTTATGAACCTCGTCTCTGCTTACCCCAGTCTTTGTCATGTGATATTCTAAGTAAACTACTCGAGTTTGAGGAATGAAATTCTTAGAATCCCCTCGGGAACTTCCCGGTATAATTTACTTTGTGGACGCTTTTTTTTCGATAAAATATCTTCCGTTAAGCCCAGGGCTCCCCTGGGGGCAACTTTTTTTGTCAAATAGAGCCCTCTCCATCATTATAGCTACGGGATGCTAATTTAAAAGACTTTGATTTGAGTTTTTAGGTTCAAAAAACGGGCGATGGATTCCCTTTTTTATTCAAGACATTTTCGATCATTTGAATTTTTATTTTATTTGTATAAATTCGAACATCAAAAGTGATTAGCTTTTGTTTTTGTTCATAACAGTTTTTGACATAAGACCGGCCTAAGTTGTTGGTTTTGTAAAGGGAACTGTATTTCGATTTCTTTAAGGTTCTTATTTCAAACACGGGGTCGATGGTTTAGATAATGACTAGGGAAAGCCTTGTTTGTGTAATAACATCGATAGCATTTATTACAAATAAAACAATTACAGGCACCTTTGAATTGTCAACGGGTCGTTAGTTAGAAGGATGAAGATAGCATAAAATGTTAATAATATATATTAGGTCAAAACAATCAATAATCAAAATGTAAATGGTCGAAAAGGACACAGCTCTACAATGAGCTTAAGAACGTGCCATATCAACAGTTGTAAAATGAACAGACTATAGCTACGAATATCAATTGGTAACACAAGTATCTCTAATATCTCAGACAGGTATCTAAGAGGTGGCTTATGGATCGGTCGTTGGGCCGCATCTGTGGGACATCGGGTACGACTGGGTGCTGCGCGCCGACCTCCCTAGCGGCGTCAGCGTAGTTTGCTACGCTGACGACACGCTTGTCCTGGCGCAGGGAAGGTCGCACGAGGCGGCGGCCGAACTAATGACACGCGGGGTTGCGACAATCGTCGATAGGATCCGGCAATTGGGACTCGAGGTGGCCTTGCACAAGTCCGAGGCCATGGGCTTTCATGGTCCTCGGAACGCGCCACCTGCGGGTTCCCAACTCACGGTAGGAGGGGTTCACATCGGCGTCGAGTCGACGATGAAGTACCTGGGACTTGTCCTCGATAGCCGGTGGAACTTCGTCGAGCACTTCCGACGTTTGGCCCCCAGACTGGAGCGGGCTGGGGCTGCGTTAAAGCGGCTCCTGCCCAATCTGGGGGGTCCAAACGCCTCCTGCCGGAGGCTCTACACGGGGGTCGTGCGGTCCATGGCCCTCTACGGGGCACCGGTGTGGGCGCCCGCATTGAGGCTGCGCCCAGCGCGCCGGTTGAGTGCGGCCCAGAGGGTCATGGCCATCCGGTTAATCCGGGGATACCGCACGGTCTCCTGCGAGGCGGCGAGCCTCCTTGCCGGAGTGCCGCCATGGGATCTGGAGGCAAAGGTCCTCGCCCACATGTGGGAGTGGCGCGAGGATGCGAAACGCCGGGGCGAAACTCCGCTGCCGCGACAAATCGCGGCACGGCGGACAGAGCTCCGGCAGGATCTCATGGCGACATGGCGGGTACGATTGTCGCAACCCAGCGCAGGGCACGCCACAATTGCGGCGGTAAGTCCCCTCTTTGAGGAGTGGATAGAGAGGCGCCACGGCGTCCTCACCTTCCGCCTGACGCAGGTTCTCACCGGGCATGGGTGCTTCGGTGGGTTCCTGTTCAGGATAAAGCGGGAGGAAACGCCCGGGTGTTTCCATTGTGAGGATCGTCTAGAGGACACGGTGGAGCATACGGTGGAAGTGTGCCCTGCCTGGGCGGAGCACCGCCGTGTCCTCGTGGAGGCGATCGGCGGCGGCGACCTCTCGCGTCCGGCCCTGGTGCGAGCTATGGTACGGAGCGAGAGGGCATGGGAAGCCGTCACCTCCTTCTGCGAGGCAGTAATGCTCGCGAAGGAGGAGGCGGGGCGCGTGAGGGAATGGCAGTCTCTGCGCCCTCACGTCCCTAGCCGCCGCAGGAGGAGACGCCCCGGGCGCCGGGAGTCGATTGCGGACTCCCGGCCACCGTAGGCGCGAGCTTGCGGGTGGCGATCAATGGGTAGCTCGCCGCCCGGTAAGGACCAGGCTCGGGTCGACGGCGCGTAGTGTTCCACGCGCGCCTCAAAGAGATGTCAGCAACACTGAAGGGGTCTGCTAGGACCGATGCCTGCCAGGGTCGCGTGATTGTTCGAAAGAGATATCGTGACCCTGGCACATGGGCAACTGAAGGAACACGGGTGGGTTTTAGTCAGTAAAAGTCTGACATGCCCTCCCGCTCCGCCCAGAGCGGGAGAAGTCATTTGATGATTTCCCATCCAAAAAAAAAAAAAAAAAGAGGTGGCTTATATTAATTATTATATTACACTAGCTTTTGCCAGCGGCTTCGCCCGCGTGGTGGTCAAAAATTACTCGACAGGAACGTACTACTGGGACAAAAAGTGTCTAATTTCATCCAGATCCAGGACAACTCTTTGTGTGATGAGCTCAATTTTTTTTTGTGCCTGTATGTAATTTATCTATAATATGTATGTATTTAGAAATATATAAGTATATTTATCAGTTGTCTGATTGCCATAGACAGGCTCTGCCTAGTTTGGGATCAGATAACGTTGTGTTGGTTGTCCTAAGATATTTATTATTATTCCCTTTATTCATTTTTAAAACTTATAAATTATATTTTTAAATACTTATTAGAATATAAAATAAAAACATTTAAAAATATAAAAAATAGTAGCCCAACGGTGTCGGGAACAGGGTCCAAGCTACCGGCGGTCAGGGCTCCAGACAGAGGAACCTCCTGACAATGCGAGCCGTGTCCAGAAGTACCACTTTCTGAATCAAACCCTTGACCCAACTGCTTAACTTATTATTATTATTATTTATTTATCTATTCGGCCATTTTTACGTGATTCAGTAACAAACAACCCAAAATCCAAACTTCCATATATTTGTAATATTAGTAGTATAGGTCGGATATCGGTGGAGTTTCTTGCCCATTCTTCTCCATACGAATCTACCTATTGGAAGGAGCGACTAGAAACAATTCTATTTCAATGTAACTGTCGACGTTCAATAGTGCTTTCTTTGTGAAATAAATGCTTTTGACTTTGATATTAGAATTAACCGAATGACTTTTTTATGAAAAAGTCTAATAAATGGAGCTAAATGTTTTTTTTTTAACCGACTTCAAAAAGGAGGAGGTTCTCAATTCGGATGTTTATAATTTTTTTTTTTTTTATGTATGTTCGGCCATAACTCCGTCATATATAGACGGATTTGCAAAATTCTTTTTTTGTTCGAAAGGGGTTTATTCCGAAATGGTCCCATATAATTTTCATATAGATCTGATGATGAGTTCGGGAGACAGACACCGGAACTCTTTAAAAAATGACAGGAAATCAACCGCGATTTCTGCTATCGCATAAATATGCATTGTTTGTTTGGAATTAGTGCAGGGTGAATACCACAACTAAAAATTTAAAAATAAAAACTTTTTACAAAAAAAAAAAACAACCGACTTCCTTAAAAACACTACAAAGAGAAAAATAACTTTAATTTCGGAAGTCGGTGGCAAAAAAACCATAAATACAGATCCTAAGACACCGACTTCCGAAATAAAAGTTATTTTTCACTTTGTAGTGTTTTTAAGGAAGTCGGTTGTTTTTTTTTGTAAAAAAGTTTTTTTGTGGGTGGGAAATCATCGAATGATGTCTCCCACTCTGGGTAGAGCATGTCTGGCGTGTCAGACTTTTACTGACTAAAACCCACCCGTGTACCTTGAGTTGCCTATATGCCAGGGCCACGGTAATTCTTTCGAACAAATCTCGCGACCCTGGATGTAAAGATGACCTGGCAGTAGTAAAACTGTAATGAAGGTAAGAAAAAATGTAATTTCGTTTGCTTCCCAGGAACTTTCGCCTTAAGGCAATATATTATACCATTACTGCCTCCCTGGAGATATAAATTTAAAGGAAGGGTGGTAATCAAATAAATTTCTATTCACTTTAGAATTAGGAACGTAAGTCAATTAAGTCAAGATTATTAAATTTCATTTAATTACGAATAATTATGTTTATCCTATTTCATTTAATAATTGAATTGGAATCCGTACCTTTTGAAACGAATTTAGAAACGTGGAGGTTTTCAATTCCACAGTTTTTTTTTTTCTATATTTGTTCTGCGATATTTTCGGCGATAAAGGATTGATTTCAAAAATTTCACACGAAAACGTGACTTCCCATGGCTAATAAAAAGAGAGGGAGAAGACCGCAAACTACCTGTATGACAAATGTCCGGAAGGACATTATAAAGCTTGGATTTACAGATGGCGATGCTCACCAGCAAAGTGAATGGCGTCGTATGATTAAGAAAGCCGAGCCCGCGTAACGGAAAGAGGCGAGGGCAAAAAAGAAGAAGCGGAAATGTGCTATAAGAACAAAAAGTCAGCTAACCTTTGTTACTCTTTATGACTCGATATTCAATTCTTTATTGCATTCCATATGTATAACATCAGGTATCTGCCAGTGATAGCTTTTTCCCACCGAAATCAGTCTAGCCGTTTTGGAGATTAGTTCCGGAACAAACAACAATAAAATAAAAAGTTGTTTTTTTTATAAGTACCGTGGCTAGTTTCTTAAGCAAGGTAAAATGCAGTGAAATGTTGTTATTTTGATATTATTAATAGACACTTCAAACATCCATAAAATCACGCCGTTTTCCCATTACAGACCCTTCAATTAATTTTATTTCACTTTAACTTATTTGTATTGATAAGTTAACCAAAATTTTAGCTGGAGATGTTAAAAGATATCATAAAATGATACGCACGTACTCTTTAATACTCAACACGATCTTCAGCAAAAATATGCTATTTTCAAGCATTTTTTCCGCATCATTCTTCAATTTCATTCATTCCCTTTGGGAGGAGGAATGCCGAAGTGGAAAGTTATGTCGGCCAATTTTTTTCTTTGAGCGGGAATAAATATAGCATTTTACTTTTTGGGTTTTGAAGCCAGCGACTTGCGTAAAAGTGGCTGTGACCGATATAGCCCGAGAAATTAATATATTCTTCTGTTTTTGGCATTTGCAGATCTGTGTCAGGTTGAGCGTTTATTAAAATTTGATTAATGCCCGTAACAAATATGCCTTTTTTGTGATTAGGAAATTATCAAATGACGTCGCCCGCTCTGGGCGGAGCAGGAGGGAGTGTCAGACTTTTACTGACTAAAACCCACCCGTGTTCCTTCAGTTACCTATGCTAGGGCCACGGTTACTCTTTCAAACAAATCTCTAGGCTGATTTGTATGCTGAGATAAGAGCGTTTTTATCCTCGCACAGGTTCGCACAGGCTTCTTTACTTTTTTATTGTTTTCATGATTTTGTTAGATTAAATTTTGTTTTTATTCCTGCACGTGTCCCAAATAAAATATTTTTCTTTCTTTCTTTACTTTAGGGCCGTCAACTCGTTTTTGTTGACGTATTGTTGCTATTGCGGTGGAGAAACGGCTTTAATCTTTGTTTTTTGTTTACATCTCGCTGTCAGTTATTAAAAACTATGTCTGGCTTAAAGTTGAAATGTATATCAGTTTCTTTAAATATTAAAAGGTGGTATTTTTAAAGCACTTTTTTAATTATCAAAGAAAGAGGCTTTAAAAAAATGTTGGCTGGGTTTGTTTTAGTTTTAGAAATTTGCTTTACTTTTCATAGTTTTCAATTAACTTTTGAAGCCTCTTTCAAGCACACTGATGTACCCTGATTATTTTTCAATAAACTTAACTTTCTTGTAATACCATCTACAATATTACTGCTGGGTGTTCCAGCAATGTCCTAAACCGACCCTTTTCTGTGATTCTCTCTCTTTTTTTGTTATTGTGTTCTTTCTCTGTTTCATGTTTACCGGAAATAAAAGTATTTTCTTTCTTTATGTCTTTGATTTTTTGTTTCTAAGACATTCCGGTTTTGTAACTTAAGTTATTCTGTTGAGTCGTTTGAGTTGAGTCGTTGAGCTCTGAGTTGAGCTTAACGATTACTGACAAATGCGTGCACTGACTAGACAAGTCCACTCAAGCTGTGTGGTCCTTTCCTCAAAAGACTACTTCGGACATCAATCTAAATGGTGTTCATATGATCTGACCAAGACTATGTCTGGACTTTAATAGAGACTGTGACCTCTGAGTTTGATTCGACCTTTCTTCTCAGAGTAGTCAGATAGGATACGTAGATATTATTAAGCCTTTATTGCTGAAACTTAATTAAACATTTAATGTAAATCACTACTAACTTATAAACTAACACATCGTATTTCCCGGTTTAGTGATCAGCGTGTCTTGTGACACATAGGCCTCTTCCAGCTGCTTCCATTCCTTTCTATCTTTAGCCTTCCTTGACCAGATAGCCTCTCCAACCTTCCCAATATCATCAATCCATCTTTTTGCCTGCCTGCCTCTTTTCCTTTTATCATCACGTGGTTGCCATTCTGTTATAATGTTTGTCCATTTAGTCCTACTGTCTCTTGTCATGTGTCCTGTCCATCTCCATTTCAGCTGTCTTACTTTCTTTATTATATCTTCCACTTTGGTTATGGATCTTATATCTTCTGCTCTTTTGCGATCTTGAATCGTGACGCCTATCATACTTCTTTCCATTCCCCTCTGGCATGTTTTTGTGAATGTTTTTGACTCAGTGCCCAAGTTTGGCATCCATATGTTAGGCATGGTAATACGCACGAGTTAAACACTTTTTTCTTCGCTGTCAGGACACGTAGATATAATGAAGTTTAAAGAAATACCTATATGTTGAGCTTACTCATTTATCATTTGGTTTTAGAATTTCAACATTTATTTTAAAAATAACCTTGATTGTAGCATCTCACGAAACATATATTATGGAATAAACACTTGTGAGAATATCATAAATTAAGTGCGCGCCGTCTCAAAATTCAGTTACGACGCCACGCTCTGGCTTTTACGGCCAATAATTTTGTAAAACTGCCTGAAATTGTATTACTTGTGTAATAAAATCATTTCCTTTTGGCGTGTGTTTATTTCTTGGTCTTATTTTTTTTTCGGATCGTATGCAATAGGGAAGATGTCAGCTTGTATAGCTTACCTCGATCATATGTCATACTTGAAGCTTCATCATCATTCAGCCGAAAGATGTCCACTGCTGGACATATTCCTCCCCTAAGCTTCACCACTTTACCGGTTTTGTGCCTCCCGAATCCAGAGGGGTAATTACGGAACTTTTTATCAGTAGAAATTGGTTTAATATTCATAGTTAGACAACATTCATTGCGTTATTTACGTTGCTGAGCCGACAATTTATTCGAACAAATGACGCAATGGTTTAAAAATAATCTTCAATCCCATTCAGATTCTGACAAACTGTGCGTTTCGCAATTAGGGTGCAGAGGATTCCTGCGGCCTTCACAAGGTCATCGGTCTATCTAGTCTGGGGGGACTTCCAAACTCTACGTCTTCTGGTGGTTCTTGAAGCTCGATAAAGTATAAATCAATCTGCCTAATCTTCTCCAGACTATCTTGAAGTCGGCTTCCAGTCTAACAGGATGCCTCTGAATACCATCATTTTACATGGAGCGACTGCGTATCTGACCTCCACAACCAAGTTACTGGGTAACAAGTTACCCCTTGGTCAGACTTTTCGGTTTCTGACTACCCGTAACGATTGCCAAAGATCTACGAACGACAAACGGGACCAACAGCTTAACGTGATTTCTGCGGCACGGAGGGGTTTCAATTTGTAATGCATGACCACCCATCCACGAATTGACCGCAGCAGCCATAGCTTACCTTTCAAATGACTCGAACGACTGTTCACATTTAGCAACGACCTATTTTCTCCTTTACGACTCTTGATAGCTCTTTTAAAGATCAGATGTATAGACATAAACGCAGCAAAAGAAGTATGTCAGGATACAGACCGTCATGAGAAGGCGTGAATTTATGCATCGAGTAGCGCCATCTACACCGCCACATGTGAACTACGCATCAAGCTGGCGTCACAAAAAATCCTGCATCGCGCATGCAGAGTTTACCGCGCAACAACCATGTTTAAAACGTTCGGAAATTAACTGTTGGGCAGAATCGTGTAGTTGTTTTGTTTCCAAGTTTTTAAGACCTGGCTGGAGGCCTTTATTTATTGAGGTATCATAGGCAAGCCAAGTTAAGTAGCTGACAAGCCAAGTTAAGTGGAACACTACGCGCCACCATCTCGGGTCCTAAGGAATAAGGAGGGACAGATGTCCCCAGATCCGTCGCCCCTGGACTCATTTAGGGGGACTGGAAGAGGGCGTTGTTCGCCTTCCGCCGACGCCCGGTGCGCCTGCTGCGGGCTGGGTAAGCAGAAGATATTTCCCGCTCCCTTCCTGCAACCTCCTTCTGCGACATAACTGATTCGCAGAAGGATACCACCGCGTCCCAGGACTCGTCGCTGCCGACCATCGACTCGACCACGGCCGGCAGCGATAGGTCACTGCCTACTTCTGAAACGAGGACACGACGCGGCTCCTCCCAAGTGGCACATACTGCCAGCGTATGCCACGCCGTGTCCTCCTGGCAGTCGACGCAGTGGTGACACCGGGCGTCCGGCTCCCTGTTTATGCGACACAGGTACTTCCCGAAGCAACCATGCCCCGAGAGCACCTGCGTCGTCCGAAACGACAGAGTGTCGTGCCTCCTCCTCCAGCCAGCGACCTAGCACTGGCTGGACTGCCTCGATGGTGTCGGGGCCGGCGGTAGGGCGTGAAAGCCTGTCCTGCCAGCCCGCCACCAGGGCTGCGCAAAGCTGCGACCGACGAAGCTCCATGTGTCGCTCCGTCAGTCGTTCGCCCCACTCCCGCGCTTTCTCGCGCCACCTATACAGTGACGCGAGTACTTTCGCTTCGAGGTCCCAGCTTGACGTGTAAGATACCATTCACGAAAAGTAATCAATGGGCAGTAGCTGACCAGATACAACACCCTTCCGTTTAGAGGATACCCTCCCTTTTCTATGAAAATTTAGTGAAACTATACAGCCCGTCTCTAATATATCTATCATCGGCAGCCTATAACGTTCCCACTGCTGGGACACAGGCCTCCTCTCGGTGACAGGGAGTGGGCCATAATCCACGACGCGGGCCCAGTGCAGGGTGATAGATGTCACATGTCTTAGAATTTTTGGTCCTACGACATGCCGGTTTCCTCACGATGTTTTCCTTCACCGTTTTGAGAGCAGTGGTGATGAAATAATTTATACAAAGTAAAGCGCCTGCTTGGGTTCGAACTGATGACTTTACTACTCGTAAGTCGCGGTCGTTACCACTGGGCCACCCCTGCTCATATATCTATATACCTATGTTTCTTTTTTAATTAAAAAAGCACTTAAAACAACAATCATCTTTTCAGTTACCTCTCTCCGAGGTCAAAAAAAATGTGACCCTTCACACATCCTACCACTTAAAACCCTTAACTCTGTGGTCCCTTTTCGACCCACACAATATAACCTTCACGCGTTCAACGGCACAAGAATAACCCTTACAAATTGTGTGTACTTGACCCTTATATTATTAAAAATAATATTGTGGCTTTAATATTAAAATGGGTTCTATTATTTTCTGTTGTTATTAAAAGTCGTTTGCTTTATTATGGACAGTGTACAAACATATTTAATTTTTGGTGTTTTATTTACATAATATATAATGTAACACCGCCGTTGGTCCTACGCCTGATCTCTCTCGGGTCGTGTCGAATTGCCGTCCCATCGGACTATGAGAGTGACGGAAAAGTGAGTGCTCCTGTGTCTGCGCATACACTTGAGCACTATAATATCTCCCGCGCCGATGGCTAGTCTCTGTTGACATTGGCCGCCGTGGCCGAAATACGGTCTGGAGGACTATATATAATGTAACATACTTAAAATAATATTTATAAGCACATTAAGCCGTCGGTCCCGGCTGTCATCTGTGGATTTTTGACAGTCGTTACGGGTCGTCAGAAGCCTAAAAGTCTGACAACCAGTCTTACTAAGGTTTATTCAAATTCAAATTCAAAATATTTATTTCAGAAATAAATCCATATAATGTTAGTAATAAAAAAACAACTTACTCAAATGTTAGTATTAAATAAAGAAAGAAAATAAAAATAAAATAAACGAATGAACCATAGAACTGATCGTTCAATGGTTCATTAGTTCATTTTCCTAAGTGGGTATGAACTCTCAGCCACCTTCGAAAGAGGGGAGAGTCCCCCCGATCTGCGAACACATTCAGGATGCCATTGGAGGAGGACCGCAAGCGCTCAACCATGGAAGCGCAGCGCCTCCGCATGATCGCGGCAAACCCGTCGACGCGAACATACCTGACGCGCTACATCTCCAGGGCAGTCTCAAAAGCACCCTGAATGCGTTATTGTATTGTACACGCAGGTCGCTGTATGACCGCTGGGTAAATTTGGTCCACAGGCTGCACGTGTAGAACGACTGGCAGAAGGCCTTAAAAAGCGTTATCTTAAGAGATTCAGTACAGCGTGCAAACCTGCGTGTCAGCATGTTGCCGCGGACAGCCAGCGACCTGCGCTCCCTGTCTATGTCAACATTGTCTTATAGTATAACCTAATCACTGGGTTGGCCCAAACCGCACTGGACCCGCGTGGTTGATTATGGCCTACTCACTGAGAGGAGGCCTGTGTCCCAGCAGTGGGAACATTATAGGCTGATGATGAATGGGTTATGGAAGTCAGATAGTTAGTCGATCTATATAAAATACTGGTATTCAGCTAAATCCAGTTAGACTAGAAACCGACCTCTAAATAGTTGGGAAAAGGTTAGGTAGATGGTATAATGCCTGGATAATCGCCACGTTTAGCAGGCGCGTTGGCGATCGCAGTATGGTGGTAAAATGCATAGAGAACGCTGCTGCCCATTCTCTAGTAGTCACCTCTTATGACCCTCACGGGAGAAAATCGAATGGTGCTATTGGCCTGTTAGTCTAGTGGTTAGTGACCCTGACTGCTAAGACTGAGGTCGTGGGTTCGATTCCCACCCAGGACAAATCTTTGTGTGATGAGCACAATAATTTGTTCTGTGTCTGGGTATTTATCTATAATATGTATGTATTTAGAAATACAATATATCAGTATGTTTATCAGTTGTCTGGTTACCATAGTACAGGCTCTGCCTAATTTGGGATCAGATAACCATGTGTTGGTTGTCCGAAGATATTATTATATTATTATTATTCTTTACGCCCAGCACCACTTTGAACTTTGAATTTCTGATATTTTAAAGACCAACTAGGGATAAAACATTGTTAAAGGCGACTTTAATAGCGTTGATATCTCGTACAACGTTGAACACCTCTAAAATATACATGAATGAGCCGAGAGAAGCCCCGGAGACTCGTCATGTTATTAACTGTAGAATCTAAAACATGTGAAGTTAGATTGGGGGACACGTACCATCACTATTTAAAGCTCAGTTAGAGGATTGTTTTGATAGAGAAGTGCAGATTATGCTAGTAGCAATTATGATAGACAGGGTGTATAAAAGCCTCCACAAGTGGCGATATTGAAACCAGCCCGTCTCTTGCTGTCCTCTACCAGCGATGCCCTAAGCCGAGGCCCGTACCCCACAGGGGGTGCCCTTAGCGAGTGGTCGCCCTAGTTTTAAGTTTTTAAAGCCCTGGCTGTCCTTAATTTATTAAGGTACAGACAAGTCCGGTTTAGCAGCCGACAACCTCATAGGTTGACCTGCGATGTGTCAATCCAAAAAAAAACGATATTGAAACATAATGTAAAGGCATTTTCAAGTGAGACAATGTAACTATGACAGCAGTTGGCGGCCATATTATGTTGTCGATTGGCGTGTTTTTTTGACAGATGAGTCATTAAATGTTCAACATTTATTCAAATGAGATCGAATACATCTAAGGGCCAATTGTCGTAATTGAAAACGTTTCGGCAGCAGTTAAAAAATCTAGTCACAGTCCCACTTCGGCGGCAGTCAAATGTCAAAAATGTGGCGCTTCATCTTTTTGAGTGGCCAACCCATTGACAATACAAAAGTGTTAATATAATTTATAATTGTTATTTGAAATAAATGCTTTGGTTTTAGTTTGAGTAATTGGCGAAATATTGTACTATTGGTACATAAGCCTTCTCCAATTTCGGGTGCTACACCGTAATCGCTACGCTTGGCAGGCGGGTTGGCGATCGCAGTATGGTAGTAAAATGCATAGAGAACGCTGATGCTCATTCTCTAGTAAGTCCCTTAATCGCCTGTTACGACAACCGCGGGGAGAAAAGAGGTAAAGTTATTCTTTACGTCCGTCAAGTCACGGACGATACAATTGGTACACCTCTTCATATCCCTATAAAGAAATTTAGCGTAATACTCAACTCTCAATGGAGACTAGCCATCGGCGCGGGAGATATTATAGTGCCCAAGTGTGTGCGCAAACACAGGAGCACTCACTGTTCCCTCACTCTCATAGTCCGATGGGACGGCAATCCGACATGAGCGATCAGGCGCAGGACCAACGGGTTAACGTGCGCACCGAAGTACTATCACACTGTTAACTTCGAAATTCCGGGCTGCTGTGAATGTTATGTGTCACTGAAAACCAGCGCTGGGGCTCTGTCTTGCATAGGGTCACAGCATTATGCTGAGTGATGGCCGTTTTGCGTAGATGTGACGCATATTTTCCAACACCTTATTTTTTATTTCTGTATGTTTCTAGTCTTTCTGTGCGTCATGTTTGCCGCAAATAAACGTATTTTCTTGTTTCTTAAGTTATTTTTAAATTTCAAGTCTTGCCTTGTTTAGTTTTAAATTTAACTTGTAATTTCCTTTGTTTAAATAATAATGTCTTTTTGTACACCACTTTTACTGTTTTATTTTTGTCATTGGAGAAGGGGACCTCCTAGTACAGGTATATTTTTTACTTAAAAGGAGCCCCCTCTGTAAGATTTACTGTAAAAGCTGTACAAGCTTCTGAAATAAACCTTTCATTTATTTTATTTATTCTAGGCTACAGATTTAAGCTTAAAAGTAGTACACAATTTCGGCAAATCCTGTTTTCAATTCAGCTTATTCTACCATAGCCGCTTACAAAACGTTTTAAACCATTTTACATTCCACAAGTACGTGCGGTAAACCGGATGTTGCGTGGCCATAAACAAGAAAATAATACATTCATGCGTTTATAAATAAATCTAGATCGCGTGCATGGATTTTTTATTAAATTATTAAAATGAAAATGTTGATTTCTTTGTTAAGTTCTACAGTAATTATTGTTAAGTAGTTATTGCAACTTTGTGGCCTCCGAAAGAATTTTCTATACGAACTTTCATGAAAAATGTCATGTCCTAATTAACCCATTTAGGGGTTTATTCGGTTGTGGCGCCGGATCTAAAGCATAACACCATCCCCTTTCTTCCCGTGGGTGTAGAAAAGGTGACTAAGGGGCTACTAGAGAACGAGCAGCAGCGTTCTCTAGGCAATTTACCACCATACTGCGATAGCCAAAACGCCTACCAAGCGTGGTGAAGTCTCTTAGTCGCGTCTTACCTCACCCACGGGACGAAATTGGATGGGGGTATTCTTTACGTCCGACACCACTCTGTAGGTATAGTTCCCATATATTTCTCCCATTATGAGTCTCAGATTCTACAAAGCTGTCCGCAAGCAGCATTTTCATAATTCGTTTCTAGACCCATGACTTCCATCCGCTAGGAAGTCAACTATGGCATAAAACACTCAACTATAGTCTTTTCGCCATAAGATGAGTTCCCTGACAGTTCATTTTTTTTCCGTGGCGCGCATACTACTTTAGAGGAATAAAAAATAAACGTGCAAAAAAATTAAAAAAGAAATGATAAAAAAATATTCCCTTTCGTAAATTACTAAGTAAATTATTGTAGTTATAATTAACTGTTAATAAATTAAGTAAATAAAATAAAAAAGTATAAATCTTAAAAATGTCTAATGCGTTGAACGGAACGTCGGCCAATAGAGATTGCCACTACTCAATACACTAATCGACAAAAAAATAGATGAATCGGAGCGGCCATTTTGTAATCGCGATCGCGTCGCGTCAGTACGAGTGCGTTATGTCAGGTTTTTGCTCTGCTCCCGTGACGTTATGTAGCCTATGTCTTATTCTGATGTATAAGCTATATTACTGTAAAGTTTCATCAAAATCCGTACAGTACTTTATGCGTGAAAGAGTAAGAAACATCCACACACACACACATACTAACTTTCACATTTATAATATTAGTAAAAAGTATGATAACCAGTTTATTAAAAAAATATTTTGAAAATCTAAAATCGATAATCCGATTCCATTTTCTTTACCAACTGCATCGATATTACGATATTATAAAAAAATCGATCATATTTCGTTAGGCCACGTCACTACAATTGTCAGACAAGAACTGTCAGGGAACTCTTCTTATGGCGAAAAGACTATAAATGGGTAATTCTACTAGTAAAGGAATTGATAGTCATCATATTAATACTTCCAGGCACGTGGATACATAACAAAAGGAACTAGTGTTGAAAGAAGGTTGAGGTACATTTGCCGAGGTTAGCCCATGGGTGGGTCACCATTCTTCCGCTCACCCAGCCCGCAGCAGGCGCACCGGGCGTCGGCGGAGGGCGGACAACGCCCTCTTCCAGCCCCCCTAAATGGGTCCAGGGGCGACGGATCTGGGGACATCCGTCGCCCCCTATTGCTACGGACCCGAGATCGTGGCGCGTAGTGTTCCACGCGCGTCTCTCTGTGATGTATGGGGGGGAGTTTAACACCTCACTCCCCCCCAACGTGAGAAGGCCCGCAAAGGCGGGCCGGCACCAGTCGGGGATCGCGGAAGACATATTGGTTCCCGTGGTCCCCGACGTAGGTGTGGGACGGAACACCGGGGTGGTTTTAGTCAGTAAGAGTCTGACAGACCCCTCCGCCCACCCCAGGACGGAGGACATCCATGAGGATTTCCACCTCGTGATCAAAAAAAAAAAAAAAAAAAATTGGGTGGGTCACCATCCATTACAATATGTCGTGACTTATTTGTACTTGAAAATGTACGTTATAGTTATTTGGGGATCATTCAATAGTTACGGGTAGTCAGACGCCCAAAAGACTGATAACCAGTTTTAGCAAAAGCTATGTCACACACACACATCACTTCAGCCGCAAGACGTCCACTGCTAGACTTAGGCCTCCCCCAATTTGGGGGGCTTTGCCATAATCGCCACGCTTGGCAGGCGGGTTGGCGATCGCAGTATGGTGGTAAAATGCATAGAGAACGCTGCTGCCCATTCTCTAGTAAGTCCCTTAGTCGCCTTTTACGACACCCACAGGAAGAAATGGGGTGGTGTTATTCTTTACGTCCGGCACCACACGGTACCGGTGAAGGGCTATGTGTTACCCAGTAACTGGGTTGTGGATGTGGGTGTACTTTATAGGTACACCCACATTTCGCTAGCCTTTTACCAACTATGTTGGGTCGGCTTGCAGTCTTAGTGGATGCAACAGAATACCAGTACTTTGAATAGAGTGACTGCCTATCTGACCTCCACAACCCAGTAACTGGGTATTACGATACCCCTTGGTAAGACTGGTTGCCAGACTTTCGAGCTTCTGACGACCCATAACGACTGTCTAAGATCTACGAAAGACAGCCGGGACCAACGGCTTAACGTGCTTTCCGAGGCACGGAAGGCTTTTGGTATGTAAAGATGGTCACCCATCTACGGACCAACCTTGCGCTCTTGCAGCTTTTAATACTTAGCCACAAAGCTCTCACAGAGACTGTTAGAGTGTTACCTCCTAAAAACAAACAATACAACGTTTTCATAATATAATATCGTTTAGACAAACTTAGTATACCACTACTATGCGTCCACAGTCAGCCACAAAGCCTCCAGGCATTGTCGACCGCTTGTTTTAGTTTAAACTTGTTCCTTCGCAGCCAAAAGTTAATTTATATAACATTTAAAATGTTGTTGTAATATTGGATGGCTAGGCTTAGCTAGCCGGAGGCTGGGACCTGTTTAATTCGGTTATTTAGCTTCCAAGCTGACTTTTACTAACTACTTTATTGTTGGTTGGCAGTATAAACAGTACCGTAATTGCGTAACACACTTTGAATAATTGTCTGAATAATTAAAGAGCATATTGCTAATCTAGACATGCATGCCATACGATGGCCGTTTTGCGTGGATGTGATGCATTTTTTCCCCCAGCTTTTTATTTATTTTTGCTGTGTTTTTTTTAAAACGTATTTTTATTCTTTTAGGGTTCCGCGACTTGAAAGGAAAAAACGGAACCCTTATAAGATCACTTTGTTGTCCGTCAGTCCGTCTGTCTATCAAGACCCTTTTTCTCAGGAACGCGTGAAGGTATCAAGCTGGAATTTATATCAAATACTCAGGTTTACTGTCTGTATTAGAGCTATGAAAAAATCAAACTTCAAAGCCAACGCAATCAAAAGATATAGCCGTTTATGCCGCAAATTTCCGCATCGACACTCGCAAGGGAATAAAAACCTACAGGGTACTTCCCGTGAACTCAGAATTTTGAAATCTTGAAGTCTTATAGCACAGATAAAGGAAAAATTGCGAAAACCATATTACAACATATATTTAAAAAAATATATATAATGGAAAAAAAGCGTGGGGTGCCTGATATCAATAAAAAAATATCTTAAAAGCACCCCACGCTTTTTTCCATTATTTTGTTCTTTTTAGTTTGGTATTCCATGGAAGCGTGTTTTTTAGTTTTTTTAAACTATTATTTATTTTCTATTTTTTAGGGTATTTCGAATTTTGAGACGTATGTCAGCGTAGTTTGTGACAGTTTTTTTGCTGTCCTGGTAACCCTGGCAAGGATAATGGCACAAATTTATGAAATTATTGCATTGTCATTAGTCCTTGACAGGTGTGCAAAGGTTGAATGAAATCTGGTCGTTTAAAGTGGAGGAGAGAGAGGGAGAGAGAGGGAAAGATAGAGAGAGGGAGAGAGAGAGAGAATATTTTTGTTGAGTGTATACAGATTTTTTGTACATAATAAATAATAAAAAAAATATAACAATTATGAATCCTGGAAAGGAACTTCGTTCCATCCGGGTGTCCCTTGATACCTCTAAAGATTTTTTTGTATTGTTTTATGTTGTTACCATATGTTTTTCAATTTATTTAACTCAGTCACTGAAGTGGGCAGGGCACATTTTTTTTTTTTTTGCTCGCAGACCTAATGGCCGATGGGGCCGAAAGGTGCTGGTGTGGCGACCGCGTACCGGAAGACGTAGAGTTAGACGGTCTCCAACAAGGTGGACCGATGACCTTGTGAAGGTCGCAGGAATTCATTGGATGCGGGAAGCACAAAACCGGTCGAAGTGGCAGAGCTTGGGGGAGGCCTATGTCCAGCAGTGGACGTCTTTCGGCTGAAATGGTGAACTCTGTCACTGCCTTATTATTACTGGTTAGCAGTTTGCTTACCCATAAACCTGAAACATCGCACCATCGCAGTACATCGAGTATAGCGCATGTGATTTCGTGAGATAAAATACTGTAGTACCTCATCATTATCATTTCAGCCATAATTTGGGGGGGTTTTTTATAATCGCCACGCTTAGCAGCCGGGTTGGCGATCGCAGTATGGTGGTAAAATGCCTAGAGATCGCTGCTGCCAATTCTCTAGTAAGTCCCTTAGTCGCCTCTTACGACACCCCCGGGTAAAAATTGGATGGTACTATTCTTTACGTCCGGTACCACCCGGATCAACCTACCCGTAGTTCCTACCCACATTAAAAATCCAACATTTTACTTCAACCTACAAAAACGTAAGCACGTTTCACTATTAAAAAAAACCTTACAACACAGCCCGGCGTAAAATCTACAACATTAATCAAAAGGTAACAAGATACGCTCGCCCCGGAACCTGTTATCCAGCAGCCGGATACACCGGACGTCCGGTCGTCCGGCGCCGGAGACGGCTGATTGGAGCGACGGCAGCCGTCAACTACAATACGTACGAAGTTAATCACGTTATGTCGACTAGTCGGTAAGTGAGGAGTTTGTGGGCAACTAGCCGTTACCGTCTGCGTATACATACTGTGTTCGCGCTTAAGTTTCCATATATGTCGTATTCTCGCTTTCTTTGGACACATCACACGTCGACACGACACATCGGTGGAACGACTTGTCGTGCAGGGAGAAGTTGAATGCACAAGAGCTCGCGGCAGGTCGCCCATGCGTTGGACCGATCAAATCAAAACGGCTTATGTTTAACTTACCACCAGATATAACAAATAATAGACAAAAATAGTAAATGATCACCAAAATTAAACCCGCATTTTAATGTAAAATTATAACCAAAGTTTTTACATCTTGCTATCCTATTTAAGCAAACTCCAAAAAAATCATTGTTAATCCAAAAGTAGTAAATGATCACCAAAATTAAACCAGCATTTCAATGTAAAATTATAACCAAAGTTTTTACATCTTGCTATCCTATTTAAGCAAACTGACTCCAAAAAAACCATTGTTAACCCAAAAATAGTTAATGAACACCAAATTATTAAGAGTGTACTACGTGAGCTCGACAAATGGATGTGCGAATAACACTTGTGCAACAAAATTGTACTGCGACTCACCATAGTTCGAATGCACGCTTGTGCGACACACTGAATCTAGTCGTTTCTAGCTCTCGCCGGCCGCTGCCTGCCGCGGAACGGCTCGCTTCGCTCGCTCGTAGGAGTTCACAGTTTTGACCTAACCTAACCTAGTGTACTATGTGAGCTCGAATGTATCGCTCAAGCGTGCATTCGAACTATTGTGAGTCGCAGTACAGTTTTGTCGCACATGTTATGATTTGGTAATCATTTACTACATTTGGTGTTCGAATACAATTTGAAGTGCAGTCGTGACTAAAATAGCTAGTACTATTGTAATTTTAGACTTTATTTTTCTGGTGTCAAGTATATATTTTTGGTTAAAGAACTTAAATCCCGATCAAAACTGCGCTTAATGGTCCATTTCACGAATGTACGAGAATGGCTGCAGGACGAGAGGAATGACGTAGGGGTTGTGAAGCTCGCCACCACATCAGATGTGACAACTACGTCCACTCTGTCAAGAGTGTAACGACGAAGAAGAGAGATGTAAACAAAACTGTGTGTGTTCCGTGTGCAGTCGGACGTGAAGAATACCAGCATTCCATTTCTTCCCGTGGTGGGTGTTGTAAGAGGCGACTAAGAGACTTAATAGGTAATGGGCAGCAGCGTTCTCTATGCATTTTACCACCATACTGCGAGCGCCAACCCGCCTGCCAAGCGTGGCAATTATAAAAACCCTCCCAAATTCAAGGCCAACAGTGGACGTTTTTCTGCTGAAATGATGATAATGAAACAAAAATATGTTTTTGGAATAATTACCTTAATAGTTTCGCATAAAGTTCTGATTGCGCTACAAAACCAAAAATTACCAATGTAGGTAAGGGGCAATCCATAAATTACGTCACACGTTATTGGGGGGAGGGGGTCGACGAAGTGTGACAAGGGGGTGGGAGGGCCCCTAAATTTTGTGACGTCACATTTCAAAATTGAATAAACATATTTAAAGTCCTATTAAAACACGAATAATGAACTATGAAAGAAATTTAAAAAAAAGTTCAATGTGTAGATGTAAAATTACAAAATATGTGACGTCACACTAGATACGGGGGTCTCACAAATGTGACCAGCTGTGACAAGGACGAGGGGGGGGGGGGGGTCAAAAATCATGAAATTTGTATGACGTATTGTATGGATGGACCTAATAGAGAATTTTCCTATTAAATCGAGTATTTCAGATAACCCTTCAAAATGAGCCAATTATGTTCATCCATTTAAATAATGCAAGTCACGACCTCGCTTGCTAGTAAAACGACTTAATCATGTCTATATGAGATCATTATTACTATCGAACGGCCTCATGAATTACTACTCATCCTATATTTTATGAATACGGGATGACTTGTATTTTGTTTTGTTTTATTCACGAGCTCTTACCCATGATTTTTTCAAATTTAGGATGGAAAGTAGCCTTTGTCATTATACAGCTCAAGGTTTATCTGTGTGCCAAATTACATCCGAATCTGGTCAACTGTTTTAGCGTGAAAGCATTATAAACAAAGAAACTTACTTTCCTATATAAGATACTGTAGAATTTAGCACCTGCTTGGTTTAGCACTAACTTCTGAGTTAGTTGATATTTGGTGAATTGGTTGGTTGTCGTTTGGTTGTTGGTTTACGACCGCCGATTTAACTATACGAAATGATTTTTTTTTTTGGATGGGAAATCATCAAATGACTTCTCCCGCTCTGGGCGGAGCGGGAGGGCGTGTCAGACTTTTACTGACTAAAACCCACCCGTGTTCCTTCAGTTGCCCATGTGCCAGGGTCACGGTGTCTCTTTCGAACAATCTCGCGACCCTGGCAGGCGTCGGTCCTAGCAGACCCCTTCATTGCTGCTGACATCTCTTTGAGGCGTGCGTGGAACACTACGCGCCGTCGACTCGAGCCTGGTCCTTACCGGGCGGCGAGCTACCCATTGCTCGCCGCCCGCAAGCTCGCGCCTACGGTGGCCGGGAGTCCGCTATTGACTCCCGACGCCCGGGGCGTCTCCTCCTGCGGCGGCTAGGGACGTGAGGGCGCAGAGACTGCCACTCCCTCACACGCCCCGCCTCCTCCTTCGCGAGCATTACTGCTTCGCAGAAGGAGGTGACGGCTTCCCATGCCCTCTCGCTCCGTACCATGGCTCGCACCAGGGTCGGACGCGAGAGGTCGCCGCCGCCGATCGCAAATGATATGGTTTAAAGGCTATATTGATCGATACAATTAAGAAATGGTGAACCTAATCTAAATTAGCACTAAGATGGTTTAATTTGAGTAACGCGATTGGTCGTCGGACACGTACTGGCTGGTAATAGCTGCGATACACGCATTTATGGAAATGTATGTAGGCAAAAGTGCTGAGCTGTTCGGTTGCAAATATTGCACCGAACAGATACTATCTTATGCCAGCAGCTTCGCCTACGTTTTACACAAATATCTAGACACGCGGTAGCGTGTCAAGCCAAGTTCAAGTAACAGAACTGGCGTGCAGCACCGTGTGTAATATTCATCATCATCATCATTTCAGCCATAAGACGTCCACTGCTGGACGTAGGCCTCCCCCAATTTGGGGGGCTTTGCCATAATCGCCACGCTTGGCAGGCGGGTTGACATCGCAGTATGGTGGTAAAATGCATAGAGAACGCTGCTGCCCATTCTCTAGTAATATTACACGAACCATTTGGAGCCACTTTTGACCTCCTCATAACTCAAAAACTATTTCACATAAACATGTCAAATTTGACTCATATAAACCGTTTTCTTGAATCACTCTGCCTATTCCTGAAAACCGTATTAAAATCCGTTGCGTAGTTTAAAGAATTTAAGCGTACAGCCGGGCGAACGGACTTTGTTTTATCCTATGTAAAGATGTTAGGATTAGGAGTATGTAAGTAGTATTATAAATTATTTTGTGTTTTGGCTAGCCTCTGGCGAAATATGAGTGTACTAAATGTATTACCTCTGCCTTACTCCTCGGGGAATGCATAGTAGATGTTATACGTTATGTAATTATGTAGCAATTTGTTTGTGTAGGTCAGGGAGACAGTTCCTGCGCCACAGGAGATGCCCTGGGCGTCGGTAGTTCATAGCAGACTCCCGGCCACCGTAGGCATAGACTTGCGGGCAGCATGCAATGGGTAGCTCGCCGCCCGATAAGGAGCCACGCGGCCAAGCTCGGGTTGACGACGGACCACGCGTTGTGTTCCACGCGCGTTTCAAAGAGATGTTAGTATACATTGAAGGGGTCCGTTAGGACTAATGCCTGCAAGAGTCACGGATTCGTTCGAAAGACTTACCGTGGCTATGACACAGGCAACTGAAGGAACACTGGTAGGTTTTAGTCAGTAAAAGTCTGACACGCCCTTCCGCTCTACCTAGGGCGTGAGAAGTCATTTAATGATTTCCCGCCCAGAGACAAAAAAGATAGGCAGTTCCTCCATATTAAATACTGGTTTTCAGCTGCATTCGACTAGACTGAAAGTCGACACCAACATAGTTAGGAAAAGCCTAAACAAACTGATTACTGCTAACTCGTTGACCTCTCAGACTCAGCCAATAATGGCCGCCTAGATTAATAATACAAGTCACGATTCCGCTCGCTCGTGGGACGCCTTAATCTTGTCTATATGAGATCATCATTATGAACGAAATGCCTTTATCAAGAGCCTTATGAAATACTAGTCACTCTGTATTTCATATACGGGATGACTTGGCGTTTATTTGTCTTACTAGCTTTTGCCAGCAGCTTGGCTCGCGGAGGTCGGAAATTATCCTACGAGAACGTCGTACTATCGAGATAAAAAGTATCGTATGTGTTAATATAGGTTATAAACTATATGATTACCTACCATATTTCATGCAAATCTGTAAGGTCGTTTTTGCGTGATTGGGTAACAAACATCCAAACATTTAAACATACAAACTTTCATATTTGTAATATTAGTAAGATATACAGTACGTTTATCGAACATTTTCTTAACAGGATGTTGATGTTTACCATTTTCTATTTTGTTAGGTACTCGTTGACAGGTTTATATTGTCCTCTCATACCTAGGTACTATAGTAATCATGCTATACTTACTTCAATTCATGATTATCATCCTTTTTATGTTCTATGTTTACACTATTCATTCTATACTTTAATACATATTATCTTCCTTTTATTTGTTTATATGTCTACACACAGCAAATCTATCTAAATACGATTTATTAACTTAAAAATAGCTGAAATAAAATATTAACTCAATTTTCATGTTGTGACATACCAAATTGTCAACTGTCACTTTTCTGCTTAGTCTATGAATGGCTAGTTTTTGGCTTATATAATTTTAAATTATTTTTTATCAATATGTCTAAGCTATTTGATTTTATTAATTATTACGATTGTTTACTAATTAACTTAAAATTATATTTATAAAATTCTTCACGCACTCATGTGGCCAGCTATACGCACTCGTGAATATGTCCTGGCCGACTGCACTGTCAGATGACATGATAGCCATAAGCTAACATTTGGAAGTGTTTAGAAAAGGAAGACGACGTTGATATAAAAACGGGCGTTCGAGCCGCTGACGGGACTATTCTTGGAAACCGACTACTCTTGGAAACGACTACTCTTGGAAATGACTACTCTTGGAAACCCACTACTCTTGAACTCGGACTACTCTTGGGAAACCAGGCTACTCTTGAAGCAGTCCACTCTTGAAGCAGTCCACTCTTGAAGCCGTTCTACTCTTACCCCGGGCTACTCTTGACCCCGGCCTACTCTTGAACCAACCCGGTCTACTCTTGAAGCCAGTGTACTCTTGAAGCCAGTCTATAGGCCTCGAGATCTACTACGGAGCTCACCTGGCGGATCCTAAGATCTACACGAAGCCCTCGAAGAAACCCTGATATCGACCTGCCGCTCTGCTGCCTGCTCCCGTCCCTCAGTGCTGGACCACAGAACCGTATAACAAACTAGTGCGTGCCAGGCAGGGTCTTTTATACTTAGCTTTACTTCCCATCTCCTGTTAATATTTCTCTAATAAATTGTAACAGATCTGCCTTTATCCTCTCATTCCAATAGGATAAGCAGATACGTAACAGTTTGGCGCCCAAATAAACTCGAACCCACGATCTTTTTCAAAATTCTAAAAAAAACTAACACTAGTTTTTCCCTTTTGGACTCCTTATTCGACTTACTTAAACTTATTTTTTTTTCCTCAGCTCTACTACACACTTTTTTTCCCTCAGCTCTCCTACACATACTCTCTACAAACACATCATTACACTGCACCCCACACACTTGCACACCACTGCGGTTACCTACGGGTAATCGTACTCAGTCTCCGCTTGGCGTGTTCTTAAAACCACCTTGTGGTCACTCCCAAGTTAGGGGACTGAGACACTCCACGACGGAAACAGGAGAATATCCTGTGGACGTTTATACAGACCTACACATCTACATAACTCTACTTCACTATCCTCTATATTTATATATATATATAATATAAACTGTATGCTTTAGTTCCCCAATTTTACCACCAAAAGTTTTCTTAGTCTACTATTTTTTTTTATTATTATCGGACCCTCTCCGAGTCCTAACACGCAAGAGTGCGAAAACTCTCTTGAGTCCTTTAGTTTTCTCTAACACTTTTCTTAGTCACTGCAATTTTCAACATAACCATGGATAGAATTATTTTCTTTGAACTTTTAAATAAAGCTGAGCTTGAATACGAAATAAAAATAAGATTAGAAGAACCAAAAGATACGGTAATACAACTCAAAAAACAAATTCTTCAACTCGCACCTCGTACTCCTTCTGAAGATATTTTAGACTCTATATTGGAGGTTAAAACTGATTTAGATGAACTTACCACAACTCTAAATTATACCGAATCTAAAATACAATTATTGGAACAGGGCAACCAAAGATTAAACAAAAAAATTACAACCTTTCTTAACCATCTTTACTTTCGACTTGAGAGGATTGATATTGATTCCGATCCCTCAGAGGTAAATCGTTTATCTCAAACTAAAGAAAGATTTCTCACCTTAGAATCAAAATTTAATTCCTTAACAACGGTTTCCAACAACATTAACTCTCAAATTAACCACCCTTCTTCGACTCCTAATAGCCCCAATGAGACAATGTTTCATACTATGCTTCCCGACATTCAGTCTCAACCTAACTCTATTCCTAATAATTCCCTTAACGAATTAAAACGAATAAAATACGACGGAAACTCGTGTCCGCGTTCCTTTATCCAGAAAATTCAGGAATTTAGTATTTCTAGGAATATTTCTCAGGACAAATTATTAGATCATGCGTTTGAATTATTAACTGATAACGCTTTACATTGGTATCGTTTTAAACGTGACTCTTTGTCATCATGGAGTGAACTTTGCGAAGCTTTGATTACAGACTTTGGCGGTTTTGACTATGACCATAAATTATTAGAAGCCATCAATAGTCGAACTCAAGGCAAAGATGAACCTATAGTTATTTTTGTTTCCATATTATCTGGCATGTTTTCCAGACTTTCAGAAAAACTAATGGAAACTAAAAAACTCCAAATTATTATTCGTAACATTCGACCTTGCTATTCACCTTACATCGCGAATAATAATATTAATTCTATTCAGGCACTTATATCATGTTGTCAAAAATATGAAGAATTCCTGGACAAAGAAAAACGTTTTAAAGAACCTCAAACTACTAATAATCCTTTAACTGTTGAATTTAACTATAAATCTAGTAACCTAACGTCAAAGCCCTCAACTTCTAACGCGTTCCCTCCTAGAACAAATTTTAATAGTTTTAACAGTAAAGTTAATACAATTAATAAAGTTAATTATAATGCTTTTTGCGTACGCTGCCGCACTAATGGTCATACACTAACTAATTGCTCTCAGCCTCGTACATTAATTTGTTTTAGATGTGGTTTAAAAGATGTCAAATCTACTGATTGTCCTAACTGTAAAACTAAGAATTCAAAAAACTAAACAACGACTTGGGTAATAAAAACTTTAATCAATCAGACTGGCATGATTGGTTACAAACTATAAAAAATTTCTTTCATTGTTATAAAATAACTTCACTATATGATAATGAAAAAGATTTTAATCGTCCTTTTATTGATATTTCTATCAATGACAAATTATTTTCCGGCTTACTAGATAGCGGTAGTTCTATTACAATACTTGGTAATAACTCTCACCTAGAAATTTTAAAATTAGGCTTCACGTTATCCAAGTCTTTTTCAATGACGATTACTACTGCCAGTAAACATAAAAGTAAATCCCTTGGCTCAATTAATATTCCGATTAGATACAATAATCAAACTCATCTAATCCAAGCCTTCGTATTCCCTAATATATCTCCTTCAATTATTTTAGGAGTCGACTTTTGGAAAAAGTTTAACCTTATTCCACACATACTTTCTTCGGCTTTTAAAGTAAATACTAAATGTTCAGTAGTTACTGAAACTACTCAACAAATACTTCCTTATAATCATCTCTCTTTAGAGCAAAAAACTATTGCTGATGATATGATTAAACGATTTAAAGCTATATCTTTCGAAAGTAAAGGAGCACTGGGTCGCACTCATCTAATTAGTCATCATATTGATACAGGTGACACTCCTCCAATTAAACAACGATGTTATCGTCTTTCTCCTGAAAAACAAAAAGCTCTCATTATAGAAGTCGATAAAATGTTAAAATGGGGCGTTATTGAAAAGTGCGAAAGTCCTTGGCTTTCTCCAGTTATCATTACACCTAAAAAGAATGGTGAATGGCGATTCTGTGTTGATAGCCGTAAACTAAATTCAGTTACTCGTAAAGACGCGTACAGTCTTCCGTTTGTTAATGAAATTTTGGATAACCTTAAAAACGCTAAATTTCTTTCAAGCATTGATATTGCTAAAGCATTTTGGGAAATCCCTTTAAAAGAAGAATCGGATAAAGATAAAACAGCTTTTTATGTCCCTGGTCGCGGCATGTATCGCTTTGTTATCATGCCCTTTGGTTTAACTAATGCTCCAGCTACTCAGCAAAGACTTATGGACATGCTCTTTACTCCTGAATTTGACAATAAGGTCTTTTGCTACCTTGATGATATAATAATCATCTCTGAATCGTTTGAAGAGCATATCTCTTATCTAGTTAAAGTTCTTGAGAAATTAACGTTTGCTGGATTAACTATTAACTTCGATAAAAGTCAATTCTTTAAAAATGAACTTAAATACTTAGGGTACATTGTAGATGAATACGGTTTACGATCAGATCCAGCTAAAATTAAAGCAATACTCGAATTCCCTACTCCCACTTCTCGTAAAGAAGTAAGAAAATTTATTGGAACTTGTAGTTGGTTTCGACGTTTTATTCCCAACTTCAGCACAATTGCAACTCCACTTAATAAATTAACTTCTTCCGGTAAAAACGCCCCTAAATTCATTTGGGATAAAGATGCTACTCTGGCATTTAATAAACTAAAAGAAGCTCTGGTTACCACTCCTATACTAGCTTGTCCTGACTACGATCTCCCTTTCTCTGTACATTGCGATGCTTCTAACTTTGCCATTGGAGGTATGTTAACACAAATAAAAGACGACAAAGAAGTAGTCATAGCGTATATGAGCAAATCTCTTAATAAAAACGAACGAAATTACTCAACTACTGAAAGAGAAACTCTTGCAGTAATTTCAGCTTTAGAACATTGGCGTTGTTATATCGATAATGGTAAACAATTAACTGTTTATACAGACCACGCAGCACTTAAATGGTTTCTAAAATTATCCAATCCATCTGGTAGACTCGCGCGGTGGGCTCTTAGGTTGTCATCTTTTAATTTTATCCTAAAACACAAAAGGGGTAAAGACAATTTAGTCCCTGATTTACTCTCTCGTAACTCTACATCATATCCACATGGCGTTAATCCTGTCTCACTCGAGTCCCAACCTATATCTCCAACATTAGAACACTATAACAAACTACTTTTAGAATGTCGTAACAATCCTGATCAATATCCCAATTATACTATTCGTGAAAATAAATTATTTCGCTATACTCAATCCCCCCACGCGTTAACTGAAGATTTCGCATGGAAAGAAGTTCCTCATCCTAATCTACGAGAAACCCTTGTTAAAGATAATCATGGGTATCCAGGTCAGCCTCATCTAGGAATCTTTAAAACTTATAAAAAACTATCACTTCTATATTACTGGCCAGCCATGTTTAAAGATATCGCTAAAATAATTTCTACCTGTGATAATTGCTTAACTTACAAACACGCAAATCACTCTCCCTTTGGCCTTATGGGTAAACCAAAAATTTGTTCCAGGCCCTTTCAAACAATTTCTTTGGACCTAATGGGTCCTCTACCTATGACAAGACGTAGAAATCAATTTATCCTAGTGGTTAATTGTTGTTTTACTAAATATTCCCTGATCTTTCCACTAAAACGGGCTACTAGTGCTAACATCATCTCTAACTTAGAAAATTTTGTTTTTCTAGTTCATGGAGTACCTCAAACCATTATTATGGACAATGGATCACAATTTCAATCCCATGAATTTCATAACTTTCTGGGCAGATATAACATACCATACATATTTTTTTCTCCTCACTATTGCCCTCAAGTTAATCCCACTGAAAGATATAATCGTACTATAATCACAGCTTTGTCATCTTTGGTTGGTGATGACCATAGATCTTGGGACATCCACCTTCCTAAAGTTCAATATGCTATGAACAGCACAACTAATGTAACCACTGGTTTTTCTCCTAATTTTTTGCTTTTCGGACGAGAAACAGTCACTTCTGGCTCACTTTATACACCAATTAATAATCTTGATGAAATCGTTTTCCTACCTAGGGACATCTATGCTACTAACATAGGTTTATTGTCTGCAACTTTCGATAAGGTTCAGATAGCCCTCCATATTGCTCATGCTCGTAACTCTTCTCGTTACAATGAAAGTCATACCTTTAAAGAATATAACGTAGGAGATACGGTTTGGCGTATAAACTATGTAAATAGTCAGGCTGGTACTTATTTCAGCGCAAAACTAGCGCCGAAATATGTGAAGTCAACTGTTTTGCAAAAACTATCCCCATTAGTATATATACTAGAAGATCAACAAGGCAACCAAGCTAAATGGCATGTTAAGGATTTTAAAATATAATTGATTTAATTATAAAATAATTTTTTTCCTTACATTATACTCATCCCTTTCTTCTATCCTTCCTCTATAATAGAGTTCTTTTCGAGTAATTAAAACTCTATTTTTTTTTTTTAATTCATTCATCGGTTCTTAAACCATTACAAGATTATTTTTATTCTTTCTTTATATTTATTCTTTTCTTTTCTACAAGTTTGAATAACTTGTTTCATCTTATCGACTCCTAAAAGTTGATTGGAGCGGATGACAACTCCATAAAAATAAGCCATTGTTAACTTATGACTCTAAAAGTCAACCTATCGACTCCTAAAAGTTGATTGGAGCGGATAACAACTCCATAAAAATAAGCCCATGTTAACTAATGACTCTAAAAGTCAGATATCAACTAAAAGTTGATTAGGAGCGGATGACAACTCCGAAAATAAGCCTTTGTTAAAATCTTTCTATTTCATCTCATTAGTGGTTTTAGACGCGAGCGGATTACAACTCCTAAAATAAGCCTTAAAGTTATTGATTTATCAGGTTGAGTAGTGATCATTGAATGTGAATCCTACCTGACCTAACTTCGTAAGATGTCGGTGTGTTTGAATGAGTTATGTAAGTTTTGTGAATGCTGTAATACTTTAACTTAGCAAAATTTTTGTTCTAGGCCAAAAATTTTCTCGGGGTCGTTGGGGAAATATAGTAATCATGCTATACTTACTTCAATTCATGATTATCATCCTTTTTATGTTCTATGTTTACACTATTCATTCTATACTTTAATACATATTATCTTCCTTTTATTTGTTTATATGTCTACACACAGCAAATCTATCTAAATACGATTTATTAACTTAAAAATAGCTGAAATAAAATATTAACTCAATTTTCATGTTGTGACATACCAAATTGTCAACTGTCACTTTTCTGCTTAGTCTATGAATGGCTAGTTTTTGGCTTATATAATTTTAAATTATTTTTTATCAATATGTCTAAGCTATTTGATTTTATTAATTATTACGATTGTTTACTAATTAACTTAAAATTATATTTATAAAATTCTTCACGCACTCATGTGGCCAGCTATACGCACTCGTGAATATGTCCTGGCCGACTGCACTGTCAGATGACATGATAGCCATAAGCTAACATTTGGAAGTGTTTAGAAAAGGAAGACGACGTTGATATAAAAACGGGCGTTCGAGCCGCTGACGGGACTATTCTTGGAAACCGACTACTCTTGGAAACGACTACTCTTGGAAATGACTACTCTTGGAAACCCACTACTCTTGAACTCGGACTACTCTTGGGAAACCAGGCTACTCTTGAAGCAGTCCACTCTTGAAGCAGTCCACTCTTGAAGCCGTTCTACTCTTACCCCGGGCTACTCTTGACCCCGGCCTACTCTTGAACCAACCCGGTCTACTCTTGAAGCCAGTGTACTCTTGAAGCCAGTCTATAGGCCTCGAGATCTACTACGGAGCTCACCTGGCGGATCCTAAGATCTACACGAAGCCCTCGAAGAAACCCTGATATCGACCTGCCGCTCTGCTGCCTGCTCCCGTCCCTCAGTGCTGGACCACAGAACCGTATAACAAACTAGTGCGTGCCAGGCAGGGTCTTTTATACTTAGCTTTACTTCCCATCTCCTGTTAATATTTCTCTAATAAATTGTAACAGATCTGCCTTTATCCTCTCATTCCAATAGGATAAGCAGATACGTAACAGTACTCACAATCTAATTTAAAAATATTGTTCAATGTTAAGTATTTTTAAAACCGTAAAGACTTTGACTTTATCACTACATATTTTTTTAAACCGCACCGTTGTCTTATCACACAATTCCTCAGCCTATCATTCACAATCCCACCACACATGCTTCGCTTCAAACGTATTTCCACAGCATTTATTCTACTTTCATGCTTCTTTTTCCACCTATGTATTATAATTTCAGTTGTATCCCGCACAGCCTTGTTTAATATCTGCGGCCTGTACATGGCTCGAGCTGCTGACTCACTCAGGCACTTGTATAGCTTGGAACTCGAGCATAAAATACTCTGCGATAAGAATGTACTTTTTGGCATATGTCCAATATTTGGTTATTGGAAATGACTGCGGGGGACTTTTCGACTTTTTGCAGCGAATGCAACTGTACCAATAAGTATTTAATGGATTTTGTAGTAGCTCTACTCTCAGAGTAGTTTATACCTAGCAAAACATCACGGCTGTATACTCCAAAGGGTTAAACAGAGGCGCACCTATGTAAAATCCACATTTTTCCAGTTATATTATCGTTCCCGGTAATAAGGTTCCGTGTGGACGTAAAGAATGGTATGATCCCATCTCTTCCCGTGAGTGTCGTAAAAAGCGACTAAGGGACTTATTACAGAAGGGTGGCTTGCTATAATCGCCACACTTGACAGGCGAGTTGGCGATTGCAGAATGATTGTAAAATGCTTATAGAACGCTTCTGCACATTCTCTCCATCTCCATCTCTGGTCCATTCGTCGCCTCTTATGACATCCACCGGAAGAAATGGTAAGCTGTGCCTAACACAGCTTATTAGAGGATTGGTACCCAAACCATACCGTTATGAAACTAAACTACCTTATCGCTGGAAACTAATTAAAATCCCATTCAACAGACATACAATAGTTGAGCTATCGTAAGAACAAAGGATGTAATCTATAAAGTATCTCGACTGAAGCGCAGGTCGGGTATTGTTTCCTAAGCTATTTTTTTTTACCTGGGAGAATAGAATATATTTCTGTTTACATAGAGAAATGGTTATTTGACTTCCACGGTTTAAAGTGGGTATAACTTTAAGGTTAGACCAGCAAACTGATTTTTAAATTTAATTATTTATTCATACATATAGTCTTAACACAGGTTCATTTTTGTTTTGTACCATTAAAACAGAAATGAAAAAAAAAAAAATGAAAAATGTAAAAGGTTTATTCGAATTAACAATTTTTTTTACTTCAGTGGTGATTGGAGCCTCCTTTTAAGCGTATAAAGCCTGTATTAGGAGACTCCGCTCTTCCATACATTATTGGTATTTATAAAATACTTGTTTGAGAAATGGTTTGTGCGTAAATGATTGCGTAACATACTATCGGTCAAAAGGGGTATCGTATTACCCAGTAACTGGGTTGAGGAGGTCAGATAGGCAGTAGCTCCATGTAAAATTCTGATACTTAGCTGCATCAGGTTAGCCTGGAAGCCGACCACAACATAGTTGGCAAAAGGCTGGGCAGATGATGACTATCATTCAAAATCTGTATGATTCTCAACAAATCATTTGCTAATAATACATTGCTTCATATTATGTTTGTTAACTGCTTCGTTGGTATACTCAATACTCAATATCTTTATTGCTTTACCATAATGTGAACTTAGGTGGTAATTATATAATTTAGATCATTATGGACCCTGTAGGGCACAGCAAAAGGATAGTATCATGGTTGTAAGCGCGACTGCTGAGCGTGGGGGGTTTTGGGTTCGATTTTCAGGTCGAGCAGAAGCGTTATTGGGTTTTTCCATTTCAAATTTCTTATTAACATACAGCACGGAGTTTGGAAGTTGGCGGTGATACCCTGTGCCGCGAATAGTACGTTAAGCCGTTGGTCCTGCGCCTGATCTATCTCCGGTCGTGTCGGATTGCCGTCCCATCGGACTATGGGAGTGAGTGCCCTTGTGCACTATAATATCATCTCGCGCCGATGTTGAGTGACAACCATGAGTCACTATTTTCTTAGCTTAACGCGAATAGACTATAAGTGCCAAATTATATCTTTTCACACCTCATTTTCATCACAATAAATAATAGTTTTAAAAAAACCAAAAAAAAAACTCAAAATTCGAAATACCCTAAAAAATAGAAAATAAATAATAGTTTAAAAAAAACTAAAAAACACGCTTCCATGGAAAACCAAACTAAAAAGTGCAAAATAATGGCGTGTTTTTTAGTTTTTTTTAAACTATTATTTATTTTCTATTTTTTAGGGTATTTCGAATTTTGAGACGTATGTCAGCGTAGTTTGTGACTGTTTTTTTGCTGTCCTGGTAACCCTGGCAAGGATAATGGCACAAATTTATGAAATTATTGCATTGTCATCGGTCCTTGACAGGTGTGCAAAGTTTGAATGAAATCTGGTCGTTTAAAGTGGGTCAAAATCGCACTATAAGGAGTCGGTCACAAACAAACATACAAATATACAAACATACAAATATACAAACATACAAGTGAAGCTAATATAAACCGTGTAAAAAGGGAAAAAAATATCGTTACTAATAGCTTTAAGGATGATTTCTGATTACCCGACTTGACGCAGACGGTTTCCGACGCCCGGATGTTAAAGAAAAGAGTTTCAGTGCCAACTTCCTTTTTTTTTTGTTTTTTTGTGTGGGAAATCATCAAATGACATCTCCCGCTCTTGGGTGGAAGGGCGTGTCAGACTTTTACTGACTAAAACCCACCCGTGTTCCTTCAGTTGCCTGTGCCAGGGCCACGGTATCTCTTTCGAACAAATCTCGCGACTTTGGTAGGCGCGATCCTGGCAGGCGCAGCCGACAACCTCATAGATTGACCTACGAGATGTCATTCCCAAAACAAAATACAATATTGTTGAACGCATTTATTGGTTATTGATGCCAGTATGCCCAAATCAAAGGAGAGCAGTGGTTGCCCAGTGGTATCAACCCCCACTTACGAGTTGTAAGTTGGTGGTTCGAACCCAGGCTGACGTTTTACTTTGTGTAAAAATTTCATGAACACTGGCTTCAAGACGGGAAAAACATCGTGAGGAAACCGGCATGTCCTAGAACCAAAAATTCAAAGACAAGTGACATAGTGTTGCAAAAGACTCGAGTCCTCGAATCGCAATTTTAAAGACTCGACTCAGTTATGCAAGACTCAGTATGCTCGAAAGACTCCGAGTCTAGAGTCAAGCCGAGCCCGAGTCATTTAACAGCCACTCGAGTCTTAAAAAGGACTCGAATCTTAGAAAAGGACTCGAGTCTTAAAATGAATTCGAGTCTTTGAATAACTCGTCAGTTTTTTTTTACGCATAATTACATCATAACCACTAATTTGAACTTATCACCTTTCTGTTCGAGTCTTTTCGAATGATGAGCTACAAGTCTCATCTTCATGCTACGAGTTTTCTTTAAGACTCAAATAAATTTTAAGACTCGAGTCCTTTTTAAGACTAGAGTCCTCTTTAAGACTCGAGCCCTTTTTAAGACTCTAGTGCTTGACTCTAGACTTCGAGCCTTTTGAGCACACTGAGTCTTGCATAATTGAGTCGTCTTTAAAATTACGACTCGAGGACTCGAGTCCTTTACAACACTAATGTGACATCTACGAACTGTGCCCGCGTGGTAGAATACGGCCCACTCCTTCTTACTGAGAGGAGGCTTGTGTCCCAGTAGTAGGAACATTATAGGCTGATTTTGTGTATGCCCAAACTTAACGTACACGATTGGTTTAATCTGAACTGAGGAATCAGATTTGGTCGATCGATCGGTTCAACCGCAGAGTTCGGTGAAGAAATTGAATGCACATTGAGACCATAATTGTGGTCACCGCTTGCTTCCCTATTGTAAGCGAGTAGGTACATACGAAATTAATAAGGATGCAGGGAAACGGGACAAAACTTTGAATGGGACGGGTTTAAAATTAATTTTTACGTTGAAATTATTTTGTTTGTTACCTACAAGGGCACTTTATCGTTAGTTATTATACAATAAACACATTAGAGTCCTTTTATATAATTTGAACTATACAGGGTTATCGATATCGAAAACGATTTATGAATAGGTTGACCTGCGAGATGACATATCAAATGAAAATAAGCAACAAATACGTACATGAGGATCTAAAGATCTACACCGTCAAACAAGATATTGCTAGACATAGTAACAGCTATTTGTCTAGAATATCAAGTCACGTCAATGAACGGACACCAAAACTAATAGGCTTAGGCAGTGTCACACTTTCCTGATTGAAACGTGTCCATGCCGCAGGAGGAGACGCCCCGGGCGCCAGGAGTCGATTTCGGACTCCCGGCCACCGTAGGCGCGAGCTTGCGGGCGGTGAGCAATGGGTAGTTCGCCGCTCGGTAAGGACCAAGCTCGGGTCGACGGCGCGTAGTGTTCCACGCGCGCCTCAAAGAGATGTCAGCAGCACTGAAGGGGTCTGCTAGGACCGATGCCTGCCGGGGTCGTGTGATTGTTCGAAAGAGATACCGTGACCCTGGCACATGGGCAACTGAAGGAACACGGGTGGGTTTTAGTCAGTAAAAGTCTGACACGCCCTCCCGCTCCGCCTAGAACGGGAGAAGTCATTTGATGATTTCCCATCCAAAAAAAAAAACGTGTTCATACGCTTACCTTCAGATTTGATCGCGAATGCGTCGCGATGAGGGCTCCCTCTTCCGCATTAGACTTTCATTCGGTCCATGGTGTGTAGGAGTTCTGATGGACAAAGTCAGCCTAGCTCCTCTCTAAAGCACAGAAGCTTCCTGGGAGCTTCACAGGCTTTGCAGAGCGACCTAATTTTTCCGAGGATTCCTTCACGTGGAAAACTCCTTCACCTTATTACCTACTTACGAGCGAAAATCTGTCAAATTTTCGACGTATAATGATTGCTGACATAAGGTACGACATTTATCGATAAAGTGCTACATCGAGGGAACTTTTGTGGTTTGCATATAATGGGTACTATGCCAGGAACACTCTTGAATATTAATGTCGATCGCTATAAGAGTAGGTGGATACCAAAGAAACGCTGCATGGACTGTGTGAACTGTGATATGTTTAGTAAGGGGCCGACAACCAAGCTGACGACTAAAAGAAGTGTGGAAGAAAAAGACATGTTGTGTCGACCCCCAATAAACTGGAATAAGGTACCTGCCATATTAAGAACTAGCTTTTGCCCGCGGCTTCGCCCGCGTGGATGTCGGAAATTAATGCAAGAGGACGTATAACCGCGATAAGAATGTGTTATTCCAGGTTATATAGGTAATATAGACTCTGTGTGCTATTTTCGATCCAGATCCATTCAGCCATTTTTGTGTGATTGAGAAACAAACACCCAATCATACATATTTTCACATTTATAATATTATTAATAGTAGGCTTATAACTCACATTACTTAGGATTCATAGTTTATGAGAACATCACGTGTGTTGGTGTTTTTAAAATAAGAGTAATAGTATTCAGAGTAAGAAGACTGCGACATAGGGCTTGGTTTAGTTGAATATAAGTCTTCCTGGTTTTTTTAACGATCCTATTTTACCTATACAGGCACTCAATAATTTACCAGACACCGAATATAATTATAGGAATAGTACTTTTGCCAGTGGCTTGGCCCGTATAGCTGTCGGAAAATATCACCCGGGAACCTACTACCGGGATAAAGGAGGTATCCTATCTGTTACGTATCCATGATATAATTTATCTTTGTGCCAAATTCGATCTAAATCCGTTTGGCCGTCTTTGCATCATTAGAATAGAATAGAATAGAATAAAATTTATTTGCATAAAAACATGGTATAGAAGATGGTACAAAAATTAAATACAGAGCATACATGTCTTTGCTTAACATTATAAGCGTGCAAATTTGTCGTGCATACATTTCATTATATTATTAATTAATTAATTATTATATGACATTTGGTACATTTAATTATATAATACATTAAAATTTATAATTTATACATTTAAAATTTCAGTCATTTAAGTTTTCTGTCAAAAAATTCTTTTACACTATAAAAACTATTTGTGGACAGCCAATCATACAATTTACTTTTAAATAATCTTGTATTTAGAATTTTTAAGTCGCTCGGTATTTTATTAAATATTTCTACACACATATACAAACAGCTTTTATTAAATTTAGCTAGCCTTGGCATGACATCCAGTACGAGCCTGTGAGGATCGCGCCGGTTTCGAGGAACTACATCATCTGCTTTTTTAAATAATTCCTTATGCTTCCACACAAACATACATATCTCATATATATATAGAGACGGTAGCGGTAACAAACCAAGTTTCTGAAATACCGGCCGACAAGAATCGTCGGATTGAAGCCCGTAGATTGCCCGAATGCATTTTTTTTGAGCAACAAATGCTCTATTTTGATCGGTGCTATTGCCCCACATAATCAATCCATAGCGTAACACCGATTCAACATATGCATGATAAGATATTATTGCCGTTTGGACGTTTGTTATGTTCCTAATTTTTCTCAGCGCAAATACAAACTTATTTATTCGTTTTGAGACAATATCGACATGGGATTTCCAATTCATATCTTGATCCAAAGTAACACCTAGAAACTTAGTTTGCGTTACTTCACTAATTTTATTTATCTTCATTTTATTATTATTATATTTAGAATTATTTGATCTGTGAAATTGAATATATACAGACTTTGCAAGATTTAATGATAAATTATTTTTATTTAGCCATTCAATCAGTATGTCAATTGTGTTATTAATGTCAGTTTCATGATCGTCAATTGTAGTATTCTTTTTATCCGATGTCACAATAATGGAAATGTCATCAGCAAATAATATACATTTATGATTAGTTATGTCAGTAATAGAATTAATATAAAGAATGAATAAAATTGGGCCTAATACACTTCCTTGTGGGACGCCATATTTGTTATATTTGAGTTCAGAAGAGTGTGGTGTCATGTCGTTCTTTCCAGTCACTTTTGTAATTATAACACGCTGCTGTCTGTTACTCAAGTATGTCGATATCCATTTATTTATTCATTTATTTGCGTAAAACATGGTATAAAAGGGTCTTATGGTAACAAAATAGAGCAGACATGTTTTGCCAAGATTAAACATAGCATGCAAATATTCAACATTATAATAAAATTATAGTAACAATTTCCTAAGCATAATTATTACTACTACTACTAGAACATTACAACAATACTATTTTCGCTCGAGGAATTGCTTTATACTGTAGAAGTTGTTATCATTTAACCATACATACAATTTATTCTTAAAAGCATATCTCGAGTTTAACATTTTCAGATCAGTAGGTAATTTGTTATAGATTCGTACACACATAGTTAAGCAGCTTTTATTGTACTTAGCAAGCCTGGGAGCATTGTTAAGCATGAGCCTGTGAGGATCTCGTCGACTTCGAGGATTTACATCGTTTGCTATTTTAAATAATTCCTTATGTTTCCATACAAACATGCATATTTCATTAATGTACAGACAAGGTAGCGGTAACAAGCCAAGTTTCTTAAATATTGGCTGACATGATTCCTCAGGATGAAGTCCGTGTAAAGCCCTAATGCATTTTTTTTGAGCAACAAATGTTCTATTCTGGTCGGTACTGTTACCCCATATTATAAGTCCATAACGTAATATAGATTCCACATATGCATGGTAAGCTAATATAGCTGTTTTTAGATTAGTACTTTTTTTTACTTGTCTAAGAGCATACACAAATTTGTTTATCTTGCTTGAAACACTGTCTACATGCACTTTCCAATGTAGATCTTCATCAATAGTTACTCCCAGGAACTTGGTATGCGTAACTGGTTTAATTTTGGGTATATTTAATTTGAGGTTAAATTTATGATTATTTGATTTATTAAATTGTATATAAACGGATTTGTTAAGGTTTATTTTTAAATTATTTACATAAAGCCAGTGAATTAAAATGTCAATTGTATTGTTAATGTCAGTTTCGTGGTCACAAACTGTATTATTTTTTTTATTGGATGTCACAATAATAGAGATGTCATCAGCAAACAATATGCACTTATGTTTCGTTATTTTAATGATGTCATTTATATATATCAAGAATAAGATCGGCCCTAGTATGCTTCCCTGTGGGACACCAAACTTGTTACATCTATATTTCGACGAGTGTTGTGTTATTTCTTTATTTTCATTAATATTTGTTATGGTAACGCATTGTTGCCTATTATCTAGGTACGATTTAATCCACTTTAAAGTAGGCCCTCTAATCCCGATTGCTTCTAGCTTTTGCAGTAGTAGATCGTGTGATACTAGGTCGAAGGCTTTCGATAAATCAAAGAATCAAAGAATAATCCTGTGGTTAGGTTGTTGTCATTGACGTTAGTTAATATATGATTTATGAGGGCATAGATTGCTAATGTTGTAGACTTCCCCTTTTGAAAGCCATACTGCTCTTTTTTTATAATATTGAACTTTGTACAGTAGTTTGCAATTCTTTTGTACATGCATTTTTCGTATATTTTAGATAAAATGGGTATTAGGGTTATAGGGCGGTAATTGCTTAGGTCATGTCTGTCTCCTTTTTTGTAAAGTGGTCTAACAATGGAAAGCTTTAAAGCTTCTGGAAAAAATCCCTCATAGAATGACAAATTGATCAAGTGTGTTAGTACTTCAACAATTTCGTCGACACAGTCTTTAATGATTTTGGTGTTAATTTCGTCGTGCCCTTCAGAATTTGTATTATTCAAAAGCAGTATTTCCTGCTTAACTTCAGCTATCGACATCGGTTTGAGGAACATAGAGCCAACAGTTACACTATTGCTAGAGTTACCTGAGACATTCGGCGGCATTGATTTGTTTGTTGAATCGATGTAATGGTCATTAAAGGCAGACGCTATTTCTACTGGATTGGTAATAAGTGTGTTGTTATATTTGATACTGTCTATATTATGTCTAGGCTTTGTATTATTTAGCTCGTCTTTTATAACATTCCACGTAGCTTTGCATTTATTATCGTTTTTAGCTATGTATTTGATATTTGCGTTTTTCCTGGAATTAAATATGCATTTTTTAAGGAGATTAGCATACTTAAGGTATTTAGTCTTATTAATCGCAGTTTTCTTTTTATAAAATTGATGGCGCAATGACCGTTTTGTTTTACAACTTTTTTTTAAGCCCTTGCTTATCCAACTTTGCTTCTTTTTGTTATTTAAATTTACTTTTACTTTTAATTTAGGGAAACAAAGATTGTAAAGTAGGCAAAACGTTTCATGAAAATGATTGAATGCTGAGTTTGCGTTGTTAGCCGTATGTATATTAGACCAAGAAAGATTACTTAAGCATTCCTTAAACTTGTGAATATTATCTGAACTATAATCTCTTTTGTATGTATAATATATTGCTTGACTTTGGGTTTTATGTTTTAAGGGAATAGTCAACATTTGTGCTGTATCGTGGTCAGACAGGTGAAGTGGCAAAACTGCAGCAGTAGCGTCGTGAATGTTACTCAGAATGTGATCTATACATGATGACTTACGTGTTGGTACATCAATGTGAATTTTCAGATTATAGTTGTATGCTAGATCCTGCAATTGAGTAGTAATGTTGCCTTTTTTTAGGGTGTTAATATTCAAATCACCCGCTAAAACCACTTTAATTCTAGATTTATATTGTTGAAATAAATTATGCATGAGAGTATTTAATTTGATTAAGAATTGGTTCGGGTCTGATTGAGGTGTTCTGTAGACACAAATTATTATTAAATTTTGATGTGTAAGTTCAATTCCGCATACTTCGAAAATGTTTTGCGTGGCGTAGCTTTTTATTAGTGGCAAGTCTTTGAATAATAGGTGTTTTTTTACAAGAATACAGGTACCACCTCTTTGTTTTTCTCTACAGTAGTTAGAAGCCATCTCATAACCGTAAATTTTAATGTAGCTTTCGTAGTCTCTTTTGATAAAGGTTTCGGAAAGACATATTATGTCTGGGTCGTTATGTTCTTCTTGTAGTTCTTGTATGGTTAATTCTAGAATTTCTTTTTTTGATATGATACTGGCAATATTTTGGTGAAGTATTTTAAGGTTATGAGTTACTGGAGGATCAATTTTGGGCAAGAAAAAATGTGCTATTTCGTATTATTTTCGGAAAATAGTACGGAATAGTTCCTTTTTGAGGTTTTTCTACGGGATGTATAGAGTTTAGTGTTTGTGGTGTTGAATTCTTAAGTTGAAAATAGAAAGGAATTGTTCCTTTCTTGGGTTCATTAATATTGGCTTTTAATTTAAGGCTTGGTTTGTTACTCGCTATCTTCTTAATTAGTTCTCTTGGATTTAGATAGTTCTCGCTGTAGTCATTATAGTCTATAAGGAAATTTATTTTGTTACATAATATGCCGTATGTGTTAGAAGTTCCACATTCTAAAAATTTACACTTTTTGTAGTGTTTACACAAGTTTTTAATACGATAGTTAAGATTATTAATATCTAAATTCTCATTTTTAAACACATTCAGGACAATAATCATGTTGTTATAAAATGTATCTAGCACAATCCGTAGTTGCGATAAAATAAATTTTAAATTATGGTCGTTTTCTCCCACACAAATTACAAGTTTGTCGTTAGGGTTTAACTTAGTACGACGACAGTTCATTATGATTTGGTGACTTAAAGCATTAGGTTTTGTTTCAGAGATTGTTTCATACCTTTCGTACTGAGTATTTTTCCTTGATTGAATGATAGCTGCTGCTAGGCCGACGCATTGTTGAGAGCCAAAGATTAAGATTCTATTTGGCAATTCACATTGTTGTTCCAGAGTACACGCAGACATTTGTGAGCAGATTTTCGGCACCCGGGGTTGTTGATGGTTGTTATCATTATAGTGTTTGAGCGCGTCTATTTGTTTTTTGTAAGTTGTAAGCTGTTCCTGTGCGTTTTCCAATTCTTTTTGTAGGTCTGCAATTTTCTGTTGTAACAAAACAATTTTGTTGCTTTTGTAGTCACTTACATTAGTTTTGCTAGTAAGAGGAGTGGAAGGTGTAGAGAATGTCTGTTGTAGTAGGGACTGTTTTCTTCCTCTAATCATATCTGCGTTGTTTTCGATGGTGGGAGAATGGCAAATTGTTTTTAACATTTTTATTTCCGTAGTTAGCTTATTTATTTGTTGACGAAGATTGTTATTTTCTAATATTGTATTTTCTAGCTCATTCTCCGTGCTATCGAGCTTATTTGTAAGTCCCTTTATTGTGTCTTTCATTTCTAAAATTGTTATAGTTTCAGAAATTGTCCCGTCTACGCTTTTAGACAGTTTACTAGGAGTGTTGTACGATTCCGTTGATGTTTCGTATTCGGACAGTATATGGGAGTCTAGTACTTCGGACATATTAAGAGTTGCTGTTTGTACAGCTTCAGACTGCTGGTTTTTCTCAGCAGATTTGCCTATCTGTTCCGGGGGAGAGCGGCTTGCTTGTAGTTTTTTCCTTGATGTGATGTTAGATACGTAGCTTGTATTAGAGACTTTTTTATTTTTGATGCATGTCGTACATCTCCATTTTTTCCTAGATTCTTGGTCCATAAGTCGGTACGTTTGTTCCGGATATCCAATGCAATCTAGTTCAAAGCGGTTGTTACATGTTGCACATAAAGCTGTTTTTTTAATATCAACGGATTTTTTGCATTTAAAGCAAGTCACTTTCTCTGGAATCTTGCGGTCATTTCTCTTGCTCATTTTAGCTGACATTGTATTTTGTGCTTATTTTCCCTAGCTTGGGTTGTTTTTTTATGAGTGGTAATAACGAATGACGGGGAAATGGAGTTTAATAATATGGCAACACTTCTATGCACGAATTACTTTCGTTGTGCCAAAATGCTATGTTCCAAGTCGGTAGAGTGAATGAATGATATGAACGTAGTACATATGTCAACAGTGTTTTGCTACTCGCTGATAGATGTCGCTATTGCACTGTATTTCAATCATCGACTTGTTTGAATTTCAAATAAAAATAACGATCAGCTGTTGTGAGAATTTTTTATCACTTTTCCTTTTTATCACCAAACACCATAAATTGTTTATAATGATGTTGTTTTGTAGGTTATTGTCTTAAGATTTGAATTTTTACACTGGTATAACTTATCGTACTGAGTTTATTGAGTTTTTAGTCAATGTTTACTTATTTGAGAATCAATATTTATATGATTACCCGATATTTTTATACTATGATAACACTGTTACGGCTTATTTATGAGTCTATCTTCACTTTAAAGTATAATACACTGTTTGAATACTGGTTTCCTTATTTTAAATAATTATTTAATTACGAGCACAATCACATCTAATGTTTACTTGTCAGCTGTCAGCTGTCATTTCCATTATCCATTGAAGTACAATACCTCTAATGCCAATTGCCTCCAATTTCTGTAGCAACAGGTCGTGAGATACTAGGTCAAAGGCTTTCGATAAGTCAAAAAACAACCCTGTAGTAAGGTGGTTTCGGTTAATATTAGCCAATATGGTTTTTACAAGAGTGAAGATAGCTAGTGTTGTGGATTTCTTTTTTTGGAAGCCAAATTGATCTTTTTTAATAATGTTAAATTTATCACAGTAGTCAATCAATCTCTTACACATACACTTCTCGAAAATTTTAGATATAATAGGTATTAATGTTATTGGTCGATAATTATTAATGTCAGATTTTTCACCTTTTTTAAAAAGTGGCTTAACAATTGATACTTTTAAAGATTCTGGAAAAGTGCCAAGTGAAAATGAAAGATTTATTAAATATGTCATTACAATAATAAGTTCATCAGTGCATGCTTTTATAATCTTCGTATTAATTTCGTCATAACCTGCCGAACTTGTGTTTCTTAATGATGTCATCACCGCTCTGACTTCGTTTTCAGACACAGGTTTTAGAAACATCGAATGAACTAGTGAACCTTCATCGCGGTGCGGCTTTGTACTCGTGCTAGAAGAGTGTGCTGTATTAATGTAGTGGTTATTAAACGCAGTTGCTATTTCTACGGGGTCTGTTAGTACTTTATTGTCAATTAGGATATTATCCACATCGTTCTTATAGTTATTACCCATAATTTCATCCTTAATTACTTTCCATACCGCTGTACATTTGTTTCCACTTTCATTAATAAATTTGATATTTGCATTCTTCCTTGAGCTATTTATGCATTTCTGTAGAAGTTTTGAATATTGAATATAATGAACTTTATTTGTTACATTTTTATTTTTATAGTATTGATAACGCAAGAACCGTTTCGTTTTACAACTTTTTTTAAGTCCTTTACTTATCCAGTTCTGTTTATTTTTATTTTTAGTGTTTACCTTTACTTTTATTTTTGGGAAGCACAAATTAAAGAACAGGCACAAAGTTTCATGAAAAGTACTAAATGCTTTGTTTATGTCCTTCTCTGCGTAAATTTCTGACCAAGACAAATTTTGTAAGCATTCTTTGAACTTCTGAATGTTATTTGAACTGAAAACTCTTTTGTAGGCATAGTACGTTGCTTGAGTTTGTGTATTATGTCTCACAGGGAAGCTCAACATTTGTGCTGTGTCATGGTCGGATAAATGGAGTGGCATTACTGTACCAATAGCATTATGAATGTTACTGAGAATGTGGTCGATACAAGAAGACTTACGAGTTGGTTCATTAATGTGTAGTTTAAGATTATAATTGTATGCTAGATCTAGTAATTGATTTGTAATATTGCCTTGTTTAAGAGTGTTAATGTTAAAGTCACCTGTTAGGACCACGTTTGTTTTCGAGTTATATTTTTGGAATACCTGGTACAAAAGACTGTTTAACTTGATTAAAAATTGGTTGGGGTCGGATTGAGGTGTCCTATAGATACATATAATTATCAACTTATGACAGGTAATTTCTATGCCACATACTTCGAACGTATTTTGTATTGCATGGTTATTTATAAACGGCAGATCCTTGTAGACAAGGTCACGCTTTACGAAAATGCAAGTCCCACCCCTTTGTTTTTCCCTGGAGAAACTGGCAGCCATTTCGTAATCATGAATATGAATAAAACTTTCATTACCTCTTTTTATAAATGTTTCGGAAAGGCATATAACATCTGGGCTATTCTGTTCTTCGCGTAGTTCCTGTAAGGTTAATTCAAGGATTTCTTTTTTGGATAAAATACTAGCGATGTTTTGATGAATTATTTTAAAATTATATCCTACCGATGGTGGAGCCTTAAGCTCGAAAAAACGTTAAATTCTTTTGTGTCACTGGAAAATAATAAGGAATAGTTCCCTTTTGTGCTTTTTCTGTAGGATTAATAAGGTCATTATTTTTTTGTGTTTTTAATTTCATGCGATCAAAATAGAAGGGAATTGTGCCTCTCTTGGGTTCATTAATATTGTTAAGTAGCTTAATACTTGATCTGTTACTTGCTATTCTCTTTACAAGCTCTCTTGGATTTAAATAGTTCTCCTTATAATCATTACAGTCAATTAAATAATTTATTTTAGTGCACAGTTCAGATATTTTCAATGTTTCGCAGTCTAGAAATTTACATTTTTTGTAACTCATACACACATTTTTGATACGATAATTGAGTTTATCAACATCTAAATAATTATTTTTGATCACATTTAATACAATAATCATATTATTGTAAAAAGTGTCTAGAACAATTTGTAATTGAGATAAAGTATATTTTAAATTATGATCATTCTCTCCTAAACAAATTACAAGTTTATCATTCAAGTTTAACTTAGCACGACAGCAACTCGTTATTATTTGGCTACTGAGTGCATTTGGTTTAGTATCCGCGACAATCTTGTACTTTTCATACATTGTATTTCGTCTTGAATCTATCATGGCTGCTGCTAAGCCGACACATTGCTGAGAGCCGAAAATAAGTATCCTATTTGTCGGTTCATGTTTTTGCTCCTCTGTACAAATAGGCGTTTGTGTGCAGATCTTTGATACCGGTGAATGTTTAGGTAAACTGTAATCACGTTTTAACGTATCTATTTTCTTTGTAAAGGCTTCTATCTTCTGTTGGGCGTCTTTCAGTTCACGTTGCAGATTCTCAATTTTTTGTTGAAGGCATATTATTTCGATGTTTTGAGCACTGTTGACAATCGACTTACTTGTCAAAGGAGTAGAAGGCGTGGAGAGTGCATTTTGGCCAAGAAGAGAATGTCTTTTCCGTTTATAATGACTTGCTGGACTGTTTCCTAAGGTTGCCGGAGAATGACACAATGTTTTTAACATTTTTAATTCCGTATTTAACTTATTTATTTGATGATTAAGATTATTATTTTCTAGTATCATATTCTCTAACTCATTTTCTGTACTTTCCAGCTTATGTGTGAGCTCTTTTATGGAGTCTTTCATTTCTAATACTGTCAGTGTTTCAGATATTGTGCCGTCTACACTCTGAGACAGTTTACTGGGAGTATTATATGATTCATCTGAATTCCCGTATTCGGATAATATGTGAGAGTCCATGATATCAGAAGATTTTTGAATGGCGGGTGTCACAGTTCCGTGTTCTTTATTTTCCAGGATATTTCCACTTGGTTCTGGAGAGGAGCAGTTTCGGTGCAGGTTTGCTTTTCTCCTCGTTGTAATATGAGATAATTGGCTAGTGTTTAAGATTTTCTGGCTTTTGCATGTCTTACATGACTTACATCTCCATTTGTTTTTAGATTCCTGGTCCATGAGACGGTAGGTTTGCTCTGGGTAACCATCGCAATCTGGTTCATACCGATTGTTACACACTGAACATAAGGCTGTTTTTTTAGTGTCCACTAGTCTCTTGCATTTAAAGCATATTGCTTTCTCTGCCATCTTGCGGTCGGTTTTTGTACCAGTTCTAGAAGACATAATAACACTATAACGTCCCCTTCAAATTACTTCAAATAATTAAAATGACAAAAGAGAAAAATACTCAGAAAAAATTAAATAACAAAAAAAAAAAAACAAACAAAAACAAAAACAGCAACACAAAAATTCAAGTTTTTCGTGGGGATCGATCCGCCGACATTCAACTCTAGTGTCAGTGCCGAACGCTAAGCAAACCGGCCACTCGTACACTGGAGTTCCGTGATGAAATTACTGTGTATTTAGTATTTGGACTTCAAAAATGTATAGAGCCCGTTACAAACAGATTCAAATCAGAAAGTTCAAAGTCCGTTTCTTTGTTTAGAGAACACTATTTTGTTTTGGTTTTCTTTGTTCCGTTTTATCACTGTTACTGCACTTCTAGTGTTTTATTATGTTAATTATGTTGTTTAAATTGCACATATAGGTAGCACTGTTTGGCACTGTTTAGTTCGTTTATACTCATTTATAACTTTGTGATTGCTGGATCAGTTTGTGGAAAAATAGCTCAATTAATAATGTCCAATAAAGTCATTGAGATTTAATAACACTTGCACTAATGTTTTGCACCTTTTACTTTATTTTGGTACTAATCACAACGCAAAATAGGTGATAAAAATATTTTTAAACATCAAGCGATACGGAGCTAAATATTATCGTGGCGCTCGCGTCGCGCGTCCCAAGTGTTTTTTACATTGAGAAACAAACATCCAAAAATCTAAACATCTAAGGCATTTCGCGGTCTCTTACTTGGAATAATACTATTAGGTTTATTTTGAGTATAATGAATACACATGATATTCGCAATTACTATGAAGCCAAAGTAATATGAATTACAATCCTACTTATCCTGTACTACCCGGCCGCTGCCAACGGATGGACGGGACGGCGCCCGCTTTTTAAATCTCTAATATCTTCTAAGATATTCATTTAAATTACATGCTGTAAAGGGCCATATTGATCTATATTAAATGCACAATGTATTTAAGGTACTTAATTGGATAAGGATTAATGCTGTATTGCTTAAAATCGCTTCGTAAATAAGCCCTTATTTCTCGTAAAAAGTAGAAGATAAAAAATGGTTATTGTGGGTTATTCCTAAGAGATAGACATATACCATTGAGGACATTTTTGTAGGCTTTTTTAAGGTGTACAATACTGTAGTACATTATTTTGATCTATTTCGTAGGATTCAGCCAGGGTTTCTTGAATTTTGAGACGTATGTCACCGTAGTTTTCGAAGACAGTTATTTTTATCTAAAATAAAAGAATTTTTCGAAAATAAAAGTAGCCTAAGTTACTTCTTGTTACATCAGCTATCTGCCAGTGAAAGTCGCGTCAAAATCGGTCCAGCCATTTCAGAGATTAGCGGGAACAAACAGACAGACAGACAGACAAAAATTGTAAAAAATGTTGTTTTGGTATATGTATCGTGTATACATCCATATACACTTAGTAAAAAGTGGTTATCTTAATATTAAAAACAGACACTCCAATTTTATTTATTTGTATAGATTATGTCCAATTTAAAAATTATGTCTTCTTTTCATACATACAAGATGGTGATCAATGTTCGTTGCACCGATACCCAAGCTGGTTCATTACAGATAGAACTGCAGTTACGGGTCGTTAGAAACCCGAAATTTTGACAAGCAGTCTTACCAAGGGGCATTGTGTTACTCAGTAACTGGGTTGCAGAAGTCACTTAGGCAATGGCTCTGTAAACTGCTGCTGTAAGCTACTATCATCATCATCATCATTTCAGCCGAAACACGTCCACTGCAGGGCATAGGCCTCCCCCAGTTTGGGGGGGGTTTGCCATATCGCCACGCTTGGCAAGCGGGTTGACGATCACATTACGGCGGTAAAATGCATAGAGAAATACTGGTATAATAGCTGGTATTTGGTTGGACTGGTAGCCAACCCGAGTATGGTTGGAAGAAGGATATCTCTCATATGTGTTCTCTTGTATCAATTTTCATTCGATCAAAAGTTATTGAAAAGTCATCGATATATATTCCACTACATAGTTCCATAAATTATTTGTGCCGTGTATCATTATTGCGAATTTTATTGCACCGAGGAGTTCTTTACTCATTTGTGCTTCAAATATGTATCGAGAAATTTTATACTTTAAAAGGTTTGTAATAATATTTTGTGACGGTATTTTTGTTTTATAACTAGCTTCTGCTCGCGACTACGTCCGCGTCAAATTTTTCGTTGCTGCTCCACTCCTTTTAATCGTAGCGTAATGTTATATAGCTTATAGCCTTTCTCAATAAATAGGCTATCCAACACAAAAAGAATTTTTCAATTCAGACCATTCGTTTCTGAGATTAGCGCGTTCAACCAAACAAACAAACTCTTCAGCTTTATAATATTAGTATAGAGAGATTTATCAATATTTGATGAATATAACTTGTCTGTTCTCATAATCATCATTTCAGCCGAAAGACGTCCACTATTGGACATATGCCTCCATGGCTGGCACTGCGTTTGCCAAAAATCGCCACGCAGGCAGGCGGGTTGGCAATCACAGTATGGTTGTAAAATGCATAGAGAAAGCTGCTGCCCATTCTCTAGTAAGTCCCTTAGTCTGAAGAAATGCGTTGCTGCTATTCTTTACGTTCGGCACCACACGGAACAACCGGATCTTTTCTCTAAACGATAATAGAGACATAACTAAGTAATCATTACACACTAACTCAATAATAACCCATAGAAAGGCGCCCAAGAGACGGGCGTCATTGCCACGTTGTATGGATTGCCATTGCGAATGACTTTGTGTGGTGGTTGTCAGGAAGTGTCAACTTTCCGTTTGGATCTTTGAAGATTGATCTGTGATCTCAAAATCACGGCCCGCAGTTTTCAGGTTAATTTGATAGATTGTATTTAAGTATATTCTCGTATTATTCGTTTAATTTTATTAAGGGCCGTTTTTTCAATCCTCAGATAAACAGACAGATAGGGTTTAATCGATAGCTAGGAAAAAACATTGTTGTTCAATCGTCAAATAGGTTTAATTTGTCAAATAATTCCCTTAACTGCGGAATAAATCTATTTGGCCTTTTGACAGCCAGATAGCCGCTTATTCCATTGATAAACGACGTTGACGTTACTAAGTTTGAGGATAGTTTTCGTTTTTAATAAGTGTACCTTATTAAAATGGATATTTTCGTATTATTGGCGAAATGGCAATTGAAGATTAAACCATAATGAATAAATATAAGTATATGAATCCAAGTGAAAGAAAAGAAAGAATTGTAAGACCAAGTATCGAACACTTTTCGAAGTGTAGGATTCATCTTTTCCTTTCCATAATTATTTTAATAAATCTGAATCACGGAATCACAAATGAAAATAACCAAAAAAACCACATAACATCTTGACGCTGCTGGTTCTTTTTTAACATCGACAGAAAACAAAGAAATAGTCCGTCCCGTTCTAGCATTCGTTTATTCTGTATATTTGTTTTACTTCTCTGAAGTTAGCGTATTCAGAGATGTGATATTCGGTCAGATCCCTAAATATAATAAAAGTTGAAAAACTGACAACCATTTATCCGACGAATAAAACAGAACTTTATTCTTTAGGTAGCCATTGGTACTTTTATCTGAGGATTGAAAAATCGGCCCTAAGTTAATTGTTTTTAAATATTTGTATTTTATTTTCTTATAATCTTACACTCGCTGTCTACATCTCTTTATCTACTCTCCTATCGCAGGTATGCTGGAAGAAATTTCTTTTGAAATAAGCATCACCTCTGTACATTTTTTTTCTGTTCTTTTCTTCTTGTCTGTTGATATATGTGTGTACATAATTGGTTAAATAAATAAATAGATTAGATAGGACTTACCAATTTCAGGAGTTCTCCATTGATACTGAAACAAAAACAAAACTTCCATTATTATTTGTGTTAAAATTTCATTCATTCTCTTTAGACAAAACCTAAGTCCGTATTCAAAGTAGATACTCGGTTTTGTAACTCAATTTCAACATGACAGATTTCATACAAATCCTCTTTTCAAAGAACAATGACCATTTTTCACCTGACTATGTATAGTAATGAAATAAATGTTAAAATTTATCTAATTGGATTATGTATCAAATACACTTATAACAATTTTAAAAGAAACGCAGGGAAAAAATATTTTCAAGTTTTTCCATAAGCTTATTTTACGTCTAAGGTACACATATTACCATGTTTTGAACGCATCTCAATTACCTTTTTCTACGACGTTCCATTTTACGTACTACTACCTAACTTTATACATCTCTGTGTCTGAGTTTTACACATTATTCTAGGTTTTATTCAATCAATATGTATTTCTTTATTAGTCTTTGTATAATATAGATTCATTGAAAATAAAATATTGATTAAATAAATTAATCATTCAGAACGTAATTAAGTTTGGATGACTGAAACGGATTTTTTTGACATTTGACAGTTCTACGAGGGACATTGGCGCAGTCCTTAGTTGGTGCGTTTGCGTCTCGTTGTATACTGTGTCGTTTTGTGTGTGTTACTTCTTTTTACGACTCTATTTGCTCTCCCCTGGACCTCGATACCTTCCTCATCTGACGACCTTTGCTTTCCATATTGTTGTAAATCCGCCCTCTTGATAATGCCGCCGTCAACAAAGAGTCGACATATACTTTGCATAAACTGCAACGTCTGTTTAAAAACGTTTCGACGTTATCTCGTTTATGAACTCAACACAAGAGTTATTTCGCTTCTTAGCGAATGGAAGTGGATATCACCAGTAATCGTAAGTATTTATTTTTATAATGTTTAATCTAAAACTATCTATCATGTCCTAATCAAACTAACAGCGTGGCGCTTCTTTATAATGTATGACAACACACTAGCAAATGACCGAAAGATGGGTTAAAACTAATACAGATTTGTGTTGTTATTTCATGTTTCGTTTTGAACTGTTAATCTTGGCATTAAACTATTACCTATATCAATTATAAATCAAAAAAGTTAATATGGTCTTTCCTATTTCAGATGACTGAAGAAGATGACATTGACATTGAACCTTGTAATGAACTCCTCAATTAACGACAAGCAGTGATGATGCTCAAGCTTCAGGGTTATCTCGATCAGGATCGATCTCATGAATCATATAGAATAGAAATATGTAGGGACACACAAGATTTTTCTCAATACAATCAGAGAGGAAGTAGTGCCTTAACATTAGTAAGAGGAAAAATTAAGTCCAGACATATTTCAAGAAAACAATATTATGTCTACATTTTAATGAAAAATTATGTGTCTGGCAGAGCTGGTATAGTCGAATATTGTTGTAATTGTTTGGTCGGTCGACGAACCACTGGATGTTGCGCTCACGCTTTGACATGAGTGTGGTATTTTGGGTGGGCTAGGTATCAGGAAAATATCTCTGCTCCAGCAGAATTTCTGGACGATGTAGTTATAAAAGATTTGGATGATAATGATAATTAATAAACCATTTCACTTAAACATAGCTTATAATTTGTTTTTCCCTTTTTTTACTATATGTAGCTACTGTGTACCGTAAGCCAATAAAATGTGTTGGGTACATAAATGATCACTTTTAACAATACATACAACAGGTAAAAGATACTATTTATCGTTTTTCTTTACTAAAAATGTATTAACTAGTTAGTAAGTACAAGTTATTTGTGCTGGAGAAACAGAAATTATTATGCTCAACACTCGATTTATTTATTAGTGCCAATCATCGAGAGCCTAAGCAGCGACGTAAGTTGAAGGTATACACAAAATAAAAAAGACAGTTCGACCACACCTAAGTATTCCTATTTTAGATTACAATTCGAGAGTTAATAATTATTTACTTCTAACATCTTAACGGCAAATCCTAACCTAAAAAGTAACATTAATATTTTTTTGACTTTGTAGCGTTTAAATCGTAAAAATGACTATGAGGCATTATTTTCTAAACTTACAGGTAGTCTGTCTACTATACCTTATAACTATACATAAACTTTTATTGTCAGGTTTTGAAATGTATGGAAAGTGGTCATTGTTCTTTAGTTTTAAAACAAAATCCATTTCTGAGAACCACTTCAGATTCTGGCTTTGAAACGTCGACATATCTCTTCCACATACAAAATAGTTATGATAAATTATTTTATTTCTGTAATTATGTTTATATAAAACAATACATTTAGTTGAGCTACACGACTACTGTGATCATGTAGCTCAACTCAGAACATAAAGAGCTCAATAACTCGATGAAGGCAGTAAGAACAAAGACATTTATCAAACTCCCAAATAATCGTTTAAGCTGGCTGAAACAAAAAAAAAATCCACATAGTTCTCACGTTTATCGTAATTAAAATTGACTTCATGAAGCAAATATTCGAGGGAAATCCAATTCAATGAACAGCAATACTACGAACTCAAAACTAGCTCATCACAATCCCAGCACAGCACCGCTCATTCCTCGCTCGCTCGCATTCCTTTCGAACATAGTTCTCCAATACAATGAAATTCTATTACAAAAGTTTACAGCACTCCGTGATTCTGTTCTTGTTTAAATAGCTTTTTTGTTTTTCAATTCATTCGAATTTTAGCGTCGGCGTAGACTAGGCTACTGAGAACGAACGAAAAAGTATTTCTTTAACGGAGTAACTGCTTAACAGATGGACAAATAATTTAATAATTTGGTTCCATTTGGACAATAGAGTCCATGTGAAAACCATACAAGTCTTAAATTTGCATTAAGTATGTGTGCGACAAATGGATTAATAACTCAATATCACGCCAACCGATTTCGATGATTCTTTTTTTATTTGAAAGCTGGTGCTTCTTGAATGGTCCCATTTTCATTTGGTTTCATTCGGACAATGGGATCTATGTGAAAACCATCTAAGTCTTAAATTTGCATAAAGTATTTGCGCGACAAATGAACGAATAACGCGATTAGATTAGTACGGGGTATCTACCATAACTAAAAAGTTAAAAATAAAAAAATTAAAAAAAATAACAACCGGCTTCCTTAAAAAAACACTACAATGTCAAAAATAACTTTAATTTTGGAAGTCGGTGGCAAAAAAACCTTAAATACAGATCCTAAGACACCGACTTTCAAAATTAAAGTTATTTTTCACTTTGTAGTGTTTTTTTAAGGAAGTCGGTTGTTATTTTACTGTAAAAAGTTTTTATTTTTAGTAAACCAAGACGCCTCCGTGCCTCGGAATGCTCTGCTGGTTTTGGAAGTCAGTCGTGGACTTCTAACAGTTATGTTTTAACAGTTGACAACCTGTCATAACAAGGGTATCGTATTACTTAGTAAGTGGGTTGTGGAGGTCAGAAATACAGGCGCTTCATGTAAAATTACTGGTAACGAGCTGCATCTGGGTAGTCTGGAAGGCGACCCCAAAATAGTAGTATATTAAACGCAAGGTCGTATTTGTTCTCTTAAAGCGACCTTCAAATAAAATATCTGGGCTACTTGATACCTTATGGTACGTAATTACGGGATTTTTTTGTTCGTTAACTTGTAACATTGTCGATCAATATTATTGTGAGAAAAACCGGCTTGTCCAAGGACCAAAAATTCAAAGACATGTGACATGTACCAACCCGCACTGGACCCCCGTTGTAAATTTCGGCCCACTCGCTTTCACAGAGAGGAGGCTTGTGTGACTGTGTTCCAGCCGTGGGAACAGTATAGGCTGATTATACTTATAGGCATCGCAACTCAAAAAGAGTAGCATTGGTGTACCAATAGGAACCTTTGCCAAAGTTGTATACGAGATTAAGTGGCAGTGCACATGCCATCTGCGATATATCGAACTGGTTTTGAGAAACTTTTACAAAATAGTTCAACCGTAGCTTTTATTGTTCAGTCGCTGAGCTATTGCTTACACAAGTTGCTTAGTCTGCAGCTGGTCGAACGTTAAAATAGCTTTTATTCTTGCGATTGTTTCCAACTCGCTAGTCCACAAGTATTGATTGAGAGGGGTATTTTTGAATGCGAAACTAGACTTTGCTGCGACCTCAATAAAGTCGAATTTAAACTCAATGCATATATTTAAATGAAACCAATCAAAGGTTTTTTTGAATTGTCAAGGAGTCGGTGAGTCAGAAAGATGAAGATAGTTGCCCATTGCAAAGCGTAGTATGTTAAAGAAATTCCATGGACACTCAATCCCCGGCGGCGTATATTTTAACCACGAAATGAGCTAATTCGTAAATAGCCAGTGTGATAAGAAAAGATGTAAGTTAAAAATCTTTTGTTCCAACCCACAATTTGGTCCTTCGAGCCGGATCTTAATTACAATATGTAGATTGCGGAATTGCTACATCATATTTTTTTTCTAAGCTTTTATGACATTCGTAACAAAATAGTTGTTAATTTATTAATTACACGCCGGGACACCCTAAGAAAACATATAGTAACTTTATTGGTGATGTTCTTCAGGAAGGTCAGGTGCGTATTACTGGTAGGCGGCGTGCGTATATGACCAGATGTATGAACAAACACGAAGCAAAAAGAATATGTGAGGATCGTAGTAGGTGTTCTGTAGTCTCTGCCTACTTCCATGGGAAAAAGGCGTGTGTTTATGTATGTACGTACAGTAAAATATAAATAGTGGAACAAAAAGACTATCAAAAGAAGTATGTAATGCGTCCTCAACAGTAATTAGGAATGTTCGCTTTAAGTAAAGATGCACAAACAAAAATCTTCAATCATTCAAACCCTGCACGATTCGAAAATTGAACTATAAAACAAAACAAAATCAAATCTGAAGCAACATACTACATGATACAAACATCCGCCCCCTACCTATATAGCTCCATATAGCTTATGCAAGCCCTGATTGTCGTCTATAACGCAATTATAGACCCCATATGCGAGCAATATAGCCCTATTACTGGTTCTACGTCCTTCACAGGTGGATAACTTGATTTCCTCCTATAGTGAGTAGTATGTTGGATGGATGCAGCGGAAACCTAGTTAGGGAGGTATTATGTAGGTAATATATTCTTTGTTTTGAAAGGTTTTAAGTGGCTTTTAGTTTTGAGGAGAATATTTAGATAACATAGCAGGAAGGAGGGGGTCGTGGCTAAATAAAAATGGCCACATATGTTGATTTCAGTTAAAGCTGTGCTTGCCCCAGTCGAATGGGAAACCATTCAAACCCCTCCGTGCCTCGGCCAGAAAAAATATTGTTGAAATAAATAATAATAATAATTATTATTATAAATAAATAATATAAATAATTATTATTATTTATTTATAATAATAATAATTATTATTATTTATTTAGTATATATAGTCCTCCAGATCGTATTTCGGCCACGGCGGCTAATCTCAACGGAGACTAGCCATCGGCGCGCGAGATATTATAGGGCTCAAGTGTGTGCGCAGACACAGGAGCACTCACTCTTCCCTCACTCTCATAGTCCGATGGCACGCAATCCGAAACGACCGGAGAGAGATCAGGCGTAGGACCAACGGCTTAACGTGCTTTCCGAGGCACGGGGGTATCACACCGCCAACTTCCAAACTCCGGGCTGCTATGAAACGGTACGGTTCGTACACTTGCAGAGTTCTTGTTGTTGAGCGCGTAGAGTTTAGATCACGTAGTTCCTGTTAGATCTATTAAATATTAACAGCGTTTACAAGTAAAACTGTTGACGATTCCCTTCTCTAATGTTAGTCACCGCGTAGCAGTAATCGCACTCGCTAATTTATTGTAAAGTGTGTATATTTATAGTAATAAAATGACGCACGTCTGTGGCGAGCCACTGCGTCAGCAAAACAGGTACAGTTTAAGACTATATAGACTGTGCGCGACAAATGAACGAATAACGTGATTAGATTAGTGCGGGGTATCTACCATAACTAAAAAGTTAAAAATAATAACTTTTTACAAAAAAATAACAACCGGCTTCCTTAAAAAACACTACAAACTCAAAAATAACTTTAATTTCGGAAGTCGGTGGCAAAAACCTTAAATACAGATCCTAAGACACCGAATTCCGAAATTAAAGTTATTTTGACTTTGTAGTATTTTTTTTAAAGAAGTCGGTTTTTATTAACACCATTCAGTCCCAGTAACAATTAAAAAAAAAAAAATTTGTTTCTTTCTTATTTGCAAAATCTTTGGGCAAGCGTCATCTAAAGCTATTCCAAATTTCAAGTTTATAACATTACTAGCTTCTGCCCACGACTTCGTCCGCGTCAAATTTTTGCTGACCCTTCCCGTCGCATCGAATTGCCTGCCAGTTTTCGTCCATTCTTAGTTGCTGCTCCGCTCCTTTTAATTGTAGCGTGATGTTGTTTAGCTTATAGCCTTTCTCAATAAATAGGGTACCCAACACAAAGAGAATTGTTCAATTCGGACTAGTAGTTCTTGAGATTACCGCGTTCAACCAAACAAATAAACTCTTCAGCTTTATAATATTAGTATAGGTTAGTTCTTAAGATGTCCAGACAGAAAGATGGACAGACAGACTAAAGTCTCCCCTAAAAACAGTTTTTCTAATTAAAAAATCATTCGAATTCAACTTACATTTAATTCGTGCGTTCGTGTTTGGTCTACAGATTCAAAAGCTTTTCAGAAATCCAATCTTGAATGGTCTAAATTCTGATCCCTAGACCCAAATGTGAAGATGACCTATTTCTTTGCAATGTGACACCTAAATATATATTTGATTGGTACCCTCCATAATAGCTTATTCATATATCACAGCTGTGTTCTGACCTTTTAGTTGCAAACAAAAAAGTTTGGTACTTCGTAACTGCGTATTATTTAGTTTTTTATTGTGAAATGGGTTCAGTCTTGACCTCGATCGCGATGGAAAGCGATGGATGAAGTGTATGATGGACCGAGCATGCCCAGAAGATGCCTGTTCACTCTTATTTTGAAGCAGACGGGTTAAATACAGAAGGAAACACAAACGTTGACAGAGAGGTCCGTACTTTGGCAGAGTGTATAATAAAAGTGGACGAGTTGTGCTGACCAAGTCTGGATGTTTTTTCAAGGCTGTAATAGTCGATCATCTGCTTTATCTTTACCAATTATGTTATCTTAGAGTCTTGTAGTTTTATCCGGTGCAGCTGAATACCTGGCTACCTATCCTGCGCTAATTAATCCCTTACATTTGATACCCAAAACGACAAAAATCAATTTAAAAAATCGGTAGTGATCGGATCATTTGTCTTTGAGTAATCACTATAGCAAATTCGGAAAATGCTGTTTCGAGACAAACGCGTTAAATGTGTCTGGTTCCGAAAAAAAATCCGAATATTTACATGTTCTTTAAATAGTTCTCCATACAATGACCTAGCGACTTTTTGATCTTATCAAAAATCGAATTTTGGGCAGGCCAAAAATGACCAAAATTTTGGGTGAAATTCGATTTTTTTTTTAAAGCGCGGCCAATTCTCAATTTTGTTTTTTTTTTGTTCGTAGGTCATTGTACGGACAATATCTACTAGTTTAACGACAAATTTATTTTTTTAGATTTCATCCACGGAGAAGGCCGGAATTACTGCAGCAGTAGAGGACCTTTTTTTTTTCACGCCGTCGGAGATCGTGTATAAAAATCCGCTTTGTGTTCTTAAAACATGTATAAATATACTCTTAAAATTTTGAAACAATTAATTAAGTCGTTTTTAGGGTTCCGCACCTCAAAAGGACAAAGCGAAACCCTTATAGGATCACTTTGTTGTCCGTCCGTCCGTCCGTCCGTCCGTCTGTCAAGACCCTGTTTCTCAGAAACGCGTGGAGGTATCAAGCTGAAATTTATATCAAATACTCAAGTCTACTGTCCCTTAGAGCTGTGAAAAAATCAAACTTCTAATCTAACGCAATAAATAGATATAGCCGTTTATGCCGCAAATTTTCGAAACTAGCAAAGGAATCAAAACCTAAAGGGTACCTACTTCCAGTCGATCTAGAATTTTGAAATTTGGTACAAAGCAACGTCTTATAGCACAGATAAAGGAAAAATTGCGAAAACCCGAAATTTTTAGTTACATCATATAATAAAAATATTTTATTAATTTTAACTTAAATAAGGAACCCTCGGTGCGCGAGTCCGACTCGCACTTGGCCGGTTTTTAATAAAAATTACCAAAAATCACCTTTTTTTAGGCCGTTACATTAGGTGTGCCCCTTAAATAAATTATCCATGACTTACTATTCTCTGGACGGTGCCATATTCAATTCTATGTAACTTCGCATAGATGATCAAGACGCTTCCTACGATACCTCATGTCTATATTTGATAAGTAGTATAGAAGTTAGGCGGGAACAGATGAACATTTAGACATATGTACGTACCCACGTAGATACTGATTGAAATCACTCAGTTTTTGCTTCACCGTAGCCGGATAAAAAAGCCATAAAGTTGATCTTTTTTCAGTTAAATAATACATCGATTTGAAACAAGAATTTGGTTGTGGAATATGCTAGTGCCACAACAGTAAGTACGGAAATAACTGGTGATCAATAATATACAGAATGTTTCATGAGCTTTTACAGTTGAAATTTTCGGTTCCTATTTAATTAACGGATCGTTTTTTAGTGTTCCGTGATAAAAAATTAAAGAACCTTCAGAGGCTTTGTTTGTCTGTTTCATCACTGTAGATTTTCTATTTAACTATTTGGTAAGTACAGTTTCAGTTAAGAGCAGTGTTTGCCCAGTGGTATCGGCCCTGACTAATGAGTCAAACCTTCCGTTCAGGGTCGTTCGTTCGAACCCAGGCATGCGCTTTACTTTACGCAAATAATTTCATCACCACTGCTCTCAAAACGGTAAAGGAAAATATCGTGAGGAAACCGGAATGTCCAAGAACCAAAAATTCGAAGACATGTGACATCTACCAACCCGCACTGGGCCCGCGTGGTAGATTACGGCCCACTTCCTCTCATCGTGAGGAGGCCCGTGTCCCAGCAGTGGGAACAATATAGACTGATTATGAAGTACAGTTAGGTTTTGCTTAACTTGTTTCTGCCCGTGACTTTATCCGAGTGTAACTTCTTGTTTCTTCGGTCCGGGTAAGTCGTATAGCATCGCCTACCCGCGCTATAACTTCGATTTCACTCACCGTTCTTTCTTTATTTTCACTCGTCTCATAAGAGCCTTAACGCGATGTTAAATCGCCTACAGCCTTCCTTCCAATTACTGGGCTATCAAATGCAAAAAGTATTTTTCAAATTCGACTGGTACTTTTAAGGGTAAGCGCTTTCAAACCAAATTTTCTTACGTTTTTTTTTTGCCATTTGCAAGTCTGTGTTAGGTTGTATGTGAAATACGTTAGGATTTATTTAATCACATTGAACTTAGACAGTTGTATTGATGATTTTCCTGATTCATCATTTCAGCCGTAAGACGTCCACTGCTGGACTTAGGCCTCCCCCAATTTGGGGGGCTTTGCCATCATCGCCACGCTTGGCAGGCGGGTTGGCGATCGCAGTATGGCGGTAAAATGCATAGAGAACGCTGCTGCCCATTCTCTAGTAAGTCCCTTAGTCGCCTTTTACGACACCCGCAGGGAGAAATGGGGTGGTGTTATTCTTTACGTCCGGCACCACACGGTACCTTTTTTCCTGATTTTCCTGATTATTAAAATTAAAATCAAAAGTCATTTAGTCAAATTAGGCTGAGGATTTTTTAGGCAAATTACTTTTCGAACAAACGAACTTTTCTTATCATTCTGTAAAGCCTTTTCTATTTTTAACGAATCATCATCATCATTTAAGACATAAGATGTCCACTGCTGGACATAGGCCTCCCCCAATTTGGGGAGGTTGGCCATAATCGCCTCGCTTGTCAGGCGAGTTAGCGATTGCAGTATGGTGGTAAAATGCGTAGAGAACGCAGCTGCCCTTTCTCTAGTAAGTCCATTAGTCGCCGTTTACGACACCCCAGGAAGAAATGGGCTGGTGATATTCTTTACGTTCGGCACCACACGGAGCGGATCAAATTTTAATCAAAATGTAACCTGGCATTGACCTGAAAATGTAAAAAACAAAAGAAAAATCTGTATGAGATTTTTCTTACCTTTATCACCTCTACCTTTAAAGATATTTTTATTTTTTGTGGGACATCTCCTAGTTAGCCTAAATAAAGTTATTACTACTTAAACGGACTTTTCACCGGCGATTCCAAAAAAAAAAAAAATTATGCCCCCAGCCGGCACATATATACCTAATAACTAAAGTTGGGGTACGAACCTTGGCTTGGGTAGTCAATGGTAGGGGGGGCAGCAAGGGACAGGCTGTATCTGGGTTAAAATTATTATTTGGGGACAAATAAAGACTACAGGCGCAGCATCGCGGGCTGGCTCTTGCAAGGGTCGGGAAGGACTATTTAGTCGGGGTCGCGACGACGGACTTTGGCGGCGAGGTCGGTATAGATTTTTTATTACCTTCAGTTGTATCTAAATACTATGCACCGTTACAACTAAGGGAATGAGTGTTACCGATGAACTTTGGTACCCAAGGTAAGATTTAACTTGTGTTTATGGTGCCAGCGTCCTCGCCTAAGATATAAGATTGTTTTTTTTTTTTGGATGGGAAATCATCAAATGCCGCTCCGCCCAGAGCGAGTTAAATACTCGCTCTGGGCGGAGCGGGAGGGCATGTCAGACTTTTACTGACTAAAACCGACCCGTGTTTCTTCAGTTACCGATATGTCAGGGTCATGGTATCTCGTTTGAACAATCTCGCGACCCTGGATATAAGATTAATAAAATAACTTTATGGAGACTTCAATACTTGCTTATCCAGAGAGTAGTAGCAGAAGTTTAGTTACGATCGGTAATTAAGATTGAATAATGGATCTCGGTAAAAGTGGGCCTAGTACGATCGACCGGATATTGTACGTAGGTAACAGGAATGCAAACGATTCAGTTATTGAAAAAGTTTCTTTTATACACTATATTAAATGCGTTTTAATTATTTTATGGGAATGCTCGTTACACACATTATATTAACCCTTTCCTAACTGACGGTACTAATTTGTACCGGGTGATTCCCCGTTCATTATTTCGACAATACGATCGCGCATTACGTATTGGACACTGATATTCCTTTCGCGTACCACTACGCTAGCCAATCACAGTGATTTAAAATTATTTAATTTATCAGTTATTTAAATTTTACCTATATACCGCCCGCAAGTGACACTTTCAAGTAGCGACCTGTTTCGGATTTGAGAACTGCGGATTGCTTTTGTTTTAGAAAAAGTTTAAAAATAGAATTTACGGAGTAAGTGTTATTTGTTTTATATTATTATTTAAGATTGTAGTTTTAACTATACAATTAATATGGTTTTAGATTATTATTTTAAATTTTAGCGCTAAAATAACGATAAAAATGTACAAGGACTTATGAGTACAGTCAGTGAATTTGGTTGATTTTTTTTTGTCAGTAAATATCTAAAAAAAATTATGGGCTTTATTTTTACCTTCCTTAGTAATATTATAAAGTTCAATTGGGAAATATCTTTCAAAATCTCTAATTGGGTAGGAAAGGGTTAACTGAGTTTTAAAACATTTTATGGTAAATACTCGTTACACACATTATATTAACTGACTTTAAAAAACTTTCTAATTGAAAATTCTCGTTATTCACACTATACTAAACTGAGTTTTAAGCCTATTTTAATTGTTGATAATGCTCGTAACACATATTAACGGAGTTTACAGATATTTTATTAAAATAATCGTTACATACATTTTATTCACTTAGTTTTAAGACTGTTTATGGAAAATCTCCTTACACACATTACATTAACTGAGTTTTAAGACTTTTCATTGAATATGGTCGTTTCGTGCATTATAATAACATAATTTTAGGACTTTTTTTTTAAATGGTCATCTCTTTCATAACATAAAAAAGTATTGTTTCACACATTATATCAACTCAGTTATAAGACACTTTCTAGAAAATGCTCGTCTCACACATTACATTAACTAAGATTTGAGACTTTTAGCGGAAAATGCTCGTTACGCACATCCTGAGTTTTAAGACTTTTAATGGAAAACGTGTAAATGCTCATTGCAAGCATTACATTAACCGAGTTTTAGGACTTAGTTAAATTAAACAGAGTTTTAAGAATTATATTAAAATGCTCGTTTTAAGACGTTCCATTGAGAATGCTCGTTACACACATTATATTAACGTAGTTTTAAAACGGTGTGAGTTACGTGTCCAAAGAGACCAATATCAACACGTTACGATCAGTAATTAAACCGCGCCGTATAATATTGGAACCCGGCATCGGATTACTAGATGTCTGTACACAAATTAACTCGGATCGATAGAACTATAAATATTTTATGAGCATTTTACTAGTCACGTAATTACTTAGGAACTGTGCCCTATATTTCTGGGGTTCGTGTCTCAAACAGCCACGTGGAGTTTTGTGAAGTTATGCTGGATTTGCCGCGGTCAGTTTTCGAATGGGTAACCGGAGGGGGGCAGTACAATCTATACATAAACGTATTTTCATTTTTCTTTCTAAATGTGTGTATTTTTACACGCTTTATATTAGCTTCACTTGTATGTTTGTATGTTTGTTTGTAACCGACTCCTTATAGCGCGATTTTGACCCACTTTAAACGACCAGATTTCATTCAAACTTTGCACACCTGTCAAGGACCGATGACAATGCAAATTTCATAAATTTGTGCCATTATCCTTGCCAGGGTTACCAGAACAGCAAAAAACTGTCTTCGAAAACTACGCTGACATACGTCACAAACTACGCTGACATACGTCTCAAAATTCGAAACACCCTAAAAAATAGAAAATAAATAATAGTTAAAAAAAACTAAAAACACGCTTCCATTGAAAACCAAACTAAAAAGCACACAATAATGGAAAAAATCAATAAAAATACCTTAAAAAGCACCCCACGCTTTTTTTTTCCATTTTTGTGTACTTTTTAGTTTGGTTTTCAATGGAAACGTGTTTTTAGTTTTTTTAAACTATTATTTTTGAGTAAAATTTTCATTAGAATTATGATCAACATTTTGTTTTTATTTTTTTAAAGTTCGAAATAAATAGACAGGCTCTGCCCCCCTAGCCAAGTTGATAATCTGCAATCGTTAACGCTATTCGAAAACTAATCAAATGTATGGGAATGAAATCATCTCAACGTTAAGTCACGTGGTTACAACAAACGAATAGAAAATTCGTAGCCAAATTCATATCGTTCAAAATGAAAGAATGAATTGTTATCGTTTCTACAATGTTCAACGCTACATCTTTTGTTATAATGTGTCGTTTTTCTAAAGACATTGTAAATCGAGCGGCCGATTCAAGCGCGTCAACATGGCTACCAACTTATCGTTTTCTACAATTGCTGACACCGAGGCGTTATCGATTGGAAAACGGAATTCGACACGAAACGATTGCAACTTGGCTAGGGGGACTGAGCTTTAAGGCTAAAACTAAAGTTAGATCGAATTTGTTAGAAGACGGTTTGAGTTTGAAAATTATGACGGAAAAGCAATAGTTCTAAAAAAATTCACACCTAAATAATGTACCAACCTTACATGTATAAGTAGATAAAACCGTTGTCCTACTTGACAAAAATGTCAATCAATACCATATACTTTCGGAAATTAATGAAATTGAAACCATTGAGGGTAATGTGGCTCTGTTTGTAATGTGATACCAGCCTATTATTGTCCAGTGCAGTGGTGGCCCAGTGGTAACGGCTGCGCCTTACGAGTTGTATGTTGTAGGTTCGAACCCAGTCAGGCGCTTTACATAGTGTAAATTATTTCATCAACACTGCTCTCAAAACGGTGAAGGAAAACATCGTGAGGAAACCGGCATGTTAGTCTAGTGGTTAGTGACCCTGACTGCAAAGACTGAGGTCGTGGGTTCGATTCCCACCCAGGACAAATCTTTGTGTGATGAGCATAATCATTTGTTCTGTGTCTGGGTGTAATTTATCTATAATATGTATGTAATTTAGAAATATATAAGTATATTTATCAGTTGTCTGGTTACCATAGTACAGGCTCTGCTTAGTTTGGGATCAGATAACAGTGTGTTGGTTGTCCTAAGATATTTATTTATGTTCTAGAACCAAATATTTGAAGACATGCCGACTCGCCGAGAGAAGGCCTGAATCCCAGCAGTGGGAAAAATATAGGCTGATTATATTATGTATTTCTTCCCGTGGGTGTCGTAAGAGGCGACTAAGGGACTTACTAGCGAATGGGTAGCAGCGTTCTCTATGCATTTTACCACCATACTGCGATTGTCAACCTGCCTGCCAACCATGGCGATTATGGCACCCCCCCATTGGGGGCAGGCCTATGTCTAGCAGTAGTCGTGTTACTCAGTAACTGGGGTGTAGAGGTCGGACAGGCAGTGATTCAGCTGTGTCTGGTTATACTGGAAACTGACCACAACATATTTATGAATTGGCGCGTGGAGCGTTTGCGAAGTTTTGTTAGATATTTTAAGATGAGCCAGTGATATAGTGATTCCGCGACATATTCACGTAAGGTCACGTAAGGTATTTAAATGCGCACAATATGTTATGTACAATATGTTTTACTTTATCCAAACCAAAAATATGAAATTTTATATTTAAAAATTCCTCGATCCAAACAAAAACCCCTCTAAAAGGATCGTCGTATCCAACCGGCTTAACCAGTTTTGATAAAACATATCTAAGAACTACCTCTAGAAAATCTAATTTTAATTTCTCGTCTAACCTCAGAGTCGTCAGTTAGGAAACGCCGACGTCTTCTAGTTTTAAAAATATGATTGACGTGTAAAATTGTTTGTACAAACCCACTTATAATATATGATTTAAATTAAAAAAACCGCACCCAATTCGGTTAACCCGTTTAAGAGCCACGGTGCCACAGACAGACACAGAGCCGTTAAACTTACTACACCCCTCTTTTTGCGTCGGGGTTAAAAATGTTTTCTGTTTCTTCAAATAATACATACATTAGGGACCTTAACCATTCAGTTATTGTTTTTCTACAACCGAAAAGTATTATGTAAAACCTCACTCCATTGCACACCTATTTATTTTCTAGTCAGCTAAAACAGCCACTGAAAAATCGACCCTAAAGTTCACCTTTTCATTCCGTAAGTGTATTTGTTCCCTTGTCCTTAGGGATTAGCAACAATATTTATGTAATTTCTATGACTTGTAGCCATTAAAAGAAATAAGGTCATTGCTTAACTCCCTGCGGTCTCATTAACTAATTTATTACGTGATGAGGGATCACTGAAATATTAATTAACTGTGTGTTTTGAAAATGGCGTATTGGCATGATCAATGTATGATGTAATGAGTTAGCAAGAGCGTAGTGAAAGCTGGCTTATCAGATTAGTGATGGCAACATTGTTTTGACCAGCTGCATCTGTTAGACTAGAACTCCACACCGTCATTGCTGAAATAAATAATAGTTTTAAAAAACACACTTCCATAGAAAACCAAGAAGGCCCAGTGGTAACGGCCACGACTTACGAGTAGTAAGGTCGTGAGTTCAAACCGAAGCAGGCTCTTTACTTTGTGTAAATCCAGCCGATCTGTTTTCCTTATTTTTTCTTTTATGTTTTTCTTTGCAATCTTATTCAGTATCACACTGTATACTCAAAGGTTTATTGGTTTACTTACATTAATTTTAAAATACTTATTACAGCTGACTACATATTACTCTTACTCTAGGTAGTACATTAAATTACTAACTAACTAACAACTTCAATACCACACTACTTATGTACATATTCGTTACTATTTTGTTTATTTTTATTTGTTTGTCTGATACTTATTTAATTTAATTTGAATTTTAATTTGACATTGAGGCCATGGTAACATCGCTTCCATAATTTGTCCAAGACGAATTCTGACTGAAACGAAATTTCACATTAACGTTAGTGGAGGACACTGTTCCTGGTTACCTCCGATCCCAAGACATTGTCGCAGGGGGCTAACCTGAACGTAGATCTAAATTTAACCGATATCTAAACTTATATCTACATATATACAGGTAAACGAATTTCACTCATACACAATATAAATTCACACACATCTACACTTTTTTCACACACTCTCGAACACAAACACACACACACACACACACACTCAAACCCACTCGCATACATCACACAAGTCCGCTCCTTCCCTTTTGTTTTTTTTTTGTATTTTATTTTATTATTCTGTTTTCTTTTATTTTATTTTTTAATTGCATACTCTGTGTTACGTTAAGTGGAAGTGCGGAGTCACCTAACACAAGCATATAAATGCTTAAAAGGTGATCTCCAAATCATTTATGTTAAAAAAATGTATGTAATTGAAATAAACAATTTTTTTTTAAATTTATAAATACATGCACACATCATGTTGGATTATTGATATAAAACTGATTTACATCCGTCACCTCACACTTCAGGTCCAGTTGAAAATCACCGTCAGGCACTAGTAGTCTGGCATTTTGCTGAACTGGGCCTTTTTGGCGCAGCCGCGAGGCACACTATACCACTAGTTTCTGACTTTACACCTTATACTTTTTAAATTTATTTACTCTTTCCTGCTGTATACCTATTGTGTGCCTTTTAAACTGTGCTAAATAAATGTATTTTCTTTCTTTCTTTCTTTAAATTATTTCATCAATACTGCTCTCAAAACGGTAAAGGAAAACATCGTGAGGAAACCGGCATGTCTTAGAACCAAAAATTCGAAGACATGTGACATCTACCAACCCGCACTGGGCCTGCGTGGTGGATTACGGCCCACTGCTGCTCACCGAGAGGAGGCCTGTGTTCAGCAGTGGGAACAATATAGGTTGCTGATGATGATAGAAAACCAAACTAAACGCTTTCTTTCTTCAATTGTTTTCGACATTTTAGCTTGGTTTTATATGGGAGCGTGTTTTTTAGCTTTTTACACGCTTTATATTAGCTTCACTTGTATGTTTGTTTGTAACCGACTCCTTGAAGCGCGATTTTGACCCACTTTAAACGACCAGATTTTATTCAAACTTTGCACACCTGTCAAGGACCGATGACAATGCAATAATTTCATAAATTTGTACCATTATCCTTGCCAGGGTTACCAGGACAGCAAATAAACTGTCTTCGAAAACTACGCTGACATACGTCACAAACTAATTTGTGCCATTATCCTTGCCAGAGTTACCAGGACGGCAAAAAAAAACTGTCTTCGAAAACTACGCTGACATACACCTTGACCTGTAAACTATGTTTCACAAATAAATTATTCTGATTCTGATACATCACAAACTACGCTGACATACGTCTCAAAATTCGAAACACCCTAAAAAATAGAAAATAAATAATAGTTTAAAAAAACTAAAAAACACGCTTCCATTGAAAATCAAACTAAAAAGTACAAAATAATGGAAAAAAAGCGTGGGGTGCTTTTTAAGGTATTTTTTTATTGATATCAGGCACCCCACGCTTTTTTTCCATTATTTTGTACTTTTTAGTTTGATTTTCAATGGAAGCGTGTTTTTTAGTTTTTTAAACTATTATTTATTCAATTATTTTCGACTTTTTAGCTGGGTTTTATACGGGAGCGTGCTTTTTACTATTGTTTCTTTTCTATTTTTTTTTTAGTTCGGCTAGCTACATACCTAAGAGTGTTACTGTATGTTGTTGATGAGTTGTGTTATAAACTCTGTTAGCGCAATGCAAGATTTTGCTTGTCGCCAGCGGGTGCGTACTTCGTAGGTATGTGGCGGAGTAAATACTATTGAACATGTGGTATCTTTTCCAGACTTCACAATGTCCGATAAAATATGATGAAATAAGTGCCATGAACTGCCACAAATCGATATTCCATATAGTGATAAGATTAGCGATTCTTATCAATAAGCGTCGATAATTTGGTTAACTAATAAAAATATAACATGTCTAGCTTTCACTTTATCGAGCGACTGTTGGGCTCGTATAGGCGAAATTTATGATAAAAGGTCAGGCCGCGGTGAAAACTAAAAGTGTGCGGTCGGGGACCCCCGTCAGGAACGAAGTTCCTTATGCGATACCCGCACGCACAAATATTCGTAAATAATAGAAAGAGTAAATAATAGTGAGTGGGAATTTAATACTGATCGATCTAGTATAAGTTTCAAGAAGCTCTCATAAAGATATCGTCAATTTTACATTTTTACAGCACCCCCAAAAATCACGAAAACGACCACTGATGCCGAAAAAATTTTTGTAAGTTTCGCAGCCGTCATCTTTGATTTTTATTTTGACCTCACTATCGGCTTAAGCACCCTCAAAAGAATTTTAATTCGTACTTGTACGGTTGTTTTTACGTGAGCTTAGTTACAATAAAGTAAAAAAGAAAAAACATTTCTGTAAGGTAATCGGGAATTTGTTGCTGTGTCCGTTTAATAGATCCCTATTACATGAATTAGTAATTAATATTACTTATTCTTTTAGCCCACAATTTCGTCCGCGTAGAATTTTTTGTTCCCCCGACCTTGGTTGCAACGCTTTGACCACCCACGCTATCACTTCGTTTTTAAACGACTTCAAAAAAAGGAGGAGGTTCTCAATTCGACAGTATTTGACTGGGTGAACCGATTTTGATGATTATTTTTTTATTTGAAAGCTGGTGCTTCCCGTGTAGTTCTATTTCAATTTGGTTCAGTTCTGACAGTGGCATCAATGAGAAAACTATATAAGTCTTAAATTTGCATTAAGTATGTGCGCGACAAATGGACGAATAACGCGGTTAGATTAGTGCGGGTAGTACATACCATAACTAAAAACTTAAAAATAATAAAAGAACTTTTTTCAAAAAATAACAATCGACTTCCTTAAAACACTACAAATTGAAAAATAACTTTAATTTTGGAAGTTGGTGGCAAAAAACTTCTAACTAAACTAAGACACCGACTTCTGAAATTAAAGTTATTTTTCATTAGTGTTTTTATCGCTTAGCGTATTTTTGACTTGTTTTGTTTTTGTTCGTCTTCTAAGGGTCCTTGCGTTATTTTAAGTCGTCTAGTCTAATAGGAGGCCTCAAAAATTGAGCTAAAAGAGAATCCTACTGTTAGTTTCGGAGGTAAGCGCGTTCAAACAAACAATTTTCAACTTTATTATTAGTAGTAGTTCAGATTAATTACTGAGTTTTATATTTACACTAGCTTCTGCCCACGACTTCTTCCCCGTCAAATATCTTGCTCCCGCGACCCACGCCGTCGCGTCGCATCGAACCGCGACGCCCGTACGTAGTGTTGAGGAATGAGGTTGTTAGATCTCGTAAGATATTCATTAATCTCAAATCATGTAAGGGCAACCTTGTTCAAAATTAAATACTTGTGATGGATAAGGATTATATCCATGTTTATGAAAACACCTTCGCAAATAATGCATTTTTTATAACGAATTTGGAAAAAAACATACGTAGTGCGTTTTGAAAAAAACCTTAAAAGATGGACATATGCTGTCGCAGACTTTTTATAGAACTTTTTAAGAGGAATAATTCCAGCTGTCTTCATTGTTGCGTTACTTTAACCGTTTACGCAGCGCACGCAACAAAAGCTCTTGAAAGTAATAATTTTCCCCGTTTTGGCAACATTTTTCATTGGCGCTCCGCTCCTTTTAAATGTAGCGTAATGATATATAGCTTTATCGATAAATGGGCTACTCAACACAAAAATATTTTTTCAATTCGAATCAGTAGTTCCTTAGATTAGTGCGTTCAACCAAACAAACAAACGAACTCTTTAGCTTTATAATATTAGTATAGATCCCTACCAAGCCTATTAGGGCATAAAAAAACTAATTTAGCTACATAATAATAAGTTACAAAATACTGATGCAGAGAGTTCCGCGTCAAACTTTCGGTATGTACGTTAGAGCACCTGTCAAATAAATATCTATTACGTTTGTACCTCAAACAGACTAACCGAGAGTAAAGGTTCATTGTCCTCACCCAGTGAGGAGGGTTCTCGTTGAGTAAATAGTCACTCAACCACGGAATGACCTCGGTAAATAAAGCGTAGGCTGGACACAGACGGACACTTTTTGTCGGTGACCGATTTTATATTTGACCCTGGGCTGCTTGCTGGAAGCGCGCGGTCATTGCTACGTGTGACAGCTGCCCGTGCGCTGTCCATAATTTTACTGTCATTGTAAAATTTACTTTAATGCAGTTTTTATAAAATACTGATTTGATTGACAAGTTTTTGCTGTGTCGAAGCGGTGAGGTTATAATGAGTGAAGACCTTAACACTAGAAGCGCGGAACATACCGACTGAGGTGAATTTGGATAAAAAAATATGTATATTGCAATTACGTGGTTGAAGTCTCGTATAAATAACTAGTTTACAATTCTTTTTGTCTTTTTTCTCAGTAAAATTGTATGTATGGGTAAATTTAAATGTGAAGATTTATATGTTAATCCAGATTATAGTCTTCCTGTGTGCCAGATTTAATTCAAATCTATTTAACCTTGTTTAAGAAAGAAGCAACAGTTGTCTACACCCTAAGTACGAAATAATATAATTTCAGCTAAAGTTACGAGCAATTTCAAAGCTGTGTCACCTACGGAAATCAGATTAGTTTGAGGCACAACCTAAAAATAAACGACAACACGGTTGACAGTTGTCTCTACTCTCGATACATACGAAATTTTACTTAATACTTGTTTGAGGGAAAATTAACTTTTGGATGGCACCGTGTTTTTTTTTTTTTTTTGAAGGACATCTCGTAGTTAACCTAAATAAAGTTATTACTACCGGACTTTTTCCCGGCAATTCCTAAAAAAATAATTTTATGCCTCCAGCTGGGACATATACAGGGTGTCCAGTAAATAGCACGACATACTGCAGGGGGTGATAGCTTGGGTCACTACCTATCAATACAATACAATATATGTTCAGCAAAATCTTACGGATTTACAGTTTTACAAAATTTTCCGAAATACCGAAAATCTCTACATTGAAACAGATTTTTAAGCATCTCGTAATGAAAAAATCCTTTTCTAGTACTTTTTTTTTACATCAAATTATTCGTGAATAGTTACTTTACTCATTGATAAGTCTTTTTTCTATCAAAGACAAGAATGTTTTCAAGAAATACTATTTTTTGTTTAAATTTGCACAGAACTATTTTCTTATCACTTAAGTTTAACCTACAGTGGTGAAAAAAATCCGTAAGATTTTGCTGAACATATATTGTGTTGTATTGATAGGTAGTGACCCAAGCTATCACCCCCTGCAGTATGTTGTGCTATTTACTGGATACCCTGTATGTATACTTAAAAACTAAAGCGACTAAGACGTAAGGGCAACCCCAGGTGAGGTACGGACCTCGGCTTAGGCTGTCACCGGTAGAGGGGGCAGCAAGGAACAGGCTGGATCAGGGTTAAAATTATTTAGGGACTAATTTAAGACTACAGGCGCAGCATCGCGGGCTGGCTCTTGCAATGGTCGGGAGGGACTATTTAGTCGGGGTCGCGATGACGGACCTCGGTGGCGAGTGGGACCGTGTCTTCGTCGACAGACTTAAATAGTAAACACCATGAACTCCAACACAAACTTTCAAATTTTATTACTTTAGTATATCAAAGGAGGTAGGATCAAACGCGTGTCGACAGCGTGTAGTGTACCACGCACGCCTTTAAGAGATGGCAGCAAAACTGAAGGGGTCCACTAGGACCGATGCCTGCCAGGGTCGCGAGATTTGATCGAAAGAGTTACCGTGGCCCTGGCATATAGGCAACTGAAAGAACACGGGTGGGTTTTTGTCAGTAAAAGCCTGATACGCTCTGCCGCTCCACTCAGAGCGGGAGAATTCATTTTATGATTTCCCACACACAAAAGAAATAAATTAAAATAAAATACAAAGGAGGTAGGATACATGCCAACTTTTGTCAGATAGATCCATCGTCTGTGATATCTTTAAACCTATTCTATCTAATGATAGCTAACTATCCTCATCTAGCTAAATAACTTGTACCTAGTTTATAGTAACTACCGTTTTGAGCCGTTTGAGTTCGAAACGCCCGGGTAATGGGGCCCGAGTGCGTATCTCCCTTTAAGGAATTTTCTGACCTATTGGTTGACACTTCACTTGACCAGAGGTTTGGGTTGTTGTTGGCCAAAGAATAAACACTGACATTCAATACGAGCGCTTAGATGCCTGAATATCATTTTGTATTTAATGTTATAGTTACTAAATTAAGTTACTAGCGACTGATACTCATTAAATCTATACTAATATTATAAAGCTGAAGAGTTTGTTTGGTTGAAAGCGGGAATCTCAGGAACTACTGGTACGAATTAAAAAAATATTTTTGTGTTCAGTAGCCTATTTATTGAGAAAGGCTATAGGCTATATAAGATCACGCTACGATCAAAAAGAGCGGAGCAGCAACGAAAAATGTACGAAAACTGGCAGGCAATTCGATGCGACGGGAAGGGTCAGGTGAGTAAAACATTGACGCGGACGACGTCGCGAACAGAAGCTAGACTAACATATAGTGTAAAACAGTAAGTTGTATTATGAAATGTTCATTAATGTAAGTAGATCTTACAGGACACTTTTACACGTCAATATTTTGTTGGTCAATATTTTTAAAACTAATTCCGCCTTTACATTTCCTAGCTGACTGTTTCTTGAGAAGAAATGCTGAAACGAACTAAGAGGTCATGGTCCCTTTTATAGTCCAAATATAATATTATTAACACCAACAGCATCCAGGCTGTTATTGCGGATAGGCTAGACGAGCGTTACGTTCAGCGCTAGGTTTAATACCAACATTAGGAAATAAGTTATTTTAATGTTTATTTTATTTTTTAACCGACTTCAAAAAGGAGGAGGTTCTCAATTCAGATGTTTATATGTTTTTTTTTATGTATGTTCGGCCATAACTCCGTCATATATAAACGGATTTGCAAAATTCTTTTTTTGTTTGAAAGGGGTTTATTCCGAAATGGTCCCATATAAATTTCATATAGATCTGAAAAAAAAAACAACCGACTTCCTTAAAAACACTACAAAGTGAAAAATAACTTTAATTTCGGAAGTCGGTGGCAAAAAAACCATAAATACAGATCCTAAGACACCGACTTCCGAAATTAAAGTTATTTTTCACTTTGTAGTGTTTTTAAGGAAGTCGGTTGTTTTTTTTTTTGTAAAAAAGGTTTTTTTACGTACGAACACTAGTTTCATAAGTTTTACTGTACTAACAGTTTATGGATTTTTAATCTGCATTAAAAAGTTTTAATTTTATTTTTATAATTTTTTTGAACCGTATGTGAGTCTTACAATGCAGAACCATATCTGGAAGGGCTTTTTGAAGAAAGAGCCATTGCAGCTTTGATCACACCTGTCCCAACTGACATGATGGAACAGTCATCGTGTAGCTCAACCCCTTCAAATGTTCCCTCAACCCTCCTCAACCGTTAAATATTGTATATCCTTATACAAACAGACTTTGTAGTTGTATAACTATAAACTGTACAACAATTCGTTTTACAGTTGGAATATATCGCTACTTCGGGGAAGAAAGGGCGTAAAAGCCAAAATAGCAACTTTACAGGGGAGCGAAAAAACGTTTTTTTTTTTAAATTTTGGAAAATAACTTTTTTTGCAATAGAGTTAAATTCGAATGAATTGGTGATATTTACTTGCATTTAAGTGCTCTTTAATATCAAGAAGCTTAATTTTAAGTAGACCTTATGGTTTAGAAGATAGGATGGATTTACGACCCAAAATTTTAATAAAAATGGCTTTTACACCGTCTATAAATACGTACTATAGGACGTAAATCCACAAATATCTATAATGCTAACATACATCGTGTCGTATAAACCATCTTTAGACAGTGAAAAGGTCGTAATGACTGCACCACTTATAACAATTATCGTGAGTAAACCTACAATTATTATAATTTTGTAAGATTTAATGTGGTGAATATTGAAATTAAGGTGCATAGAAGCTCAAAATAATAGCATAATAATTATTATTATCTGATTTATCATAGTTCTATATTACAAAATTTATTATAACGAATTAGGTTACCTACCTGTTAAGTTAAATGCACACGATTCATGAATAGTGAAACAAAAGAAAAGATTTAATTGAATTGAACTTTGATTATTTTCATTAATTTAAATTTTAAGTTAACTGTGATAAATAATTACTATCATCTAATATTAATTAATTAAGAAATAAATTAACTAAAATTGATAAAATAGTATAAAATAATGGTATGTTTGTAATTTATTCTACTAGGTAGGTATTGGTGTATTAAATAAATAAATTTAGTTAAGATGCAAATCAGTTTTATTCGTTCATAAATCAAATCAAATTGACAATAATTAGTAATCTTCTTTTTTTTCTATTTCCTTTTCTGTTTTTTGTTTCGTTTTCTTACTTTTTTAATTTTATTGCTTGTAATCGTATTCTTCTTTATTTTTTTTATCTTTTACTTTCTTTTTATTCATCTTCTTTCTCTTCTTATATATTTTTTTCTTTTTCTTATTTGTTTAACCTTTTTTTTTAATTATAATTTGTAAAATAAATCTTTCTTCTACTTATTAATCATTCATGCATTATTCTAATGAAATTAAAATGTAGATAAGTACCCATTCATTCTAATTCCTCTACTACATCGTCTTCTTCGTCGGTATCTAGTAATTGGTCTACTACTGTTTTAAAATGAGGCAGCGACAAAAAATCTTGTTGGAACGGTCTGGGTATTGTGTGATTGTCACAAAGAAGTTTTAAATCGTTATATTTTGCAGTCGAAATTGGTAATCTGGCGTCATATAACTTACGCAACACAAATTCGTTTGATTTTTCAGCTTGGCAGTGATTATTAGTTGTATCTAAACAAATATTTTTTTTAGGTCTTCCTCTCGCTTTAGATTTCCCTTTTGTATTTGGCCTTTTTTCAGGTACTTCAAATAGAATGACTTTTTGTACTGATGTGTCTTCATGCATGGAGTACTTAATTTCAACTTGATCAACATTCTTCTTCTTAAATGTAGCAATCCGAATATTTTTAAATTGCATGTTTTTTAGCGTTTCCTTAGTGAAAGTCTTTGTAGCTAGTTCGTCCCAACTAATAAAATCACTATGCTCCATGACAACAACACGATAAGGTCGTGGCCGTTTTCGGGCAGAAGCAATGTAAGGCATCCACTGGGAAGGACTCCAGACGGTGAGTTTTTTTATTTCTCGTTCTATTGTTGCATGCACTGAATCAACAGGCATGTATGTATGTCCAGGCAACAAAAAGTTAAGCTGTATTGTTTCTAAATTTACGGACTTTTTGAGGTAATAGTTTATGGCAGATAGAACTACTTTATTTTTATTTTGACCTGTACAGGAATCGCAGTATAAAATCAATTTTTTTATTTTTCTTTCGTCAACTTCTTGTAAATACTTAAAGAGACAAGTTGCTATTTCTTGGCTACCTCGTTTTCCGTCACACTCTCCCCAAATGTAGCAATTCACATTTTGAGTTCCACTTTCATAAATGGTGAAATTAAAAACTGCATACTTTCTTGAGTACCCTAACAACATGCTATCTCCGTGGGGTGTTGTCAATACCTTTTGTAAATCAAAGCTAGCTGTCAAAGTACCATTAATATTATAATGATTACTTAAATTTTGATGTGCTAGAAACCTTATAAAAGTAGATTTTTTTTCTTTAATGTGATTTTCTAAAATGGTTTTATCTTCTTCGCTGCTTATTTCTTTTCGGTCGGCTCTTGTACACAGAAGACATTTGTCTTTTTTTGGACAATGAAAGCTGATATTATATTCATTATTAAATATATTTCTAAATATAGTATCTCCAACTGCATCTTGATTTTTATCTTCACATTCTTTCACATAAAGTCTATACAAATTGGATACATTTTTTAATTCTTGGGGAAGATACACCCTGCTGGTTCGTTTCCGGTTATAGTGTGAAGGGACTGCTGGCAATTTTTCAATAAAAGACTTTGCATGTGCTTTTGCTTCTGGAGAATACTTATCCGGAAATGTACGTGTCCTCCGATCATCCTGAGACATATTATATTCTTTAGAATGAGACAGATTGTATAATAAATATTTCTGGGTCACATTCAATGTCTCAAGCAAGAACTTTTGACAAACTTTTTGACGATCTTCACCATTATTGATAAAGTACTCGTATGTTAAATTTCTCCTACTATTTGGAGAGTCCGTTCTTTTCCTGGAAATTGATACCTGGCGAGTACAATTAATAAGCCAATCTTTCCTCCGTTGTGAACTTATGCTCCAAAAGAAGTCAAACAGAGACTTTCGCCTTTCTTCCGTTTTATTAAAACAACCTCTTTTACATTTATCCTGCTTACATGGGTTTTCTCCCATAGATTTTTCTTTAACTATGTCCCCTTTCTTGGTTTGGTAGGATTTTCCGTCATCTTTTAATTGTTTTCGTTCTTTCCGTTTATTTATTAGTTTCTGTTTCTTCCTTGTTATATTTTTACTTGTATCATCCTTTTGGGCTTTCTTCTTTTTTTCTTTTTTCTTCTTTTTCTTTTCAGGTGAACCACTAGATTCAGATTCATTGCAAGTCCAATCATCAGAACTACCACCAGAAAAGTCTAAAGCTTCCTCGTCAGATAAGAAGTCTATATAATACATCTTGTATTTTGAAGTTGAAGTTTTGCGTGTTCTTTTAGTCCGATCTTTTTCAACTGTGTGTGTAATATTTAAATTGGCCAGTGCTGTACTTGTAGATGGATTAGGAGGTCCAAGCTGAGTTTCATCGTGAGATGCAGCCAGTAAAGGACTCAGTTCTAAAAATGGCGTCTTGGAGGTGGTAGGTATACAACTATCAGATTGAGGTATATATTTATCCAACGGCAGAAGGTTGGTCTTCAAGTCAGATGATTCAGGGATCGGTACAGAAGGAACTTCGGGTTCATCAGCGGCATAGTCATCTTGTGGCACGAGATTAACATATAAAGTAGGTAATTCAGCAGTCAATACGGAAGAAGATTCAAGCTGCGTGCTATTGTCGTAGGTAGACAATGTATTAACAATTAGAGACGAATTAGCGATCGGAACTGATGTAACTTTGGTTTCTGGAGCATAGTCAGCTGGCAAAAGGTTTGAAGAAAACGACTCAACGGTCGGCACAGCACATGAGATTTCATTTTCAGCAATTACTGGATCTGCAGGGAGGGCAGTAATATTTGGATGTGGTAATACAACAGTCGACGAACTATCAGCCTGTTTTAAGACTTCCATAGAAATAATATTTATTTTGTTACTATTGTTTTTAAACGGGCTTTTTGGTGGTATAAGGCTACCAACGTTGTCTCCAAAGAATGAAGCATGTGCTCGGGGTAAAGAAATCATAGAGGTATTGATATCGCCATCACTGCTTGAATTAATTATGATTTTTTTGTGTGTTGCTTTTGATATTTTTATTGGTTGCATTTCTGTGTCGCTGTTTTCGATTATATCATTGCTTTGATCCGAACTACTATTTTGATCAAAACTCCTAGTCGACTGACTCGGCTCGTAGTCAGATCTGGAAATAAGATGATAATAGAATTACTTATACAAAAATTATACAAAAAAGTCGTCTTTATTTTTAATGCTAGTAAGAGTTAGGGCGTAAAAGCCATTGTAGTTTTAGTTCCCTGTAATATTGGGGTCGTAAAAGTCACGCACGGCATCGAAAAATCAGAAGACATTAGTCATTAGGGCGTAAAAGCCAGTCTAACAAATCAGTTTCATGGAGTTTATAACGGAATAAATAGAAATGCATGTAATTTGAATAAAGAAAATGATTAAACAAAATAACTGAATAAAAATATTGTGAATAATTAGATAGGTACCTACGTAACATGACCTTTGTGGTAAAGTTAGTTAGCACTTAGGTACGTAAGCACCCATCTATACAACTATACATACAACCATAATAAACCCGACCGTTTTTACACCGTGAGTACCTAATATTTTAAGTAGTAAAAAAATAGGTAAGTACCTATCTTCCTAGAAATTACTACGACGAATGCACTCTTAATATTTATTATAAAATAAATACGAATATCTCTAACTAAAGAAACATCACATTAGGTAAGCACGTCTAAACAGTTTGAGCCAAGAATAATAGATAGGTACTGTACTATTACTTAAAACTTACCTTTGTGATGAACGACGACGGCTTTGTAATAATGCATTAACGATATTCCTTCTTTTTAGCAAGGAATCCAAGGCTTTCGGCTTCGTATTATCCATTTTTTTAATTAAACAAGTAACTTATTCGCACTGTATTAATATTCAAACGGAACGTAAACAATAACAATCCGGTAAAGAAACTGCGATTGACAGACTGACAAGATTGGACACGTGGACTTCACTTGTGGTAAGTCGTGTACATGCAGGTTGCGATTGTGTTTGTGCGTGTGTCGTCGGCAGCGCGCGCGCTTTATTGGCTAAATAAATTATGTTTCTATCTCACTCCATTGTAAGACTGTTTAACGTACGCATAAGAGACAACGATAAATGGCATGATTATCTCTCCGATTTTTAGACTAAAGAAATTGTTATTGTTACGATTTGAATGCTGTAACTCCAAGTTTTTATTTTTGTGCAAGGGCGTAAAAGCCAAATCATATTTAAATTGCCAAGTAAAAATGTCGTAAAAGTCATTACGTAATAAATATTGTATTTACGACCAAATATTCTTTCATACTATGGTGATACGCCCTTATTAATTTGAAATAATTAAATAATGTCATATACGTCAATTTTTTTTAATAAAAATGGTTTTGGTGAGAAAAAAATCATGGGGGTAAAAGCCATTTTTTTGGGAATATTGAAATTTTAAATATACAGATCGATAGAGCGTCGAAAACTAAACAAAGTTGCATTATTAACTCATTTTGGCCAAAAGTGGCTTTTACGCCCTTTCTTCCCCGAAGTAGCGATATATCTTCAGTCTATCCAAAGCGAAATGTTCTCAAAAGCCAGAATGTTCCGATACTCAGGGTTCTAAGATTGTTTAAATATGCAAGAGTTCGTTGTGTAAATAAGATCTTTATGTCTTTGTAGGCAGAGAGAAAGCGAAATTCAAGATAATGTTATCGTGAATTTATATTACTTAGTTAAATTAGTGTATGTAAGATGCTTAACAAATTATTTGTTTCGTATGTCGTTTTCTAATTAATCATCACTTTCCAGCCCTTGTCCCAATGAGGGTGTTCAAGAAAATTCAGGTCACCAATTGCCGCCAATTTTTCAAGAGGTCTTCCACTTCGACAATTTAATTTTTTTATTTATGACTAGGTACTGTGTGGTGCCGGACGTAAAGAATAACACCACCCCATTTCTTCCCGTGGGTGTCGTAAAAGGCGACTAAGGGACTTACTAGAGAATGGGCAGCAGCGTTCTCTATGAGTTTTACCACCATACTGCGATCGCCAAATCGCCTGCCAAGCGTGGCGATTATGGCAAAGCCCCCCAAATTGGGGGAGGCCAAAGTCTAGCAGTGGACGTCTTACGGCTGAAATGAATGATGATTTATGACATTTAGCCACATTTAGCATCTGATCTATGTATTTCGTTGACATTTTTATTGTAGACATTCTGGAAAAATATTGATTTGTTACTTACTATAACTTAATTTAATTTTTTATTTTGTAAGTTGATTTAGTACTTAATTTGCATGTTTTATAACAATATTTGTACGCCTAATGGCAAAACATAGAGAACCTATAGAAATTTTGTAACAGCTCACACACTGTGTAACTCTACCTATGTTTACAAATAAAGATTCTGATTCTGATTCTGAAAATGATTATAAAACTATTTCATTAATTCATTTTCATTCAGTTACAACTATGGGAAATATGGGCGCTTTGACACTTTTGACAGGCGCCCGGACCACTTCAGAAAACCCTCATTTATTTTGGGGTCGGCGCACATGTCTTTTTAACCGACTTCAAAAAAAGGAGGAGGTTATCAATTCGTCTGTATTTTTTTAAATTTATTTTTTCATAAATTTTTTTATGTTTGTTAGTTCATAACTTTTGACTGCGTGAACCCATTTCGACAATTTTTTTTTTATTTGAAAGCTGGTGCTTCCCAATTGGTCCCATTTTAATTTGGTTCCATTCGGACAATGGAGTCCAAAGTCTCAAATTCAAGTCTTAAATTTGCATTAAGTATTTGCGCGACAAATGAACGAATAACGCGATTAGATTAGTGCGGGGTATCTACCATAACCAAAAAGTTAAAAATAATAACTTTTTACAAAAAAATAACAACCGGCTTCCTTAAAAAACACTACAAAGTCAAAAATAATTTTAATTTCGGAAGTCGGTGGCAAAAACCTTAAATACAGATCCTAAGACACCGAATTCCGAAATTAAAGTTATTTTTGACTTTGTAGTGTTTTTTTTAAGGAAGTCGGTTGTTTTTTTTTTCTTCCACACTTCTATACCTATTTGTCATCATCTCAGTAGTCCATCCATCGTTTCTTTAGTCTCCCTCTACTCTTATAGCCATCGACAATCATATTCAAAACTTTCCTCATTCCACCGTATCACGTGACTATACAATGACAGCCAATTTCCTCACAACTATTCAGCCATCGTTGCCACTTTCAGACTTCCTCTTATGTACTCATTTCTTATTCTATTCATTCAAGAAACACCGTCGTCACATCGTCACTAATAAAAATAAATCTGTAAATAGGATTTCGGGAAAAACTCCTCAAGCGCGAAGATGAGATACAAAACTGACAAATGCTTGCATTGACTGGGTCCGCACAAATTTGGGTGGTTCTTTCCTCAAAAGACCATTTCAGTAATCTACATTGTATACACGTCGCATAAGGTGGACTGATGACCTTGTGGAGGCCGCAGGAATCCGCTGGATGCGAGAAGCACAAAACCGGTAAAAGTGGCGGAGCTTCGGGGAGGCCTATGTCCAGCAGTGGACGTCTTTTGGCTGAAATGATGATGATGATACATGTCGCAGCCTTCTAGTTAAATAAGCTAGCTAATTTGACGCCTAGGCACTTCATTAAACGCGGCATCCAATAAAATAGCTCAAAGACAACTAGCCCAGTCACTAAGCGCACCGTTTAACAAGGTGGCTGAATGTCGTGTAGTCATTTAGTTAAATTAAATATTGATGAATTAGTAAATCAACATTGATGTTGTTATTCAGATTCAGGTAGTTTAGAATCAAGCATTTCGCAAAAACTTTCAGAAGACGTAATATTATTTGGTACCTCTGTGTTTTCATACTATTTAGACAATATCACAGTTTTTTCATTTTTTTGTGGGTGGGAAATCATCAATCCGCTCTGGGCGGAGCGGGAGGGCATGTCAGACTTTTACTGACTAAAACCCACCCGTGTTCCTTCAGTTGCCTTTATGCCAGGGCCACGGTAACTCTTTCCAACAAAGCTCGCGACTCTGGCAGGACAATATCATACTTTAATTACGATTAAAATTGCACACAAGAACGGAAAACAAGATTCACGGTTTGCTATTGATGACATATTTGTTTCGATTTCTACTAGCGCCGCACAGTTCAAAAATGAACTAAATTTTAATCACTTGGCTGAGATGGTCAGTCATCTTCAAAGGGCTGACTTTCTATACGCCAAGTCGTTAAACGTTAAATGATTCTACTGTCTGTCCCTAATGGCAAAAGTCGTGAGTTTATACAGGGTGTCCAAGAACCTGGCGTCCAACTGGATTCCCACGATGCCCCAAGTTCTAACAGTACTCAGAAAAATATTTTAAAAAATCCACCCCATGTACTTACAGAATTATACTGATTTCAAAAAAAAAGGGGAAATGAGCACCCTGTGACATACTTTTGAATGCTGTGACTGCTAATGCTGATAATTTCGATATTTCTTGGAGGTTTTGTAATCTAGGGTATTGCTGTGTCTAAATAGAATGTAAAAATAATGTACTTATTGTACCATTTTAAAATAAAATATTATTTTAACTAAAGGTGATATGGAAAACTATTGAATTTCGCAACTTTGACCGACTGTAGTGTAAAAAAAATGTACCAAAATAGTATGGCAAGTGACGTCAAATTTTGACGCGTTTATTCCTCTTTTTAAAAAGGTATAATACTTACACATTAATTTGAAAAAAAAAATTTTGATAATATTTTTACTCAACAACCCAATTTTTACGAAGTGCCTACCTACTAACGGTAACTGTCGGACCCTTTCTTATCTTAGAAACTGTTATGTTACTACTATTATTTACTTCGGTTCCAAGAGTGAGCAAGAAGGAAATACACACAGGTAGATGGGTTCCCAGTAGAATAAAAGCAAAGAATGTTAGTTTAAAGATATTTTATTACAATAAATGTTCAAAATGTTGACCACCCGCGGCAATACAAGCTCTCACTCTCCTTAAAAAGGACCGCTTTATGTTTCGCGAGTAACTTTTTTGACGTATCACCTGCACTGCTTGTGTTATCTTCTCACGAAGGTCAGCGATGTCATTAATGGGCTTCGCATAAACGAGCTCCTTCATAGTTCCCCAGAAAAAAAAATCCAGCGGATTTAAGTCAGGTGAGCGGGCTGGCCACGGGATTGTTCCTGATCGCCCAATCCACCTGTTCGGGTATTGCTCGTCCAAAAACTCTCTAACGGATACGCGAAAATGTGCTGGACAGCCGTCGTGTTGGAACCACATATCTGGTGGGGTCTCTTCTAGTAAGTTTGGCAAATCATTTTGAAGAAAATTTAAATATGATTCGCCAGTCAAATTCTCGGGCATCTCAAATGGACCAATAATATTCCCACAGAGAATACCGGTCCACATGTTCACTTTGAACCGGTACTGGGATCTATCTTCTCGCATCAAGTGCGGATTTTCCACATGCCACTCGTGCAAGTTGTGTAGGTTCATGTAGCCATCCTTCTTAAATGTTGATTCATCTGACCACAAAATTTTGTCGATAAAGTTTTCGTCTTCTCGATGTTTTTGCAGGATTGTTTCACAAAACGCGACTCGGCTCGGATAGTCTCGAGGTAAAAGACTTTGCACTCGCTGTACGTGGTACGGATGATATTCTTCTTTTTGGAGAATACTGTGTGCTGTGCTCTTCGGTATCCCCGTATCAGCTTCTATTCCTCGCACAGAGATGCTTGGATTTGCCGACACCGCCTCTAAAACTTCATCGCGTATGAAGTCATTTACGGGTCGTCCTTCACCAGCTACTTGATTGGGGAACCGCCCGTCACATAGTGATCTGTGCACATTAATGAAAACTCGATGGTCGGGATATCGCGTAGCCCTCGGATACCTTTCTCTGTAAAGTCTCGCTGCAGCTCGTCCATTACCTCTACATTCTCCATAAATGTAGTGCATATTTGCGTATTCTTGCGGAGTGTAGGTCGCCATGGTAGCACACACAAAACACAAACTGTCCAAACACAGGCAAAGGTCGTCGTAAAGAGTTCGTTTCAAAGTCCAGAGCACAAAGAGTAATCGAGTCCAATAAACAAAGCTTTAAATCGTAGTACGTGATCAATGGTAACAATAAGAGAGAGGTGCGTAGTAACGGCAGGAGGCAGTGACGCGTACTGACCGTACTGTTATCCTAAATAGCACGATCCCAGATAGCGTCACTATCTATCTCACTCGCACCTCTAACCTTTTTCTCCCTCACTCTTACCTGAATAATGGGGTACCATAAAGAAGAACCAGCAAATCGCAAAGATAGTTTCTGTCTTGCTCCCTCCTGTTGTAATAACGAATCACTATGGTGAGATGCATGCACATACCGTCCCTTACGGTCTAACCTGTTTTTTGAGAGGCCTGTTGTTATTTTTATGAGCATACAATAGTAATTCTTTAGAGGTTAGATTCAATTCGTCGTAAATTTTTCTTTCTAAGAATTCTGTAAGACATCGTAAAAATTGGGTTGTTGAGTAAAAATATTATCAAAATTTTTTTTTTTCAAATTAATGTGTAAGTATTATACCTTTTTAAAAAGAGGAATAAACGCGTCAAAATTTGACGTCACTTGCCATACTATTTTGGTACATTTTTTTTACACTACAGTCGGTCAAAGTTGCGAAATTCAATAGTTTTCCATATCACCTTTAGTTAAAATAATATTTTATTTTAAAATGGTACAATAAGTACTTTATTTTTACATTCTATTTAGACACAGCAATACCCTAGATTACAAAACCTCCAAGAAATATCGAAATTATCAGCATTAGCAGTCACAGCATTCAAAAGTATGTCACAGGGTGCTCATTTCCCCTTTTTTTTTGAAATCAGTATAATTCTGTAAGTACATGGGGTGGATTTTTTAAAATATTTTTCTGAGTACTGTTAGAACTTGGGGCATCGTGGGAATCCAGTTGGACGCCAGGTTCTTGGACACCCTGTATATGTACCTTTGTGTCATAGATGTCATATGCACGCTAGTCCCGAAGTTTTGCCGATCCTTATGAGTAGTATAAATGTATGTTTTATTGCGACCTGTCTCTTTTCAGACGCTTACCAATATTCTGTAAGTTTATGATCCGTATCCGACGAGCCGAATTGATTTGAAAGGTTGAACGCACTTTAAAGGTGAATATGATAGTACGTTTTTAGTGAATGATAAAGGATAGATAAATCTTATATTGAATATTAATTGATACTGAAAAGTTTAACAAGGGGTAAAACTTTTTTTTTTTTTTACACAAAACACCAATATGCAATGCGATATATAAATAAATAAATACCTTAGGACAACCAACACACCGTTGTCTGATCCCAAACTAGGCAAAGCCTGTTACTATGGCAACCAGACAACTGATAAAGTTACATAGGTATATATTTCTAAATACATACTGTAGGCGAAGCCCAATAAAACAAGCTATAGTTAATGTTATTCTTTCATTGTTATTGTGGGCAAAGCCCAATGAAACTAGCTATCCATTGACACCAATATTTCCATTCTAATGTAAAAGGTAACTAAGTTATAGCCCATGTAAAATACCTAAATAAATACCTAAATGTTCTTTCGTAACCAGTAATAGATATCTAAGATAATAACAGACTTGAATACCGTAGAATGTTAGTAATAACAATGTATTAACTTATGTTTTAGCCTGTTGAATGCAAAATAGCTTGTAGGAAACAACCTGTTAGAATCTAATTAGACTATAATGCCAGTGTTTACTTAAGACTAATTACCGTTTGGATACCTTAATTGTAAATGCCTAACCATTAAACGTGTAGTTCAGTAATCATGGTGCAAGAATGTATGCTCCAATAGGACGACGTCTATTTGTTAATCCAATAAGAAACCAGGAGCCTTGAACTTCCTTACACGTGTTTTCGAATTCTCGACAGGTCGAGACCTGCTCCTTTGGGAAAGTCCATTTTTAGCATTTGTAATTGGCGGAGCGCCCGGGAAGTAAGGAAGTGCGTAGGACACTTGCACTATGCGATAAAACCTATATAAGGGCCGAGTGCCTATTTTTAGTTTAGTCTTCTTACAATTTAGCATGCGTCAACAAGTTACCACGTAGTGTTTGTGAAGTAAGGGGCTCCGTTGTCCACTGCTTAGTCGCGATGTACCCTATAACTAGTTAGCCAGTCTTCAGTAATGTGTAGCTAGGATTTAATTGTGTACTACTTATTCTGACTGTATTTTATATTGTGTGCTGTGTATCTACTGACTATTTCTTATAACCATTTTATGTGTGATTTCTGTGTAATTTTCTATATCATTTCTGTGTACAAATATAAGCAAAGATTGCGACATTCTGACTGGTTTAATTTCACTCTTTCGTCAAGGGAACACCGTCACCCCCGCCTACAACACCTGACTCCCGTTTTAATAACATTTTGGTCCTTGCGAGCCGGATCAGGTTCAATTAGAATAGAGTGAACCAGTCAGAATCATGAGTCACAGAAGTGAAATCACTACACGCAGCAAGCTACGAAGACTGGCAGAAGAAAAGGGTACGCGACAAGCAGAGGACATCGTCTCTGACTCAGGCCTACCATCCGAGAGGGCTCCAGGTTCTCCGTCCGTAGCACCGACATGGGCATCGACGTCCGCTCGTAATATTCCGCTCACAGGTGGCCGATTAATCGACCACAGCAAATTGACGTCAGAGAGAGCGCACGGGGGGCAGGCAGCGACCAAGGGTCGCCACACCTCGCCGCGCAGCAAAATATCGTCAAGAAATAGCCACAGGAGCGTCGATTATTTACGTAAACGAATCGAGTACGAAGCGGAGCGCGAATTAGTGCAGTTAAAAGAGAACCTGGTCAAAGACAAGGAAAACCTTGTTAAGAAAAGGATGGAGGCAGAAATAGCTGAGATGGAGGCGGCCGCTGAAAGCGATGATTCAAACTCAGATGTGTGTACGACACAGCGCGTCGAAGAGTGGGTGAAAACTACGCCCCAAGTCCCCCAATTGATTGAAGTATTGGGGACGCCGGCTGTGTCAGGCGCACCCGTTGAAAGGGCTGCCCCCCGTGAAACATCTGAGTCCCGTGATGAAACCGTAAGTAGAGTGAATCTTGTGAATAACCACCGTGGTTCGTCAGTGCCGTGTGATCTAGATCAGTCTCAAGTACCTAGGGCATCCGCGTCTGTACCGTTACCTAACATAACGGCACCAATTACGCCCAGGTACATGCCAGAAACGTCAGATGGTGTGAGGTTCCGGTTACCTAGCCGTTTTACCGCCTTTACCACTCCGGTCGCAAGTGTACCTCGAGTAGCAGCTACGCTCGAGTCGGATACACGGCGGCAGATGCAGTACGGAGCGGATGAAAGAGAAAGGCGGAGAGAATCGTCAGGGGACAGAGACCGGAAGATAGACAGACTGGCAGAGGCTATCACGAATATGGCACGACCACCGCGACCGGTACCAAGACAGGCATATGAATTGCCATATTTCAACGGTGACCCAGCCGACTGGATATCATATCGGAACATGTACTGGGACACATCACAGATGTATAATTTCAAGGCTCACGAAAACTTAGCACGACTAAAAACCTCGTTACAAGGCAACGCAAAAATATCAGTGGAGGACTTATTACGATCATCAACTGATCCGTCCGAAATAATGCGCGCGCTAGAGGATGAGTTCGGTCACCCGACCTTAGTGCTACAGTACGCCATACAAAAGGTCAGAGAATTACCTAGAGTAACGGAAAGTGGACGCGAATTAAGAAAATTCTCGTCAACTGTTAGAAATTGTGTTTCGTTACTCAAAAATATTCGGGCGGATGGTTACATAAACAATCCACAGCTGGTGAGTGACCTGCTGAGCAAGCTGACACCTGTACAACGTGCGCAATACGGTGACTTCGCAATGGGCCTGGACAACACACAGGGGGTGGACTTAAGAGTGTCTCCGAACTTGGAAATATTATCACACTTTTTAATACACTTGACACGCTCAACGTCGTACTACACTCAGGCGTGCATGTTTGAGTCCAGCCCATCAAAGCCCCCTGCCAAGCAACAGCAGAAGTACGGCGGGACTGGTCAGTCCCGACCAGCCAACGCCGCACGCTCGGCCGCCAGCAGGCCTCCGTTGACACAACGAGTGAACACGCAGAGCGACGAGTCTACCGCTCCTGAAGAATGCGTTATATGTCAACGAAAGCACAGAATAGAAGAATGTGACCAGTTCAAGAAGCTTACCGTTCAACAGCGTTGGGACACGATAAAGGAAAAGAACACATGTTTCAAATGTCTCGTGAGTAAACATCCCAAGAGGTTCTGCCGTGCGAACAGATGTAAGAAGTGCGGGTTCGGACATCACCTGCTGTTACACGCGGATAAGCAGCCGAAAGAAAAAGAAAATACGGCTATTCCAGCAGAAAATAAGACGGAAAGCGTCACTAATATAGGCGAGTGGCGAGCTACGGCCCTACTAAAAATCATTCCAGTGACGGTCAATAGTGATAAGCAGTGTTACGCGCTACTGGACGATGGTGCGACCGTGTCACTCATCGACAGCTCACTCGCCACCGACTTAGTGGGTCCGTGTGTTCCCCTCTCGCTAAAAACCGCGGGTGGCTACGGAGTAACAGACTCAACGTCGCGAGTGGTACAAGTGCGCGTTAAAGGGCCTAACGGTCAGTGTCATAACATTACGTGTCGGACAATAGTAGACATTAAACTGCCCACGCAGACAGTGTCCACCGCAGTGATCGACGACAACGCGCACCTACGCGACTTGGGCTGCGTAGAGATGAGGGGAGCCGAACCGCTGCTGCTGCTCGGACAGGACAACTGGGAGCTGCTCGTCAGTCAGGACATCCGCCAAGGAAAATCCGGTAAGCCAGTTGCCTCACTCACTAAGTTAGGTTGGGTCATACATGGACCATTTAATAATAATAATAGTAAAGAATGTGTTAATTGCATGACCGTTTCCCTACCTGATTTGCATAATTTAGTAAAATCACAGTTTGAGCTAGAAGCTATAGGCATTTCAGATAATTTAAGGAAACATAAAGATGTCGAAAGGGCATTAGCCGTGTTAGACAGCACTAGCCATCGTACCCCCGACCAGTCACAATGGGAGGTCGGTTTGTTATGGAAACATGACAATATTCAGTTGCCTGATAATTACAATCAGGCTAGGCAACGGCTGTACGGCATTGAGAAACGTATGCGTAAGGACGCTAGTTTCGCTGAGGCATATTCAACTCAAATAAGTAGGTTAGTAGAGGAAGGTTACGCGCGCAAAGTAAACGGTAACATAGACACATCACCTATTTGGTATTTACCGCATTTCGGGGTCGTTAACCCGAACAAACCGGGCAAGCTGCGTCTAGTGTTCGACGCAGCTGCCACGTCTCACGGAACGTGTTTAAATGACAACCTACTAACCGGACCTGACTTGTTGAATTCCTTGCTCGGCATATTAATTAAGTTCAGAATAGGCCCCGTCGCATTTTCAGGGGATATCGCTGATATGTTTAATTGGCTTCATAATTTATATCGATTAGATAATTTAAAAATACCGCGGTGGTACGGGTTAAAACTCGATAACTTAGAGTTACACGCGTTCGGGGACGCCAGCGAGCTGGCTTACGCCGCGGTAGTATACCTAGTGGGCTCTAACTCTGAAGGTAGGAGGGAAGCGGTTATGTTACTAGGGAAAGCGCGAGTAGCTCCACAAAAAGTAGTATCCATTCCCAGACTAGAGTTACAAGCAGGAGTGTTAGCCTGTCGTTTAGCAGACACTGCCCACAAAGAGCTAGGTATACGAATCGATCGGAAGTTCCTGTGGACCGACAGCAAGACTGAGTTAAAATCGATAAACTCCGATGCACAGGAATTTCGACGATTCATCTCGCACAGATTAGCCGAAATAGATAGGCTGTCAGACAGAGGCAACTGGCCCTGGGTACCCTCACAGGATAACCCAGCTGATAAGGCCACCAGGTTGTGCTGGCCCGATGACCACGCAGAGTGGCCCTCGGGCCCCTCGTTTCTATGCAATCCACAGGAGCTGTGGCCTGCGTGTCCCGAGGCTGAGGCGTCGGAGGCGGACCTTGAGAGCATCCAGCGGGTCCACGCCGCAGCAGCACCGGTGGCGCCACTCCTCGAGTACGAGCGCTACTCATCATGGAGACGCCTTCAGCGCGTCATGACGTGCGAGCGCGTCTTTACTGCCAACTCTCATCGTGGCATCGAGTGGCACTTCAATCCCCCGGCGGCCCCACACATGGGTGGCTGCTGGGAGCGCCTGGTGAGATGCGTGAAGAACGCTCTTCGCAGTACGCTCAAGTAGCGTGCCCCTCGTGAGGAGGTCCTTTACACCCTCCTCACCGAAGCCGAGCTGATCGTAAACAGCCGGCCACTAAGCTACGCGAACGACGACCAGCCCGTGGTCCTGACGCCGAACCATCTACTCCTGGGCACTGCGTCCGGGAGTACTCCGTTTGCATCGAGCGACGCTGGAGACATCGACTCTCGCCGGCAGTGGCGGCGCGTGAACGCGCTCGCCGACATGTTCTGGCGGCGCTGGCTGCGAGAGTACCTGCCTACGCTCCAACGTCGGGAAAAGTGGTCGAACAATGTGCCGAACGTACGTGTCAGTGATGTTGTAGTGATCATAGACAACAATAGACCGCGAAGTGCGTGGACCAAAGGCCTCATCAAGGCTGTGTATCACGGCAACGATGGTATCGTCCGTGTAGTAGATGTTAAGACTGTAAATGGGGTCCTACGTCGACCCGTAGCGAAGATTATTGTGCTTCCCACAGACCAAGAGTTGTAAGTCGGTTGAACCCTGTTACAGGGGGTGGAATGTAGGCGAAGCCCAATAAAACAAGCTATAGTTAATGTTATTCTTTCATTGTTATTGTGGGCAAAGCCCAATGAAACTAGCTATCCATTGACACCAATATTTCCATTCTAATGTAAAAGGTAACTAAGTTATAGCCCATGTAAAATACCTAAATAAATACCTAAATGTTCTTTCGTAACCAGTAATAGATATCTAAGATAATAACAGACTTGAATACCGTAGAATGTTAGTAATAACAATGTATTAACTTATGTTTTAGCCTGTTGAATGCAAAATAGCTTGTAGGAAACAACCTGTTAGAATCTAATTAGACTATAATGCCAGTGTTTACTTAAGACTAATTACCGTTTGGATACCTTAATTGTAAATGCCTAACCATTAAACGTGTAGTTCAGTAATCATGGTGCAAGAATGTATGCTCCAATAGGACGACGTCTATTTGTTAATCCAATAAGAAACCAGGAGCCTTGAACTTCCTTACACGTGTTTTCGAATTCTCGACAGGTCGAGACCTGCTCCTTTGGGAAAGTCCATTTTTAGCATTTGTAATTGGCGGAGCGCCCGGGAAGTAAGGAAGTGCGTAGGACACTTGCACTATGCGATAAAACCTATATAAGGGCCGAGTGCCTATTTTTAGTTTAGTCTTTATACATTTTTACACGAATCATCAAGTTAACACGTAGTGTTTGTGAAGTAAGTGGCTACGCTGTCCACTGCTTAGTCGCGATGTACCTTATAACTAGTTAGCCAGTCTTCAGTAATGTGTAGCTAGGATTTAATTGTGTGTAAAACTTATTCTGATTGTATTTTATATTGTGTGCTGTGTATCTACTGACTATTTCTTATAACCATTTTATGTGTGTGATTTCTCTGTAATTTTCTATATCATTTCTGTGTACAAATATAAGCAAAGATTGCGATATTCTGACTGGTTTAATTTCACTCTTTCGTCAAGGGAACACCGTCACCCCCGCCTACAACACCTGACTCCCGTTTTAATAACACATACATAGTATAGACTAGCTTCTGCCCGTGACTTCGTCCGCGTTAAATTTCTTGTTCCCCCGACCTTTCTCGTCGCGTCGAATCGCGTACCCGTGCGATTTTCCCCGTTTTTGCAATATTTTTCATTACTGCTCCGTTCCTCTTGGTTGTAGCGTAATGTTATAGCCTATAGCCTTCCTCGATAAATAGGCTACCCAACACTAATAGAATTTTTCAATTCGGACCAGTAGTTGCTGAGATTAGCGCGTTCAATCAAACAAACAAACTCTTCAGCTTTATAATATTAGTATAAATAAATAATATGTACATATTATCAAAATTTGTCAATGCTTACAAAATAAACCTATAATGTTCCCACTGCTGGGACATAGGCTTCCCCTCATTTTGAGAAGGGCTGTAATTCACTACTACACTAGACGTCACACGTCTTTGATGTTTAGGTTCTAGGACATACCGGATTCCGCACGATGTTTTTCTTCACAGTTTTGAGAGCAGTGGTGATGCAATAAATTACACAGTAACTCGCCTGACTCACGACGTAAAATTCGTAAGTCTGGGCCGAATTTACTGGCACCACTGCTCTTAACGCCAATACTTATTTAGTGTCAAGAAACTAATTTATAATTTCACTATCATCATCATCATCATAATTTCAGCCGAAAGACGTCCACTGCTGGACATAGGCCTCCCCCAAGCTCCGCCACTTCGACCGGTTCTGTGCCTCCCGCATCCAGCAGATTCCTGCGGCCTTCACAAGGTCATCGGTCCACCTTGTTGGAGGCCTTCCAACTCTACGTCTTCCGGTACGCGGTCGCCACTTCCACTATGCATTCATTGAATTAAAATCCCACTACAAAAAACCAGCGACTCTAGTTCAAAAAGCAGTAATTCATTCATTTCTAGTGCCTGACCTCAAAAAACGAAATAAAATAAAACCCACGGATTCAATTGAAATACCTCACCGAAGTTCGTTTGATAGATTCCGTGTGAGCGGCCAACAAAAGCGGTAAAAAAAAGTAGAAAAAAAAAGTGTTTTTATCAGAATGCGTACTCTTTCGAAAGCGTTCGGTAAAAAGCGTATTCGTTTTTTTATAGAACCGACCCTACCTCGCACCATTTTTATGACTTGAGAAAACATGTAGATTTATTAATTAAATAAATTTAAAAATGAATGTACTAGATACAAGCCTGACTGCCAGTGTTGCCGAACGTTGCTCCAAGTGGTTTGTCGACTCTTCACATAACCAGAAGGCTAATCTAATTTTAACCCAAAGAACCAGAATTTCCATCCAAGGCAAAGCTACCAGCTTTAGGGTAATTTTCCCACTGAGAGCGATGCGTATCATTATTTGCATGCCCAATGAGGTCTTCCCTTTTTTATATTCTCTTATATTACACTAGCTTCTGCCCGCGACTTCGTCTGCGTTAAATTTCTTGTGCCCCCGACCCTTTCCGTCGCGTCGAATCGCCTACCCGTGTGATTTTCCCCGTTTTTGCAACATTTTTCATTACTGCTCCGCTCTTCTTGGTTGTAGCGTAATGTTATATAGCCTTTCTCGATAATTTTTTTTTTTCAATTCGGATCAGTAATTCCTGAGATTACCGCGTTCAACCAAACAAACTCTTCAGCTTTATAATATTAGTATAGATCAGTGTTGGCTTGTATATTGTAACAAAGATTTGTCAAAATATATTTGCCCATTTTTGAAGTCAAGCATCAATGCTGAGTTTTAACACAGTGGAGCTGTTTATCTATTAAAAGGGAACTCTCTATCAACAAAATAAAATCAACATAGGCCTGTTGTAAATACATCAACAAGTGAATACTATTATTCCCTTTTAAGATCTCACTTCCACCCACAGAAAAGGTCCCTGTCGCCTAGCAATGGAAACTTTATAGGGTGATAAGCCTGTTCTCCAAGAACATCCACATTAAGGCAATAGATTGACTTGGAGGTCCCTGAACCGTCTTCAAAGCCAAGTGCGAAGCTGTAAGTTGAACCTCGTAAAATGGGATTACCTCGACGGAACGGCAGCAGGGTGTGGGTGTGGAGCTGATTCATAAACTATGCTCCGGCTCCTATCTTGCCCTCTGAGCTTCAAAACATGCAGCCAAATTAACGTAGGCATGGGCTTGCGGACGGCGAGCAATAGGTAGTTCGCCGCCCGGTAAGGACCAGGCCCTTGTCGACGGCGTGTTGTGTTCCAAGCGCGCTTCAAAGAGATGTCAGCAATACTGAAGGGGTCTGATAGGACCGATGCCTGCCAGGGTCGTTGTTTGAAAGACTTACCGTGGCCCTGGCACAGGCAACTGAAGGAACACGGGTGGGTTTTAGTCAGTAAAAGTCTGACACGCCTTTCCGCTCCGCCCAGAGCGAAAGAAGTCATATGATGTTATGCCAACCAAACAAAAACGTGACATGCACTGCCACAGATAACGCTGTGGAAATGGCGAAGTTTTGGGTCAACAAAGTTTATTAGCTGTCCCGCCAGTGATACGAACGGCAATAGGTTCGACCCCACATGGAGCGTGGCACATAAACAAAGCTGGTGAATTGTGGGAGTACCATACACCTCTGCTGATCTCTTCTGGTTATACAGGTGTGCTGTGACATATTCATCATCATCATCATCACCATTTCGGCCGAAAGACGTCCACTGCTGGACATAGGCCTCCCCCACTTTGGGGGGCTTTGCCATACTCCCCACGCTTTTTGATTGAGTATAGTTTTATTCTATTTGTTGGTAGTATACCAACGAATTCGTCCGCGTTAAATTTCTTGTTCCCCCGACCCTTCCCATCACGTCGAATCGCCTACCCGTGCGATTTTCCCCGTTTTTGCAACATTTTTCATTGCTGCTCCGCTCCTCTTGGTTGTAGCGTGATGTTATATAGCCTATAGCCTTTCTCGATAAAAAGGCTACCCAATACAAAAAGATTTTTTCAATTCGGACCAGTAATTCCTCAGATTACCGCGTTCAATCAATCAAACAAACAAACTCTTCAAATTCAAAATATTATATAGTATAGATAATTTAATTTATGTTTTGTATCTCTTAATGTTTACTACTTACTATTGTATAGAATCAAGTTCTTCTAACTGAATAGCTGTGCTGCTGAGGACTTTGTTGCGCCACTTCTTCTTACCCGCTAAAGCACTAGGAAGTGGTGAAGGGTGGATGTTTTGGGGGGACTGTCTTATGTAATTTTGACATTCGAAAAGTGCTGATCCTCAGCCTAATTTGAATAAATGACTTTTGATTTTATTTTATTTGACTTGACAGGCGGGTTGGCCATCGCAGTATGGTGGTAAAATGTATAGAGAACGTTACGGCCCATTCTCTAGTAAGTCCCTTAGACGCCGTTTACGACACCCAACTTTCTTTACGTCCGGCAGCAAACGAACAATATACTATAATCCTTCTTACTAATATTATAAATGCGAAAGTTTGTGAGGATGGATGTATGTGTATGTGTATGTTTGTTACCCTTTCACGAAAAAACTACTGGACGGATTTGGATGAAATTTGGCACACAGATAGTTTATAACCTGGATTAACACATAAGGTACTTTTTATCCCGGTAGTATGTTCCCGCGGGATATTTTTCGACCTCCACGCGGGCGAAGCCGCTGGCAAAAGCTAGTAAGTAATATATTACGTTTCTCTTAAAAAAACGATAAGTTCAATCTACCGTAACAAATATTACAGAAGTCAGAATTTATTACAAAAGTTTTTCTCATTATGTTTCCCATTACAGTTTGGGAACTAGTAGTCGTTTGGCGTCCAATGAGTTATCATTATGATGGACGTCAAATTAAGCGGTTTTGGGGTTCTGTTCCTCTGAAATAAGGAGAATTTTCGGGTGATTTATTATTAAATTTTCCAATAGAAAATTTTCCTTATAATGCCTATAATGTTCCTACTGCTGAGACACAGGCCTCTTTTCTGTGAGAGAGTGCGCCGTTATGCACCACGCGGACCCAGTGCGATTTAGTAGATATCACATGTCTTCGATATTTGTGGCGTTCCGCGCAAAAAGGTACCAGTCAAAAGATATACCGTGACCCTGGCACATAGGCAACTGATGGAACACGGGTGGGTTTTAGTCAGTAAAAGTCTGACACGCCCTCACGCTCGACCCTAGAGCGGGAGAAGTCATTTGATGATTTCCCATAAAAAAAAGGTACCAGTAGGGAGGTATTTAGTCAAGGTCGAATCTAGAGGAGCCCCTTTATTATTTTGATTACAAAAAAAAATCCTAATATTTTTTTTTTTTTTTTGTAACAGACATCCAAGATTGAAGTTCTGAAAAAAACTAGTTTCGAGAAAATGGAGTTCGAAAGTTAGGGTTACAAAAAAACGATGTTCTACTCGTTTGTTCTCGGAAATTCTTGGCTAACGCCCAACATATTATATGCATCAATATATCACTAACATAACCGATAATGTACTGCCAATATACAAATAGTATTAAAATTGAAAACTCAACATAATAATTATGAAAATATCGACATTTTATAAGACCTACCGACATCTGGCACCTACTAAACATTTCCTTTAAAAAAAAAATGTGCTTAGAAATGTTGTCTGTAGATGTTAATTATATCAAATTGTGTCAAGTTTGTTGTAGAACAATAATCAGTAAACATCACAAAATGCCATATTTTCACCCGATTTTACAAAAATGCAAATAACTCGAAAACTAAATGCCGACATCTGGTACCTTTAAGCGTGGAACGCCACATTTTGGTTCTAAGACATGCCGGTTTCCGCATGGTTTTTTCCTCTGCAGTTTTGAGAGCAGTGGTGAAGAATTAATTCACACAAAGTGAAAAACCTGTTAGGATTCCAACCTACGACATACAACTCAGTTCTTAATCGAAACGCCACCATTGTTCTCATGTGTATTTAATCAATCCCAAATAAGTAATTCTTATTTTGATTTCTTAGAATTTATTCATGTGATATCGAGTAAAAGGCAATTGATAGAAGGCAGTAGCCTTCTATCAATTGCCTTTTAAAGTATGTTGTATCCTAGCGATGTGCCCTCTCACCATCATGGTTTTTTTTTTGTGGGTGGGAAATCATCACATGACGTCTCCCGGGCGGAGCGGGAGGGCGTGTCAGACTTTTACTAACTAAAACCCGCCCGTGTTCCTTCAGTTGTCCATGTGCCAGGGCTACGGTATCTCTTTCGAACTAATCTCGCGACTCTGGTGTCAGGGTGCCCTAAACTACATTTAAAAAAGGTCTGAAAGTAAAAAAAAAAAAAACTAATTTCTATACAGTATAAAACAAAGTTGCTTCCTGCGTTTGTACGCTTGGATCTTTTGAACTACGCAAAAGATTTTAATGCAGGTTTTACCAATAGACGGAGTGATTCAAGAAGAAGTTTTATATGTATAATATGCGCGTAAAGCCCAGAGCAATTTTATTATAAAAGAAACCACTACTACAGGACCAAAATGTTATTCAATAAAATAAAATGTAGTAACCGTTAGAAGACCAAAAAGTTTTAAGAATATCAATAAAATATTTCACTTTTTTCAGAACGTGTGCCCGGTTGACCCTATGTTACATTAGTCGGTGATTTGAAGCCATAAATAAAAAATAATAGTTCAAAAAAACTAAAAAACACGCTTCCATGGAAAACCAAACTAAAATGTACAAAATAATGGAAAAAAAGCATGGGGTGCTTTTAAGGTATTTTTTTATTGATATCAGGCACCCCACGCTTTTTTTCCATTATTTTGTACTTTTTAGTTTAGTTTTCCATGGAAGCGTGTTTTTTAGTTTTTTTAAACTATTATTTATTTCCTATTTTTTAGGGTATTTCGAATTTTGAGACGTATGTCAGCGTAGTTTGTGACAGTTTTTTTGCTGTCCTGGTAACCCTGGCAAGGATAATGGCACAAATTTATGAAATTATTGCATTGTCATCGGTCCTTGACAGGTGTGCAAAGTTTGAATGAAATCTGGTAGTTTAAAGTGGGTCAAAATCGCACTATAAGGAGTCGGTTACAAACAAACATACAAATATACAAACATACAAGTGAAGCTAATATAAAGCGTGTAAAAATCGCTCTCATTACGCCCAAAAACTCACAACAACAAAATCAATTTTTCATTCCCATGCTTTTGAAGTTGTTTCCATGTCACTTTGTGGTTGTTGAAAACCTTTTGTTGGCTTGTTTGTAAAGCTGTGTTAGCACAATTAGAGACAGTGATGTCACCAGCTTGGGGGTAGCGTCGTCAAGGGAACGCGAGGCCTTGAGCAATCTGAATAAAGGGAACGCGAGGCCTTGAGCAATCTGAATATCCTCGCTCCCTTGTATTATAGAAAAGAAATTAGATCCTTACTTGTATTATTATAAATGCCAAGGGCTCGTGTTTCTTTATTGGGTACAATATCTTAATAATAGTAAAAAGAAAAGTTACGTTTTCGATTTCATTATAAAGAAAGAAAATATATTTCTTATTTCTTTCTTTTTTTTTTTTGTTCCTTTTCGTTTTTGTTTTTGAGAGATCGCATAAAGCGTTAATACTCGTAATATCTTAGGATAACCAGCACACCGTTATCTGATCCCAAACTAGGCAGAGCCTGTACTATGGTAACCAGACAACTGATAAACATACTTATATATTTCTAAATACATACATATTATAGATAAATTACACCCAGACACAGAAGAAATGATTGAGCTCGTCACACAAACATTTGTCCTGGGTGGGAATCGAACCCTCAGTCTTAACAGTCAGCGTCACTAACCACTAGACTAACAGGCCAGTCAAGGCCGCCCATTGTATTTTTTGTAGCCATTGTTTTTTTATTTGTCTTTTACTATGTATTTTTATGGTGTACCATAAAGTATATATAAATAAATACATTTATTTATCACAAACTAAAAGACACTATATACAGCTAGAAAGAGTATAGTAAAAGTACACGACGCTACGCGCTTTGCTACGGCGTAGCGGCGTAGCTTAGAAGGGTCTATGGCTACGTATCGGAGGGCACGGCAGTGCCCCCGCCAAGTCGAGCGCGAAGCAAACACTGCCGTACCATCCTTTACTGGAACCATTTCGCCGCATTTTCAGGCCCCTATTTGAGAACCTCTGGATAAGACCAGAACGCAGAAATTTTCGTCATCCAGTAAGCCATAATCACATACTTAAAATCCAAAATGTCAAGTCTGTAGGTCATTTAGTTCTGAAGTTAAGCGAAAGCAAAGTTTCGCATTTATGACACTCACTCACTCACTCACTCACTCACTCATGATCATCAGAATAGAACTAGTACTTCCCATAAACTCAGAGAGCTGAAATTTGGTACAGAGTTAGGGTTTAATGGCCACATAAAGGGAAAACTATAAAAACTAGGATAATCGAAGATCTGGAGTACCTGGTGACCCTGATTAGAAAACATAGGAGCCCAACCAAACTATTAGAGATCGACATACCGCCTTTACAAAAAATATTCAACTTAGTGGGCCGCTTCATTTGATGTCAAAAATCGAAGGTCTGAAGTATCTGACGAAAAACCCTCAGCGGGTCTCAGCTGTATTAGAGATATGGTAATACCCCCTTCTACTATTAGTACATAAAAAAATCGACTGTCATTGCAAAAATCCAGCATAGTGGTACACATCTTCTAATTTAATCTAGCCTATAGCGTCCCACTGCTGGGCGAATGCCTCCCCTTCTGCTTGTAATACGCACATAAATAAAATTAAAGGAAAACTTTGGATTAGACTAGACTGGCTTTTATACTTATACTTACAAGTTTACAAGAAGAAGTAGTCCATACTCGAACATTACACAAATTAAATAAACAAATTACCTACACTAAAATATTAATTTCGCTCAAAATTTGGTCAAAATATAATGCATTGGTGTATAATGCATTGCAAGAGTGGCGGTGATACCCGCACACGTCGCTAGATGGTGCTGACAAGTCACACAACGTTAACTATAATAATAAAGAAATCGCAGTAAGGAACCTTAGACTTGGCACGACTTTGTCTAGATTTCATTACTTTTTAGAGATAAAATAATAAGCAGCTCCATCGAGACTTGGCTAGTTTTTTACAGAATGTTTTTGGTAGGTTTGAGGTCTACGCATTCAGAAATCAACAGTTTATTTATTTATGTGTCTATAAATAAATTAAATTGAAGAATCTGTTTGTAATGTAATAATAACTTGTAATGTTTTACTAAATGCGTATAAAATGACTAAAACAAAAACAATAAAAAAATGTTGTCTATTTTGTTTTTAATTGTTTTTTATGCTAAGTAAATATAATTGTTCCGAAACGGTGAGCCGATTTTGATGAAATTAAATATGAATATAATTTGTACGTGAGGAAAAACATAAGCTACTTTTAATTGACATGTTAATAATATGTGTACATTTATTGTGTCAATAATAGCCAATAGCCAGACGGGAGGATTAATTAAGGTTAAACAATGCTTGCAGAGGTCAGCTTCCTAGATGAGTAATACTGACCATCTTTTTACACGCTTTATATTAGCTTCACTTGTATATTTGTATGTTTGTTTGTAACCGTCTCCTTATAGCGCGATTTTGACCCACTTTAAACGACCAGATTTCATTCAAACTTTGCACACCTGTCAAGGACCGATGACAATGCAATAATTTCATAAATTTGTGTCATTATCCTTGCCAGGGTTACCAGGACAGCAAAAAAACTGTCTTCGAAAACTACGCTGACATACGTCACAAACTAATTTGTGCCATTATCCTTGCCAGGGTTACCAGGACAGCAAAAAAAACTGTCTTTGAAAACTACGCTGACATACGTCTCAAAATTCGAAACACCCTAAAAAATAGAAAATAAATAATAGTTAAAAAAAAAACAAAAACACGCTTCCATTGAAAACCAAACTAAAAAGTACAAAATAATGGAAAAAAGCGTGGGGTGCCTCATATTAATAAAAAAATACCTTAAAAAGCACCCCACGCTTTTTCTCCATTATTTTGTACTTTTTAGTTTGGTTTTCAATGGAAGCGTGTTTTTTAGTTTTTTTTAACTATTATTTATTTAATACTGAGACCCTAGAATATCTCGAAAAGCACGCTTAACTTTTGGTCCCTGCTGTCTGATTTTACATGGAGTGACTGCCTATCTGACCTCGACAACCCAGTTACTGGGTAATACGATACCCGATGGAAGACTAGTTGTCAGACGTTCGGGGCTTCAGACGATTCCAAACTACTATCAAAGATCTACAAATGCCACAGCCGGGACCAACGGCTTTAACGTGCTTTCCGAGACACGGAAGGGTCTTGGTATGTAAAGATGGTCACCCATCCACGGACCAACCGCGGTAAGCGTAGCTTAACCTGAACGATTGACCTATGGAGTTGTTATTACTTAGTCAAAGTCCCTCCTTAGCTACAAATCTTAATAACACTATTGATATTCTATTTACGATTTTATTATTTCAGCTTGAGTTTAGTTTTCAATGTTTTGTTGGTATATTGGCGTGTGCTAGCTGACATATGGCGAATAATTTGATGTATGTTTTGTTTTATAATATTAATTACTTACATAATACTGTATAGAATCAAGTTCTTCTAACTTAAGACAGCTGTGCTGCTGCGGAGTTTGTTGCGCCATTTCTTCTTCCCAGCTAAAGCACTAGGAAGTGTCGAAGAGCGAGCGTTTTGTGAGGACTGTCTTATGTAACTTTGACGTTCAAAAAGTGCTGACTCTCAGCCTAGTTTGAATAAATGACTTTTGATTTTGATTTTGTTATAGACATTTTGAACAAAAAAACTTTGTTCCAAAAATAAAACCGACTTCCTTAAAAACACTTCAAAGTGATAAATGACTTTAATTTCGCGGTGTCTTAGGATCTGTATTTTAGATTTTTGCCACCGACTTCCGAAATTAAAGTTATTTTTCACTTTGAAGTGTTTTAAGGAAGTCGGTTGTTTTTTTTTTTTTGAAAAATAGTTTTTATTTTTAAATTTTTAGTTATGTAGTAGGTACTCCGCAGTAATTCCAAACAAACAATGCATATATGCGTTAGCAGAAATCGCGGTTGATTTGCTGTCATTTTTTAAAGAGTTCCGGTGTCTGTCTCCGGAACTCATCATCAGATCTATATGAAATTTATACGGGACCATTTCGAAATAAACTCCTTTCGAACAAAAAAAGATTTTTGCAAATCTGTCTATATATGACGGAGTTATGGCCGAACATACATAAAAAAAAACATCCGAATTGAGAACCTCCTCCTTTTTGAAGTCGGTTAAAAATACATACATACATAAAGTCACACCTTTTTCCCATGGGGGTAGGCAGAAACTACGGACCGCTACCTACTACGATCCTTACATATTCTTTTTGCCTCGTTTAGGTTCATACATCTGGTCATACACACACGCTGGTTGCCAGTACTACGCTGGTGACGTTTCTGAAGAGCATCACCAATAAGGTCATTTATATGTCCTCTCACATCTGCCTTGTAAATACTTTTTGTAAGCCGTCCTTCAGTCATCCTCCCAACATGACCAAACCATCTAATAATACTCTTTAAACAAAACAAAAGCTTGATTGTATTGAAAAAGTTTTAGATGATCCACTGAAGTACTAGGAACGCAGAGCGCGAACGTTCTCGACTGAAGACTCTCTTAAACGAGACGATCTTCTCAACGGCGTCCATTATTGCTATCGATTTTTCCATCTTTTAGAACAACTATTATCTTAACAATCAGTTTTAAACCTTTTTCAATCAGAAGGTTCTCAATTCGTCTGTATTTTGTTTTTCGATGCATGTTCCGCTGTATCACCGGTTATTGCGAATCGATTTCGTTTTTATTTTTTTAATGGATATGTAGTTTTTAGTTTGTATTGTCTCCCTCCGCTATATCGCCTGAAAATGTGGCTGTATTTCGTTTTTGTTTTTAAAATATTTGTATTTGTTTTTTCAGTGTATGTTCTGCCTCAGGGTTTTTTTTTTTTTTTTTGGATGGGAAATCATCAAATGACTTCTCCCGCTCTGGGCGGAGCGGGAGGGCGTGTCAGACTTTTACTGACTAAAACCCACCCGTGTTCCTTCAGTTGCCCATGTGCCAGGGTCACAGTATCTCTTTCGAACAATCACGTGACCCCGGCAGGTGCCTCAGGGTCAGTCCTACATCTATACTAATATTATAAAGCTTGAAGAGTTTGTTTGTTTGTATGTTTATTAGATTGAACGCGCTAATCTCAGGAAGTACTGGTCCGAATTGAAAAATTATTTTTGTGTTGGGTAGCCTATTTATTGAGGAAGGCTATAGGCTATATAACATCACGCTACAACCAAGAAGAGCGGAGCAATAATGAAAAATGTTGCAAAAACGCGAAAAATCGCACGGGTAGGCGATTCGATGCGACGGGAAGGGTCGGGGGAACAATAATTAAACGCGGACGAAGTCGCGGGCAGAAGCTAGTAATGTATATTGCCTTTGGTATAGTAGTCTTGCGTTAGCTTAGATAATCTGTATTTAATCCACTTTAGGTACCTAGGTATCTTGATTATGTTCAAATATTAGGTTGGGGAAAAAGTCTTTTCGCATTATAGTATGTATGAACTTGTAATAAAATCTCTTTGGCTATACTATTTGTATCTGGCTGGTTTTGGTATCATTGAAAGTTTAAATTTTAAAGAAAATAATTCCAAATTCAAATTAGGAAAATGTGTGATTTTCATTTGTTTTTCGTACCGTCAAGATGAGTGAATCTAATGAAGAAATTCGATACATTTTAAATTTTTACTACAAAAAAGGTAAAAATGCAACGCAAGCCGCGAAAAAAATTTGCGATGTTTATGGACCTAGTGTAGTGTCTGTGAGAGTAGCACAAATTTGGTTTAAGCGTTTTCAATCCGGAAATTTTGATGTCAAAGATGCACGTCGCTCTGGTCGCCCGGGTTAACTCGCAACAAGGTGATGCTGTGTGTGTGGTGGGATCGGAAGGGCATTATTCATTATGAGCTGTTACCACCAGGCAGGACCATCGATTCTGAACTCTACTGCGAACAAGTGATGAGATTAAAGCAAGAAGTTGAGAGAAAGCGGCCGGAATTAATCAACAGAAGGGGTGTGGTTTTTCATCATGATAACGCTAGACCTCACACATCTTTAGCCACCCAACAAAAATTAAGAGAGTTTGGCTGGGAGGTGTTAATGCATCCGCCATATAGTCCTGACCTTACACCTTCAGATTTCCACCTGTTTCGGTCTCTTCAGAATTATTTAGGCAGTGTCAGGTTAACATCACGAGAGGACTGCCAAAACCACTTGTCGCGGTATTTTGACCAGAATTCCCAAAATTTCTATAGCAATGGGATCATGTCCCTACCTACAAGATGACAAAAAGTTATCGAACAAAATGGTACCTACATACTTTAGTTAAATGTAAATAAACTTTATTAAAAAATGTTTTGAATTTTCTTAAAAAATGCGAAGAAACTTTTTCCCCAACCTATTACATACTTTCTGACACTGTTACTTACATAGCAAATAGTGGGATACTGATGTGGAGTAGGTACCATTATCTATTAGATTTTTAGGAAAAAGAAGTTCCAACCGACTTAGAAAAAATATAACAAAGTGAAAAATAATTTTAGAAGTCGGTGGCATAAAACTAAACTACAGATCCAAAGACATCGACTTCCGAAAGGTGGGTAAATGCATAGAAAACGCCCCTAATAAGTCCCTTAATCACCTTTTACGAGACCCATGGATAGAAATCATCATCATCATCATTTCAGCCGTAAGACGTCCACTGCTGGACTTAGGCCTCCCCAATTTGGGGGGCTTTGCCATAATCGCCACGCTTGGCAGGCGGGTTGGCGATCGCAGTATGGTGGTAAAATGGATAGAGAACGCTGCTGCTCATTCTCTAGTAAGTCCCTTAGGCCCCTTTTACGACACCCACGGGAAGAAATGGGGTGGTGTTATTCTTTACGTCCGGCACCACACGGTACAACACGGTTAAAATGAGATAGAAATGAGATGGTACTATTCTTTAAAATCGGAATCACACGGAAAAAAAAAGTATTTTATTTGTTAGAAAGCCAGTCTTTTAATATACGAACTCGGTTAAACCAAAAAATCTTTACCAGACAACTCAGAGTAATCTTCTTCAACAGACATTTTCATTTATAAAGTTCAATTGGAGACCTGTGTCAATATGAAAAAACTTCCCAACTTGACTGCCACAAGTTACTTCGAGTTTCTTGAGAATTAGGACGCGAATTCATTTGGTGGAAGCCATAAGGGCCAATACACATTGGCGTGGACTTGAAAGGAGGATAATTTTTGGTGCAAATATTTACTAAACTGAATAATAATAAATAATAATAATATTCCACAACTATCACACAACGCCATCTAGTCCCAAGCTAAGCAGAGCTTGTGTTATGGGTACTAGATAACTGATAAACATACTTATATATTTCTAAATACATACATATTATAGATAAATTACACCCAGACACAGAACAAATGATCGTGCTCATCACACAAACATTTGTCCTGTGTGGGAATCGAACCCACGACCTCCGGCATAGCAGTCAGGGCCACTAACCACTAGACCAACAGGCCTGTCAAATAAGACTATTTGATTCGAATAATCTTGTTTCTCGTTGATGTTCTGTTGACGGTGGTCGGTGAAGGAACAGTGTATGAGTATTTTTTTTAATTTTTTATTTATTAGGGACAAAAAACAGTTACATGCTAAGAGCAATACAATAAATCCATTATCTAGAATTACAAACATGTAACCTACACCATTGTCCACATATTAATAAAAAGAATAAGAAGAAGTGAAAGACAAAATGTATACAAAGAAAAATATGCGTGTGATAGCTATAACATAAATTAATTTAAACTAGCCTCTATTAACATTACACCATTTTAGTCAGTATATCTATAGCCTTTTTCTTGAAAACTTGGTTTGAGAGACTGAATATGTCCAATTAAATAAAGTTAATGTATAATGAGCAATCATCGAATGTAAGTAGTAACTTCTTGTAACAAAATTTTAACTGAAAAGAGTGTCGATGAAGTTTTTGGCTTGTTCTTCTCCATAGGTACAATCAGAGGTCAATAGGTTTATTAAAGTAGCCACAGGAAGGCCAGAAAAACCTCACAAGCTGACCTGCGAGATGTCATTGCACTGCCAGGGTCACGAGATTTGTTCAAAAGAGTTACTGTGGCCCTGGCATATAGGCAACTGAAGGAACACGGGTGAGTTTTTGACCGCAAAAGACTAACACGCCCTCCCGCTCCGCCCAGATCGGGAGACATCATTTGATGATTTCCCACCCAAAAGAAAACAAAGATATTATTGCAAAAAAAAAAGTGTTCGACAGGTACACTTCTGTCGATCCCATCGGGGGAAACAGGCGTTATTATGAATGTAATATTGAACTGGATTATATGTTGAATGTATTAATACCCTATTGTGTATGTGCATAATTTCGCGAGTGAATATACTTTATCTCATATGTACTTTTCCTATATCCCTTTAACTAAACACAGTATACTCGTAGTACTATCTACCGTGTGGTGCCGGACGTAAAGAATAACACCACCCCATTTCTTCCCGTGGGTGTCGTAAAAGGCGACTAAGGGACTTACTAGAGAATGGGCAGCAGCGTTTTCTATGCATTTTACCACCATACTGCGATCGCCAACCCGCCTGCCAAGCGTGGCGATTATGGCAAAGCCCCCCAAATTGGGAGAGGCCTAAGTCCAGCAGTAGACGTCTTACGGTTGAAATGATGATGATGATGATGAAACACAGTATATTTTACAGCAGCGCAAGGGCTGACTATTTCGTAATGCTAATAATATTTTAGACTGCTTGTTATGAAATAAATGACTTCAGTCACTTCTTGAGTCTCATTTCAGTTTGGTCCAGTTCCTACAATGGGATCCATGAGAAAACCATATAAGACTTAAATTTCACTTGGCCAGTAGTGGTATAGGAATTAGTGCGAGGTAGATACCATAACTAAAAAGTTTAAAAATGAAAACTTAAAAAAAACCGACTTCCTTAAGAAAACTAAAAAGTGAAAAACAACTTTAATTTTGGAAGTCGGTGACGAAAAACTTAAAAACTAATCCTAAGACACCGACTTCCGAAATTAAAGTGATTTTCACTTTTTAGTGTTTTAGAATAGAATAGAATATTTTTATTTCAGACCGGAGTCTATAGGGTTAGTAACAATTTTTCTTAACGTCTAGTGTTAGTAGATTACATACACAGGTACAAACATATAAATTAAAATTCAGCATGGAGCCGCATCCATCTCCGCAGCATCGGGAAATCCCACCGATCTGCGAATACACTGAGAATACTGTTGGTGCTGCCGCGAACACGACTCATCAGGGATGCACACCTATTTCTAATAATGGCGGCAAAACCATCAATATTATTATCTGCAAACATCCCTGACGCACTACTACGCCACGGCAGCCGCAACAGAAAGTCTGTTTTTTTTTTTTTTTGTAAAAAGTTTTTTAAGTACACATTTGTGGTATAACTACTTTCTAAATCGAGTAGTATGTCTTTAAAAATCAGATTTTAACAGGATAGTCAGACCAATATAAAGTAATTTTTCTAAAAGCACATAGCTACTTGTTTACATTTCTGCGTACTAAATTGTAAACTTATGACAAGTAGACGACTGAAACCTTCAGAAAGTTATACTTCTTCATAACAAGATAAAAGCCTTCACCCTTTCATAGTTAATAGGTTTATCACGTCAGTAATTTTCCCCATTACTCCCCATCTTAGGGGATAGCAAATATTTGACCTTGTAAGGACCTCGTGTTGATCTCGTGTTGACCTTGTGTTGGCCGTGGCACTAATTAGGGTGACACTATGTGAGTTTCATAGCTTTATTTATTTTGTCCTTTAGAATTGAGTTATTTACGTGTTGTGGAGTTTGTTTGGGGCACAAGAAGGCGTTGAAAAGTTTGGATTAGTAGTTGCGGAACTACTAATCCAAACTTTTATGCGTTTTGAAGGCGTTAAAATAATTAAGGGTTGATGGAAATAGGCACGCCCCCTATAACATGGGACTTCTGGCAAAATGGGGGTGTACTATAGGTACAGCTCTGCCCAATGATTGTGAAATCCACATCCACACTAATATTATATTATTTATTATTATATTATTTATAATATTATAAATGCAAAAGTAACTCTGTCTGTCCGTCTGTTTGTCTGTCTCGCTTTCTTGCTAAAACTTCTGAATCAATTTAAATGAAATTTGGTACACAGATAGTTTAGAGCCTGAGAAAGGACATAGGCTTTTTTGTGCGGAAAAGGGGTTTTAAGGGGTTGAAAGGGGGGATGAAAGGTTATAGGGAAGTATTGTCATTTTTAAAGCTAGAATGATGAAACTTTTTTATTTGGCATTTATTACATAATATATATTTATGAATTATATTTAAAGTTTGTTAACTTTTTACCTTTAAGGGGGTAAAATAACAATAGGAAATAGGGGATGAAAGTTTGTACGAAAAGGGGAATGACAAGAATCGGCGGAACTACTGGTCGGAATTGAAAAATTCTTTTTGTGTTGGGTAGCCCATTTATTAGGAACGCTATATAACATCACGCTACGGTCAAAAGGAGCGGAGCAGCAAACGAAAAATGGATGAAAACTGGCAGGCAATTCGATGCGACGGGAAGGGGAGCGAAAATTTGACGCGGACGAAGTCGCGGGCAGAAGCTAGTAGGTTATAATATGTTATGTTATATTATGAAATCAGACGTCACTTTGCGAAAATCCATGACTCATTAGAATTTCACTGTCATCATCTTTCGGCTGGCCTGTTAGTCCAGTGGTTAGTGACCCTGACTGCTAAGACTGAGGTCGTGGGTTCGATTCCCACCCAGGACAAATCTTTGTGTTATGAGCACAATCATTTGTTCTGTGTCTGGGTGTAATTTATCTATAATATGTATGTATTTAAAAGTATTTAAGTATGTTTATCAGTTGTCTGGTTGCCATAGTACAGGCTCGGCCTAGTTTGGGATCAGAAAACGTTGTGTTGGTTGTCCTAAGATATTATTTATTTTCTATTTTGCTGCTTTTTGAACTGTGGTCGCTGGTTTTTGTACTGGGATTTTAATTAATGAAAAGTGGATTTATTCATTAGTTTCTTGTTCCTAAGTAATGGTGTTAAGACCAGCGGTGGCCTAGAAGAAACGACCGTGACTGACGATTTGTATGTCGTGGGTTGAAACCCGATCAGGCGAGTCACTTTGCGTAATTTTTTTCTTCACTTCTGCTTTTAAAACTGTGAAGGATAACATCATGAGGAATTCGGCATATTTTAGAAAATATCAAAGACATGTGACATCTGAGACGGAGAGGAGGCCTGTATCCCAGCAGTGGGAACGTTATAGGCTGTTTAGGCATTTGAAATGGTATCTTTGCTTACTACACGTCAATTTGTTAGACTTACTTTGGTAGATTTAATTCAGACTTTATCTACTTGGTATTTATAATACGTATTGTAAATTCAATATGGCAGTGAGCTCGCCATGTCTGCCAAGGGACCGATTGCCAATGCAGCAGATGAGTCTTGGAGTGGAGACCGCGTATCGGCAAGCGTAGCGTGGGACGCCCCTCAGCTAGATGGAACGATGACCTCAAGAAACTGGCTGGAATAGAATGGATGCAGAAGGCGGAAGTCAAGGTGTTGTGGCGCAGTCTGGGAGACGCCTATGTTCAGCAATGGACTGTGATAGGCTAAGTTAGTTGAAATTCAATTTTAGCCAGTCCATTTAAAATACTGGTATTTTTTTTATTTATTTGGATGGGAAATAATCAAATGACTTCTCCCGCTCTGGGCGAAGCGAGAGGTCGTTTCAGATTTTACTGACTATAACCCACCCGTGTTCCTTCAGTTACCTATATGCCAGGGCCACGGTATCTCATTTCAACAATCTCGCGACCCTGGCAGGCATCTGTCCGAGTAGACCCCTTCAATACTGCTGACATCTCTTTGAGGCGTGCGTAGAACACTACGCTCCGTCGACATGGGCCTGGTCCTTACCGGGCGGCGAGCTACCTATTGTTCGTCGCCCGCAATCCCACGCCTGCGGTAGCCGGGAGTCTGCGATCGACTCCCGATGCCCGGGGCGTCTCCTCCTGCGGCGGCTAGGGACGTGAGGGCGCAGAGACTGCCACTCCCTCACGCACCCCACCTCCTCCTTCGCGAGCATTACTGCTTCGCAGAAGGATGTGACGGCTTCCCATGCCCTCTCGCTCCGTACCATGGCTCGCACCACGGCCGGACGGGAGAGGTCGCCGCCGCCGATCACCTCCACGAGGACACGGTGGTGCTCCGCCCAGGCAGGGCACCCTTCCACTGAAAATACTGGTTTTATATAAATAATAAATATCTTAGGACAACCAACACATCGTTATCTGATCTCAAACTAGGCAGAGCCTGTACTATGGCAACCACTCAACTGATAAACATACTTATTATACATATTATAGATAAATTACACCCAGACACAGAACAAATGATCGTGCTCATCACACAAAGATTTGTCCTGGGTGGGAATCGAACCCACGACCTCAGTCCTAGCAGTCAGGGTCACTAACCACTAGACTAACACGCCAGTCCAGTATTGAGCTTCATTCGAATAGACAAAGAAACAAACCTCAACATAGTTCAGAAAAGGATAGGCAGATTGAATGGCAGCTCACCACTATAATATAAATGGCAGAATGGTGATACACCAGACAGCTCTGCCTACGCCTTGAAAAAGTAAAGGCATAATATTAAAATGCTGATTATAATATCGCCAACCCTCCATTTTATTATCCATAAATGCCATTTTGCATAAATGTGCTGCAACGCTTTTGTCGCTTGAACAAGCTGACATCGCTTTAAAGCGGCCAAGCGGCTGTCGGATCAATAACACGATGTCGATGTGTTATTAAAACTGCCTTTTATACTGTTATGGCTCGATTTAATACTTCTTGTTGATTCTTTATAGTGAATGGACGCTTGTGTTAATGGTGTGACTAGGAGTAAATGATTCGTTTTCATTGCTAGTGAGTTTTTATGGTTCCGAAGCCAGATGGTAACCCTTACAGTTTTGTTCTATGCGTCCATCTGTTCATCCAGATGTTACATAGCCATTGCAATTGCTTCGCTCTCAAAAGGAATAAATTTTCCCCGTTTTTGCAACATGTTGATTGATGCTCCGCTCCTATTGGTCACAGCGTGATGTTATATGATCTATAGCCTTCCTTGATAAATGGTTATACAACGCTAAAAGATTGTTTAAATTCGAAGTAGTAGTTTCTGAGATTAGCGCGTTCAATCAAACAAACAAACTCTTCAGCTTTATAATATTATAGTAAAGAAGTATAGATTCATTTTCTTCGGTGACTGTATGCACTATCTTTATCGATGAACATATGGAAAAAAAACGTAACGAGTAAAATCTGTATTTTACTCTTTACAGCGTCGTTATATGGAAGTTTGTGTTTTTTTTTTAAGTAAATGTTTTTTCGTTTTCACTGTTTAGTAATGGTGCCACACCAATTTGTATACCACGAATTGTCATGTAAACAACTGTGGCAAGAAGTATTAGAACAGCGTCAAGAAACACAGAGTGAATTAATTATGTATTATCCAAGCTAACACAAAAACTACCCCAGCAAAGTTAAATTTATAAGGGACCACTCCTGAAGCATCTATTGAAAAAATAATTCTCAAAATCGATCCACGATAGTTGCCGAAGATATCACAAACAGACATATGTATATAACAAAAAATAAAAACGAATAGAGAACCTCCTTTTTGAAGTCTGTTAAAAGTACCTTAAGTCAGTGGACTACAAGATTTAAAAAGTTTCTAAAGTTAATTTCTTATTTATAGCCTGTTATTTTAGTCTCGTCTAGAAATGGCGTGTAATTTGGTGATGTTTAATAAAAGTTCAGTGAAGGTTTATGGTACCTACATTTTATTATGTCAGTATCTTTATTGGCTCATATTTTTGTTTGTTATACAAAAATTACTTTTGGAAGTGTTAGCATATTTATCCTGTAATATTTCAATAAGTAGATATTCGGGTAGTAGGTTGGTTTTCTAATAAATAAATAAATAGATTTTTAAACTATACGTTTTTTTGTTTTAAAATAAATTACCAAAATCTTGGAGGGAAGATACAGATGCAAAATTAAGAAATAGGTTAAAACAGGTTTTGTTAGAGAAAGCCTATTACAGCACTAAAGAGTTTTTGACTGATAAAACTGACTTGTTTATGAAACATGGACTATTTTCATTCTTATTTAAGGAACGAACTTTTACATATTTGTATTATTATTATTTTTGATTATAACATTAACTTATTTTTTTTTAAGGAGAGAAATCTTTTATTGTCGTTATTATAAAGGTAATATTAATAATAATTATACAAGTATGTACGGGTCGGGCAAAGTGCTATTGTATTTTTCACTATGTAATTTCTCAGCAGTATCCCGGTTGATGCTCAAAGTCAAATATTTCTAATAGGGAGCGTCAAAATTAAAATTGAATTGATTCTAGTCGCCCTTTCCAAAAGGTAGTTTGGATAATAATGGGCAAGTAACTCCACCGTTACTGTTTTAAAATGTTTTGCAATACTTTGTAGATATTAATTATCGTAAGTCAATTTACATACAATCACGGCCGAACAGATTTGACATCATTTAAACTGTTTGACATTATATTTAAAGCTTTTTAGAAATCGTATTTTTAAAGTTGTTTGGAATTTAATTATATTGTTTAATTTTTTTTATAAATTATATTATTTTCGAACTTTATTCTTGAAACTGTTAGTATTATATGTTGTTTTTTTTTTGGCATGTTAATGAATAATTCTTTGTTCTTATAATTTTATGTAAATTGCATGTACATTCAGCACAATGTAAATTGTTCAAGAATAAATGAAATGAAATGAATATAAAATTTGGCACACAGATAGTTCATTTTCTTGATTAATACATAGGATTCTATCTATTCTGGTAGTATGTTCCCATGAGATAATTTCCGATCTCTACGGGGAGAAGCTTCTGGCAAATTCTAGTACAATTTTATGTGAAAACGATGAACCTAGAATAAAATTACCATACCAGAATGAGTTGGCAATAGGTGCGTCAGCTATTTATTGCATGGGGCTTAAACGTAACTAAGGTTGAGATATTGTCACTAACTAAGTTAGCTCTGCATGCTATGCAATTAGAAGCTTGAGGGATGAACTGACTTTGGCCCAACTCAGGATGGTTTACTTTGCTTTGGTTGAGTCCAGGCTTAGATATAGTATTGAGTTTTGGGGGAACAGCTACACCTACAATGTGCACTCGGCATTTGTAATCCAAAAAAGAGCCTTAAGGACAATGTTGCGTATGAAACAGACGGAATCGTGCAGGGACCACTTTATTAGGCTTAACATTTTAACAGTGCCTTGTCTGTATTTTCTGGTGTTGCTAACGAACTTTGTCAAGAATTTGCATGAGACCAATGAGGAAAAACAAGTAAGAGACAGTTCTCGTAGAAAAGACTTACCTTCCACAATCCAACCAAAATTGAACGTGTTTCACCACAGTCCTAGAGTTCAATCTGTCTTTCTATATAATAAGTTGCCACTGGAGTTTAAAAGCATAAACAGCATTAACTTATTTAAAAATAAATTGAAGACATATTTATTGAGGAAGGGCTATTACAGTGTCGATGAGTTCATTGACGATAAACGAAGGCCTTAACTAAATGATTTGTAAATTATGACTTGTTTGTATGAAATTTTTTCTTCTTTTTTTTGGACTGATTTTTGACTTTTTCAATCTAAATGCTGTGTTAATTATTATTTTTATTTTTTTGTTATTGAACTACTGACATTTTAATTTCATTTTTTATTATGTTGTTCTGATTTTTTTTGTTTTGTTTCTGCTTTTTTGTTATGTGTTGCACTGATGTAGTTACTATTATTGATTTTTTTATTTAATTTATGATGATTTTCAACACAATGTATTTTGTTAAGAAATAAATAACTTATGAACTTATAACTTATGAACTATAGGTACCTGCCTAACCCGTCGACCGTATGAGGCGTAATCTGATGTTTTCGTCAGCTAGCCAGATGCGGCTGAATTGAAATATTTTAAGCCACCCGACTCAGACCCTATTAGCAAATGAAATCGATATTCTAGACCAAAAACCGCTGTTAGATATTCGGAAAAACACGTAATGTGAAAAATAAAAGAATTATACAAGGCAGATGTCAATGGAAACGCCGGGAGAGTCACCCTAGGGAGACATATTGGTGTTGTTCATCAGAAAGGTCAGGTGCGTAGTACTCTCAACCGGCAAGCGTGTATGACCAGATCAACCACGTTAGCCACTCTTGGCACGCGGGTTACCGATCACAGTGTGGTGGTAAAATGCATAGAGAACGCTGATGCCCATTCTCTAGTAAGTCCCTTTGTCACTTTTTATGACACCCACAGCAAGAAATGGGATGGTTCTATTCTTGACGTCCGCAACCGCACGGAAGAACTAGATATATGAACGTCAATGAGGCAAAAGGAGTATAAAGAAAAATAGAAAGAAAGAGAAAGAAAGAGAGTAGAAAGAAAATACGTTTATTATTATTATTTATTCATAATCATGTAACAATGGACTCATTAGGCATACAATTATAAAACAATACACATACAAATTTAGAGATGAAATCAAAATTAACAATAAAAAATTAACAATAAAAATTAATATAAAATTTTAAAATTAAATCACCAAATTGTCATCAAAAATAAAATAAATAAAAACACATACAATAATTATAATTTTCTAACCGCCATCGGAACAGCAACATGCCTGTCACAGCCATGCCGGATATAGGGCAGTCCAACCGGTCAGCGATCATTGCCAGGATAGCATTGGGGCTGTCCCGCACCCGACGCACCAGGGACGCACACCGCTTGCGCATAACAGCGTGGAAACAATTAGTGCGCGCCATCGCAAACATCCCTGATGCGCTACAGAAACGGGGCAACCCCAACACCGCCCGGAACGCATTGTTGTACTGGATACGGAGGGCGCTGTATGCCCTGCCAGTATAGTCAACCCACAGGCTGCATGTGTAAAGGGACGTGCAGTACGCTTTAAAAAGTGTGACCTTCACAGCAACAGAACAACGCGCAAACCTGCGGGCTATCATGTTGGCTCGCACAGACAGCGCCCTCCGCTCTCGCTCCATGTCCGCATGGTCTTTAAGGTCCTCGGTGAGCTGATGTCCCAGATATTTAAATTCGTCCACTCGGTCTATTGGGACACCCTCGTGCGTTTATGTGCGGTAAATATTACGCAAAGACAAACTATACACAACATAAATATAAAAAAAAATTGCTGGGGAAAATATGCAGCAAATCCACGAAAAAGTAATATGTAAGGATGTGTATGTAGTATGTAAGGATCGAAGCACGTGGCGTTCTGTAGTTTCTGTGTACCCCCAAAGGAAAAAGGTGTTAGTTAATGGACGTATGTACAGACGCCAGCACATCGAGTCACTACAATCTGTCAAATCTGTAATAGATTTTCAACTTTATTGCTAAAATATTAGGTTCAAAGTTGTTGGATTGCATTTGACAGTTTACATGACATCTTGTCGTTTGACACGACTGTACCTATACAGGAACATTTAATAACCAGAGTGCAATTTTTTTTTTTTTTTGTTCAGTATCAGTAATAGAACACATTTCAACTATTTTTTCAATATTTTTTTAAAATTTTTGTTAAAACTGTGGACACCCTACATATTTCGTAATATGATATCGACAATAGGAATAGGTCAGTAACCGAGCGCCGCCGGTAGGTACTTCGAACTTCTTAGAATTTTGACCAATCGAACAGCTGATAGGTACTTGTAGCTATGCTCGGTCTTTCACCTTCGCCGCCGCGTCGGCGCCGTGTGCAAGTTACTATAAAAACCAGTTTCAAAATAAACATATTTCGTTAACGATAACTTAATTTTCTTGTACTAAAATATATCAAAATGAAAATTGCATGGTTATTATAACTCGTTTAAGTTTAATTTGTTAAAATATGCGCACTTGGTTAAAAACTTATCTTGTATGTGTTGACGTTATTTCTTTCTTTCTTATCTTATGTTCAAAAGTCCCGTTTGCTACTACTAAAGTAAAGAAGCACTCAAAGCGTTGAAAACAAGTTTAAAGAATAACAAACACATATGTTTCTTCATGTTTTTATTTTCATTTACTATCCAACTATTAGGATATAAGCAACAGAGTCAATGAACTTACACTACACTGGCAAATATCAACTTTAACTTAGCCAGAGAGAGTTCAATATCAAACGCACACTCTTCAAGTGGATAGCTAAGTGAATATGCACTTTCAAGTGTTTCAGATAAGGTTAAAATTAGTTCGGGAGTTATTATTTCTTTGTGAAGTTTTGCGAAATGCTTGTCACGCGATTTAGTGATGGTGCAGCTAAGGACGTGTTATCTCGCGCCATTTCTATTTGCAGGGAAAGTTTTTTTTCTATTATGAACTCGCTGAGCATTTAAGTCAAATCAATATTTTGGATTCCATGAGTTTTTTTTTTGCACGGAACCCAAGTTCCTTTTTTGAAATAAAAGTCGATTTTTTGGGGAATTACATCTCGCAGGTCAACCTGGGAAGCTGCTTGATCGGAAATTAAGGCCTCCAGCCAGGGCTTAAAAACCTAAAACTATAGCGACTACTCAATAAGGGGACCCCGTGTGGGGTACGGACCTCGGCTTAGCGTATCGCTGGTAGAGGGCAGCAAGAGACGAATTTAAAGCTACAGGCTCAGCGGCGCGGGCTGGCTCGAGCAATAGTCGGAGCGGACAAGGATTGGGACATCACGCTGATCGGAGAAGGATGAGAACAGCGGTCTGTGATATTTTGAGCGTCAGTCTAAGTTACTCCTTATAAACTCAAAGTATTTATTTCAAATAAACCAATCACAGGCACTTTTGAATTGTTAAGTTGCCCATTTCAAAGCGTAGGTAATTATGAAGAAGAACGGGCAAGTAACTCCATGGACATATTTGGATATAAAATCAGCTATCTACCAGTGAAAGCCCGTCAAAATCTGTATAGCCAGCCCCGTTCTAGACTTTTATCAAAGTGAGTCGGAGCTAGTTGCTCACTCCGACCATACTAGGGCACACTTACAGTTAGGGCACTCCGACCATACTAGGGCACACCGCCCACATGAGTCAGGTTAGATGAGACCTGTAACAAACCGCCCGCGAGCGGAACGAGCGAAGCGAGAACGAATATGAGTGGACCAAAAAAAAAATGTTTTCATCATTCAATGGGCGAAGGTCAATGCCCGTAAACTATCAGCTGTTTTTGTAATTTTTCGTGCAACATAGATATTTTTATTGAATTTTCAAAAACCAAAACACAAAAATAATTTGGTTGCCTTAACGTACATGCCAGATCATTTAAAGTTTTGAACAAAGTTGGAATTACGAAAAACGTATTTTTTAATTTTTAACCTACTTCAAAAAAAGGAGGAGGTAAAAAATACAGTCGAATTGATAAATTCGACTGTATTTTTTAAAATGTTTGTTACCTCATAAATCATAACTTTTGACTGGGCTAACCGATTTTGATAATTCTTTTTTTATTTGAAAGCTGATGCATTTCGTGTGGTCTCGTTTTAATTTGGTTCCATTCTGACAATGGCGTCTATGAGAAAACCATATAAGCCTTAAATTTTCATTAAGTATGTGCGCGACAAATGTACGAATAACGCGATTAGATTAGTTCGGGGTACATACCATAACTAAAAAGTTAAAAATTAAAAACGGAACCCTTATAGGATCTCTTTGTTGTCCGTCCGTCTATCTGTCTGTCAAGACTCTTTATCTCGGGAACGCGTGGAGGTATCGAGTTGAAATAAAAATTCTCGTGAAGCTCTGAAAAAACCAAACTTTTAAGTCGCAATATACGCTTTTCGCGGTATAAACCGCAAAAAACGTATATTTCGACACTCTCAAAGGAATTATAATGTATAGGGTATTTCCCGTTGAGCTAGAACTATGAAATTTGGTAAGTAATACCGTCTTCTACAACTATAGGGAAAATCTGAAAACTATACATTTGTAATTAAATCATAAAAAAAAATTAAGTATTAAAAAAACTATTTTTGATAATATGTACCTACTTTGTACGGAACCCTCGGTGGGCGAGTCCGACTCGCACTTGCCTGGTTTTTTTTAATTTGATGTCTAAGTATTTGGCGGTCTAGTTTAGGTCATGTTTCAAATACTGCTTTAAAACTTTGTTAAGTAGCTAGTGTTTTAACCATTACTGCTGACGTGGGGACAGCTACTACCGACAGACAGTAGAAATATCAATTTATTCCCATTCCTCGCGAGCGACGCGTAGGCTGCTTTCACTAGCTTCGAATTTGGTGACGATAGGGCCCGTGACAGGTGGAATCCATGTCGGTGTACTCAATGTCGGTGAGTAAATACATTAAAAAAAATGCGGGCTTTTGTGTTTTTTTTTTTTTTTTGGAGTGACATTTTGTAGATCAACCTATGAGGTTGTCCTGCCAGGGTCGCGAGATTGTTCGAAAGAGATATCGTGACCCTGGCACATGGGCAACTGAAGGAACACGGGTGGGTTTGTAGTCAGTAAAAGTCTGACACGCCCTCCCACTCCGCCCAGAGCGGGAGAAGTCATTTGATGATTTCCCATCCAAAAAAAAAACCTATGAGGTTGTCGGCTGCTTAACTGGACTTGCCTGCGGTTACCTTAATAAATCAAAGCTCCCAGCCAGGGCTTAAAAACTTAAAATAGAGCGACTACTCGCTAAGGGCACCCGTGGGATACGGGCCTCGGCTTAGGGTACTGCTGGTAGAGGCAGCTTTAGGGGTGAATTTAAATTTTGAAGCTCAGCGGCGCGGGTTGGCTTGAGCAAGGGTGAGAGGGTGGAGAAGATTGATCTGCGAGATGTAAACCAAAAAAAAAAATAGTGCGTGGAGTCCCTCCGCGTGGAAGAAGCGAAACTTTGTAATGTAGAAATGAAAATAGGAAGGGGTAAACGTTTCAGATTAGATTAAAATGTTCGATTTTTCAAAAACTATCCGTCAAATCACTGGCGTGTGCACGAACACTTTGACAATTGTACTTTCATACCCCCTCCATGCGCTACCATGGAGGGGGTATGAAAGTACAATTGTCGTTTAACGCAACCTTGTTAGAAGTCGCATTAGAAGTTTTATTTCGAAAAGTATAGCGCCACAAATGTACGCTCGGGTACTTTGGCAACCTTAAACAAGTGTACCCACAGTTTTCATAAGAATTTAATAAAATTCTATATTAGTACCGCGAATTTTTCAAACAAATTATCATTCCGCCCGCGGCTTCCAACCCATATTTAATTATATGCAAAAGAATATCTTTTCAGAATATTTTTTTCATTAATTTTACGAAAACAGGGCTCGGTGGGTTTATTCAGAATGAAAATATAAACACATATAATTGCATTGCAAACTCAACCTTAACGCTCTAGGAATTTAGTCGATTTCGGAATGATACAAACCATTGAACAGGTAGGGATTTTTTGTTGTTGCAATGTTATTTGGACCATGTGTTGTGATGATAGGGTTTTCAGTGGTGTGAGGGCTAAGGTATTAAGGTTTTATCGATGTTCGTGTTTATACAGATAAATAAAATCCATCACTTATAAAATGGCTAATAAAGAGTTATGGTATGTTTTGTAATTTTGACGTTCGAAAAGTGCTGATCCTCAGCCTAATTTGAATAAATGACTTTTGATTTTGATTTTTTTGCCACAACACACAATAAGTATCTTGCATAGAAGTATGCCAAAATCTTGCATGCCATGATACCATTACAATCTCTGATTGTTGAGTACATGCTATCTATCAAAGTTAAATCATTTATTTCAAATTGACACATAAAACACTTACTTCATCTTCAAAAAATTACATGATTATTCTGTTTTTTTTTTTAATAAAATTATCAACTCTCAAAAGAAAAAACTAGAAAGTGAAAAATAACTTTTATTTTGGAAGTTCGTGCCGTAGGTTTTGTATTTTTGGTTATTAAAAAAAAAGGATTTTTTCACTTTTCCGTTGTTACTACAACTACAACTCAAAGCGTAATCGTGTGATGTTATGTTACAGAATGGTGTAAACAATACATAACGATATGATCGCAACTGTCGATGCGCCGACGCGGCAAGTGACTTTTTCCATACTATGTAAAGATAAAGAAGCACTTTTCTTTAAATTAAAACTTTCAAAACTTTTTAACAAAAAATTAAACCGCCGAAAAAACTGAAAACAAACAAAAAATAATAAACCTTAAAAACTTAAAAATAGAGCATCTACTCGCTAAGGGCACCCTCTGTGGGGTACGGACCTTTGCTTAGGGAATCGCTGGTAGAGGGCAGGTAGGGCCGGACTGGATCTAAATGAGGAGGGGCTACACACATATTCAAGTGATTAAATAATAACGCTAATAATAAGTTACGGTTGCCGCGGTCGGCTCATTGATAATCTTGTAATTTTGGGTGCGTCTCATAACGTATAAACTCATTTGGTCTAATTTCATTTTATTATCGTTCATAAGATATAATCAACGTGAGATATACCAACTGTTGATATAATTTCTTTACATATATTATATCTAACATTTATTTATTCTAAAACTTAATTAATATAACGTTGTTTGATATCATCATCATCAGCCTATAGCAGTCCACTGCTGGACTTAGGCCTCCCCAATTGCACGCCATTTAGCTCGATTTTCGGCAACTCTCATCCAGCTGCTACCAGCCACCCTGTGAAGATCGTCGCTCCACCTAGCTTGAGGGCGTCCTACCTTACGTTTGCCGATTCGCGGTCTCCACTCAAGAACACGTCTACCCCAACGGTCATCGGTTCGACGGCTAATGTGGCCGGCCCATTGCCACTTCAGCTTGCTAATCCTATGAGCTATGTCGACAACTTAGGTTCTCTGCCGGATCACCTCATTCTGGATTCCGATTCCGGATTGATTGTTTGATATAACGTTTATGAAATCGAAAATCATTTGGTCTAACGTTCAATATGTATATTGTTTATTTAATCGAAAATCATTAGGTCTAACGTTTAATATTTATAAAAAAACGTCATTATGGTTAACACCTCGACTCCCCCTAGTTATGTGGCGGAACAATAACTAAATAAACCACCACTTCACATAAACATGAGTGGGAACGCTCCGTTTATGAATCTTGCGCCAAGCACATGGATCATCCGATGTTTGCACCGAATGTACTGACGCTTACACGCGCCGCCCGCACGTACTATGCGCGTGACATTTGTATAGGCGACGGCGACAACGACCTTGGGCCGGAGAGAGACTGCGTGTACGCACCTCCTGCCGATGCGCCGAGCGGCGGAGCCACAGTCTTCCTTCGACCGCCTACCGAACCATTCGGATCGCGCCGCGCTTGCTATTGTATTCCCATTTTATTTTTGCTTGTTTTATTGTCAGTGTAAATTAATTAATTTCAATTATAATAATTCTAAATCGCTAAATAATATTATTAATTTCACTCATCTGTACTCTCTTCATTCTTTCATCCTTCCGCTACGCTTCACGCTTACATATCGCTAGTATAAATAATATTAGTAGTGGTTCGAAACCCGATCAAGTTGGAAGTTTCGTGACCATACTAAATCCTTCCACAGTTATATAATTCATTCGTGTATAATTCATTATTTATTATGACATTCATTTACACTCTGTGATTACTTAAACTCGGTCACTGACTTATTTTTTGTTAATATTCTTGTAACATTGTACCTATACATGCTTTTATAATGTTTGTAAATAAGTGAGTGCCATGTATCTATCATATAATTAATTGCTGCACCGGTCGCCGTCATTACGTCAGTGTCGGCTGTTGCTGAAAACCATCGCTGGGGTTCTGTTCTGTCTCGCATAGGTTCACAGTAACAGCATTATGTTGGGCAACGACCGTTTTGCATGTATTCCCCCACCTTTTTTCTTTTTTTTATGTATGGTCTTTCTTTGCGTCATATTTGCCGCTAATAAAAGTATTTTCTTTCCTTCTTTTCTTTTCTTATCTGCCATTGCTCCATTTTTAACCTACTTCAAAAAAAAGGAGGAGATTATCAATTCGACTGTATTTTTTTTTAATGTTTCTTACCTCATAACTTTTGACTGAGTGAACCACATTTTGATGTTTTTTTTTTTTTGTTTGATAGCTGATGCTTCTTGAATGGTTTCATTTTAATTTGGTTTCATTCGGACAATGAGATCTATGTGAAAACCATATAAGTCTTAAATTTGCAATAAGTATTTGCGCGAAAAATGAACGAATAACGCGATTAGATTAGTGCGGGGCATCTACCATCATTTCAGCCGTAAGACGTCCACTGCTGGACTTAGGCCTCCCCCAATTTGGGGGCTTTGCCATAACTAAAAAGTTAAAAACAAAAACTTTTTACAAAAAAATAACAACCGACTTCTTTAAAAAAAACACTACAAAGTCAAAAATTACTTTAATTTCGGAAGTCGGTGGTAAAATCCTCAAATACAGATCCTAAGACACCGACTTCCAAAATTAAAGTTATTTTAGACTTTGTAGTGTTTTTTAAGGAAGTCGGTTGTTATTTTTTTGTAAAAAGTTTTTATTTCACATCTACTGTGGTAAAGCAATGACAAGTAAATTAATTATGTGATAGATACATATACAGGGTGTGGCGTAATTAATGGTCCACCGTTCAGGATTCGATGAACCAGATAATTAACTATAACAATTAAAAATTTTAATCATATTTACCCAATTTTTTTTTTTTTACAAAAATTGCTCTTGAACTTGATGGTGTGTTAAAAATTGGGGTTAAAATTAGGGAAGAACCAATTTTTTCTTCAAAAGAGCTGAATTTACATAAAAAATCATAATTTATCATGATAGTTTTAGTATTCAGCAGTAATTAACAGAAATCAAAATGAAAAAATAATGGTTTTTGTTGAAACTACAAACAAGGTTGAAAGGCAGAAATTTCGTAAATAAAAGACAAAAATGAAATATTTTCGGAACCCTTGGGTAAAAATGTTTAAAATTTTTAATTGTTATAGTTAATTATCTGGTTCATCGAATCCTGAACGGTGGACCACTACTTACGCCACACCCTGTATACATCATGGTGCTCAAATATTATTATATTTACAAATATTAGTGACTTTTCTAAAAAAATTGTTCTTAATTTCAGGTAAAATGACGTCATTTGAAAAGTCTCAAGCAATGAGTGTATCAAAAAACATGGGAAAAGAAGACGAATTCATGATTAAGGAACCAACTATAGCTGCGCCGTATAACAGAGAATATATTCTGAAGAATATATTGTTCTTTATATACTGCTATATAGCAGGCGCATATGGGCTGTATCTATGTTTTACATCGGCTAAATGGGGGACCATAGTTTTTAGTAAGTATTTTTAGTGAGGAAAATGTTGTGAGAAAAATAGAAAATAAATAATAGTTTAAAAAAACTAAAAAATCACGCTTCCATAGAAAACCAAACTAAAAAGTAGAAAATAATGGAAAAAAGCGTGGGGTGCTTTTTAAGGTATTTTTTCATTGATATCAGCCACCCCACGCTTTTTTTTCATTATTTTCTACTTTTTAACCCTGGCAAGGATAATAGCACAAATTAATGAAATTATCGTATTGTCATCGGTCCTCGATAAGTCTACAGGGTCAAAATCACGCTATAAGGAGTCGGTTACAAACAAACATATAAACATACAAGTGAAGCTAATATAAAGCGTGTAAAAATATTGAGTATGAATGATGATGATGATATAAGAGTAGAGGAAGACCAAAGCAACGATGGAGGGACTGTGTGAATTATGATATGGATAGAAAGGAGGTGACTAACTGAGATGACGCTTAATCTTCTTCTTCTTTCGTGTCGATGGTACTCGTACACTTTTAACTATATCGATTGAGCCCAGTAGGTGGCCACGTTTATTGCGGCATCAGTGGCATTTTTGAGATCATCTGAGGTGCAGGTGAACGGGCACTTGGGATACTCCAGCAGATGGGTCATGGTCTGAACAGACGTACCGCACTCGCACTGGGTGTTGGAAATCACGGCCGGATATTTCTCTTGCCATAGTTTAGTCCTCACAAAGGATGGTTTATCCTGAATGGCCTGCGTGGAGCGTAAGAAGCTCTTACGACTTTTAAGCCTGCCTGAAGTCGTCTTGTAATCGTAGAGGGGATCTCGGGAATCGGATGTTTGGTTCTTTTTTCCAGCACGCATGCGACATCCCTTCGTACGGCAGGTGGTGCAATTCCTGTAAGCGGGTAGAGCTTATTTAGAGGAGTTGATTTTAGGCAGCCCGATATTATTCGACATGTTTAATTTAAAGCAATATCTACTTGCTTGGCGTGTGTTGATCGGTGCGACGACTAATAGAGACGTGTGAAGAAAAAGCCATGTTGCGCCGACCCTAAATAAACTGGGATAAAGACAGTAGAATGATGAAGAATTATTTCCTTCCAGCGATCATCTCATACCACGCCAGCCTCCTAGGAATTACCGCAGGCGCGCATCGCCTCTTCGCACATAAATCCTACAAAGCTACCAGGCCTCTCCAGATCTTCCTGATGCTTTGTCACTGCTCAGCCTACCAGAGGTCTCTTGTCACATGGGTGAGAGACCACAGGCTACACCACAAGTATAGTGACACAGATGCTGATCCCCATAATGCTAGTAGGGGTTATTTTTTCTCACACATCGGATGGCTATTGGTGAAGAATCATCCGGAAATGGTTAAGAGGAAAGGGTTAATTGATATGAGTGATGTGTATGGGAATGAGGTGCTGATGTTTCAGAAGAGGTGAGTGTGATCTATGTTCATGTCACCGTAAAATTGTAAATACTGTTAGATTAAAATCTATCTAGTGAGATTGTAAACTGTGGAAAGAGTGAACCGCAACATAATGCTTACAATTTAACGCATTATATTTCGGTAGATTGTAATCTATCGAAGTGAAACCGTCAAATTGTAAAATGGCTTGCGCTGGAACGCACCTCGAGCGGTGATAGGTATGCGAATGCATTTTGTCATACCTATCGCTCAGTGAGGCAAAGAAAATTTAATAATATTTCAAGGCAGTAAAACTCAATTTTAAATGCATAAATAATGCTAGGGTTAACACGTTTTTCTCAATAATTAGAGTTAGATAAAAAGAAAGTTTTAGCTATGGTATTATTCTTTTAACTCAATACTCTAAATGGGGCTGTAAGGTCTTGCGTTAATTTTGTTACACGTTGTATATTTACCTGCCAAATAAATAACATTGAAGAACCTGTTTGTTGTTTTCAAAAATACCAGCTTGAATATTATATTCAGTTCTTCTAATAAATTGTAGGGATTGAGATCATGAAATCTAAACCTCAGACCAAAAACAAAAGTAAGTAAGTATCTATTATACAGGATATATGATTATTCCATGTATTTATTAAAGTAAATTGTATTTTGCACCAGTGACAACCCCATTTTTATGTCCACGCATTCACTGTCCATTCCAAGGTTGCCTAGAAGAGATCGCAGAAAGCGATAAGGCCGCCCATTGTTTGTTTTTATTGCTAAATGTTTTATGTTGAAATGTATTTTCTGGTGTACAATAAAGCATATATATATAAATAAATCTCAAAAAAAAAAATACAAAATATACGTATTGATTGTTTAAGTTAAATCAGTAATCGTAGGTAATATTTTGATCAAAAGATCGTTGTGTCGAAACGGCTTAGCCCATTTAGATGAAACATGTCTAAAAACCACTGCTAGTAAATCTTCTTTTAAATAAAAAACCGCGGCCAAATCTATTCATCCGTTTAAGAGCTACGGTGCCCCAAATAGACGGACACGCATAGCGGACAAACTTATAAAACTCTTCTTTTTTGCGTCGGGGCTTAAAAATCAAATCTCGAAAATCAAAACCATTTATCGAGACTTATACGGCTGCTATTTTAAAAACAAATAATATGTAAAACCTAGAATAAGCTTGTCATTGTGAGGAGTAAGAAAGTTTTTGATTTGATTTGATTTGATTTTTGTATAATTCTTATAGAGTCTGCAAGATTTTCTCAGTCAATTACATAACGAATAAATAAAATAATTCAATAATCATCAGAATGGGAATAGGAATTCAAAGGTATAACTTGTCAACGTCATAAAAATTCTGTTACTTTATACTGCACCGAAAACATATGGAATGATTTTTGGGATGGTTTTAAACCCAAGCAAAATAGTTGTATTAAAGTGAAAACAATGTAATTATGTCTATTGCGTAAATGAACATGAAACTTCAATGGTACATAAAGGTTAAATTCGAGGGCCATTGTGACCAAAGGAAAGATGACCTCAATCTTGGCCTCACTCTCCACAAGCGGCAAATATCTCCGATTTTATTGAAATTTCGGGGAGGGGGGGGGGAACCCAAATTGTTTTATTAGTATGACCACATGTATGAATTTAAACGAGGCAAAAGGCGGCGGTGGCGATTTATAGTTTCTGCTGGGAAAAGGCGTTATTTTATGTATGTATGCATGTGAAACATTTCGGGTACCGTCCCCCTGGCGTGTTCCAAAAAACTATTTCATTATACCTTATATTCAATCAACGAACCCGTAGTTGCATGCTCGTAACATCTTACCTGTAACAAAATAACGGATCACATTAAATCATCATCATCATCATTTCAGCCATAAGACGTCCACTGCTGGACTTAGGCCTCCCCCAATTTGGGGGGCTTTGCCATAATTGCCACGCTTGGCAGGCGGGTTGGTGATCGCAGAATGGTGGTAAAATGCATAGAGAACGCTGCTGCCCATTCTCTAGTAAGTTCCTTAGTCGCCTTTTACGACACATTAAATAAATAAATAAAATTAATAAATACTTTATTTTCTCTTCCACAAATAAAACAAGTACAAACTAAATACATACTATTGAACCATACTAAGGAACCAACTTAAGATAAAAGTATTTTTTTTTAGTAGTTCTAGTTACACATAAAGACAGAAATATTTTATTTGTGCGAGACTGGCGCCTAAAGTAAGCCGAAGCCTGTATTTGAGGACACTAGCACCCCTAGCCAAGTTGATAAACTGCAATCGTTAACGCTAGTCGCTCAACGTTAAGGCACATGGTTAGAACAAACTAATAGAAAATTCGTAGCCAAACTCACATCGTTCAAAATGATAGAATGATTTTTTATCGTTTCTACAATGTTCAACGCTACATCCTTTGTTATAATGTCGTTTTTCTAAAGACATTGTAGAATGAGCGCCCGACTCAGGCGCGTCAACATGGCTACCAACTTATCGTTTTCTACAATTGCTGACACCGAGGCGTTACTGATCGGAGAACGGAATTCGACACGAAACGATTGTAACTTGGCTAGGGGGGCAGGTCCCCTACATTAGTAAAATATTCTCCGTCCTCGCCGCCGTGGCCCGCCATGACGTCCCAATCTATGTCCACCCCGACCCTTATGCAAGCCAGCCCGTACCGCTGAGTTTATAGTTTTAAATTTGTCCCTAAATAATAATCATTCCGACCCAGCCCGTCCCTTGCTGGCCTCTACCAGCGATGCCCTAAGCCGAGGTCCGTACCCCACGGGGGTGCCCTTAGCGAGAAGTCGGATTAGTTTTAAGTTTTGGAACGAAGTTCCTTATCGCGCGTTGTGAAAGGGGGCTAGACGGAAAAAAATCTTACGAAAAGTTGTCACGACACTTTTTAACCGACTTCAACAAAAGGTCGAGGTTTCTCAATTCGACTGTATATATTTTGTTGTTTGTATTTGTTTGTATATTGTTCTTTTTTTTTGTGAGTAGAGAGAGAGAGAGACAGGGAGAGAGAGAGAGACAGAGAGAGATAGAGAGAGAGAGAGAGAGAGAGAGGGAGAGAGACAGGGAGATAGGGAGAGAGAGGGGGAGAGAGGGAGAGAGAGGGCGAGAGAAAGGGAGAGAGAGAGAGAGAGAGAGAGAGAATATTTTTGTTGAGTGTATACAAGTTTTTTGTACATAATATCGCACCCCTAGATCTAAAGGGAACTAACTCAAAACTCTTAATTTTTGAGTCATGCACACCTTCGAGTCTGTCATTTCAATACCTATCGACCAATAAACCAAATTCAAAACTATTTCCAATATTCGGAGTCGAATATTAGAAATAGTTGCTAAATCTTTTTTTTTCATTATTTTTTTATTTTTTTATTATACAGCGTGTAACGGAAGGGGGGTATCAACCCTGAAGGAGGTGAATGTGCTCATGAAACTCAACAACTTTCCCCAAAGAACATAGGTCGAAATATGAAAAAAAAATTTGGCCCTCCCATAGTAAATCAATCAGCTGGTAGTCAGTTTTGTAAGGGAGGGCCAAATTTTTTTTTCATATTTCGACCTATGTTCTTTGGGGAAAGTTGTTGAGTTTCATGAGCACATTCACCTCCTTCAGGGTTGATACCCCCCTTCCGTTACACGCTGTATATTATATAACAAAAAAATTAAAAAATTATGAATCCTGGAAAGGAACTTCGTTCCATCCGGGTGTCCCTTGACACCTCTATTTTTTTGTTTCAAGCAGGCCTTAATTTATTAAGGTAGCCACAGGCAAGTTCGGTTTAGCAGCCGACAACCTCATAGGTTGTCCTGCGAGATGTTATTCCAAAAAAATGAAAAATATTTCCAATCGCTACAGCTTTTAAAAATGTTCAGCATCTTTGCGCTATTCCGGTTGCATCATTTGGGAGTGTCTCGGTCGGGTTTGGAGTCCGTTTGAGCAGTCATTAAAAATATCAATAAATAGTTAATAAATCCCAGTCGCCTTTTGTTTGCCAGACACAAAATACAAGTAGCTTTAAGCTAAAATAACCTTACCACTAAGCTTATTTTATTTATTTATTCCGAGTTAGTACCCTCCATTGATAAATTGTACCTCTTGGGTGACGCAAAAAAGGATAATAGGATATAAAATTTTTAACTTTGTAACGCGCACAAAACCTCCGCAATGTTTAATTGAAAAGGTAATAAATTAACCTAAAATCGCACCCAAAAAGGTCTTTCTGTGTGATTCTAATAACCAAAACGATCGGGTTCAACTCCTATCCTCCGGTAGAAGTTTTTTCATAGAAATATTATGGCATTCGGAATTGCAAAGATATTTAGTATTTACAATCGTACTAAATTATGTTGTTTCAATTTGGAGTCAAAATTTGTTAGTAGTACTATATTATGAGTCATGAGTTCATGACTGCGCTCTATTCTAGAATTTGTATGGATTTTGGCCTCAGTTTTGTTAACCAGTTACTTCCATAGCACAAGTAATGATGTAATGACATCTTTTGAGAGTTCCTAGTGTCACTGAACAGAAACAAAATTATACGAAAACAAAACTCCGGAGCGCTACTGAGAATTATCTAATAGAGAAACTGTTCACTAGCGTCTTTAGCCGAATTTATGTACTTTAATTAATTGAGTTGAGCCCAGTGCTCCAGAAGAAAGTTGTAGAAATAACAAACTTTTCTAATTATCTTTTTTCAGGAACGCTCAATGGCTGCTCCCGTTTTTCGGCATAATACTCCCTGCAGTCGTACCCTGGTTTCTAGGAGACACCTTCACCAACAGTTGGCATCTAAACATCCTTCGCTTCATGCTAACCAGCAACGTGACATTTCTGACCAATAGCCTCGCTCATTCTTGGGGTTATAAACCATATGATAAGACGATGAAAGCTTGTCAAAATCTTCCCCTTATCGTCATGACTATAGGCGAAGGGTTTCACAATTACCATCACGCCTTTCCATTGGATTATAGGGCAGGGGAACTGGGGAATAACAGTTGGAATTATATTACTAAAGTTATAGATTGGTTTGAAATTGTCGGGTTGGCTTATGATCTGAAGATGGCCACAGATGGTATGGTGGAAGATAGGAAAAAGAGAACGGGTGATGGCACTGATTTGTGGGGGAGGTAGATTAAAGAAGAGGAATGAAATGAGGACCTTGTAGACTACTTTGAGCGTTGAATTAAGGAAATTCTTACGAAGTGAAGTAGTTTTGTTACAATTAGGCCTGTTCATGGAGTATTTTATAAACAATGTATCCGTTAAGCCCTAATATGCCCTAATAGAAGATGTGCGATATTTGTCAAAATAAATGTGAATAGATAAAATTTTCTCAACAGGAAGAAATACATACCTATTAGGGGCTTTCCGGACCGAGACCGCGGTCCCAGATTCTACCTATTAATAAAATAAATATTTTTAGTAGTATTTTGGGACCACAAGAAAAATAAAGTTATGTCTTGGAAAAGTACAGTTAGCCAAAAAACTTGAAGTTATACAAATAAAATTATTTTTATAAAACGATATAATATTTATTTTATTTCAACATTGACACGTCAGCAGCGGTCAAATCATTACAATTATTTAATATCATTACTATTTTTGTAAATTAAACATAATCAACTGACATAAAAAATAGCTGACACAGCGAACAACGCCGTAGAGTCAATAAATGTTGTGGTAACTTATTAGGCTCCTACCATGTTATGAGAACCTGCTACTTCGAAGGCATAAAGCGTTTTCTAGCTAATACCCACCCATGTAAGGTGAGCTCCTACCCAGTTATGACCACCTGGTACTTCAAAGGCATAATGCGTTTTGTAGCTGACACACAAAATGTATGAGAAAAAGTTTTTTTTTTCTCGTATTTGTTCACTGTACTTTAACTTAATTTTTCTTGTGGTCCTAACATACTACTGCAAAATAATTATTGTAATTTAGGTGGAATCCGGGACCGCGGTCCCGGTCCCGAAAGCCCCACGACCCTTAAAAGAAACTTGTCATATCCTAAAATTGTCGAATGTAGTTTGTTGTATGTTTGTTTTATTAGATAATCTTCGGATCACACAACTAGCTGACTTTACATCACTATACTGCGATCTCACTCCGCCCGCCAAACGTGGCAAAAATGGCAACTGCCTCCCTTCGGGAAGGCCTTTGTCCAGTAGTGGACGTCCTTTGGCTGAAATGCTGATGATAATGATTTTGTAGTAGGGTTATTTTGTGAGGGTTTCTTAATCTGGGCGTTCCAAAGCCTTAACATTGTTTTTCGCAGGAGGAAACGAGATGTTACTTTTCTTCGGAGTGATATTCCAGATCTTTCAAAGAAAATAGGTGATTGGTACATAATTACGAGCGAAAAATTAAAAAAAAAGAAAATACGTTTATTTGCAGTAAACATGTCGCACAGAAAGACCAAAAGTATACAAAATTGAAAAATAAGGTGTGGGAAAACATGCGTCACATCCACGCAAAACGGCCATCACTCAGCATAATGCTGTGACCCTATGCGAGACAGAGCCCCAGCGCTGGTTTTCAGTGACAGCCGAGCATTGTTGAGATGCCAAATAAATAAATAAACTCACGTCTTTTCCCATAAGGATAGGTAGAAACTACAGAACGCCCGTATTTTTCCGGATTTTTAAGACACAAAACAACCACAATAAATCTATCTTTAAATAAAAATGCCTTTACCATATTTGCCTTCCACAACACTAATTTCAAATCACAAAAGCTACCTTCGAGCCTCAGGGAAAAGTGTTATTGTATTTTTCTATCAGGAATTTCTGTGTTGATCCAATCGAGACCGACCCTAGTTCTGTACCCCACAGAGGGCGCCCTTAGCGAGTACTCGCATTAGTTTTAACTTTTTAAGCCCTGGCTTAATTTATTAACGTAGCTACAGGGAAGTCTTGTTAGACAGCCGTCGACTTCACAAGTTGACCTACGAGATTAAGAAAATTGTCTACTCACTATTATTAGAAAAATGTTATTATACTGTAGAAGATTTTATTAATGATAATAATTTTAATATTTCTTAAGCGATAAACACTTATATGTATTTAATGTAATTTTGAACACTGTTTTCAGATTTTTGAGACTGTTTGTTTTTAAGTTCTATTCAATTTTACATTTTATAATATTATTTAAAATAGTTCCTTTTCTCATAAAAGAGTTTAATTTTGTTTTTCTTCTTATGTTAGTAGTTTAATTGTTATTTTGTTTTTATTTCAATATTTGTACGCCTTCACGGCAAAACATAGCGCACATATATTAACCTAAGATCTTTATGTAAATACCTATGTTTCACAAATAAACATTCTGATTCTGATTCTGAGATATCATTACTAAAAAAAAATGAATTTCTTTGTAGCAGCCCAGACTCTGTATTTGTGGCTGCTGATTATAATAAACTCGCCTGTATTACAAAATCAAATCAAATCAAATGTTTATTTGCAAGAAATACATTTTTAGGGAAGGTGAGATCTTATAACCTAAGAGTAATTGTTTTCTGCCTGCGAGCAAGCGTGCAAATATTAATTATATAAATTATACACATAGCACGTTGATTACATTAATTATTATACAATTATTATTCACTACATACTTAAATTTTAATTTAATATGACTAACGAAATATGGAGATACTTTACAGTCACATCTAAACCTTTGTGGAAACAAGGTGTGATGTTTTGCAATTTTTATGATGATTAAATACTTACTTAACACGTACATTAAAAAAGTAAGAAAACCGTTTATTTGGACACAGTTCGTGAAACACGAAATTAATTAGCATAAAAATAAAAAATAAAGTGTGTCTCACGGCTGCGCCAAAAAGGTTCATTTCAGCATTAATGCCAGACGGGTGCTGTCTGACGCTGGTTTTCTAATGAACCTATAGGGGCAAGTGACGACGAGTACAAAAGTTTTAACTTACCTAATACATGATTAAATTGAAAACTTCTTATCTGCACAAAATGGATCTAGCTCCCACAGAAATAGTGGTCAATATAAATAATGTTCTATCCATAAACTTTCATATCATCACCACATTTCCCCTGTTTTAAACAATAATATCACGCATCTGCAACTGCCTTGCCTTTCCTCAACTATAATGTGGTTGGCTTCCAGTCTAACCTTACATGAAGCGTCTGCCTATCTGACCTCCAAACTAACTTAAATAATAAATTATTTATTCTTGCAAGAAGGTTTGTAAATTCTGTAAGTAGATTTGTACAAACACTTTTAAACGTAAATCATGTTTTTATAACTACAAAGATGACGTCTGTATTTCCTATCCGACAACTCTGACAGGGAAGGCTGAAACAAACTCAGAGATCTAAATCTTTTTTAAGTCCAGACCAAATCTTAGTCAAATCAAGGTGTAGAATATGTAGATTGGTGTTTAGAATTGTTTTTAGGTTTAAAAAATCTTTATTCTCATAAGAACTCAAATCAAATCAAATCAAAATATTTTTATTTCATATAAACCTACATGGGCACTTATGAAACGTCAGAAGCTAGGTGCACGGTTCCAAATAGTTGGTTCCTATGGAGAAGAGCCGGCAAGAAACTCCACGGTTACTCTTTTAAAAATAATTCGTTTTTACAATTGTTTCAAATTACAGTGTTAATAGTATGGGAGGACGGTGTAGGCCTATCAACAAGTACCAGGTACTGAATAAGATAGAAAATTGTCTACAGTCTACAAGGCCTACAACGTTCTCATATTCACAAAGTATAAAATAATCTACATAAATAATATTATTTCATAAATAAGACATATTACACTATTTAAACCAAATGTCATTATTGCCATGACAACTAATATTAAAGAGTACAATGTACAATTGTAGGTATACAATTTCAAAAATGAGTAAATGTGAAAGAATGTAAAAACTGAAAAACTTGAACATGATACAGTTCACTTAAATGAGATTTAAAATTAATAATCGTCGTCTAATGACGAAGCATGCAGGTGTAGAATAAGTAGGTAAAACTATAACAAAGATGAGATGAGATCAACAGCAAACATAGCAAAAATGTAGGTACTTAAATATAAAACGTAGCTGGTAGCGTTCCGTGGTTTCTGCCTACCCCCATGGGAAAAAGGCGTGATTGTATGTATGTATGTATGTTAAATATAAAAAAGTTAATACAGCTGGCCAATTTGACATCAAGGTACCCTCATACGTACTGATTTTTCACTTTGTGAGGAGCGCAAACAACGATTACGAAGCGAACTACTTGTGTGAAGTAGTTCGCTTCGTAATTCGTTTTTAGGGTTCCGCGCCTCAAAAGGAAAAAGCGGAACCCTTATAGGATCACTTTGTTGTCCGTCCGTCCGTCCGTCCGTCTGTCAAGACCCTTTTTCTCAGGAACACGTGGAGGTATCAAGCTGAAATTTATTACAAATACTCAAGTCTACTGTCCCTTGGAGCTGTGAAAAAATCAAACTTCTAAGCTAACGCAATCAAAAGATATAGCCGTTTATACCGCAAATTTTCTCAAATTTTCGAAACTCGCAAGGGAATCAAAACCTAAAGGGTACTTCCAGTCGATCTAGAATTTTGAAATTTGGTACGAAGCAACGTCTTATAGCACAGATAAAGGAAAAATTGCGAAAACCGTAAATTTTTAGTTACATCATATAATAAACAGAACAAAACACAGACATAAATAAAACCAAGCCAAGAAACAGAACAGAACTACGACTCGATTGTCGTGATGGGTGAATTTTTACTTATATACCTACAGGTTTGTAAGGAACCCTCGGTGCGCGAGTCCGACTCGCACTTGGCCGGTTTTTTTTGAGAAAAGAACCATACTGATTGAGTAGATCTGTCCAGTCATGCAGATTGATAAATATCAATAATCATACAGCTTAACTCAGACATTACTGGGTAACATAATAGCCATTATAACGTAGAGGGACCTTATTGGTGATGTTCTTCAGAAGCGTCAGGTGCGTAGTACTGGTAACCGGCGTGCGTGTATGACCTGATGTATGAACGTAAACGAAGCAAAAAGAGTATGTAAGGATCGATCGTTTCTGCCTACACCCATGGGAAAAAGGTGTGAGATTATACACCGTGATATTATAATCGCCTTACAACGGCAGTCTACTTCATGTCTCCATAAGAAAAATAATAGTTTAAAAAAACTAAAAAACACGCTTCCATAGAAAACCAAACTAAAAAGTAGAAAATAATGGGAAAAAAGCGTGGTGTGCTTTTTAAGGTATTTTTTTATTGATATCAGGCACCCCACGCTTTTTTCCCATTATTTTCTACTTTTTAGTTTGGTTTTCTATGGAAGCGTGTTTTTTAGTTTTTTTAAACTAACATTTATTTTCTATTTTTAGGGTGTTTCGAATGTTGAGACATGTCAGCGTAGTTTGTGACGTATGTCAGCGTAGTTTTCGAAGACAGTTTTTCTGCTGTCCTGGTAACCCTGGCAAGGATAATGGTTCAAAATGAAATTATTGCATTGTCATCAGTCCTTGACAGGTGTGCAAAGTTTGAATGAAATCTGGTCGTTTAAAGTGGGTTAAAATCGCACTATAAGGAGTCGGTTACAATCAAACATACAAACATACAAGGGAAGCTAATATAAAGTGTGTAAAAATGAACATTCGAATAACTAAAAAATAAAAATATTATTCATTATGACAACGCAGGACGTAGTTTTAAATTGATATTTTGTCTCATGGAAAACGGAGATGGATTAATCTAGTCGACTCTTGCGCTGGGTAGGTATGTTCTGTACCGTCTGATACGTAAACATTATTAACATGATGTTTCATAATTCTAATGCATTATTTATTTTTCTTAGTACCTTAGTAGTAATTAATGGTATTTTTTTTTTTAATCACGCCTAGGGGTATATTATGTCGGATACTTTGAGTGGACAACCTTTGTAAGACGACTAAAATGTCACGGTGTATGTATACAAGGTAATTTTTACACGCTTTACATTAGCTTCACTTGTATGTTTGTTTGTAACCGACTCCTTATAGCGCGATTTTGACCCACTTTAAACGACCAGATTTCATTCAAACTCTGTAGACTTATCGAGAACCGATGACAATACTATAATTTCATAAATTTGTGCCATTATCCTTGCCAGGGTTACCAGGACAGCAAAAAAACTGTCTTCGAAAACTACGCTGACATACGTCACAAACGTGGGGTATAAAAAAAATACCTTAAAAAGCACCCCACGCTTTATTTCCTTTATTTTCTACTTTTAGTTTGGTTTTCTATGGAAGCGTGATCTTAGTTTTTTTAAACTATTATTTATTTATCCAGTGCGCAAATTTTTAATAAATGAAACATAAACGAGTTATAATAACCATGCAATTTTTATTTTGATATATCTTTTTACAAAAAAATGAAGTTATCGTTAACAAAAGATGTCTATTTTGAAACTGGTTTTTATGGGAACTTGCGCGCGGCGCCGGCGCGGCAGCGAAGGTAAACGACCGACCACCTGTTCAATCGGTCAAAATTCTAAGAATTTCGAAGTACCTGCGTGCGGTTACTGACCTATTAGTACCTACCTACTAAATGTTCGATCGGTCAAAATTCTAAGAATTTCGAAGTATCCACGCCGTCGCGGATACTGACCTATTACAATTGATCGAAAATAGTATTACGAAATATGTAGGGTGCCAACAGTTTACTGATTTAAGGTCGGATAAAAATTAAAAAAAAACGTATTGAATTTTTTTTTGAAATGTGTTCTATTACTGATACTGAACCACCAAAAAAAAAAAAAAAATTGCACTCCGGGAGTGCCGGCAGAAGTGAAAACTTGATTATTAACGTTGAGCATGTTTGATATTTTGGAATGGTTAGGGAATAATTTGTTGTTCAATTTCCATATTTTAAGCACTTTATATTCACGAATTTTCCGAATACACAACAATGTGATCACTACACAGACGGTCGAGCCATCAGCTGTCACCATCCATGGATGCGCGTGGCACGCTGTAACATAGACGAACATTCGCGCAAGCGCCCTGCGCCGCCTAAACGAAACAGTAGGCCCAGGCATACATTTTCGCCGCGCCGTAGAGAGGGGATAGCTGTCTACTCTCCATCCGTCCTACGCTTTTTCGATCAGGTCACGTGTCCTGACGCGAGTTTAAGATTTTATACCCATTACAGAAAAAGTGCTCAACGCCGCTAAAGAAGTTTTCACTTCAAAAATGCGCACTGGTTATAAAATTATCCTATATATAATACCCCTTGGTAACCCTGGTTGTCAGACTTTTTGAGCATTTGATTACTATAGACGACTGTCAATGATTTACAAAAGACATCCGATACCAACGGCGTAACGTGCTTTTCTAGGCATGGATGTGCCTCGTTATGCAACAGATGGTCTCCCACAGGATCGACTGCAGCAAGCAAAACTGAAGGAGCCTCTCTCATCATCATCATCATCATTTCAGCCATAAGACGTCCACTCCTGAATATAAGCCTCCCAAAAGGGGGGGTTTGCCTGAATCGCCACGCTTGCCAGGCGGATTGGCGATCGCATTACGGTGGTAAAATGGATAGATAACCTTGCTGCCCATTCTCTAGTCCCCGTCTGCGACACCCACAGGAAGAAATGAAATGGTGTTATTCTTTACGTCCGACACCACACGGCGCCCCTCTCACGCTCCCAATATACCACGCGCATAAATTAAACCTGTTTCATTACGACGTAGCAGGTAAGCACGCGTGTAAATATTTACCCTTCCCGAGCACAGAACCTACACATGCGTACGCAATGCGCTTAGTTCGGTACCTGATCAAAGAGTTCAAATTTATTGTTCAATGAATATGATCTGTAGGGATTAAAAGATGATTGAATAACTCTAAATATGTTGTTACATCATGCCTGTGTATAGCTTGAAAGGGTTAGCAGAATTGTATCGGTGAGAGATTTTGATACTTAAGTTTGTAAGTCCCATTTTTTGTGTTCATCTTTATCATTTCAGCCGAAAGACGCCCACTGCTGGACATAGGCCTCCCCCAATTTTAGGGGGTTTGAAATAATCGCCATGCTTGGCAGGCGGGTTGGCGATCGCAGTACGGTGGTAAAATGCATAGAGAATACTGCTGCCCATTCTCGAGTAAGTCCCTGAGTCGCCTCTTTTTTTTTTTTGAATGGGAAATCATCGAATGACTTCTCCCGTTCTGGGTGGAGCGGGAGGGCATGTCAGACTTTTACTGACTAAAACCCACCCGTGTTCCTTCAGTTGCCCATGAGCCAGGGTCACGGTATCTCTTTCGAACAATCTCGAGACCCTGGCAGACGCCTCTTAGTCGCTTCTTACGACACCCACGGTAAGAAATGGGTTTTTTGTGTTGCTTTACACTTATTATTGTATTTGTATTGTATTACATTATTTCATAAAACATACATGTATATTAATTATATTTTGAAAAGAAAGATATGAAACATTTAAAATATATATAAAATAGCCCACCAGTATTGGGAACAGGGCCCAAGCTATCGGTAGTCAGGGCTCCTGAGAGAGCGGAACCTAACTTAACGATACGCCCCGTGTCCAAAATTACCGCTTCTGGATCAAGCCCATGATCATGTATGTCATGTAAGGATTGTAACAGATGGTGTTCTGTAGTTTCTGCTGACCCACGTGGGAAAACGGCGTGAATTTATGTATGTATGTGATTGCCTTCATAATATTAAAAAGCTGTTTGCTTGCATACCAAATTCTGTTGTTGACTATCCTGCCCCGTGCAAACAGCCGATTTTCTCGCTTAATTCTTAAATCTATTTATACTTAGCCGTCTGCCGCTGGTTTATCGGGAGACGGATCACGGGAAAAAATTAAATACCACCCACACATATTTACGAAACCGTGATCGAATAATATTATCATTTACAAGGCAGATGTGAGTGGAAACACCGGGAGGGGGACATGTAGTGACCTTATTGGTGATGTTCTTCAGAAAGGTCAGGTGCGTGGTACTCGCAACCGGCGTGTGTGTGTGACCAATTGTATGAACCTAAACGAGACAAAAGGAGTGTGTAGAGATCGTAGCAGGTGTGAGTTTATGTATGTTTGTAAGTATGAATAAATAATCGAGATGAGGTGATCAGGCTTGTAAATATAAGTGGATGACAATGATGCCACTCTTCTGGGCACATTTCCCGATGTCATTGATACGGACGAGTTTGTAGGCGAAGCCCAATAAAACAAGCTATAGTTAATGTTATTCTTTCATTGTTATTGTGGGCAAAGCCCAATGAAACTAGCTATCCATTGACACCAATATTTCCATTCTAATGTAAAAGGTAACTAAGTTATAGCCCATGTAAAATACCTAAATAAATACCTAAATGTTCTTTCGTAACCAGTAGTAGATATCTAAGACAATACCGACTTGAATACCGTAGAATGTTAGTAATAACAATGTATTGACTTATGTTTTAGCCTGTTGAATGCAAAATAGCTTGTAGGAACAACCTGTTAGAATCTAATTAGACTGTAATGCCAGTGTCATTGTTTACTTAAGACTAATTACCGTTTGGATACTTTAATTGTAAATGCCTAACCATTAAACGTGTAGTTCAGTAATCATGGTGCAAGAATGTATGCTCCAATAGGACGACGTCTATTTGTTAATCCAATAAGAAACTAGGAGCCTTGAACTTCCTTACACGTGTTTTCGAATTCTCGACAGGTCGAGACCTGCTCCTTTGGGAAAGTCCATTTTTAGCATTTGTAATTGGCGGAGCGCCCGGGAAGTAAGGAAGTGCGTAGGACACTTGCACTATGCGGTAAAACCTATATAAGGGCCGAGTGCCTATTTTTAGTTTAGTCTTTATACATTTTTACACGAATCATCAAGTTAACACGTAGTGTTTGTGAAGTAAGTGGCTACGCTGTCCACTGCTTAGTCGCGATGTACCCTATAACTAGTTAGCCAGTCTTCAGTAATGTGTAGCTAGGATTTAATTGTGTGTACTACTTATTCTGACTGTATTTTATATTGTGTGCTGTGTATCTACTATTTCTTATAACCATTTTATGTGTGTGATTTCTCTGTAATTTTCTATATCATTTCTGTGTACAAATATAAGCAAAGATTGCGACATTCTGACTGGTTTAATTTCATTCTTTCGTCAAGGGAACACCGTTACCCCCGCCTACAACACCTGACTCCCGTTTTAATAACAGAGTTCTTTGACGCGAAAGTGTCCTTTCGTTTTTGTATTTATTTGTGTAGTTAGTCATTTATTTCAGTCTCTGACCGGTAATTGGTGTAATTCATATAAAAGTTGATGAGTAATCTTTTTCACAGCGGCAGGTCGTTTCTTTTTCCGTGTTTGTGTTGGTTCTATGCGTTGCCGGATGTAAAGAATAGCACCACCCCATTTCTTCCCGCGGGTATCGTAAGAGGCGACTAAGGGACTTACTAGAGAATGGGCAGCAGCGTTCTCTATGCATTTTACCATCCCGTGATCGACAATCCGCCTGCCAAGCGTCGCGATTATGGCAAACTCCCCTTTGGGGCTTATGCCCAGCAGTGGACGTCTTTCGGCTGAAATGATGATGATGATGAAGAGGTAGTTTTTTTTTACACCATAAATTTACCCAGTAACTGGGTTGTGGAGGCCAGATAGGCAGTCGTTTCATGTAAAGTACTGGTATTCAGCTGCAGCCGGTATGACTAGATGCTGACTCCAACAAAGTTGGACAAAGGCAACAGATAAATAAATAAATAATAATATCTTAAGACAAACAACACACCGTTATCTGATTCCGAATTAGGCAGAGCCTGTACTATGGTAACCAGACAACTGATAAACATACTTATATATTTCTAAATACATACATATCATAGATAAATTACACCCAGACACAGAACAAATGATTGTGCTCATCACACAAAGATTTGTCCTGGGTGGGAATCGAATTCACGACCTCAGTCTTAGCAGTCAGGGTCACTAACCACTAGACTAACAGGCCAGTCAAATGAATGAAATGAAAAAAAAATGAATGATGTTGATGACCACCTTTTAGCCATACTTACTACTTGTTAACTAATAATATAAATTCGAAAGTAACTCTGTCTGTCAGTCTGTGTGTTTTTAATTTTAATTTATATTTTAATCAAACTTCAAACTACTCCCGACATAACCAGTAAATCCCTAAACAAAAAACAGCCTACCTACATCTCTACCCACCCTTACTCAGATCCCAAGCAAAACTCTTAACCGTATCAAATATCTCTCAACAAAAGACGTTTCTACGTAGTCTCGTACACAGAGTCGCGTCTACAAAATACGGGTCTACGTGACGTCATTACTAGAGGTTTTAAATAAAAACCCTATGTACTGTTTTCTTAACGGAATTGCTTTTTCAGCTCTCCGTTGCACGTAGAGCTGTGATGTAGTGCAAACGATTTTTCGCGTGGTTTTTATATTTTATAGTCCAGTTTTTTACAAAACCTGTATCGTGTAACCTAGTAACTGGGTTGTGGAGGACAGAAAGGCAGTTGATTCATGTGAAATACTGGTATTCAGCTGTATTTGGTAAGTCTAAAAGCTACCCCCAACATATTTGGGAAAAGGCTAAGCTATGATTTTTAAAGCCTACAAAAAATGACACTGAAACCAAGGTTAAAAAAAAAACTTTTTTGTTTGTTTGTTACAGTGTCACAGCTAAATCGCTGAACTGATTTTGATGTAATTTGATGCTTGAACTATGAAGAATGTCGTTAAAATACGTTACGATACACAATAACTCCTGAATGAGTAAAATGGAGTGTTGAAATTTGTATCAGAAAATTCAAAAACCATGTAATAAGTCACTTCCAAATCGCAAGAAATGAAAAACCAAACAAGTACATTAAATTAAACTGATTCTAGTCGGGTTCTAAAGGGAAAATTCGTATTGAGAAGAAGAATAAACTCTCACGTTACTCTTTTAAAATGCTTAACAATATTTTATAATTATTGATGTGCTGGATATCCGTATCCGCAAATATCCGAGGGAGGCGAAAGATCGGTATCCGTATCCGTTACTTTTTTGACGGATCTTTTGCGGATACTTTACCTTATAAATTTTCAATATATAGATGATTAGGTAGGAATGAACAACTATTAAGTTACAATTAGATTACTTTTATTTATTAAAATCAAATATTTAGTGACTAAACTATAAATAAAACAAAAGAAAGACCCGCGCAATGCAAGTCGAAACATGTCCTGTCAAGAAAAGCGTAAAGTAGTGTCAACTACCACACACACTGATTGAGTAAGAAAGTTTAGATCCGTATCCGTATCCGTATCCGTATCCGCGGATTTTGACACCAAATATCCATATTCGGATCCGTATCCGTGGATGTACATTTTGTAACGATAACTATTATACATTAATTATTTAATAGTATATTAAGGCGATGTACTTAAAACGACTACTCAATAAGGTCTAAAATAAGGCCTTTTTACACGCTTTATATTAGCTTCACTTGTATGTTTGTATATTTGTATGTTTGTTTGTAACTGACTCCTTATAGTGCGATTTTGACCCACTTTAAACGACCAGATTTCATTCAAACTTTGCACACCTGTCAAGGACCGATGACAATGCAATAATTTCATAAATTTGTGCCATTATCCTTGCCAGGGTTACCAGGACAGCAAAAAATCTGTCACAAACTACGCTGACATACGTCTCAAAATTCGAAACACCCTAAAAAATAGAAAATAAATTATAGTTAAAAAAAAACTAAAAAACACGCTTCTATTGAAAACCAAACTAAAAAGTACAAAATAATAGAAAAAAAGCATGGGGTGCTTTTTAAGGTATTTTTTTTTATTGATATCAGGCACCCCACGCTTTTTTTCTATTATTTTGTACTTTTTAGTTTGGTTTTCAATAGAAGCGTGTTTTTTAGTTTTTTTTTTACTATAATTTATTTGCGAAGGAAATCATCAAATGACTTCTCCCGCTCTGGGCGGAGCGGGAGGGCGTGTCAGACTTTTTCTGACTAAAACCCACCCGTGTTCCTTCAGTAGCCCATCTGTACTTCCTACTAATATTATAAACGCGAAAGTTTGTATGTATGGATGTGTGGATGTTTGTTCCTCTTTCACGCAAAAACTACTGAACGGATTTGGATGAAATTTGGCACACAGATAGTTTATAACCTGGATTAATATATAGGGTACTTTTTATCCCGGTAGTACGTTCCTGCGGGATATTTTCCGACCTCCACGCGGGTGAAGCCGCTGGCAAAAGCTAGTATATTAAAAAGCTGAAGAATTTGTTTGTTCGGTTGGTTGAACGCGGTAATCTTAGGAACCTGTGAATGTTGGGTAGCCTATTTATTGAGGAAGGCTATAGGCTATATAACATCATGCTACCATCAAAAGGAGCGAAGCAGCAACAAAAAAATGAACGAAAACTGGCAGACAATTCGATGCGACGAACGAGACAGGGGAGCAAAACTTTGACGCGGACGAAGTCGCGAGCAGAAGCTAGTATGAAATAAAATAAAGCCTTAAGGACCTTAAATAAACAAGTAACAGTAACCTTGACGAAAACTATGAATATTTACAGACAAAACTTTAATTAAATATATGTAAACATATGCTACGGCGTAGCTCTGCGCTTGCGGTACGGCGTAGCGCTACGCCGTAGACAGCTACGCCATTACTATGAAGCAACAATATTTATTACACGCTTTATATTAGCTTCACTTGTATGTTTAATGTATGTTTGTTTATAACCGACTCCTTATAACGCGATTTTTACCCACTTTAAACGACCAGATTTCATTCAAATTGCACACCTGTCAAGGACCGATGACAATGCAATAATTTCATAAATTTGTGCCATTATCCTTGCCAGGGTTACCAGGACAGCAAAAAACTTTCTTCGAAAACTACGCTGACATACGTCACAAACTAATTTGTGCCATTATCCTTGCCAGGGTTACAAGGACAGCAAAAAAAACTGTCTTCGAAAACTACGCAGAAATACGTCACAAACTACGCTGACATACGTCTTAAAATTCAAAACACCCTAAATAATAGAAAATAAATAATAGTTTAAAAAAACTAAAAAACACGCTTCCATTGAAAACCAAACTAAAAAGTACAAAATAATGGAAAAAAAGCGTGGGGGATATCAATAAAAAAGTTCCTTACAAAGCACCCCACGCTTTTTTATTACTATGAAGCAACAATATTTATTTTATACGTTTATTTGCGTATAACGAAACGTGTGTGATTATTAAATGTATTAATAATGGTCCATGAATGTTGCTGAGGTTTGGAATCGGATGGGTGATCGCAACTTTAGTCAACAGCAAAGGTCATCTGCATCATGGCTGTTGGTGTGCTTATTATAAATAAATAAATATGCCTAGTCTTTTCCCAACTATGCTAGGGTTGGCTACCAGTCTATCCGGATGCAGCTGAGTACCAGTACTTTGCGCTCGCTAGGTACGCTCTTTAGAGCGTATTGTACATCGCTGTACTCGTGCAGTCTGTGGGCACACTACTCTAACAGAAGTTACGGCGCCATCCGCGTTCAGTACAATAACGCGTTCAGGGCGGTGATGGGATTACCCCGACACTGCAGTGCTGGTTTCCCCCCCCCCCCCCCTGCTCCGTCATTGTTCCAGCAGACATATTGCTGTATGCCGGAGAGAAGATATTAGTTTTATAGTTTAAATGACATTGTGTTTTGATAAAAAAATATTTTGGTGTACCTAATTTTCTTTTAGTTGATTTTATTTAATTTAATTTGACATTGTTGGTTTTATTTCATTATGTAATGTTATTTTATCCGTAAAATTTTTTGTTTATTAATTTATGTTTTGCTATGGGTGCTTATTTACCTGAAATAAATGAATTTATTATTTATTATATTTTACATGGAGCAACTGCCTATCTGACCTCCACAACCCAGTTACTGGGTAATACGATACCCCTTGGTAAGACTGGTTGTCAGACTTTCGGGCTTCTGACGACCCGTAACAACTATCAAAGATCTATGAAAAGATAGCCCGGGAGTCTGTATGATTCACAAATGAAAACAATTCCATTTTGCTTCGAAACTAAATTTTTATTCAACAAGTGTTTTTCAAATCTAGTTAAGAATGGTGTTTCCTATTTTAACAGCTAGATCTTGATGCGTCTGGCACTTTCTATTTAACTAAATAACAAAACAATGTAGAAGATTTCTCTTTTAAAATCCCAGACATTTTACGTCAAGTTAAAAGTTTAACGAAAATTAAAAGAGAAACATTTATATTTTAGAGCAGTGATGGCCTCGTAGGTTGTGACTTCGATCCGAAGCAGGCGCTTTAATTTGTGTGATTTTTTCATCACATGTATTTTGATTTTAACAGTGTTTTGATTTTAATTGTATTTAGATTTTAATTGTATTGTGTGTGTATCGCCCCCTATTTATCATCATCATTTCAGCCGTCAGAAGTCCAACTTGCTGGACTTAGGCCTCCCCCAATTTGGGGAGCTTTGCCATAATCGCCACGCTTGGCAGGTGGATTGGCGATCGCAGTATGGTGGTAAAATGCATAGAGAACGCTGCCCATTCTCTAGTATATATATGTATAAATGTATTTAACACGTTAACTGCCATGGCTAAAATCAGAAAAAGTCTAAAAATTTAATAAGTGTTATTTCACATTAAATAGATTATTTATTCCATAAATACATTATTTATTCCAAAAACATGGCCGCCAGGCAGCAAAGATATGTTTAAATTTAGTATGTGTTGTCGGTCATGTAGTCCGACAAGGCCTGAATGGAACAAAAAGTGTCGGACACATAGTCCGACATGGCAGTTAACGTGTTAATCTACATTGTGTTCTTAATGATGTTCTAATACTTTCTTCCACCGTAGTTTACATTGCAAGTAAAAGTATTCGAATTCGTACGGGTTACATATCATATACCAAATCGAAAAATAAAAAACTTTTAAACAAAAAATTAAACCGTCGAAAAAACTGAAAGGCAAAAACTAATAAACCTTTCAGTCATTGTGAGTCGGCGATTTGAGTGATCTTTGTTCATTGATTGTTTGGCGCCGACTCAAAATGACTGAATGGTTTATTATTTTTTGCCTTTCAGTTTTTTCGGCGGTTTAAGTTTTTGTCAAAAAGTTTTTATTTTATAATTTTTTGTGGCTGTAATCTACTAATTACTACATGCTTGCAAAATCGGACTATTCTGTAAGAAGTTATGCATTACAATTAATGAGTGAACAATCAATCATCCCCTGTTTTCATAACCTTAGGGTTGGAATTTTCTCTCCAAATTTACATGAGACTACTTTCAAGATATATCCTTTCCAATAAAAAAAGAATTATCGAAATCGGTTCACTCCGTAAAAAGTTATGCGTGGTCATACATAAAATATTATATATATATATACGCGTCGATTTGAGAGCCTCCTCCGCTTTTTTTTCATCGGTAAAAATTTTTTGTCACGTTTCCAAAAAACAAAAACACCACAAAGTGGCCATCTCACGAGAATGAAGTGAAGTGAGAACACGGGCAAGTTAGTGACAGCGATGATGGTAAATCAATAAATGTATGGAACTGACGTAAGCTACCGAAAAGCTAATGACAGTTTTGTTGAAATGTGCCTTGTGTACATATAATTGGTAATAATAATAATTATTAAATGATTTTATTTCTGTAAATAGGTTTGTACGAACACTTTTACAAGTCAATAATATTTTTTTGAGCTAGATGAGGTCAGCGTTTCCTATCTGACTACTCTGAGAAGAAAGGCCGAAACAAACTCAGAGGTCACAATCTCTTCTAAAGTCCAGACATAATCTTGGTCACATTATGTGAAGACAATGTAGATAGCTGTCTGATATGGTCTTTAGTGGAAAGCACCACACAGATTGAGTAGACCTGAACCCTTGCATAAAAAACTTTCCAACCCCAGGATAAAAACATACTTCATATTAACAAGACCAATTAAAGATTCTGTAAAGGTCGATTTACCAATATTTGAAGGCCCATACAAATATAACTATTTCCTTTTAAACCCAACAGTCTTCAAAAAATCATTCCACCACATACACACCTCCATGGTCCAATTACCATAACACTCATACACTGGTCGCAAGCGAATATTAACAACTAGTTCTTTATTATCATAAAAAAAAACTTTTTGTAAAAAGCGATAACAAAACCGGTGCTCAATTACAAACGGATCATCAAATCGGAACCTCGAAGTTCGCCTAGCCCAAAGCCGGACCCTCATATTAAAATGTAACTCAGACTCTTTACAATTATACAAACAATGGGCATGTTCTTCAGAACAATACAATTTACAAGACTTGCGCGACTTAAAAGCTTACTAACATAACGTGCCTTAACTTAGCCACTGTACCGTGCCTGCTAGGGCAGGACGATTAAAAAAAAAAAAACAAAAAGATGGTAGGTACATAATCGTAATTAAGATTAGTGAAAATTAAACAATATTTAAAATATAGCTAGCTCCAGCAGAAGGCTGGCGTGAGTTCTGAATATCGAGCGCGTATTTAATTCTAGCCAGCCTAAAGAAAACCACTATCCTGGTAGTTCTTAAGTCGTAGGTGACCGGTGTCAGCCAGGTAGGTGGGTAGGTTTTCCAGCGACGAATAGAGAAGCTCGCAATCCAGTCAGTGCACACATTTGTCACTAATCTTGTGGCTCAACTCGGAATATATACAAAACGCTTTGAAAATAATTGCCTCTTGTTTAAACTCTCTGTCACTAAATTTTTGTTGTTCATAAACTGTAACAAGTTCACTCTCAACTGTAACAAATATTCATGTAACGCACAATCATAATATGGAGTACACAATCATAGTGTGGTGTTCATAAGCAAAATGCTCCTTATGCGTCTTAGTTTGCTTTTGATGTTAACCTAGTTATTAATGTACTTAGACCATAAGATAGATAGATTTATTTATTTGCCTGATATATGGTATTTACAGATTTATACACACACACACAATAGTTCTTCATAGTCTGCCGACTAAATTCGGCATGCAAATTTTGTGATAATAATGATGATTCTAATTTTATAACTTTAAACAAAATAATTAAATAGCAATGTCAAAAAAAGTACTAAATAAAAAATTGCCTACATATTAAATTACAACTGTCAAAGAAAAATAATAAAATTACAAATGTCAAAGAAAAATAATAAAATTACAAATGTCAAAGAAAAATAATTAAAATTACAAATATCAAAAGAAATTATACAAGTCAAAGAAAAATAATAAAATTACAAATTGTCACATTTGATTTTCATGTTATGCAAATTTCCCATTTGTCCTAAAATCCTGAAATTCCCTAACAGTGTAAAAACAGTTTTCGATGAGCCATTCCCTGAGATGCTTTTGAATTAAGCTAGTTCGCAGTTCTCTGATAAACTTCGGTATATTATTAAATATGTTTATTGCCATTCGATTACTGTTTTTACGGCAGTATGCTGTCCTACATCTTGGAGTGTAAAGGATAATAAGGAAATTTACATTTCCACTTCAGCTTTGTTTTTTGGAACAATAAAAATTATCATTTTAATACCCGCTTGGATATCGGACAATATTCCACGGGAAAATTGTATCGGGACAAAAGTAGTCTTTGTCACTCCTTATAACAGACATTGTAGATGCGAGGTCAATTGGTTACCTCTAGAGAAAAAGCACAGAAATATATCGTTGAAAAGGTGGTAATTTGGTCATGTTTTAATAGATAAATTTATTACATTAATAAATAACTATAAGACACATCTCTGCCTATCATAACATATGCGAATTTTTTACAAAAATTAAACATCAAAAGAGTTATCGCGAGATTCCGAAATGTGGTTAACAAGTACGAGCTGACCTCGAGACCCCGACATAGTTGGGAAAAGGCTAAAGTTAAAAGGGTTATCTTTCTGAGCATTTCATAAAAGGATTATGTAAAAGATATGTGTAATGGACGTGTATATTATCTTAGTAGTCGAGGGTCTGACAAAACTTGGATATTTTATGATAGTATTACATGTGTGTACCGTGTGGTGCCGGACGTAAAGAATAACACCACCCCATTTCTTCCCGTGGGTGTCGTAAAAGGCGACTAAGGGACTTCCTAGAGAATGGGCAGCAGCGTTCTCTATGCATTTTACCACCATACTGCGATCGCCAACCCGCCTGCCAAGCGTGGCGATTATGGCAAAGCCCCCCAAATTGGGGGAGGCCTAAGTCCAGCAGTGGACGTCTTACGGCTGAAATGATGATGATGATGATTACATGTGTACATACATACAATTAATAGAAATTGAAGTGTCGAAAACTTGGTCGCTCAAAATGGTCCCTCATAAGAATACTGAAAGTCACCCAAAGGGCAATAGAGAGGGCTATGCTTGGAGTTTCCCTACGCGATTGAATCAGAAATGAAGATAACCAGAAAAAAAAAACAGAAATAAAATGATAATCAGAAATGATTTGGTAGGGGAACCTAGGTAACTGACATAGCCCGAAGAATTGCCAAACTTAAGTGGCAGTGAGCAGGGCACATTGGTCGGAGAATAGATGGTCGATGAGGCCGGAAGATTCTGGAGTGAAGACTGCGTACTGGAAGACGTTGCGTTGGAAGGCGTCCCACAAGATGGACCGAGGATCTAGTGAAGGCTGCAGGAATCCGCTGGATGCGAGAAGCGTAGAATAAGTCAAAGTGGCGGTGCTTGGGGGAGACCTATGTCCATCAGTGGAGATCTTTCGGCTGAAATAATGATGATGAAGTGTCTGTTTGTATTATAATCCAAACTAACCGCTTTTTACTAAATGCTTAAAAGTATATACGCTATTTATAACAAACAAAGATTTTTTAAATCATATGTCTGCCTGCCTATCTATTTAGGTATTCAGGCTTATCTCAGGCTAAACGTCTGGACTGAATTTAGCGGGCTTTTCACTCGAAGATCGCTGATGTTTATAAAAACTAACATAGGTCACTTTTTGTCTCGGTAAAAAATTCCCGTGGGTTAATTTCCGACGTTCACGCGGGAGAAACCGTGGACACAGCTAATAAAAAATAGTAACGTACCGTGTGATGTATGTGTTAGTTAATAATTAGTTTATAGTGGGTATAAAATGAAATGTTTATTTATGTGAGTATATCTCTATCTTATTAAGACACTTTTACACGTCAATATTTTAAAAACTAGTTGGCACTGGCATTTCCTAGCCGAGTGTTCCCTGAGAAAAATCACCGAAACGAACTCATAGGTTAAGTCCAAACATTATAATATTAAAATTGTATGTAAATCTAACAATACAAGACCATGTCTGGAAGAGGTTTTGAAGAAAGAGCCATTGCAGCTTTGATCTGACATGTTGTAGCTTTGGTAGGACTCCAAATTATAATTTTGTTCTCCGTTAGTCTGCCAGTCTATGATTATACGCTGTGCTATCAAGTCGTTGTCTTTCATTCCACTCCAGCTACCCAAGTACCTTAATATTCTTCAAAAAGAGTAGGAGAAGATTAAAGAATCTATGCATATGTTCATCATCATCATAATATTTTCAGCCAAAACCCGTCCCCTGCTGGATGTGGGCCTCGCCCAATTTCGGGTTCGCCATAATCGCCACGCTTGCCTACAAAGAGTTGGCGATTGCAGTATGGTGGTAAAATATATACATAGCTCTGCTGCCCATTCTCTAGTAAGTCCCTTAGTCGACTCTTACGACACCCACGGTAAGAAATGGAATGATGCTATTCTTTACGTCCGGCACCACAGGAACTATGCATATGTTGCGTTAATGAAAATATAGGAATGCTAAGAAGGCGACTAATAGAAAACTTGATAAACTAAAAATAGTTTAAAAAAACTAAAAAACACGCTTCCATTGAAAACCAAACTAAAAAGTAGAAAATAATGGAAACAAAGCGTGGGGTGCTTTTTAAGGTATTTTTTTATTGATATCAGGCACCCCACGCTTTGTTTCCATTATTTTCTACTTTTTAGTTTGGTTTTCTATGGAAGGGTGTTTTTTAGTTTTTATTTATTTTATATTTTTTAGGGTGTTTCGAATTTTGAGACGTATGTCAGCGTAGTTTTCGAAGACAGTTTTTTTGCTGTCCTCGTAACCCTGGTAAGGATACAAACACAAACAAACTTAAGAAATTATAGTATTGTCATCGGTCCTCGATAAGTCTACAGAGTTTAAATGAAATCTGGTCGTTTAAAGTTAGTCAAAATTGCGCTATAAGGAGTCGGTTACAAACCAACATACAAATATACAAGTGAAGCTAATATAAAGCGTGTAAAAACAGAAATTCTTACAATTTTCTAAGAAACACGTGACAGCCGTTTCAGCGAAAAAACAAGACCAAACCAATCCCAAAGTCTGAGTAATAAAGTTGTGGCTTAAGTAGCCATTTATTAAACTTTATATAAGTTAACACGCCCGCAGCTTCTGCCACGTTTAATGTTCTAAATATCTATGAAATATTCAGTTATAATGAAACGAAGTCAGTTTTTAGGGTTCCGTTGCCAAATGGAAAAAAACGGAACCCTTATAGATTCGTCATGTCTGTCTGTCTGTCCGTCCGTATGTCACAGCCACTTTTTCCTGAAACTATAAGAGCTATGCTGTTGAAACTTGGTAAGTTGATGTATTCTGAGAACTGCATTAAGATTTTCACACAAAAATTGAAAAAAAAAGCAATAAATTTTGGGGTTCCCCATACTTAGAACTGACACTAAAAAAAAATTTTCATCATACCTATACGTGTGGGGTATATGGGGATTTATGGATAGGTCTTCAAAAATGATATTGAGGTTTCTAATGTCATTCTTTTCTAAACTAGTTTGCGCGAGAGACACTTCCAAAGTGGTAAAATGTTCCCCCCCCCCCCTGTAACTTTTAAAATAAGAGAATGATAAAACTAAAAAAATATATGATGGACATTACCATGTAAACTTCCACCGAAATTTGGTTTGAACGAGATCTAGTAAGTAGTTTTTTTTTTAATACGTCATATAAATCGTAAACCGCAATTTACCTTTCATTCAATTAACTCAAATATAAAAATTAAAAAAAAAAACATTTAATTTCATAAACATAAACCTTATGCATAAATCGTGAATACCTACAGGTTTGTATGGAACCCTCGGTGCGCGAGTCCGACTCGCACTTGGCCGGTTTTTTGTGTTTGTATTTTGATGTGGTTTTCATCTACTATTTTTTGTTTATTATTTATTCCGAAGGGACTTGGGAACCGCACGAGTCGATTGATCAGGGTAAGTTACGCTTGCCGAAGTTATTCTGTGGCTGGGTGACTATCTTTTCACACCAAAACCCCACGTGTCTTGGAAAGTACCATAAGCCGTTGGTCCCGGCTGTCTTTCGTGTATCTTTGAAAGTCGCTAAGGGTCATCAGAAACTCGAAAGTCTGACATACTGTCTTACAAAAGAATATACGGAGTTACTAGGTTGTAGAGGTTAGATAAGCAGACGATGCATGTAAATTACTGATATTCAGTTGCATCTGGTAAGACTAGAAGTTGACCCCAAAACAGTTGGGAAAAAGCTAGGCAGATCGATTTATTTTAGCATTTTGATTTCGGAATATTTATGTGTAATACATTAATGTTAGTTCACAAATGTGGCGTTCCGCGCATAAAGGTACCAGATGTCGGCATTTAGTTTCCGAGTTATTTGCGTTTTTGTAAAATCTGGTGAAAATATGGCATTTTGTGATTTTTACTGCTTATTGTTTTACAACAAATTTCCTACAATTTCATACAATTAACATCTATAGACAACATTTCTACGCACATTTTTTTTAAAGGAAATGTGTAATAAAAATGTTCCAGATGTCGGTAGGTCGATATTTTCATAATGATTATATTGAGTTTTTGAATTTTAATACTAATTGTATATTGGCAGTACAGTATCGGTTATGTTAGTGATACATTGATGCTCAAAATAAGTTGGGATCTATGTGGAAAATCTATGTAACAAACGAGTAGAACATTGTTTTTTTGTAACCCTAACTTTCAAACTCCATTTTCTCGAAACTAGTTTTTTCAGAATTTCAACTTTGGTTGTCTGTTACAAAAAAAGTATTAGGATTTTTTTTTATAATCAGCGTAATAAAGCGACTCTTCTAGATTCTACATCCGGCCTAAACTCAATACCTCCCTACTGGTACCTTTATGCGCGGAACGCCACAAATCACGATGTTTTAAAGACCAAAAAAAACGTGCCATGGAGGCTGTTTATTTTAAGGCATAAGATATTTCATCATCATCATTTCAGCCGTAAGACGTCCACTGCTGGACTTAGGCCTCCCCCAATTTGGGGGGCTTTGCCATAATCGCCACGCTTGGCAGGCGGGTTGGCGATCGCAGTATGGTGGTAAAATGCATAGAGGACGCTGCTGCCCATTCTCTAGTAAGTCCCTTAGTCGCCTTTTACGACACCCACGGGAAGAAATGGGGTGGTGTTATTCTTTACGTCCGGCACCACACGGTACCATAAGATATTTAGCATTACCATAATCAGCCTATATTGTTCCCACTGCTGGGACACTGGCCTCCTCTCCGTGAGAGGAAGTGGGCCGTAACCTACCACACAGGCCCAGTACGGGTTGGCGGATGTCTTTAAATATTAAGTTCTATGACACACCTGTTACCTCACGATGTTTTACTTTACCGTTTTGATAGCAGTCGTTATGAAATCTATACTATCTGACTGGCCTGTTAGTCTAGTGGTCAGTGACCCTGACTGCTAAGACTGAGGTCGTGGGTTCGATTCCCACCCAGGACAAATCTTTGTGTGATGAGCACGATCATTTGTTCTGTGTCTGGGTGTAATTTATCTATAATATGTATGTACCTATTTAGAAATATATAAGTATGTTTATCAGTTGTCTGGTTACCATAGTACAGGCTCTGCCTAGTTTGGGATCAGATAACGGTGTGTTGGTTGTCCTAAGATATTTATTTATTTACTATCTATACTATATAATATTATAAAGCTGAAAAGTTTGTTTGTTTGTTTGGTCGAACGCGCTAATCTCAGAAACTACTGGTCCAAAATGAAAAAATCTTTTCGTGTTGGGTAGATTGAGGAAAGCTATAGATTATATAAAATAACGCTACGATCAAAAGGAGTGGAGCAGCAACGAAAAATGGTCGAAACTGTCAGGCAATTCGATGCGATGGGAAGATCAGGGGAGCAAAAATTTGACGCGGACGAAGTCGCGGGCAGAAGATAGTAATTTACATAAAGTAATGTACCTGCTTGGGTTCGAACCTATGAGTTACAACTCGTAAACCGCTGCCATTATTACTGGACCATCACTGCTGAAGAAATACGTATAAACTAATATTTTAAGGGCTCGTGGCTAAAGAATAATAGCCGCACGAGTCGATCAATTAAAGTGCGCCTGCCAAGGTGCTGTCAATTCCGGAATGTCTGACAACCTAGCTTACCTAGCAAGTTGAGGTCTGATAGAAAGACTACATGTAAAATTCTAGACTTCCATTGTTTGCGATTAAACTGTAAACCAACCCCGATATTCTTGGAAAACGGCTGAGACTCAATCAATATATACGTACATTGCTTCGAAATGCAAACTGTTTCTCTTTGTGAATTAGCGATAATTTTCTTTTAAAATAAATGAGTTCGGTTTCGAATTTAGATTATTTTATATTTTGTGAATGTAAGAACGTTGTAGGTTTCGTGGACTGTAAACAATTATGTATTCTATTAAGTACCTGGTACTTGTTGACAGGCCTACACCGTCCTCCCATACCTATTAACACTGTAATTTGAAACCATTGTAAAAGACAAAGGTTATTATTTCTAAAAGAGTAACCATGGAGTTTGTTGCCGACTCTTCTCCATAGGAATCAACAAATTGGTACCTAGTTTCTGACGCCCATGTTAGTTTATGTGAAATAAAAATATTTTGATTTCATTTGATTTGAATTGTGTCCTCACTTGAATGAGGCTTAGAGTGAACGTTCTAGAATAGCATGATAGATTCTATTCTGAAATTCTTTGTGTACTTTGACTATTACTTTCTCGAAACTGTTCTCAGAAGCCAGAGCTTGAGTTTCGATTAACTGTGGACCGCCTAAAACAATAGTAGTTTGTTGGTTCTGGTTATAATTTGTTCCAACTAGAACTAGTAAAATAATGTGTACTTAAATAAGAAGTATTATTATTTTCAATCAAAATAATTATTTACAAATGTGAATAATGAAATAGACATAAATAATAACTACAAAATTTAAAAATTACTTCTGTACAGTTTACCGATTTCTTTGCTTGTATAATGATCTCAGTAGTTTTAACTAAATATGTAGATTTTTATGAAGAAGTAGAATATTTAGATAAATTATTTGTAACACAATACGTATTTAAAGTGCATAAAGCAACAATTTTCAGAGAAATCACATTTTCCTTAACCAATATTCCTAAAACCATTTTATTTTCATTTATTATCGAAAAACAACATACGACAAATATGTCAAATTCCTGCGAAAGTTATTTCAGGAAACATTTCAGCTAAACTCAGAAAGAAAAACGGATAAAAACGGATCACACACACCTTTTATCTAAAAAAACAAAACGGGAAAATATCCATAGACAGTGGGGCTCAACGACCTTGAAAAAGCTTACCTTTGTCTCGTAACTTTGAAAAAAAAAAACTACACTTGCCACTCACTCACGAACGAGGTGTAAGTCTATTTTTTTATTATTATTAGTTATGGTACGTTTGTAAATTGTATGTTATTTTATGCTTTTAGTAGCGGGCAGGGATGCGACCGCTCGCGTCGCGCTCGCCAAATCGACTGAGTCAGTAAGGGTTTGTGGAGTTTATGTATACTCGGGAGTGTAGGTATGTTTGGACCGTCGACTGTGAAAGTGAGGTAAGAGTTAAAATTCGTTTTTCAGTTTTAAAGGGGAAATACAATATGGAGAGTTAAATGGGTATTGGGGAATATATTCTACGGTGGTTGAGTATTAACCTCAGGTTGATAAGGGTTGTTATTTTTATGCCTTTATAAAGAATGGAATGTATTAGGATACTTTTTATTTTTATCTTCATTTACATTCATCATCATCATTTCAGCCGTAAGACGTCCACTGCTGGACTTTGGCCTCCCCCAATTTGGGGGGCTTTGCCATAATCGCCACGCTTGGCAGGCGGGTTGGCGATCGCAGTATGGTGGTAAAACTCATAGAGAACGCTGCTGCCCATTCTCTAGTACATCATCATTTACATTACAGATATTAAATGTAGTTTTTTTTTATATAAGGTAATACAATGGCTTCATCATCATCATTTCAGCCGTAAGACGTCCACTGCTGGACAAAGGCCTCCCCCAAGCACGGCCACTTCGACCTGTTTTATGCTTCTCGCATCCAACGTATTCCCGCGGCCTTCACCAGGTCATCGGGCCATCCTGTGGGAGGCCTTCCAACGCTCCGTTTTCCAGTACGCTTATATAATGGGTATACAATGGCTTACTATTACGTTATTTTAAGAATTCAGAGATGTAAGTTATGTATTTTTTGCAGTGTTTAATTTATGTATTGTTATAAATGTTTGTGATGTACGATAAACTAAATAAATATACATACCGGCATAGTCTTAACACGTGTTTGTCTAATATGCTTTGTTAACAAAATAACTTTTTAACGTGTTCTAGGATGCGAGCAGCACGCGAAGGACCAAAGTGGTGGTGCTTGGGGGAGGCTTGGATAATCAAATCAAATCAAATTTATTTCGGATTAAAAGATCCATAGGTGTTAGTAACAATAAACTTAGCCTTATATTAGTAGTACCATACCTATTAGTAGTGTATCGTATGGTGCCGGACGTAAAGAATAACACCACCCCATTTCTTCCCGTGGGTGTCGTAAAAGGCGACTAAAGGACTTACTAGAGAATGGGCAGCAGCGTTCTCTATGCATTTTACCACCATACTGCGATTGCCAAGCAGCCTGCCTGGCGTGGCGATTATGACTAAGCCCCCCAAATTGAGGGAGGCCTTAGTCCAGCAGTGGACGTCTTATGGCTGAAATGATGATGAATATTAGTAGTTACAATTTATTAAATTAATTTAAGCATGCGCCGAACTGAGCGCCCTTTGCATGAACACTCATCCACTGCTTCAACAGTGGAGACTCCCACTTGTTTGCCATCGTATCGAGGATGCCGTTTGCGGTGCCCCGCACGCGTCTCAGCAGCGAAGCGCTTCGCTTACGAATGATTGCATAGAAGCAATCAGTGTGCGCCTCAGCAAACATAGTCGACGCGCTACAAAAACGAGGCAGCCCAAACAACACCATAAACGCGTTGTTATATTGTACACGCAGAGTCCCGTACACACGCTGCGTGTAGTTGACCCATAAACTACACGTCTAGAAGGACTGGCAATACGCTTTAAAAAGCGTCAGTTTAATTTGCTTACTACTATAATGAATAGTTCTATATCGAAACCTTTTTTTGTTCGGGAAAGCAGCTCGCAGGTAGACCACCTAAAAGATTATCGGTTGCTTGACAGAACCTACCGGTGGCTGCCTCACTAAATTAAAGTTTCCAGCCAGAGCTTATTTAAAGATAAATACTAACAATAACAGAACATTTTAACGTTCTTGGTATTGTAGCCTATAAATTGACAGCATCTGAACCCGAAATGATGAACAAGGCGTTGTGTTCGTGTGTCAGGTGTCTTTACACTGGTATACCATCAATCTACCCAGCCTTTAACCAACTATTTTGGGGTCGGCTTCAAGTCCAACCAGATGCAGCTGAAAGCCAGTAATTTAAAAAGACTGCTTATCTGAATCCGCAACCCAGTTATTGTTTAATACAATACCCTTTGCAAAAGTGGCGATCTGTCCTGACAAACAATTAGATTAGAAATAATAATTAAAATTTGTAGTACCTGAAATGAATGACATTAATCTTGCTTTGCCATTGCTGAATAATTGTTCTATATTCATTACAAGCTTCTGCCCGCGACTTCGTCCGCGTTAAATTTCGTGTTCCCCCGACCCTTCCCGTCGCGTCGAATCGAATACCCGTGCGATTTTCCCCGTTTTTACAACATTTTTCATTACTGCTCCGCTCCTCTTGGTTGTAGCGTGATGTTATATAGCCTATGTTACTTGCAGATAATGTAGCTTTCTAATGGTGAAAGAACTTTTAAAATCAGTTCAGTAGTTTTTGAGTTTATCCATTACAAACAAACAAACAAACAAACATACAAATTTTTTCTCTTTATAATATTAGTGTAGATTACTGACATATCATCATTTCAGCCGTAAGACGTCCACTGCTGGACTTAGGCCTCCCCCAATTTGGGGGGATTTGCCATAATCGCCACGCTTGGCAGGCGGGTTGGCGATCGCAGTGTGGTGGTAAAATGCATAGAAAACGCTGCTGCCCATTCTCAAGTAAGTCCCTTAGTCGCCTTTTACGACACCCACAGGAAGAAATGGGGTGGTGTTATTCTTTACGTCCGGCACCACACGGTCGCACGGTCGGTACTGACATATAATTTTGACTATCTATGATTCCTCAGTTTAATTGTAATAATGTAACAGAAAATAATTATGTAAAAACAATGATTAATGCATGCTAATTTATGATGATAAGGGTAGGTGAATAATAATAATTGCAATGCTTGTAAAAGGCTGCTAAGTCATAAGTACTCATATAGGATAACACCCACATTGTACACTTAATTCGCAATAAACGTTTTTGACTTTGACTTCATTAGTCAATAAACATAAGTTTCTGGCCAGTTTGTGATGTATTTTAGATCATAGTACTGTGTGAGAGAGAAAGAAAAACGCAGTAGATAGACAGCGTTGGGTACGTTGCAGTATAAATACGGTAGGAGATTAGGAGACGTTATAATCTTCATTAAAAACAGTTGTTACACGTCCAGGCGTTTATTATCCCGCAAATTTATATATGGCTATAACAATGTAACTAATCCATAGAATTTTCATAAATTGATTGCATAATCGCGACGGTGACATGGTGTTACAAATTTATAAAAAAAAACTGTGTTTACATGGTTTTTTTTAGGTGTCAAACAAAACTGTTATTACTTTGGTATGCACTGTCATACTGACGCTAACGGTACAATTCCAACTCAAAACACAAACATACTCAACGTAAACACATAACCATCCACTTTTCAATCACAATCGGGTAACCAAAAAAATTGAAAATCGAACTTAGGCCACTTTCGCTCCCGAAGCTAACGCGTCCCTACAACTATATATATGTACATATATTCGTTGTTATACTTAAACCGTCTGTTTTAAGTTAAGCTTGACTATGCCATCCGTACGTACGTAGACTTGGTAATTTAGCTTTAGCTGTGAAGCTTATAAAGGACTTCTGGGTAAGTAGAAACAACCTCATATTTTGATCGTTCAGGTTAAGCTACTCTTAGCGCGGTCGGTCTGTGGATGGGTGACCAAGACCGCTCCGTGCCTCAGAAAACAAGTTCAGCTGTTGGTTTCGACTGTCTTCCGTAGATCTGCGTCAGTCGTTCCGCGTCGCCCAAAGCCCGAAAGATTGACAACCAGTATTATTTCACCCAGTAACTGGGTTGTGAAAGTCAAGTTGTTACATGTAAAATACTGATATTCAGGTGCGCCGAGTTAGACTGGAAGCCGACCCTATTATAATGTTGACACAGTGATTAATAATTTAATAAGTACTTTGGAAACGAAAGATTCGAATTCATGCCATAATAACTCTATTAAAAATCGTATGTGGTTCCGTTTCGTGACTAAATTAAGATCATTGTTAATTATGAAGAATTTTACTGACCCAAATATTAAGAATATATAAAACGAGATAAATATTTAAAAAAAAATAGAAACCCTAGCGATTATTTATTTCACTGATAAGTATTTTAGTTAATCTGTGGACAGCGTTGTGGGCTGCAATATTGTCTACCATAAATTAAAAGTTAAAAATAAAAACTTTTTACAAAAAAATAACAACCGACTTCCTTAAAAAAAAAACACTACAAAGTGAAAAATAACTTTAATTTCGGAAGTCGGTGGCAAAAAAACTTTAAATACAGATCCTAACACATTCGAAATTAAAGTAATTTTTCACTTTGTAGTGTTTTTTTTAGGAAGTCGGTTGTTATTTTTTGGCTTATGTTTAACTTACCAGCAGATATAGTAACATATAACAGACAAAAAGAGTAAATGATCACCAAAATTAAACCTGCATTTAATGTAAAATTAGAACCAAAGTTTTAACATCTCGATATTCTATTTAAGCAAAATGACTCCAAATAAATCATTGTTAATCCAAAAGTAGTAAATGATCACCAAAATTAAACCAGCATTTCAATGTAAAACTATCACCAAAGTTTTTACATCTTGCTATCCTATTTAAGCAAACTGACTCCAAAAAAATCATTGTTAACCCAAAAATAGTTAATGAACACCAAATTATTAAGAGTGTACTACGTGAGCTCGACAAATGGATGTGCGAATAACGCTTGTGCGACAAAACTGTACTGCAACTCACCATAGTTCGAATGCACGCTTGTGCGACACACTGAATCTAGTCGTTTCAAGGAGGTCACAGTTTTAACCTAACCTAACCTAGTGAGCTTGAGTGTGTCGCACAAGTGTTATTCGCACATTCATTTGTCGAGCTCACGTAGTACACCCAATTATTAAGATTTGGTGATCATTTACTACATTTGGTGTTCGAATACATTTTGAAGTGCAGTCGTGACTATATACTATAGCTAGTACTATTGTAATTTTAGACTTTATTTTTCTGGTGTCAAGTATATATTTTTGGTAAAAGAACTAAGGGTATCAAAGCATTTTATTGTGGTCATTATATTTAATCCCTTATTTTTTTATTTAACCGGACACAAATACAGACTGCGGGCTACTACTGATAACTTTTATAATGAAAAACGAAATAACACCTTTACCTTTTTTTGGGGTGGCCATCAAATGACTTCTCCCGCTCTGGGTGGAGTGGAAGGTCGTGTCAGACTTTTACTGACTAAAACCCACCCATGTTCCTTCAATTTTCCTACATGCCAGGGCCACGATTACTCTTGACCCCACCCAGCGAATTGAACCTTGAACCTCTCCCTCAGAAGCCACTCTTCCGTCTCTTCGTCCACCGCTACATTTAACAGCATTTTTATACCATCATATAACCATCAAGATTTTTATCGAATATTTTATTCACCAGCGATTTAAAAGTCAACCCGAGCCGTATAAGCGTCACACTCTTAAATGGTAATGGTGGCATTTTATCGGCATATAAATTTTATATTCATTATGGCCGATAATAATCGATAAAAGAGTCAGCAGATTTTTATTGGTAACGCTCATCTTGACCAGAAGCGTTAGTCTTACCAGGAGAGGTCAGATAGGCAGTCGGAATGTGCAAGGTGCCTGTTTGTAATAGATGTTTGTAATAAATTTTCGTTTATATATCTATACTAATATTATAAAGCTGAAGAGTTTGTTTTTTTGTTTGTTTGAACGCGCTAATCTCAAGAAATACTGGTCAGAATTGAGAAAATATTTTTGTGTTGAGTAGCCTATTTATCGAGGAAGGCTATAGGTTATATAACATCACGCTACAACTAACAGAAGCGGAGCAGTATTGAAAAATGTTGCGAAAACGGGGCAAATCGGATGGGTAGGCGATTCGACGCGACGGGAAGGGTCGCGGGCAGAAGCTAGTTTAGGGATAAATTTAAACCTACAGGCTCAGCGGTGCGAGCTGGCTCGAGGAAAGGTCGGGGCGGATGAAACAAGCTCAGAGCACACAGTCTCTTTTAAAGTCTAAACATAATCTTCATGATCATGGTCACATCATGTGAAGACTTTGAAGATTGGTGTCTAATATGCTACAACTAACAGAAGCGGATCAGTATTGAAAAATGTTGCGAAAACGGGGCAAATCGGACGGGTAGGCGATTCGACGCGACAGGAAGGGTCGGGGAATCAAGAAATTTAACGCGGACGAAGTCGCGGGCAGAAGCTAGTCTACCATATGGTGCCGGATGCAAAGAAAAACATGATCACATTTCTTCCCGTGGGTGTCGTAAAAGGCGAATAAGGGACTTACTAGAGAACGGGTAGCAGCGTTCTCTTTGCATTTTACCTGCGTACTGCGATCGCCAACCCGCCTGCCAAGCGTGGCGATTTTAGCAATCTCCCCCCAATTAGGGGAGGCCTATATCCAGCAGTGGACGTCTTTCAGCTGAAATAATGATGACGAAGATGAGTATTTTAGTCTTAAAACTACACAGGCAAGTCTCTTCTTAATTAAAATCACTAATTGACTAAAGATTAAAAACCCTTTAGTGAAAAACAAAGCGACAGCTACCTAACAGAATTATGTTAATACATTGTGTCTGTACGGATATTGCAAGATAATTAAATTTTGAGCCGGCTGCTAGAATATTGGATGTTCATACGAAATGAGATTTTCAATCTTTTTCGTGTTTTAATACAAAAGAGATCCTCTATCACGAGGAGGGCGGGGTTCCTTCTCATGTTTGTATACGTAAATTAATGTTATTGGAGTTCGTAGATAAATTATAGCTGCAGGTTAAGCTACGCTTGCCGCGGTCGATTCGTGGATGGGTGACCATCCTTGCCAAATCTGAGAGTTCCGAGACGAAGGTACGTTAAGCCGTTGGTCTGGGCTATTGTTTGTAGAACTCTGACAATTCGTTACGGGTCGTCAGAAGCAAGGAAGTGTGACAACCAGTCTTACCAAGGATATTGTATTTCTCAGTTACTGGGTCATGGAGGTCAGATAAGTAGTCATTCTGTGTAAAATACTAGGTCCGATAGGACCTCTAAAACCCAGAAAGGGTAACACGAAACCCCTTTATTGTCGGACTTTTTGGTCTTCTGATTACCCGTCGGATGAAAGCCAGGAACAATGGCATAACGTACTTTCCGAAGTACGGAAGTCTCAGTACTGTAGAGGTTTTTTGCTTGAGACAACCTTACAGTTGTATAGGCTAGCTATAACCAATTAAATTTCCCGGTGTTAATAAGCTTTAACAACATTAGTTTCTCATGTCACTAGAATAAGTAACTAAGCTAAAAAACTAAATTATAATCTAAATTAACTAATACTATTTACAAATTAAAATATAGCGTCGAAAAATTCATTCGCATCGCTGTTGACTCGTAATGTACCCAAGAGACTGGCGGTATTACCACGTTGTATGCCAATGCTTAGCCTCTGGCCAAGGTAAAACCAGCCCTTGGGTCACGGTAAGTGGCTAGCTATAATAACTTAAATACATTCGAACTGTCAAAATAATTTAGAATACTAATGGAGAAAAAATAAGAAAATGCAGATCGGGCTATCAAGCCGAAGAAGGCACTGATAAAAATTAAATTTGTACAACGATTTCTAGGAATAATTAGCTACATTCCTCCAAAAGAGTGTTTTATTATTAGACGCCGATACCTTAATTCCAAGACAGACGTAGAGTTGAAATACCTCCGAAAACTTGGACCGAAAACCTTGTGAAGGCCGCAGAAATCCACTGCATACGGGAAGCACAAAACCGGTCGAAGTGGTGGAGCTTGGGGGAGGCCTAGCAGTGGACGTCTTTCCACTGAAATGATGGTGACCTTCATTCCGATCCAGCCCGTACCTTGCTGCCCTCTACCAGCGATGCCCTAAGCCGAGGTCCGTACCCCACAGGGGGTGCCCTTAGCGAGTAGTCGCTGTAGTTTTTACTTTTCAAACCCTGCCTGGAGAGCTTAATTTATTCAGGTAGCCACAGGCATGTCCGGTTAAGCAGCAGACAACCTCGAAATTTTATTCCCAAAAAACCGGCCAAGTTCGCACTTGGCCGGTTAGATACACGAAAGATAGCCGGGACCAACGGCTTATGGTACTTTCCAAGACACGTAGGGGTCTTGGTGTGAAAAGATAGTCACCCAGCCACAGAATAACTTCGGCAAGCGTAACTTACCCTGATCAATCGAATCGTGCGGTTCCCAAGTCCCTTCGGAATAAATAATAAACAAAAACCGGCCAAGTGCGAGTCGGACTCTCGCACCGAGGGTTCCGTACAAACCTGTAGGTATTCACGGTTTATGCATAAGGTTTATGTTTATGAAATTAAATGTTTCGTTTTTTTTTAATTTTTATATTTGAGTTGATTGAATGAAAGGTAAATTGCGGCTTACGATTAATGACGTATTAGAAAAAACTACTTACTAGATCTCGTTCAAACCAATTTTCGGTGGAAGTTTACATGATATTTTTTTTTGTTTTATCATTCTCTTATTTTAGAAGTTACAAGGGGGGGGGGGACACATTTTACCACTTTGGAAGTGTCTCACGCGCAAACCATTCAGTTTGGAAAAAAGTTATATTAATAACCTCAATATCATTTTTAAAGAAGCTATCCATAGGATTACCCCACACGTATGGGTTTGATGTTTTTTTTTTTGAGTTTCAGTTCTAAGTATGGGGAACCCCAAAATTTACTGTTTTTTTTTTCTTATTTTTTTGTGAGAATCTTATTGCGGTTTACAGAATACATCTACGTACCAAGTTTCAACAGCATAGCTCTTATAGTTTCGGAAAAAAGTGGCTGTGACATACACGGACAGACAGACAGACATGACGAATCTATGAGGGTTCCGTTTTTTGCCATTTGGCAACGGAATCCTAAAAAAGCACCTTCTGTGGTTTCACAGAACGTAATGGATGGTCACTTATCTACGTACCGATGTTGTCGTCGATCGTTAAAAATGTATATACGCGGATACGGATCCGAATACGGATATTTGTTGTCAAGATCCGCGAATACGCATATGGATCTTAACTTTCTTCCTCAATCGGTGTCGATGCGCGTGACGATGAACAATAGTTGACGCCACTAAGCGGCCTCTACTATTGTTCCAAGGTCACGCATTGACGCTTTTCTTGACAAGACATGTTTCGACTTGAATTGCGCCGGTGTTTATTTTCTTTTGTTTATAGTTTAGTCACTAAATATTTGTTTTAAGAAATCAAAATAATCTGAACGGAATTTAATAGTTTTTCATTGCCGTATATAATTTCATTTATGTGTTGAAAATTAATAAGGTAAAAGATCCGTAAAAGGTCCACCAAAAAGTAACGGATACGGATACGGATCTTTCATCTCCCTCGGATATTCGCGGATATGGATACGGATATTCGGCACATCACTAGTACGTACTGACCGTATTGACCATAGTTTTGATCAACCCGTGCGGCTATCATTTGCCATAGAGACATCATCATCTCCCTAGCCTTTTCCCAGCTATATTGGGGTCGGCTTCCAGTCTAACCGGATGCAGCTGAGTACCAGTATTTTACATGGAGCGACTGCCTGTCTGACCTCCACAACCCAGTTACTGGGTAATACGATACCCCTTGGTTGTCAGACTTTCGGGCTTCTGACGACCCATAACGGCTGTCTAAGATGCCTCGGTGAGCACGTTAAGCCGTTGGTCCCGGCTGTCTTTCATAGATCTTAGACAGCCGGGACCAACGGCTTAACGTGCTCACCGAGGCACGGAAGGATCTTGAATGCGTTGACCGCATTGAAAACATCCAAAGACGGTTCATAAAATATCTCTGCTTTCATCAAAAGATTTTCCATATCAGTCAACCGATTATCTTGGGCTCTGCAAGAGGTATCATCTGATCCGGTAGATCGACGTAAAATTGCTGACTCTTTATGTCCTTTTGAAGTCCTCAATAACAAATGTTGATAACCCTGAGTTATTGTCAAAATTTTATTTTAATGTTAAGCATACATCTTCGAATTATAGGCAGAACAGTTATATTGTGCGAGCAAGCAGCTACTTCAATGATATGTGCAAGGAATATGATTTTAATCCATAATTTGATTTTTAACCGACGAAAAAAAACGGAGGTTTTTTTTTATGTATGACCATGCATAACTTTTTACATAGTCGTTCGATTGTGATAATTCTTTTTCATTGGAAAGGGTATACTCCGAGGGTGGTTCCATATAAATTTGGAAAACAAAATCAAACCCTAAGGGTCAGAAAACAGGGGATGATTGATTGTTCACTCACTGATTGTAATGTTTAACCACGCATAACTTTATACAGAGTAGTCTGATTTTGATAATTCTTTTTTTATTAGATAGTGTAGGCGAAGCCCAATAAAACAAGCTATAGTTAATGTTATTCTTTCATTGTTGTTGTGGGCAAAGCCCAATGAAACTAGCTATCCATTGACACCAATATTTCCACTCTAATGTAAAAGGTAACTAAGTTATAGCCCATGTAAAATACCTAAATAAATACCTAAATGTTCTTTCGTAACCAGTAATAGATATCTAAGACAATACTGACTTGTATACCATAGAATATTAGTAATAACAATGTATTGACTTATGTTTTAGCCTGTTGAATGCAAAATAGCTTGTAGGAACAACCTGTTAGAATCTAATTAGACTGTAATGCCGATGTCATTGTTTACTTAAGACTAATTACCGTTTGGATACTTTAATTGTAAATGCCTAACCATTAAACGTGTAGTTCAGTAATCATGGTGCAAGAATGTATGCTCCAATAGGACGACGTCTATTTGTTAATCCAATAAGAAACTAGGAGCCTTGAACTTCCTTACACGTGTTTTAGAATTCTCGACAGGTCGAGACCTGCTCCTTTGGGAAAGTCCATTTTTATCAGTTGTAATTGGCGGAGCGCCCGGGAAGTAAGGAAGTGCGTAGGACACTTGCACTATGCGGTAAAACCTATATAAGGGCCGAGTGCCTATTTTTAGTTTAGTCTTTATACATTTTTACACGAATCATCAAGTTAACACGTAGTGTTTGTGAAGTAAGTGGCTACGCTGTCCACTGCTTAGTCGCGATGTACCCTATAACTAGTTAGCCAGTCTTCAGTAATGTGTAGCTAGGATTTAATTGTGTGTACTACTTATTCTGACTGTATTTTATATTGTGTGCTGTGTATCTACTGTTTCTTATAACCATTTTATGTGTGTGATTTCTCTGTAATTTTCTTTATCATTTCTGTGTACAAATATAAGCAAAGATTGCGACATTCTGACTGGTTTAATTTCACTCTTTCGTCAAGGGAACACCGTCACCCCCGCCTACAACACCTGACTCCCGTTTTAATAACATTTTGGTCCTTCCGAGCCGGATCAGGTTCAATTAGAATAGAGTGAACCAGTCAGAATCATGAGTCACAGAAGTGAAATCACTACACGCAGCAAGCTACGAAGACTGGCAGAAGAAATGTGTACGCGACAAGCAGAGGACATCGTCTCTGACTCAGGCTTACCATCCGAGAGGGCTCCAGGTTCTCCGTCCGTAGCACCGACATGGGCATCGACGTCCGCTCGTAATATTCCGCTCACAGGTGGCCGATTAATCGACCACAGCAAATTGACGTCAGAGAGAGCGCACGGGGGGCAGGCAGCGACCAAGGGTCGCCACACCTCGCCGCGCAGCAAAATATCGTCAAGAAATAGCCACAGGAGCGTCGATTATTTACGTAAACGAATCGAGTACGAAGCGGAGCGCGAGTTAGTGCAGTTAAAAGAGAACCTGGTCAAAGACAAGGAAAACCTTGTTAAGAAAAGGATGGAGGCAGAAATAGCTGAGATGGAGGCGGCCGCTGAAAGCGATGATTCAAACTCAGATGTGTGTACGACACAGCGCGTCGAAGAGTGGGTGAAAACTACGCCCCAAGTCCCCCAATTGATTGAAGTATTGGGGACGCCGGCTGTGTCAGGCGCACCCGTTGAAAGGGCTGCCCCCCGTGAAACATCTGAGTCCCGTGATGAAACCGTAAGTAGAGTGAATCTTGTGAATAACCACCGTGGTTCGTCAGTGCCGTGTGATCTAGATCAGTCTCAAGTACCTAGGGCATCCGCGTCTGTACCGTTACCTAACATAACGGCACCAATTACGCCCAGGTACATGCCAGAAACGTCAGATGGTGTGAGGTTCCGGTTACCTAGCCGTTTTACCGCCTTTACCACTCCGGTCGCAAGTGTACCTCGAGTAGCAGCTACGCTCGAGTCGGATACACGGCGGCAGATGCAGTACGGAGCGGATGAAAGAGAAAGGCGGAGAGAATCGTCAGGGGACAGAGACCGGAAGATAGACAGACTGGCAGAGGCTATCACGAATATGGCACGACCACCGCGACCGGTACCAAGACAGGCATATGAATTGCCATATTTCAACGGTGACCCAGCCGACTGGATATCATATCGGAACATGTACTGGGACACATCACAGATGTATAATTTCAAGGCTCACGAAAACTTAGCACGACTAAAAACCTCGTTACAAGGCAACGCAAAAATATCAGTGGAGGACTTATTACGATCATCAACTGATCCGTCCGAGATAATGCGCGCGCTAGAGGATGAGTTCGGTCACCCGACCTTAGTGCTACAGTACGCCATACAAAAGGTCAGAGAATTACCTAGAGTAACGGAAAGTGGACGCGAACTAAGAAAATTCTCGTCAACTGTTAGAAATTGTGTTTCGTTACTCAAAAATATTCGGGCGGATGGTTACATAAACAATCCACAGCTGGTGAGTGACCTGCTGAGCAAGCTGACACCTGTACAACGTGCGCAATACGGTGACTTCGCAATGGGCCTGGACAACACACAGGGGGTGGACTTAAGAGTGTCTCCGAACTTGGAAATATTATCACACTTTTTAATACACTTGACACGCTCAACGTCGTACTACACTCAGGCGTGCATGTTTGAGCCCAGTCCATCAAAGCCCCCTGCCAAGCAACAGCAGAAGTACGGCGGGACCGGTCAGTCCCGACCAGCCAACGCCGCGCGCTCGGCCGCCAGCAGGCCTCCGTTGACACAACGAGTGAACACGCAGAGCGACGAGTCTACCGCTCCTGAAGAATGCGTTATATGTCAACGAAAGCACAGAATAGAAGAATGTGACCAGTTCAAGAAGCTTACCGTTCAACAGCGTTGGGACACGATAAAGGAAAAGAACACATGTTTCAAATGTCTCGTGAGTAAACATCCCAAGAGGTTCTGCCGTGCGAACAGATGTAAGAAGTGCGGGTTCGGACATCACCTGCTGTTACACGCGGATAAGCAGCCGAAAGAAAAAGAAAAAACGGCTATTCCAGCAGAAAATAAGACGGAAAGCGTCACTAATATAGGCGAGTGGCGAGCTACGGCCCTACTAAAAATCATTCCAGTGACGGTCAATAGTGATAATCAGTGTTACGCGCTACTGGACGATGGTGCGACCGTGTCACTCATCGACAGCTCACTCGCCACCGACTTAGTGGGTCCGTGGGTTCCCCTCTCGCTAAAAACCGCGGGTGGCTACGGAGTAACAGACTCAACGTCGCGAGTGGTACAAGTGCGCGTTAAAGGGCCTAACGGTCAGTGTCATAACATTACGTGTCGGACAATAGTAGACATTAAACTGCCCACGCAGACAGTGTCCACCGCAGTGATCGACGACAACGCGCACCTACGCGACTTGGGCTGCGTAGAGATGAGGGGAGCCGAACCGCTGCTGCTGCTCGGACAGGACAACTGGGAGCTGCTCGTCAGTCAGGACATCCGCCAAGGAAAATCCGGTAAGCCAGTTGCCTCACTCACTAAGTTAGGTTGGGTCATACATGGACCATTTAATAATAATAATAGTAAAGAATGTGTTAATTGCATGACCGTTTCCCTACCTGATTTGCATAATTTAGTAAAATCACAGTTTGAGCTAGAAGCAATAGGCATTTCAGATAATTTAAGGAAACATAAAGATGTCGAAAGGGCATTAGCCGTGTTAGACAGCACTAGCCATCGTACCCCCGACCAGTCACAATGGGAGGTCGGTTTGTTATGGAAACATGACAATATTCAGTTGCCTGATAATTACAATCAGGCTAGGCAACGGCTGTACGGCATTGAGAAACGTATGCGTAAGGACGCTAGTTTCGCTGAGGCATATTCAACTCAAATAAGTAGGTTAGTAGAGGAAGGTTACGCGCGCAAAGTGAACGTTAACATAGACACATCACCTATTTGGTATTTACCGCATTTCGGGGTCGTTAACCCGAACAAACCGGGCAAGCTGCGTCTAGTGTTCGACGCAGCTGCCACGTCTCACGGAACGTGTTTAAATGACAACCTACTAACCGGACCTGACTTGTTGAATTCCTTGCTCGGCATATTAATTAAGTTCAGAATAGGCCCCGTCGCATTTTCAGGGGATATCGCTGACATGTTTTTAAGGGTAAAAATTAGGGCACAAGATCAAGGCGCGCAATTATTCTTATGGAGAGGCGCGGATCACCATAAAGAACCAGATACGTACGCGATGAATTCCATGATATTTGGTGCAGCCTCGTCCCCTACTACGGCAATATATATACTCAACAAAAATGCCGATGAATTTATTGATGTTTATCCCGAAGCTGTGGAAGCCATTAAATCTAGGCACTATATGGACGACTATCTAGATAGTGCTTGGACCGAGGAGAAGGCTAACACGTTAATAGAGGAAGTGACCAGAATACATGCATCCGGTGGATTCATAATCCGGGGGTGGGTCACTAACTCATCGGAGCTAAGGGAAAAGCTGAAAATAGAAATGCCTGATAAGGTAGCCCTTGAGAAGGGAACAGGCTCAGTAGAGAGGACCCTAGGTTTAATATGGTCACCTAAAGACGACGAGTTAGGTTTTGATCTGTCATTTAAAAGACTACCGCCTGAAATCATAAATGGTAGTCTAGTGCCCACTAAGAGACAATTTCTTAGTATGATAATGTCGATTTACGACCCACTAGGTTTTCTATATCCATGTGTAATTCAATCACGCATATTAATGCAACGAATATGGAAGTCGGGAATCCAATGGGACGAGCCCTTAAAAGATAAAGACGCCAAAGTGTGGTTTAATTGGCTGCATAATTTATACCGATTAGATAATTTAAAAATACCGCGGTGGTACGGGTTAAAACTCGATAACTTAGAGTTACACGCGTTCGGGGACGCCAGCGAGCTGGCTTACGCCGCGGTAGTATACCTAGTGGGCTCTAACTCTGAAGGTAGGAGGGAAGCGGTTATGTTACTAGGGAAAGCGCGAGTAGCTCCACAAAAAGTAATATCCATTCCCAGGCTAGAGTTACAAGCAGCAGTGTTAGCCTGCCGTTTAGCAGACACCGCCCACAAAGAGCTAGGTATACGAATCGATCGAAAATTCCTGTGGACCGACAGCAAAACTGTACTAAAATGGATAAATTCCGATGCACAGGAATTTCAACGATTCGTCTCACACAGATTAGCCGAAATAGATAGGCTGTCAGACAGAGGCAACTGGCGCTGGGTACCCTCACAGGATAACCCAGCTGATAAGGCCACCAGGTTGTGCTGGCCCGATGACCACGCAGAGTGGCTCTCGGGCCCCTCGTTTCTATGTGATCCACAGGAGCTGTGGCCTGCGTGTTCCGAGGCTGAGGCGTCGGAGGCGGACCTTGAGCGCATCCAGCGGGTCCACGCCGCAGCAGCACCGATGGCGCCACTCCTAAAGTACGAGCGCTACTCATCGTGGTCACGCATTCAGCGCGTCATGGCGCGGGTGCTCATCTTCAGCGACCGATGTCGCAAACGTCGGTCGACCACAGAGCTGTGCAGTCAAGACCTAGAAGCTGCTCACAACAGCCTGTTGAGGCTGTGTCAAGAGGAAAGCTTCAACAACGAGCGGGCCACCATCTTAAAAGGCCTGCCCGTTCCCAGCAGCAGCATCAAAGCTCTCGACCCCATGATAGCCGACGACGGGTTGCTACGAGTGAGAGGGCGTCTGAGTGCCTGTGAGGTGCTCACGTTCGGCGAGCGGCACCCTATTATCCTGGAGGGCCGCCATCCTCTGACGAGAAAGCTAATCGCCCACTACCACGCGTTGGCTTTACACGCCAACCACGAGACAGTCGTCAACAATCTGCGGGAAAAATACTGGGTCACTAAAATCAGAACCTCAGTAAAGACAGTGGTTGCGAACTGCCAACTCTGTCGCGTCTGCCGAGCCAAGCCCGCGCCACCGAAGATGGGCGACCTGCCGCTCGCAAGGCTTGAACCATCAAGACGAGCCTTTGTGCGAGTGGGGGTGGACTACTTCGGCCCGATGGAGGTCGCAATCGGACGACGGCGCGAGAAGAGGTGGGGTGCCCTATTCACCTGCCTCACTACGCGCGCCGTCCACCTTGAGTTGGCCGCTTCCCTTAGCGCCGACTCCGCCATACTAGCCTTGCGGCGCCTCATAGCGCGCCGCGGGCAACCGGCGCATCTGTACTCTGACCAGGGTACCAATTTCATCGGGGCCAATACCGAGCTTCGAGCCGCCCTGAAAGATCTTAACCAAGGTCAGATAAGGGCCGAGGCCATTCACCGTGGCATCGAGTGGCACTTCAATCCCCCGGCGGCCCCACACATGGGTGGCTGCTGGGAACGCCTGGTGAGATCCGTAAAAAACGCACTTCGCAGTACGCTCAAGGAGCGTGCCCCTCGTGAGGAGGTCCTCTACACCCTCCTCACTGAAGCCGAGCTGATCATAAACAGCCGGCCACTAAGCTACGTGAACGACGACCACGACCAGCCTGTGGTCCTGACGCCGAACCATCTACTCCTGGGCACTGCGTCCGGGAGTACTCCGTTTGCATCGAGCGACGCCGGAGACATCGACTCTCGCCGGCAGTGGCGGCGCGTGAACGCGCTCGCCGACATGTTCTGGCGGCGCTGGCTGCGAGAGTACCTGCCTACGCTCCAACGTCGGGAAAAGTGGTCGAACAATGTGCCGAACGTACGTGTCAGTGATGTTGTAGTGATCCTAGACAACAATAGACCGCGAAGTGCGTGGACCAAAGGCCTCATCAAGGCTGTGTATCACGGCAACGATGGTATCGTCCGTGTAGTAGATGTTAAGACTGTAAATGGGGTCCTACGTCGACCCGTAGCGAAGATTATTGTGCTTCCCACAGACCAAGAGTTGTAAGTCGGTTGAACCCTGTTACAGGGGGTGGAATGTAGGCGAAGCCCAATAAAACAAGCTATAGTTAATGTTATTCTTTCATTGTTGTTGTGGGCAAAGCCCAATGAAACTAGCTATCCATTGACACCAATATTTCCACTCTAATGTAAAAGGTAACTAAGTTATAGCCCATGTAAAATACCTAAATAAATACCTAAATGTTCTTTCGTAACCAGTAATAGATATCTAAGACAATACTGACTTGTATACCATAGAATATTAGTAATAACAATGTATTGACTTATGTTTTAGCCTGTTGAATGCAAAATAGCTTGTAGGAACAACCTGTTAGAATCTAATTAGACTGTAATGCCGATGTCATTGTTTACTTAAGACTAATTACCGTTTGGATACTTTAATTGTAAATGCCTAACCATTAAACGTGTAGTTCAGTAATCATGGTGCAAGAATGTATGCTCCAATAGGACGACGTCTATTTGTTAATCCAATAAGAAACTAGGAGCCTTGAACTTCCTTACACGTGTTTTAGAATTCTCGACAGGTCGAGACCTGCTCCTTTGGGAAAGTCCATTTTTATCAGTTGTAATTGGCGGAGCGCCCGGGAAGTAAGGAAGTGCGTAGGACACTTGCACTATGCGGTAAAACCTATATAAGGGCCGAGTGCCTATTTTTAGTTTAGTCTTTATACATTTTTACACGAATCATCAAGTTAACACGTAGTGTTTGTGAAGTAAGTGGCTACGCTGTCCACTGCTTAGTCGCGATGTACCCTATAACTAGTTAGCCAGTCTTCAGTAATGTGTAGCTAGGATTTAATTGTGTGTACTACTTATTCTGACTGTATTTTATATTGTGTGCTGTGTATCTACTGTTTCTTATAACCATTTTATGTGTGTGATTTCTCTGTAATTTTCTATATCATTTCTGTGTACAAATATAAGCAAAGATTGCGACATTCTGACTGGTTTAATTTCACTCTTTCGTCAAGGGAACACCGTCACCCCCGCCTACAACACCTGACTCCCGTTTTAATAACAGATAGGGTATACCTTGCCAAGTATTATTAGTACATTAAAGTCACACAAAATTATAAAATAAAAACTTTTTACCAAAAAATTAAACCGCCGAAAAAACTGAAAAGCAAAAAATAATAATCCTTAAAATTATGAGTCGGCGCTGAAAAATCAATGAACAAAGATCACTCAACCGACTCATAATTTTAAGGTTTATTATTTTTTGCTTTTCAGTTTTTTTGGCGGTTAATTTTTTTGGTAAAAACTTTTGGTTTTACTATTTTCTCTATTATTTTAATCATATAACTGCTAACTAAGGATTTATATGGCTTTCTACTTTAATGAATGCGATGTGTTCTTTGTTTTTGTGCTTAACCCTAAAATAAATAATCTAAATCGTGAGGACTTGTTATTGGCTTTCTAATGACTGTTTTCCTTTTTTTTTAATGTTTATAATTAGCTATAAGTCTTCCATGTATTAAATAAATAAATGTAAAGATGGTCACCCATCCATGGACCAACCGCGGCAAGCGAAGCTTAACCTGAACGATCAACCCGTACGGTTGTTATTACTCAGTCACAAACCCTTCGTGATAGAGACATATCGATTAAAACTCCTTGCGACCGAGACCTCAATATTTTAAATAGTTTGTTTCCAATTACAAAAAAGCTTGAAAATGTTCTAACAGAGAGGGATTGGAATCTAATTAACGTGAGATACACCGTGTCGGTAAAGGAAGCTGTGAAAATTACCTATAAAATACTGCTGTTACCGCGAGCCAGTGGGGGGGAGCGTTTCAATAGGTTAGTGCACTTGCCGTAACGTTTTATCGAGTTCTTCGCATTTATTTAAATATTTTATCACCATGGAACACTTTTTTGGGTTCTGTACCCCAAATGGTAAATAGGAACCCTTTTTGGAGCGACTCAGTCTGTCTGTCCAGTTGTCTGCCTCAAGAGGTGCTAATGCTATCAAGTTGAATTTGAAAAAATAGTTTTAGATGACGTTTTTCCAACTATATTACAAATAAGAAAGAAATAAAACAAGCAATATTTTTTTGCAGCAGGGACTGAACAGGGTTATTAAAAATTCGAAGTAAGGCTATTAGGGCATGTGGGGTATCATATACTAGAGCGTTATTTGCACATTCTTAAACATTTATATTTCATAAGAAATGTGGCTATGTGGCCTGAATAATCGGGCCACATAGTTTTCGACTTTCGAGATACACCGTGTCGGTAAAGGAAGCTGTGAAAATTATCTATAAAATACTGCTGTTACCACAAGCCAGTCTTTACGTTTTATCGAGTTCTTCCCATCTGATTTTAGTTTCTCACCATGGAACGAACAGGAAATCTGAAAAAAAAAAAATATAATTTGAAGTGATATACCCACTTTTAAGGATTCCGTACCAAAATAGTAAAAAGCGTTATGATATGTGACTGATTCTGTCTGTTTGTCTGTATGTCTCCCAAAACGCCCGCCCTTCAGCACTTCTTAGAGGTGGGGAAGAGAAGTGGCGCAACAAACTCCATTAAAATCTTTCTGTTGGGCGAAGGCCACCCTACTCTTTTTCTACGTCACTGTGTCTAGAGGCCAATCAATCATTCAATGGTCAATGGACAAATCATTATTAATAGAGTCCAGCTAACCCCGCGATCTTCGTCTGCGCCCGCCGCGATGTCGCTTGACACTAAACGGGACCCACTGGGTTGTATAAAAAGTTTAATATTTATTTCTTAAAACTTGTCAGAAAATCTTGTAAAATACTACTTACTGCTGCAGTTCAAAAGTCCTTCATAGTTTCCTATAAAAGTAACTTACTGGAATGGTGCGTTTAAATTGGAAAGTACACTCGCCGTGAACAAGAAAACAGGTAGACTAGAATGTGCGGTGAAAATTACCTTAAAATACCACCTTTACAGCGAGCGCCTGAAAAGGAGTGTTTGCATGGGCGAGTCAGCTCTCTTATGGAACTCCAGAGCTTAAGTGGCTTCGAGTACAAGAGCTACCAATACTAAGACACAGGTCTCTTCTCTGTGCAACAAACTGGGTAGTAATCTCCCACGCGAGCTCAGTGCGAGTTGGCGGACGTCATAGACGAATTAAATTATTTTCTACTAATGTGTACTGCATGTCCATTACTGTTTATAACAAATTACCTGATGGCTTTAAAACTCTCAGCCTCAGAACATTTAAATGTAAATGATTTAACTTTCTCTTAAGCAAATGTAATAACTCAACTGAAGATTTCATGAATGAATAAATTCCCTAAAGATTTGACATTATTTTATAAAAATCATATTTTATCTCCTCATTCTTGCAATTTTGACATATAATTATATATTTTATTATACAAAAAATAATAATAATATAATAGTAAGTCGCGGCCGTTGCCTCTGAGCTTTACTACTCATGGTCAGGTCACGTCATAGACTCCAATTAAGAGTGGCGGTTTACTTTGTGTATAGTGTTACGAGCTGGGGTTCGGGATAAATTTATTTAAACCAATATTATCGAAACACACAAAACAGTTTAATTAACTAAACACAAATATCGCAATAATTAAAACGTCAAACAATCACTTGTTTCGCTTGTACTGTATCGCTTGATTCGTATTCGCTCGCTTCCGAAATCGAACTGCCCGTCGGCCCGACAATCCGCTATTTATATCCCGAGCAGAACATTCGCGAACATCCAACGCTTTTCCACAGTTCATAAGTAGCGTAGAAGCTTCCAGTAACTTCCACAGACATCTATTTACTTTTTAATCCCGCTATTCGACAATAGATGGCGCTGGCGTCTACGTACAATTGTTTGTAATACTTGCTACTTGATAACAGATGGCGTTAGCGTGTCGTATCTAGTAGTTTCGAACACTGCCCCATCCTTAGATGGAATTAGCGTGACGTTTCTAGACTTCTCGATCTCCGTAATGTTGTCCCTTTCTGAGATGGAGTTAGCACGATGTTTCTAGACTTTACGATCTACGTAACAATAGTATACACTCCAACACCATTCACTACTATACACTTACACAAAATCACACACAAACACACACCGATTTTTGTATTTTACAATTGTTATATTAGTTACGATAATGATAAGTCATCCATATATTTGCATGTCATTTGGGCTATAATATGCTATTGTCAAATTTGAGGGGACTGGCGCTGTATGTCGAGATACAGGGCTCGTCCTAGTTTGACTACAGATGCTAACATGTTATGCATCACCAAGTACTAGCCCATGAGTATGTATATCCATTGTATTTTCTTTTATCGGTGAAATAAATAAATGCATAAATAAAAAAAACCATCACCACTGCTCTAAAAACGGTGAAGAAAAAAAGTAAATTGGAAACTGGCATGTCATGCCCCTGCACTTGTCATGCCCTTATGGCATGCAATCTAACACTCGCGGAGAGAGATCAGGTGCAAGCCCATATATCACTGCCTGACCTGGCACCCCACGCTCAGTAGTTGCGCTCGCAACCACCATACCAATGGGGCAGTCACTAAAAATAAACAGAAAAAAGTTTACTAACTCTCTCACTTCAAGTTTTTGATTAAATGATCTTAGTTTTGTCTAAAGATTCCTGTTTACATTCCATCAAAATGAAAACAAACAGTCACAGACAAAAAAGAAACAGTCTTGTCTAAGCGTTCCTTCATCCTAGAATCTTTGTTCAACTAAAATCCTACTTCCTACCAATATTATAAACGCGAAAGTTTGTATGTATGGATGTATAGATGTATGGATGTATAGATGTATGGATGTTTGTTCCTCTGACGCAGAAACTGCTGACCCGATTTGGATGGAATTTGGCACACAGATAGTTTATAACCTGGATTAACACATAGAGTACTTTTTAAGTCATAAGTCATAAGTCATTTAATCATTTGTTTAACATAGGTACAATAATGAAGATGTTTAAAGAAAATAAAAAGTGCGCTATGCCATGCCATTGGGCGTACAAATGTTTGTGATAAAGTATAAAGCCAGCCAAGTATCGATGATAAAATAAATATGTTAAGCCTGAACAATAAAACAATTATAAAGAATTACATTGTACACAATACAAAATAATTAATAATAAATAGCAATTGAAATTAAAGTTTATACATTGCATGTCAACACACAGAATAAGTCCAAATACAATACTAATGTCTATATAAAATACTTATGTCAATATGAAATACTAATGTCAATATACAAGAAACTTATATCAAAGAAAACAGTACATTTATTTTGTTGAGATGTCAAAATTCTGTTATTAAATTTTTGTCCGTTAAAAATTCCGAAATACTGTAATATGCTTTGTTTACTAGTAAGTATTTTAGCCGTTTCTTAAATAATCTTACATTTAACTCTTTGAATGACTGTGGTAAATGGTTAAATATGACTGGCGCCATGCAGAATACACTTTTATACAATAAAGCAGTGTGGGACCTTCTTACACATAAACTATTGATATCCCGTCGACTTCGTTCATTAATGTCTGTCATTTTTTTAAACAATTTCGGGTTGGTTTTTATCCCGGTAGTAAGTTCCCGCGGGATATTTTCCGACCTCCACGCGGGTGAAGCCGCTGGCAAAAGCTAGTTGGACAATAAAATAGATGTGGATGGATCTTTACATACCAAGATCCTTCCGTGCTTCGGAAAGCACGTTAAGCCGTTGGTCCCGGCTGTCTTTCGTAGATCTTAGACAGTCGTCACGGGTCGTCAGAAGCCCTAAAGTCTAACAACCAGACTTACCAAGGGGTATCGTATTACCCAGTAACTGGGTTGTAGAGGTCAGATAGGCAGTCGCTCCATGTAAAATACTGGTATTCAACTACAGCCGGTTAGACTGGAAGTTGACCCCAAGATAGTTGGGAAAAGGCGAGGCAGATGATAAACGAAAATAAAACACGACTCTGGTAGCTACACTCTTGTTACTAAACTGATCCTCTGTCCCATCTAAACGCGCCACCATTCCGCAGTTTTTGGGTCAACAATGACCCGGTAAGATCTCGTTTGGAATGTTTGTATGGACTCAGAAACACTAATCAGTTCGTGTGATGTGAAGACTTATTAGTTGAAAAACTGAAACGAGCATAAACTTTAAAACTGACACACGCAAATGTCCTGCAGATCTGGTAGCGTCTGGTGACGGTATATTGAGCTCCCTAAAATAGGTCTGAGCTACACGATGACAGATACAAACATGCCATTTGTTGAGACAGGTCTGCTCAACCCTGCAATGGCTTCTTCTTCAAATGGCGCTTCCAGACATGGCCCTGCATTGTAAGACTCACATACAACGCTAATAATATAATGTTCGGAACGTTAAAAGAGAGCATTTCTTCTCAGGGAACAGTCGGCTAGGAAATGCCAGCGCCATCTAGTTTCAAAAATATTGACGTGTAAAAGTGTCTTATAAGATTTACTTCCAAAAATATACATTTCATTTCACTATATACCGGGTAACATTTTATAACGTCTTGAAAAAAAATGGGTGTAATAGGTGAACGGAGTAGAAGCCTTTGGCATAGAATTTTTTATTAATTTTATGTTGAAAAACATGTAATGTAATTGATCTAGCAATAAATACTACACATTTAAAGTAAACGTTTCATACTAGAACAACAAAAACAGAACTAAAAAAAAAGAAAAAATAAATAATTAAAATCTATCGAAACTCAAATCATAAGCACCCTACTCAATGCTCGGCATGTATAAATGATTTCGTAGCGCGGTCCTACCCTTTGAAGCCGGCCGATAGGCGGCCTCATTGATCTTTCGCAGGCGCACGAGCCGCACATGCATCCCCGTCCGCCCGCCTCCCGCGCTCCTTTAGTCATCTGCGATGAATCAGTAAAAAATATCATTCGGTATATATCAAGGCGCAAACTAATACCATGAATTCGGCACATGTTGCTACACTGCCTAATGTAGACGTCTTTTGACGGTAATCAAAATATATGCAACGAAGCAGGGTCAAAAACATGTACTGAATTCAAGGAAACAGGGTGTGTCCTGCCAGGGTCATGGATTTCTTCGAAAGATCTCGTCACCTGCCAAGCGTGACGAGATGCAGGTACTCGTAGATATAAACTACAGATAATCTCAACACAAATCTTTGTGATTTGTCTCCTCATCCCACATGGCCGTCGCATCACCCGGGGACATAGTACATTTATAAAAATTTAATTAAATATCTCTGGAGAAACATTCCTTTATATTTTTATCCGGGAGCAAAAATTTCAAAGCCTTGTTGAGTTCGAGCCTTAAAGATAGCGGTTTTGAATACTATATGTCAGAGGATTGTTATTTTTTTACTGCGAAAACATCTCAAAGAGAAGAAATAACCCACATTATTGCTCAGTGAAAAAATGTGGATTATAATGTACATAAAAGACAATTAATTAGAAAACCTCTATTAAAATAAATCATAACACGCTTTCATACAAAACCAAACTAAAAATGAGAAACTAATTGAAAAAAAAAGCGTGGTGTGCTTTCGGAGCTATTTTTAGTTTGATGGACTGCTCCACCATCGGTCCTTCGACAAACAAGGCTAGTTCAGTGCCACTCTGCAAGCTTACTCTGCAAGCTAACTCTATAATTCCGGTCCCTTTCGCACAATTTGATACCTGATTTATCCTTCAAAGAAACACCGAACCTAGCCCGCTCTATAGCGGGCATACTTATTGCTAATTCCATGGCCCAAAATCCATGCCTCCCACGCGTTGAATTAGGCCGTTGTCTATACCCACTATAGCGTATTATTTTATAAAGAATTACAAAAGACATTGTTGTATTCGGGTTAACCGGGGACAAATGAGCAAAGGTGACGTTATCAAAACAAACAGAAATATAAAAACGTGACAAAATTCTAATGAAATTATCAAAATTCTTGCAAACGGAATACCATTCGAATTTCTTTTAGGTATTAGGTGGTGCCGGACTAAAATAATAACATCACCCCATTTCTTCCCTTGGATGTTGTAAAAGGCAACTAAAGAACTTATTAGTGGTTAGTGACCTTGATTGCTAAGACTGAGGTCGTGGGTTCGATTCCCACCCACGACAAATCTTTGTGTAGTGAGCACAATCATTTGTTCTGTGTCTGGGTGTAATTTATACAGATAAATTACACCCAGACACAGAACAGACAGACAGACATACATACATTTATGTATAGACATACATACATACATATACATACATACATACAAATAAATAAAATTGGAGTGTCTGTTTTTAATATTAAGATAACCACTTTTTACTAAGTGTATATGGATGTATACACGGTACATATACCAAAACAACATTTTTTAGAATTTTTGTCTGTCTGTCTGTTTGTTCCGGCTAATCTCTGAAATGGCTGAACCGATTTTGACGGAACTTTCACTGACAGATAGCTGATGTAACAAGGAGTAGCTTAGGCTACTTTTATTTTAGGAAAAATAAATAATAGTTTAAAAAAAAACTAAAATCACGCTGAATTTTGAGACGTATGTCAGCGTAGTTTTCAAAGACAGTTTTTATGAAAAACTTTTTGTTAAATACCACGCGGACGAAGTCGCGGGTAACAGCTATTACCTATAATATAACCTGAATTAACACATCTTACCGCGGTAGTACGTCCCCCTACGTTAATTTCCGACATCCACGCGGGCGAAGCCGCGGGGAGAAGCTAGTCTATAATATGTATGTATTTAGAAATATGTAAGTAGATATGTTTATCAGTTGTCTGGATGTCATGATACAGGCTCTGCCTACCTTGTTTTTTGTTTAAATAAACTATCTACATAACTTAATTATTTCAACCAATTCATTTGAGATATGATTAATTTCGTCCTCATAGGGAAATATAAAATAAATCATCAGCTCGTATCGTATCGTATAATATTACACAGATTTTGATTAGTGAGCAAACGTATTAGTAAAGGTTGTCAGACATTGGGGCGGAACAAATTTTCTTTCGATTATTTTTTATAAGTATTGGCATGGACTATCAGAATTGTGGTAAAAAAATTAGGCTTAGTAAATGAGTTTTAAGGTTATGTCAACGGTGTGTATTTTGGAAGTACTGGGATGCATTCTGGACAATTTTCCAACTCCTAGGTTGATATTTGGATTCACAACGTTACGTTCTCCGATGTTTATTAATAATAGTTAAAAAAACAAAAAAACACGCTTCCATAGAAAACCAAACTAAAAAGTGGAAAATAATGGATAAAGCGTGGAGTGCTTTTTGAGGTATTTTTAATTGATATCAAGCACCCCACTCTTAAACTAAATTATTATTTATTTTAAATTTTTTAGGTTGTTTCGAATTTTGTAACGTATGTCAGCGTAGTTTTCGAAGACAGTTTTTTGGCTACCCAGAGGGGTAATTGCGTAACTTTCTATCAGTAGTAATCAGTTTCATTTTCATAGTTAAACAACATTCATTGCGTTATTTACGTTGTTGAGCCGACAATTTATTCGAACAAATTATGAAATGGATTACACATAATCTTCAATACGATTCAGATTCTGATTGTAGTGCGTTCCACAGTTAGGGTGCTGGTAACCCCGGCAAAGATAATGGCACAAATTTATAAAATTATTGTATTGTCATCCATCCGTGATAAGTATACCAAATTTCATGTTAATCTGACGTTTTGAAGGCGGTCAAAATCATGTTCGAAGTTTCCGTTACATAGGCACAATACTAACACTCACATCCTATCATAAGTTTGAAGCGCATAAAAGCATGTTAAAAATATTAGCAAATTATTGTTTTTTAGGGTTCCGCACCTCAAAAGGAAAAAGCGGAACCCTTATAGGATCACTTTGTTGTCCGTCCGTCCATCTGTCTTTCAAGACTCTTTTTCTCAGGAACGCGTGAAGGTATCAAGCTGACATTTATATCAAATACTCAAATCTACTGTTCCTTGAAGCTGTGAAAAAATCTAACTTCTAAGCTAACGCAAACAAAAGATATAGCCGTTTATGCCGCAAATTTCCGCAAATTTTCGAAACTCGCAAGGGAATCAAAACCTAAAGGGTACTTCCAGTCGATCTAGAATTTTGAAATTTTGTACGAAGCAACGTCTTATAGCACAGATAAAGGAAAAATTGCGAAAACTGTAAATTTTTAGTTACATCATATAATAAAAATATTAAAAAAAAAAAACTTTATTCCTACAGGTTTGTACGGAACCCTCGGTGCCTGAGTCCGACTCGCACTTGGCCGGTTTTTTTTTAGATCGAGCACGCTTATATTTAGAACTATCAATCAGAGGGGTAATGGCGGAACTTTTTATCGGTAGGAATTGGTTTAATATTCATAGATAAACAACATTCATTGCGTTATTTACGTTGCTGAGCCGACAATTTATTCGAACAATTGACGCAATGGTTTCGAAATAATCTTCAATCCCATTCAGATTCTGATAAATTGTGCGTTTCGCAATTAGGGTGCAGATTTCAAAAAATCTTCTTACGTTTGATAGCCTAACCTAACCGCTTCAGGACCTTTTGGAGTCTAGAAATGAGAGAAAAAAACCAGAAAGAACGCTAAGCGAAAAGTAAGTAAAAGCGCGAACAGACGATGCGATGCGACTGGGTGGGTCGCGGGAATAAATAATTTCACGTGAACGAAGTCCTTGGCAGAAGCTTATAAATAAAAGAGAAACAATTATTATGAGTCTCCCTCTCGCATTAGTAGAATTCGCCGACCGAGGCATACCATAACCATTCCCGATGACACAACAACCCTCCTCCGGTAGAGTAGCAAGCATAGCTGGGCACCGTTAATCGAACAGTTAACTTCGTTAATCGTTAATCCGCTACAAAAACAGTTAGCTTCGTTAAACGTTAAAGCGTTACATTTCGGAAGAATTAACGCAAGTTAACGTTAATCGTTAATCCGTTAATATGTGTAAAATTGCATTTTATATCGTTGCGTTAGTGAACTAATAAAACCTGTTGGTTTTGGGTCTGGAAGTTAACAGGTTAGGAACAAAACAAAATACTTGTATAATTCAAATGTGTGATTTAATCGTCGGGCATAAGGAGCATTATCCCCTTCATGAACATAACATGTTGAAGTTCTCGTCTGAAAGCGAGGCTCGTTTTGGTGTTAAAATATCTTCGTCGTTTCTTACTTGTCTAAGCCAGTTTTTCGCGCCGCGCCGCGGTGCTGTGCGGTAAATAGTAGGCATTGGATTAACGATTAACGGACTTCTGCATATTAACGGAAGTTAACGTGTCCGTTAACATTTTTAAAAGTTAACTTAAAAGTTAAACCGTTAATCAAAATGTTAACTTCGTTAATTAACGATTAACGGATTAACGAGTTAATGCCCAGCTATGGTAGCAAGGTCATGAGCACTCTCAAGATCCACCATCGCAGACCGCCGCCGCCGTCCTTCCGATCTTCTCGCCGAAGCTCACCGTGATATCTGAATCCATGTCCATGTATTGTAATATATTAATTAATAACAGAATCATTCCATTAGGTTATTTGAAATATTAAATTTAAGCATTAAATACATTGTAATGTTTTACATGTCAAATGTCTGACTTTGTATTAGGAACTTAATACTGACTATAAGACAAACACCGTGTGGTGCCGAACGTAAAGAATAACACCACCCTATTTCTTCCCGTGGGTGTCGTAAAAGACGACTAAGGGACTTACTAGAGAATGGGCAGCAGCGTTCTCTATGCATTTTACCACCATACTGCGATCGCCAACCCGCCTGCCAAGCGTGGCGATTATGGCAAAGCCCCCCAAATTGGGAGAGGCCTAAGTCCAGCAGTGGACGTCTTACGGCTGAAATGATGATAAGACAAACACTGTACCAATACTTATTCCAAACTAGCTTCTGCACGCGACTTCGTCCGCGTTAAATTTCTTGTTCCCCCGACCCTTCCCGTCGCGTTGAATCGCATACCCGTGCGATTTCCCCCGTTTTAGCAACATTTTTCATTACTGCTCCGCTCCTCTTAGTTGTAGCGTGATGTTATATAGCCTATAGCCTTCCTCGATAAATAGGCTACCCAACACAAAAATAATTTATCAATTCGGACCAGTAGTTCCGGAAATTACCCCCTACATACAAACTTACAAACAAATGTTACTTCTTTATAATATTAGTATAGATAAATGTGCAGGACGCCCATAGATTGATTAAGTAATAATGTGTATTGTACAGGACACCCATAGCATAGATCGCTTATGTGATAATATACATTCTATGTACTGTAATAATATGTAACTATGTATGATCAATGTAAATAATAGCACCTATAAGTTAGTTTAGATATAGTTTGATTCTATTATATTTAGAACTAAGAATCTTTGTAATTGCGATCTATTCCGGAGTCATGTTTGGTCAAATCAGAACGTGTCGAAACCTGTCCAAAGCTCGAGACGCCCTTGCCTGCCTCTGATTGGTGGACTCGGAGTCGATCGCAAAAACCTAAAACTTTATTAGTTATATTATTGGATACTTGAAAATTTGATAACTCGGCGCAGTCGGCGCAACTTGCACCTATGTGTTGAAATTATAAGTATAGGCATGTTCGATTTTTAAGTTTAGTTGTAAGAACCACGCCATGGGCGACTGATTAAAGAAATAAATACGTCTTCAAGTTTTAAAGTGAGTTTTAATAAGTGAACCGAATAGTAGTTCCTCCAATCCAGCAAATAAATAGATGTGAGACCTATAAACCTCACATTGTCTGGTCCTTCGCGAGCCGGATTCGAGTGAAAACGCTATTAAACAAGACTCCAGTGTGAACTTATTTGAAGAATATTTATAACAACTCATCAAGAACAATGCCAGTTACGAGGTCTACAGGGAAAAAGGGTAGACAACCGTCGACTACAGCTACAGAACGAACCGAAACCGCTACTGAAAACGCAAATGAAGCAGCGACTGAAACCACTACGGAAGCCACTACAGAAGCCACTACTGAGACTACGACTGAGACGACCACTACGGAGCCTACGATAACGACAGCTGATACATCGGAGGCCCCCGCCGCGACCGAGTCAACAGTTAAACGCACAGCTAAACAAAGAGTCGCCGATGAACCTAAGAACAAAGAAAGTGGTCGCCGTATGAAGTCTACGAGTGAAAAAGTGTCGAAATCGCGTCGCGTAGCTAAAGCCAAGGCGGAGCTAGCACAAAGGTTAGTAGAACTAGCAACCGCACGCCTTGCCGAGGTCGAAGCTGAATCTACCGATGAAGATCTATCCTCAGTGGCCTCGGAAGCTGGCAATGATCAACGAGTGACTACGTGGCTACAAACAAGTCAGCTACTCGCTATCGCCGATCGACCACATGAATCTAACGTAAAGTCGTCGACCGAACCTGCAGTTCCAGTGAACGCTGCCGTGTCCTGGAACATCCCGGCGACTTTACCGGCGGGAGTCAGCACTACTGAACCCGAGAACATGCTGCCAGTGAGCACTGCCGCCGCCTGGCAGCCGAACCTTGCGACTGAACAGCCGCACCTGAACCCACCGCCAGTGATCGCCGCCTGGCAGTCAAACCTTGCGATCGAACAATCGCACCTGAACCGGCTGCCAGTGAGCGCCGCCTGGCAGCAGAACACCGCGCCTATGCAGCCACACCCGAACCTACAACCAGTGTACACAACCGCATCCTGGCAACCGAACTATGTGCCTGCGCAGCCGCAACCAACGTCAGCGTCGGCGGAACCCGCCGCTCCTTGGCCACAGAACTCGACGTACGTAACTACGAACACATCATGGCAACCGATCTACACTACGGCACCACATCACGACTACACGACGGGCTACGCCGCCGGGACCCGGGTGCCACAGTCTATGCCATCTACGCACACCGCACGTCAGCCTACAACAATGACCGTCCAAGAACCAAGGACGGACTTGAAAGAACTTGCTGCTGCGATCACGCACGCTGTGCAATCTACACAGTACCAGCAGCCCACGAGATACACCGAACTACCCTGTTTCAACGGAGCTCATCAAGACTGGCTCACGTTTCGCGCCGCCTACTATGAGACGGCACATAGACTAACAGCAGGGGAGAACATGTCCAGACTTAGAAGAAGCCTTCGAGGTCTAGCCAAGGAAGCTGTACAGGGTCTATTAATAGTGAATGCAGACCCAAGTGAAGTTATGAAATCACTCGAGCTACGCTTCGGACGTTCAGACTCAATTGCAATGGCTGAGATAGAACGTCTACGAACTCTACCGCGCCTCACCGAATCTCCGCGTGATGTTTGCACCTTCGCTACTAAAGTTGAAAGTATAGTTGGAACTCTGCAAGCACTGAACTGTGGACATTATCTTTACAATCCCGAAGTAACTAAAGCTATTGTTGAGAAGCTCACACCTACCTTGAAGAGACAGTGGTACCAGTTTTCAGCGATGAACTCCAGAACTGAACCTGATCTACTGAAGTTCACCCGATTCATCAAGATCGAAGCTGAAATATGCAGCCCGTACGCCCTGCCTGAAAACATCGCTGCAACCGCACAACCTACTCAACAGAACACGCAGCGACGCCAGCAACGGGTACATGCCACGCAAGAAACTAACAAGCCGAAGTGTGGTTTATGTGAACGACAGGGACACAGCATCATAGAATGTGAACAATTCAAGAAAGCAACTGTCGATGTTAGGTGGGACATAGCTAAGAAGAATCGGTTGTGTTTTCGTTGCCTCAAATACAGAACAAAGCAACACAGCTGTAAACCAAAGAAATGCGAAATAAACGACTGTGTCCACCTACATCACAAGATGTTACACGCCGACAGGAAGAAAGAAGAACCCGAGTGCCCCAACGAAGAACAAGAAAAGGTACATTCAGCGTGGACCCCTAAGGTGTCATTCCTGAAAATAATACCAGTACACCTTTCTGGACCGGCGGGAGCTGTGGATACCTACGCGCTCCTGGATGATGGCTCCACGGTAACACTTATCGACGATAGCCTGGCCAATCAGATCGGAGCAGAAGGATCATATGAACCACTACGTATATCATCCTTCGACGGCGAACCCACAATCGACGTGACATCTCGTCGAGTGAACTTCTGCATCAAGGGACGCCAAACAGTTGAACGCAAGTTACAGGCAAGAACGGTGAAGCAGCTAGAGTTGGCTGCACAGAGGATACCTGGAGAAGCAGTCAGGCATTGTGAACATCTTCGAGGCATAGCCAAAGATATAGTGACTGAAGATGCAAGACCCAGACTCCTGATCGGCCAAGACAACTGGGATCTTCTCATCACAATAGAAATCAAAACAGGAAAGAAGAACCAACCAGTGGCATCACTAACGCCACTCGGTTGGGTCTTGCACGGCAGCCACACACGAGCGCTTGGCCACACAGTGAACTTCATCAGACATGCTGACACAGACGACGATCTTCATGAACTTGTGAAGGAATACATCACAATGGATAACATGCAAGTCAATCCAAGGAAACCCATCAATGATCCGGATGAAAAGGCACTTCGTATTCTACAGCACCATACGAGGAGGACCACAGAAGGACGGTACCAAACTGCTCTATTATGGCGAGAGGAGAACATAAAAATGCCAGACAACTACGATAGCGCTATGAACAGGCTCATCAGCGTGGAAAAGAAAATCGATAGAGATCCAGAACTAAAGAAGAGGTACTATGAACAAATGGAAGCACTAGTGTCAAAGGGATACGCCGAACCAGCTCCATCGACCACGTCAGAACATAGGACCTGGTACCTACCTCACTTCGCGGTTTTCAATCCAATGAAACCGGACAAGTTAAGAATTGTCTGTGACGCTGCAGCCAAGACCAGAGGAATATCGCTAAATGATCAACTGCTCACTGGTCCAGATCTTCTGCAATCATTACCAGGAGTAATAATGCGCTTCCGTCAGCACTCAATCGCCGTGACCGCTGATATTACTGAGATGTTCTTACAAATAGAACTTCGACCAGAAGACCGGGACGCTCTCCGCTACTTATGGCGAGGAGACCGAAGAGACAACCAGCCACCTGAAAAATACCGTATGAAGTCGCTGATCTTCGGAGCCTCTTGCTCGCCAGCTACAGCGATATATGTGAAGAACACAAACGCCGAGAGATTCCAACATGACCAACCAGAGGCAGTCGAAGCCATCAAAAGGAAACATTACATGGATGACTATTTGAACAGCTTCGACACGTTAGAAGAAGCAGTAAGAGTCTCACAAGCAGTGCGTAGCATTCACAGCGAAGCACATTTCGAACTCAAGAAATGGTCATCAAACTCTACCGCCCTTCTTGAAGCACTAGGGGAGATAACCGAGACTGAAAACACCATCAAGCTGGAAGACGACATCCAGACAGAACGAGTTCTCGGTCTGATATGGAGACCAATAGTAGACTCACTTGCCTTCAATCTAAACCTAACACGCATACCTCAGAACGACCTACAGAACGACACGCCTACTAAAAGGGAAGCCCTCCGAATAGTCATGTCCTTATTCGACCCATTGGGACTTGTATCGCCGGTGACCATCAGAGCCAAGCAAATACTGCAAGAAGTTTGGCGTCGTGGAACAGCATGGGACGAAGCCCTAGACAGTGACCTAGCCGCAAGCTGGAGGAAATGGCTCGCTCATCTCAGAGCACTTGAACTTGTCTCCATACCCCGAACTTATCCAGGCTTCAGCGCTACGGAATCACTACAGCTGCACATATTCACCGACGCAAGCGAATCTGCATACTCAGCAGCATTATATTGGCGAACGGTCACCAGCGACGAAAGAACCTACGTCTGCCTGATAACAGCCAAAGCCAAGGTGGCACCACTGAAGCTAATGTCAATTCCAAGATTAGAGCTGCAAGCAGCAGTGCTTGGTGCAAGAATGGCGACAGCGGTTAAGGAAGAACATGAAAGAGTACCAGAATCAACCACGTTCTGGAGCGACAGCAGAACTACACTGTCATGGATCAGGACTGGAGCCAGGTCTTACAAACCATATGTCGCTCACCGCATTGCAGCCATCGAAGAACATAGCTCCACCAACGAATGGCGCTGGATCCCGACCAAATTGAACCCAGCAGATGACGCTACGAGAGATGTACCCGAACACTATGATGCAGATCACCGCTGGTTCCACGGTCCCGAATTCCTCCGAGGACCCCCAGATACATGGCCAGCTGATGAGAAGAACCCTGTCATAATCACAGGAGAAGAAAGAACCTGCAGCGTCGTACACAAGAAAGTGCAGCTCAGCGAGGCTATACCAAAAGTCAATAGATTCTCGCGCTGGGAGAGGTACCTACGAGCCACAGCACGAGTTCTACAGTTCCTGCAACTCTGCGGCCAATCAGGGGAGAATATTAACTACAAGAGAACCAAGAAGAACAATAGCAACGACCCTGATTGGAGAAGGGGTGAGCAGATGGTGCGGGTCAAACCGAAAGAGAGACTACAGGTCACAAATAATCACCTACCTCTCACTGCTGAACTCTTACACCGCGCCGAAAGTCTGATCCTGAGAGCTTCACAACAACAATCCTTCCAGGAAGAAATAGAAGCCCTGAAGAACAAGAAGCCCATCTCACGAAGCAGTCGCCTACACCCATTGTGCACAGAATTCATCGAAGGAGAGATTCGTCTGAAAAGCAGAATAACCGCCATGACGGACATCACAGAGCGCCTGAAGAAACCCATGATCCTAGATGGAAACCACGCCACGACACGATTATGGATCGAACACGTCCACCGTAAACAACATCACGCGGGTACAGAGACCATAGTCAACGAGTGTCGTCAGCAACATTGGGTGCTACGTCTACGACCAACTGTGAAGAACATTATAAGCAAGTGTCTGCGATGTCGTATAAAGGCAGCCTCTCCCCCTCAACCAATGACAGGGGACCTCCCTTCCTGTCGATTAGCACATCATCAGAGGCCATTCACTTACACCGGCTTGGACTACTTCGGACCATTAACAATCACAGTGGGACGAAGTCATCAGAAGAGGTACGTTGCCTTATTCACGTGCCTGACAACGCGCGCCATACACCTTGAACTTGTGGTATCGCTCAACACAGATTCAGCGATCATGGCTTTACGACGTATGATGGCACGTCGAGGATGTCCAGCACAGCTGTGGTCCGACAACGGGACGAACTTTCACGGCGCCGAAAAGGAACTGCGAGCAGCCATCTTCGCGGCTACAGCAGAGGAAGCGTCGAAGAAGATGATCGACTGGCGATTCATCCCACCTGGGGCACCATTCATGGGGGGCGCCTGGGAACGTATGGTGAGGTCGGTGAAGACAGCACTAGCCACCACAATGAACGAGCGGTTCCCGAGCGAAGAAGTGCTCAACACACTCCTCATCGAAGCCGAACACACAGTGAACAGCCGACCACTTACACACGTGTCAGTGAACCCCGAAGATCCTGAAGCATTGACGCCCAATCACTTCATTTTGGGCGGTCCAGGTCGCATCGCGACTCCAGGGGAATTCGACGACAGTGACTTACGTCTACGAGCCAGTTGGCGTGCAGCTCAAAGGCTCGCCGATATATTCTGGGCCAGATGGCTGAAAGAGTATCTCCCAGAACTAAGGAATCGCAGAGAGCCACACACTAAAGGCATAATTCCCAAGGTCGACGACCTAGTGCTCATCGTAGATGGCAACCTCCCAAGAAACATGTGGATCAGAGGACGCATCTGTGCTACATTCCCCGGCCCTGATGGAGTGGTGCGCACAGTGGACGTATCGACGAAAGGAGGTATCCTGCGACGTCCAGTGAAGAAGATAGTGGTGCTATCAATAGACCACGACGATCCTGCACCGGAAGCTACGACTGCGACGCCAGCAGCGGACGACGCACGGCGGGAGGAATGTGCAGGACGCCCATAGATTGATTAAGTAATAATGTGTATTGTACAGGACACCCATAGCATAGATCGCTTATGTGATAATATACATTCTATGTACTGTAATAATATGTAACTATGTATGATCAATGTAAATAATAGCACCTATAAGTTAGTTTAGATATAGTTTGATTCTATTATATTTAGAACTAAGAATCTTTGTAATTGCGATCTATTCCGGAGTCATGTTTGGTCAAATCAGAACGTGTCGAAACCTGTCCAAAGCTCGAGACGCCCTTGCCTGCCTCTGATTGGTGGACTCGGAGTCGATCGCAAAAACCTAAAACTTTATTAGTTATATTATTGGATACTTGAAAATTTGATAACTCGGCGCAGTCGGCGCAACTTGCACCTATGTGTTGAAATTATAAGTATAGGCATGTTCGATTTTTAAGTTTAGTTGTAAGAACCACGCCATGGGCGACTGATTAAAGAAATAAATACGTCTTCAAGTTTTAAAGTGAGTTTTAATAAGTGAACCGAATAGTAGTTCCTCCAATCCAGCAAATAAATAGATGTGAGACCTATAAACCTCACAATAAATGATAATGATTGTGAATATTTTCGTCCTGCCCTTGCTCGAGCCAGCCCGCGCTGAGCCTGTACAATTAAATTCGTCCGAAAATAATAATAATTCTGATCTAGCCCGTACCTTGCTGCCCTCTACCAGCGATGCCCTAAGCCGAGGTCCGTACCCCACACGGCGTGCCCGTAGCGAGTAGTCGCTCTAGTTTTAAGTTTGTTAGCCCTGGCTGGAGCCGTTAATTCCGGCAAGTCCGTTTAAGCAGCCGACAACCTCATACTTGCGAAATACCATTTCCAAAAGAAAAGAATTGTCACCCTTTTATTTTTGTGGGTGGGAAATTATCAAATGACGTCTCTGGGTGGAGCGGAATGGCTTTTACTGACTAAAACCCACCCGTGTTCCTTCAGTTGCCTATATGCCAGGTAACTCTTTCGAACAAATCTCGCGACCCTGGCAGGAAGAATTGTCACCCTGAGACCAACACAACGTTATCTGATCCCAAACTAGGCAGAACCTGTACTATGGTAACCAGACAACTGATAAACATACTTATATATGTCTAAATACATACATATTATAGATAAATTACACCCAGACAAAGACCAAATGATTGTGCTCATCACACAAAGATTTGTCCTGGGTGGGAATCGAACTCACGACCTTAATCTTAGCAGTCAGGGTCACTAACCACTAGACTAACAGGCCAGTCACTAAACTAACAGGTCAGTCTGGAACAATTTAAACTCTGTCTATAATTTCAGCGTTATCCAGCAACGCTTTGAGGTGAAAATAGGTACAGTAGCACATCCATGGACACGCATTCACAACGGTCTACTTCTCAGCTTGAAACACTCTATTCTTAAGATAAGATAAGATAAGATCATTTATATGCTTAAAACATGGTATACATAGGTGTTGTTATAAAAATAAGATCATACATGTTTAGCTTACAATTAAAGCATGCAAATTTTGCCTGCCGGGGTCGCGTGATTGTTCGAAAGAGATACCGTGACCCTGGCACATGGGCAACTGAAGGAACACGGGTGGGTTTTAGTCTGTAAAAGTCTGACACGCCCTCCTGCTCCACCCAGAGCGGGAGAAGTCATTTGATGATTTCCCATCCAAAAAAAAAAGCATGCAAATTTAGGTGAATAATAAAATATGAATTTAAATACATTTATGTCCTAAAAATCCTTATTAAAGAAATTATTTTCATTCAGCCATTCATTTAATTTAATTTTAAATAATCTGCAATTTAATATTTTTAATACATTTGGTAATTTGTTGTATACACGTACACACATAGCCAGGTAGCTTTTATTATATTTTACTAACCTAGGGAGCTCGTCTAGTACAAGTCTAAATGGGTCACGCCGACATCGAGAATTTATTTCTTCTGCTGTTCTAGGTCCGAACACGGCGTTTTTTTCCCACACTCCATTTTCAACGCTCTGCCAAGCACCGATAGTTGAAATCCATTACCGTGTATTTTCGACGCGCTACGACGCGCTATTGTATTCTCAACCCTGGACTTAATTCCTGAGAGTACAAAATCCAATACATGATATTTTATCCTCCCTACGAACATGAGCTTTTACACGTTAACCCTCTCCTCACTCTAACCTACAAATGTAACAAGCGTTAACCGATTACGCCGCAATGTACGCAAGGCTTAATCCCCCGTATGCTGCGGTGCCTAAAGTGGTCAGGCCACCGTGAAATCTCTACAGATCATGTTCATTGAATATGTCTTTTGAAGTCTTTGATCAGAGAGAGTCCTGTGCAGTGAGCGTAGGTAGGTAGCGTTGTGTAGACGGGTGTGTTTTACCGGTGCGTGGCTACTCATGTGAAATAGTGTGTGGGAACCTATGAAGGATTGATTGGTAATTCGCAGGTGTAATAGAACGGGAATATAGATGGTGATAGTAAGGTGGATACGCGAAGTTAGATCGCGAAATTTAAAGGACATCAGTCGTGTTTCGAACATTTTGTAACCAAAAAAAAAAAAAAACAGAAAAGAAAAAAATAATAAACCTTAAAATTATGAGTCGGCGCTTTGAGTGATCTTTGTTCATTGATTTTTCAGCGCCGACTCAATATTTTAAGGTTTATTATTTTTTGCTTTTCTGTTTTTTTTCGGCGGTTTAATTTTTTGTTAAAAAGTTTTTATTTTGTAATTTTTTGTGGCTTTAATGTACTAATAATACTTGGCAAGGTATACCCTATCCAATGAAAAACGAATTATCAAAATCGGACTACTCTGTACAAAGTTATGCGTGGTTATACATTACAATCAATGAGTGAACAATCAATCATCCCCTGTTTCCCGTATTTTGTTTTTCAAATTTTTATGGGACCACTCTCGGAGTATATCCTTTCCAATAAAAACAGAATTATCACAATCGGACTACTATGTAAAAAGTTATGCGTGGTCATACATTAAAAAAAAACTTTAAAAAAATATACGAGTCGAATTGATAACCTCCTCCGTTTTTTTCGTCGGTTAAAAATTTAAGTGGTCGGCAAGAAAATGCAGGAATACGGATTTTGATGAGAAATTACACCGTCAATTTTTTTTACCATACATCATCTCAGCCGCCAACGTCCACTGCTGGATAAAGGCCTCATTCAATTTGGGGGGCTTTGCCATAATCACCTCGCTTGGCAGGCGGGTCTGCGATCGCTGTATGGTGGTAAAAAGCATAGAGGACGCTGCTACCCATTCTCTAGTAAGTCCCTTAGTTGCCTTTTACGACACCCAGGGGAAGAAATGGGGTGATGCTGTTCTTTACTTCCAGCACCAACACGGAACACAGAACCCACAATTAACCAACAAAAAAGGGAAAATATGAATACACGTCGTAAAACAATCCTTATTGATACCAAACTTCAGTGCCAAAAAACAGCAAAAAATTCGACAATGTGAGTAACACTAGTATGCTTGTTAAAAGTACTATACAGCTGTCAGTAACAAGTTAACTAGACTCACAGCTGGCTATGAAACGGTTAGGTTTTATTTAGGTTTGATTTTAACACAAAATCGGTTTGGCGTATCGTTATATTATCGTGTGTTTTATCAGTTGTGGGATTTAAACTTCGATCAATAATAAAATGTAAAAGTTGAAATGGGGGGGGGGGGTTCCTTTTCCCATGGGAGTAGGCAGAAACTACGAAAAACGTTAAATACTTCTTACGCCTCGTTTAGAAAAAAAAAAAATGACTGCGTACAAAGTGAACTTTAAAAAGATTAAAACAAGAAAATTTAATATTATGAATTGGGAGACCGGGCTGGTGAACGGGTGGCTAAAAACACTGAGGAATAATACAGGAGACTTAAACATAAAAACTTTTTAACAAAAAATTAAACCACCGAAAAAACAGAAAAGCAAAAAATAATAAACCTTAAAATTATGAGTCGGTGCTTTGAGTGATCTTTGTTCGGCGGTTTAATTTTTGATTAAAAGTTTTTATTTTGTAATTTTTTGTAGCTTTATGTACTAATAATACTTGGCCAAGTATACCCTATCCAATGAAAAAAGAATTATCAAAATCGGACTACTCTGTATAAAGTTATGCGTGGTTATACATTACAGTCAATGAGTGAACAATCAATCATCCTCTGTTTTCCGACCGGGTTCGATTTTGTTTTCCAAATTTTTATGGGACCACTCTTGGAGTATATCCTTTCCAATAAAAACAGAATTATCACAATCGGACCACTATGTAAAAAGTTATGCGTGGTCATACATAAAAAAAAATAAAAAAAATATATAAACGCGTCGAATTGATAACCTCCTCCGTTTTTTTTCGTCGGTTAAAAATGTATAAAATGAGTTAAAAACAAAATATGGATGTACTAAAGGGACACCTCTGCTTAACTGTTCGGGGTAATACCATCGTGATGTCATGTGTGAATAATTTTCATTTTGAATATTATCAGAACAACAGTCGTCAAAGAAATCATTCATCTATACTATTAATAAATAAAATTGGAGTGTCTGTTTTTAATATTAAGATCACCACTTTTTACTAAGTGTATATGGATGTATACACGATACATATACCAAAACAACATTTTTTACAATTTTTGTCTGTCTGTCTGTCTATTTGTTCCCGCTAATCTCTGAAATGGCTGGACCGATTTTGACGGGACTTTCACTGGCAGATATCTGATGTAACAAGGAGTAACTTAGGTTATTTTTATTTTAGAAAGATTCTTTTATTTTTGAAAAAAAAATGACTGTCTTCGAAAACTACGGTGACATACGTCTCAAAATTCGAAAAACCCTGGCTGAATCCTACGAAATAGATCAAAATAATGTACTACAGTATTGTACACCTTAAAAAGGCCTACAAAAATGTCCTCAATGGTATATGTCTATCTCTTAAGGATAACCCACAATAACCATTTTTTATCTTTTACTTTTTACGAGAAATAAGGGCTTATTTACGAAGCGATTTTAAGTAATACAGCATTAATCCTTATCCAATTAAGTACCTTAAATACATTGTGCATTTAATATAGATCAATATGGCCCTTTACAGCATGTAATTCAAATGAATATCTTAGAAGATATTAGAGATTTAAAAAGCGGGCGCAGAGCAGCAGGTCGTACGTCCGTCCCGTCCATCCGTTGGCAGCTGCCGGGTAGTACAGGATAAGTAGGATTGTAATTCATATTACTTTGGCTTCATAGTAATTGCGAATATCATGTGTGTTCATTATACTCAAAATAAACTAATAGTATTATTCCAAGTAAGAGACCGCGAAAAGGCTTAGATGTTTAGATTTTTGGATGTTTGTTTTTCAATGATGCAAAGACGGCCAAACGGATTTAGATCGAATTTGGCACAAAGATATATTATATCATGGATACGTAACAGATAGGATACCTACTTTATCCCGGTAGTAGGTTCCCGGGTGATATTTTCCGACAGCTATACGGGCCAAGCCACTGGCAAAAGTACTATTTTTTTTTATTTTTATGTTCGGTATCTGGTAAATGATTGAGTGTCTGTATAGGTAAAATAGGAGCGTTAAGAAAAACCAGGAAGACTTATATTCAACTAAACCAAGCCCTATGTCACAGTCTTCTTACTCTGAATACTATTACTTTTATTTTAAAAACACCAACACACATGATGTTCTCACTATGAATCCTAAGTAATATGAGTTATAATCCTACTACTAATAATATTATAAATGTGAAAATATGTATGATTGGGTGTTTGTTTCTCAATCACGCAAAAATGGCTGAATGGATCTGGATCGAAAATAGCACACAGAGTCTATATTACCTATATAACCTGGAATAACACATTCTTATCGCGGTAGTACGTCCGCTTGCATTAATTTCCGACATCCACGCGGGCGAAGCCGCGGGCAAAAGCTAGTCTTAAATAATTTGTCTCTGATACCTACTATACCTTTTTACATCACAAGCAATATCAATATTGCTAAACTGTTAAAAAAAAATGACTTAAATACGGGGCTTTTGGATACGTTGCATTTTATGTATCTTTTTAACCGACTTCAAAAAAAGGAGGATCATAACTTTTGACGGGGTATACCGATTTTGATGTTTTTTTTTTTTTAATTTAAAAGCTGGTGCTTTCCGAATGGTCTCATTTTAATTTGGTTTCATTTGGACGATGGGATCTATGTGAAAACCATATAAGTCTTAAATTTGCATTAAGTATTTGCGCGACAAATGAACGAATAACGTGATTAGATTAGTGCGGGGTATCTACCATAACTAAAAAGTTAAAAATAAAAACTTTTTACAATAACAACCGGCTTCCTTAAAAAACACTACAAAGTCAAAAATAGCTTTAATTTCGGAATTCGGTGTTCCGTAAGTATGGGTAAGAGAAATTCTGTAGCGATAATCTCGTAGCCACGCCTACGCTGTAGACGCTACGCCGTAGCATGTTGCTACGAACGAGTTGAACAAACTTTCCTTTACTTAAATGATAAATGATTTTATTTCTGTAAGTAGGTTTTACACGTAAATCATACTTTTTTAAACTAGATGAGTTTGGCGTTTCCTATCTGACTACTCTGAGAAGAAAGGCCGAAACAAACTCAGAGGTCACAGTCTCTTTTAAAATCTAGACATAATCTTTGTCACTTCATGTGAAGACGATATGGTCTTCAATTCAATTTATTCAATTTCAATTAAATTTCAGGTTGTTTCGTTTGGAGATGAGCCGGCAAGAAACTCCATGGTAACCTACTCTTTTTAAAAATAATTTGCTTTTATAGTGGTTTCAATTTAGAGTGTTAATATGTATGAGAGACCAGTGTAGGCCTGTCAACAAGTACCAGGTACTTACTAAATAGTCTAGAAATCTACAGCCTACAAGGCCAATTGCTGGTTAACCTGTAATTAGTAACTGTGTAAGTCCAAGACCCGCATGTCCTCATCATTTCAGCCGTAAGACGTCCACTGCTGGACTTAGGCCTCCCCCAATTTGGGGGGCTTTGCCATAATCGCCACGCTTGGCAGGCGGGTCGGCGATCGCAGTATGGTGGTAAAACTCATAGAGAACGCTGCTGCCCATTCTCTAGTAAGTCCCTTAGTCGCCTTTTACGAACCTTTAGCCTTTTACCCACGGGAAGAAATGGGGTGGTGTTATTCTTTACGTCCGGCACCACACGCATGTCCTAGAACCAAAAATTCAAAGACATGTGTCATCTACCAACCCGCACTGGGCCCGCGTGGTGGATTACGGCCCACTCCCTCTCACCGAGAGTAGGCCTGTGTCCCAGCAGTGGGAAAAATATAGGCTGATGATGAAGTCCAAGACTATTACCGCAGTACTTATTTTAAATTAAATAAATAAATAAATATCTTACGACAACCAACACACTGTTATCTGATCCCAAACTAGACAGAGCCTGTACTATGGCAACCAGACAACTGATAAACATACTTATATATTTCTAAATACATACATATTATAGATAAATTACACCCAGACACAGAACAAATGATCGTGCTCATCACACAAAGATTTGTCCTGGGTGAGAATCGAACCCACGACCTCAGTCTTAGCAGTCAGGATCACTAACCACTAGACTAACAGGTCAGTCAAAATACATACATAATCGAATTTACTAAAACAAATGAGACAAACAATGACGAAACATTACCGTTGTGATGATACTGCCAACTTCTTGCGACTTTAACTTTGAAGGTCAATCAAAAAATATTATATCTATTAATTATACAGGAAGATTTTTTAGTCACCGTCCAAATTTTTTTTAGGCATTAGGTGTCATTCAATAAATCCATTTTTGAAAAAAAAACGATACATAAAATTTTCATTTTAAATCATTTTCTCGTAAGAATTATCCGCTCTGCGTGGTCACTAAGTTAAACGTTAATAATACTACACTTGCCGCCCATGAGAGTATGAAGGGAAAATTTGCAACTTTGTTTATTATTGTTTTCAATTAATTTCGGCGGCGCGCGGGGTGGGCCGCCCAAATTAATACCTAGCGCGGTGCGTACGCACTAGGTAATAGCCCGCACTATTACCTAGCGCGCGGCGGTGTCCAGAATCATCAACTTTTTATAGACAACTTTGTGATGTGATATCTCAATATATTTGTATTAAGTGATACTAAAAGAAAAAACACATATTAAATGATTTTCGCAAAATATTAATATATCATAATTTGGACGGTGACTAAAAAATCTTCCTGTATATTTTATACACAGAAGCTGTTGGTGTACCTTGATAAATCAATAAATAAAGCCCCTCATATATTATTGCTTACTATCCTATCCGACGGTATCCCTTTACAATACCCATATGAATACACACTGAAAACTATTCGATCAAAAACCCACGATGAAAGTAGTAATATACTATCCATCATAGTAAATTCACTTACAAGTTGCCCGGATGACAGCAGATGATGCAATGCTTTAGTTGTTTCACACTGTTAGTGTGTTTACGGAAATGTAAAGTGTGGAGAGTTATCTTGTGTAGTAATAACTTCACGCTTGTGTCTCCCGAAGGAATGAGCAGACGTGCATAGTAAGACACATATTTGGCAGTTAAACGTAAAATCTCTTTTGGCGTACCACAGGGTAGCGTATTGGGTCCGCCGTTGTTTTTAGCTTACATAAATGATTTTCCAAAACATGTCGCTTTTCCAATGGTTCTTTTTGCTGATGACAGAACGATAATTGTAAAAAATAATAAAACTAGAAATTATGAACGTGACATCAAAGACGGATTGCAACAATCAATTAACTGGCTTGAAAATAATAATCTAAAATTAAATTTAAATAAAACTAAAATTATGCAGTTTCGACAAAGATTGGCCACTCCTGACCTAAATATAAAGTTTGAAAATAATAGAATTGAAGAAGTAGAGCATATAAAATTTCTAGGCTTGACAATTGATTCTAAACTGACTTGGAAACAACATGCATCAAGTCTTATAACAAAATTAAGTAGGTTCGCCTTTGCTCTTTATAAACTTAAGAAAATAGTTAATCAAGCAGCTGTTGTAGCCGCTTATTATGGCTATGTAGATTCCATATTACGATACGGAGTAATTTTTTGGGCAAATTCCTGCGAAAAAAATAACATTTTTAAAGCACAGAAGAGGTGCATTAGATCGATATGTAGTCTTAAACCAACAGAAAGTTGTAAACCGCATTTCAAATCTCTAAAATTACTAACGTTACCTTGCCTTTACATATACGAGACCGCATTGTTCGTCAAGAAAAACAATGAATTATTTAAAAAGGCTTCAGAGCAGCGCTATAGATCGACATGACAAGAACGAACACGAACTATGTCTAAGAGCCTCAAAGACCGCCCTTATGCACAAAAGCATCCTCTGCATGGCTCCTAAAATATTTAATAAAATACCAAATGACATTAAAGATCTAAACTTGACACAATTTAAACGGAAACTAAATATTTTTTTGATTGAAAAATGCTACTATACTATTGACGAATTCCTTCTTGACAAAATTTTGATAGTAAACTAAATGATAATAATGTATTTATGCATGAAAATTAAATAATTTGCCATTTTAATCATATTCTAAATATTTATATTTCAAATTGGAAGTATGCTTAGTAATTTAATATGTAATAGTAATCTCAGTTATTTTGCATGTAAAATCGATTTAAACTTTTTATATTGTTAAATAGTGTATGCCCTAACGGGTAGTTTTTTGAGCTCACCTTACCTAACTATAAGACCTACTGTATCACCAAAAATCACACTAATAAATACTTTGACTTTGACTTTAAATTATAGCACACTAGTTTTTGCCAGTGACTTTACCCGGGCTAATATTATAAAGCTGAAGAGTTTGTTTCTTTGTTTGATTGCACGCGCTAATCTCAGGAACTACTGATCAGAATTGAAAAATTCTTTTTGTGTTGGGTAGCCAATTTATCGAGAAAGGCTATAAGCTATATAACATTACGCTACAACCAAGAGGAGCGGAGCAGTAATGAAAAATGTTGCAAAAACGGGGAAAATCGCACGGGTAGGCGATTCGACGCGACGGGAAGGGTCGGGGGAACAAGAAATTTAACGCGGACGAAGTCGCGGGCAAAAGCTAGTACATAATAAAACTTACTCTTGTATCAGTCTGTCTGTTGATGAAAACCGTATTATAATCGGTTACGTAATTTAAAAGATCTAAGCGTACAAACACGAAATCCGACCTTGTAAAGATAAAGAAGATGTAGCCCTCGGTGCCAGCTCTCTTTCGTAGATATGTGACAGTCAATACGGGTCGTCAGAAACTCAAAAATATGACAACCAATCTTAACAAGGCGAATCGTATTACCCAGTAACTGGGTTGTGGAGGTCAGATAGGCAGTCGCTCCAACTAAAATATTGGTACTCAGCTGCATCCGGTTAGACAGGAAGCCTACACCAACTTTCTTGGGAAAAGGGTAAGCAGACGTTGTACCTGTAGTCGGTATTGGTACTCGGTTGATGGCTATATGCTTGCCCCCTTTTAGGTAATAGGGGGCGAGCCAAGTCGAGTTCAAATCTACACTTTAATATTATAAATGCGAAAGTAACTCTGTCTGTCTGTTAAGCTTTCAGGACTAAACTACTGAACCGATTTTGATTAAATTTGCTACGGAGTAAGTTTGAACCCTAAAAAAGTACATAGACTACTTTTTTTTGCAACTTTGTCAACGATTACTGACATTTACGCAGATAAAGTTGCGCAAAAGCTATATGGAAATCAAGAAAGAAATGCTTCAAAAGGCGTCATTGCAATAAACCTGTAGACTAACTAAAAAAGTGTATTATAGCTACACTTCTTTCTAACCCTGCGGGATGAACAGGTGTGATGTTATATCACTTGATTAGATTTAATTAATAACTCCGTTCACCGAATATCCAAATGACTAGCAACATTATTGCCAAGTTGTACGGCATTCTTTTTGTAACAAAAATAATAATTGTAAGTCACCTGTGGAATAAGTTTGTAGTGTTGGCAAACTTGTTTCTTACGAATTAACTGCTTGAAGAAGCCGGCAATAAGCTACTTTATTAAGAATTTGTGCATTCCAAAAGGGGTTTTTTTTGGATGGGAAATAATAATAATAATATCTTAGGACAACGACGTTAACGTTATCTGATCCCAAACTAGGCAGAGCCTGTACTATGGTAACCAGACAACTGATAAACATACTTAAATATTTGTAAATACATACATATTATAGATAAATTACACCCAGACACAGAACAAATGATTGTGCTCATCAAATCAAATCATTTCTTTCATCATCATCATCATCATTTCAGCCATAAGACGTCCACTGCTGGACTTAGGCCTCCCCCAATTTGGGGGGCTTTACCATAATCGCCACGCTTGGCAGGCGGGTTGGCGATCGCAGTATGGTGGTAAAATGAATAGAGAACGCTGCTGCCCATTCTCTAGTAAGTCCCTTAGTTGCCTTTTACGACACCCACGGGAAGAAATGGGGTGGTGTTATTCTTTACGTCCGTACCGGTACCGGTAATCATTTCTTTATTTGTATAGAATGCAGGTGTTACAATAGAGGTGTTACTTTCGGATATGTTTCTAGTACATTCTGCCTGTTGGCATACAAAAATATAGTGGTTTACTTACTTACAGATAATTTATAAACTAAGTACTTATATTTAAAATGAGATCATGGATCAGCTAAGTCTAAAATTATTAACATAATAAATGAGATAGTGAAGCAAATATTACAATTCATCATTTATAAAATCGGTAACAGAGTAATAACATTTATCTATCAGCAACGACGTCAAGAGTTTCTTGAATTTTATTAAAGGCTGATCCTTTATGCAATTAGGCAATTTTTTAAATATAATAGGTGCCATACCAATAATGTTTTTTTTTAAGCAAAGCAGTGTTATATCTACCAGTACACAATAGACTCTGATATTTTGATCTCAAGGCAGTAGTTCGCATTCTTGTATCATTTAATGCCGGAAATAGATGCTTGTTATTTTTAACGAATATAGGTACTTCGAGTATGTATATACTAGGTAAAATTAGTATCTTGTGTTTCTTGAAAATAAGCAATGCAAATGCTTCAATGACTTCTCCCGCTCTGGGCGGAGCGGGAGGGCGTGTCAGACTTTTACTGACTAAAACCCACCCGTGTTCCTTCAGTTGCCATTGTACCAGGGTCACGGTATCTTTTTCGAACAATCTCGCGACCCTGGCAGTCTGAAAGTGGGTAACGTAGCAAATATCTGTCAAGATAGATAGAATACTCTTTATTAACATCATCATCATTTCTGCCGAAAGACGTCCACTGCTGGACAAAGGCATCCCCGAAGTTCCACCACTTCGACCGGTTCCCTGCTTCCCACATCTAGCGGATTTCTGCCTGCCAGGGTCGCGAGATTGTTCGAAAGAGATACCGTGACCCTGGCACATGGGTAACTGAAGGAACACGGGTGGGTTTTCGTCAGTAAAAGTCTGACACGCCCTCCCGCTCCGCCCAGAGCGGGAGAAGTCATTTGATGATTTCCCATCCAGAAAAAAAAAAGCGGATTTCTGCGGCCTTCACAAGGTCTTCGGTCCACCATGTGGGAGGCCTTCCGACTCTACGTCTTCCAGTACCGGTCTCCACTCCAGAACCTTTCGGCCCTATCGGCAATCTGTTTTTCGAGCAGCCCTGCCTGCTGTCACTTAAGTGTGGCAATTTTTTCGGGCTATGTCGGTTACCTTTGTTCAAATCCAGACAGGCGCTTTTCTTTGTGTAAATTATTTCATCACTACTACTCTCAAAACAGTGAAGTAAAACATCGTGAGAAACCGGCATGTCCTTGAACTAAAGATTCGAAGACATGTGACATCTACCAATCAGCATTGGACTTGTGTGGTGGATTTTATCCCTCTCGATCGCAAAGAGCCCCCATTTCTTCCCGTGGGTGTCGTAAAAGGCGACTAAGGGACTTACTAGAGAATGGGCAGCAGCGTTCTCTATGCATTTTACCACCATACTGCGATCGCCAACCCGCCTGCCAAGCGTGGCGATTATGGCAAAGCCCCCCAAATTGGGGGAGGCCTAAGTCCAGCAGTGGACGTCTTACGGCTGAAATGATGATGATGATGATCGCAAAGAGAGAAGGTCTTTTTAGGGTTCCTTTGCCAAATGGCAAAAAACGGAACCCTTATAGATTCGTCATGTCTGTCTGTCTGTCCGAGTATGTCACAGCCACTTTTTTCCGAAGAGTGTGTAGAGCGGAAGGACGTGTCAGACTTTTAGTGACTAAAACCTACCCGCGTTCATTCAGTAGTCTATGCTAGGGCCACGGTAACACTTACGAACCGCGACCTTGGCAGGCATCAGTCCTAGGGGACCCCACAGAGAAGCGGCCTGTCTCTCAGTAGTAGGAACTGAGCTAGGCTATAGATAAATATAGTATAATCAATATCACCTATTGAAATTACGAAACATATAGCTCTATAGTGCATTACATTACTGGTTGAAGTATTTTACAGCTATTTTCGACGTTGCTAACTTACTGAATGCACTCTCTTGATCGGTGAACCAGACATGGACTGTACGTCATTCGGTTCAACGAAGTAAGCTTGAACCTAAGTACTATTTAGTTCGTCAACCTGTTTACTCTTTAATTAACTAACGAAGTATTTACCTGTAAACACTAGCCACAGCCTCCTTTGTAAAATCAAAAACTTATTGAACCGTAAAGACGATCAAAGAGTCCCTTGCCTATGCCTGATTGAAAGTATAAGCCGATTAGTCTACGGTCGCCCGGCTGACCAATCATTAGTCGAGCTTGCATGTTCTTTATTTAAAATTACCGTACAATGTTAGCCAGTCGACGCTTGCATGTCGTTGAGTGCACACGCTTCTGATCAAAGAGTTGGAAAATCTCTCGCTCTATTAAAAAATATGTGAAGGGGTTGTTATAATAATAATTAGCTTTGTTTATTCAGGTTGAATTTCCGACCTAATTGTTTTGTTGAGTTTTTTCATGGTTCAGAAAAAGGAATTTGCTCTTTTTCTTTGTTGTTCGAATGCTTCGTAGATGGGAAGCGCTAATACTTTGCATGAGGTTCTGGGTTTGATTTACTTTGGATAAAGTATTATTGGGGTTTCATCCGGAATTTCGTAACCGTCGTGGTACTCAAATCTTATACGGACTCAACAGACCAGGAGACATAATCGAATTCTGGAGGGAGGTGGGCTAGTTGGAATAAACACCGACGGCCACCATGGCCCACTCACAATGATCCACTGACTGACTGAGTGCTGAAACCAAACCCTACAATATAGAACATAGTGTGTACTATGCAAGTACACCTCTGCTTAGCACTTTGTTCGGGGAATATTGTTGTGGTTTTCGTCAGGCATTTGAATCAAGTACTCTTAGACCCTTTAAATAAAATAAAATCAGTAATATTTTAAAAAATATAATTCATTTGTTAAATTATTGCTAAAAGTACAGTGTAATTATATAATTTAATTCTTATTATATACATATTCTAGTTATTATTTCAAAATACAACTGAATTCAAAGAGATATTTTTTTAATGTATTGTATGAGACAATACATTTTTAAACTATGAAACAAAAAATGTATTTAAATGATATCTTAATATAAAAAATCTGTACCTAATATAAATATAATATAATTATAATCTTACCTATAAAAGCAAGCAGTAAATAATACCGAAAAATATTAATGCTATCAATAAAATCGAACAAATTATTGTTAAATAAAATAGGGTTTCTTGTATTAGAAAGAAATCCCATTTAAATTAAAAATGTTTATTATATAATTATTATATATTTTATATTACTAAATTATCAAAAGAGCTATTAGTTTAAAGCATTTATTTATTACATTAATTCTTAAATCTTAAACCCGATTCCTTTAAAAAACGAGCTGTAAATTTAAAACCTGAAGTTCCTGGAACCCAATCTAAGTTTATCGTAGTAAAATCTACCCAAATGTCTATTCCTTTACCCCTCCATAACAGATTAGGGTAGGAGTACCCTAGTCTGTTAACTGTTGTTTTAGTCAATACTATCTGTACCCGTAGCTTCGCCGCGTGGATTTCGAAAATTATAACACGGGGACGTTCAGTCGCGTAAAAACATCAGCGTGGTGCAGCCATTTCGGAGATTAGCCGGAACAAACATAAGGAGAAATAAAAATTTCAAAACTGTTTGTTATCAGATCCGTATGTATTGTATTTAATTTCAGAAATATTTAGTAAAAATCTGTTATTTTGACATTAGAAATAGATACTTTAATTTAATTTATTTTTATACATAACCACTATTGATGACAGCGTAGACACAGATATAGACGTGATCATGTTTTCAGTGACCGGACGTACCATCATTGATGATTTTACAGGCAAAATTGCCTACAAATTTTTTCAACGTACACTTACTGTTGATATCTCATATGATCCGAAATTTCTAATAAAGGAACCGGGTATAATTACTTTACAACAAAAACCTAACATTCGTTATAAATATGTTTGTCAGTACACATACCGCAAACTGTATCTAAATAAACATGGGGTACTAATGTAACTAATTCGTCTTTATTATAGTAAACTTGGAGATCCGTGAAACGGGACACTATTTTCACGGTATTCCGGATGTGCGTGACCCTGTAAGGAAAAGGAAAATTAAAAAGAATTCAGAACTAAAAAAAAATTAGTAATTTAGAAAACAATTCGGCAATTATCTTATAATTATAATATTCGTATTTCCTTATTTGGCGGGGCTCTGTTCACAGACAATAAATCGCAATACTTTTATCAATAATAACAAAAAATACCAGAAAATTTATTTTCTTCTCGGTAACGTAACAAACTAGATTTTTTACAAAAAGAAATTACCGTTATATATTATTACTATTATGGATTTTGAGACGGAACGTAGAGCGTTGGAAGTCTGATGTAACATGTTGGTTTGCACGCTGTAGCAGAGCAGTCAAAATAAGGCTTTTCAAAGCTTATTGCCAAGTTTACACGTGCAGTCTGTGGACCAACCGTCTCTGGTTTTTGGTATCACAGTGTCAGTAGGACACTGACTCCAAACTCACAGGATCACTCAGTTTAGAGATCAGTCTTAAGCAATGTCAAAGGTTTTTGGATGAATATTTTATAACTTAAATGATTTATTTTGTTTAGTCCTTCAGAATTAGTCTGAATAAATGCTGCTCTAGTGATGTAGAAATAATTAACTATAGGTCACGATTTCAGCACTGAGAAACCGATTATAAAAAGAGAATAATGCAGTTTTTATCAATTCCTTTTCATTTCTTGAAACCTTACTGAGAAGCAGGGTAGTAGTGCATGTCAAGCATCATATTATAATCGTCATTGCTATGACCTCACTTGCTACCAAACCTCATGTACTTACCAGAAGTGGTTACCAGCGTGGCTGGTATCTACCACCGGCTTTTCGTCGTCTTCTGACTTCACCAGAATGTAGAAACCTCCAGTGTAGACTTTCACACCGTCTTTTACCTTGATAACTGCAAATCTGGAAATAAATATAATTTGTTAAATATCTTCACAATATTTTGTACTCTTTGTGTTTTTGTTTTTATAGCTATTAGAAAGACTACATAAGTTTTTAGGTTCGAGACTTGTCAAATACCTTGGTAATCTTTTTAAATGCCATAAATAGGTATGTTTTTCAAGTTAAATACTTTACTCAACTGAAAGACTTTCATAGTCCAGATTTTTTTTTGCGGTTTCATCCCTGAGGCAAATATTACGAGAAAGTATCGGGGCTTTATTGCCTTTATTAGCCTCCCCCAATTTGGGGGGATTTGCAATAATCGCCACGCTTGGCAGGCGGGTTGGCGATCGCAGTATGGTGGTAAAATGCAAAGAGAACGCTGCTGCCCATTCTCTAGTAAGTCCCTTAGTCACATCTTACTACACTCACGGGAAGAAATGGGAACGCGTTCGCACTCGCTTGCATTGCGTTGAATGAAACAACAAGCTACTCCAGTTGTGATATTGTACTTTTTCCTTCTTTGTATGACAAAAAGCTTTTAAAACCCTGCTTGGAAAGAAATATAGACATATACAGGAAAAAATCGACGTCAAACCGAAAACGGTTGATAGGCCAAGTGGTGGTGACAGTTATCAGCAAAATAATAAAAAAAAACTAAGTTAAGTACTTTTCAAATTATGGATATTAATTATTTTTTTTGTGAGTGATGTAACCCTGAATAACCCTTCTGTAAACTACAATCCAAAATTAAAACACAACTACCTCAGTTTTAAAGAAAACATCACTTTTTTGCTCCACCATGTAGTAAAAATTATTACATCGCCCAACTTTAACTGACTGTACTGAAAAAAAAATGCTTAACTTAGATTTTTTTCATTATTTTTCTGATAACTGTCACCAGTTGGCCTATCAACCGTTTTCGGCTTGACGTTGATTTTTGGGACACCCTGTATAATGATCAGTAATCAGATATTCGGATGCATATTTACCTAATGTTACTATTAAGCTGTGAAAGCACGGAAGCGGCTTCGTGTTTTTTATTAAAGCCGAGTTTCTTGGATCATCATATTTATTTAAAATTAATGTTTAACCCCAGATGCAAATACATATGTGTAGGGTGGTATGTGTTAGTTAAAACAACACACAAAACACGGTAAAAACGCGCATTCCATAATGCCAACATTTCAACTTTAGGTGAATATGCATCTGAATATCCGATCTCTTAATACATACTTCGGTTCTTCAGTGCAGTCAGCTAGAACTACATTCTCGACGCAGTCTGACGTCATGATATGCTCAGCGCCTCCAAAGAGCATCTGTACCAAGTTCTCTTGTACGCGGCATTCACCTAGAAATACCATAAAAAAGTAGTTTCTAAGTAGTTTTTTTTTAATGTTTGAAAATATATACTCTGCTCATGTTATCAAGTTACTTAATTAACAAGTTATATAATTGTAATGAATACTTTACATATGTACAATATTTTCATGACAACAGATATGAAATAATATTAAAAATATGGACATGCATATAAAAATAATGAGAAAGAATCACAGGGCTTTTTTGATAAAACTCGTCTGCAACACTGTCAATAGGAAAAGTGCCCGAAAAGCTGGCAGCATTGCCTCATTGTAAGGCGATGCTGATTCTTAGGTCAAAAATTGGCCAGCTGTTTAGGATTGAAACGCTAGAGCCATGGGATCCGTGCCCGCTTGGTTTTTTCGAGACATTGCCAAACGTTTGGTCGTCTCTTCACGTGACCAGAACGCTGGCCTAATTTTTGGCCAGAGAATCAGTATCGCTAAACAACGTTCCGAAAATAAATTTACAAACTTTAGGAATATTAGGGTTTAAACACTAAAACAGGCATGGAGAAGCTTTTTATACGCATGTAGTACAATTTTAGAATAAAAACTTTATAGGTGTCAAGGGACACCCGGACGGAACGAAGTTCCTTTCCAGGATTCATAATTTATATTTTTTTTTTATTATTTATTATGTACTAAAAACCTGTATACACTCAACAAAAATATTATCTCTCTCTCTCTCTCTCTCTCTCCCTCTCCCTCGCCCTCTCTCTCCCTCTTTCCCTCTCTCTCTCCCTATCTCCTTGTCTCTCTCCCTCTCTCTCTCTATCTCTCTCTGTCTCTCTCTCTGTCTCTCTCCCTCTCTCCCTGTCTCTCTCTCTCTCTACTCACAACAAAAAAAACAACAATATACAAACAAATAAAAACAACAAAATATATACAGTCGAATTGAGAAACCTCGTCCTTTTTTTGAAGTCGGTTAAAAAGTGTCGTGACAACTTTTCGTAAGATTTTTTTCCGTCTAGCCCCCTTTCACAACGCGCGATAAGGAACTTCGTTCCAAAAAACACTGCAACCATATTTATCAGAATAAAATAAGTAAAGTTACGTACGGTATAATCCTAAAGTCTTCATAATCTGCATGTCAGTCCAACTGTCCAGTAACCATGCGAAGTTATCTGATTTGAACTGCATGTCGGCACCCTTGTTTACACTTACGGAGGCAAGACCGTTCCTCTCCTAGAAGAATATAAACTTTATATTCATAAATTAAATACTTAAGAGTAACTTGGAGTTCTATGTTGTAAGACTTTTACAATCACGGAATACGGAAATCCCTGCGACAGGCGCGGTCCGAGGTGGGGGGTCCTAGGGGTTATGACCCCCCCAAAGACAGTCATGCTGCCGAAACCCTGAACGATTTGCCTGTCTTACTATCTTAAAATTGTTCTCACTTGAGCCACGGAGACTCCGATGGACATTTTCAAAAAGATTTTAACCCGGGACATCATGCTGATCAGTAGCGCTTGCGACTACTAGACCAAAGAGGATGTACCTTCCTAAAAATATTCTTCATGGTGACCCCCCCCAAAATGTTAGGCTGCGACCGCGCCTGCTCTGCGACCACGAGATCAACGAGGCAGTTAGAACGATGAAGAGATGTCCACAAGTTTTTAATAAAATGACATCCCTATTTGCATACCAATGGAAGCAAAGTGTAATGTCTACAATTCAAAATTTCGCTGAGCCAAAGACAACTAACCGCTCAGTTAATGCATTGATTCATAGTCAGCTGCACAACAGCTTGAAGGGTCGATGTTTACCAGGGATTGAAAACCGGCAAGAATTTCGTTTCCAGTTCTACATATCGATTCTTAAAGAGATTCTTCTTTTCGGTGCTCATTTGAGATTTTGTAGCTGTGTAGAATCGTGAAAAACAAAGAAGAAATCCAAAAATACAAAACCAAGAAGCTACCTTAATAACTGCAGTCATGTTCAGCGGCTCTTTGCTGTAACTCCTCACCAGTTGTCCAAGTGCCGTCTGCGTGACTATGTCTGACTCTAAAATGCCCATTTCTGATAGCTGTAATTAGAGAAATGAAACTGTAAATACGATTAAATTAAAAACATTCACAAAATCCGGAAACTATGACTTGAAAATACTTCTACGAGAGGAGTCAATTAGAAATAAATTAACATTTTAAGTATAATTCTTTATTTGCAGTCCAGATTACCTTTTTGCTGACTTCGATAAAAAAGAAGACGGGAATCTCTCCACTAGGCTCAGAAACTTGTAATTATTTTAATGTATTTATTTTCACGGACTTAAGCCCATGCAAAAACAATATGGATCGATTGTGTAAAGAATGATAAGAAAGAGAAGGGAGTGAATGAAAGCGTAACGGTTGACAGGGGAGAATCGTTGAAGAGAATATGTTGCGCCGACCCCAAGTAACAAGGCAGGGAGATGATGATGGAAGTGCTTAAACCCATTCATGAATAATGCATACATGAATAATTTACATTTAAAAGTTTTTGTGTCAAATTATCAAATAATAACGATGTAAATTCTCTTTTATCACAATCCGACAAGCATAATTTTATTAATATTATTACGTAGATCGCTAAGTCATAAAACGTCACGCTACCGCCATCTATTATTGAGTTGCAGAACTATTTATTTATTAAAACTTTATGCACAAGTAAAAAATACTGTACAAAGGCGGACTTATAATAATGCCTGAGGTTACTAAACTAACTAGAACTATCTAGAAACACCACTGCCATCTATTATCGAATTCCAGATGTTTTTGTAATTGAACTATTTCCAACAACACGTATGTTCGAGAATAGAAGTTTAAACTCTTTTAAACTGGCCATATCAATAGACGGCTGGCGACACTGCGAGACAGTTCAGATGAATACAAAAAAGTGATAGACAAGTGATTCTGATTAAACGTTTCTGATTACTGCATTTGTGACAATTTGAATAAATTGTTAGTGTTTTTGATGAATTTGGTATACCAATATTTAATTATCCCGAACCTCAGCTCGTAACAATAGTTAATTAAATTACTGATAACAGCTAAAGCTACTCATTCATCATCATCATTTCAGCCGAAAGACATCAGTCCACTTCTGGGCATAGGCCTCCCCCAATTTGAGGGGGTTTCCATAATCGTCACGCTTGACTGGCGGGTTGGCGATAGCAGTACGGTAGTAAAATGCATAGAGAACGCTGCTGCACATTCTCTATTAATCCCATACTCGCCTTTTACGAAACTCATGGGAAGAAATGGGGTGGTGCTATTTTTTACTTCCAGCACCACAAGGAATCTAAAACTCCTCAAAATCATAAAAATTTACGGTAAAATACTCACATTGCTTCCAAAAATTTTAACTTCAAAATATCTCTCGAGCTTTCCATATAAGTTCTGCGGAACTCCTTTATATTTCAACGTCAGTTCAGAAGAGGGTCCTGACTCGAAGCAGTCGGTCTTGTTCCCGGAGTAGGTCAGGGTAAGGTGACCTTCATATGACGCTGGGTGGATAGATATGTCTTGATCTGAGGCTGCGTGGCTTATGTCTTGTTCCCGGAGGCAGATCTGGGGAGAGACGAAATGATAAGTGATTTTATTTCTATAAATAAGTTTGTAATCATATTTCAAACACTAGATGAGATTAACGTTTTTACACGCTTTATATTAGCTTCACTTGTATGTTTGTATGTTTGTTTGTAACCGACTCCTTATAGCGCGATTTTGACCCACTTTAAACAACCAGATTTCATTCAAACTTTGCACACCTGTCAAGGACCGATGACAATGCAATAATTTCATAAATTTGTGCCATTATCCTTGCCAGGGTTACCAGGACAGCAAAAAAACTGTCACAAACGACGCTGACATACGTCTCAAAATTCGAAATACTCTAAAAAATAGAAAATAAATTATAGTTTTAAAAAAAAGTACAAAATAATAGAAAAAAAGCGTGGGGTGCCTGATATCAATAAAAAAATACCTTAAAAAGCACTCCACGCTTTTTTTGACTTTTTAGTTTGGTTTTCAATGGAAGCGTGTTTTTTAGTTTTTTTAAACTATAATTTTTATCCGACTACTCTGAAAAGAAAGGCCGAAACAAAACTCTTTTAAAGTCCAGAAGCAATCTTGTTAAAGGTCTTTTGAAGGATGAACCACACAGTCATACTAGATATATTAATTCGTGTAATGAATACAGGTTGCGTGTTTCACTTTACCCATGCGTAAAATGTGAATAGGCATGAATGAAATATCTCCCAATTGCTTAAAAACTGAGACAAAGTAGAGTTTTCTTCTTTTGTATTGCTTGTTAAATGGTGGCAATAGATGTTTAGTCATTGAGATATATTAAAGTACAGTACAGTAGTTTTTTTTTAAAGTTACTCATAGAAAGTAAAGATACCACAGTTGATCGTAGATATGTTGTGGCATTAAAAATGTACGTCAAGGATGTACCTTTTCTGATCCACGTGTTTAAATTTTTAACAGAGTGCAAACAATGACAATGTTTTCAATTGGATACCTAAGTAGTATTTTTGAAATGTTTGTTACTTCAGAACGCTATCATTTATGAACCAATTAGATTTTTTTTGAGAAGTCGTTTTTATATGAAATCAGTCTCTAAAATTACTTTAAAAGGCTTCGATTAACGATTGAAAGTTTGAAACACAATATTAGGGTCCAAAATCTCCAAGTTCTAGGTAAAAGAAACCTTAAGTCTTTCCCCACGCACACCTTCCGCTTTTACCAAAAACATTTCACGTCACGTCTACAAGCCTAAGCATGGATTCCGTTACTTAGTAAATCGTCAAGTAAAAGGTGAACGATGTAAAGAGGGTATATCATAATATCAACGATAGCAACATGAACTTCCTTTTAACCCTCCATGCATGCGTCATTCCCAAGGGTGTAGGTAAAAACTACAGAACGCCGCGTGCTCCCATTGAAAGATATATATTTTGCGTATTTGAGAATGAAAGTCTTATCGTACGGCACGATGTATATCATTTATGAGACAAACCACGACACCTGAACGTTTAATGACAATAAGACATCATTAATGCATTAATAAAAAAATATCTGTTGTTTCATAGAAAAGTACGCGGTAATACCTTCGTGCTCAAAATGAATGGAAGAGCAATTTTTTTTTTGTGACTGATGCAACGCATGGGAGACCAAAGTTAAAAAAAGATGGCAAACTGTACCAAAGTACAGTTTGCCATCTTTTTTTGGAAATAACGTCTCGCAGGTCAACCTATGAGGTTGTCGGCTACTTAAATGGGCTTGCCTGTGGCTACCTTAGTAAATTTAAGCCTCTAAACCAGGACTTAGAAATTTAAACTAGAGCTACTACTCGCTAAGGGCATCCCCTGTGGGGTACGGACCTCGGCTTAGGGCATCGATGGTAGAGGGCAGCAAGGGAGGGGCTGGCTCGAAATGATTATTACGTCTTACAACGGCAGGCCACTTCATGTATCCAATGACTACTACACATACATAAGAAAAAAATGAACATTTAAATAACAAAAAAATAAAAATATTATTCATTATGATGACGCAGGACGTAGTTTTAAATTGATATTCTGTCTCATGGAAAATGGAGATGGAATGATCTAGTCGACTCGTGCGCTGGGTAGGTATGTACTCTACCGTATGATACGTGAACATTATTAACATGATGTTTCATAATTCTAATGCATGATAAATTTTTCTTAGTATCTAGTATCTTAATTAGTGGTAACAATTTTTTAATCATGCCTAGCGGTATATTATGTCGGATACATTGAGTGGACAACGGTTGTAAGACAACTGAAATATCACGATGTTTAGAGGGATTTGAAAACTACAGGCTCAGCGGGCTGACTCAACCAAGGGTCAGTAATGAGTAAAATATAATGGTACTTCACCAAACTGCAAAGTTGTGAGGTGATTGAAGAAGGAGTATGTAACAGCATCCTAGCGTCCCCTTTGTCAGAGGAGGCTAGGATATTGTGTCGAATGTTACTGGTTATTTACCAAAAACGAATAGGTACAACACTATTAATTAGGTCGTATTTATAACAATAACAGATTTTTTACCCATCGCTTAGTTTTAAGTTGTTGAATGCTTTTAGTTATTGTTGTCATTCCGATACGAGAAAAGAAGAGGAACTTACCGTCCATTCTTTTTTAGTAACATTGTCAGAGCCGGGTTGTAGACCATGAACTGTTAGCTGCAAGTTAGCGTTGCCTCCCGTTGTCTCAACCTTGGTGATAGCTTCCATTTCGAAGAATACTTTCTTTGGCTCTTCTCGACTGAAATTAAAATAATGTTTGTAATTTTCATAAGACCTATCCAACATCCTTTATGATTACAGAACAAAGCGTATCTTCATCTTTAGCCTACAATGTTGTTATTTCTGGGCCACAGGCAGGAGGCCTCTCTCTCTCTGTGGGTAGAAGTGGGCTATATACCACCATGCAGGTCTAGTGCGGGTTGGAGGACGTCACGTGTCAATTTTTTTTCGGTATCGAACGTGCTTTACCGTTAATTCGTTTCTTCACGATGTTTTCTTTCATCGTTTTGTGTGCAGTGGTGATAAAATCCCAGTTATTTTATCATTTATAATGCCCCATTGTTCCAAGGATAACTTGTATTGGATATATTGTCACAGATCAAACAATGAAAAGAAGAAGTGTTAGACGAGGGAACGGGGTCGGGGGACGGGGGTTTGATCACCTCCCTCCCCCTATAGCGCGGACCATCACCAATCTGGGGCAGCGGGATTCATATTCGCACCCACATTCCCAAATACAGGGTAATGAGGGAACACTGGGGTAGATCAAGCTAGTAAGCGTTACACAGACTTTTTTACCCACCCCAGGGCGGAGGATATCCAAATTTATGTCAGGATCGAAGTTCAAATTCAAATTCATTTATTGGTGTGATTTTTGGTACATTTTACATGTGATCTTAATAATAAATAATTTGTTCCTCAAAAATCTACCTTAAAAGTGTACACTCTTTCAAGCAATCAAATTTTTTATAAATACGAATAATTAGCGCATTTCAAAAAAAAAAAAACAACATAACTGAATACAGAAAAAAAGAACAAGCAAAAAAAATTAATACAATGTCAAAATTAAATAAATATCATGTCAAATAGGTTACGTTTTTCTTCAACTTCGAATCTAGTGTCATTTTTTATCTTAAAATAATAAAACTTTATTTCGACCTCACTATCGGATTCAGCACCCTCGAAAACCGTGAAAAAGACACCCATGATGAAAAAGTTAACAAAATCAGCAGAGATCATCATGAATTTTCTTTTTCACCTTACTCGTGTCTTGAGTCCCCTCGAAAACCATGAAAACTATCTCACTCTCTAAATTTTTCTTCTTTTTTTACACGCTTTATATTAGCTTCACTTGTATGTTTGTATGTTTGTTTATTTGTATGTTTGTATATTTGTATGTTTGTTTGTAACCGACTCCTTATAGTGCGATTTTGACCCACTTTAAACGACCAGATTTCATTCAAACTTTGCACACCTGTCAAGGACTGATGACAATGCAATAATTTCATAAATTTGTGCCATTATCCTTGCCAGGGTTACCAGGACAGCAAAAAAACTGTCACAAACTACGCTGACATACGTCTCAAAATTCGAAATACCCTAAAAAATAGAAAATAAATAATAGTTTAAAAAAACTAAAAAACACGCTTCCATGGATAACCAAACTAAAAAGTACAAAATAATGGAAAAAAAGCGTGGGGTGCCTGATATCAATAAAAAAATACCTTAAAAGCACCCCACGCTTTTTTTCCATTATTTTGTACTTTTTAGTTTGGTTTTCCATGGAAGCGTGTTTTTTAGTTTTTTTAAACTATTATTTATTTTCTAGATAGATAGATAGATAGTTATCGTTCCAATTTTTACAATTGTACTCCTAACGCAAACTGTGTTAAAGAACTTCATTCCAAAGACTTACCTAAAATAATTAACCACCATAGAAACATCTAACTTCGAGATATCTTCATCAACACTCATCTTGTTGACCTGGACCTTCAGCCGTAGTACATCATTTGCCGTCTTCATCAGGTGCTGCGGCGGCAGGATCAGACCACAGGACCCTGAGGGAGGGGAGGTGAACAGGAGTATGCTGTTCAGGATTATCAGAGATGGCTGGATTGAGGTTAGGAAGCTGAAATGAAGAGGCAAACGTTAAATGAAATCAGCTAAATTTTATTGATTGGCTAGAATATCAATTACTAATAAATTAGCTTCTAACCAAATCAACTGATTTTATAAGTTTTTTTTTTTTCTGTGTCCTAAGAAAGTTCAGAAATACGTTCAAATAAGTTTTTTTTTTAAATATAAATTCGTACATTGAATAGGTCATGTAGTTTAAAAAAGGTTGTTTTTTTTGTTTTATTAATCCATTATTTATTTAGATTGTTTTATGTAGTAGTCCTTGTAGACTACAGATTTGTAGACCATATTCTCCGTAATTATTACCAAGTACTCGTTGACAGGACTACACTGTCCGGCCATTGTAAAAGTTTATTACACGCTTTATATTAGCTTCACTTGTATGTTTGTATGTTTGTATGTGTGTATATTTGTATGTTTGTATATTTGTATGTTTGTTTGTAACCGACTCCTTATAGTGCGATTTTGACCCACTTTAAACGACCAGATTTCATTCAAACTTTGCACACCTGTCAAGGACTGATGACAATGCAATAATTTCATAAATTTGTGCCATTATCCTTGCCAGGGTTACCAGGACAGCAAAAAAACTGTCACAAACTACGCTGACATACGTCTCAAAATTCGAAATACCCTAAAAAATAGAAAATAAATAATAGTTTAAAAAAACTAAAAAACACGCTTCCATGGAAAACCAAACTAAAAAGTACAAAATAATGGAAAAAAAGCGTGGGGTGCCTGATATCAATAAAAAAATACCTTAAAAGCACCCCACGCTTTTTTTCCATTATTTTGTACTTTTTAGTTTGGTTTTCCATGGAAGCGTGTTTTTTAGTTTTTTTAAACTATTTTTTTTTAATAGAGTCTGGAGTTCGTTGCCAACTCTACTCCATAGGAAACAATGTGGACAACAACTAGGACTATTCAAAAAAAATTTTTCTTACATAGACTACTTGTGAAACGTCAGAAGGTAGGCGCACGGTTGCAATTTCATAAGTGCCCATGTAGGGTTATGTGAAATGAAGAAATACTGATTTCCTAAATCGAAATCGGAGATCGTTTTTCACTCGTGTCTCAAGAATGTTATATGTAAACAGATTGCTAACTGGACATTTAACGGACTAAATACTTACTCATAATGATTATTCTTGGAAGTAAACAGCTTGTCCAACACTTCAGCTCCAGTCAGCGGTCTCTCACAGTCAAAGAATACACTTTTGTCATCAACATTCTGTAAGAAAACAAGTAGTTATTCATTCGATTCAGAACTCTTTCAACCATATAAACAATAAGTCTTACCAAGGAGAATCTTTTACCAAAAACCTGAGTTATTTAAGTCAGAGAACACTGCAATGACCTCAACATAGTTTAATCGCGCTAATCATATAAAAAAAAAATATGGTGTGTTTTTTGGCCCTCATTCCGACACAGCCTGTCAGAGCTGGTAGAGGGCAGGAGGGCTTACCCTCTACCAGCGATGCCCTAAGCCGAGGTCCGTACCCCACAGAGGGTGCCCTTAGCGAGTAGTCGCTCTAGTTTTAAGTTTTTAAGCCCTGGCTGGAGGCCTTAATTTATGGAGGTAGCCATAGGCAAGTCCAGTTAAGCAGCTGACAACCTCATAAGTTGACGAGCGACAGCTTGTTTGACACACAAAAAAAATACATTTTTTTTGGGTGTCAAACAAGCTGTCTTTCCACCTAGCATAATCAGACTAAAACTTCCGCTGTTGGGACACAGGCCTCCTCTCGGTAAGTGCGAGTGGGCCGTAATCTACCACGCAGGCCCAGTGCGGGTTGGTAGATGTCACATGTGTTCGAATTTTTAGTTCTAGGACATGCCGGTTGACTCACGATGTTTTCCTTCACCGTTTTGAGAGCAGTTTCAAAGCGCTGATCAGAAGAGTCTAGAAGTGGAAACTGCGTATCGGCAAGCGGAGTGTGGGAAGTCACTCAGCTAGATGGACCGAGCACCTAAAGAAAGTGGCTGGGGCAGACTGGATGCGGAAGGCGTAGAACAGGATGTTGTGGCGCAACATGGGAGAGGGCTATGTCTAACGATGGTTTGCGATAGGGTGATTTAATTGATTGATTGAAAATGCTGATCCACCTGATAGTAAGGTATTACCCCATAGCCACTTGCATGTCAGCCATCGCGATTTGTGATGCTTATCTGGATTGAATGCCTATTTTTACACGCTTTATATTAGTTTCACTTAACCGACTCCTTATAGCGCGATTTTGACCCACTTTAAACGATCGGATTTCATTTAAACTCTGTAGACTTATCGAGGACCGATGACAATACTATAATTTTATAAATTTGTGCCATTATCCTTGCCAGGGTTACCAGGACAGCAAAAAAACTGTCTCCAAAAACTACGCTGACATACGTCACAAACTACGCTGACATACGTCTCAAAATTAGAAACACCCTAAAAAATAGAAAATAAATAATAGTTAAAAAAAACTAAAAAACACGCTTCCATAGAAAACCAAACTAAAAAGTAGAAAATAATGGAAAAAAGCGTGGGGTGCCTGATATCAACAAAAAAATACCTTAAAAAGCAACCCACGCTTTTTTTCCATTATTTTGTACTTTTTAGTTTGATTTTACCACATCCGACTCCGATTACATCCAAATTCGCAATTCGTAATACATACATACAGTTACATACACATGGTACACATACAGCTAAAAAGCTGAAATAAATGAGGTTTTTTTTTTTATTAATTTTGAGGGTAGATGTTAATTTTCTCATTTTGGGTAATACAGTACCCCGTGGCGTTTCACGGGCTATGGAAGCGTGTATTTTAGTTTTTTTTTAAAACTATTTCTATCATAGTTTTTTTTTCTTCTCAAAATAATATAGAACCAAAAAGGTCAAGTTAAACACCAATACATCCCTTTACGACCCTTTTCCACATTTTTACTTAAAACCTTTTCAAATACCTGACGTTGGTATGACAACTTGTGGGCGTATAAATAGCAACTTTCTGGGAAGGTGATAGCAAAACTAAACCTTATTATGTTAAAGGTTTGCAATATTGCAAATAGCACTATAAAGTTCACTTCAACGTTCTTGAAAGTGAACTCATTTGTTTTTGTAGTGAACTAGCTGTTACCCGCGACTTCGTCTGCGTAGTATTTTAACAAAAAAGTTTATCGTTCGTTTTTTCAAAATAATAGTAGCTTAAGATACTCCTTGTTCTTCTTCTTCTTCTTAGCGTGTCAATAGCAATCTAAATAGAGTTAGCCCAGAATTTGGCTACGAGCTTAGCATTTTCAGTAGCGTCCATCAACTTCTATGGCGTGCAAACAACAGGACATGCTGGACAAGATATCAAGTGCCTCATCGTTTGTGGGACAGCACCACATTTACACTCCAGGGCTGAGTCGTCTATGAATCTCCACCTATACAGGTTTTCTTTACTCCGGCCTACCTGAGTCCGGAGTCTATTTAAAGACTTCCATGAAAGCCAAGGCTATCTGCCAGTGAAAGTCCCGTCTAAATCGGTTCAGCCATTTCAGAGATTAGCCGGAACAAACAGACAGACAGACAAATATTGTAAAAAATGTTGTTTTGGTATATGTACCGTGTATACATCCATATACACTTAGTAAAAGGTGGTTATCTTAATATTACAAACAGACACTCCAATTTTATTTATTTGTCTAGATTTGTTTCTCTCCCTTCTGTTAATCTCATTTAGTGGTGTCAAGTAATAAGCGGAGCGACGAATTGACGTGATTTTTGAAAGGATAGAGAGTGACATAGGCTACTTTTTGTCTCTTTCTAACCCCCACTTCCCTAAAATGGGGGATGGAACGCGCTAATCTCAGGAACTACTGGTTCGAATTGAAAAATTATTTTTGAGTCGGGTAGGCTATTTATTGAAGAAGTCTAAAGGCTATATAACATCACGCTACGATCAAAAGGAGCGGAGCAGCAACAAAAAAATGGACGAAAACTGGCAAGTTGCGATTCGACGGGAAGGATCAGGGTAGCAAATATTTGACGCGGACGAAGTCGCGGGCAGAAGCTAGTTATATATAAAAATCTTAATATTAACGAATTTCGAAATTATTTGCCAATTAAAGTTAATATGTATTCGGATGTGTGGCTTGACAAAATAAAGAAAGATAGAAGAAAAAAAAGAAACAAACGACATTGAATGAGTATTTCATGAAAAAACATTATACCTTAGTACATACACCTTAAGGTACACATCTAAGTGTGGCTCTTACCATTACTATATCACCCCACTGCTGGCCAAAGTCCTCTCCCCATGACTAGGACTATGCGACAGTTTGTAAGATTTATTTTCGTCTTCTTTATTTGTGCAAATAAACAAGCTCAAGGGTCACGTCAGCCTCTTGCACAATGACCGCTTGGCAATAGTTTCCACATGGTAGATGTCTGAAGATAGACGCCGCCACTGAATCCGGCCCAAGAAAAGGTTGAGAGATGACCTAGAGGTATATTGTAAGAGTTGGATGGTGGTGGCTCTAGAAAAGGATGCTTGTATTTAGGGGAGGTCTTAGCTCGGGAAAGGAACAGATTTGGCTAATTTAAAAGAAAACTCACCGCTAAACTATTGTCACCAGCAGTAACTGTAGTAGTCTTCTTCAAAGTAGAGGTCTCTACAGCTATCTGTGCGCGTGAGTGCATAGCTACACCGCCTTGCTGTGCACCAGGGTTTGGCCAGGTTAGTCTGAAAAACATTCAAGATATCACTAAAAGTAAAATCACTCGTACAATACACAGTAGCAGCAGCAGTAGAAAGAGCTGTGATGGGGTCATAAGTTCATAGGGTCAGATAGGGCCAACAATCGGTTTTAACCGCGCGGCTATAGACGTTTTACATCAAAAAAAAATCCTGTATATACAGTAAAACCTGGTTAAGTGGGACCTGGATAAGTGAAAAACTACAACTTCTATAAAAAATATAACATTGCAATTTTTGTAATTTTTGCTTATTATATTTGTAACGTAATGTAATTTTTGCTCAGTTTTTGTAATTTCTGCTCAGTTTTGTTTTTTTCTTTCTATTATATTTTGTGTGTTTTTTAAATTGTGTTTTTAGTTTGTAACTTAATTCAATCTTATTTAATTTAATTTTTTTTAAATTTTATTCGATATATTTAATTTAATTCAATTCAATCTTATTTAATTTAATTCAATCTATAAAATTTTGTTGATGTTAGTTTTGGTCACTTTGTTATTTTGTTATCCATCTTTGTATTAATTAATTATTGTTTACATACATACATAGAATCACGCCTTTTTCCCATGGGGGTAGGCAGAAACCACGGAACGCCACCTGCTACGATCTCTACACACTTCTTTTGCCTCGTTTAGGTTCATACAATTGGTCATACACACACGCCGGTTGCGAGTACTACGCACCTGACCTTTCTGAAGAACATCACCAATAAGGTCCCTATATGTCCTCCTAGGGCGTCCCCTCCCGGTGTTTCCACTCACATCTGCCTTGTACCTTTTTACCTTTTGTGAGCCGACCTTCATTCATCCTCTCAACATGACCAAACCATCTAAGCATACTTTTTTTCAATTTTTGTCATTACATCTTCTTTTACACCACACCGTTCTCTTATCACATAATTATTGTTTAGTGAGATTTTAATAAAATGCTGTGCTCACCTATAATTTAGATGCATGCAATGCTATTACATTTGAATATGATATGTACTGTGAATGTCTTTGTGTGTATTTAGTTGGTTTGCCTAAATAAATAAATAAAAAAATTGGAATAACGGCCTCTATAAGTGGGGCCTCTCTGAATGATACAACTATAATTTTAAACCTGCTTAGTTGAAAAATTGGATTAATGGAAACCCTCAATAATTTGCACATAATTCTTGGTCCCTTAAGATCCCAATTAACCAGGTTTCACGGCATATACCATCATATAGCGTGGCGACGCACGCCGTGACGTCGCGTCACCACGCCAACAATGGGTTTTACCCGTCGGCTACAGACGTTTCACATCAATACGCATTACAATTATTTACTCACTCTAAAGACTGGTCAGTATTGGAGAATGATACGTTAAACTTCATCGGCAGGTGAGCTACCAGAGACTGCTGGATGCGGGCAGAGTGATGTGACTGTACCAGCGGTCCGTCTGTTGATAGCGTTGTTACTGATGTGCCTTGGTATCTGGTGGAAGAAAGAAATATGACTGATTGACATAAAAACAGCTTAAGCAATTGCAAGTAACTTCACGCCTGAACTCATAAAACACAGTAAAGTTGTTTACTTTTATTTATTTTGCAATATACTTATGACCCGTACCCCACAGGGGTTGCCTTCAGTGAGTAGTCGCTCTAGTTTTAAGTTTTTAAGCCCTGGATGGAGGCTTAATTTATTAAGGTAGCCACAGGGAACTGCGTTAAGCAGTGGACAACCTCATACGATGTTCCAAAAAAAGTCAAAGCATTGCTTGGCAAAATTCAGGAGTGCATGTCTATCTGCTCAAAAATCATGATTATATGTATAAGTACTAGCTTCTGCCCGCGTCTTCGTCCACGTTAAATTTCTTGTTCCCCCGACCCTTCCCGTCGCGTCGACTCTCCTAACCGTGCGATTTTCCCCGTTTTTGCAACATTTTTCATTACTGCTCCGCTCCTCTTAGTTTTAGCGTGATGTTATATAGCCTTCCTCGATAAATAGGCTACCCAACACAAAAATAATTTTTCGATTCGGACTAGTAACTCCAGAGATTAGCGCGTTCAATCAAACAAACAGACAAGCTCTTCAGCTTTATAACATTAGTATAGATTAACTAGCGGTGCTTTCATCATCAGTAATGAACTAGCGGTAAAGCACCGCTAGTTCATCACTGATGATGAACTAGCGGTGCTTTACGTATTCAGAATAGAACGGTTTCAAAACGTTTTAGACCAGAAATAAATAAAGTAATAAAAATATTGTAGAAATCAAATGGCAAACGCTTACCTGATATGAAGATCATTCTTCCACGTCTTATCCTGTGAAGAGGGCGCAGTCAAATTGCCTCTGATTGAAGTGAACGATAATATTGTTGACTGCAGCCGTATTGGTGTTCCTGGTAACACAAAAATATTACGTGTAAACAGCTAATTAGTTGTAAAGCCCACGAACGGACGTAATAAAATCACAGTTTTTATTTATTAGCGCACTGGACGTACGTACTACCCATCGCCTAGAGTTGAAAATCTAATAATAAAATATACTGTTGGATTGTCTGAGATGCTCTCTATTGGACTCGTATTTGCTTCAAAACCGAGAGCACCTGATCCTTACCGGCGGCGAGCTACCCATTGCCCGTCGTCAGCAAACCCGCACTTACTATGGCCGGGAGTCCGCTTTGGACTCCCGACGCCCAGGGCGTCTACTGTGGCAGCTAGGTGGGTCAGGGTGTAAACACTGCCTCCGCCCTGCCTCCTGCAAACTATGCGACACTTGATATCTTGTCCAACTTGTCCTGTTGTTTGCACGCTACAGGAATGAATGGACGCTGTTTAAACTGCCAAGCGCGTACCCAAATTCTGGGCTGACTATATTTAGATAGCTATCGACACATTTAGAAGAAGAAAGCCAATTATTGATAAAGATTATGAGTCATGGTCTATGTAGACGCACCTCAACCTTATGCCTAGACCTGCCAGGGTCGCGAGATTTGTTCGAAAGAGATACCGTGGCCCTGGCATATGGGCAACTGAAGGAACACGGGTGGGTTTTAGTTACGAAAAGTCTGACACGCCTTTCTACTCTACTTAGAGCGGGAGATGTCATTTGATGATTTCCCAACCAGAAAAAAAAACCTTAAGACTAGAACAGCTTACCCATTTCGCTCGGTATATTGACATCAGTCTGGAATGGATAGTACACTACTTGCTGGTTAATATGGCTGCCGAAACGTAAAAAGTCTTCTATGTAAGCCACTGAAAAAAAAAAGAATCATTAAAACGTTTTGATTTGTGTCACGACCAATAATCGAGCTATTGTTCCCGATTAAAGAGTAAGTTGTGTTGAGAATGATATCTCGCAGGTCAACCTACGAGGTTGTTGGCTGCCAAACTGGACTTGCCTGAGGCTACCTTAATAAATTAAGGCCTCCAGCCAGGGATTAAAAAGAACGTGTATACACTCAACAAAAATATCTCTCTCTCTCTCTCTCTATCTGAAAGAAAGAAAGAAAAGAAAGAAAATACATTTATTTGCGGCAAACATGACGCACAGAAAGATCAGAAGTATACAAAAATGAAAAATAAGGTGTGGGATAACATGCGTCACATCCATGCAAAACGGCCATCACTCAGCATAATGCTGTGACCCTATGCGAGACAGAGTCCCAGCGCTGGTTTTCAGTGACAGCCGGCGCTGACGTGATGACGTCGACCGGTGCAGCAACAATCATTAAATAAATACTAGAATATAAATTATCCCTAGATGAAATAATTATACAGGGTTATTTGTAAAACACCGGCAACCTCTCAGGTCTATGTTACTAACATCATAATCAACAACTTTTGTTCTATGACTTTTAAAAATTCATCATATTTTAGTGCATCAGATTTTCATACAAAAATCGGCTGCCTGTAAATAGGTCAAGTTCAAGCGCCCCCGCCGCCCTAACCCCGCTCCCCTTGCTAATATACTATCGCTTTCTTTTGCTTCGCATAGACTCCGTAACATTTAGAGCGTTTAATGTAAATATTTTTATTTTTGTTTGAAAATCTGATGAACTAAAATATGATGAATTTTTAAAAGTCACAGAACAAAAGTTGTTGATTATGATGTTAGTAACATAGACCTGAGAGGTTGCCGGTGTTTTACAAATAACCCTGTATATAACAAAAGAAAAAAAAAAAAAGTGGCAGTATCTCTCTCTCTCTCTCCCTCTCTCTACCTCTCGTCCTCTCTCTCTCTCTCCCTCTCTATCTCCCTCTCTCCCTCTCTCTCACTCTCTCTACTCACAACAAAAAAAACAACAACATACAAACAACAAAATATATACGGTCGTCAACAAAATATAACCTCCTCCTTTTTTTGAAGTCGGTTAAAAAGTGTCTTTCAACTTATTCTCTTAATTTCCGTCTAGCCCCCTTTCGCAACGCGCCACAAGGAACTTCGTTCCAAAAACTTAGAACAAGAGCGACTACTTGCTAAGGATACCGTCTATGAGGTACGGACCTCGGCTTAGGGTATCGCTGGTAGAGAGGGCAGCAAGTGACAGGGTGGATCATAATTTAAAGCTACAGGCTCAGCGGCGCGGGCTGGTTTGAGCAAGGGTGGGAGCGTGGGTGAGGTTGTCTGTAAATGATCACTTTTAGCGATAAAACCGACCAATCTAATTTATTTTTACTAGCTTTTGCCCGCGGCTTCGCCCGCGTGGATGTCGGAAATTAATGCAAGAGGACGTACTACCGCGATAAGAATGTGTTATTCCAGGTTATATAGGTAATATAGACTCTGTGTGCTATTTTCGATCCAGATCCATTCAACCATTTTTGTGTGATTGGGAAACAAACACCCAATCATACATATTTTCACATTTATAATATTATTAGTAGTAGGATTATAACTCATATTACTTAGGATTCATAATTTATGAGAACATCATGTGTGTTGGTATTTTTAAAATAAGAGTAATAGTATTCAGAGTAAGAAGACTGCGACATAGGGCTTGGTTTAGTTGAATATAAGTCTTCCTGGTTTTTCTTAACGATCCTATTTAACCTATACATACACTCAATCATTTACCAGACACCGAACATAATTATAGGAATAGTACCCTGTAGTTTGCCAGTGGCTAGGCCCGTATAGCTGTCGGAAAATATAACCCGGGAACCTACTACCGGGATAAAGTAGGTATCCTATGTGTTACGTATCCATGATATAATGTAATATATCTTTGTGCCAAATTCGATCTAAATCCGTTTGGCCGTCTTTGCATCATGGAGAAACAAACATCCAAAAATCCAAACATCTAAGCCATTTCGCGGTCTCTTACTTGGAATAATACTATTAGGTTTATTTTGAGTATAATGAACACACATGATATTCGCAATTACTATGAAGCCAAAGTAATATGAATTACAATCCTACTTATCCTGTACTACCCGGCAGCTGCCAACGGATGGACGGGACGGACGTACGACCTGCTGCTCTGCGCCCGCTTTTTAAATCTCTAATATCTTCTAAGATATTCATTTAAATTACATGCTGTAAAGGGCCATATTGATATATATTAAATGCACAATGTATTTAAGGTACTTAATTGGATAAGGATTAATGCTGTATTGCTTAAAATCGCTTCGTAAATAAGCCCTTATTTCTCATAAAAAGTAAAAGATAAAAAATGGTTATTGTGTGTTATCCCTAAGAGATAGACATATACCATTGCGGACATTTTTGTAGGCTTTTTTAAGGTGTACAATACTGTAGTACATTATTTTGATCTATTTCGTAGGATTGAGCCAGGGTTTTTCGAATTTTGAAACGTATGTCAGCGTAGATTTCGAAGACAGTTATTTTTTTCTAAAATAAAAGAATTTTTCTAAAATAAAAGTAGCCTAAGTTACTTCTTGTTACATCAGCTATCTGCCAGTGAAAGATCCGTCAAAATCGGTCCAGCCATTTCAGAGATTAGCGGGAACAAACAGATAGACAGACAGACAAAAATTGTAAAAAATGTTGTTTTGGTATATGTATCGTGTATACATCCATATACACTTAGTAAAAAGTGGTTATCTTATTACTAAAAACAGACACTCCAATTTTATTTATTTGTATAGATGTATAGATTGACGTACTGAGTCAAGCCTTGTCGAATTTCTACATTTCTATCAGTAACTTTTATAGTGTACATGTAGAAAATGGTTTGCCGTATTCACTGTTGTAAACATCGGGAGGAAACCGGCATGCTAGAATAAAAAAATCTAATACATGTGACATTTATTGAACCGCACTGAGCCGTGTGGCAAATAACAGCCCATTTCCCTCTCGAAAAGAGGAGGTCTGTGTCCCAGCAGTGGGAACAAAATATGCTGATTATTTAATGCTATGAAATATAAAAATCCGAGTATACTCACAATCTTCACCGCTACCGGTTTCAAATCGGGACTGATTCATATGTGTTGCGAAGACCGTCTTATCATGTATCTTGATCACCACATCTATGTGAACCTGTTGGTGAATCAAACATAGGAAATAGTGAATTAATTGGTATTATTTTGCAACTTGGACACACGTAAATATGCAGCTCTGAATCCAACAAGGTGTGGCTGAATTACATGTATTTAGCATGTGGTTTCATGCATGGTAGCTTGGTGGTTCCGTATGTTGCCGGCAGCCCATTTCATCTCGTGGATGTCGTAAAAGGCGACTAAAGAGTTTATTAGACAATAGGCAGCAGCGTTCTCTATGCATTTTACCACCATACTGCGATCGCCAATCCGCCAACCAAGCATGGCCATTATGGCAAAGTCCCCCAAATTGGGGGAGGCGTATGTCCAGCATTGGATGTCTTACGGCTGATATGATGATGACGTTGGGGACATTTGAAGGCCCAAGGTTACATAACATCGCGCATTGTTTCCTCGAAGGGGTTGGGCATAAATGTACCTATAGTACATTTATGCCCAAATCTATATATATAAAAGAAAGTCGTGTTAGTTACTTCACTTATAACTCAAGAACGGCTGAACCGATTTAGCTGAAAATTGGCAGGGAGGTAGTTTAGAGCCAGGAGAAGGACATAGGATACTTTTTATCCCGTTCGAAGCCAGGAGAAGGACATAGGATACTTTTTATCCCGTTCGACATCATTCCCGTGTGACTTGACATGTAACGTCAGTCACTATAAAACGTGGTATAACAAAAAAGAATCAGACTTGGAATAACAAAATTGACGTATAATGACAGCTATGTAATGACGTATGGATGACTATTTGATATTTGTAAGAAATCAATAATAAAACTATTTCTATTAAATAAATAATTAACATTATTGCCCAATTGCCCATTCGTATAAACAGTGAAGTGAACTATAAAACTCGGTATGGTTAAAAATTTAAGTTTTTAGGTGAAGTGAAGTTTAATTAATAATGCCGCGACCAAGACGATCGAATCTTTCCCGACAAAGCCGTGATGCAAGAAGAATACGAAATACTGCAAATGAAAGGACTGAAGAAGAACAAGAAATTGCACGTGAACAGCAAGCTTGGATACAGTTACGAGCTACATATATATATAAAAGAAAGTCGTGTTAGTTACACTATTTATAACTCAAGAACGGCTGATCCGATTTGGCTGAAAATTGGTGGGGAGGTAGCTTAGAACCAGGATACGGATATAAAATACTTTTTATCCCGTTCGACCGCGTTCCCGTGTGACGTGACATAAAACGTCAAACTGAATACAAGTCACTATAAAACGTGGTATGACAAAAACATTGCCTTCGACGTACCAGGTTATCATAACGGGTGGGAGCTAACCAAACATATGAGTGTCAGCTAGAAAACGCTTACCAGATCACCAACGCGTACCAGGTTGTCAAACTTGGTAGGTTTAATACAACATTTATTGAATCTGAAGCGATACGAAGTTCGCTGGGTCAGCTAGTATTATAATATATTTCATCAGTTAAGCCCCATACGCCCTAGATTCGTCAACAATGAATCTCCCGTAAGTAAAATTAGCGAACTACTTCTGGAAATCTTATCTGGATATTTTGGATTCATCAATATAGCCGAAAAATGTCCACGGACATAGACGGAAACGCTGCCCCAAAGGCAAAGCAGACGGCAGGTGGGTTGGCGATCGCAGTATGGTGGTAAAATGCACAGAGAACGCTGCTGCCTATTCTTTAGTCCCTTAGTAGCCTTTTACGACACCCACGGGAAGAAATAGGATGGCGCTATTCTTTACATCTGGCACCACACGACAGATCTCTTTTGGGTTATTTATTATTATTAAAGCAATATTTGGGTTCTGACTCAGACTAACTTCTGTTATTACATTTTCGTCTTAAATCTTAGCAGGAAAAGGCTCTGATTACAATGATACCATCAAAATGATTACCTTTTCTGGCACCTTCACAGCCCACGCCTTCATCTTCTTCAGGATTTGGATCAGATCCTCCATCTTTAGGTTATTTTCGTTGAAGTTGTTGAATTTCTTGAACAGGCTGGTGGCTACTCCTTGCATTACTACGTAGATCTGGAACAGCCATGAAAGTAATATGGTAAGTTAGAGATATCGGATTTTATCAATAGACTATAATTAATAACACAGCCCGACGTGACTCTTGCTCCTTCAATGAGAGTAGTCATTCCCCGTAGATTTTGGGTCACTGAATTCAAATTCGGCGTCGGAATTACTCCATCACATCACATTTTTTAGATATACTAACCTAAAAGTGCAAACAATTTTAGCGTGTTTTCATGGTTATGTAGTATCGCGACAAATTTAGCTATCGAATTTGCGCGAACATCTTTTTTCATCATCAAGAAATTTGATTTTGAAAATTTATAATGTTTATATACATGAATTGTATGAAAAATAGTATATCGAATGTATATAAAAATTTTCAAAATCCTCGATGATGAAAAAAGATATTCGCGCATACTCAACACCATTTGGAAGAGCAATGCTTATACTTTAAAGCATTGTGTGTATTTTTTCGATAGCTTAATTTGATCCTAATATCTAAAAAATGTGATGTGATGGAGCAATTCCAAGGCCGAATTTGAATTCAGTGACCCAAAATCTACGGGGAATTACTACTCTCATTCAAAGAGCAAGAGTCACGTCGGGCTGTGTAATCTGCCCAGCTTTTTCAGAACTCTGTTGGGGTTGGCTTATAGTATAAACGGATGCAGCTGGATACCAGCATTTTTTTGCCGATAGCCGAAAAGTTGTGTGGAAATAGGATGTCATGGTACGGGCGCGTGACACGGACGTATAAGGAAAATGTCGTGACAAAAGTTGTACTTGTATGAATGTCAATGGCTATAAGAGTGCAGGAAGACCAAAGAAACGATGAATAGACTTTGTCAATGATGATATTGTTAGAAAAGGTATGACTACCGAGATGACGACCAATAGAGAAATGTGGAAGAAAAGAAATATTGTGCCGACCAGAAATAAATTGGGATTATAAAGGCTAGATAATATTGAGATAGCGAAACCCGTCAGTTTTTTTTTTTTTTTTGGATGGGAAATCATCAAATGACTTCTGCCGCTCTGGGCGGAGCGGGAGGGCGTGTCAGACTTTTACTGACTAAAACCCACCTATGTTCCTTCAGTTGCCCATGTGTCACGGTATCTCTTTCGAACAATCTCGCGACCCTGGCAGGAAACCCGTCACTTGATCAAATTTCGGTAGCTTTTACTTCGACCCTCCTGTTTACTCTAAACGAATAAAGCTACCATACTCACATCAGCCTTAAAAGGCCTCCTCCCACCGGTGCACAGCCTGGCTCCTATAAAGTTAGGCAGCACTCCCTCAGAGTCACCCACACTGAAGACCTGGAGGGAAGCAGCACTGTCCTCTTCTTGGGCGCTGATGATGTAGTTGTTAGTCGCCCAATAGAGAGGGTCTGGGTTCGAGACCTGGTTGACGACAAAGGGAACGTAGAAGGAGCTGGGGACAAAATAAAATGGATGAGGAACAGTCTTGGAAAAAATAACAGATTGGTAGCCCCCCTTTACACCTTTATACAAGATGTGATACTTGTTTTAGGCAAGATTTTTAAAACACTTGACGAAATGACTTAAATAATGAAATTGTATATTTTTAAATAGGATATCAAAATCACTAACTAGCATTGAATAAATGCTAATATTATTAATTGTATAAATCCTTGTTTCAAGATTTCATTTACTAATAATTAATCAAGACGTGTATTGCAAAAATTAAGTAAGTTATAAATAAATAAATACTTTATAAACACTTTCGTTCTCTTTACTAACTTTTCATGCGTCGTGAACATAAAATAAAAGTTGCGCCAATATGGCGAGATAAGCCCCAAATTAGTTTTCACACAAGTCGTGAAACTCTGAGGTGTACGTCCGTTTGATGTGTTTATAAAACCGCTATGAACGCAATTTTGTGCTCTTAGTTTATACCTATAGCTAACACAGTCCAACACCAGTCGCCAATATACTAGCTTCCAAACAACACGTAAGTATTTAATTTATCAAAAACCCCAAACAAGGAAAAGTAAACAAACAAATAATTTAAACCTTCTAGTTTTTAACTGGTATTTCTAACAGAATATGTTAATATACTTACCATTACTAATAATAAAAAAAAAATTGCACTCCGGGAGTGCCGGCAGAAGTGAAAACTTGATTATTAACGTTGAGCATGTTTGATATTTTGGAATGGTTAGGGAATAATTTGTTGTTCAATTTCCATATTTTAAGCACTTTATATTCACGAATTTTACGAATACACAACAATGTGATCACTACACAGACGGTCGAGCCATCAGCTGTCACCATCCATGGATGCGCGTGGCACGCTGTAACATAGACGAACATTCGCGCAAGCGCCCTGCGCCGCCTAAACGAAACAGTAGGCCCAGGCATACATTTTCGCCGCGCCGTAGAGAGGGGATAGCTGTCTACTCTCCATCCGTCCTACGCTTTTTCGATCAGGTCACGTGTCCTGACGCGAGTTTAAGATTTTATACCCATTACAGAAAAAGTGCTCAACGCCGCTAAAGAAGTTTTCACTTCAAAAAAACGTGTGAATATTCCCCTAACAAAATTATACTTTTTGTTAATTTTAAAACAAATAGTAATGAAAAAAATAACTCTTGAACCGGGTGTGGATTGGATCTTTTTCGCTTAACTACATACATCCAATCGTAAATACCGGTAAGCGTATACTTTTTTTTGTTTTTATTTGTGTCGGAAATCATCAAATGACCGACGTTATTTGATGATTTCCTTCTTTGGGTGGAGTGGAGGCATGTCAGACTTTTACTGACTAAAACCCACCCGTGTTATTTTAGTTGCCTATGCCAGGGCCACGGTAACTGTAACGAACAATTCCGCGACCTTAGTAGAAAGCGCTTACTTGCGGCCTCTGATAGGCAATCATTTGGCAGATCAATAAAAAAAATACTTACGTGATTCTATACCCCGAAAAATACTTATTAGCTTCCAAATTCTTCATAGTAGCAAACCAGAACCGTTTGAGCTGGCTGTTGTCACAACTTCTTATATAATTATGTATGAACATGAAGTCTGATTCTCGGACGTTCGACGAGCCCAGGAACGTGTGAAGAGCAATTATCCTTAGCTGTATACTCTCTGTATCGTTTGTTATAATTGGAAGTGTCGTTTCTAGTATCTGGAAGAAGAAATATTAATTACTACATAGCTTTTGACAGCGACTGCGTGAAATTTCATAAGCCGGGCCCAAAGGAGGATTTGCCGTAATCACCACGCTTGGCAGACGGGTTGGCGATTGCAGTATGTTGGTTAGATGCATAGCGAACGCTGCTGCCCATTCTCTAGTAGACACCCATGGGAAGAAATAGGGTGATGCTTCTCTTTACATCCGGCAACATACGGAACACAGTTTAGGCCGTGTAATACACATATAAATCTTCCTATTGAAACACTCTGTCTATTGATGAAAACCGCCTTAAGATTCGTTGCGTCGATTAAAAGATAAGAGAAGCGTAAAGAAGCGCGAAGCGACTTAGTTTTATACTATGAATAGATATCTTTTAATCTTTTTGATTTGTACCGTGTGGTGCCGGACGTAAAGAATAACACCACCCCACTTCTTCCTGTGGGTGTCGTAAAAGGCGACTAAGGGACTTACTAGAGAATGGGGAGCAGCGTTCTCTATGAATTTTACCACCATACTGCGATCGCCAACCCGCCTGCCAAGCCTGGCGATTATGGCAAAGCCCCCCAAATTGGGGGAGGCCTAAGTCCAGCAGTGGACGTCTTACGGCTGAAATGATGATGATGATGAATCTTTTGACGGACTTGTAAGTGTAGTACTATCTAGTTGGTGGTCACAAGTGCGACTGCTCTGCGTGGTGCTGGATTCAATTCACCGTTTAATAAGTGACTGCTGGGATACAGGCATGCCTTCTGTACGAGGGACTGGTCTGTTATCCATCACACGGGGACTCACTCCAGATTGGTGGATGACACTTGTCTCCCAAATTTTGGTTTAAGGACTTGCCGATTACCTCACGGTGTTTTCCTTCACTGTTTTGACAAAAGAGGTCATGAAATAAATTACACAAACGCCTGACAAAGTTCGAAGTCACAACCTACAATTCGTAAGCTGGGCAAAAGCTTCCTCGTGTTCCTCCAAAAAAGAATAAAAGACCACAAATGCAGCAAAAAAGTTACTTTATTCCGATCCAGTCCTTTCCTTGCTGCCCTCTACCAGCGATGCTCTAAGCCGAGGTCCTTACCCCACAGGAGATGCCCTTAGCGAGTAGTCGCTCTAGTTTTCAGTTTTTAAGCCCTAGCTGTAGGCCTTATTTATTTTGGTAGCCTAGGTAGCCACAGGCAAGTCCGGTTAAGCATCTGACAACCTCATAGGTTGGCCTGCGAGGTGCCATTGCAAAATAAAAAAGAATAAAAAACGTTACTATGAAAATCAAATACCGTATAAGGATCTTCAGTCTTAGGACTCCCAGCCAGGGCTGCCCAGAGCCTCTCGTGTTTATCTCTTGTCGTGTCCATATGTATGATTCTTGTGTAAGACTCGGCTGAATACCCGATGTTGCACAGCCCTTGGAGCCAGATCATTCGGTCTAGGTACTGGGGACAATCTGAAAGAAAAGGTATAGATTTAGTTCTACAGTGTGTTGGATGAGTTTGTGTTTAGATGAGTGATTGGTTTTGTTGATCATAGTCCTCTAGAACTTAATTAGGCCAATCTCAATGGAGACCAGCCATCGACGCGGGTGATATTATAGTACACAAGTGCGTGCGCAGACACAGGGGCACTCAGTCTTCCCTCACTCTCATAGTTCGATAGGACGGCAATCTGACAGCGCAGGACCAACGACTTATCGTGCTTTCCGAGGCACAGGGGTGTTACACCGTCAACTTTCAAACCCAGAACCCCACGCTCAGCAGTCGCGGTTGTAACCACGAAATCAACTTTTTATTGCTCACTTTGTAGAAAAGTGAGCAGTGGAAAAATATATGTATTATTGAAACTAACTCAAAAACTACATATCAGAAGTTCAAAACAAAAAAACACGATGGAGTACCGAGGTAACGAACATTTAAAAAAATAACTCTAAGTTGAGAAACTCGGCCTGTTTTCGAAGTCCCATAAAAACATTCAAGATATTTACGAGCAAAGATCACGAATCTTTATCAAGGTTAACCACAATTTTAAAGGTCTCTAAGAAGCCAAAATATTGTAAAAGAAAGAAAAACAAAGCCAAACAACCTTGAACACATTATTGACAAATTTGTCCTTCCTCTGAACGAGGACTTCCGCTGTTCCAAAATTGGCTGATTTTGTAAACACAATGAGAATTCATTAGAATTTATAACGTTACGGTTAAAGATATTTATTTTCTCAAAAGAAAATACAAACATTCACTTGTAGAGAAAACATATAAGTTTAAAATAATGTTTTCCGCCAGTAAGCATAGACAAAACACAAACACGAAAATTTAAAAAAACAACTAAGATTATACGAATACTTCGTTTACGAAACTTAAAAACTATCATAACACTAATACAAAATAAACAAATCAAAACAAGGTAGACTACACACAAGAAACGGTACAATAGTTGAGCGATGAGGGTAGGGTGCAACATAATAGCTGTGGCGTGTTTACTAAGGCCTACACCACAGTGTAAAACATAAACGAGTCAACATTCCGGTTTTTGTAAGGATATTTTTATTTATTTTGTATTGTAGACTATCGTGATTGATTTTTTTTTGTATTTGTTTGCATTTTTTTTTTTTTTTTGTTTCGGTTTATATTTGTACATAAGTTTAGGATAAGTATTTTTTTTAAATGATTATTATATATTTACAAATATACATATATGTGTATAAATTATATATGTACATATGTATTTTTTTTAGTTGGTTGCAGACTATCACAATTTTTTTTGTAGTAACAAACGGTACTTTTACCTGACTTTGGTCAAACAGAAGAGGTTATATAAGGTGAAGGCAGCGTTTCAAATCCTATGTTCCTGTATAACTAATAAAAAATAAAACATTTATTTGACTGATTAAAATACATGCTACAAGCCAGTCATAATGAGGTAGCACATGAATGTATTATCACAAAATAGATCCTAACCCCCAAATTAGTCCTGAACCTGTATTTTAGGGGTCTGCGTTCAGCCATGGGTTCAAGATTCAGTTTATAAAGTTGACAGCCTTGGTTGTTGCCATTTTGGTAAGAAGTATAGTTAAAAAATACTTATAAATTACAAATAGAAGGTATAACACGCATATTATGTAGAAATTTACATTATAGAAACAAAGTAAGATGCTAAAGAGTTATGTGTGTTTGTATGTCTGTATGTGAAGTTGTGTTAGTTGAGTGTATCTGTGTAAATGTGCATGTGGTGGAAGTGTGTTGTTTGTATGCATATGGGAGTGAGTGAGTGTCTCGTTTGGTTGGCACCTTTGAATATGTGTAAGGACGGAAAAAAGAAAGAACACAATGTGTATAGGTTTTAGATCAAAATATAATTATGAATGTAAATAAACTTTTAGTCTCCTGATAGTCCATCTTTTGGAGCCAGTCTGCTACTTTCTTTTTCATTTCCTGCCGACACATTTTAGCTATGTTTAGCTTTTTGTTGGCGAGATTGTAAAGTTTGCTGCTTAAGCTATTAAATTGGTGTTTGGAAAATGAGGTCCGGTAGGGTATAGTAGAGCATATGGAGGATTTGCTATGCTTATTTGGCTCGGGTAAGGGAACATTCCCTTGTTTTCTTTGGATGGATTTGAGCACGCTGTCGGACAGTGAAGACTTTTATTTCAGAGTATAATTGGGAGTTGGAGTACCTGTAAGGTTTCTTGGTCATAATAATATTATAAATGCGAAAGTAAGTAAGCGAGAGCTGTGGTGGCCCAATGGTATCGGCCCCAAATTACGAGTTGAAAGTACGTGGGCTCGAACCCAAGCAGGCGCTTTACTTTGTGTAAATAATTTCATCACCACTGCTCTCAAAACGGTGAAGGAAAATATCGTGAGGAAACCGGCATGTACTAGAACCAAAAATTCGAAGACATGTGATTTTCACCAACCCGCACTGGGCCTGCGTGGTAGATAACGGCCCACTCCCTCTCACCGAGAGGAGGCCACTGTCCCAGCAGTGGGAACAATATAGGCTAATTATGTGAAAGTAAGTTTGTCTGTTTCTTTGTTTGCTACGCTTTCATGCTAAAACGGCTGAACGGTTTCAGATGAAATATGGCACACATATAGGCCATGGTAAGTACCTATAGGTGACGACAAAGAAAGGAAATGAAATTGTTTATTCTGTTATTAGGATATTGCAATCACTTTTACGAATGCAGAGTTTATCGCGCAACTAGCTTATACACCGTGACATTTTCGTTCGTCTTACAAAGGTGGTCCACTCAATATATCCAAAATAATACACCACTAGGCGTGATTAAAAATTGTTACCATTAATTAAGATAATAGGTACTAAGAAAAATAAATAATGCATTAGAATTATGAAACATCCTGTTAATAATGTTTACATATCATATGGTAGAGAACATACCTGCCCAGTGCACGAGTCAGCTAGATCATTCCATCTCCATTTTCCATGACACAAAATATCAATTTAAAACTACGTCCTGCGTCATCATAATGAATCATCATCATTTTCATCATTTCAGCCGTAAGACGTCCACTGCTGGACTTAGACCTCCCCCAATTTGGGGGGCTTTGCCATAATCGCCACGCTTGGCAGGCGGGTTGGCGATCGCAGTATGGTGGTAAAATGCACAGAGAACGCTGCTGCCCATTCTCTAGCAATTCCCTTAGTCGCCTTTTACGACACCCACGGGAAGAAATGGGGTGGTGTTATTCTTTACGTCCGGCACCACACGGTACGATAATCAATCATCATAATGAATAATATATTAATTTTTTAGTTATTAATTTTTTTTTTTCTATTGGATGTGTAGTAGTCATTGGTTATATGAAGTGTGCTGCCGTTGTGAGACAGTTAAAATATCACCGTGTATACAACATTCTGACATCAATCGTCGTACAGTTGCCCACTAGACAGGAAACCCCTACTGGTCGCAGGAGCCTCCCTTTTCTACGTAGGGTGAATAAACTTAACATCTTATTCCTTATACCTCCAAAGCGTTAAAATTATTTTGCCTTATCTATACAATACAAATAAATAAAATTGGAGTGTCTGTTTTTAATATTAAGATAACCACTTTTTACTAAGTGTATATGGATGTATACACGGTACATATACCAAAACAATATTTTTTATAGTTTTTGTCTGTCTGTCTGTCAGTCTGTTTGTTCCGGCTAATCTCTGAAATGGCTGGACCGATTTTGACGGAACTTTCACTGGCAGATAGCTGATGTAACAAGGAGTAACTTAGGCTACATTTATTTTAGAAAACATAAATAATAGTTAAAAAAAAACTAAAAACACGCTGAATTTTGAGACGTATGTCAGCGTAGTTTTCAAAGACAGTTTTTATGAAAAACTTTTTGTTAAATACCACGCGGACGAAGTCGCGGGTAACAGCTATTACCTATAATATAACCTGAATTAACACGTCTTACCGCGGTAGTACGGCCTCCTGCGTTAATTTCCGACATCCACGCGGGCGAAGCCGCGGGCAAAAGCTAGTTATTTAATACAAAAATACAAAATTTATTTGAAATAACTTTACAAACTTCTACAGTATTTAATCTTACACAGAGGTCTCCTTTTAAGTATACAAATACCTGTGCTAGGAGACCCCGCTATTCTAAAACTAGAAGCAATAATGATATAAGTTGATTTGATTTTATTTACACTCCGTAAATAAAATCAAATCAACTTATATCTAGGAAAAATGAAATGAAAAAGTGTTTATTCACAATGTTTTGAATTTTTACAAAATATATTACTTCTGCCAAACTGCAAGGCAGTTTGTAGAAGTGCCGAACGTAAAGAATAACACCACCCCATTTCTTCCCTTGGGTGTCGTAAAAGGCGACTAAGGGACTTACTAGAGTATGGGCAGCAGTGTTCTCTATGCATTTTACCACCATACTGCGATCGCCAACCCGCCTGCCAAGCGTGACGATTATGGCAAAGCCCCCCAAATTGGGGGAGGCCTAAGTCCAGCAGTGGACGTCTTACGGCTGAAATGATGATATTGACACCTTTTCTTTTAAACATATAAAAAATAAACAGAGACATACAATACACCAGTTTTTTAACTATTCTTTAAAGTGAGGCTTTGGAAAAACATATCTAATAGGTACTTATTCATTTTACTTTTCAAAACAGTTTTTGAATTACAGCTGTTAACATCTTCTGGAAGGCTATTAAAAATTGTGGGAACTAGAAAATGTCTACACCTTTGACCGTAATAATTATTATATGTGGGCACCATAAATCTTTTTACATTATTGTTTCTTTGGGATCTTGTTCGTATAATGTCGTTTTTAAATGTATCACTACCATGTTGTTCTATAGCTAGGGCTACTACCCTCTCATGAACTGGCAGCATTTTACATTCAAAAAACAAGTCTTTGTAATCATTATTTTTGCAACGGTTTTTTGTGTTTTTTTCTGCTAAAAGTTTCATGAATCTAATCTGTATTTTTTTTATTTTATCCAAATATGATGAGGAAGGTGTGTCTGTGTGCGTGTGTGTGTGAGTGTATGTATTATTTATTTGAAATGATTAGTTACCATAGTTATCAAATCATTTATCAATTGACAGTGCCGTTGGACCTGTACGCTTATGATTTAGTAATGAATAACAAAAAGGTTATTTCGAGTTAATCCAACAGTGCTTCAAAACTTCGTTATCCCCTAAACCTTTTGTGAGTGGTTGTTTTTAAAATAAAATGTGTCAATCTATATTGTATACTGCGGCACATATTGGACACGTTTCAAGTTTTTTTACTAAAGGAATACGATTTCTCTTTTCACTCCCACAGAGGTGGAAATTCGAAAAATGGTTTGTAATTAACCGACTCAATATAGTGAAGGAAAACATAGTGAATAAACCGGCATGTCCTGGAACCAAAAGATCAAAGACATGTGACATGAACCAACCCTAATTGGGCCAGCGTTGTAGATCTGCAGTTTCTCAATCGTGGGAACATTATTGGGCTAATTCATCGTCATCGTCAACATTTCAGCCGAAAGACGTCCACTGCTGAACATAGGCCTCCCCTAATTTGCGGGTGGGGGGGGGGGGGGGGGTTGCCATTATCACCACGCTTGGCAGGCAGGTGCCAATCGCAGTATGGTGGTAAAATGCATAGAGAACGCTGCTGCCCATTCTCTAATTCGTTCCTTAGTCGCCTCTTACGACACCCACGGGAAGAAATGGGATGGTGTTGTTCTTTACATCCGATACCATACGGAACGGAGGCTGATTATGATGACTCTATAAGTACCTATACCCTTTCAAACAACAGAAGAAGGTTTGAAATGAGTTTATAAATGACAGAGGTCTGAGGTAAGACACATCAAAAAAACATACAACAGAATTAAAAACCTCCTCCATTTTATAAAGCCGATTAAATAAAGAAAAAGATCATAAGACCCCTAATCCTTTTCAGTTCAGGCTGCTCGTTTGTGGAATTTATTGGCAATTCAAATAAAACGCGAGCAAACTTTACCTGTATTTAAAAGACTCGTGAAGGAGCATTACTTGTTGTTGTGATCTTGTTTTCATACCTATCGTAGTCGTCTTTTATTTTCTTAGCTTATATATCTAGTATGTTTGTATATAAGTATTTATTATACAGTATATATCTATGTATTTATTATAATTAATTGTATCTATATTTTACACCAGTGACAACCCCATTTTTATGTTCACGCAATCACTGTCCATTCCAAGGTTGCCTGGAAGAGATCGCAGAAAGCGATAAGGCCACCCATTGTATGTTTTTTGTGTGTTAAATGTTGTTGTTGTTATGTATTTTCTGGTGTACAATAAAGCATATATAAATAAATAAGACTCACCACTGTACATTCGGAAATATTTCACCACAATATTGTCAAAATAATCCTGCTTGACTTGCGAAGTCTCCATGGTCTTATGCAATAGTGTCGCGAAGCTCAGTATACCAGCATGTCTGATGTCGTGGGGAAAGTCCAGGCCCAGTTTGCTGAGGACCTCCAACTCCTCAAGGAGAGCCTGGTTCGGAGCTGCCACGTTGAATGGCAACTTTCTGATGAGGGAGAGGAGGGCAGCGTCTTCTACTTTTTCCTATAAGAATTAGATGAAATTACAAATCAGCAAAGTACTTTTTGGGAAAGACATCTCAGCTGCTTAACCGGACTTGTATAAATATATTAAGGCCTCCAGCCAGGGCTTAAAAATATTGAAACTAGAGCTACTACTCGCTAAGGACACCCCTTGTGGGGTACGGACCTCGGCTTAGGGCATCGCTGGTAGAGGGCAGCAAGGGACGCCCTGAATCTGAATGATTTATTATTTAGGGACTAATTTTAAATTACAGGCTCAGCGGCACGGTTTGACTTAAACAAGGATCGGAGCCAAGGACTTTTAAAAATCAAAAGGCATTTATTCAAACTAGGCTGAGAGTCGGCACGTTTTGAATGTCAAAATGACATAAGACAGGTTCCCAAATGATCTGCCCTTCACCACTTCTTACGGCTATAGCTGAGAAGAAGAAGTGGCGGAACAAACTCCCCAGCAGTACAGCTGTCTGCTTGATTCTATGCAGTCATTATATTACGAAATACAAAAAAAAAAAAAAAAATTATTTGCTCACGCTAACATGCCAAGAAAAACATTGAAATTTATTTATTTATTTGAAATCCATGGATACCTTTTTGATTAAATTCAAAGTTAAAATTACTGTTTCAAATAAGTCGTTTCTAGAGTAAATTTAATTGATTCTAAATTAATATTAGATAAATCCTATTGACGAGTACAACTTGAAATGGTTTAATTTAATGTAGATTGAAATCGGAAATTAAGTCCCTCTTCTCTCTGATTAAGGTATTGTTTTTAATTGTACATTTGTCGATCTTCGACAGTCTTTACAGGTATTCAGAAGTCCGAAATTCTGACATCCAGTCTTTCCAAGGGGTATCGAGTTTCCCAGTAACTGGGTTGTGGAAGTCAGAGAGGCCGTTGGTCCATGTAAAACATTGGTATTCAGCTGAATCCGGTTAGACTAGAAGCCGACCTCAACACAGTTGGGAAAAGGCTTTGAATCTAGGTAGATTCAAATCAAATCAAAATAATTTTATTTCACATAAACCAACATAGGCATGAACCGTCAGCAGCTAGGTGCACGGTTCCAAATAGTTGATTCCTATGGAGATGAGCCGGAAAGAAACTCCACGGTTACTCTCTTAAAAACAATTGGCTTTTACAATGGTTTTAAATCACAGTATTAATAGGTATGGGAGAACAGTGTAGGACTGTCAACAATTATCAAGTCCTACTAATATTATAAATGCGAAAGTTTGTGAGGATGGATGTATGTGTATGTGTATGTTTGTTACCCTTTCACGCAAAAACTGCTGGACGGATTTGGATGAAATTTGGCACGCAGATAGTTCATAACCTGGATTAACATATAGGGTACTTTTTATCCCGAAAGTACGTTCCCGCGGGATATTTTCCGACCTCCACGCGGGTGAAGCCGCTGGCAAAAGCTAGTACTTAATATATATCAGGTTATGAACGTATTAGATATCATCAATCTCCTACTACTACTTCTTACACACTTCTCTCTTAGTTTCGTACCTAGATACACCAAGAACTGGGTAAGGACAAAACCTACTTTTTATCCTGGATCGTAAACAAAATCGTGGGCAACAGCTATTCTGTTATAACTTAATCTATATATATAAAAATGAATCCCTATTTCCCTTGGTCACGCCATCACGCGTGAACGGCTGGACCGATTTCACTTTTTTTTTTGTTGTTGTGTTTGTAATTGTCAGGAGATAGTTGTTATGAAAGAAAAAATAATAAAAAATTGCGCGGAAAATTAGAAAATTTAAGAACACTTATTTAAGAATACTTAACAACCATATAATAGGACAATGTAAACTTTTTAAATGTAATATAATGGCATTTGACATAGAATTGACAGAATGCGTGCTCAAATATCATCAAAGAGACAGGACAACGTCTGTCGGGTCAGCTAGTATATAATAGATATACCATTGATGTAGGTACCCACCTTCTCTTCTAACACCAAGTATTTGATGAACTTCACGCACGCGTCACTCCTGGCATGAGGCAGTACCTCAATGAAGATATTCCTGGCTGTCTCCAACTCATAGCTGGTGCCCAGGACCAGGTCTTCGAACAGCCTTATCAAGGTTTCATGGTTCAGTCTTGATATGGTGCTAAAAGTGAAAAGTAAACAAATAAAATAAAATATTATTCTGCGTTCGGAATGAAGTTCCCAATGTATATGTATACAAACATGTTGAAAAAAAAAAAACTTAACAACATAATCATCAGGGTAGATATGGATTGGGACGTCGCGGCGGGCCTCGGCGGTCTGTGACAGTGTGTCTTGAGAGTTTAGAACTGTGTATAACTAGAACTGTGTTAGAATATGCCTCGGTCGGCGAATCCTACTAATTTGGGAGGGAGAGTGTAGCGTGTGGCCGCCACAATCAAGGGACTGGAAACTCCGGTTAAACAGCCGACAACCTTAAAGGTTGACCTGCAATTTGTAACTTCCAAAAAACAAAAACAAAACCACTGAACTAGGACCTGACAAAACCATGCTCAGCAAGACAACCTGTCACCACAAATAGCTCCCGTTGTGACACTTCGTCTTGCTGACCATGGACTCGGAACATACCGTCTTTTTTTTGGGATGGGAAATCATCAAATGACTTTTCCCGCTCTGGGCGGAGCGGGAGGGCGTGTCAGACTTTTACTGACTAAAACCCACCCGTGTTCCTTCAGTTACCCATATGGCAGGGCCACGGTATCTCGTTTGAACAATCTCGTGACCCTGGCCTGGCAGGAACATACCGTCTTCATCATCAGACAAGTAACCTTTACTTACTTCAAAAGATCAATAAAATCCAAGCTGTGTATGAGTGAAGCATTTCTCACTATATTGTCAGCGTCAATTCCTTTTCTTGCAATTTTTAACAGTATCTGGGAAAAAACATGATTTTTATGTTATATGTATATTTATTATTAAGTAAGCAGCAGTATTTCACAACTTTACAATACTGCATTCGCCAATCCGCCTGCCAAGCGTGGCGATTATGGCAAACCTCCCTAAATAGGGGGGAAGGCCTATTTTTTTAAATCTATTTATTAAATTTCAGACCACAATAAAATCCATCTTGTTAGTGAAAAAATATCTTATAACTAATGTTAGTAATGTAACACACAAACAACATCGGCGACTATGCCCAGCAGTGGACGTCTTTGGGTTGAAATGGTGGAAGTAAGCAGCAATGGTGGCTGCGACTAACGAGTTGTAGGTGTTCGAAGTTTTACTACTTTTGTTACTTTGTGTAAAATATATCATCACTGCTGTTCTCAAAACCGTGAAGGAAAGCAACGGATATGCCGGTTTCAGTGCAGTGCTACCTACCTCATATTATTATAACAGATTATAATAAAGCGTTCATTTTGTAGCTCAGTCATTTTAAATTTATGTGGGTCTATATACTAAGATTTGCACATATTTCGTAGTTGAATAATAAGTACTCATAACTATAAGTCTAATCATTGTAAAATAATATTAAGTCATTTCATGTTTATATGTTTGTAAAGGCGTTAGCCTGCTTAACAAAATAAATCGGGACTTGTGAACAAATAGAATAAGATCATTTGCAAACTGTATTTGTGAACCATATGCACTAATAAAGACCTTGAAAAATCAAAAATCAATCAAAATCAGTGTAGTTTTTTTTTTTTTTTTGGATGGGAAATCACCAAATGACTTCTCCCGCTCTGGGCGGAGCGGGAGAAGTCAGACTTTTACTGACTAAAACCCACCCGTGTTCCTTCAGTTGCCCATGTGCCAGGGTCACGGTATCTCTTTCGAACAATCTCGCGACCCTGGCAGGGTAGATACCACAATTAAGTAAAAATAAAAACTTTTTTGCAAGTCAAAAGAAGTTGGTGACAGTAAACAAAAATACAGGTCTAAAGACACTGATTTCCGAAATTAAATAAATTTTTCACTTTGTAGTGTCTTTTTGGAAGTCGGTTGTTTTTTTTTTTAGATATTTCCAGATTTCAACGTGATATCTGCGAGCCCTATTTCATTTGACTCTGTATTATATTTCTTAAATTAACATAGGCAATATACCTTTCGTGATGTATATAACTTTCCGGCTTAAATCACGTACATGTTTTAAGATTACCCTTTCTTTATCGGAGTAAAATGGAGCTCTTAACCATGACCTGGTTTCAGCGTGAGGTCGCGAGTTGTACATGGTACCCTGTTTTTATTAGAATTATTTGTAAAAAGCTTTTGGCAGCGGTTTTGCTAACGAGGAAGTTGAAAATGATCCCAGGGGAACGGATATAAAAAATCCTATGTGTTAATCTACGTTATAAAGTACCTGTCTGCCAAATTTCATCAAAATCCATTAAACATATTTTGTGCGATTGAGTAACAAACATCCAAAAGCTAGCTCCTAAAGCAAGGTTTTTTTAAAGAAACTAACAAAATTACGATTAATGAACTGAGGATTAGATGATATATGTAGTTACGGAAGAAATGTTGCGCTAAACCAAAATAAATTTCAATGATGATAATATCTTCTAGCTAGAGGTATGGAGAATAGGGTGTTAAATTCACTCATCGCCCACAGAAAAGGGAGGATTCTCCAACCAGACGGGTGTTGTCTGTTCGGCAATTGCTATACGATTGATGTCGGGACGTTGTAAATATGCTAGTCGTACAATAAACTCTGTACTGTGTGGTGCCGGACGTAAAGAATAACACCACCCCATTTCTTCCCGTGGGTGTCGTAAAAGGCGACTAAGGGACTTACTAGAGAATGGGCAGCAGCGTTCTCTATGCATTTTACCACCATACTGCGATCGCCAACCCGCCTGCCAAGCGTGGCCATTATGGCAAAGCCCCCCAAATTGGGGGAGGCCTAAGTCCAGCAGTGGACGTCTTACGGCTTAAAATGATGATGATGATGACAATAAACTCTGTTTGAACCCGACCTAGCCCGCAACGCTGAGCCTGTTACTTTAAAACTGGTCCGTAAATAATAATCATTGCGTTCCAGCACGTCCATTGCTGCCCTCTACCAGCTATACCCTAAGCCGGGGGTGTCCTTAGCGCGTAGTCGCTCTAGTTATAAGTTTGTAAGCCCTGGCTGGAGGCTTTAATTTAATAAGGTAAAGTAAGGTAAGTTCTATTAAGCAGCTGACAACCTCATAGGTTGACTTGCGAAATGACATTCCCAAAAAAAACTCTGCTTGCGCTTTGTAGGAAAGAAAGAAAGAAAGAAAAAAGTGTTTGTTGGCATTACATCATTAAAATCATCATTCATCATTACAGCCGTAAGACGTCCACTGCTGGATTTAAGCCTCCCCCAATTTGGGGGGCGTTGCCATAATCGCCACGCTTGGCAGGCGGGTTGGCGATCGCGTATGGTGGTAAAATGCATAGAGAACGCTGCTGCCCATTCTCTAGTAAGTCCCTTAGTCGCCTTTTACGACACCCACGGGAAGAAATGGGGTGGTGTTATTCTTTACGTCCGGCACCACACGATATCATTAAAATAAAACTATAAAAAAGCAGAAAAACAAAACAGAGACAGTAATGGCAGAAGGGCCTCAGTTCAGTATAATTTTAGATGACAACACAAGGTGTGCCACCTGACGCTGATTTTTAGCTGCAACCTACGAGCTTTGCGTGCCGTCAGTTGGGTGCGAGCCTTGTAGATGCCGCTGTATAAGAAAATAATGATGAGGATGACATTTGTAATCTATATACAATATAAAAATGAATCCCTATTTCCCTTGGTCACGCCATCACGCGTGAACGGCTGGACTGATTTCACTTTTTCTTTTTTTGTTCTGTTTATAATTGTCAGGAGACGATTCTTATGAAAAAAAAAAATTGCGCGTAAAATTAGAAAATTTAAGAACACTTATTTAAGAATACTTAACAACCATATAATAGGACAATGTAAACTTTTTTAATGTAACATTATGACATAGAATTTACAGAACGCGTGCTCAAATATCATCAAAGAGACAGGACAACGTCTGTCGGGTCAGCTAGTTGTTTATAAAACTGATTTCTAAACAAGCTACGGGCTCAAATGCAATCAAAAACCCACTCTAATACAAACCTCATACGTTGTATTCTTCAGCAACGCTTGACTTAGATTCCTGATTCCATTGGATGGATCTCTAAAATCACTAGCCACATACTGTATGGTCGTTTGAAGGAGGTTTATTTTCTCTACGCCTTTGGCTGCTACGTCGTGATCATATGCAAGGGATAAGCTGAAAATAAATAGAATAATTATAATCAGAATGATGGCAACAAATTGTCTGCTGTTTCATTAAAATTTCTTCAAATAACTAATAGTTTAAAAAAAACTAAAAAACACGCTTCCATTGAAAACCAAACTAAAAAGTACAAAATAATGGAAAAAAAGCGTGGGGTGCTTTTTAAGGTATTTTTTTATTGATATCAGGCACCCCACGCTTTTTTTCCATTATTTTGTACTTTTTAGTTTGGTTTTCAATGGAAGCGTGTTTTTTAGTTTTTTTTTAACTATTATTTATTTTCTATTTTTTAGGGTATTTCGAATTTTGAGACGTATGTCAGCGTAGTTTGTGACAGTTTTTTTGCTGTCCACCAAGACAGCAAAAAAACTAAAAAGCAAAAAAACAGGGTTACCAAACCCTGGCAAGGATAATGGCACAAATTTATGAAATTATTGCATTGTCATCGGTCCTTGACAGGTGTGCAAAGTTTGAATAAAATCTGGTCGTTTAAAGTGGGTCAAAATCGCGCTATAAGGAGTCGGTTACAAACAAACATACAAACATACAAGTGAAGCTAATATAAAGCGTGTAAAAAATAAATGACTTGTTGAGATCTTTAAGTTTAGAAATGTGCTGCATGAATACTGACTGGACAAATCCACTCAATCTATGTAGATCTTTCTTCAAAACATCATTTCAGACACCAATCTACATGGTCTTCACACGATGTGACCAAGATTATGTCTGGACTTTAGAATAGACCTCTGAATTTGTTTCGAGTACGATAGGAAACGCCGACTACATCTAGTTTTAAAAATTTGATTGACGTGTGAAAGTGTTTGATCGAAGCTCTTAATCATTGTTCATCATTTCAGCCGAAAGACGTCCACTGCTGGACAAAGTCCTCCCCCAATTTGGGCGGCATTGCCATTATTGCCACGCTTTGGCATGCGGGTTGGCGATCGCAGTATGTTGGAAAATACATTGAGAACGCTGCTGCCCATTCTCTAGTAAGTCCCTTAGTCGCCTCTTACGACACCTACTGGAAGAGATGGGATAGTGGAACAAACCTCTTACTGAAATAAAATCTTTTATCATTGAGTGAGATGTTGACTAATAGGGAAGTATTGAAAAAAATGGCACGTTGCGCCGACCACAAATAAATTAATACGTTCTGTATTCGAAAATGCATACAAGAAGTCATTCCCAAAAAAAAACCGGCCAAGTGCGAGTCGGTCTCGCACACTGAGGGTTCCGTACAAACCTGCAGGTATTTACGGTTTATGCATAAGGTTTATGTTTATGAAGTATTAAAAAAAAAACTACTTACTAGATCTCGTTCAAACCAATTTTCGGTGGAAGTTTACATGGTAATGTACATCATATATTTGTTTTAGTTTTATCATTCCCTTATTTTAGAAGTTACGGGAGACACTCATTTTACCACTTTGGAAGTGTCTCTCGCGCAAACTATTCAGTTTAGACAAAAATTATATTAGAAACCTCAATATCATTTTTGAAGACCTATCCGTAGATACGTATGGGTTTGATGAATTTTTTTTTTTTTGAGTTTCAGTTCTATGTATGGGGAACCCCAAATATTATTGTTTTTTTCTACGGAAAAAAGTGGCTGTGACATACACGGACAGACAGACAGACATGACGAATCTATAAGGGTACCGTTTTTTGCCATTTGGCAACGGAACCCCAAAAAAAGGCACTTTTCCCATTGACAGCGATGCGGACGAGTTTTTTTTATTTTTGATGCATAGTGATTCTTTTCTCGCTGTTTTTGTGTCATGATAAAGTAGAATAACTTAAGATAAGTTTAAGTTACATAAAACCTATTCTTACTCTGTATTTACTGCTAAAATGTGGTCATGAGTTTTGTACTGATAACTTCCTCTCAACTCTACTGAACTCAGTCCTTTGTAATCGTCGACTTCATATGTTCTTTCTGCTGAAGACACGGAATCTATCTGGAAAATAAAATTATTACTTTAACGAAATTCAACCGATCGGTAATCTTGTAATATCAAAACAATATGCACCACTAATGTCAGACAAGAACACAAATACACAGGATTGTACTTCTTCACTCTCTAGTTACATTAGCTCACTGTAAAGGTCTGTTTTAGCACCTGGGAAAGAGAGATTTTTTGAAATCACACAACATGTTAGAATACCACCACCTTGTTATGCTAAAAACATCATGTTACAATAACTGGACTCAAAATACACTACTTTACACCAGTTATAAAACAGTCATTTACTTTAGCACTGTGTCAAATTATATATAATTTCAATACAATAATTAAGAACTAGTTAGGAATAGAGAAGACTTTTGTTTATTTAAATTAACTATTGGCAGCCCAGTGGTCGGAGTTCGACCATTTTTTTTTTTTTAATTGCATTCTGCACTCCTCCAAACAAACTTTAACTGTGCCAAAACGGGAACAGAGTCCAAAGGAAAGAGATTTCTACTGGTGGTGTATTACGCAATAACCCCCTGTGAACAACTAGTGTATATAACTAGTGTTTATGTAGGTCTTAGTTATGTAAGTTTCATTGTTATTATAAAGAGCGCCTCTCGCCATCAAACGTAAAAGTTTGGCGAGTTTAGAATTAAGTTTCAAAACTGTTCTTTTCTTTCATTAAATAAAAATATTAAAAAAAAAAAAAAAATTCGTCAAAAGGGGTACAAAGTTTATGCTTCACGTATCAACATATAGATCACAAAATACGCAGTCAAATGCGTGAGTCCGTGTAAAGGTGAAATCTGAATCGGTTAACTCATAAAATGCATACACAGAAATGACTGGAGACTCACCACAGCTCTGCCAGAGTAAGCTGAGGACCAGGGCACGGACGCCCAGCTGTTTCTACTCCTGGCAGTCGGCACTTTGAGGCTGGTATACTTCTTGACGAGGTTGCCTTTAGAAAGGTAGATCATCGCGCAAATGTCGTCCAGGCATGGCTGAAAGAAATATAAATTGGAAAATTAATTCACAAAAAGAAACACCACCCCACGCCCTTGCTCGAGCCATCCTACGCTGCGGAGCTTGTAGCTTTAAATTTGTCCCTAAATAATAATTATTCCGTTCCAGCCCATCCCTTGGTGCCCTCTACAGCGATGCCCTAGGCCGAGGTCCGTACCCGACAGGGATGCCTTTAGCGAGTCTTTGCTCCAGATTTAACTTTTTTTAGTCTTGGCTAGAGGCCTTAATTTGTTACGGTTGCTACCGGCAAGTCCGGTTAAGTAGCCGACAACCTCGTAGGTTGACCTGTGAGATGTCATTCCCAAAAAAAACCCAGTTACCTTTATAACCACGCACAGCCTAAAATACTAATAATAAATAAATTACTTGATTTCCAATTTCACAATTAACATACAGCCGATAGGATAATACTATAACACAACTGTTTTCAAATTGCATAAATCACGAAGTATCTCCACTGGCACCCAAGCTAAGATTAAACTTGTGTTATGGATGCCAGGGCTCTCTCTATCTCGCTTTCCAATTTATACAAACTACTGAACTTATTCTGGAAAATGTTGAACCAAGAACCTATGGGAGTGTAAATGTGATGCTGTTTCACAAACGAAAGTACATTTAATAACATGTCCAGCGTGTCCTGTTGTATGCACGTTACGGGAACTGTTGGGGGCGACTGTCGGCGTCGGGCGATCGTAGACTAATTTATAGCCGTCTTCATTTAAATTGCCGTCATTGCGCGACAAAGTTATTATCATCATTATCTGCCGTAAGCCCTCCACTCTACTGCTGGACATAAGACTTCTCCAATTTCAGGTGCTTTGCCATAATTGCCACTCGTGGCAGATGGGTTGGCGATTGCAGTATGGTGGTAAAATGCATAGAGAACGCTTCTGCCCATTCCCTAGTAAGTCCTTAAGTCGCCTTTTGCGACACCCACGAGGAAATGGGTTGATGCTATTCTGTACGTCTTGCACCACGACGCCAATAAGTACTAGGGACAAATCTAGACTCCCAACTTTAAGCTACAATACTTTGCTCAACATAGGGTTCGAACCCAGGAGCAGAACGCTCAACAGTCGCCTTTGTGACAAAATGCAAAACAATTGCAACATACAATGACTTACCTCATTCACAGAATACGTTCCCGTGTCCTTGGTCAGTTGAAAGTTGATAGATATAGCTCGTTTTAGGTTCACAGACCAGGCTGGCTCCTGATGACCCACGTATATTGATTTTATGTAGCCGTTCTCCTGAAAAATTCAAGTTATTATATTAATTTACTAAAATACTTCGACTCCTGCGGCCTTCACAAGGTCATCGGTCCACCTTTTCATTTATTTCAATTTATTTCTCAATTTATGGTACATTAAGATCTTACATATTTTTTTTTCACACATATTACCATTGCCGGCGTAGAAAAATTTAATAATAAGCTAGGTACGTGCATTATTTATAATGTCAAATTATTAATTGTTTAATCAAAAATATATGTATGTCATGTCGAAAATACAATCATAAAGTCAAAATAAAAACTACTATATCCAAGAATTCTTCCTTGTCCTAGCCCGTTGGACAAAAACTATTAGGAAATTTCTATAGAGTCTACGTGGAAATTGGAAATTGGCGGTATGATACCCCTTGACCAATCTGTCATTGCGATTAGATTAATGAAAAAGAAATTGTACCTGATACTCCAATTCCCAAGGTTCTTGCAAAACTTTATCATCAGATGTTTCCAAATCACGTACAGATCCGTGGTTGGTACAACATACTGTTTTCTGAAAATTAAGAAACAAAAATAATTATAGCTATCGCGGACTAGATGATCTGCGTCGTTATCTTGCGCTTGCATAGGTCAAACAAGAGATGTGTTTTAACATACAACCATACTGGATTAGCAAGCAAAACCCGTAAACAGTCATTACTGCAGAACTTTGGAAGCCCGAAGGTTTAACACGTTGAGTGCCGAACACAGCTTGATGGTTAATCCCATATGACCACAGATTTAGAGCACATACAAAATTGTTAGTAGCAAGCACGCGATATCGCGTGATCGGCCATAATGCAGAGCCGACGAATCACACGATATCGCGTGATCGGCACACAACGTGTTAACTCCGATCTTTTATTGATTTACACTAACCACCGTATTACAAAACAAAGTTTTTATTAAGATCATTTATAAACCATCAAGACTGTTTTTTATTCATAATTCTCCTGCCTTTATGCTTACTTATGTAGGGTCAACGCAACATGTTCTTCTTCAACATTTTCTTCTATTCTTCTCTATTAGTCGTCATCTCGGTAGTCACTCCCTTTCTAACGACATCATCATTCATACAGTCCATACATCGTTTCTTTTGTCTTCCACTACTTTTGTAGCCATTGACATTCATTCTCAAAACTTTCCCTATGACATTTTCCTCATTCCTCCGTATCACATGCCCATACCATGTCAGCCACATTCCACACAACTTTACAGTTATCGGTGCCACATTCAGACTTCCTCTTATGTACTCATTTCTTCTTCTATCTATTAGTGTTACACCACACATCACTCTTACCATTGTCTCAGCTGAATGTAGCCTTTCATCCATTTTGTGGCCCAACATTCTGACCCATACAAGACAGCAGGTTTGACCATTGTTTTATACAAATTCCCCTTTTTTATTGTGGTTGGGAAATCATCGAATGACGTCGTCTTCGGCGGAGTAGGAGGGCGGGGTCAGACTTTTACTGACTAAAACGCACCCGTTTTCCTTCAGTTGCCTATACGAGTATGCCAGGGCCACGGTTACTCTTTCGAACAAATCTCGTGACCCTGTCAAGATACATATTCCCCTAAGTTGAAGATAAAAGAGAACCATTGTAAGCTAGCATTCAGTATCATAGTTTACTGTTTGTCTGACTCTTTTCAAAACGAACATAAAACGATTGGCTTTTTGCAAGAATCTTTATCCTCACCTCCAGCTCATCCAAAGACAGTCGAGTCTTCGTAAAGTTGTCATACACCTGGATATGCAGGTTCCCCTCCAGCTGCCAGTACGTGGTGCTCTTGCGAGGGTTCCAGGTCCCGGTGGACACGTTACTCTTCAATACGAAGACATATTCTCTGTGTTCTTCCGGGAAGAGCAGCTTCAGACCCCTGTTTAGTGTGTTTGAGGCAGTTATGGATGCTGGAAAGTGAAACATAAGTATTTAAATGCAATGGAAATCATGACGTTACAGGCTGAGGGGTTAAACTAGATAACACAACATCATTTCAGTTGAAAGACGCCCACAATGCACCTGTTCTATGCTTCCCGCATCCAGCGGATTCCTGCGGCCTTCACAAGGTCATCAGGTCACCTTGTGGGAGGCCTTCCAACACTGCGTCTTCTGGTACGCACGGAAATTAAGACATACGTAGGAGATCCACGGTTACCGACATAGCCCGACGAGTTGCCATACTAAAGTAGTAGTCGGCAGGGCACATTGCTCGCAGAACAAATGGCCGATGTGATTACAAACCATCACACCTAGATTACCGGTACCGGTACCGTGTGGTGCTGGACTTAAAGAATAACACCACCCCATTTCTTCCCCTGGGTGTCGTAAAAGGCGACTAAGGGATTTACTAGAGAATGGGCAGCAGCGTTCTCTATGCATTTTACCACCATACTACGATCGCAAACCCGCCTGCCAAGCTTGGCGATTATGGCAAAGCTCCCCACGTCTTACGGCTGAAATGATGATGACACCTAGATTCCCCAATGGTTGGGCGGAGGTGTTCCGTACACCCTCAAAGCAACCACCTCAGCCATCAACTGTGTATTAATAGCAACACAGAGTCTGGATTTCGGGTTCATCATCCGCCAAGCCTTTTCCCAAATAGGGGCATCCATAAATTACGTCACACAAATTTCATGATTTTTGACCCCCTCCCCCCGTCCTTGTCACAGTTGGTCACATTTATGAGACCCCCCTAGTGTGACGTGATATATTTTACAATTTTACATCTAAAAATAATTATTAAATTAAAACATCGGTTCCGAAATTAGTTTTATTTCAATTTAAATGTTTTTTTTTAATAAAATTAACTTCAAATCAAACAATGCAAGAAATTTGAACCTTATATCTCTACTGACAGAGTTGCAAATGGTTTTGAGTTTTTCGTTAATAGTTCAAAGTTCGTGTTTTACTTAACACTTAGATTAAAATAGATTGTTAAATTTGACGTCACGAAATTTAGGACCCCTCCCACCCCCTTGTCACACAATGTCACACGTCGTCAACCCCCTCCCTCCCCCTTATCGTGTGACGTAATTTATGGACCCCTATGTTGAGATGACCCACTTGATAAGACTGCTTGTCTGACTTTCGGGTTTCTGGTGACCCGCAACTACATTTTATTTATTTAAAACACATACAACTATCATAACAGGCTAACCTAATACAGTGGTGTAGTTATAATAGCTTACAATAGCGTATTATTGTAAACAATCAAGAGAAATCTTAAAAAATGCGGCCTGTGTGAATCCGCTCAGAGTACAATTGAAGCAGTCAATCTGTTGTGACACTATATTGAGTGTACGTAGGGCGCGCGTCAGCGGCGCGTGTTGCAGCAAGTTGGTGAGAGCGGGCGGCACCCACAGCAGCGGCGGCCGCCTCCGTCGCCCCACGTACCCATCAGGTACACACAACGCAACCGTGCGTAGAACGCCTCATCATCATCATTTCAGCCGTAAGACGTCCACTGCTGGACTTAGGCCTCCCCCAATTTGGGGGAGCCATTTGCCATAATCGCCACGCTAGGCAGGCGGGTTGGCGATTGCAGTATGGTGGTAAAATGTATAAAGAACGCTGCTGCCCATTCTCTAGTAAGTCCCTTAGTCGCCTTTTACGACACCCACGGGAAGAAATGGGGTGGTGTTATTCTTTACGTCCGGCACCACACGGCACCAGAACGCCTGGGTTGTGTATTTTACCACACATAACCTTAAATAAGTAAGTTGCGAGAGCTACTTCCCTTCTTACTTCCAGTTTATTGTAGCCTACTCTACTACCATACCCAGCACAAATAGAGTAGGATAACTACTGATACAGATCAATGACTTACAACTGAGACCAACGGGTAAGCGTGCTTTCCGAGGTATGGAGGTATTGGTATGTAAATGCAGATAGGCAAGCAAATAATTATTATTATTACTTACCAATTAAAAGGAAGAAAATCTTAAAATACATTCTGTGGTTATTCTGAAACAGAAACAAAATTATTTACAAAATGAATTGAATAGTTTTATTTTTACAACACTCTTAACTGAACGTCTACTAAAAAAAAACTACTCCATACAAATTGGTAAACCTTGACCAGCGAAAGAAATAACAGTGAAATGACTTTATTATAATTATTAAAACATCATCAATATACACTAAGTAGAAAAAAAATCGTATTATTGAAATTAGCTCATACTCAAAATTCATGTGGTACTACTTCATAAGTATACCCTTTCAAATAAATAAAAAATTTAAAGTCGGTTTATAAATGACGAACATCTAAGGTAACAAACATTTTTTTTTAAATTTAGTTTGTCAGCTCCGACGCTCGACCGGAGTTATGAACGATTATGCAATATAAAGATTAGTAAACATAACATAACGCATAACGTAACGTAACGTAAAGGAGAAAATTTGATTTTACGCCCATAAATTTTCTTACCCCGGGCTTATGTATGAAAATCGATTCTAAAGGAGTCAACTTCAAACAAATTGTGTGTGTCAGCTCCGACGTATGAATGGAGTTTACTCCTTACGAATCATTATAAAATATATAGATTAATAAACATAACATAACGCATAACGTAACGTAATGGAGAAAGTTTGATTTTACTCCGCAGAAATTTTCGGGGGCTTAAAATGTAATTAAAAATCGATTCTTAAGAAGTGAACTACAGTAAATCCAACAACCGAATTGAGAATCCTCTCCTTTTTAGAAGTCGGTTAACAACTAAATTGTTTCAAGTATCAAAATTTTGATATTGCGAAATCAATTTAGGTGAATAGTTTTGGAATATCTTATCCATCTGATCGCACTAAAAACGGTGACTAAGTGATCACTTGGATTCTCATGACTTCTAAAAACAACATGCATGTGATCACCAATCTATCAGTCACTTGTTTATCTCTCGTATCGGCAAAAATTAAATTAAGTTTGTTTCGGTCTTTCTTCTCAGAGTAATCCGATAGGAAACGCCGACCTCATAACATTTAAAAAATATCATTTACGTGTATTCGTACAAACCTTCTTGCAGAAATAAAATCATTTATTATTTATCATTTATAAATACCGCATTGTATATACCGTGGACAAAATATCAAAATATCAAAGACGTTCGGGTTTCTGAACACCCGAAACAACAGTCAAAAATCTAAAAATGACAGATGTAACCAACAGCGTAACGTGCTTTCCGAGGCACAGAGGTATCTTGGTACATAAAGATGGTCACACATCCAAGGACTACCCGCGGCAAGTGCAGCTTTACCTGATTGATGGATATACCCTATAACTGGGTCCCCTAGAAAACGGCACAATGAAAGCCTGGGCGAGTTAAAGAGCTAGCTGGACGCATCCTGGTCACTCAGCGTCGCTGCCTGACAGATATTCTAGCCACAGCAAGAGCTTCAATTCTTGTATATCCTATGCCCAACAGTGGGTGAAGTCAGGCTGTGGATGATGGTGATATCACACTCTGAAGTAAACGATACTACAGCGGTCGACGACCCCTTTTTCATCCAGCGTCACATCCTATTTTGGGTGACGCCTAATTCCAGCACTTTATTTCAAAACTTTACACTAAAATATCAACTGCACTTACATTTAATTTCACTTTCACACCGTCTTTAACACTCTCACTGCAGGAGTTAATTATTAATAATTATAAATATTATTAATAATTATTATTATATCACAGTCCACTGTGTAATGTGTTCGGACATCGCCGTTTAAATGGCTCTGACGTTGTAGTGGTGGGAAAAGTGGTATAAGTTGGAAATTTGAATTTTTGTTACTGTTTATTTTATTTCTTAAAGCAAAATCTTTGTTTGTTTTTTCAAATAAATAATGGTTTTTAACATTACAGGTCATAGAAATCTCACTACTGTCAAATCAAATCAAATCAAAATATTTTTATTTCACATAAACCTACATGGGCACTTATGAAACGTCAGAAGCTAGGTGCACGGTTCCAAATTGTTGGTTCCTATGGAGATGAGAGCCGGCAAGAAACTCCACGGTTACTCTTTCAGGGCAGTGTTGGCTTTTAACACGCTTTATATTACCTTCACTTGTATGTTTGTTTGTAATCGACTCCTTATAGCGCGATTTTGACCCACTTTAAACGACCAGATTTCATTCAAACTTTGCACACCTGTCAAGGACCGATGACAATGCAATAATTTCATAAATTTATGTCATTATCCTTGCCAGGGTTACCAGGACAGCAAAAAAACTGTCTTTGAAAACTACGCTGACATACGTCACAAAGTAATTTGTGCCATTATCCTTGCCAGGGTTACCAGGACAGCAAAAAAAACTGTCTTCGAAAACTACGCTGACATACGTCTCAAAATTCGAAACACCCTAAAAAATAGAAAATAAATAATAGTTAAAAAAAACTAAAAAACACGCTTCTATTGAAAACCAAACTAAAAAGTACAAAATAATGGAAAAAAAGCATGGGGTGCCTGATATCAATAAAAAATACCTTAAAAGCACCCCACGCTTTTATTCCATTATTTTGTACTTTTTAGTTTGGTTTTCAATAGAAGCGTGTTTTTTAGTTTTTTTAATTTAAAAAGCACCTGTTTGGGTTTGTAATAAATTCGAAAATAATGAACACTGTTGACACTCCATCTCGCGACAACCGGTGCTAGTAACGTTGAGTTATGGTTACGCATTTATATCACCAGCCGCCAGTGAGGACCAGGCCAGTGTCAACAGCGCGTAGTGTTCCACGCGCGCCTCAAACAGATGTCAGCAAACTGAACTAGGACCGATGCCTGCCAGGGTCGCGAGATTTGTTCGTAAAAGATACCGTGGCCCTGGCATATAGGCAACTGAAGGAGCAGGGTGGATTCTAGTCAGTTAAATGGTGACACGCCCTTCCGCTCTACCCTAGAGCGGGCGACATTTGATGATTTCTCACCCAGAAAAAAAAACCCCAATTTTAATTTCTAATTTCTTCAGTCGTGGATATTTCAAAAACAGTTTTTTTAATATCTTAAAATATCACCAAAAACACAGCCAAATCAAAAACTTAAAAAAAATATCCACATTTTTTTTTAAATACTATACTTATACCACTTCCCTACTGGTTCCCTTATCAAAGAGCGTTGATAAGTCTCTTGACCTATAACCCTCATAATGAAAGACTCATTTAGACCCACCCAGTATACGTTGACCCCACACATCTCAAAGTTCTTCCTCCATTCCGAACTACTTACTTGAAACGAGAGAAGGGGGGAAGGTCAAGATACTTTTGTTACGCTACAATACAATTTCTTGAAGTTCTATGCAAGGCCGTATTAAAAGAATTATACATTTTAAGGTGTTTTTTAAGCATAATCAGCATATATCGTTCCCACTGCTGGGACACAGGCCTCCCCTCTGTGAGAGTGAGTGAGCCGTAATCCACCACGCGGGTTCAAGATGTCACATGTCTTCGAATTTTTGGTTCCTTGAACCTGTGTCATCACAATGTTTTCCTACACCTTTTTTTAAAACGGTGGTGATGAAATAAATGTAATCTGTACTGAATACATCCTAATGTTTTTAGGTAAAAGATATGGGTAAATATTGTGAAGTGTATAATTTTAAACCCGCATACATTAGTTTTGTAAAAGAAAAAATTAGCCATTTTATATACAAGTTGAATTACTGTCTTTGCTTACTATTAAACAAGATTTGGTTGATTTGGTTCTGTTGTGGCTTTGAGGTTCAGAGCTGCCATCATTTTGACACTCCTTTTTAGGGTTCAAAACGGAACCCTTATGGATTCGTCATGTCTGTCTGTCTGTCTGTCTGTCCGAGTATGTCACAGCCATTTTTTTCCGAAACTATAAGAGCTATGCTGTTGAAACTTGGTAAGTAGATGTATTCTGTGAACCGCATTAAGATTTTTACACAAAAATAAAAACAATAATATTTGGGGTTATACATAGAACTGAAACTCAAAAAAATATATTTCATCAATCCCATACGTGTGGGGTATCTATGGATAGGCCTTAAAAAATGATATTAAGGTTTCTAATATCATTTTTTTCTAAACTGAATAGTTTGCGCGAGAAACACTTCCAAAGTGGTAAAATGTGTGTCCCCCTCCCGTAACTTCTAAAATAAGGGAATGATAAAACTAAAAAAAATATATGATGTACATTACCATATAAACTACCAACGAAAATTGGTTTGAACGAAATCTAGTTGGTAGTTTTTTTTTAATACGTCATAAATCGTAAACCACAATTTACCTTTCATTCAGTCAACACAAATATAAAAAATAAAATAAAAATTCATAAACGATGATGACGAATGATGATGACGATGACCTGCAGGTTTGTACGGAACTCTCGGTGCGCGAGTCCGACTCGCACTTGGCCAGTTTTTCTTTTTATTTCAGTCCACTGCTGGCCATAGGCCTCTCCCATGTTGCACCACAACACCCTGTCCTCCGCCTCCCGCATCCATCTTCTCCCATCCAGTTTCTTAAGGTCGTCGGTACAACTAACTGGGGAGCGGACCACGCTACGCTTACCAATACGCGGTCTCCACTCCAGGACTCGTCTGGTCCACCGGCCATCGGTCCTTAGACAGACATGGCCACCCCACTGTCACTTCAGCTTGTTTACTCTGCGAGCTATGTCGGTAACTCCGGTTCTTTCTCGGTTCATTTCATAGACCCAGAACCAGGAGATTTTCGGCTGTATAACCGGGCTTGCTTTTGGGTGGCTTAAATAATGAAGGCCATAAGCCAGGACTGAAAAACTAAGCGAGAACGCGCTAAGGGTACTAAACGACAAGCTGAGTTGGGCTCTTGTTCTTATCCCAATTTACCTGGGTTTGGCGCAACATGTCTTCTTCGATACTTCTCTATCAGTCATCACCTTAGTAGTCTGAAGACAAAGCTAAACCCCTGTTTAGATTAGATTAGATTTATTTATTTGCCTGAAATATGGTATTTTACAGATTTTACATCACACTCAATAGTTCTTCATATTTCGCCAACTAAATTCGGTATGCAAATTTTGTGATATTAATGATGATTCTAATTTTATAACTTTAAACAAAATAATTAAATTGCAATGTCAAAAAAAATAAAATAATATTGCCTACATATTAAATTACAAATGTCAAAGAAAAATAATTAAATTACCAATGTCAAAGAATACTAATTAAATTACAAAATTTCAAAGAAAAATAATTACAATTACAAATGTCAAAAGAAATTACACAAGCCAAAGAAAAATAATTAAATTACAAATTGTCACATTTAATTTTCATCTCATGTAACTTTCCCAGTTGTCTGTTAGCTTTTTCTTCATTCACACAGTCCATGCATCGTTTATTTGTTTATTCACTAATTTTTCTAGTTTTGACCCAAATATGTTAAGGTCAGCCTCTAGTCTAAGTGGATGCAGCTGAATACAATCTGACCTCCACATCCCAGTTATTGGGTAATACGATACCCCTTGGTCAATCTGACTGTCGGACTTTCGGGCTTCTGACAACCTGTAATGACTCTCAAAGATCCACGATAACAGCCGGGACCAGCGGCTTAACGTACCTTCCACGACAAAGAGGGGTCTCGATATGTAAAGATGGTCACCTATCTATGGACCAACCGCGGAAAGCGTGGCTTAACCTAATCGATCAAACCGTGGGGCTGTTATTACTTAGCCATGAGCCTCAACGTTTCTTTTTTTCCAAAACCTCGTGAAATATAATATCTTAGGAAACCAACACAACGTTATCAGATCCTAAACTAGGCAGAGCCTGTACTAAGGCAACCAGACAACTGATAAACATACTTAAATATAATATTACTAAATACATACTTATTATAGATAAATTACACCCAAACACAGAACAAATGATTGTGCTCATCAAACAAAGATTTGTCCTGGGTGGGAATCGAACCCACGACCTCAGTCTTAGCAGTCAGGGTCACTAACCACTAGACTAACAGGCCAGTCAAACCAAGATGATCAATGTAGTTTCTTCAATGAATAAGAAGAACCTTATGCCCTTTTTTTCTGGCTGGAAAATCATCAATTGACGGCTCCCGCTCTGGGTGGAGCGGAAGCCATGTCAGACTTTTACTGACTAAAACCAGTTCAGTTGCCTGCGCCAAGGCTACGGTAACTCTTTCGAACAAGCCTTATGCCTTGAAGTGGGAATATTTCAGAACCAAGATATACAGACTTACACACAAACTTATGTTTAAATACGTAAGTAATTATGAAATACGAAACACATGTTAAGTTTTGCAACCAATGCGTATAAATAATGCCATTTTCGATAGCTTTTCCATCATTAAGTTGAAGATGTGTAGATATTTTGTGTTTTCTTTTGTTATTATCATCTTGATGGACAATGGTAAGTTTTAAATACCAACTTATTAGCAAACTAGTGTCTAGATTTTCGCCCACCATTTCAGCCAAATGACGTCCCTTCTGGACATAACCCTCCCCCAATATGTGAGGATTTGCCATAATCGCCACGCTTGGCAGGCGGGTTGGCGATCGCGGTAAAATAACAGTAGTGGTTGAATGCATAGAGAACGCTGCTGACTGTTCTCTAATAAGTCCCTTAGTCGCCTCTTACGACACCCACGGGAAGAAATGGGGTGATGCTATTCGTCCTGCACCACAAGGTACCGGTATGCATATTATACTAGGTACATAATATCTTTATGTCTATGTGTCTTTTTTGTTTTATATGTCTTTATGTCTATTATATTATTACTCGAAAAGGCATAGCAGTTGACAGTATGACATGCTCACTTAAATGTCTCACTGATTGTGGCGCGTGTGTGGCATCAATCGGTTTCCTACAAAATGGTTGAGCTAGATGTTGCTGATCCACGCGTCATGTTCGTGAATGATTGACGTCGGTTGAGACTGATCATCTCTTTCTAACTGACATGGCTCATTTTTAGGGTTCCGTTACCAAATGGCAAAAAACGGAACCCTTATAGATTCGTCATGTCTGTCTGTCTATCTGTCCGAGTATGTCACAGTCACTTTTTTCCGAAACTATAAGAGCTATGCTACTGAAACTTGGTAACTAGATGTATTCTGTAAACCGCATTAAGATTTTCACAGAAAAATAGAAAAAAAAACAATAATATTTGGGGTTCCCCATACATAGAACTGAAACTCAAAATTTTTTTTTTCATCAATCCCATACGTGTGGGGTATCTATGGATAGGTCTTCAAAAATGATATTGAGGTTTCTAATATCATATTTTTCTAAACTGAATAGTTTGCGCGAGAGACACTTCCAAAGTGGTAAAATGTGTGTGGTCCCGTAACTTCTAAAATAAGAGAATGATAAAACTAAAAAAAATATATGATATACCTACATTACCATATAAACTTCCACCGAAAATTAGTTTGAAGGAGATCTAATAAGTAGTTTTTTTTTTAATACGTCAAAAATCGTAAACCACAATTTACCTTTCATTCAGTCAAATCAATATCAATAAAACATTTAATTTCATAAACATAAACCTTATGCATAAACCTGAAGGTTTGTACGGAACCCTCGGTGCGCGAGTCCGACACGCACTTGGCCGGTTTTTAATCTTATATTTGAAATAATGTACTCAGGGTACTGTAATTGGGTACGCCACAATAACGGCGGTAAGTCCCCTCTTTGAAGAGTGGATTGAGAGGCACCACGGCGTCCTCACCTTCCGCCTGACGCAGGTTCTCACCGGGCATGAGTGCTTCGGTGGGTTCAGGATAAAGCGAGAGGAAATGCCCGGGTGTTTCCATTGCATGGATCGTCTGGAAGACACGGTTGAGCATACGGTGGAGGTGTGCCCTGCCTGGGAGGAGCACCGCCGTGCCCTCGTGGAGGCGATCGGCGGCGGCCTCTCACGTCCGGCCCTGGTGCGAGCCATGGTACGGAGCGAGAGGGCATGGGAAGCCGTCACCTCCTTCTGCGAAGCAGTAATACTCGCGAAGGAGGAGGCGGGGCGCGTGAGGGAGTGGCAGTCTCTGCGCCCTCACGTCCCTAGCCGCCGCAGGAGGAGACGCCCCGGGCGCCGGGAGTTGATAGCTGACTCCCGGTCACCGTAGGCGCGAGCTTGCGGGCGGCGAGTAATGGGGCGCTCGCCGCCCGATGAGGACCAGGCTCGAGTCGACGGCGCGTAGTGTTCCATGCGCGCCTCAATGAGATGTCAGCAGCACTGAAGGGGTCTGCTAGGACCGATGCCTGCCGGGGTCGCGAGATTGTTCGAAAGAGATACCGTGACCCTGGCACATCGGCAACTGAAGGAACACGGGTAGGTTTTAGTCAGTAAAAGTCTGACACGCCCTCACGCTCCGCCCAGAGCGGGAGAAGACATTTGATGATTTCCCATAAAAAAAAAAGCGTACTGTAATGCCTTGATTTAGAACCGGTCTTTGTGTTTCTAGCTCGTTCTTCCCCATGAAGAGCTATCTTTTGGAATGGCAAACTAGTTTCAATTTACAGACTAACTGACCGGTTCTTTGACAGTTCAGAAGTGCCTGTAAATGATTTAAGTGAAATAATTGAGTTTGAGCTAGTCTGTGATTTCAAAACATGACTAGAAATTTTTTTGTGTTCTATAATTCCTACATCTTCCGCAAGTACGGGCGTTATGTTAAATTATGTTAGATGTATTTACAGTATTATATTTTTCCAGAAGTGCTTGCCGTAGATAAGATTTCCAGACAGAAAAGGTTTGTAGGTTTACCGATCAATTTATTAATATTTGTTTATAATAATAATGTTTATTTTCAATAATAATTTAAAATTTTACAGACATCTTATAAGCTATATTTTCTTTTAACAAATGAATTAGACATCTGTAGCCGAACTAGGCAAAAGCCTGTATTTCGGCTATCAGCGCCAAACCCTCAAATAATTTATACTTAAAAATAGCCACCAAGTAGAAATGTTAACATCTGCTTATAGAAAAATTAAAAGTGATATAAAATTATAATTAGATACAATAAAATAGTATATAAATTGAAGACAAAATTAATATTAAGTTTATAAGTAAAATTAAAGACAATATTAAGTAACTTATAATTAAATTAAAATTATAATTATGTTTCATACAATCGTCTCCAATATGAATTGACTATCGACTGCTTTTGTAAGAAGTCCGAGAATCTAACCAATCTTACCAAGGAGGATCATGTTATCCAGTAACTCGGTTGTGGTGGTCAGATAGGGAGTCGCTCCATGTAGAATACTGGTATTTAGCTGCTTCCCGTTAGACTGGAAGCCGACCACAATAATAGTTAAGAAAAAGATAAACAGCAGATGAACTACTAACATTGCTTATTTTATTGGCACTCGAACTTACTATTGGTATATTGATTCTGACAGATTGTAACCTTTCTTCCAGATGCATAGTGATTCAGAAGCAGACTGGAGGGAAAGCAGCCAGTGGTGAAGGTTATGATGATGAAGACTATGACTACAAGAAACCACAGCCAAAAGTACCGCCTCTTGATAGACTAAGAAATTATAAGGGTGATGGTTCTCAAAGAAAGAATGAAGTGGAGGTAAGTATATATTTGACTGATGACCTGACCTGACCTGACCTGATGACTGGCCTGTTAGTCTAGTGCAGCCTTTCCCAAAGTGGGCTATAACGCTCCCCTGGTGGGCGCAGCAGGCCTAAACGGGGGTGGTAAGAAAAGACTGTGTGGGGTGTGTAGACTCTACACAACGCCCCCATTTTTTTTTCTGGCTCTCTTACTACCCCTCTTTAGGCCTGCAGCGCCCACAAGGGGGCCGTTATAGCCCACTTTGGGAAAGGCTGGTCTAGTGGTTAGTGACCCTGACTGCTAAGACTGAGGTCGTGGGTTCGATTCCCACCCAGGACAAATCTTTGTGTGATGAGCACAATCATTTGTTCTGTGTCTGGGTGTAATTTATCTATAATATGTATGTATTTAGAAAAATATAAGTATATTTATCAGTTGTCTGGTTACCATAGTATAGGCTCTGTCTAGTTTGGGATCAGATAACGGTGTATTGGTTAAAAAAAACATACTCTAAGTCATATATTACAGAAACTCACTCAAGACTGAAGCATTACATAACACTAGTTTCAACCAATCAAAATTTGGACTTCACCTACTATTGAACTACCGCTCGATGACGCTACAACCCTTCTCCAAGAGAGTAGTAATCTCACTAGCACATTCAAGACACACAGACACAGACCGCCGTCATTCCATGCTCGCCGCTGAGGCCCACCGCGATATCCGAATCCATCCATCCGCCGAGCTTTGCTCGAGCCAGCTCGCGCCCCTGAAGCTATAACTTTAAATTCGTCCCTGACTTGAACACAGGTCAACATTTGATCTAAAAATTATCATTGAACCTTAGTATAGTTTCTTAGGGTTTTTGGGGTCGCTGATTTCGAATTCAAGGTCGGTTGACCTCCATCACATCAGGTTCAAGGTCACTTCAAGGTCGAAGTAAGAAGATTTTGTTGAAAAAAACCGAAAAGAATTCCATGTAAGTTTTTGGAGTAACTGAACTCAAATCGGCTGTTAGTTTCACGCGTCAAGGTCATTCAACGGTTATATCAAGGTCATTTTTAGATCTAACTATAACCTTAATATAACATTATATATATTGGATGACCTTGATAGGTATAACAAACAGCGGATTTCGATTAAGTGACTCCAAAAACGTATGTAGAATTTTTTTCAAATTTTTTCTCCTCTACCTGCGACAACCTCATAAGTTATCCTGCAAGAAGACATTCCCAAAAAAAAAACTGTTGGACTGTGGACAGGTTCAGTATCTGGGTCACATTGTCACAGGTGACCTTAAGGACGACGAGGACATTGAGAGGGAGCGCAGCGCTTTGGTGAAGAGAGGCAATATGCTCGCTAACAGGTTCGCACGTTGCACCAAAGAGGTGAAAATAACCGTTTTTAAGGCGTTTTGCCAGTCATTTTACTCGAGTGGCCTGTGGGTGAAGCATACGCAGCGAACCTACACAGCCCTGCGCAACCAATATAACAACGCTTTTAGGATGCTGTTGGGGCTGCCGTGGTGCTCCAGAGCGTCTAGCATGTTTGCTGAAGCGCGTACAGATGGCTTTCAAGCTATCATGTGCAAGAAAGCTAACTCGTTGCTGCTGCGTCTATGAAGTAGCAGCAACAGCATCCTAAAGGTGGTTGCTGCCCATTTTGACTGCCCTTTCCAAAATCATTGGATAAGGACAGTAACATTTTTGTTATTAACACACTTTTTTATGATTGTAACTTTTTTATGTACTATGTTATGGAGATTTTCTCTAATATAAATTAATTTAATTTAATTGGCATTCACTCTGTTTACGTGTGAATCCCTACGCTTATACGCCGGTCTCATCCAGATTTTGCCCGGCAACAATATCGTCCACCTATCTTCCTGCCAGACGACTAACATCTTCTATCTTCCAGTCTTTAGACGCAACTCTGTCACAGTCTTACTCCACCTGTTATCACTCTACCATACCAGATGATCTGCTCAACTTCATTTGAGTTCTATAGTACGCTTTCCGATATCGAAGACCTTCGTACGTCTTCGAACTCGGCCCATTAGCCAGATGCCAATTTAAAAACTTTCATATTAAAAGTTCCTTCGTTAGGTAATAACTGAAATGATCTTTCATTTTATGCATTAAAACTTATGGGAATGTAGTATTTAAACGGTAAAAACACGTCTTTAAAATCAAGTAAATTTGTGAAATGAACAAAATTTCGTACGTGGCTTTCTTAAACCAATAATTTTGTTCATTACAGAACTATTCTGAATCTCGACCGCAACATAGCTAAAATATGCATCCAAGTAATCTATCTATACTAATATTATAAAGCTGAAGAGTTTCTTTGTTTGTTTGATTGAACGCCCTAATCTCAGGAACTATTGGTCCGAATTGAAAAATTATTTTTGTGTTAGGTAGCCTATTTATTGAGGAAGGCTATAGGCTATATAACATCACGCTATAACTAAGAGGAGAGAAGCAGTGATGAAAAATGTTGCAAAAACGGGGAAAATCGTACGGGTCGGCGATTCGACGCGACGACGGTAAGTGTTGGGGGAACAAGAAATTTAACGCGGACGAAGTCGCGGGCAGAAGCTAGTATATTTTAAAGATAAACCAACCCCACTGACGTCACGCAATTTTTCCCCTCCACCGATGCAGATAATCGCAGGGGTGCAATAAGCTTAAAAATAGGTCAAACAAGGGTTGAAAAACTTACTTTAAAAGCATTTCACCCCTAATGATTATTTATTATTAAAGGATTTACAACCCCTTTTTTGAGTTAATGAAGCTGAAGGGTTATGGTAGTGCGGTTAAGCAAGTGGAGCGAGGTTAAAGGATGGATGGGTGGCTTTCTGGAACAGTAGGGTATTTGCGGGTAATTTTTATGCTCGTGTGGTTGTGTTTATTTTTAGTAGATTTAAGTATGGTAACTTTGAATACAAATATTGTTTGTTATTTTAAAACAGCTTTGGGTATCGTTGTTTTAAAAAGAGGGATGTATTAATTAACTTTGGTAATTAGGTTTATACACAACAAATCCGTTGGATAGCTAAAATAATCTCATTTAAGAGAAAAAGGAGGTGGGTAAAATTTAGAACATTTTTCGCCTATCATAGTCATGAAAATTCAAAGTATTTATTGACGTCATGTTATTGTGTTTATGTGAAGTTTAGGTATCAACCTTTACATCTATTCTAAAATAGTAAGAAAAAAAATAGCAAGTCGTATAAAAAAAAATTAACATCAAACTTGGCAAATTCGTTGAAGTGTTGTTATTTTAGCACTTTTTTAACTTTCATTACAAAATATCTTTTAGTCTCTCAAATACTACAGTACCTAAATAGGCTTTTTAACTAGCATTAATTTGTTTTGGTGCATAAAGCGCTTAACTGTTTATTTTGTGATGAAAGTTAAAAAAAAAGCTTAAAATAACAAAACTTCAACGAATTTGCCAAGTTTTATGTTTTTTTTTTTACGACTTGCTATTTTTTTTTCTTAGTATTTTAGAATAGGTGTAAAGGTCGAAACCTAAACTTCACATAAACACAATAACATGACGTCAATAAATACTTTGAATTTTCATGACTATGATAGGCGAAAAATGTTCTAAACTGTACCCACCTCCTTTCTACTACTAGGTAAAACAGATAAATACTTAGTTACTTACTTCTAATACTCTACTCCAATCTACTGAACCTAGCGCAGTCCACTGCTGGACAAAGGACTTTCCCATGCTGCGCCACAACACCCTGTCCTCCGGCTTCCACACCCAGACTGTCCCAGCTACGGTCCATCTAGTCAGAGGATTACCCACGCAACGCTTGCCGATACGAAATCTCCACTTCAGTCGGCCATCTTCGACAAACATAGCTAGCCCACTGTCAGTTCAGCTTGCTTACTCTGTAAATCCAGTTCTTTTTCGCATAATTTCGTTAATTAATTGTTTTTATACTTCAAAGAAACTCCGAACATAGCCAGCTCCATAGCGCGCAGCGCCAACACTTTTAGTGGGTGCATTACACATCCACAGCTGGCACAGTATAATGGTCAAAGGCTATATAATAATAATAATATCTTAGGACAATCAACACACTGTTATCTGATCCCAAACTAGGCAGAGCCTGTACTATGGTAACCAGACAACTGATAAATATACTTATATATTTCTAAATACATACATATTATAGATAAATTACACCCAGACACAGAACAAATGATTGAGCTCATCACACAAACATTTGTCCTGGGTGGGAATCGAACCCACGACCTCAGTCTTAGCAGTCAGGGTCACTAACCACTAGACTAACAGGCCAGTCCAGGACAGGCCCAGGCCAGGATATAATATCTTTCTTCTTATTTTTCGTGATAACTTTATTCTTAATTTTATTCATGAAATAAGCTGAAACCTTAGCCCCTTCCTTAGCCCGCTGAGTGACCTCTAATTTATGGACCAGTCCAACTGTCATTGCCCACGTTTCACTGTCTAATTAATTCACTATGTAGTTGGATTATTACATACATACATAAACTCACGCTTTTTAGGGTTCCGTTGCCAAATGGCAAAAAACGGAACCCTTATGGATTCGTCATGTCTGTCTGCCTGTTTATCTGTCCGTCCGTATGTCACAGCCACTTTTTTCCGAAACTTGGTAAGTATGTAGATGTATTCTGTGAACCGCATTAAGATTTTCACACAAAAATTGAAAAAAAAAAAACAATATATTTTGGGGTTCCCCATACTCAGAACTGAAACTCAATTATTTTTTTTCATCAGACCTGTTCGTGTGGGGTATTTATGGATAGGTCTTCAAAAATGATATTGAGGTTTCTAATATCATTTTTTTTTTTCTAAACTGAATGGTTTGCGCGAGAGACACTTCCAAAGTGGTAAAATGTGTGCCCTGTAACTTCTAAAATAAGAGAATGATAAATCTAAAAAAAATATATGGTGTACATTACCATATAAACTACCACTGAAAATTAGTTTGAACGAGATCTAGTAAGTAGTTTTTTTTTAATACGTCTCAAATCGTAAACCGCAACTTACCTTTCATTCAATCAACTCAAATATAAAAATTAATTTAAAAAAAAAACATTTCATTTCACAATCATAAACCTTATGCATAAACCGTGAATACCTACAGGTTTGTACGGAACCCTCGGTGAGCGAGTCCGACTCGCACTTGGCCGGTTTTTTCCCATTGGAGTAGGTAAAAACTATGGAACGCCACCTGCTGCGATCCTTAAATATTCCTTTTGCCTCATTTAGGTTCATATATCTAGCCATATACGCACGCCGCTTATGATTAATACGCACCTGACCTTTCTGAAGAACATCACTTAGGTCACTATATGTCGTGCTGGGGCATCCCCTCCCAGCGTTTCCTCTCACGCAACCTCCTTCATTCATCCTCTCAACATGACCAAACTATCTAAGCATAATGTTTAAAATTTTTGTCACTACATCTTCTTTTAAACCGCACCGTGGTCTAATGACATCATTCCTCATCTTTCATAGTCACACCACACATGCTTCGCATGGAACGCATTTCCTTAGCATTCATTCTGATTTTGTGCTTCTTTTACCACACCCAACATTCACTTTCATACATAAAAATAATAAACTATTCTTTACCATTTTCAGACCGTGTCTCCAGAGTTGCTGACATATAAAAAGATACCAAACAATGCTCTATATCGAAGACTACGAATTAAGAATCGATTGCAGAGAAATCATTTTTAAACTTAATAACAGGGACTGATCAAGCAACAAGATAACAATCACAATGATTTTATCAAAAATGTTTAAATGGAAATAAATATAATATATAATAATATTATAAAGCCGAAGAATTTGTTTGTTTGTTTGATTGAACGCGCTAATCTCAGGAACGACTGATTCGAATTGAAAAATTCTTTTCGTGTTGAGTAGCAACTAATATTATTAAGCTGAAGAGGTTATGTGATTGAACGTACAAATCTCAGGAACTATGTTAAATGTTGGATAGCTCATTTATAGAGAAGGTTATATAACATCACGCTGCGACCAATAGTAGCGGAGCACAAATGCAAAATGTTGCAAAAACGGGGTAAATTATTACTTTCAAGAGCTTTAATTGCGTGCGCTGCGTAAACGGTTAAAGAACGCAACAATGATGTAAGCTGGAATTGTTCCTCTTTTAAAGTTCTAAAAAATAGTCCACGACCATACCACACGACCATATGTCCATCTTTTAAGGTTGGTGCACTATGCTTTTTCAAATTCGTTATAAAAAATACATTATTTGCGAAGGTGTTTTCATAAACATATCCATCAGAAGTGTTTAATTTTGAACAAAGGTGTACATTATTTGAGATTAATGAATATCTTACGAGATACAACAATCTGATAGCTCAACACTACGTACGGGCCGGCGGTTCGATATGAAGGGTTGGGTCGCGTAAGCAAGAAATTTGACGCGGACGAAGTCGCGGGCAGAAGCTAGTATTTCTATAAGAATGATACCTTTTCTGTTACCGAACCTTTGATGTTTGTATATTTGTATGTTTGTTTGTAACCGACTCCTTATAGCGCGATTTTGACCCACTTTAAACGACCAGATTTCATTCAAACTTTGCACACCTGTCAAGGACCGATGACAATGCAATAATTTCATAAATTTGTGCCATTATCCTTGCCAGGGTTACCAGGACAGCAAAAAAAACTGTCTTCGAAAACTACGCTGACATACGTCACAAACTACGCTGACATACGTCACAAACTACGCTGACATACGTCACAAACTACGCTGACATACGTCACAAACTACGCTAACATACGTCACAAATTACGCTGACATACGTCTCAAAATTCGAAACACCCTAAAAAATAGAAAATAAATAAGAGTTTAAAAAAACTAAAAAACACGCTTTGAGTCTTATGTATGTATCAATGAGATGCATAGACTTCAAGTCAACCAGACTCGATCGATTAATCGAATGTACCCCAAGATTTGCACTAGCCCCTGAAGCCTCATGTTTCATGGTAGACCGAAAGCGCTGTAATGGTAGTGAAGACGTGCCCGTAGGATACGAAAGGTTTGCCAGCCCTACAAAACACAATGCTCGATTTTCAACTCTTAATACTAAGCAGTGCGCTGAAGGTACAGGGCACGGAAAAATATCTCACCGATATTTTTACTTACATATGAACGTGGTCTTAGTTTGTAAAGGTCTTGAGGGGGGGCACTTAGAAATTTCCTGAGAGTATTTTGTGTGTCTCAATGAGTCTACTCCTTTATCTTAAAGAGGCATGAGGAACCGGGTGTTTTTTTTTTTTTGTGAATGACATCTCGTAGTTAACCTTGGAAGGTCGTTACTACTTAAGCAGGTTTTCTAGCAAATTCCTTAATAACTTAAATCTAAAGCGACTACTCGCTAAAGGTACCTCTTGTGTGGTACGGATCTGGACTTAGGGCGTCGCTGGTAGAGGGCAGCAGGAGACGAGCTGGATCTAAGTGGTGGAACATGGTGTAAAGTTCAATCTACTTTCATAGAAAAGGGAGGATCGTCCGACATTGTGTCTGGAGGGCTACTGCCAAACGATTGATTGAAACGTTGTATACAGGTTGACTTGTAATCTAACTTAGGTATTCCTTCTCGGACGGGACAGCAATGAAGGCTATCTAATTTGAGAGTTTGGAGAAAAGTGTGTGTGTGTATGTTTTCGGGAATTCCGTGAATTAATCACCTAGGTTCTATGGAGTGCTTCATTGTTGCGAATAGATCACACTATCACGTCTTACAAAGAATATGTCATGTTATACGATGCAGGATTGGATTGCGTAACGTCAGCATGCCGCATATCCGCCATAATCTACACTGTTCCGGCAAGACATAAGAAACTTATTCACAAAACAAGTCAGCAAACAAAGTCAAGGCATTTATTTCAAATAGGCCCAAAAAGGGCAATTTTGAACGTCAACAGTTACATGAAAAAAGAATTATCAAAATCGGACTACTCTGTAAAAAGTTATGCGTGGTTATACATTACAATCAGTGAGTGAACAATCAATCATCCCCTGTTTTCCGACCCTTAGGGTTCCATTTTGTTCTCCAACTTTATATGGAACCACCTTCGGAGTATACCCTTTCCAATAAAAAAATAATTATCACAATCGGACTACCATGTAAAAAGTTATGCGGGATCATTCATTAAAAAAAAAATTACGCAATGAATTGAGAACCTTCTCCGTTTTTTTTTCGTTGGTTAAAAATAGAATTGATTCTAGTGGCCCCTATCAAAAGGTAGATTCGTATGGAGAAAAATGGGCAAGAAACTCCACCGTTACTCTTTTAAAAAACAACATTTATTTCAGAATTTCTTCCATAAGTGTTAGTAACAGTGAAAACTTATGAACTAATGCTTAAAAATGTTATACAATACTTTAGATACATTACAATACATACAATAATTGTATGTGAAAATGATGCACCTAGAATTAAATGACTATACCACAGTAGGCAAAAAACCTCTTTGCTGCCACGAGTTCTATGAGTCTTTGTCTAAAATGTTAAAAAATAAAACCACAGCTACATCGTTATATATTTTATTAATAATTAATAATAAAATCAAAATGCAATACTAAACATTCTATTATTATTTACAATCACAACTCAAGTGTGTTTTTAAAACTAGCTTTTGCTTTTCAATACATTTAAAAGTTTTAAATTTAAAAAAAAAATCAAACAAGGCTCCGTACTGTTAATTTTGCCTTTGCCCATTTTTTCACCTATATATGTATATGAAGCAAAAAGAATAGAAATAAAAATAATATTTATTTGCATAAAACATGGTGTATAAAGTTGTTTCAAAATAAATAATAAAGCGTTCATGTCTTGCTTACCTATATCGGAGTATGCAAATATTGTAGATCACATTTTAAACATTTTCTTGTCAGTATATTCTTTTATGCCATAAAAAATATTAATGTTTCGGTCGGTCACTAATTATTATTATCCAAAACAAGAGCTTTGGCGCTAATCATGCTATAAATATAAATAATGCTATAAAATATTGTATAATAAAATGGGTCTATACATTAAATGTACATAAAACACGTTTAATTTCACTCAATGTATGCAAAACTTTCAACTTTTCAACATACAGACATTCCAATACTTTTAAATTTTACATAAATACTTAAAAATTACGTATAAAATATTTCAACCTACAGTATATTTATCTAGCGATCTTTAACAGTTTTTAAAATATATTTCTAAATATTAATTTTTCAATCTAGACCGTATCTTGAATGTATAGTATGACTAATGTACACAAAAAAGTACGGTAAATATTCACAAATTTATATCGTGTGATGTCTAACTCTATATTCTCATCACAGATGCAAATCTGATTTATATTATACTAGCTTTTTCCAGCGGCTTCGACCGCATATTATACGTATAATAGTAGAAGATCCGAACCTACATCGACCTTCACCGAGCTGATAATAGAATAAAACTTATTTTATAATAAATTTAGTATGTTAGAAAATATATTAAAAATGGGTTGCCAAAAAAAATCCTGGACAAAATATTTTTAATTATTAAAAAAAAAATGATTTTTAATTAAATGTAGCAACATCAAGATAATAAGAAAATTTTATACTGGACTTAAAGTATAAAACATATAGAATGTGCAAACGTAGGGTTGTCTATAATTTACCTGGACAAACTACTAGGCTGACAGGTATAAACAGGTATGTCGATGCCAGTTACTTTCACTTGTTATAATAATAGAAAAAATTTAATATAACCCTACGTTTGCACATTCTATATGTTTTATACTTTAGTCCAGTATAAAATTTTCTTATTATCTTGACAACCCATTTTTAATATATTTTCTAATATCCTAAATTTATTATAAAATAAATTTTATTCTATTATCAGCTCGGTGAAGGTCGATTTAGGTTCGGATCTTAGACTGTAAATCTTCCTCTTGAATCACTATCTATTAAAAAAAACGGTATCAAAATCCGTTGCGGAGTTATAAAGATCTAAGCATACATAGGGACTGACAGAGAGAAGCGACTTTGTTTTATACTATGTGGTGATGGTAGGTATTTTATTGTAACAAAAGACAATGGTGTCGATTCTGTTATACACCAATTATACATAATTTAGGCTATTGCTATCTTTTTTCTTCCAATGCAACAAGAAAGAGAACTAATGATCTGTCAAATTTATTTGGGCAGGCCTTGTAGACTGTCGGCAATTTTCAATTTTATTAAGTACTTGGTACTTGTTGACAGTCCTACACTGTTCTCCCATACCTATTAATAATGTAATTTAAAACCGTTGTAAAAACCAATTATTTTTAAAAGAGTAACCGTGGAGTTTCTTGCCGGCTCTTCTCCATAGGGATCAACTATTTGGAACCGGGCACCTAGCTTCTGACGTTTCATAAGTGCCCATGTTGGTTTATGTGAAATGAAAATGATTTGATTTCAACTAAGGTTTTCTTCGACGCAACTAAATTCATCATGCTTAAAATCACGCCAAATTCAAGGTAATCGAAACGTAATTTAGTTTCCAGTTCTGTAGCGTAACTTGTATTTTTCTTTCATGGTCTGTGAGTAAGAGATAGCAATACTCTTTTTAGTTCAGATGTTAAACAAAGAATCGACAGCATGTACATTTTTAGGTCATACTATACATTCGTTTTCAGGACAATATTTGGCAGTATTTTTTAAAACCTCACAGTTCCATTTTGCATGTTATCATTTTAATTGATCCTATACATTTACTCATCAAATCTTCGACTGCTAATATTGGGTTTAACAGATAGTTTAGTATACGGAGGAAAGTGCCTTAATACCCTCTGTATTTTGACGGTAGAGACGTCTTTTTAAACAGAGAAAAGGAAAGCATTATTTACTGGGTTCAATTAAATTAACTAGAGAAACTCCACAAACGCGATGGGTTTCTATATCTAAACATGATAAAATTAATTTAATACTTTTTTGTGGAGTCATCAACCGTAGGCAGTGTAGTCACTTGAAATTGTTTAAAGTCAGGCATACACCCATAAGAAGGGGTTGTTACTTAGTAATAACAGCCGCACGGGTCGATCGTTCAGGTTAAGCCTTGCCGCGGTTGGTCCATGGATCCATCTTAACATACCAAGCCCTTTCCGTCCCTCGGAAAGCACGTTAAGCCGTTGCTCCCAGCTGTCTTTCGTAGATCTTAGACAGTCGTTACGGATCGTCAGAAGCCTGAAAGTCTGACAACCAGTCTTACCCTTATCGTATTACCCAGTAGCTGGGTTGTGAAAGTCAGATAGGCAGTCGCTCCATGTAAAATACTGGTACTCAGCTGGATCCGGTTAGGCTGGAAGCTGACCCAACATAGTTGGGAAAAAGCTAGGGAGATAATGATGACACCCAGAAAGAAATTACACAAGATAAAAAATTATTCATACCTTATTACAAAACAATCACATACAATATTGTTTTAACTGGAATATTAATTGCCATATAAGAAGAAATAGTTTACCTCAGATATACCCATTTGTACTTCTTTTTACTCATTGTTTGCTTTCTAATACTCTGTTTTTTATTATTTAAGTTTTAGTATTTGTACATCTTTTTACTCATGATTTGCTGCACTGTTCGACGTCACACGTCAGCGCCGGCTGTCGCTGAAAACCAGCGCTGGGGATCTGGCTCACAATAACACAGAAAACAGAGTTTTACAACTCATATTTCAAGTAACAAGAAAACAGGCATTGACCCCCAAATATACCAAATCTTATTTTATCACATGTGCAGCTCAAGTGGGACCGAGCCGGATATGTCTGTCGGATGTCTGATGGCAAATGGGCTAATAGAATCACCAATTGGGTCCCACTAAATGCTCGACGTCATCGCGGCAGAGACGAAGATGGCGGGACAGCTTGACTTCTACCGAAAGGACTGGCCACCACTAGCAAAAGACAAAATTCTGAGGAAGAGGGGGAAGGAAGTCTTTGCTCTGTATTGGGACAACACAGGCTAGTTAGATAGATGTGCAACGTTTCACTAGGTAATTTAATTTCACCCTGTCCAACCTTCTTGCCTCAAAAGATGACTAAATATCATAGGTAGATGTAAAATTTCAAACTTGACACCTTGTATTACAGAGAGAATTTTTAAAGCTATTACAGATAACATGCATCAAGGACTGTATTCCATGTTTATATAAAACATAGCTACATTCACATTTCTTGCTGCAAACGACATGTTAGCGTCCAAACATTCTCCACGCGTAGCAAAATAACATGAACACCCTATTATATTCCTACTGCTGGGACGGAGGTCACGCAGGCCTCCTCTGTGAGAAGGTCTGGAAAGCAATCCACCACGCGGGCCTTGTGGGTTTGTAGATATCACATGTTTTTGAATTTTTGGTTCTAGGACATGTCAGTTTCCTCACGACGATGTTTTTCTTCACGGTTTTGAAAGCAGTGACGAAATAAATTACTCAAAGAAATCACCTGTCTGAGTTTGAACCTACGGCCTACGACTCGAAAGTCTGTTGGCCAATATTAGTGTGCCACCACTGCTCACTTGTGATGAGACTTAAATGAACGTTTGGCGCTCACAAGATCAGTGCTGACTGGCTAATTCTTAACCACGGCAAGCACGCCGAGCGTCGTATTTGTACAGGAACAGGTCGTTGCTCAGCAAAATGCTGTAACTTCTGACGAACCTATCGTCAACAGCGCTGATTTTCAGCAATTTCCTTTTGAAAGTACCTATAATTAGCAGGACATAGCATTCGAAGGCACCCCACAAAGAAGACCCATGACGCTGCGAAGACTACAGGGCTCCGCTAGATCTCGTGTCGACGGCGTGTAGTGTTCCACGCGCGCCTCAAAGAAATGTTAGCAAGATTGAAGGGATCCGCTAAGGCCGATGCCTGCCATATACCATATAAGAAGAAATAGTTTACCTCGGATATACCCATTTGTACTTCTTTTTACTCATTGTTTGCTTTCTAATACTCTGTTTTTTATTATTTAAGTTTTAGTATTTGTACATCTTTTTACTCATGATTTGCTGCACTGTTCGACGTCACACGTCAGCGCCGGCTGTCGCTGAAAGTTAGCAAGATTGAAGGGATCCGCTAAGGCCGATGCCTGCCAGGGTCACGAGATTTGATCGAAAGAGTTTCTGTTGCCCTGGCATATAGACAACTGAAGGGACACGGGTTTTAGTCAGTAAAAGTTTAACACGCCTTCCTGCTCCGCCAAGCGCAGGAGAAGTCATTTGAAAATTTCCCACCCACAAAAAAAAGGTATATGCTATATGCGAGAATTACAGAACCAGTAGAAGTGGCGCTGCTTGGGGGACGTTCATGTCCAGTAGCGGATGATGATGATATTCATGCCAATAGTACAAACATGTCACTTGCAGCTATCAATGTATTTCGCCACTATATCAACAATACAACATATACGTAAACTATATACAATAATTAAATAAGAACACAGTTTTATTTGTATTTACTTTTGTCTTAAAAATATAACTAATTTAGCTACTGTCGTATATTTTTTTCTTATAAATTCGTTGCCGGTTCAAGTACAGGTAATAGCTATTTTTTTACATAACTGACATTAAGAAGAAATAAATGTATTTTCCGTCACGAAATGTACAGATTGACTTAAATAATTTACTGTACATTTTTGTTATAGGCCATTAATTTACTATTAAATGTACACATTCACTAATGAATGTATTTTTGGCCAAACATTTTTTGGCCTGTATAAAAGTTATTTGTCAAAGAACATATAAGTAACTAATTCAAGTACTTTTCATGACAATTAACTCACTTACATGTAAAAAATTAGATTGGAAAATGTTCATAGTTTTCATCCTATAGATTGGTATTTTTTTTTATTTCAGGAGCAACTATGTAGGTAGATAAAAGTTTCAGATATACAAGTTCAAAGTAAATTTGCTGGCAATTTACCCACGTGTCGATATCGAAAAGGAATGAAACAAGAAAAGTACAAAAAGATAAATATTTTTTCATCATTCGATGAGCAAAGATGTAAAATGTCTGTAATTGGTCTATGAACCCAGGCCCTTGGTCAGGGGTGCGTAATTCGCTCAGCTGTTTTTGTAGTTAATTTTTTACATGTCACATTGTCATTTAAAAGTTTTGAACAAAGTTCGTTTCGAATGGTGATAAAAGTATTTGTTTTTTGTGTTATTCTTTCAATATCAATATCCATGTACGTCAGAACTTTTGGGTTTTTGTTTGGGACATTTTTTTTGCGGTAACGATTTTGTTTCCCTGGAGAAAGTCTTTCAGTTTGACGGTCTTTACCACATTCTAAATTTGACTACACTTTATTTATTACTGATCACGCCTGCCCTTAACCTGAATCACGCCTGATGCGGGATTCATGAGGTCTATGATGGAAAGAACGTGCCCAAAAGATACCTGTTCACTCTTGTTTTAGAGGGTTTAATGTGGAATACAGACGCAGGCAGAGATTTCCACACTTTGACTGTGTGTATAATAAATGTGGAGGAGAAGTGTTTAGTAAGACTGGTTGGAATTTCCACTAAGTGCGGATGGTACCCTGCAATACGTCTGGTAGTATGGTAGTAAAAGGGCAATGGTGGGCTTTTTTGATATTATAAAACTTTATAGGTGTCAAGGGACACCCGGATGGAACGAAGTTCCTTTCCAGGATTCATAATAGTTATAATTTTTTAATTATTTATTATGTACAAAAAACCTGTATACACTCAACAAAAATATTCTCTCTCTCTCCCTATCTCCTTCTCTCTCCCTCTCTCTACCTCTCTCTCCCTCTCTCTCTACCTCTCTCTCCCTCTCCCCCTCTCTCCCTCTCTCCCTCACCCCTCTCTCCCTCACTACTCACAACAAAAAAACAACAACATACAAAATATATACGCTCGAATTGAGAAACCTCGTCCTTTTTTTGAAGTCGGTTAAAGCATGTCGTGACAACAGTACTTTTCGTAAGAATTTTTTCCGTCTAGCCCCCTTTCACAACGCGCGATAAGGAACTTCGTTCCAATAATATCAAATTAAAAACCATAAATCCACAACGGCCTGCCTCCTTCTTCTCAATAGGCCTAATGATATAAATTACCATACAACAGAGTAAAAACTATGAACATTGCACAACTTAATATAACTGATCTTACACACAACACCGCACACCGAAAACCATTTTAAAACAGCACTCAATCAAATAACATTTTCCGATCTATTCTTTAAAAAAATCACCGTGAAAATATAAGTTATATCACGTTCAGAACGCTCTTGTCAGTTCACTTCTAGTTCATCTAAGTTTTCACGGTGAGACTTTTACAGAACAAACCAGGCTTATTTAAAGTTTAAAAGTCACACTTCACTCACTGAGTTTACATTTTAATTTTTCTTGACTTTTAAAAGTCACTTTTCTAGGCCATTTTTCTAGTTAAAACCACGTGCTCTTTAATAAAGGCTATGCAACTATTTGCACGTGTTTCTTCTCCCGAGGCTCCTTCAAAACGTAGGAAGTCGTTCTTCTTAGAGAGCCGACAGAATCTGAAAAGAAACGACATTATTTTAAAAATCACTTTAATACAATATACAAACTAACACTAAATAAATATATTATGAACAATTAAATAAAGGTAAAAAAATAATAGTTTTAAAAAAAACTAAAAAAACGCTTCCATTGAAAACCAAACTAAAAAGTACAAAATAATGGAAAAAAGCGTGGGGTGCCTGATATCATTAAAAAAAAACCTTAAAAAGCACCCCACGCTTTTTTTTAGAACTTTTTAAACTATTATTTATTTTCTATTTTTTAGGGTGTTTCGAATTTTGAGACGTATGTCAGCGTAGTTTGTGACGTATGTCAGCGTAGTTTGTGGCGTATGTCAGCGTAGTTTGTGACGTATGTCAGCGTAGTTTGTGACGTATGTCAGCGTAGTTTGTGTCATATGTCAGCGTAGTTTGTGACGTATGTCAGCGTAGTTTTCGAAGACAGTTTTTTTGTTGTCCTGGTAACCCTGGCAAGGATAATGGCACAAATTTATGAAATTATTGCATTGTCATCGGTCCTTGACAGGTGTGCAAAGTTTGAATGAAATCTGGTCGTTTAAAGTGGGTAAAAATCGCGCTATAAGGAGTCGGTTACAAACAAACATACAAACATACAAGTGAAGCTAATATAAAGCGTGTAAAAAAGGGAAGAGCTCATCAAAGAATTTGTCCGCATCACTGTCGGTGGGAAAAGTGCACAGAAAGCTGGGAGCGTTGCTACGTTGGATGGCAATGCTGATTCTTTGACCTAAAACTAGGCCAGCCCTCTGGTCACGTGAAGATTCGGCCAACCGCTTGGCGATATCCCGGAATACTCGATGAGCACTCGGACCCGACGGCCCTAGTGTTTCAACCCCAAACGGCTCAAACATATAACTCCCAATAAGGTTGTTATATTTGCGCCGTTTGAGGTTTTCTGCACCTGCAGCAGCCGCCCCAGCACAGCCTGCCGTGCTAAGAAGATGGGATGGCGCGAGGGTATCGACACAGGTGGCATCCCACACTTCAACTTCCAAGGCATTCTGGTCATTCCGTCTGGCCTCTTCCCATCGTTGCGTGCCAAGCCATTGGGTTCTAAGACTGCTGGCACCCCGGCGGTGACAAGAGCCCGACGAATGAAATTTATAAATTGGTCCACTATTAATAGGCTATGGGGTTGTAGGCACGACAACTTACCAAACATAATAGTACAAAATTAAACCGCAGAAAAAAACAGAAAAGCAAAAAATAATAAACCTTAAAATTATGAGTCGGCGCTTTGAGTGATCTTTGTTCATTGATTTTTCAGCGCCGACTCAAAATTTTAAGGTTTATTATTTTTTGCTTTTCTGTTTTTTTCGGCGGTTTAATGTTTTCGATTTTGTTTTCCAAATTTATATGGGACCACCCTCGGAGTATACCCTTTCCATTAAAAAAAGAATTATCACAATTGGACTACTATGTAAAAAGTTATGCGTATATAAGTGTGCATACATAAAAAAAAATCCAAAAAAATAATATACGCGTCGAATTGATAACCTCCTCAGTTTTTTTTCGTCGGCTAACAAATGTGCAGACACAGTTGCACTCTCTCTTCCCTGACTCACATAGTCCAATGGAACGGCACGTAATCTAACACGATCGAAGAGTGATCAGACCATAAAGTAGTGTTGCTGTGTTAAAGTTTGAGAGGTACGGGTGCCGGTTGAGACCATTTAACTTATTCTGTGGAAGATAAAAGCATTCTATTATGTCTGTAGTATTCTGATATTGCAAATTTAACAAAGATAGTAGTGATCATTGGTCAGAAGTGGAGTAACATACATATTTACCACCCAAAAAACCGTTCGTAACGTCGTATTCAAATCGAGTTCATCTACATGATATAAGAATGTAGACTTTGTAAAATTTAAGGTTCTTCTAAAATGTTGGTCCGTCACAAGATCTAAATTTCACGAATAATTGCGGCCCTAGTAGAGTCGTAGAGCAGCGCAGCTCCTTCAGCTCCACGCTGTGCTGCACACACAGTACAGTCCCTAGCGGCACACTCACTGTGGAGCGCGTGCGGGCGCGCGGCGCACGCGGGGCGCGCGGGGGACGCGGGCGCGGAGGCGGGGCCGCGCCCGGCGCGCCGCTACGACCAGCGCAGCTCCTTCAGCTCCACGCTGTGCTGCACACACAGTACAGTCCCTAGCGGCACACTCACTGTGGAGCGCGTGCGGGCGCGCGGCGCACGCGGGGCGCGCGGGGGACGCGGGCGCGGAGGCGGGGCCGCGCCCGGCGCGCCGCTACGACCAGCGCAGCTCCTTCAGCTCCACGCTGCTGCTGCGGGACTGCTGCGGACAAGGTGGACAGTGTCAAAAGCGTGCTTTAAAACGACATAGAGAGAATAACTGTGTAAAATGAGACTTATGATATCGTAACAACAATATTTATCGTAATTATAATATAATTCACAATAGCAGCAACATTGACATCTTTACTAATTCCGTAAAAAACTTTAGATCCCTAATTATGCTCAACATTTTCATCAAGTTTATTGCAGTTGCTTAACGTATAATAAATACCACCAAAATTAAACTACTATCAATTATTTAAATTAATCTGATGTTGTTTTCTCCTGTATACTGTCTTCATATAGTTAAATAGCTGTTATTTATCTTCCATTGTAACATATATTCCGAATTTCTTTGAAACAGTTTTCAAAATTTGTATGTATTTTTATATTTATGTGTAAGCTGTGTACTTCTTTTAGTGACAAATTAACCATAATAACACATACATATAACTTAGTAGTAAGTAACATATTATTGGTAAATAAGTCGTTGGAGTACCTTATATAATGAAATTAAGTAAAAAGTAACCTGATGACGACGATAGGTCGGGGTGAAGTCAAATGAAAGTTGTGTCGTACCGCTACCGACCTCGCCGCCGAGGTCCGTCGTCGCGACCCCGACTTAATAGTCCCTCCCGACCCTTGCATGAGCCAGCCCGCGATGCTGCGCCTGTAGCTTTAAATTAGCCCCTAAATAATTTAACCCAGATCCAGCACGTCCCTTGCTGCCCTCCCCCAGTGATCGCCTAAGCCGAGGTGCGAACCCCCCTCGGGGTTACCCTTAGGACTTTCGCTTTAGTTTTAATTTTTACTATGGCCCGGCTGGAGGTCTAAAAAGTTTAACTTTTTAGAAATCGCCGGGCGAAAATCCGTTTAAGTAGTCAGAATCTTTTCAGATTAACTACAAGATGTCCTTCAAAAAAAAAAAAAAACGTAAAATTAGCAGAGACATGAAATTATAACGGTACAAGTTGGGTTTAAAATGTGAACAATAAAATAAGATGTTGGTAAACGCGTAAGCGCGAGCAAGTGTGGAACTGTCTATCAGCTGAATGTCGTGGCGTGGCGGCTACACAGATCAGCACCTCTAGCCAAGTTGATAATCTGCAATCGTTAACGCTAGTCGAAAACTAATCAAATGTATGGGAATGAAATCAAACGTTAAGTAACGTGGTTAAAACAAACGAATAGAAAATCGTACCCAGGCCAAGTTCACATCGTTCAAAATGATAGAATGAATTGTTATCGTTTCTACAATGTTCAACGCTACATCCTTTGTCGTCGATGTGTCGTTTTTCTAAAAACATTGTAAGAACGAGCGGCCGACTCTGGCGCGTCAACATGGCTACCATTTTATCGTTTTCTACAATTGCTGACACCGAGGCGTTACCGATTGGAGAACGGAATTCGACACGAAACGGTTTTAACTTGGCTAGAGGGGCAGAGGGGTAATCGCATAACGTACTATCAATAACAATCGCTTTCATTTTAAACAGTTCAACATTCATTGCGTTATTTACGTTGTTGAGTAGATATTTTTTTCGAACAATTGAAGCAATGGATCATTTATGTTCAGATGATCTTTAAAATGATTCAGATTTAGGGTATCCTATATAAATCGAATGGGCATCGCGCAACTCGCCGCATCGACCAACAATTGCCGACCAAACTTTATGCAGTTTACCAAGAACATTCGCATCTTAATCGGATCTTCCGCGATCTCTTAGCCACGTAGGGCGCGAAATCCCTTAGTAATAATATTTGTTTGCAGAATAGCAACAAATAAATCAACAGAACTTATATTATTGTACCGTGTGGTGCCGGACGTAAAGAATAATACCACCCCATTTCTTCCCGTGGGTGTCGTAAAAGGCGACTAAGGGACTTACTAGAGGATGAGCAGCAGCGTTCTCTATGCATTTTACCACCATACTGCGATCGCCAACCCGCCTGCCAAGCGTGGCGATTATGGCAAAGCCCCCCAAATTGGGGGCGGCCTAAGTCCAGCAGTGGACGTCTTACGGCTGAAATGATGATGATGAAATCAACAGAATACTCTAGAGTACTTCATTGAGTTCGCACAAATACAGCATTATGATAAAACTGTAGTATACTAACCTACAAATTGTGACATTTACTTTTTGATAGTTCTGCAAAAGAAACTAGTTACTACTATAGAATTCGACTCAAACACTACCTGGTATCTTGAAGTAGCTGGAGGCACGTGTGTAGCTGGTGAACACCTGGAACATCCAGGTCTTAGCACTGTCCTGCTGGAGGATCCACCCTGCATTGCTGTTCTTAACTCCTGAGGACATAGTGGTAAAGATATTGGTATACCAGAAATACGTAAAACCAACTTCCATTCGACTTATTCTTGGATCCGGATAGTTATCAATTATATTTAACCCTTCCGACAAAATGTTTTGCTATCAGCATGATAACATTAAAATTAAAAGCAATATATAAATTAACATAATATAACACATACGTGGATCAGAGAACCCCTCTTATCACCTAAAAAATCAAGTCTTAACCAATTAACAGTTTCATAAAGAAATTTAAAAAACGGTTACAATTTTAAAAGCTACACTGCATACGTTGTAAAAAAGTTATCTGATTTGCTATTGTAATTTCAGACTTCGGTAAACCACAATAATAACTAAAATCATATTCAACAGCATACTCATCAAATCATTTAACTTACCTGTCCCATTTCACTGCAAAGCGACTGTCTTCCTTGCGTTGCATTCTTCTTAGTGTTCCAACAGAACTCTAGTATCGCCACTACTATGGCGAGAGCTAGGCCGCATAGCAGAGTTACGAATACACCACCTAGAAAGAAAATTTATTTCAATTAAAACTTATCATTATATATTATGGTATTTTCTGTCTAAGGCTGATTTGCACTGATCCAGTACTTAACTCTCTGGCGTTTGGATTCAATGACTCTGTATCGGCAGAGTATGAACGACAGTTTTTGGAGTTCCGTCCTTAAGAATCGATTTTTTTTATACGGGATCAGTTTTTATCCAGTGTGCAAACTGTAACCATGAATTCAGCATATCATTCTAGACCGCCCAGTGTAGAAAATTTTCTATGAAACAGCAGATTTCTTTTTTGTAAAACCGACGAAAAATTTCTGCACAAGGGGGTCTAGAATGATATACTGAATTCATGGTTGTAATTTACGCACGGGATAAAAACTTATCCTGTATAAGTCCGGGGTATTAAAATTTACATACATACATAAAGTCACGCCTTTTGCACATGGGGGTAGGCAGAAACTACAGAACGCCACCTGCTACGTCCCTTACATACTCATTTACCTCGTTTAAGTTCATACATTTAGTCATACACGCACGCCGGTTACCAGTACTACGCACCTGACGCTTCTGAAGAACATCACCAATAAGGTCACTGTATGTTCTTCTAGGGCGTCCCCTTCCGGCGTGACCAGTCACATCTGCCTTGTAAATAACTTTTGCTAGCCGCCCTTCATTCTCCTTTCATTTCGGTGTAAAAATTTATGGAGAATAAAATTAAACTTTCTCCGTTACGTTACGCGTTATGTTCATTTGCAACTTATGTAGTGTATTTGAATGAATAAAAATTATATCACGGTTTGTCTTTATTTCCATGTAGGGTAGGCTTTTAGTGTGGGATGCAACGTGCGTCGATACTCTTGCGCCATCCTATCTTCCGGGCACGGCGTGCTGTGCTGGTGCCGCTGCTGCGGCTGCGGAAAGCCTCAAGCGGCGTAAGTATAATAACCTTATTGGTCATTATATTTTTGAGGCCTTTGGGGTTGAAACCCTCGGGCCGTGGGGCCCGAGTGCTCTTGGCCTATTTAAGGAAATTTCTAAACGGCTGGTGGACACTTCCCGTGACCCAAGAGGTGGTTTTTAGCTTGGCCAGAGGCTAAGCATTGCCATACAACGTGGTAATGCCGCCAGTCTCTTGGGTACACTACCAGTCGACAGCGATGCGGATGATTTTTCGACGCTATTTTTTTTTAATTTATAAATAGTTTTAGTTAATTTACGTTATAATTTTGTTTCTTAATTAATTTAATTCTGTAATTCATGTAATATACTTAATAATTTGCCAAAAAATACTCATATAAATGAATGTATCAAGCATACTTTCAGTAATATAAAAAATGCGTTCTTTTACCCTCACTTACTAATCTATACAGGGTGTGGCGTAAGTGGTGGTCCACCGTTCAGGATTCGATGAACCAGATAATTAACTATAACAATTAAAAAATTTAAACATTTTTACCCAAGGGTTCTGAAAATATTTCATTTTTGTCTTTTATTTACGAAATTTCTACCTTTTATTACATATATTATTTTTATATTATTTGTAGTTTCAACAAAAACCATTATTTTTTCATTTTGATTTCTGTTAATTACTGCTGAATACTAGAGCTATCACGATAAATTACGATTTTTTATGTAAATTCAGCGCTTTTGAAGAAAAAGTTGGTTCTTCTCTAATTTTAACCCCAATTTTTAACACACCAACAAGTTCAAGAGCAATTTTTGTAAAAAAAAAATTTGGGTAAAAATGGTTAAAATTTTAAATTGTTATAGTTAATTATCTGGTTCATCGAATCCTGAACGGTGGACCATTACTTACACCACACCCTGTATATTTTATAATCGTTCTTAAGGAATAAACTTCAGTCGTGTGTCGGAGTTAATATCGATCCAAAGTTGCTGGATTCCAGCACGTTAAACAATTGGTCCCGGCTGTCAATCACGAATCTTCGACAGTCGTTACGGGTTGTCAGTAGCCCGAAAGTCTGACAACCAGTCTTATCAAGGGTTCTAGTGTTACGCAATAGGGTAGAGGTTTTATAGTCAGTCGCTCCACTTAAAATACTGATGTTCAGCTGCAAGTTTGTTAGACTGGGAGTCGATCCCAAATATAGATAATAATATACATAATAATAATATCTTAGGACAACCAACACACCATTAAATGATCCCAAACTAGGCAGAGCCTGTACTATGGCAACCAGACAACTGATAAACATACTTATATATTTCTAAATTCATACATATTATAGATAAATTACACCCCGACACAGAACAAATGATTGTGCTCATCACACAAAGATTTGTCCTGCGTGGGAATCGAATCCACGACCTCAGTCTTAGCAGTCAGGGTCACTAACCACTAGACTACCAGGCCAGTCAAATACGAAAAGGGTACGCAGATGATGTTGCTGGATTAGTGTTGGATTGAAATACGGGATCAATTTAAATCAACCGTTATAGAGGGAAAACCACGCTAAGCACAGAATAACACACAAAACTCTAAGTCTAGCGACACATCTACAGAAAATACGCAAGTCCAAAGCAAAGGTTCGGCGTGCTTACGCCCTGCAAAGGTATTTAAATTATCAGCAAAAATTGAGGTTAAAATTACTTCGTGTGCTGGCGTAAGCAAAAACTTTGACCGAGCAGAATTTCGGCAACGCAATTTTAGACATGGTGCCATATAAAACTAAGGCGTCTGAAGTAAGCGTACAATAATTAGCATTGGAATTACGAAGACGTAATTTAGGCAGGTGTGTCGCTACACTAAAGTGAATAGGTGAAGTAGTTCTTGGCAAAATCTTCGACCGCATCATCCACTTACCATCCGGTGAGACAGCGGTCAAACGCGAGCCTGTACGATGAGAAAAGAAACTTAACAAAGCAACTTAAGGTACAGACGTCAGCACATCAAGGTACCCGAATCTGTTAAATTCTTCCAATCAACCTTGAACCTCATGCTTTAGCGATAAAGTTGAAAATCTATAAAACAAATTTGGCAGATTGTAGTAGCTCGATGTGCTGACGTCTGTACAATCCCGAAAGTGACGGGAGACTGCAGAATTCTGTGGCATTGCCACCGTCCTAATCTATACTAACATTATAAAGCTGAAGAGTTTGTTTGTTTGTTTGATTGAACGCGCTAATCTCAGGAACTACTGGCCCGAATTGAAAAATTATGTTTGTGTTGAGTAGCCTATTTATTGAGGAAGGGTATAGGTTATATAACATTACGCTACAATCAAGAGGAGCGGAGCAGTAATGAAAAATGTTGCAAAAACAGGGAAAATCGCACGGGTAAGCGATTCACGCGACGGGAAAGGATCGGGGAAACAAGAAATTTAACGCGGACGAAGTCGCGGGCAGAAGCTAGTCATTGATCGACGCGATACCACTACTTTCCATGTAACTCTATGCAAACGCTTCCGTAGGTGGTGACTTTGCCGCCTGCTACTCCGGTCAAGTGATGACTGGTCATTTTAGCCCGGAATCATCTACTGCTGGGTACGGTTCCCCTTTTTCCGCCATACTTCTCGGTTACATACGTCCCTGGTCCAGGTATTTCCCGTGACTTTGACGATATCATTAACCCAATGCGCTTTTGGACGGTCCTGGTTTCTTTGGCTACCATTCCATTACCACTTTTGATTTAGATCTTTAACTATTGTCACTAAGAGAGTGATAATACGTATTTTTTTATTTGACAAATAATAATATCTTAGGACAACCAAAACACCGCTATCTGATCCCAAACTAGGCAGAGCCTGTACTATGGTAACCAGACAACTGATAAATCTTTATATATATAATTCTACTGTACGTGTGTATGTCACTGAACTCCTCCTAAGCGGCTGGACCGATTTAAATGATTTTTTTTTGCATGCGTTTGGGTGGCACCCTAGATTTAGATTCACTATTGGACCCGGTAGGTGGCGCTGCTATCGAGTTCTAGGAAACAGGACAACGTCTGTACGGTCAGCTAGTATACTTATATATTTCTGAATACATACATACTATAGATAAATTACACCCAGACACAGAACAAATGATTGTGCTCAAATGAGATATGCGAAACCGAAAAAAAAAAAGTTTCAGCAAAATTAATATTATTTTTTATGCAACTTACCAATATTCTGAACTCCAAGCGGATTCGCTTTGCTGTCCTTCCCATCTCTATTGCAGACATCTCCGGTATTCTTCCACCATTTATCGTAAAGGATCTGGATGACCCCCTTCTCTTGAAGTTCTAGGATAGCGAGAGATATCTTATCTCGCCAGGGACTGCCTTTCCATGTCGCTATGCCGTAACCCTGAGGAAAATGATAAAATATTTGAACGTAAAAATATCGGCCACGAAGGTTTCCGTACCGAACGCTAAGGAGGTCGAAAAAACACGTTTATTTTAAGGAGACCTCTTTAATTTTATTTCGACTACGGCGAAAAAAAAAAGTAGGGTTATGATTTTGACCGGTAGGTATGTATGCATGTTTATCTGTTCCTCCATAACTTCTAAGCAGGTCATCATAATTTAACAAATGAAGGATATCGTGTGAAACGTCTTGATCATGCCCTGGTTAAGGCGAGGTTGCAGTACTTTTTAACTTTTTTAAACCTCTCTAAATGTAGCAAAATGGCTAATTACCGTAAAAAAAAAAAAAATTTAGGAAAATTGAACATACTGTTAAGCGCTGTGTGAAGACAGAAACGTGAATTAAAACAATTGGCTCGATAAAAAATAATCATAAAGTTGACACTAAATCGCCATTTAAAACGTGTACCTTGAAGAGATTCCATCATTAAACCATGTAAAACTCATACCAAAAGATAGGTTTTATTATTTTTTAGGGCATGCTGAGAAAATATTTTATAATTTCCTTATCATTTAGTCTCCACGAAACAATAATACACAAAATCTAGCAGCTCAAGCGCTCGCAACGACCGGCCAGTGTTCACCGAAACGTCTTTAACTACAAGAGGGCCTTAAATGCATATAGCCCTTAGGCCATTGTGATGTTACATTAAATTAAATATGGCGTCCTCTAGAAGACATTCAAAAATAATAATGCCGTCGTGGGTATCAAATGAAAAGGCTTAATTAGCACATTTCACAAATAATATTGTGAGCTAACTCCACAATAATTTAAATCAAAAACGAAAACCCGACAGCTTAAAGGCTCTAAAAGGTATAACATAAGAAAATATTCTCATCTAAATGCCGTGTTCGTATGCCACCTAGAAACAATATATTCTAACAGTAGTAAGCGATCATAAGCTTTAGTACAATGTGGCGTACGACCACGGCTTACAAATGAGAATATTTATATAATATAGGTCACAGGGTTTCCCTAGTTTAGGAGGCAGGGTTTTCCACTATTTGTGCAGCTTTTTGATCTACTGCTAACATAATGCCACGCAAAAAATCAAAAATAGCCATGTTGATCGTGGTGTTCTTTCTAAAGCCATTTTGTTCCTTGCATAATAAGTTAAATTTATTAAGATAGCAATACAGAGACTTATAAATAATTTTTTCAAAATTTTTGGAAAATACAGAGATTTTTGCTATGGGCCTATAGTTCTTCATATCAGTTTTGTTATCTTTTTTATGAAGTGGTTTAATAATAACTTTTTTCAAGTCTTCAGGATAAACCCCGTCAACTATGCCAAGGTTCATAATATGCGCTAATATGGGCGCTATAAGTTCATTCACAAATTTTATCACCTTTGTTGACATACCGTCAAATCCTACAGTACTTACCGAAACGATGTCGGTTGTTAGAACAGGCTCCATAAACATGGATTGCCTTGCCAAATTGTCTAATTTATTGTCGATTGCCATATCAATTTTTATATTATTCTCAATTTCATCTATAAAATAATTATTAAATGCATTTGCAATGTCAGTAGGTTTTGAAAAGGTCAGGTCACATTTATTAATGGTCATTATTTGTTCTTTAGGAAGGTTATTTTTAGGTCTATTGACTATTTGCTATGTAGCTTTCGACTTATTCTGCGAAGTTTTTATAAAGTAATCATTTTGAGCTTTTTGTGTTAGTCTTATAATTTTCTTATATTTTAAGGAGTATTTTTTAAATTAGTTTTGTTTTTTTAATATAAGATTTAGTCTGTATGTCCACAGTATTTTTCTTTGGGTTTTACTACAGCTTTTTATGCCGCGCGATACCCATTTTGCTTTTTTATTAGTACGAATAGTTATTATTTTATCAGGGAAGCAAAGTTTGTAGAATAGGGAGAACGTTTCATAAAATCTTTTGAAAGCTATGTTGGCATCGTTACTTTCATAGACATCCTTAAAAGTGAGACTTTGAATACATTCTCGGAATTTTTTTAGGTGCTCTGTGGAGTAGTCTTTTCTTACAAATGTGTATGTGTTGTCCTATTTTAATTTGGTTCCATTCGGACAGTGGGATCCATGTGAAAACCATATAAGTCTTATATTTGCATTAAGTATTGGCGCGACAAATGAACGAATAACGCGATTAGATTAGTGCGGGGTATCTACCATAACTAAAAAGTTAAAAATTAAAACTTTTTACAAAAAAATAAAAACCGACTTCCTTAAAAAAACACTACAAAGTCAAAAATAACTTTAATTTCGGAAGTCGGTGGCAAAAAAACCTTATACAGATCCTAAGACACCAAATTCCGAAATTAAAGTTATTTTTGACTTTATAGTGTTTTTTTTAAGGAAGTCGGTTTTTATTTTTTTGTAAAAAGTTGTTTCGGATAATCGAACTTATAGCGTCGGTGGGGAGCAAATTAGGACTCACTTATTACGATAACAGTTTATTGTTCAAGAAAACAGCTTTAACACAAAGAACAGTGTTGACAAACTCACTTATTAACTAGATTTTATTTTAAGCGCGAGCCGTTAGCGGTCGACCGTGTCACAGCCGTACGTCAATTACCCAAGCGCGCTCTAACGGACGGCATACAAAAAGCGCTCTTGGGTTGCCACGCTATAAACTTGAATATTGTTTCAGCCTTACATTTTTATGTACAGGTAAATGAAAACCGTAACCGTAGGATAAATAAAAATTAAGCAAATAAAATTTTTTTACAAAAAAAAAAACAACCGACGTCCTTAAAAACACTACAAAGTGAAAAATAACTTTAATTTCGGAAGTCGGTGTCTTAGGATCTGTATTTATGTTTTTTTTTGCCACCGACTTCCGAAATTAAAGTTATTTTTCACTTTGTAGTGTTTTTAAGGAAGTCGGTTGTTTTTTTTTTTTGTAAAAAAGTTTTTATTTTAAAATTTTATGGTATCCACCCCGCACTAATTCCAAACAAACATTGCATATTTATGCGATAGCAGAAATCGCGGTTGATTTGCTGTAATTTTTTTAAAGAGTCTCGGTGTCTATCTCTGGAACTCATCATCAGATCTATATGAAATTTATATGGGACCATTTCAGAATAAACCCCTTTCAAACAAAAAAAGAATTTTGCAAATCTGTCTATATATGACGGAGTTATGGCCGAACATACATAAAAAAAAAATTAACATCCGAATTGAGAACCTCCTCCTTTTTGAAGTCGGTTAAAAATAAAATCAAGAGTATACTTTCCCGCGGAAAAATTTTGTTTGTCATTTAACAGCTACTTAGAAATGACAGACGTAAATAAAAAGTCGATATACGTATGTGCGATAGCACTGTAGCGCGGAAGGAGGTAGGCACGCTTAAGTTGGGAGGGCGTAGTAGTTCGGATAAGCAGTCGTAGTAGTTCGGATAAGCAGTCGTAGTAGTTCGGATAAGCAGTCGTTCGGTTTAAAGTCGTTCGGATGATCCTCCAATGTACCTTAGAATCCAACAGTCCTCCAATCTGCGTCAGGTTACAGTCCCTCTGCACTCTATGGTCCAACATAGTAGACTCCATGAGGAAGGCGTAGTTCCCCGCGAGGACCCTCCGCACTCCCTCCTCGTAGGAGGACACCAGCGCGGGGGGGGACGTGCCTGACATGTGCACCCACATTTTTTGGTAGATGTCTATGTTGGAGTCCTGGAAGAAAACCATTTTTTTTTAAATGGAAATAGTTATCTAAACAGTTGACTTTCTTTAACCCTCTTCCGTTATACTTTGTACCGTTTACGTTGTTAAGAAGGAGCGCAGTATATTCCCTAGCAACTGAATAGTAACTTCATTAGGTAGATATATTATTATGATGTATTGCATAACTAACCTGAACTGAAATAAAGCTGTACCAGGTAGTACATTTGTTAATTTATATGTTAAGTTGTTTCTGTTTATCTTTGGTATACTACTCTTTGTTTTCCTCTATGAAAAAAAAAAAAAACAAGGTAGCAATTTGCAGGTCAGTCAGGCTGTATGTTGACAAAATATGATTGACAACCGTTACACCTATGTATTTACAGAATTATACTTAATCATGAGGAAGAACAAAAGAAGAAGAAAGAAGAAGAAGAAGATCAAAGAAGAAGAAACAAGAAAAAGAAGATCATGAATACAATCCTCCACGTCCATTAAATTCCATTACATGACTTTTGCCATTATTCATGGGATAAAATTTACTTGAATACAGTACAACCCATTGATGATTTTAACGATTATAATTCTCTACAGCCATTTTAGTTACGAATCATATTACATTCAAAATACAACCACTAACCAGCAAATTGCCGAAAAGGGAAGAAAATTTAAATATCATGGGATACCTTAACGCCTACCTTAAAGAATGTCCAGCAAAGTTGTAAAAAAATAGTTACATTGACCTGGAAATTGCCGAAAATGGAAGAAAATTTTACTATCGCAAGATACACAGTCCATCCATCGTTTCTTTGGTGTCCCTCTACTGTTATAGCCATCGACATGTGACTTAGTTTGCACTACAAAATATCTGCATTAAGATTTACTTACCCTAAAGAAAGACATAGTAGATCCTCCATTCAGTGTGCCATACTGTATGCTATTCTGTGCGGCCAAGTCTGCCGCGCTCTGGATCGGCAGCACAGTGCGCTCCACTGTGAGGAAGGCTGCCAGGTTCGCCGTGTATGACGAGAGGATGATCAGGGTGAAGAACCACCAGATTCCTCCTACTATTCGGGTTGAGGTTGCCTGAAAAGGGATTTTTGTGGGTTATTTATTGGTATCTCGGTTTCTGTTCGGAATTGAGCCCTTTGCAAGGTGCATGCGCAAACACAAACAGCGTGATCAGCGCATTATAGGCCAGCTGATGCGCGGCGTAGCAGCGACTCAACCAGATGAACACTTGCTTCCTTGGACTCCATCAGGACCGACGATTCACCTCTCTAATCTTTAATTGTTTCCCCGGAACAGTTTTATAATTTGTAATAAGCACGGCAATAAACTGGTGCCAAAAATACAACCCACTGTTTTATTGCTTCCCGCATTAACATTGGTCCTTCGAGCCGGATATACCTTACTTTAACTTACAAATCGTTATTTTATGTTATTTATTTTATCCGGTCCCTAGAAGAGGATGTTTGTTAACCTCACGATTTAAAAATAGAAAGCAAAATACGTTTATTTGCGGTAAACATGACGCAGAAAAAGACTGAACAGAACAAAAATATAAAAAAGCACATATACACTTTTCAATAGTGAGGTTTACCAAAAATCTATGAATTAGTGGTCATAATAGGTCATTTTCAAACCCATAATGCGATGTAATTTCCATAGTTTTGCATACATATATGATCTTCAAAACTTTCGATTTGTTTACGAAAATTGTATCATAGTCTGTCAATTTACAGACTCTTGACAGAGTCTTGACGTGACCAGAGGTTTGGCCTATTTTTTAGTCAGTAAATCCAGCGTGCTAACTTTTCTAGTTGACAACGATTATTTTTTGTTTATATAAACGTGTCCATATTATTATTTTAAGAAGGAGAGTTTTTAAATGAAATATCTTACCTTAGGATTAAGTCCAGACCCTTGCCTCAGGAAGGTCCCGGTTATAAACCAGAAGGAGTTGCAGACACTGAACTGGTTCGTTAAGAGCTTGGTTTCGTGACCGCAGACGTGGGTACTTGTAGACCTGGAAGATTTAGAAAAGAAGGGATAGAACTTCAAGTAATGAGAAACTAAATGTTCTTGTCAGAAATTGGACCATCGCATCGCCACGATGTTTTTTTTTTTTCTATCTTGAAGAAATTCGTACCGTGTGGTGCCGGATGTAAATGAATGATGAATAGAAGCACCCCATTTCTTCACGTGGGTGTCGTAAGAGACGACTAAGGGACTTACTAGAGAATGGGCAGCAGCGTTCTCTATGCATTTTACCACCATACTGCGATCGCCAACCCGCCTGCCAAGCGTGGCGACTATGGCGGAGCTCCCCAAATTGGATTCCCAGCAGTGGAAGTCTTACTATTGAAGCGATAACATCTGTGATATATGTGTAAATTCATAATTCAAACAATTGTATTATCTTTCGTTTAGAAGCCAGCACATCGAGCTACTACAATCTGCCAAATTTCTTTAATAGATTTTCAACTTTATCGCTAACGCATTAGGTTCAAGGTTGATTGGGAGAATTTGACAGTTTCGGGTACCTTGATGAGCTGGTGTCTGTACCTTTTTTCTGGTTCAGTGACAGGTACTTACCATTCATATGGTGAGAACCTCGCCATAACAAAAAGAGTAAACGACACAAGTATGTATGCAGCTAACACGTACAACCAGATCTCTATAGCGAGCGGGTTCAGGAAGCTGAAGAGACGAGTCGGTTGTGATGTAGGTACCTGAAAAAGTGGAGAAAAATATTGATATAATGGTATCACTATACGAAAACAGTAGATAAAGAAATAGGACTAGGAATAGGGATGGGACAAACTTTGTCAGAAAGGAACTATAGGTTTATGAAAATACTAACTTTTGCCCGCGGTTTCGCCCGGGTTAATGTCGTAAATTATCGCAAGAGACCGAACGCGGTAAGAATGTATTAATCCAGGTTATATATGACGTTTAAGTAGCTAGATTTTGAGACTTTTTTAAAAACATTTTTTTTTATGCTTTGGTTTTCACCTTTTTTTCATACAAAGTATTCTATGTTACTTCTAATACCTCCAAGAATATGTGTACAAAGTTTCATAATGATCGGTTAAGTAGTTTTCGCGAGAAAGCGTATTAACAAACTTACATTCACATTTATAATATTATTATAGTAGGGATGAAACTCATTGAAACAGTTCCAAAATTGAAAATTTCAGTTTCGCACTGACGATACTTACTGTACTCGTCGCTAAAACGTTAAACATTTTTGAGAGAGTGTGAGAACGTTGTAGGCCTTGTAGCCTGTAGACAATTTTTTTTTTTATGAACTGCCTGGTACTTTTTAACAGGCCTACACTGTTATCCCATACCTTTTAACACTGTAATTTGATACCATTGTCAAAGCCAATTATTTTTAAAAGAGTAACTGTGGAGTTTCTTGCCGGCTCTTCTCCATAGGAATCAACAATTTGGAACCGTGCACCTAGCTTTTGACGTTTCATAAGTGCCTGTTTGGGTCAATCACCGAACAATAATAAACATGTCAGCGTAATAATGACATCGCGCTCTATGCCTTGAATATTTTATTTAACTAACATCTGCCCGCGACTTCATCCGCGTTAAATTTCTTGTTCCCCCGACCCTTCCTGTCGCGTCGAATCGCCTATCCGTGTGATTTTCCTCTTTTTTCGTAACATTTTTCATTACTGCTCCGCTCCTCTTAATTGTAGCATGATGTTATATGGCCTATAGCCTTTCTTGATAAATAGACTACCCAACACAAAAAAAACAATTCAGACTAGTAGTTCCTGAGATTACCGCGTTCAAACAAACTCTTCAACTTTATAATATTACTAGCTTTTGCCCGCGACTTCGTCCGCGTTAAATTTCTTGTTCCCTCGACCTTTCCAGTCGCGTCGAATCGCCAACCCGTGCGATTTTTCCCGTTTTTGCAACATTTTTCATTCACTTCTCTTAGTTGTAGCGTGATAGCCTTTAGCCTTCCTCAATGAATAGGCTACCCAACACAAAAATAATTTTTCAATTCGGATCAGTAGTTCCTGAGATAAGCGCGTTCAATCAAACAAACAAACTCGTCAGCTTTATAATATTAGTATAGATTATTATCAGTATAGATTAGTCTAAGTATGGTAGTTAGTACGTTTCGGACAGCATATCGGGCGCGACTCAATCTCATCTTATTCACCTCATTAGTTTTAATCATTATTCCATTTGTATTATTGAAATATAGTTATCTTTATAATCCTTAATCTTAGTTTATCTTAATCTCACCCCAACCCCGAACAATGGTCCTTCGAGCCGGATAAGAAGGCCCATGTACGTTTATGTGAAATAAAAATATTTTGATTGATGTATTTGATTGATATACCTGTATAAGAACATACCTTAAAAAGTATTCCGATACCCAAATTCATGAACGGCTTGGTGAAGTCTATAACTGCTTCCCGCGCGTAGTTGATAGTCATTGAGGCAACGGCGAGATCGGCTTTCTGAAAGATAAAGATGAACTGTAAGACGAGCTGAGCTCTAATACGAAAATTTGCATTGCACGGAAGCGAAGCTAAACTGTGAAGCTGATGTACTTATTTTGTCTTTTTTAGTAAATGTAGGCGTTGAGAGCAGTGGTGGCCCAAACTATCGGCCCCAATTTACGAGTCGTGGGTTCAAACCCAGGCAGGCGGTTTAATTTGTGTAAATAATTCCATCACCACTGCTCTCAGAATGATTAAGGAAAACATCATGAGGTGATGAAGACATGTGACATCTACCAACTTGGTCTGGGCCCGCGTGGTAGGTTACGGCACACTTACTCTCATCGAGAGGAGGCCTGTGAGGCGTTGTAACGATGATGATGGGTTCATACGCACTATGCGGGTAGCCGCAATGCGGCTAGCCGTGCGGCTAACCGAAGGATGCGGCTGCTAATGCGGCCAGCTGGATCACGGTTAGCCGCATTCGTAACCGCAACGTGCGGTTGAAGAACCTTTGCGATTTGCGGTCATATCGAACCATTTCAAAGATGGACGCGGAAGAATTTGCTGCTATTCACTACATTTACGCACGTTACGTAAAGAAGAAAAAACTAAGAAAGAAGTACTGGGTGCATTCTTATTTGCAAACACGAGATGAAAGCAAGCATTCTGTAATATTTTTCGAAGAACACACATTCACTCAATGGCGGGCAGCCGCAGAAACCGCACAGTGCGTATAGCAACCGTCCGGCTAGCCGTCACTCGGGCCGCAGCTCTCCGAGCGACCGGAGCGGTCTGCGGGTAGCCCGCATCCCAGTGCGCATAGAAATGAATATTACGTACATAATTGTGCTTGCGGGCAGCCGCACGGCTAGCCGCACTGCGGCTACCCACGTATGATCCCTAAGATGTGTGGGGAGTCTACTTGCATGGTTATCCTTATCAGTCTATAGTATTTCTGTTTCTGGAACAAAAGCTTGCACTCTGCGAGAAGAATAATCCACCACGCGGGCCCAGTGCGGATATCACATGTCTTTGAATTTTTTCTTTAAGATGTTTTCTTTCACCGTTTTGAGGGCAGTGGTGATGAAATCGAATTCACAAAGTAAAATTCCTACCTGGTTTCGAACTCACGATCTACAACTTGTAAGTCGTGGTTGACACCAATTTCCGTGGCCCTGGCATATGGGCAACTGAAGGAACACGGGTGGGTTTTAGTCAGTAAAAGTCTGACACGCCCTTCCGCTCCCTTCAGAGCGCAAGACGTCAGTCAGACACCCAAAAAAAAAGGTTGATACCAATGGGCCACCACTGTTCTCTACCCATCACCAATAAAGAATTCCGCGATAAGTACGAATTGAAAAAGAGTATGTGTCGGTAGAGCTAAACGATAGCCAAGTATACCCGATTCGACCTCGATTTCGACGATACCGAAAGAGCACAAAGTACGCTTAAAGAAACTGTCACTTCAATAAAAAAAACCATGCGTGCAATTCACACGTGGTAGAAGAGAAACCTTGAGATGAGACGAATGTAAAATTTCGGGAAGAGGATAATTGTAGGTTTTAGCAATGATCATAGTGATACAAAGTTTGATGATTTATGTGTCCTCCTTTTTTACTGTCGTTTTTACGTTTCATAGAGTTTCAAGTCACAACGGTGCTAAAGAAGTTTTCACTTCAAAACTTACTCTATCCATCAGCTCCCTCACAATCCCGTTCCAGTGTCCAGTATCCGGGTCCCTGGCACCATACATGTTGTCTGGAACCAGTCGCAGGCGGTAGTGGAAGCCGGCCCGGGCTGCCACTCGGGCCAGTAAGTCTATGCAGAACCCTTCGAAGCGAGCGTTCCCTTGTAGGTTCCAGCCTTCTTTTACCATTACGTAGGGTTTTTCCTGGGGAAACGAGACATATATTTAATAAAAATTGAGAAACTTAATCATGTATTTCATACATAACATTAAATTACACCTAGGTCTTTCCCAAATTTTCTTTTGGGAGTAATGAGAAAAATATGTGGTCATTCTTAGATCTTTAAGAGTCGTTACGGATAGTCAGAAGCCCGAAACTCTGACAACCAGTGTTACCAAGAGTTGTCGTGTTTCCCAGTGACTGGGTTATGAAGGTTAGATAGACAGTCTGCATCAGGTCATACTAGAAGCCGATTGAAACATAGTGTCATGGAGGCTGGCGGCTCATAACAATAGGAAAATGCAAGGTTCATCACAAAGATCAGTTTTGCTCGGTAGCAAAGATAAAGTAAGCTATTCTATTAGGTTTGCTTTATTGAAAACCACCAAGGTATCGGATGGTTCTTCCCGTGGGTGTCGTAAAAGGCGACTAAGGGACTTACTAGAGAATGGGCAGCAGCGTTCTCTCTTAATTTTACCACCATACTGCGATCGCCAACCCGCCTGCCAAGCGTGGCGATTATGGCAAAGTCCCCCAAATTGGGGGAGGCCTTAGTCCAGCAGTGGACGTCTTCGGGCTGAAATGATGATGAATGATGAAGGTAACTGACACAGCCCGAAAAATTGTGCCAAACTTAAGTGGCAGTGGGCATTTTGCTCGCAGAACAGATGGCCGATGAGGCCAAAAGATTCTGGTGTGGTGACCACGTACTGGAAGACGTAGCTTTAGAATGCCTCCTACAGACTTGACCAAAAATCTGGTGAAGGCTGCAAGAATCAGCTGGATGACTGAAGCACAGAACTGGACGAAGTGGCGATACCTGGGGAAACTCACGTCAAGCTGTGGATGTCTTTCAGCTGAAATAATGATACGGGTTTGAACTACTTACCTCAACAGTAACCACTGTTAGCGTCACACTATATCCAACAGTGGACTGTGGCCGTCTTTGGGCTGTAATGATATACTTTATTGAGCTACTTACCTCCACAGTAACCACTGTCAGAGTCACATTAGGTGGAGGATCCCTCGTATAAGCTGCAGGGTCAGTGATCTCCAGACCTTCGCTCGGAGTCCAGTGTCCTGAAACCACCATGCCACCTTTTTCACCACCCGATAGCCTCATCAGCTGCAGGTGGAAGTTCGTTCTGACTCCGTTCTTGAATTCTATCGGTCCTGTTAAGCCGTGGGCTTGAATCTGTGGAAGAATTTTGATGTTAGTTTCATTGATTAAATAGATAGGATCAATGATTTTTTTTCATGAATTCTAACCCTAAACCCGTATCAAGACTCAGGCAGTAAATTACTATGTTATCTCGTGTGTGTGTTGTGATAGTAGAATATCTGGTCGATTTATGGAACGTAAATACAATGGTTATAAGCATTATGATGAATGAAGTCCTAAAACTATATAAATACTAGCTTCTGCCCGCGACTCGTCCGCGTCAAATATTTGCTCCCCTGACCCTTCCCGTCGCATCGCAGCCTGCCAGTTTCCGTCCATTTTTTTGTTGCTGCTCCGCTCCTTTTGATCTTAGCGTGATGTTATATAGCCTTCCTCAATAAATAGGCTACCCAACACAAAAATATTTTTTCAATTCGAACCAGTAGTTCCTGAAATTAGCGCATTCCACCCTCCATTTTAGGAAAGCGGGGGGTAAAAGTAGCCTATGTCACTTTCCATCCCTTAAACTATCTCCACTTAAAATAACACGTCAATTCGTCGCTCCGTTTTGCCGTGAAAGACGGACAAACAGACACACGCACACTTTCCCATTTATAATATTAAGTATGGATTATATTTTTTGAAAACAAACCGCTTTTTTGCCACCGACTTCCCAAATTAACGTTATTTTTCACTTTGTAGTGTTTTTTGGGAGTCGGTTGTTCTTTTTTAGCAAAAAAGTTTTTTCTTTTTCACTTTTTAAGTATGGTATCTACCCCTCACTATGTCATATACCACTACTGGCCAGGTCAATAGCAGTGGCAGGAAGTATTTCGAATACTGGTGAAGCGTCTATGCTTTTACCAATATAAAAATAAATTAAATAACAATATTTTAAGATTCTCCCATAGAACATAATAGTTTATTATTTCAAATTAAATATTTTAGTTTCTCAATTGATGAATCCCGCACCAATATTTGCTATTGCAGCGCCCATGTATCGAAACTTTCTTGAGTATTCTCGCAACATTGCCGATAGATGGCATTAGCGGGAGAAAAAAGGAGTGCTCTGTACGCCTCCGCGCTCCGATTGAGTGTGCGCACCGCACCGCCTTTTAAAAATTCCATTTTTGGTGAAACCTTGAAGATATTCGTAAAATAAATGGACCTGCATCTGTGTTTTATTGAGAACTTATAGTGCAGTGTCGATCTTTGGAGTTTGAACCATTCTACCGGTGGATTTAACAAGATTAGCTCGCCGGCCGGCATCACATACCCACACGCCATTACGCGCCCATGAACGAGTCATCTGCCTGGGTCTGACTGGATCTCTGGATTGTCAAGGTACGTGGGCAAGTTTTGCTGATTTTAATTCTTTATTTATTTATTTTATTATTTATGTACACACAGTAAAAAAACAGAGTGATAAGACATATTAAAACAATTGAGTACAAAGGTACTGCTTATTTCTTAAGAAATTCTTTCATATTGGTTTCACGAGGATTCATCAATGTGGAAATTTGAGGCCCGCCATTACTTATATTCTTAATTCAAATTTAAGTGACTTCCTAAAAACCACCTAGGAAAAGATGCAGGCTGTTTACACGCCCTCACCAAATACCATCACGATAAACAAAGTGAATTTAAAACGTATTATCGAAGTTAACGCAAAAACTACCAAAGCAAAAACAATAAAATATGGGGCCACCCTTGAAGCATAACCCATCCATTAAAAAAATATTTTTTGTAATAGATCTACAGTTGGCGGAGAAATCGGTAAACATACAAAAAAATACACTGGAACATAGAACCTCCTCTTTTTTAAAGTCGGTTGAAAATTATAACATATTTTGAGCTACTTACCGTATTAATATTGTCAATAATAGTTTTCCCATGATTCCATGGCACGTCCTTGTCACAGGATACATTCCCTGGATGGAAGTCCTCAGTAATGGCTAAAGCTTGGCAGAGAATCTGTACTGCATCGTATAGGAGGGCTGGTTCCGTCTGCAAGAGAGAATTTTAGTAGTTCTTCAGAACTAAGCAGTTTTATGGGCTAACAGACATAAAATAATATTAATAACTAGCTTTTGCCCGCGGCTTCGCCCGCGTGGATGTCGGAAATTAACGCAGGAGGATGTACTACCGCGGTAAGATGTGTTAATTCAGGTTATATTATAGGTAATAGCTGCTACCCGCGACTTCGTCCGCAAAAAGTTTTTCGTAAAAACTGTCTTTGAAAACTACGCTGACATTATGTCACAAACTACGCTGATATACGTCTCAAAATTCAGCGTGTTTTTCGTTTTTTTAAACTACTATTTATTTATTTTTTAAATAAAATCTGCCAGTGAAAGTTCCGTCAAAATCGGTCCAGCCATTTCAGAGATTAGCCGGAACAAACAGACAGACAGACAGACAGACAAAAATTGTAAAAAATGTTGTTTTAGTATATGTACCGTGTATAGATCCATATACACTTAGTAAAAAGTGGTTATCTTAATATTAAAAAACAGACACTCCAATTTTATTTATTTGTACGTATAGATATGTACATCTATAGAAAAACGGACAGAAAAGAATCACACGTCATCAAAAAACTCGTCCGCGTCGCTGTCAATATGAAAAGTGCCCAAAAGGCTGGCAGCATTACCATGTTGAATAACGATGCTGATTCTTTGGCCAAAAATAGGCCACGTGAAGAGTCGACACGTTTGGAGATGACTCAAAAAAAAATGGGCACTCGGACTCCATGGCGCTGATGTTTCAAACCAAACGGCTCGAATATATTATAACTCCCAATAAGATTGAAATAACAGTTTTAAGAATTGATTGCAAAATTCCAGTCAATCTTATAGTAAGGAGCTTAACGATGAAAGTCACAGTAAAGTATGAATTCGGATAAGAAGATCTAAACACGACTATACAACGTGTTCCTATTGATTTTCCATAACTCTAGGGTATTCAGGAGACTATGTCAAGAATCAAATGGCATTTGATATTTCTACTACATGCTAAGGGCACCCGCTATGGGGTACAGACCTTGGCTTAGGGCATCGCTGGTCCCCCCCAGTGGGTTCCCGCATTGACGAGGCGGGGGGGCTCAGTAGCCGTGGTTTAGAACCCCACGGTGAAGCCAAGAGGAACCCGAGGAGGGGCCGCTCGTCAGGGCTTTTCCGCTCAAAGCCGACGACGTAGCGGCCAACGCGGTGTCGTTTGGCGACATCGCGAGGGTTGGAGGCCGCGGTGGGAGAGGAGTGCCGGTATTGAGGTGCGCCGCTCTCCCTACCTACCGCGGCCTGAACGGGGTCGCCACCGTCCGATGGCGAACGCGGTGGGGCCGCAGGGGAAGAGGAGTGTTGGTATAGCGTAGGCCACTCTCCCTATCCCCTGCGGCCGAAAACTGGTAGGCGGCGGGGCCACAGTCCTGACCCGTCGCAGGGGGACCAAGGGTGTCATTCAAGGGGTCGTCTGGCGCCTATATGCTAATTGGTCCCCGGGGTGGTCACGGCGTGTTATGTGTTCATGCGCGCCGTGAATGGGGGTATCCCCCAGAGGTGGGTCCGGCGACGGACAGCCGCGGCGGGTTCGCGGAAGAGTTTTTTCGTTCCCGTGTTCCCGCCATAAGCGGTGTAGGAGGACACCGTGGAGTTTTAGTGGGTTGAAGTCCCACATAACTGCGCTATTTCCCCTTAGTAGCGCAGTATGCATGAGCATTTCTCCACGACAAAAAAAAAAAAAAAAAAAAAAAAAGGGCATCGCTGGTAGAGGGCAAGGGACGGGCTGGATCGAAATGATTATTATACAGGATAAGTTTTTAACCAGTGCGCAAATTTTAACAAATTATACTTAAACGAGTTATAATAACCATGCAATTTTTATTTTGATATATCTTAGTACAAAAAAATTAAGTTATCGTTAACGAAAGATGTTTATTTTGAAACTGGTTTTTATGGTAACTTGCGCGTGGCGCCGGCGCGGCGGCGAAGGTAAACCCCCGAGCGTAGCTACTAGTACCTACCACCTGTTCGATTGGTCAAAATTCTAAGAAGTTCGAAGTACCTACGCCGGCGTGGCGGCGAAGGTGAACGACCGAGCGTAGCTACTAGTACCTACCAGCTGTTCGTTCGGTCAAAATTGACGGCCGGCGCGCATTTACTGACCTATTCCTATTGTCGATATCATATTACGAAATATGTAGGGTAGGGTAGTTTACTGATTTAAGGTCGGATATTTTTTTTTTTTTTTTAAGTATTGAAAAAATAATTGAAATGTGTTTTATTACTGATACTGAACCTCCAAAAAAAAATTTGCGCACTAGTTAAAAAAAAATCCTGTGTAGGGAATTTAAATCTACAGGCTCAGCGGCGCGTGCTGGCTCAAGCAAGGGTTGGAGCTGAAAATTATGTCTCCCTTTTTATGTGTTACCTTAATATGTCCCCCGCTGATGATGGACGCTCCTATCGGATGGAACTTCTCCATCACTTGCAGAGACTCCTTCACTTTGTCGGAGTCTCGATCCACCAGTCGCCAGCCACTCATGTTCACTCGGTTGTAGTAGAAGTCTTCCATGTCGAAGAGTTCAAAGTCCTGGAGATAACGAGCTAAGGTTTAAGGACGGTACTACGGTGAAATATGGCATGCTTACATTTAATAAAAAATAGTATATCGATTTTTGCTTTCATTTTAATGGTTATGTAGACTCAGAGTCAAATATACCGGAACGAAAAGACAGTTCAAAATGATCTCAAACATCTAAACAAATTAAACGTTTATCTCAATTAGATAAAATTCTTGTAAGAATGACAGCATGCGTAGCATGACCACCGTAGAAAGAGGTTTTGTCGACGGAAGAATAGACAAAATTATAGATTGTAGATAGATTAAAGACAGAGTTAAAGATTGTAAAAAGATTTGTACCGTTTTATGCTGGCATAGCATGATAGTTCTATCTCTATTCTACTAAGAATAGACAAAGTTCTTTCTATGGTGGTCATGCTACGCGTGCTGTTGTCGTGTACTGTCTTCATTTGAAACATTATTTGTGTCATTGAGTTAATATTTAAACTTCATAGTTGGTTTGATTACTTTGAACAGTCTGTTGGTCCCGATCTTATTGAAGCTGACTGTACCTCTAAAGGAAAAAATGAACCCTTATAGGACCACTTAATTGTCTGTCAGTCTTTCAAGATCATTTTTGTCAGAACCGCGTAGATTTATTGCACGCGTTTCTAACAAAATGTTTCTTAGCGCTTCCGAACAAAAGAATGAAGTCAGAAACGGCATGGTAGTGATAATAATATTGGAATAATTAAAATAAATTACTTACAAATGATGTAAAGACATAGTGGTAATCTTCATTATTCATCTGCAGTTGAAGAATCTATAACACGAAGAAACAACAAATTAATTTGAATAATTGTCAACTCATACTACGATCGCCAACCCGCCTGCTAAGCGTGGAAATTATGGGAAAGCCCCCCCCCCCCCCCCCCAATTTGGGGGAGGCGTATGTCAAGCAGTGGACATCTTACGGCTGAAATGATGATGATGAGTTGTCAATACGACTTTTTACTTGATTTTTAACTATGTTGTTGAGAGATTGAGATAGCTTTCATATTTTTCGAATGTGCTCAATCCAATAGTAAAACAAAATGAAAATCAAAGATGGCGGTTGTCCAACATTATATCGACGGTTGTAAGGCTATTTGAGCTAAGCGACATTTTTTGAAAGTTGCAGGAGAGTGATTCAAAGTTTTATTTTTCGAAAAAAAAAAATCTTTTAAAAGAACTATTGAGTGGATTTTGGTAAATATAATTCAGTTTTTCCAAAATCCACTAACTAGTTCTTTTATAATGATTTTGTTTTTCGAAAAATAAAACTTTGAGTCACTCTCCTGCAACTTTCTAAAAATGTCGCTTAGATCAAATAGCCTTACAACCGTCGATATTGTTTTCATCTTGAGTGACGTTTTAAAAAAAATGTGGGAAATCATGTGTGTCATATTCTTGGTTTTTGAAGGTGCTCAAGCCAACAGTGAGGTCAAAATAAAGATCCAAGATGGCACATGCAGCTGCAATTTTTTTTTTCTTTCGTTTTCTTGGTTTTCGAGGGTACTGAGGCCGATATTGAGATCAAAATAAAGTTTAAGTATTTCAAAGATAGAGAAAACGACGTTACATTAAGTGTTCAAGAAAAAACGCAAGAAATTTCGTTCCTGATGACCCCTCTCCGATCGCACACGTTTTTTTTTTGTGATTTATTTATATTTCATTCCCCTTGATTAAGGAAATAAAATGTATTCCGGTTTCTTTTCCTTACTGTAAATTCAAATATATGACAAAAGATACTCACAGCCCTTGCCAACTGCCTCACCCTCTTAGGGTCGGTATCCACCACGATGTGCTCAATCTGCTGTGCCTTCAGCAGAGCAAGCCCTCGTCTGTACTCCTTCGCGTCGTGGCATCTGACCGCGTACATATCGCGTCCATCCTTGGCTATGTCTAGGATGTTTAGTTCTCCTGGAAACGTATTTTTAAAATATTAATAGTAGAAAAAGTTAAATTTAAAAGTTAGAAAACCTCCGACCAAAACAAGAACCTCTAAAAAGTAACAAAAAAAATAGGTAAAGGCTTTAATAAGAAGTTGTAGGCAATATTTTGATCAAAGAATCGTCTTGTCAAAATCTCTGAACCAATTTTGAAAAACATGTCTAAGAAACACCGCAAGAAAGCCTACTTTTAAATAAAAATACCGTACCCAAATCGGATGACCCACTCAAGAGCTACAGTGCCACATACAAACACACATAGCGGTCAAACTTATAACACCCCTCTTTTTGTATCGGAGGTTAAACATAGAAACTAGTTCCGTCTTTTTTCACATTTTCTCTCGTCGTCTCGGTATGATTAACGTAGGCATTCTATGTCAGAAGGTGGGTTCTAGTAAGCGGCCAATTGCATCATGGTAGACCCAAACAAAGCTGAAGCTACACTGGAAGCGATCTGTGTTACACATAAGCACTACTCTCGCCGCAGGAAGAGACGCCCCGGGCGCCGGGAGTCGATTGCGGACTCCCGGCTACCGTAGGCGCGAGCTTGCGGGTGGCGAGCAATGGGTAGCTCGCCGCCCGGTAAGGACCAGGCTCGGGTTGACGGCGCGTAGTGTTCCACGCGCGCCTCAAAGAGATGTCAGCAGCACTGAAGGGGTCTGCTAGGACCGATGCCTGCCAGGGTCGCGAGATTCGGTCGAAAGAGTTACCGTGGCCCTGGCATATGGGCAATTGAAGGAACACGGGTGGGTTTTAGTCAGTAAAAGACTGACACGCCCGCTCCGCCCAGAGTGGGAGAAGTCATTTAATGATTTCCCATAAAAAAAAGCTATGTCGGTAACTCCTATTCTTTTTCGAATGACCACCAGTAAAAAAACACTCAAAATTCGGATGTACTTGCACAGTACTCTCTCCAAAGGGGTCCTTTAAATCTACTTACCACTTCTGGAAGTAAGGGTGATTTGTGTAAAGATAACGATGGGATCTTACCGTATCCATAATCCTCGTAGATGACTCCCATCCTGGTCCAGTTCAGGTAAGAGAGGAACTCTGCGAAAGCCTTCGTGAGCAGATCCTTTGGAGGATACAAGTTTATCGTGAACGTGTGGTTGGCTGAAAATAAAGAAAAGTTAGATGAGGATTATAAAACTATTTATGTCGTAAAAAAAATTGTTTTTTTTATCGCATAGTTTTTTTTTTGGATTAAGTATTATAAACAAATCTTTTTTCAAAAAAATAACAACCAACTTCCTTAAAAACACTACAAAGTGAAAAATAACTTTAATTTTGGAAGTCGGTGTCGTAGGATCTGTATTTGATTTTTTTGCCACCGAATTCCGAAATTAAAGTTATTTTTCACTTTGTAGTGTTTTTAAGGAAGGCAGTTGTTATTTTTTCGAAAAAAGTTTAAATTTGTAACTTTTCAGCTATGGTATTTACCCCCACTAATTCGGCAAAATAGGAATAGTGTTTGGTTTTCTCATGGATGTCAGAATTGGACCAAATTTATAGGGGAAGCATCAGCTTTCAAATAAAAAAAGAATCATCAAAATCGGTTCAAGCAGTCAAAAGTTCTGAGGTAACAAACATAAAAGAATAAATAAAAAAATACAGTCGAATTGAGAACCTCCTCGTATTTTTTTTTTTTTAAATTTGGTTAAAAATATTACCAAAGTAAATTTTACTATCAGTTCTTTTAACAAATACAGTCTACTTACAATTCTCCGGCGAAAACGGTCCAACAGTCAAATGTGGATAATGTAAGCTGGTACTCATGTGGTCCAGAGTATTGCCCAGCAGTGGACCCGCGCCGCTGAACAGTGCTACTGCCCCGGACTGGATCTGGGCACAAGCTGTAACAAATATAACATCACTAGCTTTTGCCCGCGGCTTCGCTCGCGTTAAATTCGGGGTGACACGGTTCCTCTTTCCTGATTTACACAGAAGAGAACTCGGAACAGAATGTTATTTTAATACGCTACTGCGATATTATATGTCTTTCCATTTGGGGATAGAATGTAAAGATTCTGGGCATTGGATACACGTGAACATTGTCCATGGGAAAATCACGGCTTTTCTAAGTTCACCACAGCCACCTAAAAAAGAAAAAAACTTTTTACCAAAAAATTTAACCGCCGAAAAAACTGAAAAGCAAAAAATAATAAACCTTAAAATTATGAGTCCGCGTTTTGAGTGATCTTTGTTCATTGATTTTTCAGTGCCGACTCATTAATTTTAAGGTTTATTATTTTTTGCTTTTCAGTTTTTCGACGGTTAAATTTTTTGGTAAAAAGTTTTTATTTTACAATTTTTTGTAGCTTTAATGTACTTATAATACTTGGCAAGGTATACCTTATCCAATGAATAAAGAATTATCAAAATCGGACTACTCTGTATAAAGTTATGCGTGGTTAAACATTACAATCAGTGAGTGAACAATCAATCATCCCCTGTTTTCCGACCCTTAGGGTTCGATTTTGTTTTCCAAATTTATATGGGACCACTCTCGGAGTATACCCTTTCCAATAAAAAAAGAATTATCACAATCGGACTACTATGTAAAAAGTTATGCGTGGTCATACATAAAAAAAAAAAACAAACAAAAAAAAAAATTATATATATATACGCGTCGAATTGATAACCTCCTCCATTTTTTTTTTGTCGGTTAAAAAGTAGCCTATTTCACTCTCCATCCCTTCAACTATCTCCACTTAAAAAATCACGTCAATTCGTCGCTCCGTTTTGCCGTGAAAGACGGACAAACAGACACACACACTTTCCCATTTATAATATTAGTACGGATTATCATGTCTTTATTTTCTGACACATTTGGCAGAAACTAACACTTTGCCAGAAAGTTCACACAAAGGGAGTGAGCCCAACCGATTATCGATCAATCAATAACAAAAATTTTCATTCACTTAAACCTACATGGGCACTTATGAAACGTCAGAAGCTAGGGGCACGGATCCAATTTGTTGATTCCTATGGAGATGAGCCGGCAAGAAACTCCACAGTTACTCTTTTAAAAGTATTTGGCTTCAACGATGGTTTCAAATTACAGTGTTAAAGCAGCTTGAGGTTTCACAGAGAACTATACTGAAACTATGTACTTTTAAGCTTTTCCGTTACTCAACCACACTTCTTTATGAATACTGTGAGGTGCTGACTGTACGCCAACTATTTGTCTGAAGGATAGTTTCAAAACAACATGCTACCATGGTGTACAATCCAACCCTGGTAACAAGGCGGAAAGGCTTACCTGTTTGCAAGAGGTTCACACACTCAAGAACCGCTTTTATTCGTAGATTTTACCCCTTTTTGGGCCCCTATTTATATGACAAACTTAATAAGATTCTTGAAGTCTTGAAGACTCCATGAATAAATTAATATCATACAGAATAAATTAATAATGAATAAATAATAGTTTAAAAAAACTAAAAAAACACGCTTCCATTGAAAACCAAACTAAAAAGTACAAAATAATGGAAAAAAAGCGTGGGGTGCTTTTTAAGGTATTTTTTTATTGATATATATCAGGCACCCCACGCTTTTTTTCCATTATTTTGTACTTTTTAGTTTGGTTTTCAATGGAAGCGTGTTTTTTTAGTTTTTTAAACTATTATTTATTTTCTATTTTTTAGGGTGTTTCGAATTTTGAGACGTATGTCAGCGTAGTTTGTGACGTATGTCAGCGTAATTTGTTACGTATGTCAGCGTAGTTTTCGAAGACAGTTTTTTTGCTGTCCTGGTAACCCTGGCAAGGATAATGGCACAAATTTATGAAATTATTGCATTGTCATCGGTCCTTGACAGGTGTGCAAAGTTTGAATGTAATCTGGTTGTTTAAAGTGGGTCAAAATCGCGCTATAAGGAGTCGGTTACAAACAAACATACAAACATACAAGTGAAGCTAATATAAAGCGTGTAAAAATTCTGTAACTCAATGGCTTTGGAAGTTAACATACGATCAAACTGAAAATATATTGACGATCTTAAGGTAATGTAAACTGACTGGCAGCTTTGTAAATCTGTGGACTCAATATGAATCTACTGGCCAAAAATATTAATTTTTACACACCCTCTCACACACATACACTCATATCCTTCACCTTACACACCTAGAGGACACCAACCCTTTCATTCTTTTAATTTAATTAAGTTTATATTTTACCATAAACTGTTTCCTTTTGTTCATAAGCTCATACTTGCATATCCAGTCTGAGGGCTTGAGGCGCTGCGTGCTGAAACACAGGCTGTAAACCTAGTTCGGCAGCAGATGCTAACAATTAGACACAATTGTAAATGATTTACTCTTAAGCATATGTACTACAACTACTACCTACTACTGTTGTGTTTATGTAGCTAAGACAAATTGTGTAACATGTGTATTCTTTTTTTGGTCTAATAAATAAATGTTATTATTATATTATTAATGATAAAACTAAAAAAAATATCTACATTACCATGTAAACTTCCACCGAAAATTGATTTGAACGAGATCTACTATGTAGTTTTTTTTATTATTTTTAATACGTCCTTTATCGTAAACCGCAATTTACCTTTCATTCAATCAACTCATATATAAAAATTAAAAAAACATTTAATTTCATAAATATAAACCTTATGCATTAACCGTGAATACCTACAGGTTTGTACGGAATCCTCGGTGCGCGAGTCCGACTCGCACTTGGCCGGTTTTTTAACCTTGACTGTTCCACTTCGGTGCCAATATGTTCTCTAAAACTCGCTGCCCACCCACGCTTCAGCTTTATTATGTGTTGACCTTTTGCTAAGCTTTCAAGAGACAGTATTTTTTAATTCAGAAACATATTTTTTTTTATACTCGATAGCAGCAATCACAGACGTAATGCCATTGTGTCAGTGACGTACAAAAGCCAGCACATCAAACTACCCGAAACTATCAAATTTTCCTAATCAATTTTGAGCTTTATTTTATAGCAATAAAGTTGAAAACCTATTAAAGAAATTTGACAGATTTTCGTAGCTTTTTGTGCTGGCGTCTGTTCTTGAATAAAAGTAATATTTTATGTGTGATATCAAATCAAATCAAATCAAATTAGCAGATAGTGACATCTAGCGGACCAACTAAACAGTAAGAAGTTGCAAAGAAGAGCGACATCTATCACCGCTCGGTGAAACCACTTGCAAAGCATACTTGCACAAAGAGGTGCACCAAGTAGGTACACATCACAGATTCGATTACTTAAGTATATAGTACGACGTTGTACAAACAGAGGGCGCCACCATGTCGGAAATAGAAAAACTTTTAAAAGAATTGAGATTAGATATCAAACGAGACACAGAAAAATCGTTATTTAATTTAGAAACAAGTATCACGAGCAAAATAAATGATAAAATAGACCAAAATTTTAACTTATTACAGGGGGAACTCGAACAAATTAAGGAAACTAACTCCAACCATGACAAAAGAATTTGTGCCATAGAAAAACACATTAGGCAGAGAAATGTCATATTCTTTGGGGTAGAAGAAGGCGAAAAATCATACCACGAGTTGGAAGGAACCGTGTTACGAACTCTGAAAGACGAACTAAAACTGGATTGTGACAGAAATGAATTAGAGATGGTCCGCAGGATGGGCAAATACCTAAAAGATAAAGTAAGACCTATCGTCGTAACTCTTACAACGTATGGCAGAAAGGCCACAATTTTGAAAAACAAGAAAAATATTAAAACGAAAACTATTTACATGAAAGAGGATTTCCCACCCCAAATTCTAGAAGTGCGGAGAGAATTACAAGAACAGTTAAAAAAAGAGAAGGAAGCCGGAAAAATAGCCTATCTACGATACGACAAACTTATTGTTCGAGAACCACCCATTGAAAACAGTAACAAAAGAGAAGAAGGATGGACAAACAAAACCGAAACAGAAAAATCCAGGAAAAAGAGAGAGCTAGAAATAACCCCTCCTCACCAGACATTAGGTTCAGATAAAAATCCCACACAACATCAAGCAATAAAAAAGAATAAAACTCAATTAACTAGAATGGGAAAAAGTCAGAGCTCTATGGAGAATTTCCTCACCAAACAAAACGTCAGTCCAACCGGTCCAACTAAAAAACCTGTGGAAGGAGAAATTCTCTATTCCTCAAACGATTCAGATGAATAGCAATTAAGACCGTCACTCCAGAAAACCGGAAACACTGCACCCTCTAAAATAAATTACAAACCGAATATTTTGAACAAAAACACGAAACCCACATATCCTCCCCCAGAACGGCTCGTCACCGCGGGGGTTGTAGACGACCACCCTCCAAACCTAAAAAAATACTATATATCTACATTCAATCTCAGATCATTAGCAAGTGAAGCAAGAGTAGTCGAATTGGAATACGCGATATCGCAAATCAACTGGGATATTATCGGTATAGCTGAAGTGAGAAGACTAGGTTATAAAATTGAAGACAGGGGAAGATATCTTCTATACTACTATGGGGAAACAAAAGGAGAAAAAGGTGTTGGATTCCTAGTAAGAAAACAATACAATACAGAAGTACATGATTTCATCGCAGTATCCGAGAGAGCTGCCGTATTACAAGTAGGCATAAATGGAAAGAAATTCTCTATTATCCAAGCCTATGCGCCTACTAAAAGAGCCAGTGAAGAAGAAATGGAAAACTTCTACGCCGATCTTGACAGAGCTGTGAACAAATGTACAAGAAATATAATCTTCCTAGGAGACATGAACGCAAAAATAGGAAACCCAAAAGAAAATGAAGAATTAGTAATGGGTAGGTATGGCTACGGAAAAAGGAACGATAGAGGAGAAACGTTCATAAAATTCTGTCTTCAATACAACCTTAAAATTTCTAATACACTTTTCAATAAATCTAACAAGCTACGGTGGACCTGGAAAACACCTGATGAAAAATCGAAAAACGAAATCGACTTCATAGCTACAAATATCACAAAAATGATACAAAACGTAAATGTGATGAGTAAATTGCAACACCCTAGTGACCACAGAATGCTAAGAATTACTCTGTGTATGGAAGAAAGCAAAAAATCTCGGGCGCATTATCGAGGAAAAGTACATACCAATATAGAAACCGATGAAGATCTATTATCCTTGTCCGACTGTGAAAATGACACCGTGTACCAACTCAACAAGAAAATAGAGACATATTTACTACAAGGCTACAAAAAACAAACTAAAGAAAACACTGAAAAAAGAAAGAATGAAATTATAACAGAAGAAATAGAAACATTGAAAAACGAAAAACACTTATTAAAAAACAAGAAAAACAAAACAAGGCAAGAAAAGAAAAAACTGAGTAAACTATACAGGACAATACACAAAAAAATAAAACAAAACATTAAAAACAGAAGACTCGATATAATTAGCAAATTCATAGAAGAAACAGGCGGAATAAAAAAGGCTTATAAAAAGTTAGACACTACCAAACATGTCATGACACAACTTCAAAATGCCTCAGGAAACACAATCACACACAGAAAAGACCTAATGGCGATAGCTACACAGTTTTACAAAAACCTCTACACATGCGCATATAAAAGTCAAGAGAAACCACTGGCAAAAAATTACAAACCAGCCCAGGAAACAGTACCACCTTTTTTAGAAAGCGAGATAGAGATATCTATAATAAAACTAAAAGCAGGAAAGAGCCCAGGACCTGACGGAGTGTCAAACGAAATGATAAAAGCTGCGAAAGAAGAGTTAATAAAACCACTCACTAACCTCTTTAACCGTGTCCTATCAATAAAGGAACTACCAGACACATGGACATGCTCGGAAATAGCTCTACTGTATAAAAAAGGAGACCCCAAACTGATATCCAACTACAGACCCATCAGTCTTATATCCTGCCTGTATAAATTATTTGCATCAACCCTACTAAGACGTGTAACAACGAAAATTGACGAGAATCAGCCTGTAGAGCAAGCGGGATTCATGAAAAATTTCTCTACTAGTGACCATATACACACACTGAAAGTTATCATCGAACGGTATATGGAATACGACCTCCCCTTATACGTGGCTTTTATAGATTACTCGAAAGCTTTTGACTCAATTTCACATGACTCCATATGGCGAGCTTTACACCAGCAAGGGCTAGACCATGACTACATAGAACTGATCAAAGCGATTTACTCGAGAAGTACAACAAGAGTACGTCTAGACACAAGAGGACCAACTTTTCAAGTCGAGAGGGGGGTAAAGCAAGGCGATCCACTCTCCCCAAAGCTTTTCATCGCAGTCCTAGAATCCATATTCCAAAATATCGATTGGAGTGATATAGGAATAAACGTCAATGGCAAATACCTCTCCCACCTTAGGTTTGCGGATGACATAGTACTGCTGGCGGAAAATCCCCGAACACTGAACCATATGATAGAGTCCCTTAGTCGTCACAGCGAGACTGTAGGGCTACATATTAACTGGGATAAAACCAAAATTATGACTAATCGTGAAGAAATACCTATATCCATACAGTCTAAACCCATTGAATATGTCACTGAATATATCTACCTTGGACATCTAATCGCAACAAAATCTTGTACAGAAAAGGAAATCGATCGTAGAGTGAAGAATACGTGGAACAAGTACTGGGCTATGAAGGAAATTTTCAAAGGTAGCATACCCACAAAACTGAAAACGAAAGCGATGAACATCTGCCTAACACCGGTTCTTACCTACGCATGCCAGACATGGTCGCTCAAAAAATCACTTTTACATAAAATCAGAAGCTGTCAAAGAGGAATAGAACGGAGCTACATGAACATCAAACTGAAAGACAAGGTCAAAAGTTCGCTCATTAGAAAAAGAACAAATGCGAGAGATGCGGTCAAACAGGTTCTGACATTAAAATGGAAATGGTCAGGCCATATTCAGAGAGCCATGGATGAAAGATGGTCACAAATAATTTCAACCTGGTACCCCAGAGATAAAAAAAGAAGGAAGGGTAGACCATCAAAAAGATGGAGTGACGACATCGTACAGATAGCAGGAAACTTATGGCCCAGACAGGCAAAAGACAGACACATCTGGAATGATTTGGAGGAGGCTTTCACCGCAATAGGCGGCCCTTACACCTAATAATACTAACCTTATTTAAGTACAAAACTAACATTACTAACAAATAAATAAATAAGTACGCATCATAAAATCATGTAAGGGATAAAAATAAAGCTAATAAATAAATAAATAAAATCAAATCAAATCAAAAGTCATTTATTCAGACTAGGCCGAGAGTCAGCACTTTTTGAATGTCAAAATTAAGTAAGGCAGTCCCCCAAAACGTCTGCCTTTCACTATTTCCTAGAGCTGTAGATGGGAAGAAGAATTGCCATAACAAAGTCCCCAGCAATAGCAGCTATATAGGATAAAGCTGCCATATTCATATTCAGCTCACCCATTTAAACTTACAAAATCATACTGCAATAAAATTACAACAGAAACCTCACTTCTCGCTCACTCATTCAACTCATGAAATTACATTTTCAACAAAGCATTTTTAAACCTTCATTTTTTTTTTAAACGCCACACCAACCCGACCACAATATCACGTTATTTTTTCCGTAAAAACTTTTTTATTTGAATGCGCACTATTTACGTTTGCCGTTTTCCAGTTTTGTGTGAAGTATCCTTCTCTAGTCATATCCGGAATGGCGGTTAGCCGCCATATTGCATTCCGGTTACAATTTGAAATGTCAAGTGAATATGTTGTAGGGTAGTTTGAAAAGTGGTTTCCGATTTGGTTTTGGTATTTATTTTCTTCTTAATAATTTTCGATGTTTTGTTATTTTTGGGAAGAAAATTTTACAATTTCTGTTTGAAACTGAATGAAGTATTCATACTGCTTTTCGTCACTAAACGAAATAAAATTTCTTATATTACGCCGTACATGCAAGCTGTTTAATCCAGTGCCAGGGTAGCCAGCAACCTGTCAGGGTCGCGAGATTTGGTCGAAAGAATTACTGTGGCCCTGGAATATAGGCAACTGAAGGAACTCAGGTGGGTTTTAGTCAGTAAAAGGCTGACACGCCCTCCCGCTCCACCCTGAGCGGGAGACGTCATTCGATGATTTCCTACCCAACAAAAATAGGGACATCCGCGAATTTTTTTTTTTTTTTTACAATTTTCAGATCAGTGTCGGGCTATATGTTAAACAAAATATGATTCACTACCGCTGCATGTATGAATCCATCTTGAAAAAATTAAAAAGTAAGAAAATTTGACTGAGCGGGAGACGTCATTCGATGATTTCCCACCCACAAAAAAAGGGACATCCGCGAATTTTTTTTTTTTTTTACAATTTCCAGATCTGTGTCGGGCTATATGTTAAACAAAATATGATTCACTACCGCTACACGTATGAATCCTTCTTGAAAAAGTTAAAAAGTAAGAAAATTCGAATTTCGCGGGCTACTATAATTCATCTTCCTTATTAAATTCCTTTACTTTAAACTAAAGTGCTTCATTTGCAAAATATTACGATCACAAAGAATTTGATAGCCATGAATTGATTTGACGCTGTCCCACTCCAGGAAAAAAGCTCCTCTTTTTCTTTCGCGAGCCCGCGCGTCCTTCTAGTTTTGCCGGACCTATACTAGTTCGTCCCGCCATCTCCTACGTAGTCATCCGCAACCCCACCTGACTGTCTCAAGGCACCAATTCCGTGATATTTAGGCCCACATATTGTGTGGCATGTGGCAGACATGCCCTGTCCAGTTTGATTAAATTACTAGATTATTTGCAGATTTATTAATAACATTCCAAAAATAAGTTTTGTTTCGAAATCTTCATGATTCTAAAAAATGGTACACATTTAAACATTAATCTTCTTCTTCATGAAGAAAAGGTTGATTACAATTTCCGCGCTATTGGTCACGAGTTCAGTTCCTACACATATCCTTTTTTACTTTTGCATGCTCCTTATATAGGAGCTACGCTTTATAATTAGCCACAACACCTACAGACAATCATTTAAAAGTATGTAAGAAATCAATCAGAATTACCTTTCTTGTAAGTCTTGAACGTATCCCTGGCGGGCGTATACTGTATGTCATAGACCAGAGTGCTATTAGGTAGTAGAGTCCGCTCCTTGTTGATCCTGTAGACCGCGTACTTGAAGGCCAGCTCCGTGCTGCCTCCGCGAGCGTCCTCTGTGAAGACTGCGCCTGTAATGGAGATGAATGTCCTATTATTATTCGGCGAAGATTCTATTTAAAAGATTATCTCATCCGGAAATTCCAGTCTATTTAGTGGTTAAACTAATGAGAGTGTACCAGTCACAACCCTATAAATTAAGGAAAAGATTTATCTAAGCTAAAATGCCTAGTAATTTCTTAGCTAGATTGGTTTTGGTTTTATAATTAGATAAACAAGGGTACATCGAGATAACGTCTGTGACGAGAAATCTCTGCGACCTAGTTACTGAACACTGATATAGATAATCAGTATATAATGTTTCCATTACTGGGATACAGGTCTCCTCTCCGTGCGAGCTAGTGAGCCATAACCCACCATGCAGCCCAGTACGGCTTGCTGGATGACTCATGCTGTCAGGGTTCTAAGACACACACAATTCCTTTACCGTTATGAGAGTAGTAGTGATGGAATAAAGTATACGGAGAATGAGCCTGCCAGGGCTCAAACCCCCAACTTACGATACCTACCGGCCGTGACCACTGGACCATCGCTGCCCTCTAATGGAGAACGATATAGTAAAGTTAAAACGGTTTTCGAAGCACAAAATGAATGTTGAAAGAACATCCATCCCTTTAATAGTTTATTAAGAAGTCTTACTAAGTGATAATACAGCGAGAATTCTCCATGAACTCTTAAAGAAGCAGGTCTTAACTTACCAATCTTAACCACCGGAGACAGTGCAGCAACAGTATTCAGCATGAGCACGATCCAGCGCCATCCCGGCCACATCGTGCCTCATCATCAGCCCTTGACGTTATCCTCACCACCTGAAGACAAGAGAAAAACACGTTAGACCAGCTACACAGTACCTCAGTTCAGCCTAGGGATGAGGAAGCCGTTGCAATAACGTTGTTTTTTGGGGGAAGTGTCCTATAAACGGCATCGGCCGCATAGTGTCATGAAGCAGATTTTTTTATTCGTTGCAATGGGCTGACGTAATCTTTCCGTTATACTAGCCTGACATAAAACGTCACGGATTCTCTAAACAATGACTAGCGATGAACTCATAAACACCAGTGTTACTGTTCTAAGGTTAGCCAATTTTTCAAATGCCTTTGATACGGTCATTCACAAAATCCTGATAGCCATTCTGCTGTATCTTATGGTCTCTCCTAAAACATTGTAATGGTTCTCTTCTAACCTTCAGAAACTTGATCAGTCGGCTCCAATTAAGAAATCCTCATCATTTTGATGAGGATAGAAAACTGGCGTTCTACAAGGCGGCGTTCTTTCTCCTGTTCTGTTTTCAATTTTATTAGACAACAGCTCTTGCCCATGACTTCATCCATGAGGGAGAAACTTGTCTTGCGGCATTTGGAAATTATGTAGCTTTCAATCAGTGAATGATTGTTTGTAATTTGTTCAGACAAACAATTTTACTTCTTTATAAAACGATTTATAATAGTTACTACTGGGACACTGACCCAGACTAATTCGATGATACCATTCAGCTTTTCTGTTCACGATAAGGCCGGATTTTGAAGACCCAATATGGGATCAGAGAGCACACGAAAGGAAAGTAAGTAATACTAGAACCGGACATTTAAATATCGCCATTCAAGCGAGGCCATTTTAATGCACCCCTTTTAATGGGGTTTACTACGTTACGGGCTACGCGTGGCGGATTCAAAAAAGGGATTAAAAGGGCATTTACATGATACGATCAGGCAATATTATAGAAAACGAAAAAGTATTTAGGCAAGTAAATGTACTTTATTTTATCTTCCGTCAATCTAAGATAGGAGTATTCATTCAGATTTGAAATTGAAGTATTGAAATGTTCATAAATAACAACTTATACCTGATAATAAATTAATATAAATAACAGTATAATATTCTATCTTAACTAAACCTATCAACTAACTAAAATATGGTGTCTAAAAAATTCCTACGAATATCTGTTGACTGGTAAAGCACCCAAAGATTTACCATCTTAAATAATAATCTAGAAGGTATTTAGGTAAGATAACGTTCCGTGTGGTGACATATAAAGAATAGCACCATCAAATCTCTTCCCGTGAGTATCGTAAAAGGCGACTAAGGGATTTACTAGATAATGGGCAGCAGCGTTCTCCATGCATTTTATCATCATAGTCATAGTCATTTATTCATAAACAAGTACCTTGTATCTGAATTTACATACAAAATTACACAATTACAGTACATTATAGACTAAAATGCATTTGAGTTTAATAAATTTCATCACCCATTTAAAAATAATAAATTAACTGTTATTCAATCGACGTGTAAATTAAACAATATGGACAACACCTTAAAATTTAAAATAATTAATTAATTAAAGACAAATTAGCATAGATTATGTAAGAAAATCAATAAAAAATAATAATATTAAAAATTATAGTCACATTAATAAATCAGAATGAACAAAAATTAACAATCCATGATGATTAGGTACTATTCAATAAAATTACATTCATCTACAGCATACAGACATTTATTCAATAGGATTTTTTTTAGATTTGTTTTGAAAGCGCTACTATAGACAGCAGTTTTTTTGTCTAAAGGCAACCGGTTAAGTAATTTAACAGACTGGTATCGCGGACAGTGTTTAACAATTTTTAGATTATGACCAGTTATTTTTTATTTTTTTTTCAAATCCAGTCTACAGGTGCTTTCCCTTATCTGCCGTTCTTCTATTGTCTCATACTGCGGTCACCAACAGCTCTGACAAATTGGGAGAGGCCTATGTCCAGCAGTGGACGTCTTTTAGCTGAAATGATGATGCTCTCTGTGTGTATATTATGGTCTTAAAAGTTAGTGAACATTAAGCGTGAAACAAGTTATGTCGTAATTTTTAAACCTTCGAATTTACGCTGCATTTACTTGGCACGTTCGTTTTAAGTATTTCTACGTTTTAAGTGTAAGCCATTGTTTAGAAAGATATAATATATTGTAAACTTTGACACTCACCGATTTAAATGTCACCAAAGTGTTGGTCTATATTTAAACATCGAAGTTTGATTACATCTAAAATGGTTATTTTTGTTACAACTAACGCCATCTATTGTTAACGTTAAGAAAACTTGTAAGTATATGTGTCATTCATTTCAAAGAGTGAATAAAGGTTCAGTTCGATTTAGTTCAACAAGCACGCCGTTTTATTATAGTTCTTATTATTAACACAGCTTAACGTAGCCTCTCCAAATTTGATACTTACTGCCACAAATAAACCCTTATTACAAAAACACTTAAGTATTAGGTACTCAGAACTATTTTAAAGCCATTTGATTGGTTGAAATCTGTTCCAAATAATGGTTGAATTTTAAGGCTCTGTAAAACGAGCCTTTATACCTACGTCACAGAAAGCTATCGTAGTTATAAATTAAGTAAGAAAATATCCTTAAACGACGCAAATTTTCAAATCTTATTATCATCTACTCATACACTCACCCAGCATTTTTGTTATTTTCTTAAATCTATTATTGTAATTTTTTTTTTCTTTTTCTCAATTATTTTGTAACTGTGTAATTAAGCAATCCAGCCTTCAAAACGTTGTTATTTTGTCTTTTAATGTAACGGAACGAAGTAACTAGATCCTACGACACAGGGAATCCTAGTGTGGGATCTAGAGAACCACTGTAAATAACTATTAAGACAATAAATACTATTACTATTACTTACTTACTATTACTATCTGCCTAACCTTTTCCTAACTATAATGGGGTCAGCTTCCAGTCTAACCAAAATACAGATCCAAAGACACCGACTTCCGTAATTAAAGTAATTTTTCACTTTATAGTGTTTTTGGAAGTCAGTTTTTTTTTTGCAAATTGTTTATGGGTATCTGCGAAAAACGTTATTCGTTGCATATTTATATAACTCCTTATTTTCTATTTATTTATAAAATATAATGTGTCATTGTTTGTCCTTCCGAATGAATAAAATAAAACTAGCTCCCTTCCGAATAATTTCAAGGCACGAGTTAATGATAAAGTGCCGTCTCAGAACGCGGCAGCAAGACGCAATAAAGCCTACCCAATATATTAGTATGACCACATCACCGCGGCAGCAATACATTCAGTCCCCTACAGAATACCAAGTACATTCGTAAAATAACTCCCGTCCTATAGGAGGCTGTTCGCACCTTATACCCACATATTACGGGTAGATATGCGTATGTAGAATTATGTGTGCATACGGTTCAGCAGTTCGGCTAGCGAGAGAATAGGGCTAAGATTAAACATGTATGGAATAAAAGAATAAAAATAGAATAGAAATAGGACTTCATCATTTACTTAACATTTTCTCAACTATGTTCTTAAGGTGTTGAGCAGATGGCTAAATAAGGAAAATTAAATAGTGAGAAGAAATAGCTACATAAGCCGTATGGGTGGCTCTTCAAGGTGAAGCAAGGCTTGCTGTGGTCGGCCCGTGGATGAGTGTCCATTAATCAATACCGAGACCCGTCCGTGCTTTGGAAAGCACGTTAAGCCGTTTGTCTCAGCTGTAATTTATAAATCTTTGACAGTTGTTACGGGTAATCTGAAGCCTGAAAGTCTGAAAACCAGTCTTAACAAGTGGTCTCGTATTTCTCTTAGTGGGTTGTGCAGGTCCGATAGGCAATCGCTCCATGTAAAATACTGTAATTCAGCTGCATCCAGTTAGATTGGAACCCGACCCCACATCGTTGGGAAAAAGGCTTGGCAAAATATGATCAAACTCCATATAAGACTGGTGTCCCAACATTGTAAAGCATACAAGTTTTTAGAGACGATGTCAACAATACCTAAACATTAACCCCGATATATCCTATAATCAGTACTGTCGGCGCATCCGGCTCGAAGGACCAGTGACGGTGTTAACACAAAACGAAGATGTAATCAAAATAGCATTAGAATCAACGTATAGAAAACAAATATCCGTAGAGGCGCGAGTCTGAGAGCTGAGTTGTCACCCAAAAACAATACTTTAATAAAATAAAACATCACGCCGGTTATCTCCGAGGAGTTAGGCAGCGGTGTACCTGTAGTACATCCACATTTCCCCAATTCTGTTTAAGTGTCATGTCATAGGGGCAAGCCTCTTGCAACGCACATGCACAAATTCAGAACCCGGGCTTCTACTGAGAAAAGCCACTGATTGACACGTCTAGGTCTAGACCTGAGAATCCAACCGCAAGGACTTCACACTTAAAAGTAAGACTACACCAACGAGAAGAAACAATACATTCCAGAAACAAAAGACTTATTCCCCCAAAAACCACACAAAGACACTTCTAAAATCTCCAAAAGGTTTCCAGTTCAACTTTTTCCTTCACTAGACAAAAAAATCCAACAAAAAGAACCCCAAGGTTGTATTTAAACCAACCGCTCTTGAAACGGAAGAGCCCTCAAGCTCTATTACTAAACATCCTTCAATGTATAAGAGGAGGCAAGGAAACCAGTAAAAATTAAATTAATTATTTCCCAACGCCGACGTCCGCCCCTCGCAGCAGATGTTACAAAATGAAGAAGAAAAGTTTTCGTCGGGCGGTTGCGGATCGGTTTTTGTTTTTTTATTAATATATCTTCTTTCGTTGGGTATTGAGGTTGTAGGATACCTTATAGCGTAAATTTGAACGTCTGTAAAATTCTTATGCCATGTCAGTTACCGTGGAGCTCATTGCCTATTCTTCTCCATACGAAAAGACCATTTGATACCGTGCATACGGAGGTCTCACTGAAAGTTTTTAGAATGACTGAATGAAAGGTAAATTGTGGTTTACGATTTATGACGTATTAAAAAAAAACTACTTACTAGATCTCGTTCATACCAATTTTTGGTGGAAGTTTACATGGTAATGTACATCATATATTTTTTTAAGTTTTATCATTCCGTTATTTTAGAAGTTACGGGGGGGGACACATTTTACCACTTTGGAAGTGTGTCTCTCGCGCAAACTATTCAGTTTAGAAAAAACTGATATTAGAAACCTCAATATCATTTTTAAAGACCTATCCATAGATACCCCACACGTATGGGTTTGATGTTTTTTTTTTTTTTTGAGTTACAATTCTATGTATGGGGAACCCCAAATCATCATCATCATCATTTCAGCCGTAAGACGTCCACTGCTGGACTTAGGCCTCCCCCAATTTGAGGGGCTTTGCCATAATCGCCACGCTTGGCAGGCGGGTTGGCGATCGTAGTATGGTGGTCAAATGCATAGAGAACGCTGCTGCCCATTTTCTAGTAAGTTCCTTAGTCGCCTTTTACGACACTCTCGGGAAAAAATGGGGAAAATCCCCAAATATTATTGTTTTATTTCTATTTTTGTATGAAAATCGTAATGCGGTTCACAGAATACATCTACTTACCAAGTTTCAACAGCATAGCTCTTATAGTTTCGGAAAAAAAGTGACTGTGACATACGGACGGACAGACAGACAGACAGATATGACGAATCTATAAGGGTTCCGTTTTTTGCCATTTGGCAACGGAACCCTAAAAACAATTTATCGTGCGTCAAAATGGATTTGATTACAGAAAATTTTGGCTCAATCATTTATTACAACTTTCGTTGCGGTTTAACTCAACAAAAATGTTGCGATAGACTTTGGTTCCGTATTTTGCCGCACGTAAAGAATAGCACCATCCCATTTCTTCCCGTGCGTGTCGTAGGAGGCGACTAAGGGACTTACTAGAGAATGGGCAGCAGCGTTCTCTATGTATTTTACCACCATACTGCGATCGCCAACCCGCCTGCCAAGCGTGGCATATATGGCAAACACTCCCAAATTTGGGGAGCCTTATATCCAACAGTGGACGTGTTTCGGCTGTAATGATGATGATGAGACTTTGATTAGCAATTCATGATGAAGCTCCATCCCGTGCTACTGTTTGTAACTAGTATAATGTGTTTAAACGTGAGATAATACCCTTTTTACACGCTTTATATTAGCTTCACTTGTATGTTTGTATATTTGTTTGTAACCGACTCCTTATAGTGCGATTTTGACACACTTTTAACGACCAGATTTCATTCAAACTTTGCACACCTGTCAAAGACCGACGACAATGCAATAATTTCATAAATTTGTGCCATTATCCTTGCCAGGGTTACCAGGACAGCAAAAAAACTGTCTTCGAAAACTACGCTGACATACGTCACAAACTAATTTGTGCCATTATCCTTGCCAGGGTTACCAGGACAGCAAAAAAACTGTCTTCGAAAACTACGCTGACATACGTCACAAACTACGCTGACATACGTCTCAAAATTCGAAACACCCTTAAAAATAGAAAATAAATAATAGCGTGTTTTTTAGTTTTTTTATACCGACTTCAAAAAAAGGAGGAGGTTATCAATTCGTCTGTATTTTTATTTTTATAATTTTTTTTATGTTTGTTAGCTCATAACTTTTGACTGGGTAAACCGATTTCGATGATTTTTTTTTATTTGAAATCTGGTGCTTCCCGAATGGTTTCATTTTAATTTGGTTTAAAACCACATAAGTCATATATTTGCATTAGGTATTGGCGCGACAAATGACCAAATAACGCAATTAGATTAGTGCGGGGTATCTACCATAACTAAAAAGTTAAAAATAAAAACTTTTTACAATAAAATAAAAACCGACTTCCTTAAAAAAAACGCTAAAAAGTCAAAAATAACTTTAATTTCGGAAGTCGGTGGCAAAAAGCCTTAAATACAGATCCTAAGACACCGAATTCCGAAATTACAGTTATTTTTGACTTTGTAGTGTTTTTTTTAAGGAAGTCGGTTTTTTTGTTTCTACAGTACATCATTGGAGATTACTAGGAAAGCTCTTATAGACTTTATTTTTTATGAAAGAAGTTATGCAAAGGTATTAAATGAATTTAAAGGACTGTATTGATGACTGGCTTCTGCCCGAGACTTTGTCCGCGTTATATTTATTGCTTCCCCAACCCATCCCATCGCATCGAATAACCTGCCCGTGCGTGGTCTTCGTTTTACAACATTTTTCATTGCTGCTGCGCTCCTATTAATGGTAGCGTGATGTTATATAGCCTATAACATTTCGCAATAAATAGTCTACCCAACACAAAAATAATTTTTCAATTCGAACCAGCACTTCCTGAGATTACGGCGTTCAACCAAACAAACTCTTCAGCCTTATAATATTAAGTATAAAGTATATATTTCAATGATTATAATTCTGTAAATCCATATTTGTTACGGTCACGTCTTTATACTAATTTCATAACACACTATCTACAATCTGAATCTTGTTGAAAGATATTCATAATCAAAGTCGAAGCATTTATTTCAAATAGCCACATAAATGTGCCTTTTTTGTGCCTATTTAAAATAAATGTTTAGAACATCAACCTCTAGATTGAAATAGAATTGATTCTAATCGCCACCTCAAAAGGTATCTTCTGTATGGAGAAGAATGGGCAAGAATGTCCACCGTCAGTCTTTCAAAAATGTTTTGTTACAATATTATAGATATACTAGCTTACCGTACAGACGTTGTCCTGTTTCCTAGAGCTCGATAGCAGCGCCATCTGTCGGGCTGATTTGTGAATCTAAACCATCCAGGGTGCCACCCAAATGCATATAAAAAAAATCATTCAAATTGGTCCAGCCGTTTAGGAGGAGTTCAGTGACATACACACGTACAGTAGAATTATATATATAAAGATAAATATGTTTATGTTATAGATAAATAAATATATTAAAGCAGTCGTGGCTTAGTGGTATAGCCTCGACTTACGAGTTTTAAATCATGGGTTCGAACCGGCGCTTTACTATGTGTAAATAATTTCATCACCACTGCTCTTAAAACGGTGAAGGAAAACATCGTGAGGAAACCGGCATGTCTTGGAACCAAAAATTCGAAGACATGTGACATCTACCAACCCGCACTGGGCCCGCGTTGTTGATTACGGCCGACTCACTATCACCGGAGGAGGCCTGTGTTCCAGTAGAGGGAACAATACAGGCTGCTGAAGATGTTCACCACAAAAATACGTAAAAAAAAAACAATGAATACTACAAAATTTACAATGGGCGGCGTTATCGAATTCTGCGCTCTCTTCCAGGCAACCTCAGAATTGTCTATTCTGAGGTTGTCTGTTTTTTTTTTACGTATTTAGTGAATTGCCTGGACATAAAATGGTCAGTGGTGGTGGTGGTGGTGGTGGTATGTTGTTGGTGTGAATAATAATCCCCGACTGTTGCTCGAGCCAGCCCGCGCCGCTGAGCCTGTACTTTTAAATTTATTTCTAAATAATAATCATTCCGATACAGCATGTCCCTTGTTGCTATCCACCAGAGATGCCCTAAGCAAGTCCGTACCCCATAGGCAAACTAGAGCGCCAACTAGAATCGAGAGTAGTCGCTCTAGTTTTAAGTTTTTAAGCCCTAGGCCTCCAAGCCTTAATTTATTAAGGTAGCCACAGGCAAGTCCAGTTAAGCAACTGAAAACCTCATATGTTGACCTCCGAGAACTCATTCCAAAAAAAAAAGTGATTTTAAGAAGATTTAAATCAAGAAAGAAAGAATGAAAGAAAAAGTATTTATTGGGACACGCACAGAAACTATACAAAAAAAACAAAACTTTATAAAATAAAAAATCAATTATAAACAAAAGAAACAAATAAAAAACTAAATTTAAAAGAAAAAAATCTATATAAGCTATCAAAATTTCACGACTGTATGTCCCACCAATGTAATCGAGGGTCGTCGCTTGCATATTTCCACGCGACGATGGGGCCTCCCATCCCCGACAATAGCAGATTAATATTTATATCCCCTCAATGATAATAGTAGTAACTCCGTTTAATGGTATATGAATCTCTCGGTGCAAATAATATAATGTTGTGGGTTTAGTTATGACTTTATGCCTGCTATATACGTATATTTTCATATTTATTTAACCATTTATGTACACTGTATACAATGTCACGGACATTTAAGTCGTCTTACAAAGGTTTGTGCACTAAATGTATCCGACATAATACGTATACCTCTAGGCTTGATTAAAAAAATGTTACCATGAATTAAGATAATAGGTAATAAGAAAAATAAATAATGCATTAGAATTATGAAACATCCTGTTAATAATGTTTACGTACCATACGATAGAGAACATACCTATCCAGCGCACAAGTCGACTAGATCATTCCATCTTCATTTTCCATGAGACAAAATATCAAATTTCAAACTACGACATGCGTCATCATAATGAATAATATCTTTATTTTGTAGTTACTCAAATGTTCATTTTTAGGATTCCGCACCTCAAAAGGAGAAAGCGGAACCCTTATAGGATCACTTTGTTGTCCGTCCGTCCGTCCATCTGTCAAGACCCTTTTTCTCAGGAACGCGTGGAGGTATCAAGCTGAAATTTATATCAAATACTCAAGTCTACTGTCCCTTGGAGCTGTGAAAAAATCAAACTTCTAAGCTAACGCAATCAAAAGATATAGCCGTTAATACCGCAAATTCCCGCAAATTTTCGAAACTCGCAAGGGAATCAAAACCTAAAGGGTACTTCCAGTCGATCTAGAATTTTGAAATTTGGTACGAAGCAACATCTTATAGCACAGATAAAGGAAAAATTGCGAAAACTGTAAATTTTTAGTTACATCATATATTTTAATAAACAGAACAAAACACAGACAGAAATAAAACCAAGCCAAGAAACAGAACAGAACTACGACTCGATTGTCGTGATGGGTGAACTTTTACTTATATACCTACAGGTTTGTAAGGAACCTTCGGTGCGCGAGTCCGACTCGCACTTGGCCGGTTTTTTTTTTTCTTATGGATGTGTAGTAGACATTGGTTACATGAAGTGGGCTGGCATTGTAAGGCGATTAAAATGTTACGGAACTAAAAATTAGAAGACATGTGACTTCTTCGAACCTGCACTGGGTCCAGGTGGTAGAATACAGCCCACTCTCTCTCACAGAGAGGTCTGTGGACCTGCCGGCGTAGCATGACCAATTCTATATCTATTCGACCAAGAAAAAAAGTTCCTTATGTATTTTAATTCAGTAAAAATGTTTCTATCTAATCAATAGTAACGCCGCCAGTCTCTTGGGTACATTGCCGCTCGACAGCGATGAGGATGAATTTTTCGACGCCTTATTTTAGTTTGTGTACATAATTATAGTTTTAGTTAAGTTAATATATTATTTTGTTATTCTTACAGAAATAAAACCATTCATTTTTGTTCGAAATCTATCGTTTTGTCTTCTCTTCCGTGGACAAATTCCGTTTCTATGGCGGTCATGCTACGCGTGCTGCTGTGGGAACATTTGATGGTGGTGAAATAAAATATCTTATATAGTAATATCTTCTTAAATATCTTAGGACAACCAACACACCGTTATCTAATCCCAAACTAGGCAGAGCCTGTACTATGGCAACCAGATAACTGATAAACATACTTATATTTTTCTTAATACATACATATTATAGATAAATTACACCCAGACACAGAACAAATGATCGTGCTCATCACACACAGTTTGTCCTGGGTGGGAATCGAACCCACGACCTCAGTCTTAGCAGTCAGGGTCACTAACCACTAGACTAACAGGCCAGTCAAAATAAGTTACTCAAACTAAAGTACTTGTCTGGATTCGAACCTACAACTCGAAAGTCGGACGTTATCACTGAGCCATCACTGTTCTGATAATGAAATAATCATTGTAATCCTGAAAACCGAACAATTCAAATTGACCGCGTCTCGAAAATTGGAAGTCTTTCCGAAATTAGTTTTGTTAAATTATAACAAAATTCAAGTTTGCCAGTAACAATATTGAATGGTAATATCGCCCTGATTTAAATAAACAAAGTTTAATAACTTTGGGATTGCGAAGAATATTCCCAGATAGAAGGGGCTTGTAGCTTAATGATAACAGCCGAACGGGTCGATCCAAGAGCACAGCAAGCGTAGCTTAATCTTCGACCAACTCGTGCGTCTGTTATTATTTAGTTTTCAGCCGTAAAGTATCAAGTTATATTTTATAATAATAATATTTTAGCAATAAAAAGTGGTTTACGTTGTAGGCTGCTGATGTGTAATCAATTAATTCAGCTTATCGTAGTTCACTGCTCTCCCATGTTGCACCACAACACTCTGTCCTCAGCTTTCCGCATCTAGTCTGCCCCAGGCACTTTCCTTAGGTCGTCAGTCCACCTCGCTTGGGGGCGTCCCACGCTAAGATTGCCGATAGAAAGAAAAAAATAAAATTGCATTTTTTTTATCTTAGGACAACCAACACACCGTTATCTGATCCCAAACTAGGCAGAACCTCTACTATGGTAACCAGACAACTGATAAACATACTTATATATTTCTAAATACATACCTACATATTATAGATAAATTACACCCAGATACAGAACAAATGATCGTGCTCATCACACAAACATTTGTCCTGGGTGGGAATCGAACCCACGACCTCAGTCTTAGCAGTCAGGGTCACTAACCACTAGACTAACAGGCCAGTCAAAGTCGTTTTATTGGCATTATATCATTTTAAAACACGATACGCGATTTTTCATACGCGGTCTCTACTCCAAGACTCGTCTGTTCCACCGGTCATCGGTCCTTCGACAGACGTGGTCAGCCCACTGCCACTTCAGATTCTTACTCTGTGAGCTATATCGGTAACTCCAGTTGTTTTTCGGATAATTTAATAGTCTAGCTAGATGAACTTAATGTAAACAATTTGCAAGTTATTTTCTAATGAGATACGTATCACGACCTCATTTCTGCGAATCAAAGATTATAGTCAGCCTGTACCTTATTTGCAAGACAAAGGCATGCTTTAGAAAGCAGTCGCACGGAAAATTGAATATTAAGAACTTTGTGAACCTCATTTTCTTCTGGAATTGTGGTTATACAGGATAATTTTTTATCCAGTGCACAAACTGTAACCATGAATTCAGCATATCATTCTAGACCCCCCAGCGTAGAAAATTTTCGTCGGTTATGCAAAAATAAATCAGCTGTTTCATAGAAAAATGCAATACCGGGGTCAAAATGTATGGAACAGCTGATTATTTTTGTATAACCGACGAAAATTTTCTACGCCAGGGGGTCTAGAATTATATTCTGAATTCATGGTTACAGTTTGCGCATTGGATAAAAAATTATCCTGTATATTCTGGTAAATATGTAAGTAGTAATTAATGACTTATTATCTAGTATAATCAGACTATAATTTTTCCACTGCTGGAATACGGGCCTCCTCTGTGTATGAAGGAGTGGACTAGGGCCCAGTACGGGTTGGTAGATGTCACATGTCTTCGAATTTTTAGTTCTAGGACAAGAAGGTTCCAGGTTATGAAAAACATTGTGTGGAACCCGGTAGTTTACCCACGTGGTTTTTCTAAACCGTTTTGAGAGCAATGGTTATGAAATAATTTACACAAAGTGAGAGCCCACTTAAGTGTTAGTGGGCAGGCACATTGCTCGCAGAATAGTCGACCGCGTACTACATAGAAGACGTAGCGTTGGAAGGCCTCCCAGAAAATGGACTGATGACTTGGTGAAGGCCGCAGGAATACGTTGGATGCGAGAAACATAGAATCGATTGAAGTGGCGATGTTTGGGAGAAGCCTATGTCCAGCAGTGGACGTCTTTCGGCTGAAATGATGTTGAGAGGGCCTGCTTGGGGTTCGATTCGACGACCCACCATTTGTAAGTTGCAGCCGTTACCACTGGGGCACCATTGCTCTATGAATTCACAAACACTAAATAAAATACAGAATAAGTTTTTATCCAGTGCGCAAACTGTAAGCATGAATTCAGCATATCATAGTAGACCCTCCAGTGTAGAAAATTTTCGTCGGTTATACAAAAAAAAAACAGCTGTTCCATACATTTTGACCCCGTAGGTATTGCATTTTTCTATGAAATTGCAGATTTTTTTTTGTAAAACCGACGAAAAATTTCTACGCTAGGGGGTCTAGAATGATATGCTGAATTCATGGTTACAGTTTGTGCAGTGGATAAAAACTTATCCTGTATAGTAATTTACTGCCCATAACCTTTACAAAGACTGTACATTGTTGTCTAAACAACAATAGTTTCCCTTAAAATTTCAATGCCTAAAAATTAACTAACAAACAATGGGGCACTCGATATTGTGTCACGCGTGTCCTGTCTGCACGCTACAGGAGTTGATGGACTCTTCTGAAAGTGCTAAGCTCTTAGCCAAATTCTGGGCTAACTGTATATAGGTTGCTATTGAAACGCAAAGAAGAGCCCATCTTTACATTCCGAGAACCCTCCGTGTGTGCAGCAATGGGTAGCTCGCCGCCCGGTAAGGACCAGGCTCGGGTCGACGGCGCGTAGTGTTCCACGCGCGCCTCAAAGAGATGTCAGCAGCACTGAAGGGGTCTGCTAGGACCGATGCCTGACAGGATCGCGAGATTTGTTCGAAAGAGATACCGTGGCCCTGGCATATAGGCAACTGAAGGAACACGGGAGGGTTATAGTTAGTCAAAGTCTGACACGCCCACCCTCTCCGCCCATAGCGGGAGATGTCATTTGATGATTTCCCACACAAAAAAAAAGGAACACAGGTGGGTTATAGCTATTTAAAGTGTGATACACCCTCCCGCTCCGCCCAGAGCGGGAGACGTCATTTGACGATTACCCACGCAAACAAAAGAATAAATAAAAAAAGCCGTTGGTCTAGGCTGGCATTCTTGGATCTCAGACAGTGGTTACGGGTTCACACAAGCCCAAAAATCAGACATTAGACAACCAGTCTTACAAAGGGGTACCGTATTACCCAGTAACTGGGTTGTGGAAGTCAGATAGGCAGTCGCTTCATGTAAAATACTGTTATTTAGCTGCATCTGTTTAGATGGAACATGCTTGGATGGTTTTCTGTCTGGCTGTTTGATGGAAGCTGACCCATATAATTGGAATAAGTCTAGGCGATGGTCGGCATATACCTATCTATATTAATCCCAAAGAACCGTGTCCTGATTTGGGCCATTGTGCGTGCATTAATAAATTGCATACTAAGGAATTGGGGTTTACGAGTACAGTCACGGAAAAATAGTTTTACTGTTATTTGAAGTGGGCGTATGATTATAGGCAACCCAACATTGGTTTGTTAATTGACGTTTACATCTGTGAAGTTTCTTCATCAGTATTGTCTAATCTTATAAATATATCTCCCACTTCTGTTGATGGAGGTTTTATTGGCTGTGTCAGATGCCTTGCATACCCTAAATACCAAATAATAGTTGCTATGTGAGCGCAACAGCCTACGGTTTGAGCCCCATTTTTAACCGACGAAAAAAAACGGAGGAAGTTATCAATTCGACGCGTAATTTTTTTTTTAATGTATTACCACGCATAACTTTTTACATAGTAGTCCGATTGTGATAATTCTTTTTTTAATGGAAAGGGTATACTCCGAGGGTGGTCCCATTTAAATTTGAAAAACAAAATCGAACCCTAAGGGTCGGAAAACAGGGGATGATTGATTGTTCACTCATTGATTGTAATGTATAACCACGCATAACTTTGTACAGAGTAGTCCGATTTTGATAATTCTTTTTTCATTTGATAGGGTATACCTTGCCAAGTATTATTGGTACATTAAAGCCACAAAAAATTACAAAATAAAAACTTTTAAACAAAAAATTAAACCGCCGAAAAAACAGAAAAGCATAAAATAATAAACCTTAAAATTTTGATTCGGCGCTGAAAAATCAATGAACAAAGATCACTCAAAGCGCCGACTCATAATTTTAAGGTTTATTATTTTATGCTTTTCTGTTTTTTCGGCGGTTTAATTTTTTGTTAAAAAGTTTTTGCAGGTACAACACTAGGATTTTATTGAGTATTTTCCTTGCATGACGGCATAACATATGTATACCCAGAAACTTTGCCGGTCAAAGTTTAATTCGGTCTAAGTTAAAACTAACCGCTTCCACCGTCACCACGAGGAGGTGTTCTGCTCGCAATGAAAATTACAGTGCCCTATAAAATTTCGCAAATACATTATCGGTGATATTTTCACACATGAAATGGTTTTTTTTCTAACAAGGTATGCCCACCAGTTACGCTCCTAAGAACGACATATTCTATCAATATGGGCTATGCACTATCTAATGATATTATAAGCTACTTCGGGACGCGTCATGGCCCAGAACACATACTATGCGGGACACGGTTCTTTCAGCATATACGTGAAAAGTCCTATCTGATATGCAAGTCTATGGCAAAAACATTTATGTTAGTGGTATATATAGAAGGTATGTCTAACATTAGTGAGAAAATTCGGTCAGTTGGTGTCATACAAAGTCACCGGCGCGACACTGGCAAAGTAAACTAAAAGTATGTAAAAGTTATATATTGTTGCTACATGGTCTACTTCGGCCTATTCAGTCGTAGTTTGGAAAAAAACAACTGACTTTTTCAGAAGTTGGTGCCAATAAAAGTGAAATACAGATGCAAAGACACCACTTTTTAGGGTTCCGTTGCCAAATGGCAAAAAACGGAACCCTTATAGATTCGTCATGTCTGTCTGTCCGAGTATGTCACAGCCACTTTTTCCTAAATTATAAGAGCTATGCTATTGAAACTTGGTAAGTAGATGTATTCTGTAAATCGCATTAAGATTTTCGCACAAAAATAGAAAAAAAAAACAATAATATTTGGCGCCATACATAGAACTGAAACTCAAAAAAAAATTTTTCATCAAACCCATACCTGTGGGGTATCTATGGATAGATCTTCAAAAATGATATTGAGGTTTCTAATTTCATTTTTGTCTAAACTGAAAAGTTTGCGCGAGAGACATTTCCAAAGTGGTAAAATGTGTCCCCCCCCCCCCCCCCGTAACTTCTAAAATAAGGGAATGATAAAACTAAAAAGAATATATGATGTACATTACCATGTAAACTTCCACCGAAAATTGGTTTACACGAGATCCAGTAAGTCGTTTTTTTAATACGTCATAAATCGTAAACCACAATTTACCTTTCATTCAGTCAACTCAAATATAAAAATTAAAAAAAAAAACAACATTTAATTTCGTAAACATAAACCTTATGCATAAACCGTGAAATACGTACAGGTTTGTACGGAACCCTCCTCGGTGCGCGAGTCCGACTCGCACTTGGCCGGTTTTTTTTCAAATGGTCTGTCGAATGCAAAAATATGGTCGTTCCAGAGATTACACCCTCCATAAAAACTATACTAATTCTCTTTATAATATTAGGTAAATGTTACTATAGGTACCCAAATGTTAAACCCTTCATAAAACTAAAATATAGCGTCGAATAATTCATCCGCGTCGCTGTCGATTGCTAACGTTCCTAAGAGTCTGACAGCAATACCACGTTGTAAAGCAATGCTTAGCCTCTGACCAAAAGTAAAACCACCTTGGGTCACGAGAAGTGTAAACCAGCTGTTTCTAGAGTTATAAAATTACTAGCTTTTGCCAGCGTATGATACGTGTAAACCTTCCTCTTGAATCGCTCTTTCTATCGATGAAAACCGCATTAAAATAAGTTGCGTAGTTTAAAAGATCTAAGCGTACCAACACGAAATCATCATCATCATCATCATCATCATTTAGCCGAAAAACGTCCACTGCTGGATCTAGGCCTCCCCCAATTTGGGGGGTTTGCCGTAATCACCACGCTTGGCAGGCGGGTTGGTGATCGCAGTATGGTGGTAAAATGCATAGAGAACGCTGCTGCCCGTTCTCTAGTAGCCAACATGAAATGTGACATTACTTTATACTATGTAAAGATTCTTAACATAAAATAATTTTTAAACTCCGCCAAAAGGCTCTCGAGAAACTGACGGGTGAGAGAACCCTTATTGATTTCAGAAGTCGTTTAAAAAACTACCTTTTCTGTTTAAAACGCGGTTAATATCCCGGTCAAAACCTCCGACAAACCATGGTTTACATTAGCCATTGAACTGTGCCCTGTTACTTAACTTTGCTTATTTCACAATTTGGTCCGGAAGCCATATAACGTACTGTGTAGTATTACATTACTTTTATTTAATAGACTAACGAATGCCCGTGGTTTTGCTCGTAATTAATTTTGATGACAGTGGCAGCTTAAAAGTGCAGAGTGTGAGAGCGCAGATCCGTGGTGGTCGAGGTGGTATCCGCTCCGACTTTCTAATTATAGACCGTGGATTTGAACCCAGGCAAGCGCTATACTTTGAGTAAATAAATTCATCACCACTGCTCTCAAAACGGTGAAGGAAAACATCAAACATCGTGAGGAAACCGGCATGTCCTAGTACCAAAAATTCGAAGACATTTAATATCTACCAACCCGCACGGCCAGCGTGGTAGATTACGGCCCACTCCGTCGCACCGAGAGGAGACCTGTGTCCCAGCAGTGGGAACAATATAGATTAATTATGAGTTAGCTTTTTTTGTGGGTAGGAAATCAGCAAATGACTTCTCTCGCTCTGGGTGGAGCGAAAGGGCGTATCAGAGTTTTACTGACTAAAACCCACCCATGTTCCTCCAGTTGCCCATGTGCCAGGGTCACGGTGTCTCTCTCGAACAAATCTCGCGACCCTGGTAGATGAGGCAGTTTACAAGCATAATTCTACTTTTGTCATCCGAGCACTCCAGCTTCCTCTCTGTGGAGATTGGGCTGGAATCCACCACACGAGCCCAGTGCGGGTTTGGTGGAGAATGTAAACACAATCAGTAATCATTTTTAACCGACTTCAAAAAGGAGGAGGCTCTCAATTCGGATGTTTATATTTTTTTAATGTATGTTCGGCCATTACTCCGTCATATATACACGGATTTGAATTTTTTTAATTTTTTTTGTTCGAAAGGAGTTTATTCCGAAATGGTCCCATTTAAATTTCGTATAGATCTGATGATGACTTCCGGAGACAGACACTGGAACTTTTTAAAAACTTTTTATCAAAAAATTTAACCGCCGAAAAAACTGAAAAGCAAAAAATAATAAACCTTAAAATTTTGAGTCGGCGCTTTGAGTGATCTTTGTTCATTGATTTTCCAGCGCGCCGAATCATAATTTTAAGGTTTATTATTTTTTGCTTTTCAGTTTTTTCGGCGGTTAAATTTTTTGGTAAAAAGTTTTTATTTTATAATTTTTTGTGGCTTTAATATACTTATAATACTTGGTAAGATATACCCTATCCAATGAATAAAGAATTATCAAAATCGAACTACTCTGTATAAAGTTATGCGTGGTTAAACATTACAATCAGTGAGTGAACAATCAATCATCCCCTGTTTTCTGACCCTTAGGGTTTGATTTTGTTTTTCAAATTTACATGGAACCACCCTCGGAGTATACCCTTTCCAATAAAAAAAGAATTATCACAATCGGAGAACTATGTAAAAAGTTATGCGTGGTCATACATAAAAAAAAAAAAAAAAATATACGCGTCGAATTGACAACCTCCTCCGTTTTTTTTCGTCGGTTAAAAAATGACAGCAAATCAACCGCGATTTCTGCTATCGTATAAATATGCATTATTTGTTTGAAATTAGTGCAGGGTAGATAGCATAACTAAAAAATTTAAATAAAACCTTTTTTACAAAAAAAAAACAACGACTTCCTTAAAAACACTACAAATTGAAAAATAACTTTAATTTCGGCAGTCGGTGTCTTAGGATTTGTATTTAAGGTTTTTGCCACCGACTTCCTGTAAAAAAGTTTTTTTATTTCATTGTAGGTACAAATTTTACAGCTCACTACATGCGATATCATCGCACTGTTCAGCACCAAGTGTTGATAATCGAACAGTGTGTTCTTTCGAGGTGCTGGGATGTATTCTATTGCATTATTTGTGCTCGGTTCATCGCAGAGTTAAAATCTAGCACGCGAAACACCCCGCCGCGCCGTGGTCTTTTTACGTGCGAACGTGGTCTAAATGAAAACAGTCGAAATAGAAAACGTGTTTTTTTTTTTTAATTCGACCGATGGATTTGATTATATTTGGCTAGCTATAGTAATTACACTATACTAAACTATTCCGTGTGGTACCGTACGTAAATAATAGCATCACCCCGTTTCTTACCGTGGGTGTCGTAAAAGGCGACTAAGGGACTTACTAAAGAATGGGCAGCAGCGTTCTCTATGCATTTTATAACCATACTATGATTGCCAACCCGCCGCAGCAGTGGACGTTTTACGGCTGAAATGCAAAGATGTTTCCACTGGTAGTAAAAACGGTGCACAGCAAATGTCGCAATTTACCGTGCTGTATTGAATAATTTCAGGTTCTGGCTTTATCAAACACCCTACTCATTGACACTATAATTCTACCCCTCCTTACACCTCCCCTGCACACTAAATACGCATTACACCATTCATTTTTGTTGTAATGTTATGTTAATTAGAAAGAAAAATATTTTATTTGAGACACGCACAGATAATTCAAACAATAAAGAAGAACATAAAAACTTTCAAGTTAAACAACAAACAAAATAGTGAAAACTATAAAAAAGGAATGACCTGTGCGAGGCCAAAAATACTCCTATCTCAGCATAATGCTGCAATATTTATAAAAAACAATGATTTAATTCGATTAAAACTTTGTCAAAATGATGATTATATGATTCTTGTCTCTATGTCTATACTATGTCTACCTTTATGAAGAGAAAAAAATAAAATAAATAAAGATTGTCGTCTTCACGTTGTTTAAGTCACGTTGGTATCAGATGAGCAAGGAAATATATAGGCACAAGGAACTTATTTATGTATCTATATATAAGGCATAGCTAGAAGATTTGTGATAAGCCCACCAAAGCTCAAACAAGCTTGTGAGAAAATGGAAATAGGAAATGTATGTATTTGTAAAAAGCATTGACATATCATTGTTTTCGGAACAGTCATTCCTCGTGAACACTTTTGAAATTTTTACCATTTACCTTTATTGCATTAAAGACATATTTTATACATTACATTTTCAAACATAAAAATATAAACATGTTAGTCCTAGCTACCGTGGTCGTCAGGGTTCCAGAGAGAGGAACCTCCTAACAATACGCGCCGCGTTCAGAAGTACCTTAAGGCGAGGTTGCAGTACTTTTTAACTTTTTTAAACCGCTGTAAATCTAGCAAAATGGCTAGATTCCGTAAAAAAAAAAAAAATTGGGAAAATTGAACATACTGTTAAGCGCTGTGTGAAGATAGAAACGTGAATTAAAACAATTGGCTCGATAAAAAATAATCATAAAGTTGACACTAAATCGCCATTTAAAACGGGTACCTTGAAGAGATTCCATCATTAAACCATGTAAAACTTATACCAAAAGATAGGTTTTATTGTTTTTTAGGACATGGTGAGAAAATATTTTATAATTTCCTTATCATTTTGTCTCCACGAAACAATTATACACAAAATCAAGATCCACATCCCACATGTCGACAACCTCGCGAGCCAAGTCAAGATACTTGATCTGTTTATCTTTTTCGGCTTTCACGAGGCTCCCGTCGTACGGGACCGTTAGGTCAACAATCATTGTACGCCGTTCTAGTCGATCCACCACCACTATATCAGGCTAATTGGCAACAATAGTTCCTTCAGTGATGATGGATCGATCCCAGTACAGTGTGATACTTCCATTTTCGAGATCTGGGTCGGGCACATACCTGTAGTACAGCTCTTCAACTCTTCTGGATTCCACAAGGCTGTATTTCAGAGCAAGTTGCTGGTGGATAAACCTGGCTACAAGATTGTGTTTATGCAAGTAGGTGCCTACTTCTCGTTAGCTAGACGAGAACACCCGGAGATAATGTGTCTAATTGATCCCCCCGGACAGTAGCATGCCGACAGATGTCAACCGTGCCGTCTTTCACAATTAATCTCCTTATTACCTATTATTATTATTATTTTGAGAATATATATGAAAGGCGACTAACAAGGCAGATGTGAGTGGATTTGCTGGGACGGGAAGACGCCCTAGGAGGACATATAGTGACCTAAAAGGTGATGTCCTTCAGAAAGGCCAAGTAGTACTCGCAACCGGCACGTGTGTATGACCAGAGGGGTAATTGCGGAACTTTTTATCTAAACAACATTCATTGCGTTATTTACGTTGCTGAGCTGACAATTTATTCGAACAAATGACGCAATAGTTTAGAAATAATTTTCAATCCCATTCAGATTCTGATAAATTGTACGTTTCGCAATTAGGGTGCAGATGTATGAACTTAAACGTCGCAAAAGGAGTAAGTATGAAATGATCGTAGCAGGTGGCGTTCTGTAGTTTCTGCCTACCCCCATAAAAATAAGGCGTGAGTTTATCTAAACTTATTACTTATCTATACTAATATTATAAAGCTGAAGAGTTTGTGTGTTTGTTTGATTGATTGAACGCGGTAATCTCAGGAACGACTGGTCCGAATTGAAAAAATATTTTTTTGTTGAGTAGCCTATTTATCGAAAAAGGCTATAATAGGCTATATCAAATCACGCTACAACCAATAGGAGCAGAGCAGCAGTGAAAAATTTTGCAAAAACGGGGAAAATCGCACAGGCAGGCGATTCAATGCGACGGGGAGGGTCGGGGGAACAAGAAATTTAACGCGAAGTCGCTCGCAGAAGCTACTTTAGATATATGTGGAAAATAATGCAACATTACGCCAGTATTTCCCAAAGAAATAGGCAGAGGTGCACCTAATAGTACACCTACATTTCGCCTGTTATATTTAAGTCCCATGTAATAAAGGGCGAGCCTCTGCCAGGGTCCCGAGATTCTCTAACACGCCCTTCCGCTCCACCCAGAGCGGGAGACGTCATTTGATGATTTCCCACCAAAAAAAAAAATTGGTGGCGAGCCTATTGCCACTAACCGGGAACCAAACCAGAGGGGTAATTGCGCAACTTTTTATCGGTAGAAACTGGTTTCATATTGATAGTTAAACAACATTCATTGCGTTATTTACGTTGCTGAGCCAACAATTTATTCGAACAAATGACGCAATGGTTTATAAATAATTTTCAATCCCATTCACTCACTTCAGCCGTAAGACGTCCACTGCTGGACTTAGGCCTCCCCCAATTTGGGGGGCTTTGCCATAATCGCCACGCTTGGCAGGCGGGTTGGCGATCGCAGTATGGTGGTAAAATGCATAGAGAACGCTGCTGCCCATTCTCTAGTAAGTCCCTTAGCCGCCTTTTACGACACCCTCAGGAAGAAATGGGGTGGTGTTATTCTTTACGTCCTGCACCACACGGTAGAATCAATCCCATTCAGATTCTGATAAATAGTGTGTTTCGCAATTAGGGTGCTAACTCTGGGCTTCTGCTGAGAAATTAAAATAGCAATCTGGCCTACCTAGCCTATTCATCAGCCTATAATGTTCCCACTGCTGGGACACAGGCCTTCTCTCGGTGAGACGGAGCGGGCCGTAATCTACCCTGCGGGCTTTTTAGGGTTCCGTTGCCAAATGACAAAAAACGGAACCCTTATAGATTCGTCATGTCTGTCTGTCTGTCTGTCTGTCTATCTGTCTGTCTGTCCGAGTATGTCAAGCCATTTTTTTCCGAAACTATAAGAGCTATGCTGTTGAAACTTGGTAAGTAGATGTATTCTGTAAACTGCATTAAGATTTTTACACAAAAATAGAAAAAAAAACAATAATATTTGGGGTTCCCCATACATAGAACTGAAACTCAAAAAATTTTTTTTCATCAAACCCATACGTGTGGGGTATCTATGGATAGGTCTTCAAAAATGATATTGAGGTTTCTAAAATCATTTTTTTTCTAAACTGAATAGTTTGCGCGAGAGACACTTCCAAAATGGTAAAATGTGTGTCCCCTTCCCCGTAACTTCTAAAATAAGAGAATGATAAAACTAAAAAAAATATATGATGTACATTATGTAAACTACCAACAAAAATTGGTTTGAACGAGATCTAGTAAGTAGTTTTTTTTTTAATACGTCATAAATCGTAAACCACAATTTACCTTTCATTCAGTCAACTCGAATGAAAAATTAAAAAAAAACATTTACTTTCATAAACATAAACCTTATGCATAAACCGTGAATACCTGCAGGTTTATACGGAACCCTCGGTGCGCGAGTCCGACTCGCACTTGGCCAGTTCTTTTTTGTGATGGGAAATCATCAAATGAAGGGCTCTGGGCGGAAGGGCGTGTCAGAGTTTTATTGACTACTAGCTGACCTGTGCCCACTTCGTTGGGCGGTAAAGGGTTTTGTTTTTATTGCATACCAGCTTCTGCCCGCGACTTCGTCCGCGATAAATTTCTTGTTCCCCCGACCCTTCCCGTCGCGTTGAATCGCATACCCGTGCAATTTTCCCCGTTTTAGCAACATTTTTCATTACTGCTCCGCTCCTCTTGGTTTTAGCGTGATGTTATATAGCCTATAGCCTTCCTCGATAAACAGGCTACCCAACACAGAAATAATTTTTCAATTCGGACTAGTAGTTCCGGAGATTACCCCCTACATACAAACTTACAAACATACAAACTTACAAACAAATGTTACCTCTTTATAATATTAGTATAGAAAACCCACCCGTGTTCCTTCAGTTGCCCATGTGCCAGGGCCACGGTATATCTTTCGAACGAATCTCGCGACCCTGGCAGACCCTGCGGGCTCAGTACGGATTAGTAGAGGTCAAATGCCTTCAGACTTTTGGTTCTTGGTCATGAGTTTTAAGATTAATGGTGATGAAATCTATGCTTCTGTCCTATATGTTACAGTTATGAAAAATGAAGGTCACTGACATTTTGACATATTTGTCACTAGCGGCAACCAAACAGCAACCTTACTGTAACGAGAATAAAGTTCACTGTGATTTTGCGACGAAGATCAGGAGGTAAAATGTGGACAGTCAATTTAAATAATCAGAATTTAGGATCCCCAGCCTAGCTGTAAATAAACTGTTTTTGTAGACGTAGTTATTAAAAATATGAGTCATGACATATTTAGAGTTTGATTTTGGCTAGGCAGCCAAAAACAATCACGACTTCCGTTCTAAATAAAAAGCCTCTCGAGAAATTAATATCTTGACAATATAATGTCTTGGCTTAACCTATTTTCAACCAGGCTAAATCAGCCTATATTGTTCCCAATGCACACAGGCCACCTCGGTGAGGGAGACTAAGATATAATCATAAATTCCATTACATAGATACATACCAAGCTAATACGTAGAAAGCGTATTAAAAATCAGTGAATATGCAGAATTAACACGTTAACTGCCATGTCGGACTATGTGTCCGACACTTTTTGTTCCAATCAGGCCTTGTCGGACTATATGGCCGACAATACATACCAAATCTGAACGTGTCGTTGCTGCCTAGTGGCTATGTTTATTACTCTTTCAGCTATATTAAGTGTCCCGTAGAACACAAAAACCACTGCGTCAATATAACTTTGTTTACATTTATTCTCATACACTTTGTGGAAAGTATGAAGTCAAAATAAAAGTAAGAAAAAAAAATAGGTGGTATATAATGTAATAAATATGATATATATGGTTTTATGGAATAAACAATCTATTTAAAGTGAAATAACACTAAGTACATTTTTTTACTTTTTCTGTTTTTTACCATGGCAGTTAACGTGTTAATAAATGTTACATGTAAAAAAAGAACTCCCCCTGCTCTTAAAGTATTTTTTTTTACTTTTGACTCGTTTAAAAAATGAGTTATTACAGTCACTTACTGCTCACGGCTATGGCGGGCGCGTAATCGTCTCACTACGTGCGTACCCTTGACGCTTCATGTCTTTCATGCTATGCACATCTTCGTTTTGTTAAGCGCGTATACGTATTGCTACGCACGTAGCTTTGACGGTTCCTACCTTTAATGCTACGCGCGTCTGCATGTTGCTAAGCTCGTAGCGTTGACACTTCGTACCTTTTTGTTGCTACGCGCGTCTTTTTTTTTTGGATGGGATATCTTCAAATGACTTCTCCCGCTCTGGGCCGAGCGAGAGGGTGTGTCAGACTTTTACTGACTAAAACCCACCCGTGTTTCTTCAGTTGCACAAGTGAATTATGGGAATTGGCTCGCGAAAGTAAAGTTCGTTGAATAAATTTAAATTTCAATATGGCAACGGAATTTGAACGTTATCGCGGAGTGTATATATTTTGTTGAAGTTGTATTTCTTTGGTTGGAGTGGTATTTGCAACTGCGATTTCTGCCGTGAATGAAATACTACCTTTTGCCAGCGGCTTCGCCCGCGGGACCGTCGAAAATGTATCCCACAGGAAGATACTATCGGAATGAAAAGTATTTATTTATTTACATATATTTGTATATACTTTATAATATAAACATTATAAAAGTTCATAGCAAAATAAAATACAATGAACATTATAAAAACTACAATGGTAAACAATCTGCCTGCCAAATTCACAATATTATCTGCATACTGACTGGCCTGTTAGTATAGTGGTTAGTGACCCTGACTGCTAAGACCGAGGTCGTAGGTTCGATTCCCACCCAGGACAAATCTTTGTGTGATGAGCACAATAATTTGTTCTGCGTCTGGGTGTAACTTATCTATTATATGTATGTATTTAAAAATATATAAGTATATTTATCAGTTGTCTGGTTGCCATAGTACAGGCTCTGCCTAGTTTGGGATCAGATCACGTTGTATTGGTTGTCCTAAGATATTAATAGGTTGGGGAAAAAGTTTCTTCGCATTTTTTAAGAAAATTCAAAACATTTTTTAATAAAGTTTATTTACATTTAACTAAAGTATGTAGGTACCATTTTGTTCGATAACTTTTTGCCATCTTGTAGGTAGGGACATGATCCCATTGCTATAGAAATTTTGAGACTTCTGGTCAAAATACCGCGACAAGTGGTTTTGGCAGTCCTCTCGTGATGTTAACCTGACACTGCCTAAAGAATTCTGAAGTGACCGAAACAGGTGGAAATCTGAAGGTGCAAGGTCAGGACTATACGGCGGATGCATTAACACCTCCCAGCCAAACTCTCTTAATTTTTGTTGGGTGGCTAAAGATGTGTGAGGTCTAGCGTTATCATGATGAAAAACCACACCCCTTCTGTTGATTAATTCCGGCCGCTTTCTCTCAACTTCTTGCTTTAATCTCATCAGTTGTTCGCAGTAGAGTTCAGAATCGATGGTCCTGCCTGGTGGTAACAGCTCATAATGAATAATGCCCTTCCAATCCCACCACACACACAGCATCACCTTGTTGCGAGTTAACCCGGGTTTCGCCACAGTCTGTGAAGCCTGACCGGCCTTTGACCACGACCTTTTCCGCACGTTCTTGTCATACGTGATCCACTTTTCATCACCAGTTATCAGCTTCTTCAAAAAGGGTTCGGTTTCATTACGTCGTAATAAAGAATCACAAATGAGTACACGGTTCATTAGGTTTCTTTCAGTGAGCTCGTGAGGTACCCAAATGTCGAGCTTTTTTGTGTACCCAGTTTTTTTCAAATGCGCCAAAACTGTTTTGTGGTCAATTTCCAGTTCTTCAGCTACGTCGTAACTACTGGTATGCCGATCTTGCTCCACTTTTTCAAAAATGGCATCCATTTTATCCGTAATAGGGCGACCAGAGCGACGTGCAATTGACATCAAAATTTCCGGATTGAAAACGCTTAAACCAAATTTGTGCTACTCTCACAGACACTACACTAGGTCCATAAACATCGCAAATTTTTTTCGCGGCTTGCGTCGCATTTTTACCTTTTTTGTAGTAAAATTTTAAAATGTATCGAATTTCTTCATTAGATTCACTCATCTTGACGGTACGAAAAACAAATGAAAATCACACATTTTCCTAATTTGAATTTGGAATTATGTTCTTTAAAATTTAAACTTTCAATGATACCAAAACCAGCCTGATTCAAATAGTATAGCCAAAGAGATTTTATTACAAGTTCATACATACTATAATGCGAAAAGACTTTTCCCCCAACTATTATTATACACAGCACGCAATTCATCTGTTTGACAGTTTTGTATGGAAGTTCGTAAAATTGTCCACAAATTGTATTGCTTTATTGAAGTTAAATGTCGAATAGCAGAATCATATGACAGTTCAGAAAATGAGTTGCTTTTACAGGAGTTGCTTAACGTGGCGTAGGTCCAGAATCGTTGGAATTGAACCCGACCCCAATATAATTGGAAAAAGACTAGACAGATTGATTGATTTTTGAGTAGTAGTCCGAAGTCTAGATTTATGCCCACTTATTATTAACCGACTTCAAAGAAAGAAGGAGGTTCTCAATTCGACTGTATTTTTTTTCTTTGTTACCTCAGAACTTTTGACTGGGTGAACCGATTTTCAGGATTCTTTTTTATTTGAAAGCTGGTGCTTCCCGTGTGGTCCCATTTAAAGTTGGTCCAAGCTTGATAATGGCATCCATGAGAAAACCAAACATTATTCCTATTTTGTCGAAATAGTGTGGGGTAGATACCATAACTAAAAAGTTAAAATAAAAATAAAAACTTTTTCCAAAAAAATAACAACCGATTTCCTTAAAAATACTACAAAGTGATATATCTTTAATTTCGGATGTCGGTGTCTGAAAAAAGTTTTTATTTATTATTGCTGAATAGATCTGCTCTTGACCTCGATCATCCCTAACGGCAAGCAATGAATGAGGTCTATGCTGGAACGAGCGTGCCCAGAAGATGCTTGTTCACTCTTAAGTTGAAGGCAGACTGGTTAAATGTGGAATGGAACAGACGCTGGCAGAGAGTTTCACACTTTAGCTGTGCACGTAATAAGTGTAGAGGAGAAGCGCTAAGTACGACAAGCCGGCTGGCAATAAGCTTATGACAGCGGCGAAAATCGTGTTTACTATAGGGAAACCTCAGTCCAGCCCTTAGGGAATGCAGGCAGACTAGCAATTTGCACACGATTTTGTGCGTGTAAAACTTGGGCCCCCGAGTCACCGCGTCGCATCTCATCGCCCGCCCGCGCGATGTTAAATCATCTTTAAGGCCCTCTTGTATTTGAAGACGTTTCGGCGAACACTGGCCGGTCGTTGCGAGCGCTTGAGCTGCTAGATTTTGTGTATAATTGTTTCGTGGAGACATAATGATAAGGAAATTATAAAATATTTTCTCAGCATGCCCTAAACAACAATAAAACCTATCTTTTGGTATAAGTTTCACATGGTTTAATGATGGAATCTCTTCAAGATACACGTTTGAAATGGCGATTTAGTGTCAACTTTATGATTATTTTTTATCGAGCCAATTGTTTTAATTCACGTTTCTATCTTCACACAGCGCTTAACAGTATGTTCAATTTTCCTAAATATTTTTTTTTTTTTACGGAAACTAGCCATTTTGATAGATTTACGGAGGTTTAAAAAAGTTAAAAAGTACTGCAACCTGGCCTTAACCTTCCTCAGGAGTCGGGCTATCGTAGTAGGTGGCGTTTCGTAGTTACTGCCTAACCCTATGGAAAAAGGCGCGACTCTATGTATGTATGTATATTAAGAATCAAAATAGTATTGTAAAAGCTTAGTCCAATAAGTAGTAAAGCGAATCCCCAAAAATTGTGAAAACAAAAATAATTGTTTAAAAAAACTAAAAAACACGCTTCCATTGAAAACCAAACTAAAAATTACAAAATAATGGAAAAAAAGCGTGGGGTGCTTTTTAAGGTATTTTTTTATTGATATCAGGCACCCCACGCTTTTTTTCCATTATTTTGTAATTTTTAGTTTGGTTTTCAATGGAAGCGTGTTTTTTAGTTTTTTTAAACTATTATTTATTTTCTATTTTTTAGGTGTTTCTAATTTTGAGATGTATGTCAGCGTAGTTTGTGACGTATGTCAGCGTAGTTTCCGAAGACAGTTTTTTAGCTGTCCAGGTAACCCTGGCAAGGATAATGGCGCAAATTAGTTTGTGACGTATGTCACAGTAGTTTTCGAAGACAGTTTTTTTGCTGTCCTGGTAACCCTGGCAAGGATAATGGCACAAATTTATGAAATTATTGCATTGTCATCGGTCCTTGACAGGTGTGCAAAGTTTGAATGAAATCTGGTCGTTTAAAGTGGGTCAAAATCGCGCTATAAGGAGTCGGTTACAAACAAACATACAAACATACAAATATACAAACATACAAATATACAAACATACAAACATACAAGTGAAGCTAATATAAAGCGTGTAAAAATTGAAGTACGTCGTCAAAGTGCGCTCTCGGCAAAATATTCACTATCGCATTTCTTGGCTCTAAAAATAATTAATTATTTTCTGTAACACTTTCAAAACAAAGTAAAGAAAAAATAAAAACAAAATACAAATACTGCTTCATTTACGTTCATACATCTGGTCATACACATACGCCGGTTAACAGTAGGCACCTGACCTTTATGAAAAACATCACCAAAAGGTCACTATATGTTTTCCTTCCGTATGTAAGGATCGTAGGAGGTTGCGTTCTGTAATTTCTGCCTACCCCATGGAAAAAAGGCGTTAGTTTATGTATGTATGTGTTTATGTAAAATGCAAATATTTTTTAAACAATAAAAAGATATATGGCACATTAAAAGAATATGAATTTCTTTCCTCTCTCTCTCTCGTAATTTGTAAAGAAAAACCTAAGAAAAAACAAATGCAAAATTAAACGATAGTATTATTTTCACTATTCTACAGACACCAATCTATTGAAACGCGGTGAATATATCTGTCTCGGTCTCTCACACTGGAAACTTATTAGAGTACGAAATTAACCTTATTGTTATCAAGAAATTACTACGTTTTCATGATCTTCTAGTACAATTCCACGCAAAGAATTTAAGAAAATATTTTTTTAATACTTTTAGTGTCCGATTTTTGCAAAATTAGACCTTGTATCTAATTTTCTTTAGCATTTTCTACCATATAGTAAAATGTTATGTCCCAGAATGATACGAGCATTCTATTGTAAACACACAATGGCTTCTTTCAGATTTTTGACATTAACTTCTAAGCCAGACATATTTTAGCTCATTAATTTCGCTAAAAACATTCTAAAACACAATTTAATCTAAAATACGTACCATTAAAACATCTATACAGCTCGGAAATGACAAAAAACCATTAGTTTCTGCAATCACAATTATAATCACGGAGAATTTCACTAATACTTAGAACGAAAACACAAAACCGCACTTCCATTGTCCATTATAATGTCTTTAAAAAAAATAACTCAAATTATTTTCGCGCGAACACCGTTCGAATGCATCTTGGTTTTTTTTTGCAAAGACATGAACGCATTCAGCCTATTTTTTACGCGGCTGATGTCAGCCGTTATAAGGAACTTACTGATTATTTCATAGCCTAGAACCTATACATAGTTATGTAAAACAACTTAATTTTATGTGTCCATTCGATTCCAAACTTTACAGACGAGGATTTAAGTTTTATTTTTGTGTGAAATCCAGAATGGGGTTGCGACATCTTCACCTCACCCCTCTTTTATGAGACTAGGGGTGTGCCATCGATTTTGTTTTGAGTTAACGTTTCGTTTTACGTTAATTCTTGTTGTTGAAGTTAAGTGTTACTTGCTACTTTTTCGTCAATGGTTTCAAATAGTTATTCTAAAGCATACACCTTCTGAAAGTCTATTTGACTACGAAGAAGAAATATGACTATCTCTAGTAGATAAATAGTAATAAAATAGTTAGTCTTTTTTTTGGGGGTGGGAAATCATCAAATTTATTTATTTATTTATTTATTTATTATTTATAGTTAATTAACACGGTACAATACCAATTACAAAAATGACACTCTTGGGCGGAACGGGAGGGTAAGTCAGACTTTTACTGACTAGACCCACTCGTGTTTCTTCAGTTGCCCATGTGCCAGGGCCACGGTATCTCTTTCGAACAAATCTCGCGACCCTGGCAGATATAGTTAGTCTACGTTTCCATCGACGTAAAATATCTCAACGGGATTTTTGTTGCCGAGTGATGAAAATCAGTACAGACGCCAGCACATCAAGTACCCGAAACTGTCAAATTCCCCCAACCAACCTTGAACTTAATGCCTTAGCGATAAAGTCGACCAGCCGCTTGGCAATGTCTCGATATATTATGCGGGCACTCTGACCCCATGGCCCTAGAGTTTCAACCCCAAACGGCTCGAACATGTAATTTCCAATTGGCCTATTTTTTGGGCAAAGAATTAGCATTGCCTTACAACGTGGTAATGCTGCCAGCCTTTCGGGCACGTTTCCTGTTGACAACGATGCAGTAGAATGTTTTGATGCTTTGTAAATATTTATTTTTATATATACCTCTATACTGGTACATGAACATATTTTTTTTTCTTTGGATTTAAACTTAGATTTTAAATTACGTAAATATTGTAAGATATTGTATGTATACAAAGAAGAACCCCTGTAAAAACTAATAAATATGCGATAAAGTTGAAAATCTATTAAAGAAATTTGACAGATTGTAGTACACTGTCTGTACACTGTTGGATTCTCAATGATTGGTTCAATACCGACAGTTGGAACACCAACGCGAGATAAAACCCTCACCACGATACTTTCACGTCCTTGCCAACGTGGTCTTAACGTGAGATTTAACCTTTAACCTTTTAGGTACAGTAATAATTTCAGGATTATCTTCATCAGTTTCCTGTCATTTTCCAAATTTATTCGGGGTCGGTGCAACATGGCTTTTTCTTCCACACTTCTCTATTAGTCGTCATCTCGGTAAACACCCCCTTTCTATCCATATCATAACTCACACACTCCATCCATCGTTTCTTTGGTCTCACCCTACTCTTATAGCCATCGACATTCATACTCCATACTTTCCTCACGACATTTGATTTTTTCTGACCTGTTAGTCTAGTGGTTAGTGACCCTGACTGCTCAGACTGAGGTCGTGGGTTCGATTCCCACCCAGGACAAATCTTTGTGTGATGAGCTCAAACATTCGTTCTGTGTCTGGGTGTAATTTATCTATAATATGTTTGTATTTAGAAATATATAAGTATATTTATCAGTTGTCTGGTTACCACAGTACCGGCTCTGCCTAGTTTGGGATCAGATAACAGTGTTTTGGTTGTCCTAAGATATTATTATTATTTATTATTCCTCCGTATCCCGTAACCATATCATGACAACCGATTTCCACGCAACTATTCAGTTATCGGTGCTACTTTCATACTTCGTCTTATGTACTAATTTCTTATTTTATTATCCATTCGTGTAACACCACACATGCCTCTTAACATTCTCATCTCAGCTGCGTGCAATTGCCTTTCATTCATCCCTTTTATGGCCCAACATTCTGACGCACACCAGACAGCAGGACTGACCATGGTTATAGCCTATGTTTCAGCAAATATTGTAATCCAAAATAGCGTAGCTTCGATAATAACGTTACTGAAGCAACGTAACTTATAACTAGTAAAACGATTACGTAGGAACAGTTATTTTCTAGGCACATCACTAAACCACCCTTAACAGTGTTGTCAGACTCTAAAATATTTTTCTACTAATTGTTATCTGGTAATATAAAATAAATATTTCTTACAAAGTCAGTATATTCTGTTGTCTGTAGATTTTTGTCTTTTAGAGTAACCAAAATAAAACAATAATTTTGCTTACATATCCTTTAAGAATGCGATATTTTTAACAGAGGTAACAATGGTATGTTAAATAGTATTTGTCAAAAGACAGAAAAACTAAGTATTTATAACAACAACGCGGAACGATAAATATGTCTGTTAAAGCAAAGCTTATCTCGGTCAATCTTTGGATGGGATGAACACTTCGCACGAAATTTTTGAACTGTTGGAAATAATTGATAAAAAATTTGTATCTAGTAATTCTTATTTTTTTTTGGCTTTCTGTCCCACTTCTGGGCAAAGGTCACACTAGCCGTATACAAGATGACCGCTGGGAAAAGGTTTCCACACTATGGGTGCCTGAAGATGGACGACGCCACCGAGGCGACTTGCGAAGTCGGCCCAGCAAGCGATGGCGGAATGACCTTGATGCGTTCCGCGACGACTGGTCCGAGATAGCGCAGGACAAGAGTTCCTGGAAGAAATTGGGAGAAGCCTTTGACCAGCAACAGTGTAGGATAAAGAAAATATATATTTTTATTTAAGAAACTATGAATGAACTGTGTTAAAGATGATATATAGCTAGAAAGAGAATAACTATCGGGATTTATTTATGTATAGTTAATTAAACGGTACAACACCAATTACATTAATTAACACAGCAACATGATAGGTTGACAATACTAATATAAATTTAAATAATTACGTGAACTAAAAACTAATATGGAACAGAGGACTCCCTTACATACTCCCTCACAGAACCCCAGACATATACGCATAATTTTATTCCATTCATCAACAAACACATCACATTCAGGGTTGGCAGTCAGAAGGGCATTAAGCATCTTTAATGTACGACAGACAGGGGATTCGGCTCTGGCTACAGTCTTAGATGGCAGTTGCGCAAAAAGATTGTGCCGACGGTTCTGACGACGAGATGACGGCTGATGGAGAAGTGTGGAAGAAAAAGACATGTACCGACCACAAATAAAATTGGATATTGATGAGAGAATAATGATGATAATGATGTATTTGACTGGCCTGTTAGTCTAGTGGTTAGTGACCCTGACTGCTAAGACTGAGGTCGTGAGTTCGATTCTCACCCAGGACAAATGTTTGTGTGATGAGCACAATTATTTGTTCTGTGTTTGGGTGTAATTTATCTATGATATGTATGTATTTAGAAACATATAAGTATATTTATCAGTTGTCTGGTTACTATAGTACAGGCTCTGCCTAGTTTGGGATCAGATAATGGTGTGTTGGTTATCCTAAAATATTATTATTATTTCTTGGCGAGCAAAGTCGCGGTATTAACAGACATTTACCAAAAAGTTAAAAGAAACGTACAAAAGAATACAAAATTAGCATAACAAAGGGGAAATATAAAATATTATTGGTAATGAAGGCTCCTAATGAGGCGGTTCCCTAAGACGTCATAATTACACAAATTAACACGGAGTTTTGCTAATTTTCCGTCGGAATGTTGTTTGAAAACATTATTTTTGTAAATGAAGTTGTTACTTTGGTTTCTTTGATTGTCTGCCAATATAAAAGGGGCTCGTGAGTGGCTAAATAACAACAGTCGCATGGGTCGATTGAAGGTTAACTTCCGCTTGTCTAGGTCAGTCTGTGGATGGGTTACCATCCACTACATATCGAAATGACTCCGCGGCTTGGAAAATAAGTCAAATCGTTGGCGCAACTGTCATTTGTATATCATGAAGGGTTGTTGGCGTGGTAAACGAATTTCACTCATACACAATATAAATTCGCACACATTTACACTTTTTTTCATTTCATTTACACTCTCGAACACAAACACACCCACACACACACACACTCAAACCCACTCGCATACATCACACAAGTGCGCTCCTTCCCTTTTGTTTTTTTTTTTTGTATTTTATTTTATTATTGTTTTCTTTTATTTTTTGTTTTTATTTTTTAATTGCTTACTCTGTGTTACGTTAAGTGGAAGTGCGGAGTCACTTAACACAAGCATATAAATGCCTAAAAGGTGATCTTCAAATCATTTATGTAAAAGTAATCTATGTAATTGAAATAAACATTTTTTTTTTTGCTAAGTTACTACCGCCGCACGGGTCGATCATTGAGGTTAAGCTACGCTTGCCGCGGGTGGTCCATGGATGAGTAACCATCTTTACATACCAAGATCCTTCCGTGCCTCGGAAAGCACGTTAAGCCGTTGGTCCCGGCTGTCTTTCGTAGATCTTAGACAGTCGTTACGGGTCGTCAGAAGCCCGAAAGTCTGAACACCACCTTCCCAAGGGGTATCGTATTACCCAGTAACTGGGTTGTGGAGGCCAGACAGGCAGTCGCTCCATGTAAAATACTTGTACTCAGCTGCGGTTAGACTGGAGGCCGACCCAGCATAGTTGGGAAAAGGCTAGGCAGATGAGGACGATGTACCGTGTGGTGCCGGACGTAAAGAATAACACCACCCCATTTCTTCCCGTGGGTGTCGTAAAAGGCGACCAAGGGACTTACTAGAGAATGGGCAGCAGGGTTCTCTATACACTTTACCACCATACTGCGATCGCCAACCCGCCTGCCAAGCGTGGCGATTATGGCAAAGCCCCCCAAATTGGGGGAGGCCAAAGTCCAGCAGTGGACGTCTTACGGCTGAAATGATCGTTTTACCTAGTCACTGGATTGTGGAGGTCAAGGTCACTTGTCAAGGTTAGTCTGTATATGGGTGACCATCCACTACACATCGAAACTACTCCGTGGGTCGGTAACTAAATCAAGCCCGGCTGTCATTTGTAAATCTTTCACAATCATTACGGTTTGGGGAAACTCGACAAACGTACAATCCACATTCATTCTCCAGAAGAAATGTCTTAAGACAATAATTATATAATATGTATAGTACCGAATCATTAAGAGATGTCTTCAGAACGGAGGGTTTCCTGACACTGACTGGTATTTATATACTCGAATTATGTTTATTTGTTAAAAACAATATGCAATACTTTGATTTCAAATCAAATTCTAAAAGAAACATTCGGAAACAATATAAATATGACATAAATTTACCTGTTATTAATAATATGATGAATTATAAAAGTACCTATGTTACTGCTATTCGTGAGTACAACCAGTTACCGCCTGCAATTAAGCAATTAAATGGAAATATATTTAAAAATAAATTGAAAAAAATGTTAATTGATAATGTATTTTATAATCTGCATGAGTTTTTTGATAAAAAATAATATTTGTAAATTAAATTCTTAACATACTATTGTATATCCGACTTGGGTAGACTGTTGAAACCAAAAATGTAATGTTTATTAATAAGACCTTAATGTACACAGTTACGCAATAAATATATCTTTATCTTTGTCGGAAATCCGAAAGTTCGACAACCAAGGAGTATCGTTTTACCTAGTCACTGGGTTGTCGAGGTCAGATTGGCAACTTCTCTCTATTTAAAATACTGGTATTCAGTTCCATCGTTGTAGCACTCGTAGCAGATGTGATGAAATGTTGGCTACGCCGTAACAAATGTGCTGATACAGCATCTAGGCTACGCCGTAGCAAATGTGATGACACTGCATCTAGGCTACGCCGCAGCAAATGTGATGACAATGCATCTAAGCTATGCCGTAGCAAATGTGATGACATTGCATCTAGGCTACGCCGTAGCAAATGGTGTGATATTGCATCTATGCTACGCCGTAGCAGAGTTAATTACCAAATGCTTGCTATGTCGTAGCTGATGATTGTAGTATTTTGATGACATCGTTGCTATTCCGTCGAAGACATAATGATATCTCAGGGGTGCGAAGATAGAGATGTCAGCAGTACTGAAGGGGTCTGCTAGGACAGATGCCTGCCGGGGTCGCGTGATTGTTCGAAAGAGATACCATGACCCTGGCACATGGGCAACTGAAGGAACACGGGTGGGTTTTAATCAGTAAAAATTGACACGCCCTCCCGCTCCGCCCAGAGCGGGAGACGTCATTTGATGATTTCCCATCCAAAAAAAAAGGGATGCGAAGATGGCGGCGAGCAATGGGTAGCTCGCCGCCCGGTAAGGACCAGGCCCGATTCGACGGCGCGTAGTGTTCCACGCGCGCCTCAAAGAGATGTCAGCTGTACTGAAGGGGTCTGCTAGGACCGATGCCTGCCGGGGTAGCGAGATTTGTTAGAAAGAGATACTGTGGCCCTGGCATATAAGCAACTGAAGGAGCACGGGTGGGCTTTTAGTCAATAAAAGTCTAACAGCGGAGGGCCGCCCAGAGCAGGAGACGTCATTTGACGATTTCCCACCCATTTCCAAAGCATTTCGAAGCTGTTTTCAGCTGAATCGCTTATAATTAGGTACCATCTGACTATCTGACCTGCCGTGCCTAGAAAAGCACCTTGCATATAGATATGTCAAGCATCTTCCTCCCATACCCATTAACACTGTAATTTGAAACAATTGTAAAAACGAATTATTTTTAAAAGAGTAACCGTGGAGTTTCTTGCCGGCTCTTCTCCATAGGAACCAACAATTTGGAACCGTGCACCTAGCTTCTGACGTTTCATAAGTGCCCATGTAGGTTTATATGAAATAAAAATATTTTGATTTGATTTGATTTGATCTTGATATGTCTACTGAACGGGTTTGGATGAAATTTAGCACGCAGATAGTTTATAACCTGGACTAATATTATAAATGTGAAGGTTTGTGAGTATGGATGTATGGATGTTTGTTACTCTTTCACGCAAAAACTACTGAACGGATTTGGATGTAATTTAGCATGCAGATATTTTATAACCTGGACTAATATTATAAATGCGAAGTTTGTGAGTATGGATGTATGGATGAAAAAAGAAAGAAAATACATTTGGATGGATGTTTGTTACTCTTTTACGTAAAAATTACTGAACGGATTTGGATGTAATTTAGCACGCAGATATTTTATAACCTGGACTAATATTATAAATGCGAAGTTTGTGAGTATGGACGAATGGATGGATGTTTGTTACTCTTTCACGCAAAAGCTACTGGACGGATTTGGATGTAATTTGGTACTGGTTAATCGTGTTTCTAAAGGCGACTGCATATTCGTCGATCCTTAAATATGACTTATATTTTTTTCACAATTTTATAACTCTATTTTCCATGTTTACCATTGATTCAAAAAACTAGTGAGCGCGGTCTCTGTTGGCTCATAGAACCTTAATACCCACTCATTTTAAGTGCGTTATAAAACTGACATAATACTATATTAAACATAATCTCCTTATCTAAACGAAACACTCTCATGCTTGCCGGTAAGCCGCACATTATAAAATAATATCTTTGACTCCTAATGACAAATTAATTTCCACAAACTATGTATATAATAATAATAATAATATCTTAGGACAACCAACACAACGTTATCTGATCCCAAACTAGGCAGAGCCTGTACTATGGTAACCAGACAACTGATAAACATACTTACATATTTCTAAATACATACATATTATAGATAAATTACACCCAGACACAGAACAAATGATTGTGCTCATCACACAAAGATTTGTCCTGGGTGGGAATCGAACCCACGACCTCAGTCTTAGCAGTCAGGGTCACTAACCACTAGACTAACAGGCCAGTCAGTTCCGTGTGGTGGCGAACGTAGAGAATAGCTCTATCCAACATCTTCCCTTAGGTGTCGTAAATGGCGACTAAGAGGCTTATCGTAATTTGGTCCTACTTTGCTCCAATATTTGCTACAAATATTGAAAAATATGAATATTTTTAAAACAATCAACAATAAAATTTACTTGGTATATTATTATAAAGAAATAAAGCTTATTTGACATGTATTTATAGGGAAATGGATATTATAAAGTATATTATGTTTTTTTTTTTGGCAAATAATAATGAGCAAAATTACTCAAGTTGTTGGGTACCTTTGCTCCTAGAAATAGTTTCTATGTAATCTCCATTGTTAAAGCAGTTGGGGCAAATTAATGCTTTCCTAATTCAAACTGCTCCAGTTATAATTATGTTCTGCTATTATGGATAATATAAATTGATGAGATATGGCGATGATATGAGATATTCACAATTGAATGAATTCTGGGAAAATTTTCAACGTAGAATAGGCGAAAACATTTTACAGAACAGTAGCATAATTACCCGAAGGGGAGCAAAGTAGGACCAAATTACAGTACTAGAGAATGGGCAGTAGCGTTCCCTATGCATTTTACCACCATACTGCGATCGCCAACCCGTCTGCCAAGCGTGGCGATAATGGCAAACCCTCCAATATGCGGTAGGCCTACAGTTGACGTCTTAAAGCTGAACTGATGATGATGTAACTATATTCTTCAAGCGGAAGACCGGAACCGGGAGACGTTGAGTTGGACTGCCTCCCACATGGTGGAACGATGACCTTGTGAAGGCCGCAGGAATCAGCTGGCTGCGGCAAGCACAGAACCGACTTAGGATTGGAGTGTAGCCTTAGGGGCACTATGGTGCGAGGACTTGTTGACCTTGACCATAAAAACCATTTAGGCTCTGAGAAGCATAGCCATATGGCGCACCGTTTCCGAGTTAGAAGCTTTCTATTTTCTTTTTTTTTTTACAAAACGCTCTATATTTCCAAAATGGTAGCTCGGATGAAAATCTTTTCCGGAAAGTAATTGTTGCCCTAGTCGAAAACCATGACATTATGTAAAAAAAACACGGTGAATTATACTAAATGGTTATGGCAATAAAAATGTCAAATTTCCGAAAAAAAAAACCGAAGAATTTACTCAGTCAAAAAAAAAATATTGAAAAAAAATCTTTTATTCATTTTCTTTGCTGCTTTTAATGTCTCTAAGCGTATACTCCAACTCCTAAAACTCCGCCCCTAAGATGACCCATTAACCCGACTTAGGGCTGTGTCCTGCAGTGGACGTCTTTCGACTGGACTGATGATGTCAATGTAATTCAACGGACACACTCATATTTATTGCTTCGTGGCCAAATTAAGCTCGAAGGAGATCGTGATTATACAAAAACTGCCGCACGGGTTAATCGCAGGTTAAACTTGCAGGCTACACTTGCCACAGTCGGATCGTTGATGGGTGCCCTCTATTACATATCGAGACCCTCTGGGCCTCGAAAAGTACGTTAAGCCGTTGACCTTGCCGTCTTTTGTAGTTCTTTGACAGTTGTTACGGGGAAAAAATTGTAAATAGTGCCTATCGAATGTACGGTTTCGTGATGAGATCTGCGAAGGACTTTGTGCGCCCCTCTACCCATTTATACCTGTATAAGTCTCTGATCAGATCACAGCTCGAGTACGCAGTGCCAGTGTGGAATCCCTTTTACAATAAGTATTCGGAACGTATTGAAATGATTCAAAGAAAAATTTTAAAAGCCATGCACTATCGTTGCTTCCACACAGTTTTACCTTATGATGATTTGCTAAAGAACTATAAATTACTTGGACTACAATCAAGACGCACTCTCCTAGAGACGGTATTTTTGTTTGATTTGTGTAGTAATGTATATGACTGTATAGATATCCAGAACAAAATCAGTTATATCGTTCCTAGAACGACAGTACGCCGCGGGGTGCGCGCACAGCCGCTTTTTGCAGTTACATCTTGTCGCAGTAACGCCGGTATGCGGGCACCTCTGCGTCGGTTAACTAATAATTATAACAATAAATTCCATCATATCGATATGTTTGCTCTTTCTGCTGGTAGATTCAAAAATATTGTACTAAAACACTTAGTCAATAGTATTTCTAATTAAGATTTGTATACCTTCGCCTAATCGAGATTTTAATATTTTTTCTTTGTTTGATAAATTTTGCTATTTAGCACAAAACATTTATTCGCTAGCATAAATTGTTGTAGTTTGTAGGTTTTAGCTTAAATAGCATAGTTTGTAAAGCTTATTATTTTTATGTGTATTCCGTGGAAAATGTTGTTGGTTACACATTTGGCCACATGATTTTGTTTTTCTTCATACAATATGTAATGTGTCACTGTTTGTTTTCCCTAATAAATAAAATAAAATAAAATAAAAATAGAAAAGTCCCGAAGTCTTACAACCAGTCTTCCCAAGGGTATCGTGTTACCCAGTAACTTGGCTCCGGAGGTCAAATATGCAGTCGCTCCATGTAAACAACTGATTTTTTTTTTTTTTTTTTTTGTTGGACATCTCGTAGTTAATCTGAAAAAGATTCTGACTACTTAAACGGATTTTCGCCCGGCGATTTCTAAAAAGTTAAACTTTTTAGACCTCCAGCCGGGCCATAGTAAAATTAAAACTAAAGCGAAAGTCCTAAGGGTAACCCCGAGGGGGGTTCGCACCTCGGCTTAGGCAATCACTGGGGGAGGGCAGCAAGGGACATGCTGGATCTGGGTTAAATTATTTAGGGGCTAATTTAAAGCTACAGGCGCAGCATCGCGGGCTGGCTCATGCAAGGGTCGGGAGGGACTATTAAGTCGGGGTCGCGACGACGGACCTCGGCGGCGAGGTCGGTACGATCTGTGTTTGTGTGTTGTTCTCACTGTAAACAACTCTTTGGTTGTCGCGACGTCCCCGTATGGGGGCGTGGCGGGCGGCATCGGAGCTCTGCTCCCCGGCCGCGGAGGGTATCACGGTGGCCCGCAAAGACGGGCCCCTCGATGTGTTGCCCCTTGGGCGAGCAATATGTGGGGCGCGTTAATAGTTAACGCGCCCCTGTGTGTGGTTGCTGTTTGTGTATCTGTGAGCGCGCCGCGGCGTTGAGTTATATCAACGCCGCTTTCTTCACAACGCCTTGGCGGTCAGTCCCCGCCAGGTGAGACCCCCGGTTGCCCGGGGGAGGCCCGGCGAGAGACGACCAGCGACAAGACGCTGACTCGACGCTCCCACAGAGTAGGGTGCGCGCCCCCGCTTATCCCGTTTTCCAGAGCGAGCCGGTAGCGGTCTAAGCTAAGGGGCAGTATGTGCGTGTGGGCGGTAGTGTACTGTGTAACACCGCCCATGAATACGCGACAACGCAGGCCCGCCCGCGTGTACACGTGTGAGTCATAGTGCCTGTATAGAGGTGGTTGTCTGTTTTACGTTACGTGACATGCCTATATTAACTTAGAACACGCCACGCAGCGGATGTATGTAGTGAATGTAGAGTTCACTTGATTCAGGTAAGCCGCGTGTAACCTGGTTGCGACTTACCCGGGAGTCAGTCCGGTAGTGGGGTCAGTCGTCCCTTACCAGGTCGCGGGGCAGTGGTCTCGCGTCAGGGGGGCGCGTATGCCAGGGCGCGATCTGCTTGACATGCGGCCAATCAGACGCGCCGGCACGCGCGAACATCCCCTTCGCGAGACGCCGCACATGGTCATCCAGGCTCTCGATCCCGAGATCCCGCTGGATGACATCGTTCCTCACGAAGCGAGGAGCGTCAACGATGGTCCGCAACGCCTGGTTCTGTTGCGTGCGGAGCAGCTTCCGGCTCGACTCGCTCGTGAGGGCGAACCAAGCGGGAGCGGCGTACGTCAGTACCGGGCGTATGTACATCTTGTACACGCCCAGCTTGACGCGCGCCGGCATTCGGGACGAGAGCACGGGCCGGAGGAGGTAGCGGGCTACCCTCCCCTTGGCCGCGACCCGACGGACGTGCTGACCCATTGTGAGCCGACGGTCGATGGTGACCCCCAGGTACTTGACCCGGGGCGACCACTCGATGTCGGCTCCCTGTAGCTTCAAGGGTGGTGGGAGGCGAACGAGGCCGGTGACCATCGCCTGCGTCTTACCCACGTTCACCGACAGTCGCCATCTGGCGAGCCACTCGGGAAGGAGCTCGAGCGCTCGCTGCATTTTGACCGCCGCGTACTTCGCGTTAAGCGAAGTGGAAATGTACGCGGCGTCGTCTGCATACAGCGCGAGCATCACGTCCGGAGTGGTGGGGATGTCGTCGGTGTAACGCGAGTAACACGCCGGCGAGACGCAGCTGCCCTGCGGTACGCCCGCGAGCACCGGCCTGGCGCTAGAGAGCGCCCCATCAACCACCACCCTGAATGTCCTGTTGGAGAGAAAAGTAGAGACCACTTTAACGACGCGACGGGGCGCGTCCGAGGTGGCCATCTTGTAAATGAGGCCGTCGTGCCACACACGGTCGAAGGCCTTCTCCATGTCGAGGAATACTGCTACCGAATATTCCTTCTTGTTCGCAGCTGCAGCGAGGTGGTGCAGTACCCTCGACAGCTGGAGCGTCGTGCTATGTTCCGCCCGGAACCCGAACTGCTCCGGGCGTGGCGTTATATGTGGGAGCAGGTGTCGCAGCAGGAGTGCTTCGAACACCTTGGAGACTGTGGGCAGTAGAGTTATCGGCCGATAGCTCTCCGGCTTCAGCACGTTCTTTCCCGCCTTCGGCAGCATAATGACGCGCCCCTCCTTCCACGAATCGGGGAAGGCGCCGGTGCGCAGTATCGCCGTAAACAGGCGCGCCAACGCCGCTACCATACGGTACGGCAGGTGGCGCAGCACTGTGTTGGTGATACCGTCAGCACCGGGGGCCTTCCTGGGCTTCGTCCTCAGGATGGCGCGTCGTACTGCGTTAGGCGAGAAGAATATCGGCTCTTCATCGGGAGCTATCGGCGCTGCGAAGTAGTCTCCCAGGTGTTTCTCGACTGCTGCGACGTGGTCTGCGTCGCTCGTCGGGTTGGGGCGGAACTGACGCTCCAGGTGTTCGGCGAAGACCTCCGCCCGGTCCTCCGCTACGTACTTAAGCGCCCCGTCGCTGTTCAACAATGGACGCACCGGGGCTGGGGTACTCGTGAGTTGGCCGCACAATCTATGTATAGACGGCCAACTGTCTGTCGTCTCGTCGATTCTGTCTTCCCAGCCCGCGGCGGCCATGGCCTGTAACTCGGCCTTGACCTTCTCCGCGAGACGGTTCAGCTGCGTCTTGAGTGTGGGACATCTCAGCGTTTGCCACTGCTTGCGAAGGCGCCGCTTCTCAGCGATCAACCTAGTCAACCGCGGAGGTAGAGGCGGTAAAAGCCCCCCCCCCCGCGGCTGTTCGGTGGTCGCCGACTGCAGAGCGCGCTGGATGCAAGCAGTGATGTCGCGAGATGTCCCATCGACGTCCGCGGAAGTAGTCATAGGCCGAGTCGGCACAGTGGTCTCTACTTCCTCTGAAAACCGGGTCCAGTCTATACGTCGACGTGGCGCCAGGGGTTTCAATCGGGTCGGCACACCCGACAGGACGACGAGTACAGGGTGATGGTCCGACTGTAACTCGTCGTCAATCACGTGCTGCGTGATCTGACAGTGTAGCCCTCGGTGGACCACAATGTCCAGCACATCCGGCATGTGTGTGTTCACGTCCGGATAGTGCGTGGGCGTCTCTGGGCCGGACACTGTGTAACCGAAGGCTTCGGCATCAGCTAGGAGCCGTCTTCCCCCGGTATTCGTGCGGCACGAGTTCCACGCCGAGTGCTTGCAATTCAAGTCACCGGCGAGGAAAGTAGGACGCGTAGAGCTACTTATAAGGGCCCGCAACTCAGATGTATCTAAGTGGGTCGCGGGCGGCTTATAACAAGCGTACATGTCTATGTCCTCGCCGGCTACGTGCAGCTGTACACCCAGCGCGTAAAACGTGCCGAGTGACGGCGAGGGGAGCTGTTGATGGACGACTCGGCGCCTTACCAGTACCGCCAGACCACGGTATGTCATGTGCGCCGACCGCTCGTCCTGTCTATAAACGAGGTACCCCGGGAATCTTATCCTATCCCCGGGGCACAGCAGCGTCTCGCTTATTAACGCCACGTCGACGTCCTGCTCTCTCAGGAGGTGGCGAAGGGGGGCGACCTTGTCCCGAAGGCCGCGGGCGTTCCAGTGGATCACCCTCAACGGCCTAGCCATGGTACAAGGTTAATAGCTTGGCCAGGCCGTCGAGGATGACGGTCTCTACGTTTTGGCCCTGCCTAATGGCCTTTATCAGGTCCATTAACAGCTGTATGGCACAGGCCGTGAAGTCACTCCTGGTAGTGGTAGTCGCCACTCCAGGAGTCCGAGTTTGTGCGGTGTGGGCGTGGGCGCCGGCATCGCCGCGACTCGGTTTGGGCTCGGGGTATTTTGTTTTCTTGTTGGCTGGTTTAGCCTTAACCGGCCGCGGCGCTGTGCCAGCGCTGGCGGTGTGAGGCACCACCTCGGCCTGTGCCCTGCTAGTGGCAGGGCCTGCCCTCGGGACAGTTATGGGTTCGGTCGTCGCGGTCGCCGCGGGGGGTTTGGGCTTCTTGCCTTTCCCTTTGCCCCCGCGCCTCTTCTTCCTCCGCCTTGAGGAGGATGGTTGCGCATCTCTAGGTGTGGGCCCGTTGGCCGCCGCCATCAAAGACGCGCCCTGGGGCCCTTCTGGCTCCACTTGCCTCTCGGTGGCCGCTAAGGGCCGGCGTGTAGGGGCAGATTTGGCGACGGTCCCCGCCCGCCTGTTCCGTATTTCGGACTGGTATGCGGGGCACTTGATATTGCACGCGGGGTGCGGGCCACCGCAATTCACGCAGGTGGCCGGCTCCGTCCGCGGGCGCGGGCAGTCTCTCGCCGCGTGCTCGCCCCCGCATCGCACACAGGCGAGCGGGCGGTGACACTGGTGCGAGCTGTGTCTGAATTGCTGGCACCGGTGGCACTGAGCGGGCCCACGCTTCCCACGCCAGGCCTCTATCTTCACCCCCCGCATTAGCATAAACACGGAGGTGTCATATATGGCCCGGACATCTGGGGTTTTCTTCAATATTGCGTGGAATACGCAGCCGGGTCTTCCTTGTGCGCCCTTAATATGGCGCACGTACTCCGGCTGGTATCCCAGCTCGCGCAACTCCTCCTCAATCTCCTGAGGGCTGGTGTCTGCAGGCAGCCCCCTGATGGCCACCTTTATGTTCCGCTCCGCTGGCAGCGAGTAGGCGAACCAAGCAACGCCGTCCGTCTTTTCAAGGCCAGTCAGGTACCTCTGGACCAGCCTGTACTCCTCCTCGGAGTCGGGGGTAAAACGAACCCCCCCTCCGTAAGGCCGAGCATTAGGAGGCCGGCCCAGTTTGGCAGCGATGGCCCTGAAGTGTGTCGCCCAGTTCGGCAACTTCTCTACTACCAGCGGAGGGTAGCGCAATTTTTTAGCTTTCTTACCTGCTGGAGCCGTCGTGGTCGCGGCCCCAGGGGCAGCAGCGGCGGCAGCAGGTGGTGTGGCAGGGGTGACAGGGGGGGGCCGCGCAGCAGCGCTGGACCCAGCTGTTCCTCTGCTCCGGGTGGAGTCCGTCGGAGAAGGCGTGTGGCGCGCCGCCTCCGCAAACGTCGGCGACGTCGGCGTACCCCGACCCCGCGGCGCGCTGTCGCGCTGTGGTCGCGGCGGGTCGAGGCAGTATCGCTTCGCCTCCTCCGTCTGGTCACCCGAGCTCCGTCGTCTCCGGTGTCGCTGGGGTTTGGGCTCGAGCTCAAACTCGTAGCCGAACCCCAGCGATGGTGTCGGCGAAAAGGCCGGGCGGGCCGCATCGGCCTCCGCGTCTCTCGGCGTAGGCCGTCGTCCGGATCGCGGGGTCGTCTCATAATAGACGTCCTCGCGACCAGACCCGGCCGAGCCCACGGATGCGATCGACATGCTCGATCCCTCGCGGGACGAGCACACCGACATCACCGCGGGCGAGTCGTACGCGGAGGCGCGCGGGGGTGCGGGCGAGGCTGGTGCGAGCGGCACCGCTCTCGCCGGGCGGCGGTGTGGCCCCGTGCTAGCCGGGCGCTCCTGCTCCCTCAACGCGCTTGGACCCGCTGGCAAGAAGCGGGGATCCAACGCGGAGGTGCGTGGAGCTGGGCCAGCACGGGACGGCGTCGGTGCGGGTGCTGGCGGGGCTCCGGTGCATGCCGGCGGCGACGCGAAGCGTGGCGGCGGTGCAGCGGAGCGTGCGGGTGGTGCGCGGTGGCGCGCAGGTGTCACCGGGTGCGCCGGTGGTACAACGGCGCGGGCACCGGGCGCGGGCTGCGCTGGCGGCGCGCTAGCGCGCGCGGTAGGCGCGGTTGGGTGCGCCGTGGGCGCAGGGTGCGTGGGCGACGCGGCGAAGCGCCCGGTAGGCGCGGGGCGCGCGATCGGTGCGGCAGGCCGCGCGGATGGCGCGGCGGGGCGCCCACCCGGCGCAGCGGAGCGCACGGGAGCGGGTACGCGAGCGGGTGGCGCTGCGGCGCGTGCTGGGTCGCGGCCCACATTCGCGGCAGGTCCCGGGGCCTGTATCGGCACCGGTCGGAACGCCGCGGGGCGTACGGCCACAGCATGCTGCCGGCCAGACGACGGCGTCGGCGCAACGCGCGCAGGCGCCGGAGTCGTCGACGGGCCAGCGAGCGCAGCGATGCTCGTCGCTCCTCTCCTTCTTCCTCCTCCTTCCTTTCTTCGGGGGTCTTCCCCCCCTCTTCTGGGTGCGGCCGGCGGCGCACCGGACGACGCAACGCCTATATTAGGCATCGACGTCGCCCGGTCCAACGTCGGACGATCCACGTCTTCTTCCGTAGGCCCGGCATCGCGGCCCAAAGAGCCGCGCTTGCCGGGCTTAGACATCCCGGGGGCGAAGGCCTCCGCGACCGCTGCGGTGGCTTGCCACCGGGCAGCGTGCTCCCGTCCGTGTCACCCCAGGTGCCGACTGGTCCCTGGGACGACACACACGGAAGGGGTTAAAAACAAACACTTTTCACTACACTCGCGAGTGTGAGCGGAAGCGGTCCGCGCGGTACTGCTAGTGGTTGCGTCTGTGATAGCAATCCGACTAGTTTGGCCGACGAGCCAATCCTGTAAACAACTGATATTCAGCTGCACTATTTATACTGGAAGCCGAACCCAAGAGAGATGGAAAAGAGCTAGGCAGATTGATTGGTCAAAATGACCGCCGTACGGACATAAGCGAAACGAAACACGTTTAGTTTGCGCGTTCAGCACTTGTGTTCGGATATCGAAATCTTATTAAAAATTCAATTAATTGTAAAATATATTTTTCCGATGAAAAACAAATACAAAATTGGTTTTTAAAACAATTTATTACACATTATTGTATTTCACAGATTTTATTTGTGTAAATTCAGCTTGTTTGCATTCTACCAATGCTTTATAATCTCACAAAGGTACATGATAACGTGAGCTGAAACGCAACTGTCACTAAGTGAGAAATATTTGTGTCAAAATAACCTAAAAAGTTCATGACATTATTTTCGTGTAATTACGAAACTATTTTGCATTTAAACTAAATAAAACTGCTAACAAGCATTTAATTTAAATACTTGTAACCATATCAATCTGCTACAAAATGAATATAGCGCGTAAACTCTGTACAATCCACCATAGTTATGTCAGCAGAAATCTTTACCGAAAATTCCGCTTTTCTGCAATAAATTTCGATAACTCCACAGCAACACAGCCTAAAGTCCAAGAAGAGAAGTTCGACTTTGAAGACCTAAACGTTCTAGAACGAACCGAGCGCCGAAAAGCAAAAATCGAGCCATTTATGAAAGACGTTTTTATTTCAATCTATAACCAAGAAATGCTCGCTTATCCCGAGATTTTAAACAAAGAGGAGACTGAATCTTTGGAGAAAAGAATCGATGCTATTAATAAAGTGTTTCAAGACCCGAAAAAAACGGTAGAAGATCGAAAAAACATGTTAAAAAACACAAAAATGTATGCGGCTCCTGTTAGTTTGACTCGAAACGGTCTTGCTTCGAATGTTACTGAAAGTTTGAGGTATTTAGAGGCTATAGCGGGTGATTTCCAGCTTGGGCAAGAGATTAGTGACCACTGGGTTGGGTTACAGGCGCTACAAAATGGTCTAACTCAAGAGCAGTACTCAATGATTGTAGATGACTTAATTTCTGGTGAAAAGCCTATTTCTTTGGGCATTAAAGAAAGAATTGCTGAGAGAATCTCACAAGCTGATTTTAGGACTGCTGCTGATGTGGATGGGCAAGGTTTGTTAATTATTATCTTACTATCTGCCCCTTTTTAGTGTGGGTGGGAAATCATCAAATGACATCTCCCGCTCTGGGTAGAGCGGAAGGGCGTTTTAGACGTTTACTCACTAGAACCCACCCGTGTTCCTTCAGTTGCCTATATGCCAGGGCCACAGTAACTCTTTCAAACAAATCTTGCGACCCTGGCAGACTAAATATTATAAATGCGAAAGTTTAGATTTTTGTGATTTTATCACACAAAAATTGCCAAACAGATTTGCATGAAGTTTAGCCCATACATAGTTTGTATCCTGGATTAACATATAGGGTACTTTTTATCTAAGTAGTATGTTCCCGTGATTTTCAACCTCTATGTGAGCGAAGTAGCAGGCAAAAACTCTTGGTAAATTATTTTATTTTATTTTCTGTGTATCATTATGTCAATTAGTTACTATTGTATAGTATCAAGTTTATCTAACTAAATAGACAGCCACTTTTTTCCAGCTAAAGCACCAGAAAATTTTGAAGGTTAGGCGTTTTGGGGGACTGTCTTCTCCTAGTAGTATGTTCCCCCAAAATCTTTTACGTAATATCTAAATTTTGTAGAATACGAATTAAAATACAGATGTCAATATGAATAATAAAAATGAATGGTAATGAATCTTAATCTTGCTATCAACGGTGCATAAATATTCTGATCATAATTCACTAAATATTGTTCTTTCTAGGAATATGGCGTATAACTGGTGAGAAAGTCTGCCGTTACTCTAACGGCTACATCCTAGTGCTGTCTACCATTGAAGCATCTCGGTTGAAGGCATTCCTCGTACATCCTGATGCTGCGGGAGTCAGTTCTGATGGTACCTTTGTCACTTTCCTGAACACTCCTGGTAAGTTTGAAATTATATTTTAATTTATGTGAAAAACATCCTCAATTAAGAGCGGTCAACCTGTCATTATTCTCATAATAAAAACCTTTTTACAAAAAAATAACAACCGACTTCCTTAAAAACACAAAAAAGTGAAAAATAACTTTAATTTCGGAAGTCGGTGGCAAAAAAACCATAAATACAGATCCTAAGACACCGACTTCCGAAATTAAAATTATTTTTCACTTTGTAGTGTTTTTAAGGAAGTCTGTTGTTTTTTTTTTGTGGCTTTAATGTACTTATAATACTTGGCAAGGTATACCCTATCCAATGAATAAAGAATTATCAAAATCGGACTACTCTGTATAAAGTTATGCGTGGTTAAACATTACAATCAGTGAGTGAACAATCAATCATCCCCTGTTTTCTGACCCTTAGGGTTTGATTTTGTTTTCCAAATTTATATGGGACTACCCTCGGAGTATACCCTTTCCAATAAAAAAAGACTTATCACAATCGGACTACTATGTAAAAAGTTATGCGTGGTCATACATAAAAAAAAAAACAAACAAAAAAAAAATATACGCGTCGAATTGATAACCTCCTCCGTTTTTTTTCGTCGGTTAAAAATGCTTGTATATGATTATAGCGTTAAAACAAATGTTCCCCCAGATATTTTAAACGCAGAATCTTTTGGTAAATGTAATAAAATTTGAATTTCGAGAGCTACCCACTTACTCCAAGACAGAGGGAAATTCCTAATGGAAGAACCCAATAATACTGCCTGACCTCAAAAATGAACCCAAGATGCAATAGGCCGGTCACAAAATATTATATCCTTACCACTATTTATCCTTTCTTTCCAGCAACCCCACTGGACATAATCTCCGAAGTGAATCTAGGCCGCATTCTCGGCCTATCTCGGCTGTATGCAGCTTTGTTGTCCCGTTGTCAACTGACCGCTGCCGTCCGCAGCGTTGTGGAGTACACAAGACCTCGGGCTTTTGCTGGTAAGTTAGTTTTGACCGACAGACTACCTTTACCTGGTTTGAGGAGATCAGATGGGCAGTCGTTTCATGTAAACTACTGGTACTCAGCTGCATCTGGTTTACCTGAACGGTGGCCTCTACATAATTGGGAAAAAGCTAAGCAAATGATGACGAGATGGAACCAGCAGTTTTCTAAGGTTTGGTGAAGTGGTGATTCGTTTGAAAAAAACAAATGAAAGGAAATTAAAAAAAAATATATTAGTACTTACTAACATCTAGTAGCGGCTGACGCGGTGATTCCATGGTTCTGACCGCCAAATATATGGTAACATGAGTAATAGCTATTCAGCCAGTGAATTATTATCACTATTATAGATGGAGCCACCAGTTTACAAAGGTTTGGTGAAGTGGTGATTGATTGGTGATTATGCCAATTTAGTTAAAAAGACTAGGTAAGGTTTCGGAAATATCTGGGTTGTTACCAACCACATAAAAAGCATGTAAAAACTAGTACAGCTGCATCCGGTAAGACTGGAAGCTGACTCCAACTTAGTTGGGAAAATACAGGCAGATGATGATGAGATAGAGCCTGGCTCCATCTTGGCGATTGATATGGCAATTTATTAAAACAAAACTTTTAAACAGTCGCTTTTGAGTATGAATGTCGATGGCTATAAGAGTAGGGGAGACCAAAGAAACAATAGAAGGACTGTTCAGGGCACCTCCGACCACTCGGCAATCTTCAGCTGCTGTCGTGAGACAGAGGAAGGCGCCGGGCGGCGGTGACAGGAACGGCGTGTGGGAGGCGGGGCATCGAACAACTTCGCTACCTATCTCTGACGACGTCATGCACACGCACTTCATACGCTTACCAACCTCGATATTATTGTACCTTTTCAGATTATATTTATTTAAATTAAGAACTTTCCTTAGATAGGTTCCTAACAAATGGTCCTTCGAGCCGGATGATGAGATGTGCCGAATGTTAGCTATCTTTAAACTGACTCCGGGCTCAGGTAGGCCGAAATAAAGAAAACCTGCTCAGGTAGAGATTCACAGATGACTACGCCACTTGATATCTTGTCCAGCGTGTCCTGTTGTCTGCACGCTACAGCAGTTGATGGACGCTACTGAAAGTGCTAAGCTCGGAGCCAAATTCTGGGCTAATTATATTTAGATTGGTATCGACACGCTAAGAAGAAGAATGATGGTATGGTTAGAAAGGGAGTGGCTACCGATATGACGGCTAATAGAGAAGTGTGGAAGACAAAAATTTTAACAAAAAATTAAACCACCGAAAAAAACTGAAAAGCAAATAATTATGATACTTAAAATTTTTGAGTCGGCGCTGAAAAATCAATGAACAAATATCACTCAAAGCGCTGACTCAAAAATTTTCGGCGGTTTAATTTTTTGTTAAAAAGTGTTTTTTATTTTATATTTTTTGTGGCTTTAATGTACTAATAATATTTGGCCCATCCAATAAAAAAAGAATTATCAAAATCAGACTACTCTGTATAAAGTTATGCGTGGTCATACATTACAATCAGTGAATGAACAATCAATCATCCCCTGTTTTCTGACCCTTAGGGTTTGATTTTGTTTTCCAAATTATGTGGGACCACTTTCCCTTTCCAATAAAATAAGAATTATCAAAATCGGACGACTACGTAACAAGTTATGCGTCGTCATACATAACAAAAAAATAATATACGCGTCGAATTGAGAACCTCCTCCGTTTTTTTCGTCGGTTAAAAAGACTTGTTGTGCCCCTAAATAATTTGCTACGAATGGCAGGAGAATGCTCAATACTCAATACTCAATTCTTTATTGCATTCCATATGTTACATAGATGGTAAGAAATAATAATGGTACAAGATCAAAATATGGACCCTGTCGGGCACGCAAAAAATTAGGAGAGAGGAAGAGGGCTGAGTTACAATTTAACTAAATCAATATTCTCATTTACTGTCTTTCATTTGGTATATAATTATATTGTATTATACATATTATTATTATGTTTGTGCATATCAGTTGTTATTATATATATTTGCACGAGATTACATTATTACTATTAAATTCTTACAAGTTTTCACTTTTATTATGAACTCAACTAGATTAATTATTATAAGTATATATACCATATACATTTATTTTAATAAATTATGGAAATTATTTTAATTAATTAATATTAATTAAATTAATAAATTAATTTAATATTTTATATACCTATATATTTTATTAATATTTATTTTATTTTATAATGTTTTGTATCAGAAAGAGTATTTTATTTTTCAATAGATTTATCATCTAGAAACTCCTTTACGGTGTAGTATGCCTTGGATTCAAGAAATCTTTTCAATTTATTAATAAATATATTTGTTTTGTTTTCTTCTCTAATATTATTTGGTAATTTGTTGTAAATTTTAATGGACATAATTAAAGGGCTGGTTGAGTGCATTTTGATTCGGGATTGAGGTTTGTTTATTTTGTTTTTGTGATGAATATAAAACAACCGTTTCTTCTCAGGCAAACCCCTAGCAGAGTTATCAACGATACAATCTACGGTAGGGAACGCGCTTCTAGACATATACGCTTGTGAGAGCGCCGAGTACTTCACTGCTGGCTTGCTGGACGGATATATGGACCCTGATGCAGAACTAGAAGTGGCTATGTGCAGGTGAGAACTTATTATTGTGTTTTTAGTACTTCTAGAACTGTAAAAAAATTAACCACACAGATTGAGTGGACCCCAGTGCAAGCATTTGTCATTGATCGAGGTCAACTCGGAACTTAGAATCTCAACAATTCGACGAACAATACCAACGAAATGACATTTACAATTATTATTATTTCCTTTTAAAGAAACTTCATCACCAACCACGGCCTACCGACAATGCTACAGCTCCTATCAATCCCAGCGCTGGACAAGGAGGAGGAATGCAAGAGTTTGCTAAATGATATGCGACATTTAGCCACGAGGGGGGAGAGTCTAGAGAGTATTAATATGTTTATAGGTAAGTTAGCTAGTCTAGATAGTATTTATTTAATTACTACTAGTGATGTGCCGGGAAAGATCCGAATCCCTCACTTTTTAAGCGGATCATTTACGGATCTTTTACCTTATTAATTTTCAATACATACATAGATTCCTTATACAGGATAAGTTTTTATCCAGTGCGCAAACTGTAACCATGAATTCAGCATATCATTCTAGACCCCTTTGCACAGAAATTTTTCGTCGGTTTTACAAAAAAAAATCAGCAGTTTCATAGAAAAATGCAATACCTACAGGGTCAAAATGTATGGAACAGCTGTTTTTTTTTTTTTTAATTTCCGACGAAAATTTTCTACACTGGGGAGTCTAGAATGATGTGCTGAATTCATGGTTACAATTTGCACACTGGATAAAAATTTATTCTGTATATTTTATTATTCTTTATATGTTTTTTTTTATTTTTTATTAATTATTTATTTTTTATTTATTTATTTTTTCTACTATTTTTTTTTTTTCTATTATTTATTTCTTAAAATAAAATATTTAGTGAGTTAACTATAAATAAAAAAAAACAAAAGAAAGACCCGCGCAATGCAAATCGTAACATGTCCTGTCAAGAAAAGCGTCAACGCGTCACCTCCAACGATTAAGTAAGCAAGTCAAGATCCGTATCCGTATCCGCGGATCTGGTTTCCAAATATTCGGATTCGTATCCGCGGATATACATTTATTACGATCCAGCACATCACTAGTAAAGTCGCAGTGAGACATCTTAAACCCAACCACACATTTCTAACGTCACTTACACAACTTAAAATTTCAGCTCTTAACGGAATCCACCATGCTGGTAAAGTGATGGCAAATGAAGTTAAACAGATACGGAACCCGCTCATGCATCCCGCGTTCATCTTCAAAAAGGTTCTAGCTAATAGACATCAGGTAACATTTGTATTTTATTTATACAACTATACTTCGATTTTTAATTTTATTCAGTAACTTCACAGTTGAAGGGCAGATTTTGACAAAAAAAAAAAACGATAGTGAGGTGATGTAAGAATGAACGAAATTGAATGAACTTGAAATAATGTCTTACAGGCAAACTTTATTTTAAATTATTCAATTTAAAATAAAGTTTGCCTTATAAACTTGTATAACACGATATATATTATACTATATCGATTGTATATATCGTCAATGTTGCCAGAGGTAATAAAATGACAAAAGTTAAAACACATGATTTATATATTTAGTTTCTTTCCATCTAGAAGAAACTAAAAAGGGAAATTACTTTTTTTATTATTCATTATTCTCATATTTTGAAAGTGTTATTTAAATTAAACCATTTTTATCATTCTTTCTGTACACGAAATGGTTCACTACCCCAACACTATTAGTTTTAGTATGGTAACTTTGTTTTTCTTTGAACTGTCAAGTTACTGAATACGATTAAAAGTCGAAGTATAGCTTATGCCCGCGACTTCGTACGCGTCAACTTTCTTACTCCCCCGACCCACCCCTTCGCTTCGACCCCGTGCCCGAGCGAGGCCTTCGTATTAGTGACTTTCTTTCTTTTTGCTCCGCTCCTAAGGGTCCTAGTGTAATGTTATATAGCCTGTAGCCGTTCTCGATTAAGGCTATCCGACACGAAATGATTTTTTCAATTTGAACGTGTTGTTCCTGATATCAGCGCGTTCAACCAAACAAATATTTCAGCTTAATAATATTACTAGCTTTTGCTCACGACCCATCCCTTCGCATCGAATAGCTCGCTTGCTGTGCGAGTATTTCGTGTTCGTAACATTTTTTTTAGCTCGTAAGGGTCCTATTACGATGTTATAATGCCTATAGCCTTCCTCAGTAAAATTTCAAAATATGTGACGTCACACTAGGAAGGGGGCATCTCACAAATGTGAGCAGCTGTGACAAGGAGGGGGTCAAAAAAATCATGAAATTTTTGTGACGTAATTTATGGATGGCCCCTTATTAACACGTTGAGTGCTGAACACAGATTGATGGTTAATCCCATATGGCCACAGATTTAGAGCGCATACAAAATTGTTAGTAGCAAGCACGCGATATCGCGTGATCGGCCATAATGCAGAGCCGACGAATCACACGATATCGCGTGATCAGCACTCAACGTGTTAAAGAATAACGTATTACCCAGTAACTGAGTTGTGTAGGTCAGATAGTCAGTCATCATTTCAGCCGTAAGACGTCCACTGCTGGACTTAGGCCTCCCCCAATTTGGGGGGCTTTGCCATAATCGCCACGCTTGGCAGGCGGGTTGGCGATCGCAGTATGGTGGTAAAATGCATAGAGAACGCTGCTGCCCATTCTCTAGTAAGTCCCTTAGTCGCCTTTTACGACACCCACAGGGAGAAATGGGGTGGTGTTATTCTTGACGTCCGGCACCACACGGTACGATAGGCTGTCGCTCCATCTAAGATACTGGCATAAGGTTAGACTGGCAACCGACTCCAACATAGTTGGGAAAATTCTAGTAGCTATACTCCATTTGTTTAGGTAGTTAACTAAAGGTAAACAATCTTGATATGTCTTTTTATATAAAATAAATCGTATAAAAGACCAACAAATATTATTTAAATTAAGTTACTTACCTAACATCGGTTTAAGTAAATACCTAATTGTAAACATTTTTAGATTCAATTTTTAGACAGTTTTTTAGATAAAAGACATGTTAAGATTGTTTACATTTAGTTAACTACCTAAACAAATGGAGTATAGTATTTAATTTTCTGAACTCTTTTCTTTATTAACACGTTTTTATTAGCTTCAAACGTATGTTAGCATGTGCCTATGTAACGTAAACTTTGAACATGATTTTGACTCCCTTTAAAACGTCGGATTAACTCGAAATTTGGCATACTTATCAAACAGCGATGACAATACAATACATCTATACAAATAAATAAAATTGGAGTGTCTGTTTTTAATATTAAAATAACTACTTTTTACTAAGTGTATATGGATGTATACATGGTACATATACCAAAACAACATTTTTTTACAATTTTTGTCTGTCTGTCTGTCTGTTCGTTCCGGCTAATCTCTGAAATGGCTTGACCGATTTTGAAGGAACTTTCACTGGCAGATAGCTGATGTAACATGGAGTAACTTAGGCTACTTTTATTTTTTTTTAAATAAATAATAGTTTAAAAAAACTAAAAACACGCTGAATTTTGAGACGTATGTCAGCGTAGTTTTCAAAGAAAGTTTTTATGAAAAACTTTTTGTTAAATACCACGCGGACGAAGTCACGGGTAACAGCTATTACCTATAATATAACCTGAATTAACACATCTTACCGCGGTAGTACCTACGTCGTCCTGCGTTAATTTCCGACATCCACGCGGGCGAAGCCGCGGGCAAAAGCTATTACTATATAATATTATAAATGGGAAAGTGTGTGTGTCTGTTGGTCCGTCTTTCACGGCAAAACGGAGCGACGAATTGATGTGACTTTTTAAGTGAAGATAGGTAAAGGGATGGAGAGTGACATAGGCTACTTTTTGTCTCTTTATAACCCCCTACTTCCCTAAAATGGGGGGTGGAACGCGCTAATCTCAGGAACTACTGGTTCGAATTGAAAAAATATTTTTAAATCGGGTAGCCTATTTATTGAGGAAGGACAACAAACAACACATCACGCTACGGTCAAAAGGAGCGGAGCAGCAAACGAAAAAACGAAAACTGGCAGGCAATTCGATGCGACGGGAAGGGGAGCGAAAATTTGACGCGGACGAAGTCGCTTGTAGAAGATAAAAAAAAAAAAAAAAAAAATGTGCAATTATTCTCGTTTTACAGGAAAGAGATGACCCGAAATTGACACTGCATTTATCAGAATACCTCCACCCATCTTTGAAACAGCCTTCGGAACAGCTAGAGTACTGCGTACTGCGCATGCGATTCGCATGTGAGACCCTCATGGCAAGACATGGCGTCAAAGTGGGTGAAGCTTACACGTAAGTTTGGTGAAGTGGTTATTTTTTTGGTAAAGGGGTATTTTTTGGTAAAGGGGTATTTTTTGGTAAAGGGGTATTTTTTGGTAAAGGGGTAATTTTTGGTAAAGTGGTTTTTTTTTGTAAAGTGGTTATTTGTGAATTCGTATTAGGTATTTAAATAGGCAATGCTCAATACTTTTATTGCATTCCACTTGTATGTAAACTTATAATTAGATCTTATGGACCATGTCGGGCACGGCAAAATAAGTTAGGAGAGAGGAAGCATTTGTTAATTATGTTACATTACTTAGCAAATATCATCATCATCATGATTTCAGCCAATAGACATCCACTACTGGGCATAGGCCTCCCCCAATTTGGAGGGGTTTTACGTACGGCACCACACGCAACTATCACTTAGGTATTTATGTGGAGACATGAGGTTAATGCCAGCATAAGTAAGGTGGGACGCCCTAGGCTAAGTGGAGCGACAATCTCCGCAGGGTGGCTGGTAGGAGCTGGATGAGTTGCCGAAAATCGAGCTGAGTAGCGTGCAATTGGAGAACTGTACCTCCCGCAATGAAGTGTCATTATCATTATCATTTCAGCCGTAAGACGTGCCCCCCCGCCCCCCCCAATTTGGGGGGCTTTGCCATAATCGCCACACTTGGCAGGCGGGTTGGCGATCGCAGTATGGTGGTAAAATGCATAGAGAACGCTGCTGCCCATTCTCTAGTAAGTCCCTTAGTCGTCTTTTACGACACCCACGGGAAGAAATGGGGTAGTGTAATTCTTTACGTCCGGCACCACACGGTGCACAGTGAAGTGTTGTAGGCAGATAATGAGGGGTCGGGGCTACGTTACAGCTGCTAGCCAAGGTCTGGGCTATCAGTTGTCGATCTTTGATAGTCTTTAATCAATAGCCCGAAAGTCTGACAACCAGTGTACTGTCTTACCAAGCGGCATTGTGTTAGAGATCGGAAATTAGTTTTAGTCTAGACTCTTATCACGTAATCTATATATATATAAAAATGTTATGTTGGTTTGTGTACGCTTCAAAAACTCAAATAGTAGCTGATATATAATCCGCATCAAGGATTGTTTTTGTCTATTTTTTGCATCAGTCACATATCCGCGACCGCGAAAAAACAGTTTTTTTATCGATCAGCTGTGTACCAGTGACCGCGCCATCTGCCGGAAGCGAGGAAAACACTCGAATGTGCGACAGCGAAGCGTGGTAGGGTACAGCTAGTTTTATCCTACTAATATTATAAACGCGAAAGTTTGTATGTATGGATGTATGGATGTCTGGATGTGTGGATGTTTGTTCCTCTTTCACGCAAAAACTACTGACCCGATTTAGATGAAATTTGGCACACAGATAGTTTATAACCTGGAATAACACATAGGGTACTTTTTATCCCGGTAGTATGTTCCCACGGGATAATTTCCGACCTCCACGCGGGCGAAGCCGCTGGCAAAAGCTAGTAATATAATGAACGAAGGTGACTACAAATATTTTTCACCAACAGGGAATTGAACAGACTGGCTGAGGCAGCGACGGAAATATTGGTGATGACAGCAGTCTTAGCAAGAGCTTCTAGGTAAGACATCGTCCGACTTATTACAAAATGCGATCTAACTTTCTTCTAGCCTATAACTCTAATCCAGTTTTTCTATTAGCAACTTTATCGCGATTTTGGCAAAGCTCTTAATACAGTAAATAATGGTTTAATAAGCCATAATCAATCTAAAAATATCCCGACAAGCACCCCACGTTTTTTTTTGGAAAGAAGTTCCTTATCGCGCGTTGTGAAAGGGGGCTAGACGGAAAAAAATCTCACGAAAAGTTGTAACGGCACTTTTTAACCGACTCCTAAAAAAGGACGAGGTTTCTCAATTCGACCGTATATATTTTGTTGTTTGTATTTGTTTATTTGTTGTTGTTTTTTTGTTGTGAGTAGAGAAAGAGAGGGAGATAGGGAGAGAGAGAGAGGGAGAGAGAGAGAGAGAGAGAATATTTTTGTTGAGTGTATACAGGTTTTTTGTACATAATAAATAATAAAAAAAATATAACAATTATGAATCCTGGAAAGGAACTTCGTTCCATCCGGGTGTCCCTTGACACCTCTAACGTTTTTTTTTTTCATCATTTTCCACTTTTTAGTTTGGTTTTCTATGAAAGCATTTTTTTTTTTTTTTGTCCTGGTTATCCTAGCCAGCATAATGGCACAAATTTATGAAAATTATTGTATTGTCATAGGTCCCTGATAAGAGTGCAAAGTTTAAAAATAGTCCAACGTTTTGAGGAGGTGAAAATCACGTTCAAAGATACCGTTACATAGATACAAGCTAACAAAAGAGTGTTAAAAATAATAGTTTTAAAAACAAACTAAAAAACACGCTTCCATTGAAAACCAAACTAAAAAGTACAAAATAAAAAGGTATTATTTATTTTCTATTTTTAGGGTGTTTCGAATTTTGAGACGTATGTCAGCGTAGTTTGTGACGTATGTCAGTGTAGTTTGTGACGTATGTCAGCGTAGTTTGTGTCGTATGTCAGCGTAGTTTGTGACGTATGTCAGCGTAGTTTTCGAAGACAGTTTTTTTGCTGTCCTGGTAACCCTGGCAAGGATAATGGCACAAATTTATGCAATTGCATTGTCATCGGTCCTTGACAGGTGTGCAAAGTTTGAATGAGATCTGGTCGTTTAAAGTGGGTCAAAATCGCACTACAAGGAGTCGGTTACAAACAAACATACAAATGAAGCTAATATAAAGCGTGTAAAAATGACAAATCAGCACTGGACTAAGTACTAGATACAAGCTAACAAAAGAGTGTTAAAAATAATAGTTTTAAAAACAAACTAAAAAACACGCTTCCATTGAAAACCAAACTAAAAAGTACAAAATAAAAAGGTATTATTTTCTATTTTTTAGGGTGTTTCGAATTTTGAGACGTATGTCAGCGTAGTTTGTGACGTATGTCAGTGTAGTTTGTGACGTATGTCAGCGTAGTTTGAGTCATATGTCAGCGTAGTTTGTGACGTATGTCAGCGTAGTTTTCGAAGACAGTTTTTTTGCTGTCCTGGTAACCCTGGCAAGGATAATGGCACAAATTAGTTTGTGACGTATGTCAGCGTAGTTTGTGACAGTTTTTTTGCTGTCCTGGTAACCCTGGCAAGGATAATGGCACAAATTTATGCAATTATTGCATTGTCATCGGTCCTTGACAGGTGTGCAAAGTTTGAATGAAATCTGGTCGTTTAAAATGGGTCAAAATCGCACTACAAAGAGTCGGTTACAAACAAACATACAAGTGAAGCTAATATAAAGCCTGTAAAAATGACAAATCAGCACTGGACTAAGTACTAACACAGTGTCTCAAAGAGATGTCAGCACACATTAAAAAGGTCAGCTAGAGCCGATGCCTGCCAAGATCACGGAATTGATCGACAGAGTTACCGTGGCCCTGGCACAGGCAACTGAAGGAACACGGGTGGGTTTCAGTCAGTTAAAGTCTGACACGCCCTCCCGCTCAACCAGAGATGGAGAAGACATTTGATGATTTACCAGACAACAAAAAAACACTAGACCAAGTGGTCACTTTTGTTACAAAAAAGTGTACTAATATATCGAATATAATATATCTTAGGACAACCAACACAACGTTATCTGATCCCAAACTAGGCAGAGCCTGTACTATGGTAACCAGACAACTGATAAACATACTTATATATTTCTAAATACATACATATTATAGATAAATTACACCCAGACCCAGAACAAATGATTGTGCTCATCACACAAAGATTTGTCCTAGGTGGGAATCGAACCCACGACCTCAGTCTTAGCAGTCAGGGTCACTAACCACTAGACTAACAGGCTCGTCGACACAGAGTACTACAAGAGATAGTGCTACATATTTTACGATGTGGCTCCAGTATTTCTAACTTAACAGACAGCTGTGCTGCTGGGGAATTTGTTGCGCCACTTCTTCCCAACTAAAGCACTAGGAAATGGTGAGGGTGGGCGTTTTGGAGGACTGTCTTATGTAATTTTGACGTTCAAAAAGTGCTGACTCTCAGCCTAGTTTGAATAAATGACTTTTGATTTTAATTTTACAGATCTTACTGCATCGGCCTCAAAAACTCGGAAATCGAGATGAAACTCGCAGCTTGCTTCGTCGAGAGGACTAGAGATCGCGTTAGGAAGCTTATTAAGGAAATTGACGACGGACAATATCTAAATTTGGACCACTTTACCGTGCAGTTTGGAAAGAAAGTTTTGGATACAAACTCTAGTTTAGTTGAGAAGCCCACTGCTAGAACGTTCTGGTAGAAACTTGGTTTGTTTTAAAGCCTGTGTAGACGATATTTTTATTTATACAAGCAGTATAGGCGTACTACCAGTTAAAATAAATAAAAGATTCAAAAAACTAAAAAAACACGCTTTCATAGAAAATGAAACTACTTTGGTTTTCTCTGGAAGCGTGTTTGTTAGTTGTATTTTTTTTTAACTATTATTTATTTTCCTTTTTTTGTTTCGAATATTCTGACGTATGTCAGCGTAGTTTTTGAAGATAGCGTAGTATTTTTTTTTTTGCTATCCTGGCAACCCTGGCAAGGACAATGGCACAAATTAATGAAATTATTGTCATCAGTCCTCGCAACGTGTCCAACAGTGGACTGCGATAGGCTGAGTTGATTGACTGATTGTGGGTCGGACTAGTGTTGCCAAGGACTCGAGTCCTCGAGTCTTAATTTTAGAGACTCGACTCAATTATGCAAGACTCAGTGTGCTCAAAAGGTTCGGAGTCATCATTCGAATAACGTCAGATTTTTTTGTATCATAACCACTAATTTGAACTTATCACCTTCTATTCGAGTCTTTTCGCAAGATGAGCTACAAGTCTCATCTTCATGTTCCGAGTTTTTTTTTTTGAGACTCGAGTTTAAGACTCGAGTCCTTTTAAGACTCGAGTCCTTTTTAAGATTCGTGTCATTTTTAAGACTCGAGTGCTTGTCTAGACTTCGAGCCTTTTTAAAACTCGAGTGCTTGACTCTAGACTTCGAGCCTTTTAATCACACTGAGTCTTGCATAATTGAGTCGAGTCTTTAAAATTGCGACTCGAGGACTCGAGTCCTTTGCAACACTAGGTCGAACTCATACACAAAGGGCTCGCATAAGCTTAAAACGTCGATTTCTTCGAGATTTTCCCCTATATTTGACTTTTTTTACCATGATAGTAAGTCCTAAGCGAGGCATATTTGCTGCGTGAATCCTACTTGTATAAAGAGTCGTATGCGCAAGCTTTTATTTTGCAATGCATGTATGTATGATTTATAAAAGATATGTTGCGGCAATTTCGTTGCCATTTTGAGAAAACCGTCATTGAAAGCCATTTTATATGGAAATTCTACTAGAGTACGAGATTTTCTTATGCAAAATGGTTGTTATAAGAATGATTAGTTTGGTATATTATTGTTACTGTTATCTTGTAAATAAAACTAGTCTTAATAATTTTTTTAATTGTTTTATTTTATTCTAATAATTTTTTATAGATAAGAGTTAAATCTACGATACTACAAAATTAATTGATTATTTATACAGGATAATTTTTTATCCAGTGCGCAAACTGTAACCATGAATTCAGCATATCATTCTAGACCCCCCCAGCGTAGAAAATTTTCGTCGGTTATACAAAAAAAAATCAGCTGTTTCATAGAAAAATGCAATACCTACGGGGTCAAAATGTATGGAACAGCTGATTTTTTTTTCGTATAACCGACGAAAATTTTCTACGCTGGGGGGTCTAGAATGATATGCTGAACTCATGGTTACAGTTTGCGCACTGGATAAAAAATTATCCTGTATGCTATTATAGCATACAGGATAATTTTTTATTAATATTATGTGCAATAAATTCTTAATTAATTCTATTTAGATGAACTAAGCAAAATCCATCTATATGAAGAAACATTTTAACGCTCTCTCGAAAGCTACTGCAAAGTGAAAATAATTTTATTCGTTTCTTTATACACAATGACATTTCAGTCGTCTTACAACGGCAGCCCACTTCATGTAACCATTGACTACTACCCATCCATAAGAAAAAAATTAACATATGAATAACTAAATAATAAAAATATTATTCATTATGATGACGCACAACGTGGTTTAAATTTGATAATTTTCGCTCATGGAAAATAGAGATGGAATGATCTAGCCGACTCGTGCACTGGGCAGGTATGTTCTCTACCGTATGATACGTAAACATTAACAGGATGTTTCATAATTCTAATCCATTACTTATTTTTCTTAGTACCTATTATCTTAATTAATGGTAACAATTTTTAATCACGCCTAGAGGTATATTATGTCGGATACATTGAGAGGACAACCTTTGTAAGTACTAAAATGTCACGGTGGATATACTTTGTTACGACTCGACAGACGCCCGAAAATCTGAAAACCAGTCTTGCCAAGCGGTATCGTGTTGCCCAGGAACTGGTTAAAGGAGGTCAGATAGACAATCGCTCCATGTAAAATAAGGATATTCAGCTGCATCCGGTTAGACTGGAAGCCGATCCCAAAATAGTTAAGAGAAAGGCTAAGCAAATGATGACTTTGTTGTAGACAAGAAAATACATAACAAAAAAAAATACATTTGATACTACATACAATGGGCGGTTTTATACTGAAACACTTTTTAAATTATCCAATATGAAAATATGTGTCTTTGATTTAAATTGATTTTATTGCTGAATTAAAAATTGCAAATGCCTAGCCTTGTTCTATTTAGAAGTAGGTTATCAAACAACTGCCCAATTGCTCTTTCTTTGGTGTTGTTCGTCGAATCGTTGACTCCTTAAGTTCTAAGTTGAACTGCACGATAACTGATAAATGCGTGCACTGACTAGACAGGTCAACTCAGTTTGTGTGATTTTCCTCAAAAGACATCATCGGACATCATTCCACATGATCGGACCAAGATTATGTCTGGACTTGAAAAAGACCCCTAAGTTTGTTTCGGCCATTCTTTTCAGAGTAGTCAGATAAGAAACGCCGACCTCATCTAGTTTTACAAATATGATTGACGCGTAAAAGTGTTTCTACAAACCTACTTACATAAATAAAATCATTTATTATTTAACTCATCTACTGATACAATCAACTGTGGCATTTTTCCTTACTATAAGCAACTTTACCCATAAGTACTATGCTTAAATATGTCTCAACTACTAAACATTTGTCGCCCTCATTTAATATCAAACCGTTACAAAAGTAGCAAACACGACTATTTGTACAAGATTTTTAGTCATTGTGATAAAATTTTCTTTCATACTAGCTTCTGCCCGCGACTTCATCCGCGTCAAATTTTTGCTTCCCTGACCCTTCCCGTCGCATCGAATGGCCTGCCAGTTTTCGTCCGTTTTTCGTTGCGGCTCCACTCCTTTTGATCTTAGCGTGATGTTATATAGTATATATATAGCCTCAATAAATAGGCTACCCAACACAAACGGAATTTTTCAATTCGGACCAGTAGTTCCTGAGATTACCGCGTTCAACCAAACAAACAAACTCTTCAGCTTTATAATAAAAAATAAAAAAAATAATTAAAAAAAAAATCGTTTATTCTCAGGCATCGAAGGTCCATAGCGTGTTAGTATTACCAAACAACTTACAAACTATATCAAATTTTGTAAGAACATAAACTAGAACAAAACAAAAAAAAACACAACATTCAATTAGAGGAAGATTTATCAAGCCCCATGTCTGACATGTAGACAAACCTATCCATTGTAGGCCCTCCTAACCTATCTGACAAAACCTTCAGAATGCTATTGCTGCTCTCCCTCACTCTGCGCATCAGTGATGCCACGTTCTTGCGCATGATCGCGAAATAATCGTCAGTATGAGCGTCAGCGAACATCCCTGTATAATCTTCATCTATCAATCCTGTATTATCTTTACTAGATAATTCTACTGTACGTGTGTATGTCACTGAACTCTTCCTAAACGGCTGGACCGATTTGAATGATTTTTTTTGTATGCGTTTGGGTGGCACCGTGGATAGTTTAGATTCACAAATCAGTCCGACAGATGGCGCTGCTATCGAGTTCTAGGAAACAGGACAACGTCTGTACGGTCAGCTAGTATTAGTATAGATTCATCTTTTACTCATGGGTAAAGTTGCTCTTTGAATGTAAAGACGCCACAGTTGACCGTATTTTTTTCTACTTTTGCCTAAGGCCTATAATCTTTAGGAAACACACTAATATAAGAAACTCCCTTCTCAGCTACAGGCTTAAAACTATCCCCAAAAGTGACATTCTTCGCCACATTACTCTTCTTCCCAGCTTTGCCACGCTTTCTCAACTTAGCCATCGATTCGGCGACTTTCGTTTCCAAAGTTGATTTGGACTCGAAAGCGACCTTCTCCGGCTTCGAGTTGAAGACTTGGACTTTATTTTTCTCCTTGCGTTTGTAGTAGAAGACTTCCCATGCTAGCGTTATCATTGCTAGTCCTAGGCCGAATAGAGTTGCTATGAAGACTCCTCCTAGAAACATAAAATAATATAGATGTAACATCCTCACAAGATCAGGCATAGATGTATATATGTCAACGTGAAATTGTAAATACCGTTATATTATAATATATCTCGCGACATTGTAATCTGCCGAAAGATATGGTGAACCGTCAGATTATAATCTCGCTAGTTATATTGTAATCTAACGGTATTTACAATTTGGCGGTGACATACAGTTCTCAGGTACATTTTGTTAATAGGATCCATGTTAGAATCGGCGAGGCCTGAAATAATAATAGGCATGGCATAATGAAAAGCCATTGCGTGCAGCTGTGATGAGAATGTTAAAAGAGATGTATGATGTTACACGTATGGATAGAATTAGAAATGTGTACATAAGAGGACAACTCAAAGTGGCACCGATAATAGAAAAGTTAGAAAGAAAAGAAAAAGAAAGAAAGAAAACGTATTTATTGGGACACGCACAGAAACTATACAAAAAACTTAAATCAACTTAAACCATAATAAAATAAAAAAATCAATTAGAAACAAAAAAAAAACAAAATTTAAAAGAAAAAAAAAAACAGAAAGTCCTGAGCGAGACCAAAAGGCCTGAATAACCCTCGCTTTGGGGGTTAGCGTGCTGGGGTTTGATTGAAACACTCACTTGTGGCTTTCCAAGTTTTATTCCGAGATGTTGTTCTTACAAGTGCTTTGCTTCAAATACTTTTAAATGCTTAACAAAAAAATAATTTTCTAAGGCCTTATACTTCTGGCGGAGAATCTTAACACCGCGATGTACAAATCAGACGTTTTCTTAAACCACCATCTAGTGGCAAGTCAATGAATAATTATGACGCTTACCTGACTGTACGATTGCTTGTCAGTACATACAGTTTTCTGTGCGGCTAAACATTCCGCCCACCAAGGACATTTTGTACAACATTATGTCCTTCAAATATTAAAATAGCTTATGAAGAACAATACATATTAACAACAACAACAAAATTGCTTAAAATTATCATTAAAACAAAACTACTGATCAACTTTTCAAGCAACAGGCAAGACACAAAGTTTCGATGTTGGTCGTTTAAATTTCGAACCGTTGCTACATAGTGTGACTACCCGTGTTAAATTATCAAGCCCCGGTTGTTTCTCAACCACTCTGCCAAGTAGCCACCTACAAGGAGGCATGTTATCCTCCTTAATTAAAACTATGTCCCCTACGTTCGGTTCAGGAGTTTGCATAGACCACTTATACCGATGAAGCAGTGTGGTCAGGTATTCGGTCGACCAGCGTCTCCAAAACTGTTGCAGCGTTTGTTGAACGAAATGCCACCTCTTTAGACTAGATATGTTAGAGTCTTCATAATTCCTATCTGGTGCGTTTATAATAGGTTCACCAATTAGGAAATGCCCAGGTGTTAATGCATCACAACTGTTGGAATCCGTTACCCTACACAACGGACGTGAATTTAAACATGCCTCTACTTGACTTAAAAGAGTGGACATTTCTTCGAAAGTTAAAGTAGAGTTGCCTATTACCCTACGCAAATGCTTTTTGCATGATTTTATTCCAGCTTCCCACAGACCGCCAAAGTTCGGAGAATGTGGTGGAATATAATGCCATGTTGTTCCCTCAACTGTTAATGCTGCAGCAATTTCCTTTGTTATGTTTGAATTTTCAGAGCGAAACATTGCATCTAACTCTCTAGAAGCACCCTGAAAGTTAGTGCCATTGTCACTCCATATATTTTTGCAGTGACCACGTCTAGCGACAAATCTTTTAAATGCTGCAATGAACCCCTCTGTGGTCAGGTCGCTTACGACCTCAATATGAACAGCCTTTGTGGCCATACACACGAATAAACAAATATACCCTTTATATGCGTGATGACCCCGACCTTTAGATGTCCTTAAATTTATAGGACCCGCGTAGTCTACCCCACTATTATGAAACGGCCTGCTTGGTGTAACCCGCGACGGTGGCAGTTGGCCCATTAACTGAGGTTTGGTTGTAGCTGCATACCTGATGCAAGTAACACATTTCCTTACATATGCTGTAACTAACCGCTTAGCTCCTAGGATGTAATATTTCGTGCTCAAATAGTTGAGCATAAGTTGGGGACCTCCATGAAGACTTCTGTTATGCGCATCTGATATTAAGAGATTGGTGAAGTGATCGTTACCTGGAATTAATATTGGATGTTTATGGTTGTGATCGAGATCTGAACGTTCTAATCTACCGCCCACCCTCAAAATCTGTTTTGAATCCAGGTAAGGATTTAAGGACTTTAGGACCTTCTTTTTACAATTTCCCCCTTTTTCCAGGTTAGTAATCACCGCTTCGAATCCTTTGCCTTGGCTAACCCTAATGCATGTCTCTAACGCTAATGCGCGCTCTTCTGCGGTAATATAGCTGAAGTTTTTCCTCGTAGTTACAAGTTCCTGCAGCATAGGTAACTGAACAGAGTACTGGAAGGTGTCGCAGCTTTGTTTCCAGGTAAGTCCCAATGTGTTGAATATCTCACCCTGTTGTATGTTGATTTCCCTTTCTACACCATCCTGTCCCTTGTACGAGTGCCTTTCACCTATGGTCTTCTCTAGTAATTTACTGCTGTTGCTTAACCATTTCTGTAAGTTAAATCCTGCTTTAGCTAATAACTTATTCATTTGGTTATAGATCTGCACGCTTTCTTCTATCGAGTGGCAACCAGTCATGAGATCGTCCATGTAATAATCTTTAAGTACTCTTTGAGCTGCCAGTGGATATTTATCTCCTTCATCGTACGCTACTTGTTGCATCGATCGAACTGCCAAAAAGGGCGCTGAAGATGTACCAAAAGTAACTGTTAGTAATTTATAATCTTTAATTGAAGATTGTTTGTTGTTTCTCCACACGATGCGTTGAAAATCTGTATGATGATCGGCAACGCGCACCATCCGGTACATTTTGATAATATCTGACACTAAACAAATTCGGTGGGTTCTCCAACGAATCAGTAAGTGTCGAAGATCTGGTTGCAGCCTTGGACCAATCATTAGGTCATCGTTGAGCGATATTCCGTTTTTTCCTTTGCAGGAAGCATCAAAGACCACCCTGACCTTGGTTGTGTCTTTATCGTCACGTATAACTGCATGATGAGGCAAGTACACTGCATTTTGGTTTTCTTCTTCTGCTTTTGTTATTGGCCTCATGTGACCGAGCTGCAAATATTCATTGATTACTTCCTCATATTTTGTTTTTAAATCTGGGTTTTTACTAAGTTTAGTTTCTAATGCGTAAAATCTATTAAGTGCTACCTTTCTTGCATCTCCATATTGACATTTTGGGTCTGGAGTTTTAAATGGTAAGTTAACTATATAACGACCGTCATTATCTCTTACCGTAGTATCCTTAAATATCTCTTCGCATCTTGTTTCTTCTTTGGTAAGTATACGTTTGTTATTTTGTGGTTCTCTCTCTAACTCCCAGAATCTTTTTAAGACTTCGTCATCACCAAGTTGAGCATGCATCACTGAAATACTCGATATGCTATTACCAGCGGAAGCTATCGTTCCTGATAAAATCCATCCCAATGAGGTGCACTGAGCTACAATGCTACCACCAGGAGCTTTCCTTAACCCGTTTTGTAAAACCTGGCTATAGACTTCGGCTCCCAACAACATATCCACTTTATCCGGTGTATAATATCTAGGGTCTGCTAATTGTATATCGTTTGCTTGTGCCCAGTCCAAATATACCGTTTCTCTACCAGGTAATAAGGACGTAATAGATTTGAGAACATATGCCTTGACTACAAGTTCCACAGATGGGTCAACCCTAGACTGAATTTTAACTTCAACAACCGAATTCAGAAATAATTTGTTATGAGCATCAATACCAGTTATTGAACTTTTAGCTGGTTTTTTCTGTAACCCTAAGCTCTGGACAGTATGTTCTGTCACAAAAGATGCCTGTGAACCTTGGTCTAACAAGGCCCTGATCGTATACCTAGCGCCGTTTTTCGAAACAGCCCTCACTAGCGCTGTGGCTAATAGGACTTGATTAGTTTTTGCTATACCTTTCGAAAAACAAGTTACTACTTTATTTTCAACTTCTTTCGTTTGCGAAACACCATCGCTAAACGAATTTACCATCTCTTCCTTAGACTCCTTCTCACCTTTAGGGTGCAACAAGGAGTGATGTCTCCGCTTACAGATTTGACACGAGGCTGTACACCTACAAGACCTGGCAGAGTGATTGTGCCCCAAACAATTAAAACATAAGTTGTGATCTAGCACAAACTTACGCCGAGTATCCACATCGTAGCTAACAAATTGCTTGCAATTTCTTATTTTATGCTCGTTATTACAAAGCGGACACGCTATAGCCGCATTGGTTGCTGTGTGAAAAGCCTTTGCCTTAACATTAACAATATTTTTGCTAGGTTTAGTTTCTAGGAATTCAAATGCTCTATACCGACTTGTTAAAAATTCCTTGAATTGTTCAAATGTAGGCAGTTTATTTGAATCAGTGTTGCTGGTTACCTTTAGTTCCCAATCCCTTCTACTGTCTGAATCTAATTTCAACGTTATAATATGAATGATCAAAATATCCCATGAAGCTGTATCAATACCTAAATTAGTTAGTGCATTCAGGCAGTCCGATGTTGTATCCATTAATTCCTTTAAAGCACTAGCTGACTCTTGAGTTATGTTCCTTTGACTGAGCAATCTTTTCAAAATACAGTGAGACAAATATTTTTTATTGTTATATCTGGTCTCCAATTGAGTCCAGCATCTATCATAATTTGCTTCTGAAATTGGTATATGACGTAAGAGCTGTTCGGCTTCTCCAGTCAAATAACCTTTTAAATAATGTAACTTTTGAACATTATCAATAGTGCTGTTTTTATGTATTGCAGATACAAATAAGTCTCGGAAAGTCGGCCATTCAGTATAATTCCCCGAAAATGTAGGGATAGTGATTCTAGGCAATTTTATGTATGTGCTCTTTCCTTCGGAAACATTATTTGATGATGACCCCGCAACCGAAGATACATCACTAACCTTAATGGCATTTAGTGCAGTTTTTAACTCGCATTTTAAATCCAAATACAATTCTTCAGTGTTAAAATAAACTTCATTAACAGTATAGGCTAAAGATTTCAAATCCTTGGGTTCAAAATCTTTCACAATTTGTGAATGTGTTAAACTAAATTGCGCCCACAGCTCTTCAACAATTTCTAATCTGGTTTCTATATACGGCTTAGTAATCCTATCTTTTGGCGACTTTTTAAAATTACTTTTGGCTCTTAACAAACGATTGTAGATATCATCCTGTACTTTGACATGTGATTGCAAAGTCATTTTGAAGTTATTTTTCTAAACAATTCACAGACAAAATGTTATAAAACCTTTTTATGTTGATGTACAAAAGAGAATTTGCTAAGTGTTTTTCATTTGGTTTTGAAAAATTTTACAAGTCCAAGACGTTGACAATTATTTGACAAGTCAATGTAAACAAAGAAATTTTTCTAAGTGTTTGACAATCGACTTCAAATCGGGCGTAGGTTCCCCGTCTGAACACAATTGGCTGAAAATCTACCTAAGTCCTAAACAAACACACAAGAGTTTATTCTAAGTCCAAATTTTACTAATCTAAAGTTAAAGTTCAAGTCTTCTAAGCAATAAAGTTCACTTTGGCTTGACACATAAGAAATTACAAAGTACTCACGATTTTTGACACTATCACTCACTTCCTTAAGACCTTAGTCGTCTGCAGCTTGCTTGCTGCTGAATGGTACTCCTTCCTCCGTACCTCCTGCAACTGGATCCGGTGTTGCTTTCTTCCACCATCCAGGATCGCTCGGCAGGAGCGTATGGGGATGGTGATTCTCCGTCCAACCAGGAGAACTCACCTGCTTCGCTGGTACAGCCCTTGCCAGATCCGGCTCGAAGGACCATGAATAACCCTCGCTTTGGGGGTTAGCGTGCTGGGGTTTGATTGAAACACTCACTTGTGGCTTTCCAAGTTTTATTCCGAGATGTTGTTCTTACAAGTGCTTTGCTTCAAATACTTTTAAATGCTTTTAAATGCTTAACAAAAAAATAATTTTCTAAGGCCTTATACTTCTGGCGGAGAATCTTAACACCGCGATGTACAAATCAGACGTTTTCTTAAACCACCATCTAGTGGCAAGTCAATGAATAATTATGACGCTTACCTGACTGTACGATTGCTTGTCAGTACATACAGTTTTCTGTGCGGCTAAACAAGGCCCTTATCTCAGCATGATGCTGTCAGTTGTGTGGAAATCGGTTGCCATGGTATGGCTGACTTAAAATCCACCCGTGTTCCTTCTGGCATATAAGCAACTGAAGGAACACGGGTGGGTTTTAGTCAGTAAAAGTCTGACACGCCCTCCCGCTCCGCCCAGAGCGAGAGACGTCATTTGACGATTTTCCACCCAAAAAAAAATGATTTGTGCACGTGATACGGAGGCATGAGGAAAGTTTTGAGTATGAATGTTGATGGCTATAAGAGTAGAGGGACACCAAAGAAACGATGGATGGACTGTGTGAATTATGATATGGATAGAAAGCGGGTGACTACCGCGATGACGGCTAATAGAGAAGTGTGGAAGATAAAAACTTTTTATAAAGAAAAACAACCGACATCCTTAAAAAAAAAACACTACAAAGTCAAAAATAACTTTAATTTCGGAATTCGGTGTCTTAGGATCTGTTTTTAAGGTTTTTGCCACCGACTTCCGAAATTAAAGTTATTTTTGACTTTGTAGTGTTTTTTTAAGGAAGTCGGTTGTTTTTTTTTAATAAAAAGTTTTTATTTTTAACTTTTTAGTGATGGTAGATACCCCGCACTAATCTAATCGCGTTATTCCTTAATTTGTCGCGCAAATACTTAATGCAAATTAAAGACTTATATGGTTTTCACATGGACCCCATTGTCCGAATGGTACAAAATTAAAATAGGACCATTCGGAAAGCACCAGCTTTCAAATAAAAAAAATCATCGAAATCGGTTCACCCAGTCAAAAGTTATGAGCTAACAAACATTAAAAAAAAATACAGACGAATTGATAACCTCCTCCTTTTTTTGAAGTCGGTTAAAAAGGACATGTTGCGTCGACCCCAAATAAATTGGGATAAGGGCCGGAAAATGATGATGAGGCGGCGAGCCTATTGCAATTTTCTGGGTTAAAACTCTACGCTACGCAAAATCAGCCAATAATGTTCCCACTGCTGGGACACAGTGCGGGTTGGTAGATGTCACATGTCTTCGCATTTTGGCATCTAGGACATGTTTCTAAGACAGTTTCCTCAAGATGTGTTCCTTCACTGTTTTGAGAGCACCGGTAATGAAATAATTTACAGAAAGTTATGCACCAATCTGGGTTCCAACCTACTATCTACAACTCGTAAGTCGCGGCCGCCTCCACTGGCCAACACTACGCTCTCGCAAGTCTGGGCTTGCTACAGACAAAACAAAAAGTTCGAATACATGTGACATCTAACAACCCCACTGGGCCCGCGTGGTAGATTACAACAGCATTTAGAACCCACTCTCTCTGTTGAACAGAGGAAGCTTGTCTCCCATCAGTCGGAAAAGTATAAGCAGATTACATATGTTCTGCAAATATTGGCATATTACCTAAACTCTCCAGGGTAATGCCCTCAGATTCATCAGCATCTGGACAAGCTTGTCTTGCAGATTCGTTCCAGTATCTGCAAAACAGAAACGAATTAAACCCAATTTCTCGGCACAATTTGGGCGAGCGTCTTTTGTCGCATTCAAAAAGCTGAAATATAGGTACATAGGGCTGAATTACAAAATTCCGTACTTCATTCTTTCTTCGTTCTTCATAATTACGTACTTACATACCTATGAAGGAAATTCAATACTTTAGCACCAGAACTCAGGACCTACAAAATCGATGGCGGAATTCCTTGAGCCAAAATTCAATAATTTCAGATTTGTTGCCCATCTGGTTGTCACCTATATGATCGGAGGACTCTCCCTATTTAATGGACGAATTCATTTTTTTTTTTTTTTTTTTTCATTTCATTTCACGAATTTGTCACCAGTCTAGGACACCACGGCCTGTCTTGCAGCCGGAGTGCGGGTCGATTAGCACGGCACGCAAACATTAATGACATAATCCGACGAGCTCTTGTCACCGTCGGCGTCCCAGCTGTATTAGAACCCAATGGCTTGGCACGCGACGATGGCAAGAGACCGGACGGTATGTCTTTATTTCCATGGAAGGTGGGTAGGCCTTTAGTGTGGGATGCGACGTGCGTCGATACTCTTGCGCCATCCCATCTTCCTGGCACGGCGTGCTGTGCTGGTGCCGCTGCTGCGGCTGCAGAAAACCTCAAGCGGCGTAAGTATAGTAACCTTATTGGTCATTATATTTTTGAGCCGTTTGGGGTTGAAACGCTCGGGCCGTGGGGTCCGAGTGCTCTTATCCTATTTAAGGAAATTTCTAAACGGCTGGTGGACACTTCCCGTAACCCAAGAGCTGGTTTTTACCTTGGCCAGAGGCTAAGCATTGCCATACAACGTGGTAATGCCGCCAGTCTCTTGGGTACACTACCAGTCGACAGCGATGCGGATGATTTTTAGACGCTATGTTTTTAATTTGTAAATAGTTTTAGTTAATTTAGGTTATAATTTTTTTTTTCTTTATTAATTTAAATCTGTAATCCAAATAAAAGAAATTCACAGATAGTTTTTCCATTTTCAAAAATTTCTTATATATTTTGAGGCCTGCTGCTCAAGGAACCGCTCCTTTTGTAGTTCTAGCAGGGCTCTAAACAGTTCCTCTTCTGTCGTAATGCTTTAACGTAGAACCAACTAATAGTGACATCTATCAGGCTAAATGGACCATGTAATCCTGCATCACGCAAGAAAAGATTACCGCCTCGATCGATATATTACAGATGTCTAAGGCCCCACATGGCTCACGGTTCCCCCTGACCCTTGTTCGGTGAAGTGCCAGCCCGTGCCGTAGCTGAACCAGTAACTTTCAATTTGTCTCTAAATAATAACCATTCAGATCCAGCCCATCTCTTGCTGCCCTCTACCAGCGATGCCATAAGCCGAGGTCCGGAACCTTAGTGAGTAGTCGCTTTCGTTTTTAAGTTTAAAAGCCCTGGCTGGAGGCCAGAATTTATTGAAGAATTCGGAAACCCGATTAAGTAGTTACGACCTCTCAAGGTCAACTACGAGATGTCATCAAAAAAAAAACCCGCTCACAGTTTCGAGCGATACGTGTGTGCGTCACCTGTTTCTGCCTGGCTCACCGCAATTTACGTCGGGAAGACACGTGATACGCTGTAAACTACTTCTTTCATTTGTTTTCTTCGCAGTCGCTATCGCTACAGGCGAGTCATTTGAGCGTGAAGCGGGTGACCTCCAGGAAAAGATTGCACCTTTCTAGTCCCCTTGTTCCTGCACATCCAAATACTTCTACTTCTTACTCACTTCGAAGCCAGCTGTTCCAGGAACCGTTCCTTCTGCAGCTCTAGCAGAGCTCTAGACAGGTCCTCTTGTAGCCTGGAGCCCTGTTGTACTGCTATAGCGTACGGCTGTTCTGCGAAGACTTCTCCAACTTCTGTTAGGTTGCAGTTCCTGGTTACCTCGTATCTGAAAGTTTCATTATTATATATAATATCTTAATAATATCTTAGGACAACCAACACACCATTATCTGATCCCAAACTAGGCAGAGCCTGTACCTACTATGGTAACCAGACAACTGATAAATATACTTATATATTTCTAAATACATACATATTATAGATAAATTACACCCGACACAGAACAAATGATTGTGCTCATCACACAAAGATTTGTCCTGGGTGGCAATCGAACCCACGACCTCAGTCTTAGCAGTCAGGGACACTAACCACTAGACTAACAGGCCAGTCTAAGCCTATTGTTACCAGCATAGCACAATGTAAGGAATTGACTATTTTTAATCTGCTTAGAGGCAACATTAAGGTTACGCACGTTAACTAAAAGCTTCATTTAAACAAATAATAGTTAGGTTCACCATCAGGGGCCATCTATAAATTAAGTCACACGTTAAGGGGGAGGGGGTCGACGAATTTTGACATTGTGTGACAAGGGGGTGGGAGGGGCCCTACATTTTGTGACGTCACATTTCAAAATTTAATATACAAATTTAAAGTACTATTAAAACACGAAATATGAACTATGAAAGAAAAATAAAAAATAAACTATGTCTAGATGTAAAATTGTATAATATGTGTCGTCACACTAAGGAGGGGTGGGGAAGTCTCACAAATGTGACCAGCTGTGACAAGGACGGGCCCCCCCCCCCGGGGGGGGGGGGGGGCGTCAATAAATCATGAAATATGTGTGACGTAACTTATGGATGGCCCCTCATCTTCAAATAAATATTTTTCAGCCACAAGACGCTCACTGCTGGACATAGGCCTCCCTGAGGGGGGTTGCGATAATCGCCACACTTGGCAGGGGGTTTGCCCTAATTGCATTGCGATCGTAGTATGGTGGTAAAATGTAAGTAAAAGTAAATCTTAAGTAAGTACCTAAGTCTTACGACACCCATGGGAAGAACCCATTTCTTCCCGAGGGTGTCGTAACGTATTCAAAAACACTTACTTAATTTCAGCAGAATCGTGTATGAAGGCAAAGTCGGCATCTGTATGTTCGTTCACTTGTTGGAATCCTGTCTTAGCATCAGGTACAGGTTCTAGAATGGAATGGTATATCTTTTAGCCTGCTGTAGATGACATCACCTTATGACAAGAGCTTTAAGAGAAGCAGTCCATGTCGTCATGGTGAAATATTATCCATTCGGCAACATTGGCTGCAAGCTTGAGTGGATAGGTGGTGGTGGTGGTGGTAGTTGTGGTAGTGGTCTTCAGGCAAAAAAGGGCCAAGTACGCAGATAGGTAACTATACCTTCGTAACCCAAATTGTATACGTCTTATATACTTTTAAATCGAGCATTCGGAGTTTTACAGTGTTTTTTACGGTTCCAGGGTTGAGCAAAGACCTCCCCTAATTTTTTCCAGGTAGTTATCTAATCTTATACCACCTTGAACTAGCCCTTGCGGTGCGCGTCCAAATAACAAGGAGGTATCTTTTAATAAACTGAGAAAGCTTCTCGACTTTTTGAACCGGCCACCCCACTGGAGATGTCTTGGATTTTCCCCCTCCCCTCCTCATAATCTCACGTGAGATTTTTCAAAATGCGTAACGTTGGCATAAATACGTTAATTTGTACTTCTTTGCGTCGAATGTATGTATTGCGTTGGGCTAGCTTGGCTGGGCGGTAGCGACGGAACAATCGAGGGGTACTGTGCTACTTTGTGACGTTCGCACAATAGCGAAAATATTATTTTATACGATTTAGCAATATTTTAGTGGAGACACATGTTTTAATTAATTTAACCCTGTTTACTCAAAATTTGCATGTTTTTACGGAAAAAACATTAAGCACAGGATATTTGCCGAGAGTCCCTCACTCCCACGTGAAGGATTGGGTAAGATTCGGTGAAACCCCCTTCCTCTTAAACGCCTCAGGCCTCACGGAATTAATTGACGCCCCCTAATGATATTTAAAAATAAAATATTCTGAATATATCTTACCAGAAGCGTTGATAGCCAGTAGAATATGCCCGTACTGTTCCCTAATCGGATAGTCCCACACCCTGTATTGGGCCTGGTCTGATGTCGCGTTCAGGGTTATTTCTTTCCATACCCTGCAAGAAAATGAAAGGAGTGTCTTTGTAAAGGTATGAATGTATTTTCTTAGTTAATCATGGCCATCGGTGTCGTATCTGATTTACATTTTTTTTTTATTTCGTCGTCATGATCTCAGCCGAAAGATAGCCACTGCTTGACATAAGCCTCCCCACAAAAGGGGGCTTAGCCATAATCGCCACGCTTGGCAGGCGGGGTGGCGATCGCAGTATGGTGGTGCATAGAGAACGCTGCTGCCTATTCTCTAGTAAGTCCCTTAGTCGCCTTCTACGACCCCCACGGGAAGAAATCGGTTGGTGCTATTCTTTACGCCCGGCATGGCACCACACGGAACATGGAACAACTTTTTTTTATTTATTAGGGACTAAATACGGACAGACATAAGCAGCCCACCATCGTCATGTTCCCAATTCATTCCGATCCAGCCCGTCCCTTACTGCCCTCTACCAGCGATGCCCTAAGCCGAGGTCCGTACCCCACAGGGGATGCCCTAAGCGAATAGTCGCTCTAGTTTTAAGTTTTTAAGCCCTGGCTGGAGGCGTTAATTTGTTAAGGTAGCCTCAGGCAAGTCCGGTTAAGCAGCCGACAACCTCATAGGTTGACCTGCGAGATGTCACTCCAATAAAAAAATGCGTGTAGATGTAGGCAGTAGTTAGAGTTGCCACCTTTTTTTCATGCAATTAAAGTACTTTGGTTATTATAGGTAAGAAGAAAAAGTACATGGTACAAAAATAAAAGTACGATTTATTTTTCTTTGTTGTTATGTTTCAAAAAATATTTTTTATTGCTTTTTGCAGTTTGCATCAAATAAATTTCAAGTTACAAAAAGTATTTATGACTAATCTTTTCAAAATCCCAAAGCAATCAAATCTTGCAAAATAAAGTATTTTCGTGTACTTTATTTTTTCTCATAAAGTATAGAGTACATTTATGTGAAATAACGTACAATACTTTATTATAAAGTACGGGGGTAACCCTAGCAGTGGTATATACAGGACCAAGCCTTACCTTGGGATATTACATGGATAGGATATACATTTCCCCAACCCCATCGGTATAAGTATTTTGCTATTCCTCTACTTCATGTCTTACCTGTACAATGTATCTTCAGCGAACTTCATATTGATGAAGTACTGATGCACTGAGGAACCTTCCACCACCGTGTAGTTGATCCTTGACTGACGAGCCAACTGCTCCAAGGATGATACTGGCGTCTAAAAACAAAAGAACATCTTGCAGTTTCTTTGAAAATGTCGTTGTGTCCTGTAGTTTGAAAGACATGCTGTGGGTTCAAACATAGCCAGCTATAAAAACAAATGACTTCCATAAAAAATAATACGAAGTGAAAAATAACATTAATTTCGGAGGTCTGTCATCGTTCGCTGTCTTTCGATCTGTATTTTATGAAGAGTATTTCAGAAGAAAGTTTTCACCGCACTGACATTTGACAGTTGTCTAAGGTAGTGGAGACCAAGGGAGACAATTTGATTTTGTAATCGCCACGCTAAAGACAGTAGAAAAGTTTCTACTCAACGGCCACTAAGTATAGACAGTTATCTAAGAAATCGTGATTTTACTGGGGAGCGTTTTAAACGCAAAACTGTAATAATTAAAAGAAGAACAAAGCTATCTTCTATTTCACATAATTTAGTCAATAGGGCATAACCAAGGAAATATTTAATGCCAATGTTACTGTAATATTTTTTTGCTACAAAATACGGTAGGTACTTCAACACTTTGAGATTTTTTTTAATACTTTATATACTTGAATTATTATTAATGTAAAAAACCCTACATAAAACATATCTAAGTCGAAATATGTAAAAACGAGTGATGAGGGAATCTTGTAACAAGTGCAGTTGACTCTTTCTACTTTGCTGCCGTCTTACTGTCTACACGGAACGTCATTTTTGTCTACTCTTCCGTCGACGAAACGGTGCTCGTGCTAAACCTGCAGCACTTAAAACATATTACTGGAAATGCAATATTACTTAACCGCCAAATTGGACATATCTAGTTACATACATATTCGGAATCAGTAATTTTTTGCATTGATCTATTTAGGTAGCATTGCAATTGGAGCACATTTGTGGCGTTTCAGTACAAAACTCCAATTACTGTAGCATGTATGTATGTAACTCAATATGCCCAATTTGGCGGTAAAGTAATTTGGCCTTTCCAGTGACGATTATATAGTTTTCGTACCTGCATCCTCTCAACAGTAAGAAACGCTGCCAAATTAGCAGTGAAAGTCGCCAACATGAGCACCACAAACAGCCAATAAGCAGCCACTAGGGTCCTTCCAGACAATGCTTTGGGCGCTTCGCCTCCGCCTTGAGGTGTAAACGATGTTAGAGCGAACCAGAAACTCTCTTTTAGGGTGAATTCCCTGTAAAATTGTTGTTGGTAGTCAGATTAGTCTTGAAATGTAATTTATTAAAGTAACTAAAAACGGTGTGTTGAATTCCTTGCAAATGTATGTTTTTTGGTTTTCTAGTTTCCAGAAAAACCGGATTAATCGCTAAATCCTTTTTTTTACTGTGTGGCAACTTAATTTAATTTACCAATAATGAGGCCAACTATTTTGTTAAAAATCTCCACAGTCAACGCGTAGTCGAAAAAGCCATTAAGTTCATACGAATATATTTTTTTTTACATTTACAGGGGAATCATAATCAACCTATATTATACCCACTGCTGAGACACAGGCCTACTCTCGGTGAGAGGGAGTGGGCCATAATCCACCACACGGGCACAGTGCGCGTTGGTAGAAGGCAAATATCATTGAACTTTTATTCTAGGACATGCTGGTTTCCACACGATGTTTTTCTACACCGTTTGGAGAGGAGGGGTATGAAATTATTTACACAAAGTAAAGCGTTCGTACACGACCTACAACTCGTAAGTTGAAGCCATTATTAAGACCCTCACGACTGATCGCTGTCTCTTAAGATACAGGTTTACCTAGTTTAAGAGACAGGGTTATAATACTTGAGTACAGATTTTAACATAGAACCTGATAATCATGTATACAATGTATACAGTGTTTCATAACGAACCACCTAGGTTCCCATCTGTATGTTTTTTATGGCAAATAAATTATTAATTATTATTATTATATTGCCATTTAGACATTGGGCCTCCACTGGTCTCCTGTGTCACCACTGCTCTCTACAGGGGAATAAGACATTTGAATAAAATAACGTGTGGCGTCGGAGAACATCGTCAGGTACGAAGTTCGTTATGCTTTCAACTCCGAATGTAACTTCGTTTACTCTATCTTTACTCGTAAATACTTAAACTTGATTTGGCTCTCACCATCGACTTAAGCACCCACAAAAACTTTGAAAACGACACCCATAAACATGTTTTTAGTTTCCTAACCGCCATCTTGGATTTCCTTTTTGACGTCACTAAACTAAACCCAGTCCAATTACAAAGTCACGACTCACCTGCAAGGATAAGGATACGCCTCTGGATTGTTCCTAGCTGAGTAAGGTGAGTATTTATCCAGCAACCAGATCATGAACCCAGTCAATACTAAAGCCGCCACGATACTCAGCCACACTTCTGTGCGAAGAACCGTCATGAATTTGAAGAGAGATGTCTTTCTAATTGGTTTGCGGATGACTGTAATTGAAAGTTGTGTTTAGAGCAACATATTTTTAACCGACTTCAAAAAGGAGGAGGTTCTCAATTCGGATGTTTATATTTTTTTTTTAATGTATGTTCAGCCATAACTCCGTCATATATAGACGGATTTGCAAAATTCTTTTTTTGTTTGAAAGGGGTTTATTCCGAAATGGTCCCATATAAATTTCATATAGATCTGATGATGAGTTCCATAGATAGACACCGGAACTCTTTAAAAAATGACAGCAAATCAACCGCGATTTCTGCTATCGCATAAATATGCATTGTTTGCTTGGAATTAGTACGGGGTGGATACCACAACTAAAAATTTAAAAATAAAAACTTTTTTACAAAAAAAAAAACAACCGACTTCCTTAAAAACACAGCAAAGTGAAAAATAACTTTAATTTCGGAAGTCGGTGGCAATAAAACCATAAATACAGATCCTAAGACACCGACTTCCGAAATTAAAGTTATTTTTCACTTTGCTGTGTTTTTAAGGAAGTCGGTTGTTTTTAACCGACTTCAAAAAAAGGAGGAGGTTATATGTTCGACTGTATGTATTTTTTTTTTTTTTTTTATGTATGTTCACCGATTTCTCCGCCAATTGTCAACCGATTTTGAAAATTCTTTTTTTATTCGTAAGGATATACTCCTGAGGTGGTCCCATATTAATTTTGTGAAGATTTGATGTATACTTTGCGAGATAAACGAAGGAACTCCTCAAAAACAAACAGTACACGTAATGTGATTTGGATATTGTACTAAAGATCAAAAATAATTGCTGGTTCTATCTATCCATCCGTGGTGAACTAATTATAGTCTTCGAAGATACCACATGGAACTCCTCATCGGTGAACAGTACATATAGGAACTTACAGTGAAAGGTTAGAAGGTTAGGGGATAATTCTTTGAATATTATAGGCACGTTTAGACCGTTACTTGTATTCTTATATTCCGTTGAGCTGATGATGGAAGGTACAACTCCTTATCGATCAGGAGTTAGAAGATATCTTGTCCTAGATAGACATACTCGTTGACATCGAGAATTGATTCCTCAGCAGACACTAGAGATGGACTACTGATGATGAGTTCGGGAGACAGACACCGGAACTCTTTAAAAAATGACAGGAAATCAACCACGATTTCTGCTATCGCATAAATATGCATTGTTTGTTTGGAATTAGTGCAGGGTGAATACCACAACTAAAAATTTAAATATAAAAACTTTTTTACAAAAAAAAACAACCGACTTCCTTAAAAACACTACAAAGTGAAAAATAACTTTAATTTCGGAAGTCGGTGGCAAAAAAACCATAAATACAGATCCTAAGACACCGACTACCGAAATTAAAGTTATTTTTCACTTTGTAGTGTTTTTAAGGAAGTCGGTTGTTTTTTTTTTGTAAAAAAGTTTTTTTTTTTTGTAAAAAAGTTTTTTATTGAAAATAATCCAATAGCATAGTTTTCCCGTTGTAAGTTACTGTAACGTTTAAAGATCGCCGCAAAACGTTTCTTTTTTTTTGTATTTTGTCCCACTGCTGTCCAAAAGCCATTCTTTCTCTTTTCCACACCTCTCTGTCTTGAACTAGTGTGAACCAATCCTGCCTGTATGCATCAATGCTCGTCCCACCATCTTCTCTTGGATCTGTCTCGATATCGCCAGACGTTTTTTTGGACCCACATGGTGGTAGAATTGGCCCGTGACTTGTTCGACATGCGGCAAACGCGTCCGGCCTAGTACCTCTTTAACTTAACAGCTTTTGAGTGACGTCGGTGATCTGTGTTCTGGAGCGCAGCACTGTGTTCCTAACACGGACCGTTAATCTGGCTCCAAGACTTATCCTTTTTAACCGACTTCAAAAAAAGAGGAGGGGGTTATCAATTCGACTGTATTTTTTTTTTAATGTTTGTTACCTCATAACTTTTGACTGGGTGAGCCGATTTTGATTATTCTTTTTTTATTTGAAAGCTGGTCCCATTTTAATTTTGTTCCATTCGGACAATGGGATCCATGTGATAACCATTTATGTCTTTAATTTGCATTAAGTATTTGTGCGACAAATGAACGAATAACGCGATTAGATTAGTGCGGTGTGTCTACCATAACTAAAAAGTTAAAAATAAAAACTTTTTACAAAGATTTTAGGAAGTCGGGGTTGTCATTTTTTTGTAAAAAAAAAATATTTTTAACTGTTAACTAACTAACTTTTAAGTACCTCCCCAAAGCCTTTCCAGAAACACTATTCCCGCGCCACCTCGAACCAGCAGTCTTATTCGGTTTTCAAGCACCCACTATGAAGAAATTTCCTAAGAGTCACCTTGCATGCGGCTGATGTGACCCGCTCAATCCCACTTGACAAACTTACCAATCAAAATACCAGTCTGCTCGAAGTAAGGAGCCACGAAGTCTATAACCTCTTCTCTCTCAGCAGTCATTGTTAATGCTGATATTGCTATATCAGTCTCCTGTAATAAAACATAGTTACTTTAATTAATTCTTAATCAACTGTGCTTCATAATTTAATCAAAACCTGAAGACAAGTCTCACAAACATCAAGCACGAATGACAAAATCCCACAATGATTTTTAACCGACTTCAAAAAGGAGGAGGTTCTGAATTCGGATGTTTATATGTTTTTTTTTTTTGTTTTTTTTTTATGTATGTTCGGCCATAACTCCGTCATATATAGACGGATTTGCAAAATTCTTTTTTTTGTTCGAAAGGGGTTTATTCCGAAATGGTCCCATGTAAATTTCATATAGATCTGATGATGAGTTCGGGAGTCAGACACCGGAACTCTTTAAAAAATGACAGCAAATCAACCGCGATTTCTGCTATCGCATAAATATGCATTGTTTGTTTGGAATTAGTGCGGGGTGAATACCACAACTAAAAATTTAAAAATAAAAACTTTTTTACAAAAAAAAACTACCGACTTCCTTAAAAACACTACAAAGTGAAAAATAACTTTAATTTCGGAAGTCGGTGGCAAAAAAACCATAAATACAGATCCTAAGACACCGACTTCCGAAATTAAAGTTATTTTTCACTTTGTAGTGTTTTTAAGGAAATCGGTTGTTTTTTTTTGTAAAAAAGTTTTTTCTAATCTTTAGACAGTTGCTGGTAGTCTGGTCCCGTGGAAAACTGCCCCGTTGGTCTCGAGGTTGCAAGCATGACTGCTGAGCGTGGGGTTCTGGCTTCGATTCCCTGGTCAACCAATGTGTTGTTGGGATTTTCCATTTTAAAATTTCTTAATAACAGCCCGGAGTTTGGAAGTTGTCGGTGTGTCACCCCCGTGCCTCGGAAAACACGTTAAGCTGTTTGTCTTGAGCCTGATCTCTCTCCGGTCGTGTCGGATTGCCGTCCCATCGGACTATGAGTGTCAAGGAACAGAGAGTGCTCCTATGTCTGCGCACACAGTTACGCACGATGGCTAGTCTCCTTAAGGCCGCCATAGCAGAAACACGGTCTGAAGGACTATACTGGTCGTCAGGGACGACCAGTGACGTGTGACGACTCGTCACAAGCTTGAAAGTCTGACAACCAGTCCTGACAAAGGGTATCATGTGTTACCCAGTAACTGAGTAGTAGAGGTCAGATACTGGTATTCAACAGTACCTGGTTAGACTGGAAGCTGACCCCAATGTATTTAGGAAGAGGCAAGGCAGATAATAACGGGTGCCAGAAGCCCAAAAGTCAAACAACCAGTCTTACCAAGGAGTATCGTGTTACACAGCAACTGAGTTGTGAACGTCACCAGCAGTCGCGCCATGTAGAATACTGGTATTCAACAGTATTCGATCCGCAACCAACCCTTTTTTTATGTCCCAATAAAGTAAAATAAACCCAAACATAGTTGGGAAAAATGTAGGCAGATAACTCTAGACTAAACTTTAAACTTTTTAAGTATAGTAATTGATAATAAATTGAACTGGAAGGAACATGTAGAAAGAGTATGCAGTAAGCTTGATAAATTTGTATATGCTCTTCGCAAGATAAGTAAAAAAACAGTCCTTAATGCCTATCATGGGTATGTTTCATCAATACTGCGTTACGGCCTAGTGATATGGGGTAATTCAGTGGATGTGGAAAGGGCATTCATAGTGCAAAAAAATGTATTAGAGCCATGAGTGGAGCAGAATATCTTGACCATTGCAGGCCATTATTTAGGGATTTAAAAATTCTCCCACTCCCATGTTTGTATATTTTTGAAATTTGTCCGTTTGTAAAAAAATACTCTCATTTATTTCAATTAAATGAACAATTATCCGAAAGGCTGAACAAAAAAAATGCCGGGAAATTAGTCGTCCCTGCTCAGAGATTACAATTATATAGTAGAAATGCTAGTTGTATGACAATTAAAATTTATAATAAATTACCACTCGCCCTGAGAATGTTACCAATGAATAAGTTTAAATTTAAAATGTTTAATTTTCTCTTAGATATGTGTTTTTATTCCGTTAATGAATTTTTAAATCATACTTTTTAATATAATATAGTTATTAAATAATGACATTAGTACTTTTACATTATTATGAATTCTTGGACATTGTAGTTTTAATTTTGACATTATGATTTATATTTTCGACATGACATATATTTTTTGATTAAACAATTAATACCATTATAAATAATGCATGTACCTATTTTATTATTTTATATTTCTACGCCAGCAATGGTAGTATGTGTGAAACAATGTTTAATGAAAGATCTGAGAAATAAATAAATTGAATTGAATTAAAGAATTTGATACACACCCCTCTCATGAGATCTCCAACAACACCATCCCACGTTCCATTAGGAAGCTTTCTTCCGAAATCACCAGCCTTTGGAGAAACGATCTCATAATCGAATGACATGGTCTGAAATAAAAAAAAAACAATATTAGTTAGTTAAAAGCAGAAAACTCATACCTACTAGTGTATGTCGGGAAATCGCGAAGAGCAAAGGGATAATGTCGGACTCTTACTGCTGAAAACGCCACGGTTCCTCCAGCTCCCATAGTTCGAAGACCCGAACCGAACCTACCTCTAACCTATGATGAGTTCAATTGATACATTGACAAAAAAACAGAATTTAGAAACCGAAAATATCATAGTGGTTTATCAAACAAATACATTACAAAAAAAAATAGTTGAAGTCAAAAACCAACTCAATACGTTTCTGAGGATTTCTGTAACTTATTTTTTGAAATACACGTGTGATGACGTAAAGAATAGCACCACCTCATTTCTTCCCGTGGGTGTCGTAAAAGGCGACTAAGGGACTAACTAGCTAGAAAATGGGCAGCAGCGTTCTCAGTGCATTTTATTACCACCATACTGCGATCGCCAACCCGCCTGCCAAGCGGGAAGATTACGGCAAACCCCCCCAAATTGGGGGAGGCCTATGTCCAACGGTGGACGTCTTCTGCTTGAAATGATGATGATGATTTTTTAATAAATAAACAATAGAGAGAATATACTTTATTGTGGGTTGAGTACAATAAAATTTCAATGTCCTTACCTCAGACAATCTAGCAATGAGATCGACGCAGTATCCTTCATACATAGGTTGCCCTTCTTCATCATACATCTGTTCACCGGTGGTAGGATCTAACTTCATCAGGGTCCATGGCACAGCCTGGCATTGACGAAAAATGATTAAATTTTATTAATGATAAAATGACTTCGTTTTTCCCAAACACTCTTTGAAATTAATGAGGTTTCAAAAAGGTTATTTAATTTTTAATCGTTCGCCAAATTGATTTTGCAGTAGAAGTGTAAATTCAAAGCATTTACAGATATTTTAGAATTTTCAATAAGTCGGTCTGTTGATGACCTGCTCCGCTTTGGAATGCCAGAGCATAGTAGATTCCTTTATCGTCAAATAAACGTTAATTTGAAATTTAAAGTTACAGAATATTAGTTACATGATTAAAGTTAAATTTATAATTATCTATAGGTAGGTCCAACCACAACAGATATTTGAGTTGCAGTTACATGAATGAACTTAGTCAGACTTTCAAAAACCAGTAGTAAATTGTGCTTGATGTTTACATATTTTTAATAAAAATAAAATATAAATTTGGTAATTTAATTTAATTATATATTTACAATATTAACTGAGTCAACCGCTTTATACGTTCGTGAATCATATTTTTCTCAACATTTAGCTTAATACTGACCAGTAAATTGCGAAAAAAACGTAAGTAAATTTGAATTTCGCCGGCTCCACTGGAGTTTCCTCTTTAAACAATATCCATGTCATATTTAGTTCATTTGGTCAGTGGTCACTTGTAACTTACCGGTGCAGTCCCAATCCTGAAGAACATCTTCAAGGGTTCGAGTTCAACTCCCGGCAACAGCTTGTAATCGTCATCAGCAGACCAAGTGGCTATGATCTGCTGACCAGCTTCTGGGTTGTAGGTGGACAGGACGAAGCGAGAGCGGAGGAAGAGACCAGACCTGGCAGAAAAACAAATCACTGAGCTCAATAGAACATTTTGTTAGCATGTTTGTTTCCTAAAAATTACTTTGACGGGGAGCAGCTGTGATTACGGCCCCCTCCCTCTTACAGCCCTGTCTAGCCTGTCCCAGCAGTGAGAAAATTATAGGGTCGATTATGTACGTCACCAAAACAGATGAATAACGAGGATGGTCGGATATGGTTGAAGTTTAATAAGTAACTGATGGATGAATTCGAATAAAATTAAACTAATGGAAAAGAATCAGATTAGGAATTTATCAAACATTCTCGAAAATTCGCGATCACTGCTACTGAATCAGAAATAGCGCAGACATACCTAGATAGTACCAGAAAGATAATTCCGCTGTTCGATAATAGATGACCGTGGCGTACCTATACGGATAATCTTTCGTGTGATACCTGCTACTTAATAGTAGATGGCCGTAGCGCGACGTTTCTAGTCTTTACGATCTACGTAACAATAGTTACTTCACTGCTGCTGAATATATAGTAGGTATTTTTTCAGCATTCCTCATTGAAACACTGCCTTGATGGTTATGCATTCCTCGATTCAGACGATTCGATTTTATTTTAGTTATACCGTTTGGGGCGGAGCGTTCTCTTATGCTGTTCATCATTTCAGTGTACCTGCAGTAAAAAAATAGTTCATCTATTTGCATACTGCTTACCTATCCCCATCCCAAAAGAACAGCGTCTCGTTACTCATCTCCGAATCTTCTGCGAACTGCCTGAACAGTCTATCTTTAGTACTGTTCATGAGAGTTTGAAGGTCGTCGCAGTCGATCGCGCTGGTGGTTGCAGGGAGGTCCCTGTCCAGTTTCGAGTAGGTCTCTGATATGTACTGGATTAACGCGTTGAGGATGTTTTGTTTTTTCTGTAAAAAGATCTACTGTTAGCCAAAAGCTTTGTTAAAAGAAAAACTAAAACTCCAGGAAGTAACGAAAGAAACAGAAGAACTATGGCTAGAAAAGAGTTACTATAGTTAATAGGTAAAGTTTCATTCGGTGCCGGACATGAAGAATAGCACCAACCCATTTCTTCTCGTGGATGTCGTAAGAGGCGACTAAGGGACTTTACTAGAGAATGGGCAGCAACGTTCTCTATGCATTTTACCACCATACTGCGATCGCCAACCCGCCTGCCAAGCGTGGCGATTATGGCAAACTGCCCCCAAGTTGGGGGAGGCCTATGTCCAGCAGTTGACGTCTCTCGGCTGAAATGATGATGATGATGATGATGACGAAGTTGAGTTTTGGTTAACTTATCCCGCAAATAAATTCAAAAATATGAAGTAGGTAGGTACAGTTGATATCCACACTATCCACACTAATATTATATATGCAAAAGTAACTCTGTCTGTCTGTCTGTCTGTCTCGCTTTCCTGCTAAAACTCCTGAACCGATTTAAATGAAATTTGGTACACAGATAGTTTAGAGCCTGAGAAAGGACATAGGCTACTTTTTATCCCGGTAGTACGTTCCCGCGGGATATTTTCCGACCTCCACGCGGGCGAAGCCGCTGGCAAAAGCTAGTACAGGATAATTTTATAACCAGTGCGCAAATATTTTTTGGTGGTTCAGTATCAGTAATAGAACACATTTCAACAATTTTTTCAATACGTTTTTTTTTAAATTTTTATCCGACCTTAAATCAGTAAACTGTGGACACCCTACATATTTCGTAATACTATTTTCGATCAGTTGTAATGGGTCAGTAACCGCGACGGCGTAGGTACTTCGAAATTCTTAGAATTTTGACAGATCGAACATTTGGTAGGTACTAATAGGTCAGTAACCGCGCGCCGGCGTAGGTACTTCGAAATTCTTAGAATTTTGACCGATTGAACAGGTGGTCAGTCGTTCACCTTTGCTGCCGCGCCGGCGCCGCGCGCAAGTTACGTATGAACTTAAACGAGGCAAAAGGAGTATGTGGGTAAGGATCGTAGCAGGTGGCGTTCTGTAGTTTCTGCCTGCCCTATGGGAAAATGTCGTGAGTTTGTGAATGTATGTATAGAAGAAGGTTTAAAAAAATACCTGAAAATCCGAAGGACAGGTGCAGTCCTCTTTCTTCATGAGCTTGCAGCATTCTACTGGATCTGCTTGGAGCGTCACTGTAGGCAGTACTAACTGACTCACATCAGGTGCTGAGTAGTCAGTCAGGATCAAGTTCCAGCGGTAGTTTCGACGAACTAGCTTCTCTTTTACAGCCTAGTGAAGGTAAAAAGACTGGCGTAAAATATAGGGTAGCATACATTGGTACCGATTCCCTTATTCACAAACTAAACTAAATTTAAGTTCAGTGCATCTTTTTCTTTGTATTTCATTAAGAAGAGGACAAAAGACAAATTTTAGTTTAGTCCTGTCAAATTAATCAGCGCCTGTCACTACTCCATACAAGTTTAGACGTGATTAAAAACTTGCCTACTAAAATTACGTCAAGCGCTGATTAATTTAACAGGACTAAACTAAAATTTATCTTCTGTCCTTTCCTTAATGAAATAGAAAGAAAAAGATGCACTGAACTTAAATTTAGTTTAGTTTGTGAATAAGGGAATCGGCACCATTGACGCGCAAACTATAAAAGAATTTGTGGAATTTTTCACCTGTTATACAAATTAAAATCTGATTTTTCATACAAAAGTGATTTTAATGTGAGCGAAAATTTCAGTCAATTTGTCCTGCACCCCTAGCCAAGTTGATAATCTGCAATCGTTAACGCATAATCGCTCAACGTTAAGTCACGTGGTTAGAACAAACGAATAGAAAACTCGGAGCCAAGTGCACATCGTTCAAAATGATAGAATGATTTTTTATCGTTTCTACAATGTTCAACGCTACATCCTTTGCTATAATGTAGTTTTTCTAAAGATATTGTAGAACGAGCAGCCGACTCAGGCGCGTCAACATGGCTACCAACTTATCGTTTTCTACAATTGCTGACACCGAGGCGTTACCGATTGGAGAACGGAATTCGACACGAAACAGTTATAACTCGGCTAGGGGGGCAGGGCCGTTCAGAATCATACAGTATGAAATCCATAGTAACGGATCGAGTCGATGCCACCCAATAGCTCTATTATATGGAGACTCCTACCTCAAAAACCTCAAAATCTGTCTGATGAATCATCATAATTAACCTTTATTGTTCCCACTGCTGGGACACAGGCCTCCTCTCGGTGAGAGGGAGTGGGCCATAATCCACCACTCGGGCCCATTGCGGGTTGGTAGATGTCACATGTCTTCGAATTTTTGGTTCTAAGACATGCCGGTTTCCTCACGATGTTTTTCTTCACCGTTTTGAAAGCAGTGGTGATGAAATAATTTATTATTAATAATCTAAGTTACAGGAATATCTTCAAAAACGAACTTATCAAAATACTGAGGATCTTCTATCAGGTAATTTTAGGAATTTAATCAAATATTAGTTTTAGAAACAGTTTAATTAACATATTTTTCACACTATGGCATACGTTCGCACACTCACACACACTTACACTCACAGTCACACACTTTCACATACATACACACGCACACACACATATCTCCATGACAAACACACTGGAGACATACACAACACTTTCATTATTTTTTATTGTTTTTTTTTTTTCTTTTATTTTTATTTTTTTATTTCTCTTAAACTAGTCCTAATGGATTATATATTGTATAATATAATGTGTGTCCTACTTTCTATATGCTTATCACTTTGAAGGGACACTGGCTTCTAAGATACAGGTACATAAACCTAGTTTAGAAGTCAGGGTTTTTTACTCTAGAACACTAAGCTTAAGCCTTTCTTTTAAATGTAAACAATGGAAATTAATTTATGGAGAAATAATGATTTTTTTAAATATTTTTTTTATTGATAAAGTAAATTGCCTGCCTCGGTTCGAACCCACGACCCTACAACTCGTAAGTCGGGGTCGTCACTACTGGGCCCTCACTGCTCTCCTGATGTTTCATAGAAAAGCCTGCATATAAAATCTAAACTTCCACTTTGAACCCGTAAAAATCGCAGTAAATCTTAACAGAATCGTATGATAGTCCTAGTTTCATTTCTGAATGAACTGTTGTAAATATTTTCTTTTTCTATGTCACGCCTACCCACTCTTTACCTAATTCTAGAAATTTTAAAAAGACAAGCAGAAAAGTATTCTCATCATTTGCCGCGTAACAAAGTAAACAAAATTTAATTAATATCTTTTTTCATTCTTATTTTCCCTAAAATAAATATGTGCAGTGGAAGTTACGAAAATCCGAGGTTTAGTTAAGAGTATAATAGTATAATGGTCATTATTACAAACTTACTCTTCTATACGTGTCCATGACGAACCCGTTAGCCCCGACAATGATGTAAAAGCTAGGTTCAGGTCGCATAGTCTTCAGAGCTTTAGCAGAATCTCTGGTGAGGCCAGCGTGCACCCACACCCTGATGTTGGAGACTCCTAGCAACGCGTATAGAGTTCTGTCTACATCTGTGGATAGAGAGATGATTAAGACATACCATGTTTTTTCAGTTCATCTATTCATGCATAAATAACCGACTACAAAAGGTAGATACTGCATTAAAAGAGGTATTTCCAAAAGACCATTTCAGAAACTGATCTACATGGTTATCATTCGCACCGCTAGATCTAAAGGGAACTAACTCAAAATTCTTAATTTTTCAGTTATGCACACCTTCGAGTCTGTCATTTTAATATCTATCGACCAATAAACCAGATTCAAAACTATTTCCAATATTTGGATTTCGAATATTAGAAATAGTTTTGTATTTGGGTTATTGGCCGACAGGTATTGAAATGACAGACTCGAAGGTGTGCATAACTCAAAAATTAAGAATTTTGAGTTAGTTCCCTTTAGATCTAGGGGTGCGATATGATCTGACCAACAAGATTATTTGGACACTTGTATACACACATTAACATTGATAAATTTTATAATGACATGAATATTAAGGTATTTTGTGATTGTTTTAATTATTTTGGATGTGAAAACTATGTGGGCATTTTTTTTGTTTTTTTCTTTGTTATATACAGGGTGTTTGGCAGAACGTTGAACATACGAAAATGGTGGATAGGTGGGGTCATCTGCTACTTACTCAGCCCAAATTACTATTTTGCTTTCTTCTTATTTCAACACATTCTTAACTTTAAAGTGTAATTTTTATTAAAAATTATGATGTAAGTATTTTTTACATCTTTCTGTAAGTTTGAGGACTCATAACTTTTTTTCTAGAAAATATCTGAATAAAACAATAATTTTATAAGAATCTGCCAACATTCAAAATTAAAAAAAAAAACTTGTTTTACCCATTTTTAATAAAAAATTGACTTTAAATTTAAGAAAGTGGTGAAACTAGAAGAAAGCAAATAAAAATTTAATAAAATATCGAGGGGGCCAGAGCCAAATAAATTAGGGCTAAGTAAGTAGCAGATGACCCCCCTGTCCACCATTTTCGTATGTTCAACGTTCTGCCAAACACCCTGTATTGTAATAATGATTTGTCAGTTTCAGTAATTTATACGGCCTACCCAAATGTCCTTTTTTTGGGATTGTTTGTCAAATTGTTGATCTTCTAAAGTCCTGAGTTGAACTGCACGATTAGTGATAAATGCGTGCACTGGACAGGTCCAGTCAATGTATGTGGTTCTTTCCTCTAAATACCATTTCAGACACCAATATACATGGTCTTCACATGATGTGACCAAGATTATGTCTGGACTACCACTGTTAATCTTCAGTTTTATGCATTTAATACGCCCGATTAATCAAAAGTAATATTCCTTTCCCTTTGGTATATCAAAATTACATCTATATACCCAGCCTTTTCCCAACTACGTTGGGATCAGCTTCTAGTCTAACTAGAGGCAGATAAATATACGTATTTTACACAGAGCGGCTGTCTACCTGACCTCCACAGCCCTGACTACCTCGTATGTCTAAGAACTCACCACTCTCGCTCTCCAAAATAATAGCAGCATCAGTGGCATTCCTTGATTCCAGGTGATCATCAAGCGCCTTCACAAGTTGCTGGGACCCTAACAACGTTCTGATGAGCGGTAGTCCGGTTTCTATAGCCAGGTCTTCAGCCATTGTCCACGGAGACCAGGAGAGGTCGATTATCATGGATACTCCTTTGGACACTGCTGAACATACTGTAAGAAAAGGTTATTGATAAATAAATGGTAAATGATTTTATTTCTATAATTAGGTTTGTACAAACACTTTTACATGTCAATGATTTTTTTTAAATCTAGATGAGGTTGGCGTTTCCTAACTGACTACTCTGAGAAGAAAGCCCGAAACGAACTCAGAGGTCACAGTCTTTTTTAAAGTCCAGACATATCTTGGTCACATCATGTGAAGACCATGTAGATTCGTGACTGAAATGGTCTTTTGAGGAAAGACCCACACAGATTGAGTGGACCTGTCCAGTCAGTGCACGCATTTGTCAATTATCGTACAACTCAACTCGACGATTCGACGAACAATACCATAAAAAGGACATTTCGGTAGGCCGCAAAAACTACTCAAACTGCCAGACCATAATCAAAACTGAAACAATGACCCTCATAGTCCTCAAATTCTCAATAATCAAAGTAATAATTATACAATTAATATTCATGTCATGTAAAAAAAAAACAAAAAAGAGTAAAATAGCAAAATAATAATTTTTAAAAATCAACATTCAGTGTAGGTTTATTGGAGCAGCTCAATCCCAGGCCGTATGTAAGGATCGTAGCAGGTGGCGTTTCGTAGCTTCTGCCTACCCCGATGGGATAAAGGCGTGAGCTTATGTATGTATGAATAGACAGATAAGAAAATACTTACGTATCCTATAGCTCTCTTCTTCTCGCTCTCTATCCAAGGGAACAATGGCATCATCAACTTTAACATCAGGCCTTACAGTTTCAGATAATTTCAGAGCTTTGCCGATGTTTTGTGTCAAATCTTGTTCTTGGGTCTCTACTATGAATACTAGAAAAAAAAAATATCATGATAAAAAGTAAAAAGTTAAATTTTAAAAATTCCCGGCCAAAACAAAACTCTGAGAAGGAGGAAAAAAACTTAGTTTTGACTCTTTAAGTTGTAGATATTATTTTGATCAACTGATCGCCGTCTCGAGACGGTAGAACTGATTTTGATAAAACATGTCTAAGAACTACAACTAGAACTTAGTTTCGTAGTTTTTATATATAAAAGTTCACTCGTTTAAGAGCTGCGGTGCCACAGACAGACAAATATAGCGGTCAAACTTATAACACCCCTCTTTTTGTGTCTGGTATTACAAATAATTGTTAATGAGTTATAATTATTTGATTTTATTACTGTTCGTGTTCATATTAGGACTTTAAAAGTTTTTTTTTATTTTTTTATGTTTTTATTTTTAATATACCAACTTTTTCGACTGGTCATGTTTTTAATACAAAAGTAATACTTACCAAATCGTAGACTCAGCTCAGAAATAACGCAGCCCAAGTTGATAAGTAGAATCAATAAAAACAAATAGTAAAACGACATTTTGAATTTTAAATCTCCATAAATGTTTTTGAAATCATTTTAATAATCGCAAGATTTGCAGTTGTTACAAGTTCTTATTTTGTTAATTAAAATAGCTGAAATATATTCCTGAAGTAAATATGGTATGAACAACGTTAGTACAACGTAGAATAGAATTCTTAATTTTTCCAACATAACTGTCAATCCGCCATCTTGAATTTTTAAATACGTTGAAATATTTAGGTATTTTAAACAGGAACTTAGCTGATATATATTTAATTTTAAAGCAATTAATTTAATTCTTCTGCAATCAGAACCAGAAATGAAATTCTCGTGATTTTAACGCATTTTTTGATAATGTTCTCAATACTTCGTCAGCATATTTTTAGGAATTTCCTTGTCCTCAAACCTTTCTCTATCAACTAACGTCTTTTTAAACCTAACCCATTTATTACCCCTTTAAAACTGCACCAAACTAAATATTTTAAGTTATAAGTAAACGGTTTATGTCAAGGGGCGAGTCCTAATGCATTATGATTGACGTATAATTTCGTTAGCAAGACAAATGATGGGTAAACAATGAGAAACATGTTATTTGACTCTATTATAGGCCTTCGATACAGTCGCGAACAAACGGCTTACGAAGATACCTAAACCAAAGTAGGTACATACATTTTTTGGGGTGGGAAATCATCAAAATGATGTCTCCCGCTCTGGGCGGAACGGGCGGGCGTGTCAGACTTTTACTGACTAAAACCCAACCGTGTTCCTTCAGTTGCCTGTGTCAGAGCCACGGTAACTGTTTCCAACAATTCCGCAACCATGGCAGAAACATAGACTTATATTTTTTTAGGGCAAGAACGCCATATTATTCCCATCTACTGTGATAAAGGGCGCTGTGACGTATATACTCGGAATCTGAAAATTAATGATTAAGCTATTGACAGTGACAAGCCTGGAACCAGTCTGCCTTACTAAGGTTAGGAACCGAGACTACTAAGATAACTGACGTAAGTAATGAAGAATTGCGTATGTAGCAATTCCCCCGGTTGGGCCCAGCAAGATGGGTCCAACCGAAAAAAGACGTATGTTCACCAGAACGTAGCAGTGAAATGCTATCGTCGGAGTTGATAAAGGTAGTGTCTACTGTCTAGTGGTGACTGCCCCGTTGGGTCATGGTCGCAAGCGCGACTGCTGAGTGTGGGGTCCTGAGTTCAATGCCCAGAGGGGTAATTGCGGAACTTTTTATCGGTAGGAATTGGTTTATTATTCATAGTTAAACAACATTCATTGCGTTATTTACGTTGCTGAGCCGATAACTTATTCGAACAAATGACGCAATGGTTTAGAAATGATCTTCAATCCCATTCAGATTCTGATAAATTGTGCGTTTTGCAATTAGGGTGCAGGTCGGGCAAAGTTTAATTTGGCTTTTCCATTAGGGATTTCTTAGGAACAGCGAGGTTTCTAAGGTTTGGAAGTTGGCGGTGTGATACCCCTGTTCCTCGGAAAGCACGTTAAGCCGTTGGTCCATCGAATTGCCGTCCCATCGGACTATGAGAATGAGGGAAGAGTGAGTGCTCCTGAATCTACGCACACACTTGTGCAGTATAATCTCTCCCGCGCTGATGGCTAGTCTCCGTTGAGATTGGCCGCCATGGCCGCATGGCATACGGTCTGGAGGACTATATAGGTAGTGTGGATGTGAAGTCTGCCGCCCCTCATCCAGCAGAACTCGAGGCGGCGGTGCGTAGTGTTCCACGCTCGCCCCTATTAGACGTCGCGGGTAGAGTCTTACACCACACTCCCCCCGTGGGATGAGGCGGACCGCAAAGATGGGTCTGCACTTGCCGAGGATCATGGAAGGCGCACTTGTTCCCATAATCCCCAGCCCAAGTGTGAAAAGGGAATACCAAAGTGTTTTTATGAGGAAGATCCTAACAGACCTATGAGATGGAGCCTCCTCGGGGAGGACCTCCGGAGTGTATCCATGAGGATATTGCACCCCGGAAAAATGTAGTGTGGATGCTTCACACACACCTCTACCTAATCCTTTGGGGGATACAAGCATAAATAACTATCTGGGGCATACGCCTAAGGCTTTTTTTTTATTCTAGGTTCGCTCGTTGCGTTAAAGCTGATCAATCAGCTCATTTAAAAGAAAGAAAGAAAAATGTATTTGTCACAGAAACATGTGCATATAAAAATATGAGAATACTATTAAAAAAAAGACATGAAAACAGCACAGATTTATACTTAGGAACACAGAACATAGACTGACTGTATGTGTCTGTGACATGAAGGCTGGCAAAAGCCAGAAGGAAAAAAGAAGGCTGCAAGGCATTTATTCTGGGAATTACTACTAAGTTGGTAGCGGTGGAAGACATAAGAAATACTGTTGTATTCAATATTCCATAACAATTTTGTGGGCAACGATACACACAATCAATTATTCACTCGTAACTGCTTTGCGTAACTCGCTGTGATTTCACGAGTGTGGGAATATGGACATATGGCCTCGTAGACACGCTACCCTTTGAAGTAAGGTTCTGTGGTTAGAAGGAAGGGAAGACAAGGGGTTGTGTGTTCGATTTCTGGTTTCTTTTTTATTTGTTATGTCATCACTATATGCTTAGCATTTTCCTAATTTTAGGGTCGCTCTTCTGCCAGGGTCGCGAGATTGTTCGAAAGAGACACCGTGACCCTGGCACATGGGCAACTGAAGGAACACGGGTGGGTTTTAGTCAGTAAAAGTGTGACACGCCTTGCCGCTCCACCCAGAGCGGGAGACGTAATTTGATGATTTCCCATACAAAAAAAAAAGCGTCGCTCTTCAGTCTGACCGGATGCAGCTAAATATCAGTATTTTACATGAAGCGACTGCTCTGACCGCCACAACCTAGTTACTGGATAATATAAAAAACTTTTTTACAAAAAAAAACAACCGACTTCCTTAAAAACACTACAAAGTGAAAAATAACTTTAATTTCGGAAGTCGGTGTCTTAGGATCTGTATTTATGGTTTTTTGCCACCGACTTCCGAAATTAAAGTTATTTTTCACTTTGTAGTGTTTTTAAGGAAGTCGGTTGTTTTTTTTTTTTGTAAAAAAGTTTTTATTTTTAAATTTTTAGTTGTGGTATTCACCCTGCACTAATTCCAAACAAACAATGCATATTTATGCGATAGCAGAAATCGCGGTTGATTTCCTGCCATTTTTTAAAGAGTTCCGGTGTCTGTCTCCCGAACTCATCATCAGATCTATATGAAAATTATATGGGACCATTTCGGAATGAACCCCTTTCGAACAAAAAAAGAATTTTGTATGTAAATCCGTCTATATATGACGGAGTTATGGCCGAACATACATAATAAAAAATAAAAAAAACATATAAACATCCGAATTGAGAACCTCCTCCTTTTTGAAGTCGATTAAAAATTTATTAAGACTGTGGCTTGCTTCCTTGACTTCCTTCTGACTACCACTGTGAATATATTTGACCGCCTTGATGGTCTACTGGTCGTTAGCGCTACTACTGAGTATGAGTCCAGGATTTGGTTCCTGGGCCAGACGGTGTTAATGGGTTTTCCCATCTGGAATTTCTCAGTCGCAAGCAGCCCGGTATCGTGTGGTGCCAGACGTAAAGAATAGCACCACCCCATTTCTTCCCGTGGGTGTCCTAAAAGGCGACTAAGGGACTTTCTAGAGAATGGGCAGCAGCGTTCTCTATGCATTTTACCACTATACTGCGATCGCCAACCCGCCTGCCAAGCGTGGCGATTATGGCAAAGCCCCCCAAATTGGGGGAGGTCAAAATCCAGCAGTGGACGTCTTACGTCTGAAATGATGATGAATGATGAAGCAGCCCGAAGTCTAAATTTTTTACCCGGTTATTGGCAAAAAGCTTGCCCCCTGTCTTACAAATAACTTGCGAAATGTAGGTGTTACTATGGGTACCTACACCTCTGCATTACCTTTGCGGAATTGCAGCCGTGATGTTATATTATTTTACACCTATTTCCTTGGGAAATGCTTGATTTATAGCAAATGTGTTTAACGTAAAACTCATCATTCATCATCATATCAGACAAAACACGTCCACTGCAGCCTGCAGGACATAGGCCTCCCCCAAGCTCTCCCACTTCAATCGATTCTGTGCTTCCTGCATCCAGCGGATTCCTGAGGCCTTCACACCTTGTAGGACGCCTGAAATGCAATGTCTTTCATTTTGACATTGCAATATTCATTGCGTGACGTCGTCGACAAGTTTTCCAAACATTTGAAGCAATGGATTAGATTATAATTACTGTCTTTTATAAGGTGTAGAGCACAGTTTGAGACACAGGTCCACATCCACACCCTGGTGCCGTTCACCCACTTTACGAGATTTTGGTACCCTTTTTTTTTTTGGATGGGAAATCATCAAATGACTTCTCCCGCTCTGGGCGGAGCAGGAGGGCGTGTCAGACTTTTACTGACTAAAACCCACCCGTGTTCCTTCAGTTGCCCATGTGCCAGGGTCACGGTAACTCTTTCGAACGAATCTCGCGACCCTGGCAGGCATCGGTCCTAGCAGACCCCTTCAGTATTGCTGAAATCTCTTTGAGGCGCGCGTGGAACACTATGCGCCGTCGACTCGAGCCTGGTCCTTACCGGGCGGCGAGCTACACATTGCTCGTCGCCCACAAGCTCCCCATAAAATGCAGCCGAAGTGTCTCCTGCGCTGCCAACGTCGACGCTGTCGAAGCGGCGAAGTTTTAAGTCGATAAAATTGAAGGGCATCGGGAATGAAGGACCTCATTAACATGCTCTCTCTCTCTGTGTTTTGAGAATGTAATTAAAAAATGAAACCTAGTCTTATACATATACATACATACATAAACACACGCTTTTTCCCATGGGTTAGGCAGATACGATCCTTACATACTCCTTTTGCCTCGTTTAGGTACATACATCTGGTCGTACACACGTCGGTTGCAAGTACTACGCACCTGACCTTTCTGAAGAACACAGTGGCGTAGCTAGTCCTAAGGGGGCCCAGTATAACAATTTAATGGGGGCCCTTGTTCCCGACTGCGGCTTATCGTGTTGCCTAATAACTGGGTCGTGGAGGTCAAATATGCAGTCATCATTTATCATTCCACCCGAAAGACGTTCACTGCTGGCCATAGGCCTCCTTAAGGGGTGGGCGGGCTGCCTGCTATAATCGACACGCTTGGCAGGCGGGTTGACGATCCTCTATGGTGATAAAATGGAGAACGGTACTGTCTATTCTCTAGCAAGAATAGGCAGTCACTCCATGTTAAATACTGGTGTTCAGCTGCATCCGGCTAGACTGGAAACCAATACCAGCATAGTTGAGAAAAGGCGACTGCCATGGTGAAATTCAACAAGAAGATATTGTCTTTTTTGTCCAGATTTGGGAGATTTTTTGAACATCCCGACTCGAATAGGTTAGATTTTCTGTGTATTTTCCGAAATTAAGTCAATAGCATGTATGGTATGGATAGTGCCTGTACCTTTTTAAGCCATGAACATTCGTTTGTTATTTTCATTAAATATTTACTCATGACGGGCTTATTTTCAATAACAATTTTAAGTTTTCGAAAATATTTACTAACACACGGGGCCCCTGTAGCTAAGGGGCCCCGTATAATTGATACGGCTGATACGGCGGTAGCTACGCCCCTGGAAGAACATCACCAATAAGGTCATTGTATGTTCTCCAAGGGCGTCCCCTTACGGCGTGTCCAGTCACATCTGCTTAGTAAATACCTTTTAGCCGCCCTTCATTCATCCTCTCAAGATGACCAAACCATCTAAGCATACTCTTTTCAATTAACGCAAAATCAGCTTAAATTTTACTTTTAAAGCGACGTGATTATTGACCATAGAAAAGCGACGTTTTCCTGTTCTCTTCAAATTTAATAAACTGTCACACAAACACAAGATTATTGTCCCATTGGATTATATTTTAAACGTGTCTTTACGCACAAAGAAGGAACGAACATTGAAGACCGCACTTACTAACTGCGGTTTCATTCAGAACGTAAATCCAGTCAAGGTGTCCTCTTCTAATGACGATTTTTTTTCGAAGCCGTATATTATCATAGTGATGCTATCTACTAAAATCTACATACCATCACATAATAACGTAGGCAGTTGTTTACTAGATTTCAGATAAATATGTTAAAATAAACCTTCGATGGCAAACACATATTGTAATGGCACCATCAGGGATTTTAGTTTTGTTTACATAAGAAATTAGTCTAACGTCGACTAAATCTGTGACTTGGCGACTAATTCCGACTAATTAGCGACTAAATTTGAGAAAAACAAATCTCCGCTAGTTGCCCTAGTTTTTTAAATACCGGATGACATTTTTTACCGTCTCGACCTTCATATGGTGTGTTGTGTAACTAGAATAGAAGGCAGGAAGGCCTTCAGATTCATCGTAGGTGACTAAAGGAGCGCGGGACGCGGGTGGACAGGGATGCGTGTGCGGCTCGTGCGCCTGCGAAAGATCAATGAGGCTGCCTATCAGCCGGCTTCAAAGGGTAGGACCGCGCTCCGAAATCAATGATACATGCCGCGCATTGAGTAGGGTGCGAATGATTTGAGTTTCGATAGATTTAAATATATTTTTTTGTTTTTTTTTTCCAAATTTCTGTTTTTGTTGTTCTAGTATGAAAATGCTACTTTAAATGTGTAGTATTTATTGCTAGATCAATTTAATTACATGTTATTCAAAAATAAAAATTTCTATGCCAAAAGCTTCTGCTCCGTTCACCTATTACCCCCATTTTTTTTCAAGACGCTAAAAAATGTCACCCAGTATAATTGTAGCCAAGCTAAGGAAATTCTCGGTTGGCCACCTAGAAACGCTTATAACTTTGGAACAAGTTACCGACATATTCTGATATTTGGAGACTAATTCTGACTAAATTTGGAAGAAACAGATCTTCGCTAGGCGCCCTAAATTTTGAGATTCAAATGGGTCAAGCTGAGGAAAATCTCTCCAGGTCGGCCACCTATAAACGCTTATAACTATCGAACCAGTAACCGACAGATTCTAATATTTGACGACTAATTCCGACTGATTAGCGACTAAATTTGAGAGAAAACATCTTCGCAAGGTGCCCTAGTTTTTTAAATATAATTAAGGCCAAGCTGGGGAAATTCTCTTCAGGTCGGCCACCTATAAAACCCTTGTGTAACTTGTGAACCAGTGATCGACAAATCCTGATGTTTAGCGACTAATTTCGATGAATCTTTTATGTTATGAAATTAAAATCCCTGATGGTGGCCATGCCAGTGTCAGTAACACCGTCCGGTCTGCCCTGTAGGGTTCTCTTGATCGCAAGTACAGCTGCTCAGCGTGGAGTTGGGTCTGGGTACATCTGGGTCATCCGTCGCCCCCTATCGTCCGTCGCCCCCTAGTCCTTAGGACCCGAGATGGTGGCGCGTAGTGTTCCACGCGCGCCTCTCTGTGATGTATAGGGGGGAGTTTAACACCTCACTCCCCCCTAACGTGAGGAGGCCCGCAAAGGCGGGCCGGCACCAGTCGGGGATCGCGGAAAACATATTGGTTCCCGTGGTTCCCTACGTAGGTGTGGTATGGAATGGTCAGTAAGTCTGACAGACCCCTCGGGTAGATCTAGGTTCAATGTCCAAGTCGGGTATTTTAAGGTTGTTTCAGTTAGGAATTTCTCATTGAGCGTAAGGTCACTATTTAGAAATAAAACCAGCAATGTCTTTAATATATAATAACTATTTATGTATGTATATAAACATGACATCAATATGATAAGAAAAAAATATTCATTTATCTAAGTCACAAATTAAAGAAAATAATAATAATTATACCTTAACTGTAAACAAGATACAACCTCACGCTACATGTATTAATCAATTAATATTATTAAACAAAAAAAAAATTAATAATCATAATAATTTTTTTAAAACTTTTTTTTGCAATCTATTTTGTGTTAACGCTAAATTCTTAATTTCTAATTAATTCAACGCTGCATATTATACAATGTTTGGGTCCGTTTAGTGTTTTAAAGTTAAAAGAAAAATTAAATAATAATTAAAAACAAAAAAAGAAGCTTAAATAGTTTCAAAAAAATCTTCATCGAAAAGTTTGATTTTATTTACACATTTTTTTTTAATAAAAGAAAAATATTTTCGTCCGAATTTTTTAGTCGAGATTCTTGATACCGATTTTAGAGGTGTCACTTTTGTGGCCACTAAATGAACCCAACTTTGCGCAGAACTATGGACAGGGCGGCGCCCCATATAACTTAAGAACTACCTCTCCGAAAAATCTCTAGTAAAATCTAATTTATACAGATTTCCACACACCCCAAAAAGAAAAAAAAAATACCTATGCTACATGAAAAATACCAGAATGAAAAAAAACTACAACACATCACTATCTCACGGTATAAAATTTTTCTGCATAAAAATCTCCACCTTGGCTAGGGACGCGCAAAATTATCGATAGTTTCCAAAAAATAAAAACTTGGTATCGGTTCTGATTTCGGCGGATATCGATAATTTTGTGCATCCCTAGCCCGCTATTACTAAACATAGTGGTTACCGCGCGACAATATCTGTAAATCGATATAATTTATTAAACATGAATAAATGCTTGTTCCGAAGTAAGAGGAATTTGTCGATAGCACTTTTCAATTGCAAAAATTCTATCGCATTTCGAAACATAAAAAAAAACTGACGCAATACCGTGTTTGGGATACTAGTTGGTGTTGTTTTCCAAATTTGAATGTTAAAAATCTGAATTAACACGTTGAGTGCCGATCACGCGATATCGCGTGATTTGTCGGCTCTGCATTAAGGCCGATCACGCGATATCGCGTGCTTGCTCCTAAAAATTTTGTATGCGCTCTAAATCTGTGGCCATATGGGATTAACCATCAATCTGTGTTCGGCTCTCAACGTGTTAAATGCGGAAACTATTTTTTTTTTTTTTTTTGTTATTTATTTTTGCTAAGCAAAGCGGGGTCAAAACCGGGGGTTATCCTTGGAGTGAACCCCACAGAAGAAAATTCTTTCACGGCTTTATAAAATAAATGAAATAATAGGAAATAAGATACCGAAAACCCTCAACGAGACAAACTAGATTACAAGTCAAATTCGGAAACTATGAAATTTAAATTTGATCTAATTTGACAGCTCTATAGCTTTCTATCTCTTTCTTATTTCATCTGCTAGAAAGGGAGACCGTTATTTTTAGTTACAGGGAGTTCGTTGCTCCACTTCTTTTTCCCATTTAAAGCACTATCTAAATATGAGGTTCTAAAATGCTGACTCTCAGCCTATTTCGAATAAATGTGTTTTAATTTAACTTGGGTTCATCTATTATCCCAAATACGGTATCGCCTGACGCACCGATATCCTGATTGGCTTTTAATAAAAACGCGTCCTTATAAATAAAAAAAAATACAAATCTAGGAACATTAAGAGCTTAAAAACAAAATAATGCTAAATAATTAATTTACCAATGTTTATTTAAAACGTGGAAGATAAATTGAAGTTTATTAGCATTGAAATGGTGTCACTCTGAGATTTTTCAACTTCACATTGCAAGTATAGGGACTTGGGTTGTGTCTCTGTGAAAAATAAAAATATTTTTCTTTTTTCTTTCTTTCTGTACGATGATTTCATCTCTTAGGAATGAAAGTATCTTAATATCAAGTTATTGTTTAGTAAAATCATTATTTTTGAAGACTCTTGAACACCAAGCACACAAACAGCATTTCCTTTTTTTTTTCAATTAGTGTTACATGGTACAGTCATCCGCACAGAACTGGGAACCATGTCATTTGACATTGACATCGGCTTTAAGCCGTAGCACTAAGGGCGAATTTCGTAGTGCAAGTGTTACCACTGATATGCGGACTGTACATTATCCAATTCTAGTCAGTTTTCATACTTTATTCCTTTATAATTATGATTTCATTTAAAATTATAAATAATTTCTTTTAACCAATTTCTTTTTATGTTTCATTGAAAAACAAAAAAAGTCACACCACTTCAACACTAAATATCTCAACTTTAATACATATCAACGCACTTGGATATTTAAAAATCGGTGCGTATTGTCGTTTTCTTAAATAAAAATATAAAAAACAAAAATGCTTCGGCTGCTTTGCTAAATGGAGCTAAAGTTCAAAATGTTCGCGAGAAGCTAGTCTTTAAACATGTTTTATAGTTTGGCAAATAGCCGAGGACCCATTCATTACATTTCGAGACACCTCTGAGTATCAGAAAGCACGTTAAGCCGTTGAACCCAGCTGTTATTCGTAGATCTTGAACAGCCGTTACGGGTAGAAGCCAAAAAGTCTGAAAACCACTTCTGCCAAGGTGTGTCGTGTTTACTAGTTAAAAGCCATCCATAAATTACGTCAGACGTTAAGGGGGGGGGGGGGGGGGGTCGAAGAATTGTGACATTGTGTGACAAGGGGGTGAGAGGGGCCCAAAATTTTGTGACATCACATTTAAAATTAAATATACATATTTAAAGTACTATTAAAACACGAAATATGAACAATGAAAGAAAAATTTTAAAAAAAATTCAATGTCTAGATGTAAAATTACAAAATATGTGACTTCACACTAGGCAGGGAGGGGTCTCACAAATGTGACCAGCTGTGACAAGGCCGGAGGGGTCAAAAAATCATTAAATATGTGTGACGTAATTTATAGATGACCTCTTACTGGGTTGTAGAGGTCGGGCAGACAGTCGCACCATGTGATCAGCTGCATCCGGTTATACCGGACTGCCGATTCCAAGGTACTTGGAGAGTAGGCAGATTGATTTTAGGCTGAAAACTTACCCGATGGTGTGTGGTGACCGCCTCCTTTGGACATCTTCATCAGGCTATATGTCGCTTACTAAAATCCATATAGAGCTATAATTCTTTTCTGTATCCTTAGCTAGATTCACGTTTCTATAGCAGAAATGTTTGGACAGATCTACGTAGAAGTGAACCTCAGCCCACAATTTGAACCTAACAACCGAAGCTTTTACATATAAGTTCAAAGTCAAAAATTTGTTTTAAAAAATAAAGACCTTCATATTACTAGTACATACATAATAATTTTATTCGAAATAAAAAAATCTTTATATAACTTAATATTGTTAATACATAGTACATCACTCGAACTGACGGTAGACATGACAAAGTAAACATACAGGTTGTTTTAAATGACGACAGAGCTCACTAAAAAAAATCCGTGTTTGTTGTAGAGGTAAGCCCTTTTAAGAATTGGCATCGTCATCTTAAACATCTTGTATACAGAAGTGACAGTTCTTACAGTAAAATTCAGATTTACTTACACATAGACGCTGACGGTAACAAAATAGTTCAAAGTTTTCGAGATATCGTTGTGTTTTTTAAACAGGAGATGTTTTACTTCTAGACTTATTCAAGGGCCTGCGCGGCACGGCACGGTAAGGGACTTTTTTGCGACGATACTGAATATATTAGGACATCACGGCATACCTACGGATACCGCGGCATCTTTGCGGTCAGTTTGCACATGTAGTGATATCAAACCTTGAAATTTCAGCTTGATTTAGTTTTCAATGTTTTGTTGGTATATTGGCGTGTGCTAGCTGACATATGGCAAATAATTTAATGTATGTTTTATTTTCATAATATTAATTACTTACATATTATTGTATAGAATCAAGTTCTTCTAACTTAACAGACAGCTGTGCTGCTGGGGAGTGTATTGCGCCACTTCTTCTTCGCAGCTAAAGCACTAGGAAGTGGTGAAGGGCGGGCGTTTTGGGGGACTGTCTTATGTAACTTTGACGTTCAAAAAGTGCTGACTCTCAGCCTAGTTTGAAAAAATAACTTTTGATTTTTATTTATAAAGGATCCCTTGTCGTACCATGCCGCTAGTGGGCGCAAGCCCTAATACATTGCGACTATCGGGCATATTATGTAAAAGTACCTTATCACTCAAAGACTATGTCTCTTCTGCAACTACTTTGTCAAAACCGTCACGCAACAACAATGACGTCAACACAAACTGACAGTTAAAAACAAAATGGCGCCGATTGTGTACAAAATAGACGTCAATTTTTAATTGACTGAGAAGTTATTGAATGACAGAATCGTTACTGACTAACAGATCAACGTCATTTCTATGACTTTGTCATTACCAAGTGCATTTGGATGTTTGCTTTTTTGACAGTTTCATTAATGTCAGTTTGGAACTGTTTTCTTATTTATTATGTTAGCTGCGGACCGTGACGGCCAGGACACCAATATGGTCATATTGCCTATGAAAAATGCCGGGTAAAATATATTATTCAAATTTATCAATAAGTGCATAGGTATACTATATTAATACAGCAACTGTTCACGGTATGAAACTGTCAAAAAAATGAAATGAATCGAAAAAAATATACTACACCGGGCTAAATTAAAAATAATAAATAATTGTGCAAAGGAAAACGCCGAAGGAAAGGGTATTTAAAGGAAAATACATTAATTACCATCAGACCGTTGGAACGCATACAAAACGCGCGCCTACTCACCAAAACTATGCAATTTTGAGATCATTAAACCTTTTAATTTTTAAATAATAACATCATTATCGAATTTGATTTAAATATTCACTAGTCCTAAAATGCCAAAGGCATATTAAAATTTTGTATAAAAATTCGACACTGATATTCATTGATTTCGGAACCTAATACCAAACTGGCATCGACAAAATCCGATACCCAAAAAACTTGGTATCCAAAACACCGATACCAAAAGAAAAATGATACCGAAAATTCCCAACACTAAAAATGGCACCACAATTCCGAAACCAAGCAACATCGCGCGGTGATACCAAGATTCGGTACCAAAAAATTACCGATACCAATACAATCGGTACCAAAATTTTCGGATACGCTCTAGAAATATAAGAAAAAAACTGTTTTTTCGGCAAGTCGGCGGCGCGTAAGTAATTTTGAAATAAAAACCGTTCACTGCATAAAATAGTCTGGGTGCTCCGGGTCCTTTTCGAATCTCTTGGCCTCTTCCTGCATGCTTTCTTTTATTTTTAATATCGCTGCCGATTCCGTTTGGTCGTTTTGGTCGCCGCCGGGGCCACCGAAACCTGGTTTTTAAAAATAAACTATTTATGATTGTCGATTGTTGTTACTGTACACGTTAGTGCGATTGTAAACCTTATAGTCTACAACTGCTGGTTATATTTACAGGAGAATGGATACTAGTCCCTGCCAGGGTCGCGAGATTTATTCTAAAGAGATACCGTGGCCCTGGCTTAGGCAACTGAAGGAACACGGGTGGGTTTAAGTCAGTAAAAGTCTGACAAGAAGAGCGGGAGAGGTCATTTGATGATTTCCCAACCACAAAAAAAAATTGGGTTCTAGCAGAAAGATGCAGGCTCTCAGTAAAGTCGAGTAATAAAGGCAGAAGTGTAGCTATAGTAAAACCACATTTTGCCAGTTATGTTTAAGTCCCATGTAATAGGAGGCGAGCCTAATGGCTTCAACCGAGCACAAATCCAGGCTCCGGGCTGCTAGTGCGAAATTCCGAATAGAAAATCCCAATAGCACTTTGCTCTACCCGGACATAGGACCCAAAACCACATGGTCAGTAGTAGTGCTTCAACGAAGCAGACGGAGGCAATAGCCCCATATTGACTTAATAAGTCAAACAAAGAAACAGCTTAAACATCGTAGCCGATTCTTTATCAAACTGCCCCTATTTTTACCAAGAACCCGCTGCTTTATACAAGTACCCAATAGTTTAAATATTTACATAGTTTAAGGCCTAATCAAAATCATCTGTAGCCAAATCTCTAAAGAATGGGGGGCTGTTAATTAAGTTATTAGTTAAGACACAACATCAGGCTTTCAGAACGCCTTTAAATAGCTTGTAAAACCATCTAGCCTTGAAGCCGAGTTGCAGGTCTGAGGATCGAACCAGACTTTAATTTGTGTAAATTATTTCTTCACCGATGCTCTCAAAACGGTGAAGGAAAACATCGTGAGGAAACCGGCATGTCCCAGATTCAAAAATTCAAAGACGTGTTTCAATTACGAATCTGCACAGGGCCCGCGTGGTGGATCACGGCCCACTCACTCCCACAAAGAGGAGACAATATAGGGCGCTTGGTAATAATTACACCAGCCTAAAACTGTCCCACAGCTGAGCAAAAGCCTCTTCTCAAACAGAGAAGACATGAGCATTAATCACCACACTTGCTCAAAACCGATTGGAGATTTCAGAAACACTATTCTTCAAAAGTCCAGGTTTCCTCGCCATGTTTTCCTTCACCGTTGTAAGTAATGTCCAAGATTTACTCAGAAAGAACATGTCAATTAAAAAGTCACGGCATTCACATTCATCCATCATTCTTGCTGCATATCCTTATGTAACTCACAACATGCTGTCTATAGTCTATTCGCGTTAAGAAAATAGTCACTCATTAGTAATCAGTAAAGAAAGTAAAGCAAGAAAGAAAAAGTATTTATTGGCACACGCACAGAAACTAAACAAAAAAAAGGAATTAATAAAAGAAAAAAAAGTACAAGTGTAAAGTAAAGGCGTATTCATAGTGTGGTAAAAATTTAACCGTAAATATTAAAAGCAAACTTTTTATTATAAATTCGGTTCCTTCTGTTCTTTAATAATTTTATAAATGGTATTTTCGGAAAGACCTCATGTACTAGCCGTTTTCACTACTATACCATACATAATACATACCCTCATATAGGTATAGTATCTGTGTTGTCACTGTCTAGTTTTAAATACTTTAAATTGTAATCTGTGGAAAATGTAGTGGGTAGCATAAATGTTGTAAATCTAATGACTATTGACTATGACTATTTCTTATTGTGCCACTGTTTGTTTTTCCTTAAATAAATAAAATACACTGTTTAAAGTACTTAAAAACATTATAAATCAGTCGTCTTTCTCCGCTATGAATTATTGATCCACTTTTATTTTTACGAAAAGGTGGGGTATACGTTTTTAAAATTAAAAAAAGAAGCGTCCGCACTGTCTGAAGGGCTTACTTCAACTGGCCAATTAGAACGCGGCTTTCTAATTTACTATGATCTAATTGGTCAAGAGGCGTGGCTAAGCTGAGAGACAAGGTTGAGTCACTATTTTCTTAACGCGAATAGACGATAGTTCGAAGTCATATTGACAATGTTAGTTAGAGGAATAATTAAAAGAAACTAATTTTCTTATATCACTGTTTCAACGTTTGTAGGGCCTTGATTAATAAACTTTACTTAGCAGATACTTTGTTTAAGCATTATTTCTGTCACTGTCGCACAACTGTCAAACTACAAGTGCAAGACAGAGACAGGAACATTCAAACTCAAAACATTTATTTCAATTTAACTATTTAGACTGTCAAAGAGTTGGTCAGTCAGAAAATTGAAGCTACATGCCCATTTCAAAACGTAGATCTCTTTGAAAAAGAAAGGCCAAGAATCTCCAAGGGCACTCTATTAAATCAAGATATTACAAAATTCTGGGTAAATCATTCTTGTTGCTTTTATGTGTAAGAGCGATGTATGTAAAAATTAAATGAAGAAACCATTCAAAATAAAAGATTTAAAAACTACAGACTATCAGAAAATCACTGCAAAGTAAAAAAATAATTTAATTTCGGCAGTCGGTAACTTTGGATTTGTAATTCAGTTTATTACCACCGACTTCCACCAACTCGAAGATATCGGTAAACAAACATAAAACATACAGTGGAACATAACCTCCTCCTTTTTGAAATCGGTTAAAAATAAACCATAGCAATTAAGGCATGACCAGTCTCAACCGACAGTCACCATTTATACCTAGCCAAAGCATGTCCCAAGTAAAGTTTATCAATCTCGGCCTAAAAATTCAGTGCTACCATATCCCATACTGAGTATATTCCTATACTGTTTAGCTAGATTCGTGCTAGACCTCCAGAAAGGTGGGGGAGAAAGAAAATTTTGTAATACTTACTTAAGTTGTAGTCACCCATTCCTGATCCTGAGTCTTCCCGGGGAGTGCCGGGCCCTCCGCCTCCCACGCCCCCCGGTGAAGACTTCATGCCGTCGACTCCTCCCAGCCCTGAGATAAGAGACCTGGAGGTTACCTTTATCATCACGTCAGGGTACTAATAAACACGGTTTTAGAGTAACTCTCTAAGGTTCCAATTTCTTTGTTCGCCAACTAAACTTAACTAAGACTATTGCTGTACTTCTTTCTTACAGACAGACCGCGAAAGAAAGAGACAAGTGACGGTTTGGAACTGTCAACGTAAATTACGTCTCAGTTGCCTTTAATTTGGCGTAATTTTAAGCATGATGAAGTTAGTTTATGTCAAATTTAACAGCTCGTAATTCATTTCCGTCTCTTTCTTGTTTCATAAGAAGGAAAAAGATAGCAATAGAGTAAATTAAGTTTAGTTGATGCACAATAGTATTATCACCAATATCTTTTGGTTCGATAAACACTCGTACCACAATAATTGCGAAACGCACTTTCTAATAAAATTCAAAGGATTTTAAGGTAAACTCGTAATCCATAGGTTCATATGTTTGAAAAATTCGTCTGCTCGACGAGGTAAATAAGGCAATTAATGTCGGTGAGTTGTAAAAATAAGTGTATTGCGCAATTAATCTATTGGTTACGTATTTGAACATTTGCAGTTCAGAACTTTTCAAACTCGTCAGCGTCTATTTCAATGTATCCGACGGAATTCAAAATTCCTTAAGATTTTTGCAAATCAGTTTTGAATTTTGCAGGCTTTCAACTTTAGTTATGCTATAGTTGTTTGACAAGCGGCTGTTCATTCAGTACATAACGTGATTTTCACCGCTTTCTGACACCCTTTACCCACTTAGTAAAAAAATCTGGATGAACTATCCTTCAATCTTACATAAGATCAGAATCTACCAAAATTGCAAAGAAAAAGTAGCACAAATATAAAAAAAAACGCGTAGGTTTGTGTTACAAAAAAGTAACGTTTTAATACAAATCATGCCGATCCGCTCACACTTGTGTTGACATTGATACTTTAAGTATGTAGTACACTGCTGCACTATAAACGAAATTATAATTTTTGCTTACTTTTGTGATCTTACGAAGAACAATCTAAACCTCTCCCCAAACCCAAGTAAGAAAAAAAAATAAGATTCATCGTCCCCCCTCAAATCGTCTCTGACGTAATAAATGAACAGCCACCAACCAGGTGATTGTCAGTCAAGTATTTTCTTGAAAAGTTCATCTTTGAGTGGCTCAAGATATCGAACCAATCTATTAAAAATACCTCAGAAACCCGCGTAACACACTATCAATCGGAATAATTTTGAACTATATTGCTAATCCATCCATAGCTTCATATGTTCGAAAAATTTGTTCGCTCAAAAACGTAAATAACGCAATGTATGTTGTTGAACTGTCAAAATGAAAGCCATTGCTACTGTTGGTGTGTTACGCAATTACAGTTTTATGACAGTTGGGAAATAAAGTTAAATTATTTGGGAATATTTTGATTCTGAGTAAGCTAGAACTAATTAAACTTATATCTCACTAAGTTAGATACCTATCATGGTACTTTTTCACAAATATCTTGCACACAAGAATAATATCACATCAGTAAGTACGAAATCCAATATAATGACAACATTTTTAAAAGATTCTTATTACTTTTTTTTATTTGCTATGCGTGCGTGCAAATTACTTGCAATATGGAAACCTTAGTAAAGCGATGATGACAACAAATTATTTTAGATGCTTCTGTACGTCATAACATGCAAAGGCAGCGTTATGTTCCTATAATTTTGTCAGGAAAATATTTTGAACATAAATAGTAGGTTCTAACTTGCTTCATTCTCATTCGTAATATTAATTACTATCAAAAATGCGGCTATCTGCTTCATATAAATCTATGGCGAAAAATAAGCCTCAGAAGGGTACTGAATGTTCAAGATGTATATCATCTACTCATCGCAGGCTTTAAAACTCAAATATAAGTGCGAGTACAGTAACGGATTTCGGAGTAAAATAATGAAAGAAAAAATACAGTTTATCAAATCATTCTGGCTCTTTCCGAGGACACAACCAAAAAGGGTTTCACAACCAAAAAATAATAGTTAAAAAAAAACTAAAAAACACGCTTCCATTGAAAACCAAACTAAAAAGTACAAAATAATGGAAAAAAAGCGTGGGTGCTGATATCAATAAAAAAATACCTTAAAAAGCACCCCACGCTTTTTTTCCATTATTTTGTACTTTTTAGTTTGGTTTTCAATGGAAGCGTGTTTTTTAGTTTTTTTAAACTATTATTTATTTTCTATTTTTAGGGTGTTTCGAATTTTGAGACGTATGCCAGCGTAGTTTGTGACGTATGTCAGCGTAGTTTTCGAAGACAGTTTTTTTTGTTGTCCCGGTAACCCTGGCAAGGATAATGGCACAAATTAGTTTGTGACGTATGTCAGCGTAGTTTTCGAAGACAGTTTTATTGCTGTCCTGGTAACCCTGGCAAGGATAATGACACAAATTTATGAAATTATTGTATTGTCATCGGTCCTTGACAGGAGTGCAAAGTTTGAATGAAATCTGGTCGTTTAAAGTGGGTCAAAATCGCGCTATAAAGAGTCGGTTACAAACAAACATACAAGTGAAGCTAAAATAAAGCGTGTAAAAATACCTTAAATACATACGTAAGAAAAAACTAAACATCCGACCTAATACTGATCTGCAAATTTAAAACAACGTAGGAAAATATTAAATTCGCGGGTTTCCCTGAAGCTTACCCACAGTAAAAGCATCCCTTGATTTGACCAAGGACAAAAACAAAACATTACTTTTAAAGATCGTGTTTTTTTATTTTTATTTCTGACTTATTTTCTCTAGTCTTTGAACGATATTAATCATGATTAGAAAATTTATAATTGATGAAAGTGGTGTAAAGTTAGCAAGGAAATGTTATTTTAGCTAAAATTTAAGACACTTATTTCATTTAAATATTATAACGGAACTGCGACAGTTTTGCTAGACTGAAAAATATTTACACAATTTCGACAGTCTTTGTCTAAGAAAAGTTCTTTCTTTGTCCTTCCTTTGTGAAGTCTGGAACTGTCATCTGTCACAACTGACAACGGTCAAAATATAACGCATATTGCAAACCTATTTGTTTTTTATTCGGGCAACATTATTTACTCGCACTGACATTTAAAGCAAAACAGACAATAGAGATGGGACACCCAACCAAACTGGTATTTTAGTATCGATACTCCGATACCAATGTTGGACACAAAAAAAAATAAAGCAGGGCTCTGACACGCCGGTTTCAAGCGCGTTATAAAACATAATAAAAGCAAATATTTTTTAGCATATTCGACCAATAAAGCGACACGAAACGGCGCCGCACACCCACCGCAACCAAACTCATTTTCCAAAGACTATTTCTTATTTCTTTGTTTTTTTTACGCAAGTGTCAGAGCCCTTATGGCTTCTGTACACATGGGGCAACGTTGGTGCATACGCATTTGATATTTATTCGCTTTGACTGAAACTTGTGTCTTCATTTTCTATACATGTAACACTTTTACACAGACAGCCGAATAGGGTATTTGACAAGAGATTTTAGAAAAAGAATTACTCACAATAAAAATAAATTGATTAAATATCTTAATAAATTGTGACGTTCGGAAGCTTTTTAATATCTATGCTAGACAGACATCACTACTGTTGGAACGCCATATTAACTTCGCACCATTCAGACTTCTCCATATTTCCACCAACATTTTCATAAACTAGGGTCAAATTTGTTGATTATTATGGAGAAGAGTCGGCAAGAAACTCCATGGTTACTCTTTTAAGAATAATTGGCTTTTACAATGGTTTCAAATTACAGTGTTAATAAGTATAGGCCTGTCAACAAGTACCAGGTACTTAAATAGAAAATTGTCTACAGTCTACAACGCCTACAAAATTTTTGTTTATTTTTTATCATAGTCAAATACCCTATTGATTCCAACATGGGCCATCGCGTACAGGAGCCATCAAATCGACACAGGCGATAGAGAATCTATTTTATGTGACATAAAACAGTCCTCTCTGAGTCCAGAGGCCCACCTTCATTGGCGGGCGGCTGCGTGAGGTGCTGGGGCGCCGGTCCGTGCTCGCCGGGCAGAGGGAACTCCGCCCCCAGTGCTCCAGCGCCCACCGGCTTCATCAGAGTGTACAAGTTGTCTCCCCCTGCCGCGCATACATTATGCGTGACTTGTTATCAAAACCGGTTTTATTCTGGTATCGGCTTTTTTTGTGGTATCGGGTTTTTTCGTGTCATAGACAAAATTATTTTTTATTGTTTTGTTTATTTGGGTTGTGTCATTATCTGTTTTTATTGAAATAAAGATGGCAAGCGAAAATAATAAAAAATGCGATGGTATCTTTATTTACATTTTTATTATGCAAAAAAATAAAATAATAAACTAAGTAAACAATTTTGTCTATGAGAGGTAACTAAAAACTACGGTACACATTATTTTTTATTTTCATTTGAAACTGGTATTAGAAGTCAGAAAAATAAGAGCAAATTATTTCACTTTTAACTTTACAAACAAAATTGATATAAGTAATTATTGACTTCCAATAATATTTTCAAATTTTTGTCAATTGGAAAATATCTCAATTTCGAATTTTATTTTCCATTTGAAAAATAATTTAAACTAAAGAAGAATCTATACAAAAACAACAGAATTTAAAAAAAAGTTTTTTACAAAAAAAAAGAGATAAAAAGCATTGTACAGAGGTGAACCAAGCGTGAATGAACCAAGGTTATGCGAGAATGAAGCAAGCGAAACGGAAAGAAAGATAAAAGATACATGTTTTTTTTTTAAAAAAAGATAATTGTGAGTGAGATGGATCTTTTGATCAGTTTTTAAGATCGCATCGGATGAAGATGAGCATACATTTACTTTTAATTATGCATAAAATAGTTAATTTTACCTTTATTGTCAGCAGAACCCGAAGCGTTAACACTAAAACTGGATAACCTATCCCAGATAATTTTATTCCTTTTTTTAATATAATGCCACTTCACAAAATAATATTTTCGGAACTATTTATAACTATGGTACTTATTTTTTTTTTTTTTCAAAAAAATACGTTATCTTCATATCTTTTTTCATAAAAAAAGATAGAAAAACAGACGAGTTTATACTGTGAATGTAGTCTCATCTTCTATCACTTAAATTAAAAGCTAGTGCGACATTTAAATACCTTGAAACCTGCAAACTTCTTATTAGAAATATTAACTTAAACGGTACTGGTTAGGATGTGCGTGAGTTTCCATCGACATTTACTGAAAAAATAATGTTTTAGGCGGCAACTGGGATTGCGGGCGAAAATCGTTTGACATCTTTTTTTACGAAAAAAGATAAAAATGTCAATCAACCTTCTTGCGGGGACGGTTATCACATAAAGCGTCTTATGCGGGTATCAAGTTTTTTTTAGACATAAAAATACGTACGAAAATCTAATAAGTACAAAATACATTTAATTTTTGTTAAATCTTGTTTGTTTTTTTCAGATCTATTGTATAAAATAATAATCTAAAAGGTTATATAAAACATTGATTATACTTAAAAAACTAACGAAAACTGTCCTATACAGAGTAGCAGGAGCATAGAAGTGCAAACTGTAACCATGAATTCTAGATGATTCTAGAACTACTAGCATAGAAATTTTTCGTCGGTTATCAACAAAAAAAAAAGTGAAAAACCTACGCGATAAATATATATAGCAGAGCATTTTTTTTTTAAATAACCGATGAAAAACTTCAGAGTCATGTGTTGAATCCATGGTAAAAAGTTGTGCATCCATCTTCTTGACACCTTGTATAGCGGCTTTCGCCAGAATTTTACCCTTCACCCTTATTATTAAGTCTCCTCATTGATTTAAAACCAAGGCACGCTTACACAAATCACTATATCAATTTAGAATTTAAAACATTACAGTTCAATTAAATTCAACATCGTTCTATTTCAGAACATCTTTTGAAGATGTCAGAGACAGAACGATGGTGAACGTATTTAGGGCAAATTTCATCAATAAAACGTGATCAGCACGTCATCTATTTATAATTTAATGAATTATCAGCTTATAATGTTCCCACTGCTGGGATACAGGCCTCCTCTCTGTAAGAGGGAGTGGGTTGTCACCTACTCAACCCCAATGCGATTTGGTAGATGTCACATGTCTTCCAATTTCTGGTTTTAAGACATGCCAGTTAAAAAAACCGTTTCAGTAACCGGGAGACGTCATTTGATGATTTCCCACCCGCAAAAAAAAAGACAAGTAGGTTTTTCCACGATGTTTTCTATCACCGTTTTGAGAGCAGAGGTAATGATGTTGATTTTATTGATAGTTAATAACGATGATCAGATGATCATTGATGAAATTCGCCCTTAGTGATTTGCGATGGGCCTGAAAATCTTAAATACATATCTACCTACCTACAAAAAAAACTTGAGACCGCCTAACCCCTTACCCCGCCACCTTCGCCCAGTCATGAAACTCACCGGAATTTGACGAGTCTTGCGGGCTGGGCATGATCGGTGTCGGCGGCCCTGGGGGCCCGTTGCTGCCGGGCGGGGCCCCGTACGCGCCGGGCGACCCGCCGGAGTAGTTCAGCGGGGCGGCCCCACCGCCCCCGCCGCCACCACTGCCGCCGGCCCAAGCACCTCGCGGGCCCATACCCATTGGTGGCATACCTGGATAAGACAGATGTTTCAAACTTCTGGACAGTACTAAGTCACAGAAAATATTGTCCTTCGTATATCGGCAATGGTGCCAATCTCAACGGAGACTAGCCATCGGCGCGGGAGATATGATAGTGCACAGGTGTGTGTGCAGACACAGGGGCACTCACTCTTCCCTCACTCTCATAGTCCAATGGGACGGCAATCCGACACGATCGGAGAGAGATCAGGCGCAGGACCAACGGCTTAACTTGCTTTTCCAAGGCACGGGGGTATCAAACCGCCAACTTCTAAACTGCGGGCTGTTGCTAAGAAATTCTTAATGGAAAAATCCAATAACACTTTGCCTGACTTTAGTATCGAACCCAGGACCCCACGGTCAGCAGTTACACTTGCGAACGTGAGACCAATGAGGCAGCTAAGTGGCAGAATAACAGAGATGCAGCGTGCCATGGTCGGTCCCAAAAACACCCAACATTTCTCAGCATGCAGCATTTTTGATGGCTTCAAACGTTATGTCTGAAGATCTGCCTACCCTTATCCTAACTATGTTTTTATTTTATTTTATTTGGGAAAAAAAACGATATTACGTTACATATTAGATATGAAAAAATTTATATAAAACAAAATCAATGTAATAACAACAACATTTTCCACGAATTTACAAAAAGGTATGCTATGGTGAGCTGAGGACTCATCGGTAACGTAGTTCTTATTCCTTACTAACCTAGCAGTTAGTTACCACATTACTTATCAAATTTTTTCAATATATTAATAACTTTAGTGCGAAATGAATTTCTATGTAGCATAAATAAATCTATATCTAGGAAATGTTCATTGTACATTTGCGTGAGACGCCGAGGAGGTGCACGCTTACCAGTGTTTGTCCGGATGGAAACCTGATCAACTAATCGGTAATCGCGAACTCCAAGACGATGAATCGATCTAGGAACTACAAGTTTAAATTCATTACCAAGGTCTATACAATTTAGTTGGGGACGGCTTCCAGTCTAACTAGATGTAGCTGAATGTTAGTGACTGTCTGACCTCCACAATGCAGTGACAGAGAATAACCTTTGGTAAGGCTGGTTTTTCAGACTAGCGGGCTTGTGACGACCTGTAACGACTGTCAGATTCACGAGTGACAGCCGGTACCAACGGCTTAGCCACAGAGTCGGAAATCAAGCAGAGGACTCTCCATTGGTAATTGACATCTGCAATATCATAGACATCTCTTGAGTGTTGAATGTTCTCCTCAAAGAATGATCCTATCATTTATACTTACCCCAAAAGCCGAACATTTGGTCAGTTCCAAAAGTAAATAATGAAAAGATAAACAAATATAGAAAAGAAGCTGTGAATGTCAAATTGAGTGCTTTAATTTGATTATTCGAATGCTGAAACCTGTAACTATAATCTCTGTGGGTTGGCCTCGGCATGAATTGGAGAAGACGAAAGTCATGTACAACTCGCACGTCTTGCCGAGTCCAATACACATCGAGGGTTCGCTTCTCGAAGTTGTGAAGGAGTTTGTCTACTTAGGGCAAGTCTTCCAACTTGGTAGACACCACTTTGAGAAGGAAGCCGAGAGAACGATTCAGTTGGGTTGGGCAGCATTTGGGAAAATTTGCCAAATCTTTCTCGTCGCCTATCCCGCAATGTCTGAAGACTAAGGTCTTCAACCAGTGCGTCCTGCACGTTATGACATTCAGTGCCGTAACATGGACACTGACGATTGGGCTGGTCCACAAATTCAAGGTCGCTCAGTGCACTTGAAGCAGGCTATGCTCGGAATTACTTTGAAGGATAAAATCAGAAATGAAATTATCCGGAAAAGAACCGGAGTTACCGACATAGATTGCAGAGTAAGCCAACTGAAGTGGCAGTGGGCTGGCCAAGTTTGTCAAAGGACCCATAGCCGGTGGAGCAGGCGAGTCCTGGACTAGGGACCGCGTATCGGTAAGCATACCCCCACTAGAATGGCCGAAGACCTTAATAAGGTGGCTAGGACAAACTGGATGCAGAAGGCGGAGGACTGTGTTGCGACACAGCCTGGAAGAGGGTTATCAGTAGACTGCGATAGGTTGAGGTAATTGGTTGATTATAGGTGTTTTACATTTGAACATATTTATTCCATTTCGACAAAGATTTTTCAATAACTAACTAACTAGCCTATATTGCCCCACTGCAGGGCAAAAGCCTCCCCTCCCTTTTCAATAACAATTTAGAAATAATAACAATAGTAGTTGTTGGCAAAAGTAGTATCAGATACACAGTTGAAACCAATGAGTGATTTCGTAAGAATTCAACCTGAGAAGAGTTTGTTTACACTTTCATCTGACACTGTTGTAAGAGACTATACGAAGTGATTCGAGTTAAAGTTTACATGGAGGAGTGCAGAAAACTAATATTATTTTTATATAATAATGCATTGGAAAGAAAGTTTTGAGTATGAATGTCGATGGCTATAAGAGTAGAGGGAGACTAAAGAAACGATGGATGGACTGTGTGAATTATGATATGGATTAAAAGGGACTACTGAGATGACGACTAATAGAGAAGTGTGGAAGAAAAATACATGTTATGTGGCGCCGACCACAAATAAATTGGGATAAGGGCAGGAGAGTGATGATGGATGCATTGGAAATACAATTTTGTTTTAAATGAATTAAGGTCGAATTTTGACCAGTGGGCAAACCTTAGGTAATTTAATTACATTTGCTGATACCGGTATTGGGTTCAATAATAATTATCTGATAATGATCTCGGACAACTGGCGCAACTTATTGCAGTCTTATATACTCTATACTAATATTACAAAGAAGTGCAAAATGAAACTTCTCCGGGTTAAAATCACAAAATTATGATGAAACAGAGAAACTCGTGGAAGTGTAAAATATTCATCACTCCCTCACACACAGAACCACAACACTCCTCGCACACCTCACTGTCACTCACCTAGACACCCATTCAACATACACTCACCACATAAACTCAATTTCAAAATACATCCCAAATCACACCTTTTATTTTGTATATTTTAGACTTATTTTTTTTTTGTTTCTATATTAATTATATAAATCTAAATTATTAAGAATTTTTCGCATGGAACATCATTCCATTCTGTATCCGGAGAAGGGCGTTGTTTGCTGCGCTCAGGGTTGGAAAAAGTCATGATTTATTGAAAAAATCGAAAAAAGTAAGATTTTTTGAAAAAAATCTTAATTATCAAGATTTTTTCATTTTACTATTTAATTTAACTACATATATTTTAGCTCAAAACGGAACACGCCCTCAGGGTATAGCGCGGACACAGCGCGGGGATTTCCAAATGAGCTCAAGTTAAAATATGGTCGTAAGGACAGTGGAAGATTATTTAATAATTTTGAAGCCAATATCTGTTACATTGGATACTTTACAAAGAAATAATGCTTTGTTTATTGCTGTAACTGCTTGGAAGAAGTTTGGAGCTAAATTTGAAGAAACTGATTTAAATATTAGCCAAGTGTCGAAGTTTCAAAAGAGATATAAGCAAGCATTGTCCCCTAGTCACTTTTTGGCCCATTTATATTAGACCCAACCCAAACAGAATGCACACTGACAAAAAAGAAGATAGTGCTTTGGAGGAAATACGAAATCAGTATGATGGTTCAGTTTTGCTACCATTGATAGTAAAGCTAAAGTCCAAATTTAACCAAACCATTAGAAGACAAAGCCATTCAGAAGTGTGATGTTTGCAAAAGAAATTGTAAAAATGTGACACTAATGTGGTGGATGTCACAGAAAAATATATTTAGTGAAGAGAAACAATCAAACATTTTCCAGTGGCGAAGCAGTTGTTTGGGGCGATAACTTCTTCAGGCTGCTGTAGAAAAAGTGTTTCCCACCGTCTGAATTGTTCAGAGCAAATTAAGAAACCGACTGGGAATCCAAAAGGCTGGAATACTAGTTTTTTTTATTCAAATATTATAATAATGATATTGATTTCTCAGATTTAAACGACCCTAGTTAATAACTTAATTATAATTTCTAAATCTGTTTTCTTTTTCATGTTGATTTCTATGAAAGAAAGTGAAATATTTTTTTTTTGATTAAGTCATTGATTTTTATTGAAAAAATCATTTGATTCAAATCGTGATTTAAATCATGAATTAAATCAAAATGATTTATTCATGCCAACCCTGGCTGCGCTACAGTTTATACTTTTGCAGATACCATCGTTTTACTTGTCAAACTTATCCTGTGTTATTGTTCCGAAATATATATTTTTTTAAACTTTTAAACTTTTGTATGTAGGGAAAAATCTTCGGAAGGAATGATCCAATTCCAAATTCACTGAATTTTTAATATTTTGTGTAAAACATTGTTTATTTATTAACTTAGACATACTGATTGCGGGAGGAAATTGTGGTCACATTACAAATCTACGCACGAATAAACACATCTAGCCTAGTAGATACTTCGTCCATTTTGGTTTGTTTTGACTATTTAGTGGCAGTGTGATTGTAGTTTATGTAGTTTACATTTTTAAACATTACTTATAAAAAAATACCCATATTCAAAATGACAGAAATCGATGCATGAAACAATTCACACACACACACACATCGATCTCATCAAAATGCAAAGTCATTTATTCAAACTAGGCTGAGAGTCAGCACTTTTTGAACGTCAAAGTTACATGAGACAGTCCCCCCAAAACGCCCACCCTTCGACACTTCCTAGTGCTTTACCTGGGAAGAAGAAGTGGCGGAACAAACTCCCCAGCAGCACAGCTGTCTGTTAAGTTAGAAGAACTTGATTCTATACAGAATATACATTGTATATTTTTTAATGCATGAAACCACAAAACTCTTTACAGACAAGTCCGATTTTTTTAATTTTCAAACTATTTTATATTTCTGTAGGTCCCCGTATACAGAGACCCACTTAGTTATTCACATACCTGGTCCCTGTGGCGGAGGGCCGCGCATTCCGGCGGCGTAGGCCCCGGGGCTCATGGGGCCCATGCCGGGCCGCGGCGGCGTCATGCGCGGCCCGCCTAGCACCCCGCCGCCGCCGCGCTCCAGAGAGTTGCCCATCATTCCCTGACCTGTGAAGAGTAGCTTATATAATACAGACTAGCAAAACAATAACAAACAATAGTATTTGACTGACTTTCAACCGACTTCAAAAAAAGGAGGAGGTTATCAATTCGACTGTATTTTTTTTAAATGTTTGTTACCTCATAACTTTTGACTGGGTGAACCGATTTTGATGATTCTTTTTTTAACTGAAAGCTGGTGCTTCCCGAATGGTCCCATTTTAATTTGGTTCTATTCGGACAATGGGATACATGTGAAAACCATATAAGTCTTAAATTTACATTAAGTTTTTGCGCGACAAATGAACAAATAACGCGATTAGATTAGTGCGGGGTATCTACCATAACTAAAAAGTTAAAAATAATAACTTTTTACAAAAAAAAAACTTTTTACAAAAAAAAAAACTTTTTACAAAAAAATAACAACCGACTTCCTTAAAGAAAACAATAACTTTAATTTTGGAATTCGGTGTCTTAGAATCTGTATTTAAGATTTTTTTGCCACCGACTTCCAAAATTAAAGTTATTTTTGACTTTGTTGTGTTTTTTTATGGAAGTCGGTTGTTATTTTTTTGTAAAAAGTTTTTTTTTAATTTGGTTTTTCAAAACTTAGTAAAATATTAAGCCACAATAAAAAACAAATGTTTAAATATTACAAAAAATGCCGAAGTTCTATGCGTTTCAAAGTCAATGCTAGACAGAGACAGCAGTACTGACATCTGCTGACGCCACAACACGGGAGCGCCATAGTAACTTCACTCCATTCCATACAATGTTCGTTTTGCGTGACAAGGATAGAAGATAAAATTTAAATACGTGTAACTGCTCTATTTTTAGACGGATGTTTTTTTTTTTTTGCAAGTCGTCTTTTTTTGTACCATCTTTGAAATAAGTATTCATTCATTTATATTTTAGATAGTTGTCAAATACCCTATTATGTCAGTCCAATTTTTCCAAACGAAAAATCCTATGAAAGAAGAGAGATGAAACAAAAGGAATATTTTCTTCAAAGCATCGTTGGGTCGAAGGACGGTCAATGAAAACGCCAAACAGACGAAGCCCAGTAACAATAAATGTATCCTATTTTAGATATGATATCATTTTCATTAGCCAACATAAGCGACGATACATCAGCCTAAAATGTTCCCACTGCTGGGACACAGGCCTCCTCTCAGTGAGAGGGGAAAATCTGAATCCCCCACGAGGTCCCTGTGCAGGTTGGTAGATGTCACGTCATGTCTCCGAATTTTTGGTTCTAGAACTTGTCATCATCATCATTTCAGCCGAAAGACGTCCACAGCTGGACATAGGCCTCCCCCAATTTGGGGGGGGTTTGCCTATTAAGCCATACTTGACAGGCGGGTTAGCGATCGCCGTATGGTGGTAAAATACATAGAGAACGCTGCTGCCCATTCTCTCGTGGTGGTGAAAATGGTGTCTTATCATTCGATCGACCTATGACAACATCTACATCGTCAAACGCAAACTACGTAAACTCTCGAGTCACCGAAACGTCAGAGTGAAGCTCTGACGTTTCGGTGACTCGGTTACCGCGGAACTGTTAATGGCACATTTACACTGTCCCGACATCAATCGTCTGGCAGTTGCCTACCAAACACTTCTACCAAATAGACGGTTAAAAGGTAATAGGGTATAAGCGACAAAAACAAAATTGTTCAGGAGAGCGGTTTAAAGATTGAAATTGTAGAACAATTGACATAACTTTTTTGTTTATTGTCGTATCGTGAAAATTTGAAAGACATCGTAGAGCCATGGGAGTAAGTGTAAGTAAGTAAGTAAAATTTTAAGTAGGATGGAATTCATAAGTTATTTTGGACCAAAATGGAGCTTATTACCTTTTAACCGTCGAAATATTCTGGTTAACCTCATCATCATCATCATTTCAGCCGTAAGACGTCCACTGCTGGACTTTAGGCCTCCCACAATTTGGGGGGCTTTGCCATAATCGCCACGTGCCAAGCGGCCTGGGTTGGCGATCGCAGTATGGTGGTAAAATGCATAGAGAATGCTGCTGCCCATTTTGTAGGAAGTCCCTTAGTCGCCTTTTACGACACCCACGGGAAGAAATGGGGTTCTGGTTTACCTGATTTACTGAAATCCTTATCTTTATCAGTATCTACATCATCCAACGTTATTTAGGGAAAACAGTACTTCTACCATTCGCCATTTTCCTGTTAATTTCCTTTCAGATACATATTTTTTTAAAGCACTGGTGGCTCAGTGGTATCGACCGCGGTTTACGAGTTGTAGTCGTGGGTTCGAACCCAGGCAGGCGCTTTAGTTTGTGTAAATAATTTCATCACCACAGCTCTCAAAATGGTGAAGGAAAACATCGTGAGGAAACCGGCATGTCCTAGAACTAAAAATTCGAAGAGTTGTGACATCTACCAACCCGCACTGGGGCCGCGTGGTAGATTATGGCCCACTCCCTCTTACCAAGAGGAGGCCTGTGTCCCAGCAGTGGGAACAATATAGGCTGATAATGTTGATGCATCATTTTGTTATGACAAAATCTATTATCTCCAAAAAAGAGTTGCTTACCTGGAGGCCCATTAAAATCATTTCCCATTCCCATCCTGACGGCTCCGCGGGGTCCTCCTCCGGAGTACCACGGTCCTATAAACGGTTGTCCTGTGCCCATTAGCTGTGGTTGTGGTCCATGAGGCGACGGCTGAGATCCGGGGTGGGGCGCAGGGGGTGACGGTCGTAGCGGAGAGTTGGGGAAGAATCCAGGTGGCATTCCACCGCCGCCCATGCCTGGAAATATTAAAAAATTACTTAGAAGACACTGCAGTCTAAATATTATTAGCATAACATAGGATCAGGTTAAGGTAGACAAACATATGGTATGAAGGATGCACGAAAGGGGCGTTGCAAAATTAAAATTTTCTTAAAATTTTCCATTCCGTCTCAGGATATACGTTGATTAAAATATGATGTTCTTTTTTAATATTCAACTATTGGATCTAAAGAGTCATTTATTCAAACTAGGCTGACAGTCAAAACTTTTAGAATGTTAAAATTACATAAGAAAGTCCCTCAAAAAGCCCGTCCTTAACCACTTCAGCTGGGAAAATCAAGTGGGACAACATACTCCTCTACTAAGCATGGTGATTTGTTTAATTATTATTAAACAGCTAACTGAATAAATGAAAATAAACAATAATAATAAACATTGCTAAGAAATCAGTTGACCTAATATTAATTGTAGGAACTCATGCGGCCTGTGATACAGGTTTATCTTAATATGGGCATCAAACTTTGTACTTCCTATATTATTGCTAAGACTTATACTGTACTAGCTTTTGCCCGCGGCTTCGCCCGCGTGGATATCGGAAATTAACGCAGGTATTTTTGCTAAAATAAAAGTAGCCTAAGTTACTCCTTATTACATCAGCTACCTGCCAATAAAAGTCCCGTCAAATCGTACAAACTTTCATCACCCTATTGTTATTTTACCCCCTTAAGGGTAAAAATTTAACAAACTCAAATATAATTCATAAATATATATAATGTAATAAAAGCCAAATAAAAAAGTTTCATCACTCTAATTTTAAAAATGACAATACTTCCCTACAACCTTTCATCCTCCCTTTCAACCCCTTAATACCCCTTTTCTGCAATAAAAAGTAGCCTATGTCCTTTCTCAGGCTCTAAACTATCTGTGTACAAATTTCATTTAAATCGGTTCAGTAGTTTTAGCAGGAAAGCGAGACAGATAGACAGAGTTCCTTGTGCATTTATAATATTAGTGTGGATTTTATATATTTAATTTTTTTGTTTAAACAATTCTAATAATTCTAACTCTAATAAATATTATTGGCTTATGCCAGACAGGTATTACCAACTAGTAAAATTAGAAACCATGTTTGGGACACTATTTTTCATATTGCTCCGTATATTTAACTCTGACACTGTTATTGCATAATTTCTTTTCTATTTGCATGCCTATTTAATTCCATCACTATGTAATTTTAATTTACCTATCAAATTGTAAGCAGACTTCATATCTTGATGATTAATACAATATACAAACTTGCACTAAAATAAATATATTATGTACAAGTAAATAAGAGACACAAAATAAAGGAAGGGCTCACTGAGCATCAAAGAATTTGTCTGCATCGCTGTCAATGGGAACAGTGCCCATCATATTAATTTTATAATTTGTTTTACCGTGTAGTTGTACCGTGTGATGCCGGACGCATCACCCCATTTCTTCCCGTGGGTGTCGTAAGAGGCGACTACGGGACTTACTAGAGAATGGGCGGCAGCATTCTCTATGTATTTTACCACAATACTGCGATCGCCAATCCGCCTGCCAAGCGTGGCGATTATGGCTAAGTCCCCCAAATTGGGGGAGGCCTATGTCCAGCAGTGGACGTATTACGGCTGAAATGATGATGATGAATTTGTTTTAATAATATGTGGGACATATTGTGGGTATATAGACTTGTCATTATATAGCTAAAATTTTGTGCAACATTGATATGTATAACTATTTTTTTTTTGAGCCATATTTTATTTCACTATGTGTTGGCTAAAATTTGTTTTTACATACTATCTTTTATTTTAAATTTGTGAAATCTTAAATAATTTTTGCTGTCTACAAAATGTTGTTTGAAGTCAAATAATGTAATAACTTAACAATTAAAAAGTAAAAGTTCAGTTATTTTTTCTTTTCACCATAGATACGATGAATTAGAAAGTGCACTTTCTATTTTTCTGTATAGCGAAGTAGGTAAGTACAATTATGCAGGCATTTTTTATTTTAGTACTTGTGTATTGCAAAACAATGAACAGAATGACATTTTTAGTTTAAATTATGCAATTCTAATAAAAAATACATTTCAAATAGATGTGTGGGGTAAAATTTTGATGATACGGGCATGAGATCTTGTTGTCATGTCATTCCTTCACAGCTAAAACATGTTACATATGCCACAAAACTGTGATATCTATGTTATCAGTAGCTTTATTTGTTTATACAGAGGCTGATACAAGGATAGACACACAATCTCATGCTTCTCTAGTTTTTGGGTTAGACATTTTCTTGCTGAAAAAAACACCTTAAAATTGCATCAAAACGTGTAAAAAACGTGAAAAATTATCTCAGAACTGTTACCGTTAGCTAAATATAGACTTAAGAATCAGGAAATCAATGTTTTATTAACGCAAGAGATAAGAGAAACGTTGGCCTAAAAACACGTAGTAAAAAATAAATTTTGCAGTTGTACGCGCGTTTATTCGCGTATTTAGCACACGTACCGTCGTTAGGCGGCGCCGGGCCGGCGTTGTGGCCGATACCGTTGACTCCATAACCAGAATTGACAAAACCATAGTCGTGGAAAGCCTTGGCTTCGGAGGAGTGCTCACAAGTGTCCCGTCGCTCTGGCGCGGCACAGTAGAGATCCCAGAACACGCACCACCACGAGTGGAGGAACCCGGGCGGCTCGCCCAGTGTTATATTCTTCTCCCATCGTATTTCAGATAGAAATGTTTGCGCCGCTTTGGTCGCACCGACATGAAGCAAGTATTCGTACACATAGAGCGCCAATTTCTCGCGAGCCTGAGCGTCCGAAGGCACCGTAGAGCCCTTGCCCTTGGCATACATATCGACTAGAAGCCGACTTTTATGATGATATTGTTTATTATTTACATTAACGCTTTATATCAATAAATTCAACTACACAAAATGTCATTGATCGATGGCGACATTTGGCGTCTGTGGCATAGAGAAATTGGTTTGTTCTTGGCGTGCAGGTAGCTGTCATAAAATAATTGTTAATAGGTTAGTACAGATTATAATTATTTTGTCTATACATAAAATCGAAACTACTGCGCAGTGGGAAAGATTGAATTATTTTACAAGAAAATTATAATGTTGTGTTTAAAATGTTACCATGTACATTTTGGAGCAGTAAAAGTTATTTCTGGCCATGACCGTACAAGACAGTTCAAGTTACAATTGCGATTTTGTTGCATCGCTTTTTATATTAGCCGACACCCAAAAAGCTAAGTTCTCAATGCGACCAGTAACATCTCTTGAATTCGTTTACAAACTTCTCTTCTACTACTTATGCCATATCATATCTTTAGCCTTATTTATGATCTGTACATAAGCAGATTTGATCTCTTGTAAATTATGTATGGGCAAGACCAAGACTTGAAGAACGATATGACCACTGTTTAGTGTGTAGTTGAGGTGAACAATTTCACAGTATAAAATGCTGACAGCAAAGCGCCCACGCTTTCTGCAAACTCTGTAAATCTCATACTCATGTAATAGTTGATTTAAATGTGTGAAAAATTTATCGAATATAGTTGCTGTCAAATATTTACTGAACATGATATTTTGTTATATATAGGTAATTTAATTGAATCCCCGATTTCTGCCATCATCATCATCATCAACCACAGCTCAAACTGACTTAATTTCCAGCTGGGCACAGATCTTTCTTTTTCCTTGTGATAATCGCCGATCTGCCTTCTTTAGCACTTAAAGTGCCAGACGAGACGTGGACGTTCGACAGAAGCCTATATTTCTGAAACGTCTTTAGCAAAACTGCTCCCGTGATGACCAAAATAGCACCAATACGGTCCCCGAGTCTATTCTATTCCCTTTTATTTTCGTGCCTCTGTATTTACTGTCACATGTTAATAAACTGAACACAGGATAGGTTTCTCAATGATGTAAAATCAAACCATTTTTATAAATCTTGATACCATAGACACTAATTTAATTTCCTAACTTATTTTTTCCGTGCAACGCTTTTGATTATCAGACGAAAACATACTGAAACTCTAGCAATGTCTCTGCTTGTCTATTCTTTCTTCCTTTTCGTGTGGCCGTGTCACCGCGTGGTTCACAGCCGCGTTTCAGTAAGAAACATACAAAATGGCAATCCGCCCTGTATACAGGCCGACAATCGTCAAAAAGAGGACGAAAAGATTTATCCGCCATCAATCGGATCGCTATGACAAACTCAAGCGAAACTGGCGTAAACCCAGAGGTAAGTACGCGAGTTCTATGTCGGCATTGTCCCTTTCGATAACCTTATTTTCACTAATATTTTGTCAAATATTTTTAATTGAGGTGAAAACATGAGTTATTTCAGACTATTTCAGTATTTTAAATGTGCTATCATACAATTTTCTAACTTTATCGATGAGGTTATGATCTGACTATAGTGAGGGACAACTTATGATGAAAACCTCCATACAACTCCTTGGCTCAAGAATTTACGAAAAAGGAATAATACAAAGGAGGTTGATACCCATCTCTATGAATTAAATGTAATAAACACCAAGAAATGTTAATTAATGGCTGAATCTTTGTCAACATTGCGTTTTTTGTAAACACACATTGATTCTAACCTTTTAATTTTCTGAAAATATGTGTTGAAACTGTAAATTAATTGTGAAACTAAAACACATTGCTTTATTTTTTCCATATTGATTAATTATTTTCTTAATAATGTGGGTGACTAACACTCGTTTTCCAAAAATCCTTAGGTCTTATTTTTTTATAGGACCATGAGAATATGCAAGGGCACTCTGTGTTATACATTCTAATATGATAATTACAATTTGTTACCTTGCTAGATTAAATTCTACCAAATCCTATTCCATGTAGCTTGCATGTGGCTACCTGGTCATAGTGGTAGATACATTTTATTTATGAACTATTTTTTTAATGACAAATAAATATCTAGAAAAAAAACTAATGTCTAGTCTCACCATCTCCAGATAAATTCATATTAATTAAATTTTATTTATTGGTTTTTATAAGTTACTTATCTGTTCAGTTCTAAAACAGATTTTCTAAGCATAATTTTTCATCACACTGAAAAATGATTGATTTCCGAAATTAATCATTGTTTTAAATTGAACAATTTACAGGCTCATTTGAAAGGTCAAATAGTCCATCAGAAAAGTCAAACCTAGTTACTATCCAAAGAAATTATCTTTAATTCATGCTGAAATACCTGGAATACTAATTACCCAACTTTTCCAACTTACAGGTATTGACAACAGGGTGCGCAGGCGTTTCAAGGGTCAGTACTTGATGCCCAACATTGGTTACGGTTCAAACAAGAAGACCCGTCACATGCTACCCAATGGTTTCCGCAAGGTATGAATCAACACAATCTTTTAAAATGAACACTATTCGTTTTCCATCTCTAGGTGCTTAGCAGTGTGCAAAACATCCTGCTGCAATATTTTTACATCTGTGCAATCAGCAACTAAGTTCTGCAAAATGATGTTGGGAAAACTTAAATTTTAATCACAGTTCTACCTGTAAATGGTTTTGTCATCTTTGATGGGTAACACTCACACAAAAAAAAAAAAACATTGGCCTTCGTCCTGATGCCAGTCACTATACCCTATTCAATTTTATTTGGAGTCGGTGTAATATTGCTTGTTCTAAACTTTTTTTAAAGATTATTGAATCTCTTATCAAAACGTAAACTGTTTTTTAACTGCAACTGTTTCTATTCTATAAATAAAAAATAAAATAAGTTTATCTATGGCAACACTGTCAGATTATCATCAACTACAAGTACCACTGTCTCTGTTGCACAGCGTGACACAGAGCTGGGTGTTAAAGATACCGCACAAAGTGAAGTTTGCAGTAACGTGACAATGTAACTGAAGCATTATGTATTGACTTGAGATTTGACATCTGAAAATAGCAAACTGCACTTTGATAGATGCAAAGGAAACTAAACTCTGTGGTCAGGTTATCACACTATATTACTAGCAGACGGGGATGATGCTGCTGTACCACAACAACACCTGCTGCACCTGCTGTGATCAACATATACCTGTAACTAGATTGTGGAAATATACTTAATACTGTTGTATCATTATTTCTGCAAGGGCACTCTGTGTTATACATTCTATATGATAATTACAATTTGTTACCTTGCTAGATTAAATTCTACCAAATCCTATTCCATGTAGCTTGCATGTGGCTACCTGGTCATAGTGGTAGATACATTTCACCTTTAAATATTTGCTCAAATGGTACTCAAATTCAAGACATCTTTAGAAGTCTTTCTGTGTCTACAAAACATCTTAAAACGACGGAGGAAGCTACAGACTTATCTGCATATTAAAAATCGACTCACATTTGAGTATTTGGCTATCACTCTCGTGGTCGTCATAGAACCACAAATATTTCCTACCTTCAAGAATTCTGAGAGCCAATTCTTGTATGTTTAAGAACATTCGTATTCTAGTCTTGCAAGTCTCAAAGTCAACTGTCTAAAAGCCTCTAATTTAACTACATTTATCACATGAAAGATTGCGACAACATTTTTAAGTTTTTAAATTACGGGAATTGTCTGTGCCGCCGATCACGGCCTACTGTGATAGGTTTTAGTCACACATTTTTATCACAGTTTGGGAACAAAAAACCGTGTTAAAATGCTTGATGTAAGCCTACCCCAGAGGCCGTGCTCGCCCTTCTGAACACCGTACTTGAATCTCGTCTCACTCCCCAGATGTATCTCTAAAATGTATTTTTCCATCTAGATTGTATAAAAAATCATTTTCAAATGTTAAAATCCGCTATTTTCTACAGGTGCTGGTCCACAATGTGCGTGAGCTCGAGATCCTGATGATGCAAAACAGGAAATACTGCGCAGAGATCGCCCACGGAGTCTCGTCGAAGAAACGCAAGACCATCGTTGAGCGTGCACAGCAACTCAGCATCAGGGTGACCAACTCTGCAGCCCGTCTTCGTAGCCAGGAGAATGAATAAACTAAGGATAATTATTAAAAAATTATAAAAAATGTTGTGTTTTATTTCTTTGGCAACATTATGTTACCTTACTTCACATAGCAATACCCCTCCGCGCGTCACAAAGCACAGCCCTTAGTCTCGACTGTCATTGGATCTTTGACAGTTGTTACGGGTTGTCAGAAATTCGAAAGGACAACCAGTCTTATAAGGGATAATGTGCTACATTACCCAGTAGCTGGGTTGTGGAGGTCAGATAGGCAGTCGCTTCATATAAATTACTGTTATTCAGCTGTATCTGGTTAGACTGGAAGCCGACGCCATCACAGATGAGAATAAGGTAGGTAGATGACTTCACACTCAGGGCAAAGAGTAAGTGGGTTACACACTGCTCATAAGAACCAAGTATTTTCTGACACCTGTCTTGACCACCACCAGGGATTTTAATAACAAAAATGAGTCGCTAAATATCAGAATTAGTCCGTGTCTGGTTCAAAAGTTGCTAATTATTAGTCTGAAGTATATTACACATCTAATAGAAATATTTTTTCTAAACAATATTTCGTAAACTCTTCGATTTAGCCCTTGAACTATACCATCTTCTAAACTTAAGACCCGACTAAATCTGTGACTTGGCGAGTCTACATTTGGGAGAAAACAGATCTCCGCTAGGTGCTCTAGTTTTTGAGGAGATATAAATCTTAAGATACAGGTTTCCTAGTTTTAAGAGACAAGGTTCATTATTTCTCTTCTAAGCATAGACTTTTTTCTTTTTGTAGACCTAAATCTTCTGTACACAAGCTATGTTTTTATGCTCACTGTATTTTTATCGCATTGTTTTGAACTGTGTCTGTGTGTATTATTTATTGGGATAAATAAACAATTTTATTACTATTATAAATGTGGCCAAGCTGGGGAAATTCCAGATCGGCCACCTAGAAACGCTTATTAACTTTTGAACCAGTAACCGACTAATTCTGATTTGGCGACGCGAGTGGCCTACGACACACGTTGATACTGAACGGTGTCTCACATGGCAGAGACAGACCGCCAAGGTGTGAAGAAAGCGACATTGCAATGGCGAGGGGGGTAATGGCTGATCCTTGCGTTATGCTAACGGGTGCTGCTTGTGGTGACTGGTCGTCTTGCTGACTTTGATGTTGATATTATTATTAATATTACTTACCTCTTTAATTTATTTTACGTCGATGGTCCTAGTTTATCATTTGTGGCCTCAAGTTGTAACTCAGGTCGTAACAGCTATGTGAACATTCAGCATTGCATATGTAAGCTGTCACGCCCATTATGCCAGGAGGTCTTTATTTTTGCAGCCATGTTTACATTATACATATTTTTTTTGCTTATGCTTGAGTATAGTTTTCATAGTTTGTGTTTTTGTATATTGGGTTGGCTAGCTGGCATATAGCAAATCATTTAATTTAATTTGTGTCTCTTAATGTTTTACTATACAGGGTTATTTGTAAAACACCGGCAACCTCTCAGGTCTATGTTATTAACATCATAATAAACAACTTTTGTTCTATGACTTTTAAAAATTCATCATATTTTAGTGCATCAGATTTTCATACAAAAATCGGCTGCCTGTAAATAAGTCAAGTTCAAGCGCCCCCGCCGCCCTAACCCCGCTCCCCTTGCTAATATACTATCGCTTTCTTTTGCTTCGCATAGACTCCGTAACATTTAGAGCGTTCAATTTAAATATTTTTATTTTTGTTTGAAAATCTGATGCACTAAAATATGATGAATTTTTAAAAGTCATAGAACAAAAGTTGTTGCTTATGATGTTAGTAACATAGTCCTGAGAGGTTGCCGGTGTTTTACAAATAACCCTGTATACCATTGTATAGAATCAAGTTCTTCTAACTGGACAGACAGCTGTGCTGCTGGGGAGTTTGTTGGCCACTTCTTCTTCCCAGCTAAAGCACTAAGAAGTGCGCGACGGGTGGGCGTTTTGGGGGGACTGTCTTTTGTAATTTGACGTTCGAAAAGTGCTGATCCTCAGCCTAATTTGAATAAATGACTTTTGATTTTGATTTTGAATCAACGTCGTCGCGCGCCTACAGAAAAACTAATAGCAATCACTCACATGGACGCGCGTTGCTAGCGCGTGTTCAATCATCCGGTGCCTTATTTAGGAAAATAGATTGAGGGGTCGGTAGTGACGGGCCTCCGTAAACCATCAGCGGCCGGAGGGCTTAGCCTTGGGACCACCCGCCACGGGGATTACGGGAGCTTCACGACATCCACAATGCGTATCAAGCTATACCTACATTTCCAGGTTTAGCTAACTTTGTGGTGTTTTAGGTTTATCGTATCATGAGAAGTACAGGTGTAAAATAATAATCAGCCTTTAATGTTTCCACTACTGGGACACTAGAATAGAATAGAATAGAATAATATTAATTTGTTAAAAAACATGATATAAGAGATGGAAAAAAAACCGGCCAAGTGCGAGTCGGACTCGCGCACCGAGGGTTCCGTACAAACCTGTAGGTATAAAGTTTAAAATTTAAAAAATATTTTTATTATATGATGTAACCAAAAACTTACGGTTTTCGCAATTTTTCCTTTATCTGTGCTATAAGACGTTGCTTCGTACCAAATTTCAAAATTCTATATCGACTGGACCCTTTAGGTTTTGATTCCCTTGCGAGTTTCGAAAATTTGCGGCATAAACGGCTATATCTTTTGATTACGTTAGCTTAGAAGCTTGATTTTTTCATAGCTTCAAGGGACAGTAGACTTGAGTATTTGATATAAATTTCAGCTTGATAACTCCACGCGTTCTTGAGAAAAAGGGTCTTGACAGACGGATGGATGGACGGACGGACGGACGGACGGACAACAAAGTGATCCTATAAGGGTTCCGCTTTTTCCTTTTGAGGTGCGGAACCCTAAAAATAACAAGAGCATAGGTACCTACATGTTTTTGCTTAACAGTGATAAGCGTACCTACTTTACACAAAATCTAACAATTCTTTGACACTATAAAAACTATGACTACACAGCCATTCACGCAGTTTATTTTTGAATAATCTCATATTTAAAATCTTGAGATTACTTGGTATCTTATTATATATACGTACACACATAGATATACAACTTTTATTATATTTAGCTGGTCTCGGAAGAAGATCCAGTACAAGCCTGTGGGGGTCTCGTCGGTTACGAGGATATAAATCAGCTGCATTACAAAATAATTCCTTATGCTTCCTCACAAACATACATGTTTCATATAAATACAGAGACTAGCTTCACTGTGCCCTTCCTGTAGTAGGTACAGCCTTTACAGCAAGTGTGTCCACACACAGGCAGAGTGTATATTGATGGATGTTACATGACTTGGAACTTTCGGTTATAGGTGCCGGTTTCCTCACAATGTTTTCCTCAATCCGATACAGCCCGTCCCTTGTTGCCTCATCCAGCGTCGCCCTAAGCCGAGGTCCGTACCCCACGCCCACAGGGTCACAGGTAGCGTTGCCAGGCGTCCGGATAAAGCCGGACACAGTCAGGCTTTTTGGTTGTGTGTCCGGCCGAATTAGGAAGTGTCTGGCCTGTCCGGCTTTTGAAAGGCTTTCAGTATTGTTTTGGGATATTTTTTTAAAAATTAAGGGCGTCCGGCCTTTTACCCAAATGTCCGGCTAAACTGGCTGGTCTGTCCGGCTTTTCGGTTTTAAGACCTGGCAACGCTAGTCACAGGGGGTAATCGTGCCTTTAGCGTGAAGTCGTTTTTAAACGCTGGAGGCCTTAATTTATTAAGGTAGCCACAGGCAAGTCCAGTTATACAGCCGACAACCTCTTAGGTTTATCTGCGAGATGTTATTCCCATAAACGATGTTTTCCTTCACTGTCTTGAGTGCAGTGGCGATGAAATAATTCACACAAAGTAGCCTGTGGTAGGTTTAACATTTGGGGGGGTCACCATGAGTACTGAAAAATATTTTTAGGAAGGTACATCCTCTTTGGTCTATCAGCATGATGTCCCGGGTTACAATCTTTTTGCAAATGTCCATCGGAGTCTCCGTGCCTCAAGTGAGAACAATTTTAAGATAGTAAGACAGGCAAATCGTTCAGGGTTTCGACAGCATGACTGTCTTTGGGGGGGTCATGACCCCTAGGACCTCCCCCCCCCCCCCCGCGGACCGCGCCTGATCTGTTCTGTGGGTACAGATACGTAGTAACCGTGTACGTCCTTTATAAAGGTAGCCTACACTTTTCCCTATGTAGATACCTACGACTTAGGTATGAAATAATGACAACTAGCAGACGACAACCTTAGTAGTATTTAGTAGTTAGATCCGTTTTAGCCATTTGACTACGGAATCCTAACTAGTAGGTAAGGTAGGCAAGTCGTCCTGAAACTAGAACCCAACTTAAACTCAACATAATTGGAAAAAAGCTAGACCATAGTTATAGTTGTGTGCTAATATCCCAATAAGTGAGCCTGAAAGTACAATGTTTTTAAAATTACGTAACAGCAACAATATAGCGCTCTGTGCGTGTTTCTCTGTCGCGTGTCTTGTGCCAATATTTTGTGCTTCAGTCCTGTCACTGGGGGGACGGCGTTATGCGATAGTGTACCACGATGATTTGTTTGTGTTTATTTATTGTTTTTTTTTTTTTAGTTTAGTTGCAACTAGATTTAGCCCGCGGCTGAAACCGTGTGGAGGTGTGAAATTATCCCACGCGAGATAAGAAGTAAGTCGTAAGTGTTGTTGTGTGTGTCTCTCCTGTTGCAGGTATGCTGGAAGAGATTTCTATAGAAATAAGCATTACCTTTGTACATATTTTTCTGTTCCTTTCTTCTTGTCTATTTATAGGTATGTGTGCATAAATGGTTAAATAAATAAATAAACTATTTGCGTGCAAAATTTCACCTAAATCCATTCAGACGATTTTGCGTGTTTGAGTACATACCTAACACATATCCAAAACATACATACAAACTAGAACTTGTGTCGAATTCACGACGTGAAGGCTTTAAATAAGGAAGGATTTAGTTCTAATTACTAGGCGTGACGAACACCATGCTATGTTAAGGCTATAAACGGGAAAATTAACATAAAAATTTACTAAGTAAGTAACGAATACCGTGTGGTGCCGGACGTAAAGAATAACACCACCCCAGTTCTTCCTGTGGGTGTCGTAAAAGGCGACTAAGGGACTTACTAGAGAATGGGCAGCAGCGTTCTCTATGCATTTTACCACCATACTGCGATCGCCAACCCGCCTGCCAAGCGTGGAGATAATGGCAAAGCCCCCCAAATTGGGGGAGGCCTAAGTCCAGCAGTGGACGTTTTACGGCTGAAATGATGAAGTAACGAATTGTCAAACGAAAAATCAAAATTTTCTTTAACTTAATCACTTTGTAAGCATATTTTTCCCCGTTCACTTTGAAAGGTAAACTTTATACTGCAGGTTATGGCCACACAAGCACAATGTTTTCTTTGTTTATACGGGATAACGTCGTCCGTAATGGCAGATCATTGGCAAGCTGGGGTTATGAAAATATTTTTTATGATACACGCCTCATCGTACCAAGTACGGCTTGTTAGAAGCTACAGGCTGTTCCCTTTGTGGAGTTGAACTATTTAAGTAAAAAAAGTGATCACTTAAACTAATCTAAGTTCTTTTTATAATCACTTTAAAAAACGGTGATAGTTTTAGGTTAAATGCTCACTGTGAACAGTGTAGTGTCTATCGCATATTAAACACTGAGTAGAGAGAGGGAGAAGCGTCTGTCCGAAATACGGCTAGCGCCGTGGGTTAGAGTGAGAGAGGAGGAGCCTGCCTACCGCTGCCGTATGCGTGAGAGAAAGGGAAGCCAGACAGACTAACGCGTAACGCGTTACGTAACGAAACGGTTTACCGTCCCAATAGAAGTTATCAGTTCAAAAATATTGGTGTTTTCCCCACAGAACGAATTTCTACTACTGTGAATGTATCAGCAGGTAATTGCGTAAGGGGCCGTTCAAGTATTACGTAAGCACTATAGGGGGGCGGGGGGTCTTTGATTTGCTTATTTTTGATGACATGGGGGGTCGGGGGGTTTAGATGGTGATTACGTCAGCAGTAGTTATTTACTTTTTACACATATGGCAACCCACACATTGCCTATTTTTGATAATGAAACGCATTTTCGGGGATTCTCACAAATAATGTAGACGTTTAGGCTCGTTTAGGTAATAAATGTGCTAGCGTAATACTTGAACGGCCCCTAACACACTAAGCCGACGAACACGCGGCGCGATTTTTTTGGACATCCAATCTTCAAGGTATTGCTTAGCGCTGAGAGTTGATAATCGATCTCGAATCCTGCCACGTTTCGTAATGAACATCATCCCATTTCTTCCTTTTGGTGTCTTAGAAGTCGACTAAGGGACTAGAGAATGGGCAGCAGCATTCACTATGCATTTTACCACCATACTGCGATCGCCAAGCCGCCTGCTAAGGCAAAGCCTCCAAAATTGGGGGAGGCCTATGTCCAGCAGTGGCCGTCTTACGGCTGGAATGATGATGATGATGATGAGGCAAGTCAATATACCTACGAATACACAGGGAATCGAACCCGTGACTCCTATGGATGGGGTAGCGTAGTAGGCAACGCTGAGCCACTGCACCTTGCCGTCAAAAACTTAAATAATTCATGTAGAAATGTTTTATAGGCTAGGTAATATACTGTTCCATCAGTTTTGTCTAAACGGTGTTATTAAATGTTCGTTTACTATAGAAAATTACACGTGAGTTTTAAACAAGCTGTCAGGAGTCAAACTAATAACCCTGTGGGAAATTAAATGAAAGGGAATGAAATTTTCAGTGTGAAATTACAACATTATGATGGATTTTAAAAGAGACTGTAACCCTTTTTTGGATGGGAAATCATCAAGTGACTTCTCCCGCTCTGGGCGGAGCGGGAGGGCGTGTCAGACGTTTACTGTCTAAAACCCACCCGTGTTCCTTCAGTTGCCCATGTGCCGGGGCCACGGTATCTCTCTCGAAAAATCTCACGACCCTGGCAGGACTGTGACCCTTGAGTTTGTTTCGCCATTTCTACTCAGTGGTAGTAGTCGTAGATAGTCTCAGATAGCAAATGTCGACTCTGTCTAGCTTATTATTTAACAATATAATAAATTGTTTATTAATAATAAATAATAGTTTAAAAAAACTAAAAAACACGCTTCCATTGAAAACCAAACTAAAAAGTACAAAATAATGGAAAAAAAGCGTGTGGTGCTTTTTAAGGTATTTTTTTATTGATATCAGCACCCCACGCTTTTTTTCCATTATTTTGTACTTTTTAGTTTGGTTTTCAATGGAAGCGTGTTTTTTAGTTTTTTTAAACTATTATTTATTTTCTATTTTTTAGGGTATTTCGAATTTTGAGACGTATGTCAGCGTAGTTTGTGACAGTTTTTTTGCTGTCCTGGTAACCCTGGCAAGGATAATGGCACAAATTTATGAAATTATTGCATTGTCATCGGTCCTTGACAGGTGTGCAAAGTTTGAATAAAATCTGGTCGTTTAAAGTGGGTCAAAATCGCGCTATAAGGAGTCGGTTACAAACAAACATACAAATATACAAACATACAAAAATATACAAACATACAAGTGAAGCTAATATAAAGCGTGTAAAAAGGAACACATTTACAATAAATACGTTAAACAATTAAAATAGAGCAGATTTGCTAATTTGCCTGTGCTAGGTAGAACCTGTGTTTCAGGCTACAAATGCACAAATTCTTAATGTAATAAATTAACGATGTGTAATACTAAAACTGTATAACTAAAATTAAAACTTAGGTAACAAAAGTAAAACAGCGTGTTAGCGGTTTTATTTGCAGACAACTAGTAAATCTTCTGTCTGTGCATAATCTATGGTTAATAAATATTGAAGTATATTTTTTACAGCTATTATAGTTTAATTTATAGATACTTAGTTTTCTATTTCTATTGTACAGAAATGGGCCTAAAGAGGTATAGAATCTTTCTACAAAGACATGTTTTGAGGTCTCATTTGTTATACATACTATATCATTCCATCTCTTGTTAGTATTGTCAGCAGTGTAGGTAAGCATGGTGTGCTGGTTTAATACTAACTGCATAATGAAAAGCTGCCGAACAGTCAGCACGTTGCAAGTTTTATAAAGTAGACACGCTGTTATTAGCTTTATATATGTATGTATGTAAGTAACAGAATCGTTGACCGTGATTTTCACCCCCTTTAAAATTTCGGATCAATTTGAAACATTCCACTGTTATCAAGGACCGATGACAATACAATAATTTCATAAATTTGTGCCTTTCACAAGCAAGGATCACAAGGATAACAAACAAAAAAAATACGAAGATACACATTTTTGTAGCTAGTCGAATTAAAAAAAAAACAATTTTATATTATGTAATCTAATAATTTAATTTAATTCAATAATGTAATCATTTAATTTAATTCAATAATGTCATCATTTAATTCAATAATGTAACCATTTAATTTAATTCAATAATTTACACTTTGATAAGTAAGTGAAATTTGCAATGCCCTTACAGGGTGCATGTCTTAATACTGTCATGAAATTTTAATGCATGCCTACTAATGAGTGTTTAACATGTTAGCAAATACATTAATAAAAATAAAAAAAATATGCGTAACCACACGATTATTTTAAATTATTTTCTACTTTATAATTTGGTTTTCTATGAAAGCGTTTTTTTATTTTAATTTTAATCTATTATTTATTTAAACAACATGACGTGTAAACGTGATTGCAATATCCTATTTACAGAATAAACCATTTAATTTCTCCAGATAAATAGTTTAAAACAGAAATACAATTATGATTTTTTTGTAGAAATGGAACATCCTATATCTCCATATTTGACGACTGTGACTCTTGGACATCATGCAAATAATTTTGCAGAATTCGGTCAAAAGTGAAGCGAAAATTGTGGGGTTTGAACGTGCAAGGAGTTGAGAAGTGAAAAGTTTAGTGTTTTAGTTTAAAATGCAGGAGGAAGGCACATAATAAATTTGGCGTTGTGCGCGGTAATTAGAGGTATTTTAAAATTAATTCGCTCCGATAGCTTTTTAGTCCAGTGTACTGTGTGGTGCCAGACTAAATAAAACACCACCCCATTTCTTCCTATGGGTGTCGTAAAAGGCGACTAAGGGACTTTCTAGTGAATAGGCAGCAGCGTTCTTTATGTATCTTACCACCATACTGCGATCGCCAACCCACCAGCCAAGCGTGGCGATTATGGCAAACCCCCCCAAATTGAGGGAGGGGTATCAGGGTCCAACAGTGGACGTCTGACGGCTGAAATGATAATGATGATTGTGAACTTTTAAGTCAATTTCATTTGTTTTCGTGTCCCATTTCAACTTTTATGTTTGATTGTTGTTATTTTGGTTTCCACAGCAGATAGTTTAATCAGATAAAAGTCTGATAGTTCTCTGAAAAAAAAAAGCCTGCCAAGTGCAAGTCGTACTTAATCTCACACGAAGGGTTCCGTACCACAAGGCAAAAATGCCGAAAATAACACGTTTCTTGTATGGAGACCCTATTATTTGTTGTTTTTTTTTTATTTCCTCTGTCTACCTATTAAGGATCAGGAGATACAGCCTGATGACGGACAGACGGACAGTAAAGACGTAGTAATAGGGATCTGTTGGTTATCCTTAGGGTATGGAATCTTAAAAACACAAAAATAGGATCGATAAATTTACCTAGTTTTTAATTACGTACCTATGCTTACTTACCTCAATAAGAAACAAAGTGTCAACGTGTGTTTTTGTTTCTTATATCTATCTACCGGTAGTAACTACGTTGTACCGTTTTCATTTTCATATAGGTATACATCTATACAACGTAGTAACTCCCGATGGATAGATTTTAAATCCTTCTAATATTATAAATGAAAACATAGTATGTAAATTGGATGTTTGTTACTCGATCACATAAAATAAATACTTAATAGCTTAAAAAAAACCTGCCAAGTGCGAGTCGGACTCGCGCACCGTTCCTTACAAACCTGTAGGTATAAAGTTTAAAATTAAAAAAAAAAAAAAAATATATGATGTAACCAAAAACTTACGATTTTCGCAATTTTTCCTTTATCTGTGCTATAAGACGTTGCTTCGTACCAAATTTCAAAATTCTAGATCGACTGGAAGGACCCTTTAGGTTTTGATTCCCTTGCGAGTTTCGAAAATTTATGGAAATTTGCGGCATAAACGGCTATATCTTTTGATTGCGTTAGCTTAGAAGCTTGATTTTTTCACAGCTTCAAGGGACAGTAGACTTGAGTATTTGATATAAATTTCAGCTTGATAACTCCACGCGTTCCTGAGAAAAAGGGTCTTGACAGACGGACGGACGGACGGACGGACAACAAAGTGATCCTATAAGGGTTCCGCTTTTTCCTTTTGAGGTGCGGAACCCTAAAAACTAAAAAAAAACACGCTTTCCAAACCAAACTAAAAAGTAGAAAATAAAAGAAAAAGCGTGAAGTGTTTTTGAGGTATTTTTAATTGAAATCAAGCACCCTACGCTTTTTAACCGACTTCAAAAAGGAGGAGGTTCTCAATTCGGATGTTAATATTTTTTTATGTATGTTCGGCCATAACTCCGTCATATATAGACGGATTTGCAAAATTCTTTTTTTGTTTGCTTTCAAACAAAAAAAGAATTTATTCCGAAATGGTCCCTCATCATATAAATTTCATATAGATCTGATGATGAGTTCCAGAGATAGACACCGGAACTCTTTAAAAAATGACAGCAAATCAAGCGCGATTTCTGCAATCGCATAAATATACATTGTTTGTTTGGAATTAGTGCGGGGTGGATACCACAACTAAAAATTAAAACTTTAGAGGTGTCAAGGGACACCCGGATGGAACGAAGTTCCTTTCCAGGATTCATAATAGTTATAATTTTTAATTATTTATTATGTACAAAAAACCTGTATACACTCAACAAAAATATTCTCTCTCTCTCCCTCTCTCTCTTCCTATCTCTCTCTACCTCGCTCTCTCTCTCTCCCTCTCTCTCTCCCTCTCTCCCTCTCCCCCTATCTCCCCCTCCCCCCCCTCCCCCTCTCCCCCTCCCCCCGTCCACCTTCCCTCCCACCAACACATTATTTTGTATGTTTTAGTTTGGTTTGAAAAGCGTGTTTTTAGGGTTCCGCACCTCAAAAGGAAAAAGCGGAACCCTTATAGGATCACTTTGTTGTCCGTCCGTCCGTCCGTCCGTCCGTCTGTCAAGACCCTTTTTCTCAGGAACGCGTGGAGGTATCAAGCTGAAATTTATAACAAATACTCAAATCTACTGTCCCTTGGAGCTGTAAAAAAATCAAACTTCTAAGCTAACGCAACCAAAAGATATAGCCGTTTATACCGCAAATTTCCACAAATTTTCGAAACTCGCAAGGGAATCAAAACCTAAAGGGTACTTCCAGTCGATCTAGAATTTTGAAATTTGGTACGAAGCAACGTCTTATAGCACAGATAAAGGAAAAATTGCGAAAACCGTAAATTTTTAGTTACATCATATAATAAACAGAACAAAACACAGACAGAAATAAAACCAAATCAAGAAATAGAACAGAACTACGATTCGATTGTCGTGATGGGTGAACTTTTACTTATATACCTACAGGTTTGTACGGAACCCTCGGTGCGCGAGTCCGACTCGCACTTGGCCGGTTTTTTTAGTTTTTAAACAGCTATTTATAATTTGGTCTAATGATATAGCAACAAAGATACAGCCAGATATTAGTAATTTACTAATAGTTTACAGATGGAGTGAGATTGAAAGTCAGTAAATATGGTGCATCCAGGGAAGCAGCGGAGTACCCACCACACGGTCAGGTTTACCGGCGATGATCACATGCCCAAATATAAACCTATTGTCAGTGTAAGTATTGGAATTCCTATTTCAATAAGTATCATTTTGTCCATTAATACAGTTAAGACCACAGATTATGTACTCCTAGCGGACCGTTCGCAAAATACGCGCTAAGACGTGGAGTTGCGGACACCAGCCACACCCCTTCTACCTATTAACTATTATTCCTAAGGGAGGTTACATAACATCAATCGATACTATCGCAGTCCACAACTGGGCATAGGCGTCTCCCACGTTGCACCAAAACACCCTGTCCTCCGCTTTCCGCATCTCTCCCATCTCTCGTCTCTCCCATCCACCTTTTTGAGATCGTCGGTCCATCTAGCTGGGGCATTCTAGCTAGACAACATGTTCAGCCTATAATGTTCCCACTGCTGGGACACAGGCCTCCTCTCGGTGAGAAGGAGTGGGCCGTAATTCACTACACGGGCCAAATGCGGATTGACAGATGTCATAAGTGATTTATGTATGAAAGCAGTGGTGATGGAATTATCTACATTAAGTAAAACGCCTGCCTGGGATAGAACCCATGACTTACTCGTAAGTTGGGGCCGATACCTCTGGGCGACGACTACTCTTGGATTGTTTACGATATCGCAAGTAAATAAAACATAATTTAGAAAAAAAAATTGAATAAAAAATTAAACCGTTTAATATTTTCTTAAAAAGTTTTTATTTTATAATTTTTTGTGGCTTTTATTTACTAATAATACTTGGCAAGGTATACCCTATCCAATGAAAAAAGAATTATCAAATTCGGACTACTCTGTATAAAGTTATGCGGACACAGTTTCGCACCAACGTTTCAATCCTCCAAGAACTTGGCATCAAACAGCGTCTTTCTTCCATCGTCCAAACTCGTATTCTCGCTTTCTTTGGACACATCACACGCCGTGACGACACATCGGTGGAACGACTTGTCGTGCAGGGAAAAATTGAAGGCACAAGAGCTCGTGGCAGGTCGCCCATGCGTTGGACCGATCAGAGGGGTAATTGCGAAACTTTTTATTGGTAGGAATTGGTTTAATATTCATAGTTAAACAACATTCATTGCGTTATTTACGTTGCTGAGCCGACAATTTATTCGAACAAATGACGCAATGGTTTAGAAATAATCTTCAATCCCATTCAGATTCTGATAAATTGTGCGTTTCGCAATTAGGGTGCAGCTAGACATAAAATGTAGGTCGCTTCAATTGGTCGCCACTGAACTCCTCGATCCTCGGCTGCTATGGTCGCTCCACCTAGTCTGAGGGCATCACGGTCTCCACTCAAGAATACATTTACCCCAACGACCATCATTTCTTCAGCTACTATGTACATAATATATGTCTGATCATTTACCACTTCAGCTTGCTTATTCTGTGGGGATATCTAATAGTCTCTCACATTGTCAGTCTGTGATATGTTGTTCAACCCAAAATACCTAAAAAATTACAGGCCTGGAAGCAGCGGAGGCCTAGTCAGTGATAACGGCGCGGCGGGCGCCGACTAACGAGTTGTAGGTAATTTGTCTGAACCCAAACAGGCGTTTAACTTCGTAGAAATTATTTCATCACTACTGTTCACAAAACTATGCAGGAAAACATCGTGAGGAAACCGGCATGTCCTAGAACCAAAAATTCGAAGACATGTGACGTCTACCAACCCGCACTGGACCCGCGTGCATTACAGCCAACTTCCTCTCACCCATAAAAATGATCTAAGGCTAAATTATCTATAGTTCCATGTGGTTCCGCTCATAAAGAATGTCACCATCCCATTTCATCTCGTGGGTATCGTAAGAAGCCACTCAGGGACTTACTAGAGAATGGGCAGCAGCGTTCACTATGCATTTTACCACTTTACTGCGATCGCCAACCAGCCTGCCAAGCGTGGCGATTATAGCAAACTCCCTCAAAATGGGGGAGGCCTATATCCACCAGAAGACGTCTTTCGGTTGAAATGATGATGATGTAGATGATTCCATAATAATAATAATATCTTAGGACCACTAACACAACGTTATCTGATCCCAAACTAGGCAGAGCCTGTGCTATGGTAACCAGACAACTGATAAACATACTTATATATTTCTAAATACATACATATTATAGATAAATTACACCCAGACACAGAACACACTCTACAAACACACACACACTACACAACACACACACGACACCCACTCACGTACGTCACTCGACACTATAATTCGTCTTTACAAGAGATGAAAACCAACTACGTTTACTATGCTATCTGCTATTCTTAGCGTTTGCATGGGACAGATTTATTATAAATGACTTTATTTTTGCAAGTAGGTTTGTACAAACACTTTTACACGTCAATCATATTTTTTTAAACTAGATGAGGTCGGCATTTCCCATCTGACTACTCTGAGAAGAAAGGCCGAAACAAACTCAGAGGTCACAGTCTCTTTTAAAATCCAGACATAATCTTGGTCAGATCATGTGAAGACCATGTGGATTGGTGTCTGAAGTGGTCTTTTAAGGAAAAAACCACACAGATTGAGTGGACCTGTCCAATTAGTGCACGCATTTGTCAGTAATTATGCATCTCAACTCAGAAGTTAAGGAGGTCAATGATGCGTCGGGAGTCTATAGTGGACTCCCGGCCACCGTAGGCGCGAGCTTGCGGGCGGCGAGCAATGGGTAGCTCGCCGCCCGGTAAGGACCAAGCTCGGGTCGACGGCGCGTAGTGTTCCACGCGCGCCTCAAAGAGATGTCAGCAATACTCAAGGGGTCTGCACGGACCGATGCCTGCCAGGGTCGCGAGATTTTTCGAAAGAGATACCGTGACTCTGGCACATAGGCAACTGAAGGAACACGGGTGGGTTTTAGTCAGTAAAAGTCTGACACGACCTCCCGCTCCGCCCAGAGCGGGAGAAGTCATTTGATGATTTCCCATCCAGAAAATAAAAGGAGGTCAATGATTCGACGAACAATACCAAAGAAAGGACAGTTGTGTAGGTCGCATAAATTACTCAAACTGCCAGACTATGATAAAAATTTAATGAGAAGAAAAGGAAACCAGAAAAAAAAACACCCACTTAGTTTTCAAATTTACAATAATTAAAACAATATAATACTTTAAAAGTAAATATTCATCATCGTGTGGTGCCGGACGTAAAGAATAACACCACCCCATTTCTTCACGTGGGTGTCGTAAAAGGCGACTAAGGGACTTACTAGAGAATGGGCAGCAGCGTTCTCTATGCATTTTACCACCATACTGCGATCGCCAACCCGCCTGCCAAGCGTGGCGATTATGGCAAAGCCCCCCAAATTGGGGGAGGCCTAAGTCCAGCAGTGGACGTCTTACGGCTGAAATGACGATGATGATGATGAAATATTCATGTCATTTAGTATTAGATACGAATTCCCATCCATCATAATGACTGCCATCGAAAGGTCTTTAACCTACTTCCCATAGCCCGTTGCCCTACTTTGAAAAAGACAGTTCCATATCATGACAAACTCATTATAACGATTCCATTGCATGTCTGCACGCAAACTTGACAAAACAAAATGAACTATCGAAAAACTTCCTTTAATTTATTGCAATTTTTTTGTCATCTTTTTTGGCTTCTAGAAAAGCAGTGCATTGATCGCGATGCCAGTTTTAGAAATAAAGGTTTGGTTAAAACCTAAGTTTAGGATTGTTAAACAATACATTGGTATAAAGGTAAATTGCTGACGATTGGTTAACCTTTTTAATTAAGTGTAAGTGGTTTTAAAGTGTGTTTATATTTGACTAGATAGATCAAAGTTTGTACATAACCTAATGTTTTTCCGACGTTCGCGACGTTTCTTTCCGCGGTGTAGTGATTCTATTTCAGTAAGTACTAGAACTACAACCACAATCGCTCTATAGTAGCTAGTTTATTTACCAAATCAGTTTTCATAAGCGTGTGGCGGCCTCTACATTGAGACATGAGAACTACGCATAATACTGGCGTCACGCAAAATCTTGAATCGCGCAAGCAGAATTTTCCGCGCAACTAGCATATTTTTATGGCTTCCCGAGTGACATAAATCGTCGATCAGTTGCCGTAGAAGTTGAGTGAACTTCCTCGGGGTTCTATAAGTGTAAACCAAAGGTTGAAAGAATGAACACAGGAGGGCTGATTGAACTAAGACCAGAAATCCAATTCTCGTATTTAAAATCGTTCAAAATCTAGTCGCAGTTTTATTTCGACGAAACTAAAATGGCAAAAACTTGTAAAAATCTATGAGAACTCGAAGTATTGCCGACTGATTGAGCCTGAGATCAGACAGTGAACGTTCATAAAATTTCGAGAATTACCCGTCTGATGGTAGCTAATTTTTACGTCCAGTTTGCATTTCCCTACCAATCGATAGTATTACTATTAAAATAGAGCCACCACACACAAACGTTAGGTATCATCTTTCATATCCGCAGGAGTCAAATTTAGGAAAAGCCTTGTAAGTAACTACAGACTGTCCAACCAGAGACTGCCCTAAAGGTAGTAGAGTTTTTTGGGGTAGACAGTTAAATACACATTTTAATGAAGCAATGGCGGATTTACCAGCAGGCTGAGAAGGCCTAGGTTAAGCCTAATTTGGAAACCGAACTAGTTTTTTTTGCCATCATTTGTCTGGTTACTTGCAGACTTCTTTCTTCTTGTAGACACAAGACATTTTTCTGATGACTTACCCTTCTTCGCTTTCATTGTACATTCAACCCTTCTTCGTTTTCATTGTACATTCAACGGACGCAAACTTCCTATATTCTATGCTTAAACACCAACTTCGCGGTCCCAACTAGTAATAAGCCTCTGCCTACAATTTGTACAGCGAAATTGTTGAAAATATATCCTACTTATACTATAAATATGAAAGTTTATAAGTAAAGGGATTTTTAGATGTTTGTTAGTAAAAACGGTCATGCAGATTTGGATGAAATTTGGCACACGTATAGTTTAAAACCTGGGTTAACACATACGACTTTTTAACCCTGTAGTACGTTCCCGTGTGATAATTTCCGACCTCCACGCGCAGCCGCTGGCAGATGCTAGTATCTATGTCATATTGTAGAGGTAAAAATTTAACAGCTTATACCCGGGAAATGTGTCAGTCCACCACCAGGGAGCAAGCCCAAACACTTACCAAGCTAAAAAAACACCTAACGTAATCCACCTCAGTCTTACCCGCAGGACTCAACGGACTCGGCGAACTATGTCAGCTCTCAGTCCTACCCTGGACAGGATTCGGGCGCTCCAAGTCCTGATCCCTGCAGCTTCCAGCCGGCGGCGCAGAGATACCGGCTGAATGAGCAGCGTAAGTGGAGTTTCTTTACACAAATGTTGTGATGGTGAGGTGTTTCGCGGTCAATATCTGGCAACGTGATCATGGAAACTGGCACGGGCTCCGTGTCCTATGTCTGGCATGTACAACATTTCCCAGAATTAACGCACACCACCAGACACTCCAATTTGAATATTATACCGGGTGACTTTTTTTAGCGTCTTGAAAAAAAATGGGGGTAATAGGTGAACGGAGTAGAAGCTTTTGGCATAGATATTTTTATTATTTTTATTTTTGAATAACACGTAATTAAATTGATCTAGCAATAAATACTACACATTTAAAGTAACATTTTCATACTAGAACAACAAAAACAGAAATTTGGAAAAAAAAAACATTTTTTTTTTTTTAAATCTATCGAAACTCAAATCATACGCACCCTACTCAATGCGCGGCATGTATCATTGATTTCGGAGCGCGGTTCTACCCTTTGAAGCCGGCTGATAGGCGGCCTCATTGATCTTTCGCAGGCGCACGAGCCGCACACGCATCCCTGTCCACCCGTGTCCCGCGCTACTTTAGTCACCTACGATGAATCTGAAGGCCTTCCTGCCCTCTATTCTAGTTACACAACACACCATATGAAGGTCGAGACGGTAAAAAATGTTATCCGGTATAATAATTATACTAATACTAAACTTTTACTAATATATATGTATTCAGGGTAGCTGGTAGCAGCTGGATGAGAGTTGGCGAGAATCGAGCTGAATGACGCGCAATTGGAGAGGCCTAAGTCCAGCAGTGGACTGCTATAGGCTGATGATGATGATTAATGTATTCAGTAAACGATTCTGAACATACTACTTTCATAATGTGCATTAATTCAGTTACACATTGGTACCGATTCCCTTATTCACAAACTAAACTAAATTTAGGTTCAGTGCATCTTTTTCTTTGTATTTCATTAAGAAGAGGACAAAAGAAAATTTTTAGTTTAGTCCTGTCAAATAAATCAGCGCCTGTCACTACTCCATACAAGTTAAGACGTGATTAAAAACTTGCCTACTAAAATTACGTCAATTTACGTCAAGCGCTGATTAATTTGACAGGACTAAACTAAAATTTATCTTCTGTCCTTTCCTTAATGAAATAGAAAGAAAAAGATGCACTTAACTTAGTTTGTGAATAAGGGAATCGGCACCATTGTCTACAATCAGTTTGTCATCGTGGATGATGCGACTAGCTCGGGACCAGAGTTAACAGTTCGCATAAAGGGAACCTTCGGCACTTACATACATCATAAATAGGATGAAGTTAAACTTGAACTTACTAGTGTAGTGATCTATGCATATGCACTCGATCATCACCCGATGCATATTGATTTCTCGATGTAACAAACTTATCGTAAAAAAAAACCGGCCAAGTGCGAGTCGGACTTGCGCACCGAGGGTTCCGTACAAACCTGCAGGTCATCGTCATTCGTCATCATCGTTTATGAAATTAAATGTTTTATTTTTTATATTTGAGTTGACTGAATGAAAGGTAAATTGTGGTTTACGATTTATGACGTATTAAAAAAAAACTACTTACTAGATCTCGTTCAAATTAATTTCGGTGGAAGTTTACATGGCAATGTACATCATGTATTTTTTTTAGTTTTATCATTCCCTTATTTTAGAAGTTACGGGGGGGAGGACACATTTTACCACTTTGGAAGTGTCTCTCGCGCAAACTATTCAGTTTAGAAAAAAATGATTTTAGAAACCTCAATATCATTTTTGAAGACCTATCCATAGATACCCCACATGTAAGGGACTGATGAAAAAAAAAATTTTGAGTTTCAGTTCTATGTATGGGGAACCCCAAATATTATTGTTTTTTTTTCTATTTTTGTGTGAAAATCTTAATGCGGTTCACAGAATACAGATACTTACCAAGTTTCAACAGCATAGCTCTTATAGTTTCGGAAAAAAGTGGCTGTGACATACACGGACAGACAGACAGACAGACATGACAAATCTATAAGGGTTCCGTTTTTTGCCATTTGGCAACGGAACCCTAATATAACAAGTAAATCTTTACAGTAAACCTAAACTAACAAAGGGTCCATTTCGTTCAGTATTGGATATAAGTTCGAGTGTTATAGACTGGTCCATCTCCGTGATGATCGCAAAAACTTAGGCTAATGCAGACGAATGATTTAATTGATTTCTTAAGCGGTAAAGCTGTCGACAGTCTAGAGCACCATAGCCTGTCCTGCTGCAGGAGCGCAGGCAGCATAGTACGCCAGCATCAACGTTATTATTCGTCTAGCCCAAATATTGTAACCTTATGGGTAACTACAGTTTTGAGCCGCTTGGGGTTGAAACGATCGGGTTATGGGGCCCGAGTGCGCGTCTCCTTTTAAAGGAAAAATCTCATCGACTGGTCGACACTTCACGTAAACGTAGGGCTACGTCGTTCTATGGTCAAAAGAATTAACATTGCAATTTGACGTAGCAACGCTGCCAGTCTTCTGGGACTTTCCCGGATGACAGTGATGCGGTCGAGTACTTTCACGCATGTGTCCTTTTGTTTTTGTATTCCGTTTTATATAGATTTCGTTTTATTTTAGTACATTGCCTGTAAAACTGTTCATCATTAAATTTCTTAACTAAAACCATCTTTGTTCACCCCCAGGCATCAAACTCCTGACTTCTATCAACCAGATAGTGCAACAGCGAGCTGACCTAGAATCCAACCGGATGACTCTCTCCAACCTTCTGGATGAACTCAGGAGGAAACTGAAGAGACGGATAGATGAATGTCACATCGAAAAGAAGGAGCGGATGAAAGTAAGTAGTTGACCTAGGCTTTTACCAAAATTTTTTTTTTCTTTGATCTCGGTGTGGTAACCCTCATGGATGTCCTCCGCCCTGGAGCGGACGGAGGGGTCTGTAAGACTTCTATTGACTAAAACCACCCCAAGTTCCCTCGCACACATGCACCGAGGGCTACGGGGACGCTTAAGCAGACTTCAACGCAGCGCCCGGCTGGTGGCGCCACTGCGGGCCCCGTCTGGTCAAGCGGGGGGAGTGAGGTGTTTGAGTTCCCCCGCAATGTATTTTTGCCTTATCCCGAAACTATGTTAAGTTGGTTTACAGAGTAACTGGATGCAGCTGTTCATGATGGAGCTAACTTTACGACTGCCCTATTGCTCTCGTGGTCTCAAGCTTGACTGCTGAGCGAGGGGTCTTTTCTGAGGCACGGGGGTATCACACCGCCAATTTCTAAACTCCGGGCTGTTACCAAGTAATTCCTAATGGAAAAAACCCCAATAACACTTTGCCAGACCTGGGAATCGAACTTAGCAGGCGCGCTTGCAACCACGAGACCAGAGCTAGCACGATTGGTAAGCAAGTTGATTGATTGTAGAAGAATTCGTAGCACGTAAAGGTCGCAACAAGCTGAGAAACGATGTTTCCACTTTTATACTGTGTTTTTTATTATTTAAGATTTAGTATTTGTACTTATTTTTACTCATTGTTTGCTGCACCGTTCGACGTCATCTCGTCAGCGCCGGCTGTCGCTGAAAACCAGCGCTGGGGCTCTGTCTCTCATAGGGTCGCAGCATTATGTTTTGCGTGGATGTGTGTTCAGTCTTTAATAAAAAAATATTTTTTTTTGTTTCTTACTTTTTTTACTTGAAAAATGGTTATTCGTTTCAGAATCTCAAACAAGCAAACCAAAGACTTGAAAAGGAGAAGTTCCACTTGGTGTCAGAGATCGAACATCTGAAGAGACACTTGGAGAAGGAGGAAGCTCATCATATACAGCATGCTAGGACTGCGGTCGCTCAGGTGAGAGGCAGCAGAGAGGTTGGGTACCACGAGCGTATAGTTCTAAGGCCCGGTGCATAACTGGCGAAGCGCAGATTTCGCTATCAAAAATTCTTCCCGTGGTTGTCGTAGAACTAAGGGTTTAACTAGAGAATAGGCAGTAACGTTCTCTATGCATTTTTTCATCATACTGCGATCGCCAATCTGCCTGCCAAGCGTGGCGATTATGGCAAATCCATGCGAGGCCTATGCCCAGCTGTGGACGTTTTCCGGCTGAAATAATGATCAGAATCAGAATCAGTACTTTATTTGCTATGAATGTAGGTATAGGTATAAGATGTTATGCATAAATTAATTAGATCGGCTACAGTCTACCTTACGGCATGCAAATTATTAAATAAATTAAAATATTAATACAAACAAAATAATGTCAACAAAACATAAATTAAAGCGAAGTTAATTAGTAATATGATAGTCAGGTATATATATACCTGACTATCATATTACTAATTAACTGTAATTATGTAAGTCAAATTTGCAATTAATTATAAAATTCATAATTTGTATAAATTCGTATCATTAAAAAAGTCTTTCAAGGAGTAGTAACATTTACCTAAAAGTAGTGCAGTTACCTTAGATTTAAAAATGTTTACAGCACAGTCCTTAAAATGATGAGGTATTTTATTATAAATGATAGGTCCCATTGTCATAATACTTTCCTTAAAAGTGCTGTCTTGTAATTACCCGAATGTAGCAAGTTCTTGTATTGGGATCTCAATGGGCCATTATGTGCTCTTATACTGGCCAGTGACGGAAATAAGGTCAGATTGGTTTTTGATAATACACATCGATAACTAAAGGGAGGTTTTATTCGCGCTATGGTGTCGACTTATATGTTTCCAGGCTATTCAGGGCGTGGTGACGAAGTGTCCTGCTGCCGAAAGTTTCTTCACTCAGTGTTCGATGGCAGATCTCCCGAACGTGGTCAGTAGGAATGTCGCTAAGAACGCACCCTCTAGGACCGTAAGTTTTTACATTTAAGACCTGCCAGGACTCTATAAGGAGTAGGTAGGTAGGGAACAGCGCCGAGTTTCCAACTTTCCGTTATCTTTTTGGCTTGGAATAAATTGGAATGCGCACTACTTTTTTATGTAATGTAATATACCTGATAAACTGAGGCTAAGGAATAGAGTGTAAAGTTCACTCTTCCTCTATAGAAAACTGAGGATCCTCCAACCACGGTGTGGTGGTGGTGTGTCTGGTGGACAACTCCCCGACGACTGATATACGGGCCGTTGTAAATATCCTAGTTGCCATCTCCTTCCTTCACCTTAGTAGACATAATTAGGAGAGATGTTACACCATCTTTCATCGTCAAAGTTGATCGTATTTTGCTTAAAAGGTGGTTGTCTTCGGATATACGACGATATGGTTCTGAAAGTACACTTTGACTGTGAAGAAAACCATCGTCGGGCCATGAATTCTCCTGCCAGGGTCGCGAGATTTGTTCGAAAGAGATACCGTGGCCCTGGTACATGGGCAACTGAAGGAACACGGGTGGGTTTTAGTCAGTAAAAGTCTGTCACGCTCTCCCGCTCCGCCCAAGAGCGGGAGACGTCATTTGATGATTTCCCACCCACAAAAAATGGCCATTTATTTTTTATGTAAAGATTGTGCAAACGTAGCATAGTGAACTAGTAATCAATCAAAGAAAGATTCGAACCTCGTCTTTGCCTAGTTAGTATAAGAATTTTGTAGGTAGTTTAATTCATATCTGGCTGCTTTTGCATGTAAGCTTGAGTGTGTGTGCACCCAAAAACTTGATACAGGAGTAATCCCTATTGTGTGGAAATGTTTGTTTTTATTTAGGTAGGTAGGTTGGGTAAAGCCAATGAAACTGATTGCCAAGCATATTGACACCACGCGTATTTGCCGTTTATAGACAGGGTCTTTTGATAGTTTGTTGTCTGAAACAGAGGGTCTACTTTCTAAGCACGAAATTCGAAGTTTCGGCCGAAGTTACGGGCATAACATTAGTTTTGGGCACGAGGTAAGAATTAATGACAGCACAATTTAACAGTTGTCCTTACACTCGATGTATTTTTGGAGATAAAAAAAGGGTGCAAAAATTCACTCAACCTCCCTAGAAAGGAGCCTCCGAGTAAGTGAATATTTATATAGATTGTCAACGGATCAACTAATTTCGGTCGCATCTTCAGTTGTAATTTGACTGTTTGCCCCATCAATATGCTTAGCAATTGATTTCCCTGGCTTTACCTACTTGAAAGAAAAGTAATCCTATGTATTTAAATGTATTTTTTGTCATCTAGGCTGACAACAAGCTGGCTGCCGCTCGTCTGATGCGTGATATAGCTGAGTTGAGGCAGCGAGTGGCACAAGTTGAACAGCGTCTTGCTAGCGAGCTGAGGGTAGGTATAAAGGCCACTTTCGTACGGACGTAAATAAATCAGGGCGGGATTTTTTGCGCATTGGGTTTTCGACTCTCTGCTTACTGCCGAGAGTTGTTATTGATCTGTAGTCATTATCATTTATCTGGCATCCCAGAGAATAGAACCCAGAACGGGCTTCGTGATTTAATCAATCAATAAGCCTTGGTAACACTGGTTGTCAGACTTTCGGGCTTCTGACAGCCTGTAACAGCTATTAAAGATCTACGAATGACAGAATGACCAACGGCTTAACGTGCTTTCCGAGGCACCGATTGGTCTTGTTAAGTAAAGATGGTTGATTACCCATGGACTAACCGAGGCAGTTCAGTTCGGTTCAGTTCAGTTTATTTATTTGTTAACATAGGTAAAAAAATACAGATCTTATTTTGATGAACAGAGCGCTATGTTATGCCAGGAGGCGTACAAATATGGTGTCCAAATTAAGATGAGGATTACAAATAACCATTTACTAAAAAATATCAAATAATCATGCATTATGGTATCAGAATAGAGAATGAATTGAAACAATTATTGAATATTTTAATTATGTATGTCAGACCTAAATGAGGAATGATGATGAGAGGAGGCAAGCATAGCTTTACCTAATCGATCGACCCATGCGGCTGTTATAACTCAGACTCAAGTCCTGTTACATTTACTAACTCATTTATAATTTTATCGATCAGCGTAACACCAAATATCCCTCGTAAGATTTTCATCATAGCTGCATTTGAAAGAACCCTTGCCTAAATTTTCCTAAGCCACTGGACTAATGATCTGAGAAGGGTTAATATCCAATAAGTTGTGTGGTCATTTCACTAAAGGGAGCGATAGATACGGTGGTAACCTTGGCACGTCTGACTTTGGACAGATGTATTTCAATATTCCTATAACAAAGAGGCTTAACACGTTAGTCGCCATGTCGGACAATGGTGACCGCCAGTAAATGTTTCATTCAGACCACGTCGGACATTGGTGACCGACAGGGCATACCTTGCTTTGACCTACGATCACAGGCCGGCGGCCACTTTTTCATCAGTTTGTGATTCGTCGCGTCCGCGTCGGAAGCGTGGCTTTTTTTTTGGAATTTTTAAAATTCTCTTTGGCAGCTAACGTGTTAACTGCCATGTCGGACTATGTGTCCGACACTTTTTAATCAATAATCGACTTAAAGTCAAATAACACTAAGTACATTTTTGACTTTTTCTGATTTTCACCCATGACATTTAACGTGTTAATGCGATTTCAGTGGTGTGAGTCGTGAGTTGCAACCCAGACAGGCAGTTTATTTTCTGTAAATAATTTCATCACCACTGCTCTCAAAACGGTGAAGGAAAACATAGTGAGGAATCCGGCACGTCTTAAAAAAATTCGAAGACATGTGACATCCGTGCTGGGCCCGCGTGGAAGATTACATCCCACTCTTCGAACAGAGGAGGCCTGTGTCCCAGCAGTGAGAACATTTATAAACTGATATTGCATTGGGTCCCACCCTTTGCCAATCTGATCAGAGATGTCATTGCGTAATACACTATCAGAAGGAATCGCTTTCGTTTTAAAAGTTGCACAACATTCATGGGCATTGTTTACCAGGGCCGAATTTGGGGGAGGGCAACCGGGGCTACAGCCCCGGGGCCTCCACAAGTGAGGGGCCCCCACAATGAGAATTTAAAAAAAAACATGTTACCACTAACTACTAATAGTATATTCTTATTATTTAATTATTTGTCTTGTAATAAATTATTGAAACCCTACAATTCAAAAAATTTATTCATCAATTTAGAAAATTATTAGGGGCCTCCACTCCTTTCTTGCCCCAGGGCCTCCAGACCTCTAAATCCGGCCCTGATGTTTACATTGCTAAGCAGACATTTTTTCGAACACGTGAAAGAATGGAATAATAATAAGTTTAAAAATGATTCCAATTCTATATGTAGCGTTACTCAAATAGGATGCAAAAATAAACAATTCCAAATTCATAAATTTTACGAACTCCAACGCCATAACTGTACTACTTACTCTATTTCTAGCGTAAGAGACAAGCTGAGCTGGACATCATTCGCCTGAGGAAGGAGCTCTCCAGCACTAAGAGCTTCGTGGCTTCCCTTAGGCTGCCTCCCCCGCCGCTGAGGAAGCAATGCTCCAAGTTTGCATAGTTCAAATAAAAACAGATGTTATGTGGCATTTGGGAGTTTTATTTTGTTTCATCCACATCTACAGGCGTAGCATGACCAAGTCTATCTCTATTCTACCAAGAATAGATAAAATTCTTTCTATTCAACTCGACATCTCTTCGGACCGAGCACGGGGCGACCCGTAGACTCGGGTTTCTATGAAGACAAAGACAGTTATTCTTTCCATAGCAAGAGAGTGGTAACTAATGTAATTAAGGTGGATCCACTAAGGACTTTTGCATTGAATAGTCATACAGTGGGATTAAACGATCTAAGAGTATTGTATTGATGATTATAATTAATATAATTCTGTAAAAAAAATGTACCTCCAACTGAAACTCCAACTCAAAAGTAGAGAAAAATTAGTCACCATGCTCAACATCGTAGAATTTTGTCGACTGAAGAATAGAAATATTTCCTTCAGTTTTAACATCGCCGTGCTTAAGACCATAGAAATCTTTCTACATTCTGTCATTATGTCTATTCTTCCGTGGACAAAACTCGTTTCTACGGTGGTCATACTACGCGTGCTGCTATACAGGTGAAGGTGAGATACCCAGATTTCTGTGTGTGTCTGTGTGTGTTTGTGACATAAATTACAGCTAAAGCTAGAGCTGAATGTAGCGGCAACTGATGATGTTCAGACAGTGGCGCGTGACAACTCAGCGCACGAAACGGAGCTTCCATTGCTTCCTTGCTTCATCATTTCAGCCGAAAGACGTCCACTGCTGACCATAGGCCTCCCCCAAGCTCCACCACTTCGACCGGTTTTATGCTTCCCGCATCCAGCGGATTTCTGCGGCCTTCACAAGGTCATCGGTCCACCTTGTTGGAGGCCTTCCAACTCTACGTGTTCCACTACGCGGTCGCCACTCCAGAACCTTTCGGCCCCATCGGCCATCTGTTCTGCGAGCAATGTGCCCTGCCCACTGCCACTTCAGTTTAGCAATTCTTCGGGCTATGTCGGTTACCTTGGTTCTCCTACGGATCTCTTCATTTCTGATTCGATCGCGTAGGGAAACTCCAAGCATAGCCCTCTCCATCGCCCTTTGGGTGACTTTCAGCCTTCTAATAAGGCCCATCGTGAGCGACCACGTTTCGGTTCCATATGTCATCACTGGCAACACACACTGGTCAAAGACTTTCGTCTTGAGACACTGCGGTATGTGGGACGAGAAGATATTGCGTAGCTTCCCGAACGCTGCCCAGCCGAGTCGGATTCGACGATTGACCTCTTTCTCGAAGTTGGACCTACCTAACTGGACAGTCTGTCCTAGGTACACATATTCGTCCACAACTTCGAGTGTAGCGCCTCCGATCTCCATTCCATTGCTTGCGCAAGGAATACCTTTTCCCCGTTTATTATGCAACATTTTTAATTGATGTTCCGCTCCTATTATCAGTTGGAGCGTGATGTTACATCGATTATATCTTTCTCGATTAAATAGGCCATCAAACATTGAAATAATTTTTCATTCCAAACTAGCAGTGCCTGAGATTAACGCGTTGAACCAAACAAACAAACGCTTCAGATTTATATAATATTAGTATAGAAGATTGCAAGTTGACCCCCTCTGGGCGAGTCACCAGTATTGAGTCTGCGATTTGAGTAAGCCCTCCAGGAGAGCTCCAGGCATCCCGTATGCGACTTGAATGAGCCTTCCAGGAGGGCTCTCGAACTGATCGCTACCGCAGACCGCCTCTGTCTGAAAAACCCATAATCTGTCAGGGCGGCAAATTTTGGCCACCGTCAGAAATCGGCCTAACCTAGCTTTTTGTGGCAGTCGCTAATGGTAGCCTGCCCATGTTGTTTCAAAGTTTAGCAGAATCTACATACCTTGAGATTGGAAAGGTCTACGCGCAGCAATGTGCTGTTATCTACAGATAACAAAAGACTCCTTTTGCTCTGTCATCTGTGCAATGATCTATGGCTGCTTCAGTGAAGGGAGTTCGCGCAGCTGAATTTTGGGCCAAAGATAATTGAATTGTTTTCCATCTATACGCTAGGAGAAAACTAAAGACTCATAATGGTCATGACGCCAGCCTATTGAAACAGACTATCCAATTTTATGTAAGTACATCAAGAGGACGGGAAAACTGTTTCTCCATGTAGTGAAGGTCTAAGCAAAAATAATGACACGAAAATTTGAACTTTTCACATTTATTTTCATCAAACAACCCTAAATCAGCGAGTCTCCACACCCTGGATCAGCTGGTTGTAGAATCAGCGTGGTGCTTGGTGCTGTGCGCCGCCAGGGTCTTCTTATTCTTGAAGATGAGGAGGCACTCGTCGCACTGGTGCAGACCAGTGTGCTCTAGGAGATGCTCTTGGAGTTTCTCTTGTGTTTCCATGTCTTGGTGGCAGACTGGGGATGTTAGAAAATAGATTATGAGATCTCAGATTAACCAGTAATGAGAAATTTACACTAGGTCGATATTTGCCGCGCGGCTAGCGGCTAGTCGTTTACCAAAAATCACCACCGCATCTGTTGACTATATTCTATTTGCGTTAAGAAAATAGTGACTCATTTTTGTCACTTAGCCACTCCCCTTTTTATTAGGGTTCCGTTGCCAAATGGTAAAAAACGGAACCCTTATAGATTCGTCAAGTCTGTCTGTCTGTCTGTCCGAGTATGTCACAGCCACTTTTTTCCGAAACTATAAGAGCTATGTTATTGAAACTTGGTAAGTAGATGTATTCTGTGAACCGCATTAAGATTTTCACACAAAAATAGAAAAAAAAACAAAATCAAAAGTCATTTATTCAAACTAGACTGAGAGTCAGCACTTTTTGAACGTCAAAGTTACATGAGACAGTCCCCCAAAAACGCCCACCCTTCGACGCTTCCTAGTGCTTTAGCTGGGAAGAAGAAGTGGAGGAACAAACTCCCCAGCAGCACAGCTGTCTGTTAAGTTAGAAGAACTTGATTCTATACAGTATTATGTAAGTAATTAATAGTATAAAACAAAACAAAACATACATCAAATTATGCGTCATATGTCAGCTAGCACACGCCAATATACGAACAAAACATTAAAAAACTAAACTCAAGCTGAAATAATAAAATCGTAAATAGAACTTAAAACCTAAATAAGAGCCTCCGGGTATAAAGGGCGTGCCCGCTTACATACACAACGATGAGGAAAGCTAATTCTGATTCTGGTTGAAAGAACATAAACATTGAGTTAATTACAGCGACCAACTATTCTTATCGTTTAAGAAGTCGTTGATAGAATAGTACGCCTTTGAACAAAGGTTGGATTTTACTTTAGCTTTAAACTCATTAAACTGAGTTTAAAGCTAAAGTAAAATCCAACCTTTACCTCCAACAAACTCTAACCTTTCCAAGAATAATATTTGGGGTTCCCCATACATAGAACTGAAACTCAAAAAAATTAATCATCAAACCCATACGTGTGGGGTATCTATGGATACATACATACATACATACATAGAATCACGCCTTTTTCCCATGGGGGTAGGCAGAAACCACGGAACGCCACCTGCTACGATCTCTACACACTTCTTTTGCCTCGTTTAGGTTCATACAATTGGTCATACACACACGCCGGTTGCGAGTACTACGCACCTGACCTTTCTGAAGAACATCACCAATAAGGTCCCTATATGTCCTCCTAGGGCGTCCCCTCCCGGTGTTTCCACTCACATCTCCCTTGTAAATACCTTTTGTGAGCCGACCTTCATTCATCCTCTCAACATGACCAAACCATCTAAGCATACTTTTTTCAATTTTTGTCACTACATCTTCTTTTACACCACACCGTTCTCTTATAACATCATTCCTCAGCCTATCATTCATAGTCACACCACACATGCTTCGCAAGGAACGCATTTCCACAGCATTTATTCTACTTTCATGCTTCTTTTGCCATACCCAACATTCACTTCCATACATAAGCGTAGGCACCAGTACACCATTGTGAACAGCCAGTCGAGCCTTATCGGACATCAACTGGTTGGTCACAATCGCATGTAAAGCACCGTTTACTTTATTTCCCGCATTCACTCTTTTTTCCACATCTTTATCAATCTTTCCATCCCTTGTAAACAAACTCCCCAAATATACGAACTATACTATCTATGGATAGGCCTTCAAAAATGATATCGGGGTTCGTAATATCATTTATTTCTAAACTGAATAGTTTGCGAGAGAGACAATTCCAAAGTGGTAAAATGTGTCGTCGTCTCCCCCGTAACTTCTAAATAAGGGAATGATAAAACTTAAAAAAATATTTGATGTTCATTACCATGTAAACTTCCACCGAAAATTGGTTTGAACGAGATCTAGTAAGTAGTTTTTTTTTTAATACGTCAAAAATCGTAAACCACAATTTACCTTTCATTCAGTCAACTCAAATATAAAAATTAAAAAAAAAAAAACATTTAATTTCATTAACATAAACCTTATGCATAAACCGTGAATACCTGAAGGTTTGTACGGAACCCTCGGTGCGCGAGTCCGACTCGCACTTGGCCGGTTTTTGAAGAATGGGCAGCAGCATTCTCTATGCCTTTTACCACCATACTGCGATCTCCAACCCGCCTGCCAAGCGTGGCGATTATGGCAAACCCTCTCAAATTGGAGGAGGTCTATATCCAGCAGTGAATCTATTTTGGCTAAAATGATGGTGACGTGAATGCAGCTGGCACTCTGTAGTTTCTACCTTACCCCATGGGGGAAAAGGTTTATTTAAGTAAAATAGACTTACCGGCACAGACATTGTCAAGACTATCGCCATGTGAGTTTCTAACATGTTGTGCCAGATGCCTGGCCATCGCATACTTCTTGGGACACTGGCTACATTGGTACCTCTGGGATCTTGGCTTCACCGGCTCGTACGTTAAGGCCTTTTTCGGTTGTGGGGCTCTAGAAAGGAGGTAGAATTTAGGACCATAAGGACTTCGAAATAGCAGTGGTGGTACAGTGGTAACGGCCAACACACTCACCGAGTTGTAGGACGTGAGTTCGAACCCAGGCAGGCGCTTTACATTGTCTAAATTATTTCATCACTACTGCTCCCAAAGCGGTGAAGGAAAAAATCGTGAGGAAATCAACATGTGACATGATTTTTAAAAGACCTTTGCTATAAAACTCACTTGACATAGTTCGTCGACTTTCATGTATTTAACCGACTTCAAAAAAAGGAGGAAGTTATCAATTCGACTGGATTTTTTTATTATTTTTTTGTTTGTTACCTCATAACTTTTGACTGGGTGAACCGATTTTCATGATTCTTTTTTTTATTTGAATGTTGGTACTTCCCGAATGGTCTCATTTTAATTTGGTTCCATTCGGACAATGGAATCCATGTGAAAACCATATAAGTCTCTTTGCATTAAGTATTTGCGCGACAAATGAAATAATAACGCGATTAGATGAGTGCGGGGTATCTACCATAACTAAAAAGTTAAAAATAAAAACTTTTTACAAAAAAATAACAACCGAATTCCTTAAAAAAAACACTACAAAGTCAAAAATAACTTTAATTCGGAAGTCGGTGGCAAAAATACCTTAAATACAGATCCTAAGACACCGAATTCCGAAATTAAAGTTATTTTTGATTTTGTAGTGTTTTTTTAAGGAATTCGGTTGTTATTTTTTTGTAAAAAGTTTTTCTTTTTTTTAGAATATGGCGTCTGTTAGTCGCCATATTGAATTTGGATTACTGTCGTAGCTTAAGTGACACTCATAAGATTACAAATGGACAAATTGACGTAAGAGTCATCAAAATGGACCCACGCGTTTGGTTCCTAGAATGCCACAAAGGAACAAACATACATACATACTAGTGATGATGATGTGCTGGACGTTAAAAATGTATATCCGCGGATACGGATCCGGATATGGATATTTGTTGGTATCCGCGGATACGGATATCGGTGTCGATGTGCGTGACGATGAATGATAGTTGAGATGAGTATACGTGGCGTCAACTATCATTCCAAGGTCACGCGTTGCTAACGCTTTTCTGGACAGGTCATGTTTCGAGTTGCATTGCGCGTGTCTTTCTTTTGTTTTGTTGATAGTTTAGTCACCGATTATTTGATTTTAAGAAATAAAAAATAATTTGAATGGAATTTATTATTACAACAACCTAATCACCTATTTATAGAATTTCTTCTGTTATAAATTTATAAGGTAAAAGATCCGCCAAAGAAATAACGGATACGGATCTTCCTTCTACCTCGGATATCCGCGCATACGGATACGGATACGGATATCCGGTACATCATTAATACAAACATAGGGTGATAACCATATTACATTACGCAGTCGGCTAAAAAAAGCCTTCAGCGGGTATAACAGTCATCAAAAAGAACTCACTTTTTTTTGTCTTCCTCCCCCCTAATCTTCCCTCGCAAGTCGGCTTTAGCGTGCAGATCGAGGTGCTCAGCCATCATGTTCACTGGCATTACGATATTGCACTTCCTACAGACAGACCCTTTGACGTCTCCGTTCTTCTTGCAGCGGGAACAAACGAAGGTCTTGAAGCTGTCGGTTGCATTGAGTAGCATTGGATACCTAAGGTGGAAAAATACATTAATACACATTAAATTGTGTTATATTCAGTGATAACCCAGTGGTAAACACGACATAAGAAGAAAGAAAAAAAAACATGTGTGCAGAAACACGTGGTAGAAGTGAAACCTTCAAAAATTCTGGCTTCAAGATAATGAAACGAATGTAAAAAGTCAAATATTTATTCGTCCAAAAAGCCTGCTAGAAAAACGTCAAACAGAAAAGTAAAGTTTCTCAAGGAACACCTTTTTTTTTTTTCTGGATGGGAAATCATTAAATGACTTCTCCCGCTCTGGGCGGAGCGGGAGGGCGTGTCAGACTTTTACGGACTAAAACCCACCCGTGTTCCTTCAGTTGCCCATGTGCCAGGGTCACGGTATCTCTTTCGAAAAGGAGCACCCTTACTTAAGGATTTCCATTACCCTAAGTGTTAGAGCGAGACACAAAACATAATGACGTTTATATGTGTCTGTCTCTTTTAACTGTCGCTTTTTCGTTTCATACACTTTCAAATCACAACGGTGCTAAAGAAGTTTTCACTTCAAAAATACGTTTATTTGCGGCAAACATGACGCACAGAAAGACCAAAACATACAAAAAATGTAAAAGCTAGGTGAAAACATGCGTCACATCCACGCCAAACTGCCATCGCTCAGCATAATGCTGTGACTCTATGCTAGATAGATCCCAGCGCTAGACTTTGTTGTAAGTCGTAGGTTCGAACTCAACCTGCCTGCTTGGGTTTTACTTTGTATAAATTATTTCATCACCACTGCTCTCAAAATTGTGAAGGAAAACATCGTGAGGAAACCAGCATGTCTTAGAACCAAAAATTCGAAGACATGTGACATCTACCAACCCGCACTGGGCCTGCATGATGGATGGCCCACCCCCTCTCATCGAGCGGAGGCCTGTGTCCCAGCAGTGGGACATATAGGCTGGTAATCAGCGGCGTGCAATGCATATAGAGATATGAGCTGTGCCTACGTCGAAAAATCGCCATAAGTCTGTCAATTACATTTTAATGTGGATCCTGAAATTATTATCTAAGAAACCAACTTAATTATCATACCTAAATGAAACCAGCGTTTGTCTGCTTAGACAAGATCAGTCGGCCGAGTTTCTACCTACACAGATAAGCAATGCACGCCACTGCTGCTAAATATGAATGACATTAAATTTTAAACATAGCGCACGCAATGGAAACTCTCGAAAGGAATAATGTTTTCCTGTTTTTAACCGACTTCAAAAACAGGAGGAGGTTATCAATTCGTCTGTATGTTTTTTTTTTAATTTTTTTTTTTTTGTTAGCTCATAACTTTTGACTGGGTGAACCGATTTCGATTGATTTTTTTTTTATTTGAAAGCTGGTGCTTCCCGAATGGTCCCATTTTAATTTGGTTCCATTCGGACAATGGGGTCCATGTGAAAACCATATAAGTCATATATTTGCATTAAGTATTGGCGCAACAAATGAACGAATAACGCGATTAGATTAGTGCGGGGTATCTAATAACTAAAAAGTTAAAATAAAAACATTTTTCAAAAAAATAAAAACCGACTTCCTTAAAAAAAACACTACAAAGTCAAAAATAACTTTAATTTCGGAAGTCGGTGGCAAAAACCTTAAATACAGATCCTAAGACACCGAATTCCGAAATTAAAGTTATTTTAGACTTGGTAGTGTTTCGGTTGTTTTTTTTTACAGTAATTTTCGTTGATACTCCGCTCCTATTGGTCGTAGCGTTATATCCTCCTCCTCTTACTTCCTTGATAAATGGGCTACCCAAAACTAAAAGATTTTTTCAATTTTAAAATTCGAACCAGTAATTCCTGAGATTAGCGCGTTCAACCAAACAAACTCTTAAGCTTTATAATATTTGTATAGACTTTTATCTTTATTAGGTTGGAAATAAAAATAAATAAATAAATAATATTCCACAACTATAACTTAACGCCATCTAGTCCCAAGCTAAGCAGAGCTTGTATTATGGGTACTAGACAACTGATAAACATACTTGTATATTTCTAAATACATACATCTTATAGATAAATTACACCCAGACACAGAACAAATGATCGTGCTCATCACACAAACATTTGTCCTGGGTGGGAATCGAACCCACGACCTCCAGCATAGCAGTCAGGGTCACTAACCACTAGACCAACAGGCCTGTCAAAGCGACATACCTTTGCTTGCAAATGTCACATGGAATGTTAGTTCTTTTGGCTTTAGCCTCGGCACCCAGCAACCTCTTCCGTTCCTCCCTCCTTTTCATCAGGTCAGGTTGGAAAGGCTTTTTAGGCAGCTCATCCTTTTCAGACTTCGTCGGTTGTTTCACGTCATTCCTCAAACAGTGGGTCGATTTTAGGGTGGCAAGGCTTGATGACACTGGAAATAAAAAAGGAATTATTAGAAAACTAGCTTCTGCCCGTTCCGTGCGAGACCTTCATATTCGTGACATTGTTAAGGTTCCATAGCCAAATGGCAAACAACGGAATTCTTATGGATTCGTCATGTCTGTCTGTCTGTCTGTCCGTCCGTATGTCACAGCCACTTTTTTCCGAAACTATAAGAACTATGCTGTTGAAACTTGGTAAGTAGATGTATTCTGTGAACCGCATTAAGATTTTCACACAAAAATAGAAAAAAAAAAACAATAAATTTTGGGGGTTCCCCATATTTAGAACTGAAACTCAATTTTTTTTTTTCATCAAACCCATACGTCAAAAATGATATAGAGGTTTCTAACGTCATTTTTTTTCTAAACTGAATAGTTTGCGCGAGAGACACTTCCAAAGTGGCAAAATGAGTGTCCCCCCCCCACCCCCGTAACCTCGAAAATAAGAGAATGATAGAACTAAAAAAATATATATGATGTACCTACAGCACACAGTACACAATTTTCACACACTTACCACACTATAAACGTGAACCCTGAAAACATAAAAAGCCTATTTTGTACAAGTCGGTATTAAAGTTTTAATGAAAGTGGATGGTGGCACTGCTTGCGTAAGTAGACGCCACAAACCTACGAGTGCAATTCATGTTGGTTCTCCATTTTGCTTCGTTTATTTGTATCCGTGTCATACTGTAGAATATGACACTTTGTTGCGTGTGACATACGCTTAATCTACAAAAAGAAAATTGCAAAACGGTCTGTTGATTACAAAAACAAGTTCAACAACAATAAGTTAACGAAAACAATCAATTCTCAAATAAAAACAAAAATCTCGATTACGCCTCGAGACAACAAATAGAAACGAAACGTATTCATAGACAGTAGAGATTTTATAAGCTTCGAATCGACATCACTCGTGATGACACATTACGTGCGACATTTTACATACGAAATAAGTCGTATTCTAGTTTCCAATGTCGAATTTCGACATGTATGATTTTTAGTGATTTTTGATAATAGTGTTCGTGTTCCGTGATATAGAAACGTGATTCGGTTGATATGATAATAGACACCGCGTCGAGATTATCTCTAAAGTCGACATTTATCACAAAAAGAGAAAATAAAAATTAAAAAGACGTGAATAAATAAATATAAAAAGAGCAATTGAAAGAAACCAACATTATAAATGTGAAAAGTGAAAAATAAAAGTAACAATAATACTTTTTGCACAAACGCGGGAAATTCAAACAAAAATATGACTTTTTTTTAAACAATAGAACATATTAGGTATCTTTTAAAGTGAATAAAGTAACACATAATATATTGGAAAGTAGGAGTAATATTTCTACATATATATGCCTACTTACGTGCAGTCACAGAGAATATTGTTGTGTCTAAATAAAACCGTAATAATTTTAAAAGAGTAATACAACCGTGCCTTGCTTGTTCTCAACTGTACTGAGGTCAGCTTGCAGTCTAACTTCTAGATGAATGCTAGAATTTACATGGAGCGATCTGTCTATCTGACTTCCTCAACCCAGATACGGTATTAAGAGTGAAAAATACAGAAAAAATGGAAGAACTAAGACAAAGAAAAGTCTACCCGTCAGCGCAGCAGAAGCATCGCCTTCAAGAACTTGTCCAAGCTGATGTAGAACTTCGGTTTCCCAAATTCTCAAACACTTTTACTAAGAAAGAGTCTGAGAGAAGGTGGAGGGCGATTGGAGATAAACTAAACAGTATGCCTGGCTGTAACAAATCTTGGAGTGGATGGCGGAAAGTAAACAAAGAATACATTTTTATTTCACTTTTTACGAGACACTTTTAGAGCTTTTTTTATCTGTTGCATAAGATTTTTTCTCATAAGAAATTATCTCACGGAAATGTACAGACGCCAGCACATCAAGGTGAACCCGAAACTGACAAATTTTCCCAATCAATCGTGATCGATTCTTTAGCGATAAAGTTGAAAACCTATTAAAGAAATTTGACAGATTGTTGTAGCTTTGTGTGCTGGTCTGGTGTCTGTGCCTAATTTTTAAGAGGAATATTTCTGTAATTCATTGTTTTCATCTAGATTAATATTATAAAGAAGTCAATTTTGTAAGTTTGTGAGTTTGTTTTGTAGGAAGTAATCTCCGGAATGACTAGTCAGATTATATTGGGCAGCAGCGTTCTCTATGCATTTTATTATCATACTGCGATTACCAACCCGCCTGCCAAGCGTGGCGATAATGGCCCCCCAAATTGGGGGCGGCCTATGTCCAGCAATGGACGTCTTACGGCTGAAATTATGATGATGATGATTTTTAAGTTATTGAAGTAAACATTTAAAAATTTAATTTAATTTTAATTATGCAAGGACTAGCGCTCCCTACTTCGCACGGCCTTTACGATTTGATAAAATATATTTTTATGTGAAACTTCTTTGAAGCGATTCAATAATTGAACGAGAATTTAATAGAGAAATTTCAAGAACACACACGTTCTGGCACATTTCGTTACAAGAAAGAGAAGAAAGATATCTCTCTCTCTGTCTCTCACACTAAATCTCTCATATCCTTTATTTTTAAGAAGTCAATTCAACAACAATTCTGTCACGTAAGCGTTGCCGTATGCGCAATCGTATTTTAAAATCATACAGGAACAAATAAAATTAGCTGCCATACTTCAGCCACGTGTTGAATATCTATATTGACAACTAGTGGAACTTATGACACTTGGTTACCATAATCAACCTATAAATATTGCTAGGACACAGGCCTCTACTCTTTGAGAGGGAATAGCAGGCCCAGTGCGGCTTTGTAGATGTCACATGTCTTCGAATTTCTGGTTCTAGGACATGCCGATTTCCTCACGCACTCAGCAGTGGTGATGAAATTATTTACACATAGTAAAGCGCCTGCCTGGGTTCGAACCTATGAGCAACGAGTCGTAAATCGGGGCTGATACCACTGGGGTACGACTGCTCTGTCGCGTAGGTTATTGATCGTAACATATTTGTCTTTTTTCAGACCTGGCAAGACAAGAAGAGCTTGATGAAGAAACGAGCATTGATTAACCCAGAATCAGCGGCTAACTTCCCACCTTCACTGCCACAGATTCAAACAGAGTCAACTGCACCAGGCCCTTCTACTACGCAGGAATCCGGAGTAAATATTGAAGGTGTGTGTAGTACTTTAGATTAAATTTCAAAGCATTTATACATGTTGTTTAGCGCATGGAGCGATGAATTTTTTTGAGACATTGGGTGGCTCATGTGCTATCTTTCAACTATAGACCCCATTTCCTAAGTGTCACTCATAGATTAGACCCCTAAATGTCGCTGTTTTTCATATGTAGATTAATTCATGTTTAAGAGTTTGGAAGCTCATCAAGTTTTTTTTTGTTATCTATGCTACGAAATTATGTTTTATTTAGAATAATCATACATAAGAGAATGCAATAAAGTTACTTGGTGTAAATACAAACTAAAAAATATGTCGAATAAAAAACCATCCAAAGCCCCATGTAAATGGGGGTGAGTCTATTGCCATCACTCGGGCACAGATCTAGATTCTGGGTTCGATACTGAGAAAAACCCGAAGGCAAAGAACTCTGACGTACATAGAAGCGAAATTCTTCAGGATTATTTGTACCGATTCTACTGGGGACATGTCCCCACGGTTAGTTCTCGCTTAGCGGCGCTGATGGCAGAATCATTATGCGCTCACTCACTCTCGTATTCTCGTGCTCACTCACTCTCGTAGGTTTAAGCAACGAATTCAGCCCGCACCCTGCACCGCAGCGCGACTGCAGCGCTCCCCAAACGGCTGTTTGGGTCGCCTTAAGTTCGTCTTCAACCCGGCCATAAGAACTGTGCTTCTATGTACGTCTGAGTTCTTTGCCGAAGGAGAGATCCAATTACCCTTTTCTCGACCTTATAATCGAATCCACTGCATAACACACAACCATCCTATGATGTTCCCACTGCTGGGATACAGACTTACTCTCTTCAAGAGGGAATGGACTGTAATCTACCACGCAGGCCCAGTGCGGTTTGGTAGATGTCACATGTCTTCAATTTTTTTGGGTCTAGGACATGCCGGTTTCCTCACGATGTTTTGCATCCCTGTTTTGAGAGCAGTGGTGATTAAATTATTTACACAAAGTAAATCGGGTTCCTACCAATGACCTACAACTCGTTAGTCGGGGCCGTTATCATCCTGGACTACCACTGTTCTGCTGAATTCACTCTGTTCTGGATAGTAGTGACTGTATTTCGATATTTCTATATGTTGCAGATATTTTCGAAGCAAGTTCTAGGATAAAAGTCGAGCTGGATAAGTTAGATACCTCGGATTCCGATGACCCCTTGAATTTTGAAGAAGAGTATTTAGCATCTGATCCGGCTACTCCTGAGCCAGAACCAGAGCCTGAAATTCTTCAGCCAAGTAAGTCATTCTAATCCTAACTTCATATTATAAATGCGATTAAAAGTGTCGCCTGCCCTTCATTACTTTCTAGTACTAGAGCTGAGAAGAAGTGGCGATAGAAACACCCCAGTAATCCAGTATCACTATTGTGTGCCCCACAAGTAGGTCGGGTCTAACTCAGGGCCACTAGGCACTTGTTATTATGGCCCCTGAATGGATTTTGGAAATTTAACTATTAAAATCCACTAGTAGAGAAAATATACTTATAACCGACTTTACATTTCTTTAGACAATTTAATTAAGAAATAAAAGTTGCTTTGTAGACGATGTAGGAGCGAGCTAGATTTTTTTTAGCATCACGCCTCGGTGATATGTCTTTATTTTTCCTGTGACTCCAGGGTTCATATCGTCACCGGAAAGGCAAAATTACTTAACCGCCAAATTGGGCATATTGAGTTACATAAATAAAATACTGGGTGACTGTTTTTAGCGTCTTGAAAAAAAATGGGGGTAATAGGTGAACGGAGTAGAAGCTTTTGGCATAGAAATTTTTTTTTTTTTTTATTTTTGAATAACATGTAATTAAATTGATCTAGCAATAAATACTACACATTTAAAGTAACATTTTCATACTAGAACAACAAAAACAGAAATTTGGAAAAAAAAAACAAAAAAATTTTTTTAAATCTATCGAAACTCAAATCATACGCACCCTACTCAATGCGCGGCATGTATCATTGATTTCGGAGCGCGGTCCTACCCTTTGAAGCCGGCTGATAGGCGGCCTCATTGATCTTTCGCAGGCGCACGAGCCGCACACGCATTCCTGTCCACCCGCGTCCCGCGCTCCTTTAGTCACCTACGATGAATCTGAAGGCCTTCCTGCCTTCTATTCTAGTTACACAACACACCATATGAAGGTCGAGACGGTAAAAAATGTCATCCGGTATATAAATATACAAATAGTCCAAATTAAGTTAGTTAAAATAGTATAGTGTAGTATTTTTTTTAATGGCAATTGTACTATTTTAACTAACTTAATTTGGACTATTTGTATATTTATATATTTTATTTATATATTTTATTTATGTAACTCAATATGCCCAATTTGGCGGTTAAGTAATTTTGCCTTTCCAGTGACGATATGATATTTATTTAATTAAGGTTATTTTATATTACAGATTTAAATTAATAAAGAAAAAAAATATTATAACCTAAACTAACTAAAACTATTTACAAATTAAAAAAATAGCGTCTAAAAATCATCCGCATCGCTGTCGACTGGTAGTGTACCCAAGAGACTGGCGGCATTACCACGTTGTATGGCAATGCTTAGCCTCTGGCCAAGGTAAAAACCAGCTCTTGGGTCACGGGAAGTGCCCACCAGTCGTTTAGAAACTTCCTTAAATAGGCTAAGAGCACTCGGACCCCACGGCCCGAGCGTTTCAACCCCAAACGGCTCAAAAATATAATTACCAATAAGGTTATTATACTTACGCCGCTTGAGGTTTTCCGCAGCCGCAGCAGCGGCACCAGCACAGCACGCCGTGCCAGGAAGATGGGATGGCGCAAGAGTATCGACGCACGTCGCATCCCACACTAAAGGCCATAGACTGTGACTCCATAGATACTATGACATAAGCACGGCCTCAAATTTTGTAATTTTGTCGGCGATATGTCAGTGTAAAGGACAGAGAAAGACACAAGCCGCAGACAAACATCTTTCTAAATTCTTAGTCGATATCGACACCGAATAAAGTCGATCGTTACCGAAAAAAATTGGTCACAGACAAACATCTAATATATTTGGGTTTTAAAAACGTAGTACCCAAAATTTACCAGCCACTAACAAAACCACTATAAAGATTTTATTTTCACAGATATTACAGCTAGAGACAGGTCAAGAAGACGTTACAGAAGGGTGCTCCGAAGGCCTCTAACTCATTCAAGACTAGATGTTATCAACCACATAACGGTCAACGAAGTAAAAAAGGCTTTAATACAAAAGAATGAAATTAAAAAACAGTTTTACGCACAGTATATGGTGGAGATTCGGAAGCAAACACAAGCTCTTGTCAGTATAGCAAAGAGATTGGCGAGATAAATAAGGGAAATATATTTTACTTGGTCAATGACTTCGAAATCTGGCCTTATGGCGTCTATCCACAGCAGCCGTCACCGAGACGTCAACGAGAGAGAAGATTATTCTAACCGAACCGATGTCCCGGTGACAGATCGTCTGTCAATCGCGACCAAATTTGGCATTATACATAAAAACTAGGGGAACGGTGCGGCGCCATGGCAGTGTGTGGACCAGATCAAACGTTACGAAAAGAGTTTTGTATTACTGGCACAGGGTCTATTCTTCAAGTCCATCATCAAAGATCCGAGCCTGTTCGAAAGTAGTTGCCCGTCAAAACAAGTGACAAATTACAATTTTCGGATAAAAGCGTAACATTAATGGACGGCGTGAATGATGGTATGGTTAAAAAGGGGTTGACTAGTGACTACTGACTACCGAGATGACTACTAATATTAAAGTGGGCTTGTTAGGTCCAAGAATTTGGGCTGGGCTTTGATGAGTCAGTCAGGACTTTTTTTGTACTTACATTTAATTTTGGCAGGTGCCAAGTTAATTTTTTTCTTATTTTTTTATTTTCAGGTTTGTGTTAAAGCCAAGAATGCTGAGCTTGATCTTATTCTTCTCTCTCTATCTCTATCTTATAATGTGATGTAAAGGCATTTATTGAGTAAGTACCCGCTTGCGGTTGGTGTATAGTTTAGATAAGCATCAAAACTTGCAGAAGTTCCCGCAAGTAAATCATAGAAAACTTGTGGCGAGCTTCACACACGGCAAGAATTGCTTGCGGACTCAACTTTGCAGAAATTGAGTTCTTCGTTGAACTCAACGAAGGACTCAATGGAAGTAACTACTTAGCTGCTTATCATTACTTCGTATTAGATAGTTTTTTTTTTTTTTTTTAAATAACCTCGGTATCTAAAAGATTAAACGAAATCTGCTATTAAATCTCACATGAAAACTATAATGGGTTGTTTTTTTTATATTGTTCCACAACTTCAGAATACCGAGGGCAACAGGTCAAAGAGTTTTCATAACAGAATCCGAGTGTTAATAGTAATAGGATGAATTAGATAAAGAAATTGTTATAAAATAAGAAACAGCTTCCATTTTGTAAATTGAATATTTTGTTATCATACCAAAGAAAGTAAATAATTTTAAGCCAGCACTCTAATTGCGTAAGTGGTCATACACATGAGAGGCACGCGTCAACAGCAGAGGCCGTTGACAATATGTCGTTCTTGTATTTAACACCATACTCAAATATATGACATGACTTGTTGTCGACGGCTGCAGTTGCCTCTCTCCGTTGACGTTTGTTGCTTGTGTGTATGCACACTAACGCGCTAATCAGTATCTGAATCATTTTGAATGATATTGCTTTATAAGTACGAAAAATTTGACTGCTCAACAACGCAAATAACGCTATTTATGTTTTGGGAACTGGCAAAAGGAATGCCGAAACTGACAGCTTTGAACGACGTCCGTAATAAGTTGTACGTTCAACGCTATTTTCGTGCTACGGTTAGTACCTACTACTCAATCTACTACTACTGTCTCTAGACATCGCTGACGTGACGATTTGTTGCTCTGTGAGACAGATGAAGCTAAAATTTGTTCTGCCTTGTCCGCTTAAGGGTGGTTTCACATCTGACGGAAGATAGGTGTCTGTTTATTTGCTCGACGCAGTAACGCTTCAGTGGTTGAGTGTGGAAAGCGATGGATGACATAAATTTATATGGTTTTATAGAATTATAATCATTAAACTTGTCAATACAACCCTGTAAGTTGATTTACTCTCATTGAATGGCTATTTTATGAAAAATTAATTTAGTGGTGGGACGTATTTAAGTTCTGTTTATTCGCTCGACGCATTAAAGCATAATCGGTTGAGTTTGTAAGGTTAAATATTTTATTATCTTGTCTGGCCCTAAGGACGAGTAGGATAAATCATCCGTAAGACGTGCCCCTACGTGTGAAACCTCCCTAAGTCCGAGACAGAATAATTATATTTATGTATATGATTGTTATTGGTGCCGATTCCCTTATTCACAAACTAAACTAAATTTAAGTTAAGTGCATCTTTTTCTTTCTATTTCATTAAGGAAAGGACAGAAGATAAATTTTAGTTTAGTCCTGTCAAGTTAATCAGCGCTTGACGTAAATTGACGTAATTTTAGTAGGCAAGTTTTTAATCACGTCTAAACTTGTATGAAGTAGTGACAGGTGCTGATTAATTTGACAGGACTAAACTAAAATTTTTCTTTTGTCCTCTTCTTAATTAAATACAAAGAAAAAGATGCACTGAACTTAAATTTAGTTTAGTTTGTGAACAAGGGAATCGGTACCATTGTCTATTGTTATAACGACGAAAAAGCGCTGAAAATTGGTTACTTAATAAATAAATATTTTTATAAGAAGTTTTATTTGTCCGGACTCCTGCTAGGAGTAAGTAGGCTCCCAGGTCCCTGAAGAAAACTAAATTCAAGTAGAACGAAGGTAGTTTGAACTTTTGGAGATCATAAATCTTGGGTTTAAGTCATTATGTTAATTCGGTAAATAGGTATAAGCAATTATTAGACGGTGTGATCTGCAATGAACTGCGCATCTACTCAACATATTCAAATGTATCTATTTCTATGTTCAGCAATAAATTAATTGAACTGAATTGCAATATTTCCCGTAGCAATGAATAAAAACTTCCCTTGGTCGCGACATTTATGTCGCACATGACATAAATCAGTCTGTAATATCGACCGATTTATCGCTCCGATTTTCCTGTTACGATTTTTCAGTTGTCAGCAAACTTTGTCTACAATGCAATGTACCTATCAGTGGCGGCGGGTAAGAAATGCAATCCCACCGATCCACCATTCATTATTTCAAAGAATAATTACCTGTCCTTTTATGTGTTCCAAGTGTTACTGAAAAAACACCTGCACGCAAAGAAAAGAAAGTCTTCCGTACAAAATTTACTGTTTCTCACTTTCATCAGTGGTATAGCCTTATCTTCTGAAGAAACTTTATGGTCACGGGGCGAGTGTCTATTTTGGAACAGCTCAGCCTGGCCATAATTCGACCCCTCGCCACTGGTATTTATAAGTCAGTAATACTTACATTCGCTATCCGGTTTGTCGAAAGCCGCGTGTACCAGGGCACGGAACCTCTCCGTGGTCCTCAACGCACGAACGCACCACTCGCATATCATGCAATCCGATGGAGTTACCTGATGAAATTAAAAACAATATTCTAGTCTGGCACGTATAAAAATAAATCATCATCATCAAAGCCGCTCGCAGCAGGACATGGACCTCCAGAAGCATGGGTGCATCGTACGGCAGGGACAAGACGACGGCTCTTTCTGGCTCGTAGATACCTATACTTAGTTGGTAAATTATGTAGTAAAAAGCGTCCAATGACTGGATGACGAGATGTCGAACGTCCGGCGGCGAAATGGGCGGACGACATTGTTGCCATCGCGGACAAAACCTGGACGAGGCTGGCACAGGAGCGTGGGGATTGGCACAATAAAACCAGCAGGCGCGGTCCCAGCCTAACATTTTGGGAGGGGGTCACCATGAGTACTGAAGAATATTTTTAGGAAGGTAAATCCTCTTTGGTCTAGTAGTCGCAAGCGCTGCTAATCAGAATGATGTCCCGGGTTATAATCTTTTTGCAAATGTCCATCGGAGTCTCCGTGGCTCAAGTGAGAACAATTTTAAGATAGTAAGACAGGCAAATCGTTCAGGGTTTCGACAGCATGACTGTCTTTGGGGGGGGTCATGACCCCTAGAACCCTCCCTCTCGGACCGCGCCTGAAAACCAGCAGTGGATGAAGTCGGGCAGTGAAGGATCATGTTGATGACGCACGACAATCCAAGATATACATTTATAGTTTAAGCTAAGTTCTCGCTGTACAAAAAGCCTTTGCAAAGTGAGGTCAGCTAAAACTGCAAATGTATAACCTTGATATGTCTTCATGTGTACTAAGATATATACGATAATATATTTCAATTTACGGGGGAAAATCACCACCTTAAGGCAGCTGGGCATACCCATGTAAACATCAACACAATAATGCGTCCTGCGCACCCAAATCCTGCGTCATCCATGTAACTGAAGGAACGTTTGCCCAGACAGGGAAGATTTACTATAGAGAAGATCCCAAATCGTAAGAAACGACTACGTGGCAGGCCTAGAAAGAGATGGCGGGATGAGCTGGATCCTAAGGATTTCCCCACAATTGCATAAAGTGGAAAGAAGGAAGGGATGTCTTTTATCCTGCAGCGGGAAAACATAAGCTCATAACGAAATTATTTCAAAATTGAGGGCAGCCAGTTCAATTCATCGCCATTTTGGGATATCCGAAAAAATTGTGTGGTCTGATAGTAAATTAACATGCAGTATCACAACAATCAATCGATTGACAATAGTCCGTCGATATTTAATCTCACAAAAATCAGTAGACTACATAAATCCGTCACCGAAACAAAACGGCTTGCTTCATACAATTTAAACCGATTTTTCCCCTTACCTTAACTCCAAAACAGTCATTAAGAATTTGATCATATCTCTCTTCGACCCCCTCCCATACATAGGTGTCTCCGAAGTATCGCAGGTTGTTGTCACCGCCACAGAGGCGGCAGCAGCGTCCTGGGACCCCATCGCCGTCACCTGATGCATTGGCGTGGACTTGATGTGGATCCTGGATTTAAAGGTTGATTAAATGGCCCACGGCCAGAGATCGCACAAAATAGAGAGGTTTGGAACGAAATAGGGGAGGTCTTCCCAGCAGTGGGTGACAATGTAGCATGACAAAAAGATTGATCATGTTCCCATCGCTGGGACACAAGCCTTCTCTCTATAAAAGGGTGGGACGGTATTCGCCAAGTGGGCCAAGTACGGATTAGTTACATGGCCCAATTTTTGCGGAAGTCCTTTACGTGAAAAATTTACATGCCTTTTAGATCGAAGTTCCTGATCAGGTTTCTTGTTATTTTTACTATATGCGATGGCGTCAAAATAGGGTCTCGTGGGTCAGTAGTAGCAGCCGCAAGGATTTATCAATCAGGTTTATTTAAGTACTCATGCCGCGATCGTTGAGGGGATTCGTGACCATCTTTACATACCGAAACCCCTCCGTGCCTCGGATAACACGTTAAGCTGTTGGTCCTAGCTGTCATTCATCTTTGACAGTCGTTACCGGTCGTCAGTAAACCGAAAGTCTAACAAGCAGTCTTACCAAGGGGTATCGTATTGTTACGTAGATCGTAAAGTCTAGAAACATCACGCTAACTCCATCTAAGAAAGGGGCAGTGTTACGTAGATCGAAAAGTCTAACTCCATCTAAGGATGGGGCAGTGTTCGTAACTACTAGAAACGACACGCTAACGCCATCTTTATCAAGTAGCAAGTACTACATGACAATTGTACGTAGACGCCACCGCCATCTATAGTCGAATAGCGGGATTAAACAATAAAAAAAATCCCGGGAAATACCTGGAAGTTTCTACGCTACTTGTCAACTGTGACAAATTGTCGAATGCTCGCGAATGTTCTGCTCGGGATATAAATAGCGGATTGTCTGGCTGACGGGCAGTTCGATTACGGAAGCGATCGATTACGATTCAAGCGATATAGTACAAGCGAAACAAGTGATTCTGTTTGACGTTTTGATTATTGCGATATTTGTGTTTATTTAATCAAACAGTTTGTTCGTTTCGGTAATATTGGTTTTAATTCATTTATCCCGAACCCCAGCTCGTAACAGTATTACCGATTAACTGGGTTGTGGAGTTGAGTTAGGCAGTCGCTCCTTGTAAAATACTGGATACTGACCACAAAGTAGTTGGGTAATAGCTAGAGCGAATGACTGATTGACGGATGAAAAAGTGACGGCCCATCTGATAGTAAGTGGGCACTGCCGGATATCTCTTAAAATAATGGCCGGCACCCTCAGACCGTAACCGGAACTCCGGAACTCAAATATGTTTGAGACCAGAAATGAGTATGATAGTAGTCCTTTCCAAAAGTCATTTTAGCGTATAGCATAGGGATGCCCGATCTGAATCGATCTTTCAGAAGATCGATTCATGATCATACAATCAACCGATTTTTTAAATCGATTCAACAGGATACGATCTTAGGTAGAGTAGATGGAATTGTAGGCACCTATAAGATCCTATGAAAAAATCGTATCAACTAAAACCTAAATACTGTAGGTACCGTACGAACTTCAACTTGGCGTCTGTTTTCTATATTAAATTGTTAGTTTAGAAAAGTATAAAACATATTGTACGTAACAGATTCCAACTGACTACATTTAAACTTTTCAAAATTAAAGTTTTGGGCAGACGCACTGGATCTATTCTATTGCGGCTATCTGTCAAAGTATTTCCAGGTAGAGAAAACAGACCTTCGCGAGGAAATGTTAACATACCCGACGAGTTGTAGTTTGTACGGTACGTTGTTTAGGTTTTAGTTGATACGACTTACTGGCTGTATCGCCTATGATGGCTGTCTGTCACGATGGCGTCCGTGGAACACTTTGTAGTTGATCTATTATGAAGATTAAGTTAAAATAAATAGTTTTCCATGCATACTGTGCTTTTTTATGGAGTTTCTTACCGGCTCTTCTCCATAGGAATCAACAAATTGGAGCTGTGCACCTAGCTTTCTGACGTTTCATAAGTGCCCATGTAGGTTTAGGTGAAATAAATATATTCTGATTTTGTTTGTTACATTATTGTTACAAAATTACGATACGATCTTACTCGATCTCCGAAGATCGATTCAATACAATACAATTAAGATCGTGAATCGATTCACGAAGTTACGATCCGTTACGATCCAAAAGATCGATTCAAAGCAAAAAATCCGGCATCCCTAGTATAGCAGTCCGTAGCTCGACATAGGGTCAGTGGGTCATCTTAGGCTCGAAATGTATAAATCAAACATAAAAAGCCTGTAAAATCCTATAAACATCCTTGATAAAAAAAAAGGAATGTCGCCTTATTCAAAGTGCTATCACATTATGGTGGTTGCTCTATTTGTGATTTGAAAATTATCTGAGACCAACTGCCTCTCTACTAAATTCGTACAACGGTACTTACATCGCTAAATAATTCGTGCAATTTTTGAGACGTATATAAGACATTCATTTTCGGCTTACGTCTAGGAAATACAGGTCGGAAAAAAATGGTGGTAAAGTATTTGAAATAAACACATAATTTTACTGACGTCTAACTGTAATTTAAGCTCTACTTTATAAAATAAAACAAGTTAAATAAATCGCCAACCATTGTTCAACAACTTATTTCAAATATGACTCCTTTTTTAAAAAGTCATGTCATGTGACACTATCTGAAAAATTAAATGTTGCAAACTATTTTAAATAAAGGTAAGGCTACACGCGGTGATATGCATGATCTAGTTTGTTCAGAATGGTTCAGGAGTTAGCGCAAAGAACATGCATCTACATCCACATCATAACAAACCATTTGCGCACTATACAGTTACGCTGCCTTAAATTAAAAGCTTGCATAAGCAACTTTGCTGGGTATGCCATTTTACGTTTACTTGAACGGCACCGCGCACCGCGGTCGGCCCAGAAAGTGCTGGGAAAATTATTTAAACTAAATTAATTTTTTATTTCATAAGCCTAATACAGTAAGGAGAGAAACGCGTTTACAAAAACATTCCTTAAATAACTTTATCCTTAAACTTAATAGACTATTACTAGGTCGTTTTGTGAAACTCCTGACACCCAAACTAGGACAAATGTCAAATCCTGTATCTCAGGTGTCAGCGTTCCTCCCTGGCAGTCACATTTGTAAAGCCTAGCAGTCACATTTGGATGCATACTGCGAGGGTTGGTTTGAGGTGCTGCGGTTAAAAAAAGAGTTCATCGAAAGATTTAGGGGAGGCCTTTGCCCAGCAGGGGGATAAAAGGATGAAATTTACAATCAAGTAAGCCTGAGTGCGATAGCAAATCATGTGTTTATAAAGGCAGATTATTAACACTATAACAATGTATTATTTATGGACTTATAATACAAACATATTATTCGTTTATTAAATTGTGGAAATTGAAATATTGAGCACACTGCACAAGGAATTTGTAAACTTTGTGGTTTTTTCTTTCTGGAATGGAACGTAGAATGTTCGTTTTCTTGACATTTGTCAATCTGCTGTCATATGTCAGTTGAACGAGTTGTCGTCAACGCAAGCTGTTTACAAAAATATTGTTTAACAAATTAAATCGCTTTTATTCCATAAAGGAAAAGTAAAAACATCAGTCACTTCCACCTTAACACTATCTTATAAACAAGATAATGTTAAGTTACCACCGAAAAATTCACTAAGCAGGAGAAAGAACGACGATTTCACCACGGTGTAACCTCGCAGAACGCCATCAAAAATGGGTGGAAAAGCAGAAAAAGGTACTCCAAAGTACATCGCGAACAAGATAAAAGCTAAAGGCTTGCAGAAACTGCGATGGTACTGCCAAATGTGTCAGAAACAGTGTCGAGATGAGAATGGTTTCAAATGCCATACAATGTCGGAGTCCCATCAAAGACAGCTCTTATTATTCGCGGATAACGCCAATAAGTACATAGACGAGTTCTCCAAGGAGTTTGCTGATGGGTATTTGGAACTCCTTCATCGTCAGTTTGGTACTAAAAGAGTCAATGCTAATAAGGTATACCAGGACTATATTTCTCATAGGTAAGTTGGATTTTCCGATGGTATTTTTATCTGTGTCTACGCATGCTTTAAGTGTGGTATCATCTCATTAGTCTATCCTTGTCATAATTCCTTGTCATTATCCCTTTCTATCCTTGTCATAATTCACACAGTCCATCCATCGTTTTTTTGATCTCCCCCTACTCTTATAGCCATTGACATTCATACTCAATCCTTTCCTCACATTTTCCTCATTCGTCTACATCTCGTGACCATACCATGACAACCGATTACCAACCAACTTTTCAGTTATTGGTGCCATTTTCAAATTTCCTCTTGTGTACTCATTTCTTATTCAATTCATTCGTGTAACACCACACAACCCGCTTAACATTCTCATCTCAGCAGCATGCAATACACACGTGAATGTGTGGACGAAGACGAGAAAGCACAAAACACACACTTCTATGCTATGGGCTTGGACAGTACAGAGAACCTCTATGATTACACACATATCGCACCCCTAGATCTAAAGGGAACTAACTCAAAATTCTTAATTTTTGAGTCATGCACACCTTCGAGTCTGTCATTTCAATACCTATCGACCAATAAACCAGATTCAAAACTATTTCCAATAATAGACACCAAATATTGGAAATAGTTTTGAATTTGGTTTATTGGTCGATAGGTATTGAAATGACAGACTCAAAGATGTGCATGACTCAAAAATTAAGAATTTTGAGTTAGTTCCCTTTAGATCTAGGGGTGTGATATGTGAACATAACAAAGAGTTTTCATAATTAATATGCGTTTGCTGGAGATATCGCAGAAGATACAGAAAAAAAATTTCTTTGAACCCTTATTAAAATCAGTGAAAAATATGTTGTACTGTAATTTAAATCTCAATTCCTCTTCCAGAGACCATCTCCACATGAACGCTACTCAATGGGAGACACTCACAGAGTTCGTTAAATGGCTGGGTCGTGAAGGCAAGTGTGTAGTCGACGAGACAGAGAAGGGATGGTTTGTGGCGTACATCGATAGAGACCCAGCTGCTATTGCTGCGGTGGAAGCTAAAGCTAAGAAAGAGAAAATGGATAAGGATGATCAGGTAAAGTTGCTTACTTTAAGTTTAACCTCTCGAATGTCTTATGTTACACAGTGCGACATAAGCAATTGTCTTTCTATTGTGTCTCTAATTAAGACATTCGACGAGTTAATAATAAAATGTAATAATTTTTTATAGTTACTTCAGTATTTACTTATAAAAATTGACATTTCCTCAATTATTTATATAATATAATTTATTTTTAATTTTGGCAGTACTTAATACAACTAAATGTTTTTATTTAAGAGTGAATTTAAAAAATAATCATAAATAGCAACAATCTAGTGCTTGGCTGATAAATATTTGTAATTTTATTTACATTTAATAAAATAATCACAAAACCACTAGAAAAAACTACAGCTCTTAAACAATTTCATTTTATTTTTGTGATTTCTTTAACAGGAGCGAATGCTAGACTTCATCCAGAAGCAAGTGGAACGCGGCAAGAAGGAGACTTCCCAGGAAGGACCTTCGTACTCTGAGTTCAAACGTGAGAGCAGCCAGGAGAAAATTGTACTGAGTTTGAAGAGGAAGGCTGAGGGTAAGAATACAGTTACTTAGTTAAATATCTACACTACGTATAGGCTTTTTCTTGGTTCATCATCAGCAGCCTATAACGTTCCCACTGCTGGGACACAGGCCTCCTCGTCGTGAGAGGGAGTGGGCCATAATCCACCACGTGGGCCCAGTGCGGGTTGGCAGATGTCCCATGTCTTCGAATTTTTTGTTCTAAGACATTTCATTGTCCTCCCGATGTTTTCCTTCACTGTTTTGGGACCAGTGGTGATGAAAATGATTTAAACATAGTTGCTGTTTAAATTTGACCCCCAGACTTGCAGCGCAAGTCGCGGCCTTTACCACTGCGCTGGCTACCACTGCATCTCAACGGTCTCTTCAAAATGCTTCTTAACATACGGTCTCAAAAACTATCAGCGTTAGATATGGGCGGCCGTTATTAAGCGGCCCTTACTGCTTGAAAAAAACCCAAATTTTCGTTACCATATCAGTTTTAAAACCTTATTCAATACATTTATATTACAGAAAAGAAACCAGATACATTACCAGCGTCAGCACTAAAACTAAAAGTCAAAGAGGAGCCTTCTAAAAAGCAGAAGGCTACAGAAGAAAGTAAAAATAAACAATCAGCTCTAGATGACATTATGAGGATGCAGGAACGAGCTAAAGAAAAGGCTAATAGGTGAGCATTTTTAACATACCATTAATTTATCGATGAGTACTTTTTTTTTTTTTTTGTTTGGGAAATCATCAAATAACTTCTCCCGCTCTGGGCGGAGCGGGAGGGCGTGTCAGACTATTACTGACTAAAACCCACCCATATTCCTTCAGTTACCCATATACCAGGGCAACGGTATCTTGTTTGAACAATCTCGCGAACCTGGCAGGCATCAGTCCTAGCAGACCCCTTCAGTATTGCTGACATCTCTTTGAGGTATCGACGAGTCCTGGAGTGGAGACCGCGTATCGGCAAGCTTAGTGTGGGACGCCCCCGGCTAGATGGATTGACGACCTCAAAAAAGTGGCTGGGACGGACTGGATGCGGAAGACAGGGTGTTGTGGCGCAACTTGGGAGAGGCCTATGTGCAACAGTGGACTGCGATAGGCTGAGTTGCCAATTGACATTCACTATCAAAATTAAAATGATTTTTTTCTGTTTCTGGAAAAAGACTAGAGGCAGGCAGAGCGCATCAATGTTTAATCATTGACCCTACAAAAAATAAAGTTTTAACTGTGTAATATGGGGTATCCCCTTGGTATACGATTCTTACAGTTGTCTGACTATCGGGCTTCTGACGGACGACCCGTAACATAATTATATTTTGTGTTTCACGAACTGTGTCTAAAAAAACGGTATTCTTTCTTTCTTTCTAACGAGTGCTGAAGATACGCGAATTACTGTCATGACAAACGGCTTGTCATGCTTTCCGAGGCACGGAGGGGTCTGAAATCGGCCGATCGACCCGTTCGGTATAAGTTATCACAAAATGTGTTAGGATAATAGTCTCGAATAATATATTCACGCCTTCTTCCCATGGATCACGCAGATCAATACCAACAACCCTCGTCCCTTCTCTCCAAACCAACCCCCAACCCTTCAACCGCTCCAACCATCATCACCATGGGGAGTTTGTTCCGCCACTTCTTCTTCCCAGCCAAAGCACTAGGAAGTGTCGAAGGGCGGGCGTTTTGGGGGGACTGTCTTATGTGACTTTGACGTTCAAAAAGTGCTGACTCTCAGCCTAGTTTGAATAAATGACTTTTGATTTTGATTTGATTTTGATTCAGCGTTGCTAAGCGACATTCCGCTGCTCGCTTTTCGCCCCGTAGTACTCGCAACCGGCGTGTGTGTATGACCAATTGTATGAACCTAAACGAGGCAAAAGAAGTGTGTAGAGATCGTAGCAGGTGGCGTTCCGTGGTTTCTGCCTACCCCCATGGGAAAAAGGCGTGATTCTATGTATGTATGTATGTATGTTGATTTTGATTTAACCCAAACAACCCTTTACCCTTTTTTTTTTTGATCTCGAGGTGGAAATCCTCATGGATGTCGTCCGCCCTGGGGTGGGCGGAGGGGTCTGTCTGACTCTTTTTGACTAAAACCACCCCGGTGTTCCGTCCCACACCTACGTCGGCGACCACGGGAACCAATATGTCTTCCGCGATCCCCGACTGGTACCGGCCCGCCTTTGCGGGCCTCCTCACGTTAGGGGGGGAGTGAGGTGTTAAACTCCCCCCCATACATCACAGAGAGGCGCGCGTGGAACACTACGCGCCACCGTCTCGGGTCCTAAGTAACAGTACAACCCAACTCCCTCCCCAACCCTTCAACCCTTTTGTCTAATAAGTATCAAGATTTTCTCAAAAACGACCTAAACCATTTGTTTGTTATTTTTCCCCTAAAATAAACTTTATATACTTATCCATCTTTTCAGAAAAGACTACTGGATTTGCGAAAACATAGTCGTGAAGATAACAACTAAGTCTCTAGGAGACAAATACTATAAGAAGAAAGCGGTCGTAGAGAAAGTAGTTGACAAGTACTGCGCCCATGTAAAGTTAACTGAAGACAACACTCGACTCAAACTTGACCAGGTCAGTTCACCAATTTTTTTTTCTGTAAGTCATTATTATCATTTCAGCCGCAAGACGACCACTGTTGGATATAGCCTAATCGCCACGCTTGGCAGGCAGGTTGGCGATAGCAGTATGATGTTAAAATGTATAAAGAACCCTGCTGCACATTTTCTAGTAAGTCCCATAGTCGCCAGGGGAACAAATGGGGTGGTGCTATTCTTTAGTTAAAGCACTAGAAAGTGGTGAATGGTGGACGTTTTGGGAGACTGTCTTGTGTAATTTTAATGTTCGAAAAAACTTTTTTACAAAAAAAAACAACCAACTTCCTTAAAAACACTGCAAAGTGAAAAATAACTTTTTATTTTTAAGTATTATATATAATAAGTTTTTATTTTTAAATTTTTAGTTGTGGTATCCACCCCGCACTAATTCCTAACAAACATTGCATATTTATGCGATAGCAGAAATCGCGGTTGATTTGCTGTCATTTTTTAAAGAGTTCCGGTGTCTATCTCTGGAACTCATCATCAGATCTATATGAAATTTATATGGGACCATTTCGGAATAAACCCTTTTCAAACAAAAAAAGAATTTTGCAAATCCGTCTATATATGACGGAGTTATGGCCGAACATACATAAAAAAAAAAAAAAAAAAAACATCCGAATTGAGAACCTCCTCCTTTTTGAAGTCGGTTAAAAAGTGCTGATCCTCAGCCTAATTTGAATAAATGACTTTTGATTTTGATTCTTTGCGTCCGGCACCACATGGGCAAGTAAACATTTCTGAACTGTAATTAAGTTTGTACAAACACTTCACTTAAATCATATTTTTAAAACTAGATGAGGTTAGCGTTTCCTAACTGACTACTCTGACAAGAAAGGCTGAAACAAACTCAGAGGTCACAGTCTCTTATAAAGTCCAGACATAATCTGTGTCATATCATGTGAAGACGATCTAGAAATGGTCTTTTAAGAGAATAACAGATAACAAAAAGCTAAGAAACGGGGGGGGGGGGGGGGAGGTGGCTAGTGGCTTATAAAAGACAAAATGACTGGCCTGTTAGTCTAGTGGTTAGTGACCCTGACTGCAAAGACTGAGGTCGTGGGTTCGATTCCCACGCAGGACAAATCTTTGTGTGATGAGCACGATCATTTGTTCTGTGTCTGGGTGTAATTTATCTATAATATGTATGTATTTAGAAATATATAAGTATATTTATCAGTTGTCTGGTTACCATAGTACAGGCTCTGCCTAGTTTGGGATCAGATAACGGTATGTTGGTTGTCCTAAGATATTTATTATATAAAGATATTTAAAATGAAAACGTACTCCAAAAATGTATGGACACCTGAGGTATTTTTGTCTGAGATAAGACTGTGAATGTTCTTAAAATTACGAGAATCGCCCTTCCTTTTGTCCTCCTTTGATTGAGTGTTCTTTTCCAGTCAGTGTACGCATTTTTCAAACCCCGCATACTCCATTAATCATCATCCACCTGGCCTTTTCCAGGGTATTCAGATGCAGTGGAATACCAGTATTTTACATGGAGTGACAGCTTATTAGACCATCATTCCTGCCAGGGTCGCGAGATTTATTCGAACAAGTTACCGTGGCTCTGGCATATAGGCAGCTGAAGGAACACGGGTGGGTTTTAATCTGTAAAAGTCTGACACGCTCCACCCAGAGCGGGAGACGTCATTTGATGATTCACCACCCACAAAAAAAAGATTATCATAACCCGGTTATTGGGTAGTAAGAAATCCCTAGATAAGACTGGTTGTTACACTTTTTGGCATGTGAGGACCCGTAACGATTTTCATCCCCAACTTTATTTCACGGAGCTCCAAAATGAAATCGGTTTGAGCTACACAATGACTGATACATACATGCCGTCTATTGGGACAGGTCCACTCAAAGCTGCAATGGCTCTTTCTTCAACAGGCCCTTCCAGACATGGCCCTACATTGTTAGGCTCACATAAAACTCTAATAGATATATATACATATAGAATATATAATATATATATACCGGATGACATTTTTTACCGTCTCGACCTTCATATGGTGTGTTGTGTAACTAGAATAGAAGGCAGGAAAGCCTTCAGATTCATCGCCGGTGACTCAAGGAGCGCGGGACGCGGGCGGACGGGGATGCGTGTGCGGCTCGTGCGCCTGCGAAAGATCAATAAAGCCACCTATTGGCCGGCTTCAAAGGGTAGGACCGCACTGCTAAATAATTGATACATGCCGCGCATTGAGTAGGGTGCGTAAGATTTGAGTTTCGATAGATTTTAATTGTTTTTTTTTTTTCCATAATCTGTTTTTGTTGTTCTAGTAAGAAAATGTTACTTTAAATGTGTAGTATTTATTGCTAGATCAATTTTATTACATGTTATTCAAAAATAAAAATAATAAAAATGTCTATGCCAAAGGCTTCTACTCCGTTCACCTATTACACCCATTTTTTTTCAAGACGTTATAAAATGTCACCCGGTAGATATAATATATATATATATGTATAATATTTGGACTTTAAAAGACACCATGACCCCTGAGTTTGTTTCGGCGTTTTTTCTCAGGGATCAGTCAGCTAAGAAATGTGGTGCCATCTCATCATCATCATCATCATCTCAGCCGTAAGACGTCCACTGCTGGACTTTGGCCTCCCCCAATTTGGGGGGCTTTGCCATAATCGCCACGCTTGGCAGGCGGGTTGGCGATCGCAGTATGGTGGTAAAATGCATAGAGAACGCTGCTGCCCATTCTCTAGTAAGAAGAAATCCATCCCATCTAGCCATGCCATCTAGTTTTAAACTATTGACGTGTAAAAGTGTCTCAAAAAATCTACTTATAGAACTGAACATTTCATACATACATACACTCACGCCTATTTCCCATGGGGGTAGGCAGAAACTACAGAACGCCACCTGCTACGATCCTTACGTACTCCTTTTGCCTCGTTTAAGTTCATACATCGGGTCATACACGCACGCCGGTTACTAGTACTACACACCTGACCCTTCTGAAGAACATCACCAATAAGGTCACTATATGTTCTCCTAGGGCGTCCCCTTTCGGCGTATCCAGTCACACCTGCCTTGTAAATACTAAACATTTAATTTCAAAGCAAATGGATTTTAATAACCGACTTCAAAAAAAGGAGGAGGTTATCAATTCGTCTGTATTTTTTTTTATGTTTGTTGGCTCATAACTTTTGACTGGGTGAACCGATTTCGATGTTTTTTTTTTATTTGTAAGCTGGTGCTTCCCGAATGGTCCCATTTTAATTTGGTTCCATTTGGACAGTGGGATCCATGTGAAAACCATATAAGTCTTATATTTTCATCAAGTATTGGCGCGACAAATGAACGAATAACGCGATTAGATTAGTGTGGGGTATCAACTATAACAAAAAAGTTAAAAATAAAAACTTTACAAAAAAGTAAAAACCGACTTCCTTAAAAAAAACACTACAAATTCAAAAATTACTTTAATTTCGGAAGACGGTGGCAAAAAAACCTTAAATACTAGGATAAAAAAACCTTAAATATTATCCTAGGACACCGAATTCCGAAATTAAAGTTATTTTTGACATTGTAGTGTTTTTTAGAGAAGTCGGTTTTTATTTTTTTGTAAATAGTTTTTTAGATTGTCTCTTTGTAGTATTAAAACATGACACTAAACGTATTGTTTCAGAACCACTTAGAAACAGTGATACCGTCAACGGGCCGGACTGTCCGGTTCGTGAACGGCGCGTACCGTGGAGCTACCGGACAACTGAAAAGCTTGGACATAGACCGCTATTGCTGTGATGTGGAGGTACGTAATATTCAGTTCATATTTTTATTTACATTCCATAATGTTGAAAGTTCTTTCAATGGTTTAAAGACGGTATTACGGACCCTGTAGGGCACAGCAAAAAGTATAAAAAACAATTTTAAAAATAAAATAAGAAACGTTAATTGCGAACAATTTTTAAATATGTCCGTAACATTAATCTGGTAAATATATAATTTATTGATGAGATCAGGTTGTGGTATATAATAATTAGGTATTTGATTATAGGTCAACATAATAGAAAGAAAATAAATTTATTTAGCACAGTTTAAAAAGGACACATCATTTTCCTAATTTATCACGATCCAGTTCAGCCCTTGCTGTCTTCCTCCTGCGACGCCCTAAGCCGAGGTCCGTATCCCACGGGCACCACCCGCTTAGTTATCGCTTAGTTTTATGCCTTGGTATGACAAGATAGCCCGGTATACCAGCTGACAACCTCCTAAGTTGGCGAGATGCATTACACAATAAAAAAACTTTAAAAGAGTAACTCTTGCTCTAAATGCGTTCAAAATTGCAGTAAAGTTCGCACTTTGGGCGTATAATACGCCCGTTTTAGGGTTCCGTACCCGAAGGCTAACCAACGGGACCCTATTACTAAGCCTCCGTTGTCCGTCCGTCCGCCCGTCCGTCCGTCTGTCTGTATCTCATGATCCGTAATAGGTAGACAGACCGTACGCAAAATACACGCTCAGACGTGGAGATGCGGACACCAGCCCGTTCTACCTATTACCTAGGTAGACAGTAGAAATGTTCACAAAATGTGTATTTCTGCCAATATAACATCAAATAATAAAAATCATAGTTAAAAATTAAAGGGTCTCCATACAAGAAACGTGTTTATTCGGCATTTTTTGCCATGTGGTATAGAACCCTTCGTGTACGAATCTGACTCGCACTTGGCCGGTTTTTTATTCACTTTTTCCAATGGGCTTTAAATATTCTTGAAATAATGAAAACGGCAAAGTGATGTATTCAATTTAGGATCAGAATCAGCACCAAAACACTCGCAGGTTGAAATATCTCCTGTCAGGGTTGCGGATTAGTTCGAACGAGTCACCGTGGCTCTGGCACAGGCAACTGAAGGAACACGGATTGGTTATAGTCAGTAAAAGTCTGACACGCCCTCCCGCTCCGCCCAGAGCACGAGAAGTCATTTGGCGATATCAAACCAAAAATTTTATTTTTTTTGTCTCGTACAAGCTGACGTCCGGGATATCTTCAATGTAGTATCGAGTCAACCTAGCTCTCGGGTCGTTAGCTAGATTCATAACGGGGTTTCTGGTGGACGTGTTAGGATGGCTCTAAAGCAGCTTAAAAACAACAAGGCGCCGGGTGATGACGGAATTACAGCCGAACTCCTGAAGGCCGGCGGAAAACCCGTTCTAAAGGCCCTTCAGAAGCTGTTTGATTCCGTCATACTCGAGGGCAAAACGCCACAGGCATGGAACTGAGGTGTGGTGGTACTTTTCTTTAAGAAGGGTGACAATACCCTGCTTAAGAATTATAGGCCCATCTCACTTCTGAGCCATGTCTACAAACTGTTTTCAAGAGTCATCACGAATCGTCTCGCGCGCAGGTTTGACGACTTCCAGCCTCCCGAACAAGCCGGATTCCGTAAAGGCTTTAGCACCGTAGACCACATACATACGCTGCGGCAGGTTACACAGAAGACCGAAGAGTATAACCTGCCTCTCTGCTTAGCGTTTGTGGACTACGAAAAAGCCTTCGATTCGATCGAGACCTGGGCTGTACTGCAGTCTCTTCAACGGTGCCAGATTGACTATCGGTACATCGAGGTGCTGAAGTGTTTGTATGAAAACGCCACTATGTCAGTCCGGCTCCAGGACAAAGCCTCGAAACCTATCCTTCTGCAGCGAGGGGTGAGACAGGGAGACGTAATCTCTCCAAAACTGTTCACCGCTACACTGGAGGATGTCTTCAAGGTTCTGGACTGGAAAGGGGCTGGCATCAACATCAATGGCGAGTACATCACTCACCTTCGATTTGCCGACGATATAGTAGTCATGGCTGAGACTATGGAGGACCTCAGTACAATGATCGATGACCTCAGTAGAGCTTCCGAAAGAGTGGGTCTTAGGATGAACATGGACAAGACAAAGGTCATGTCCAATGCTCGTGTGATACCCACTCCAATGAAGATCGGAGGCGCTACACTCGAAGTTGTGGACGAATACGTGTACCTAGGACAGACTGTCCAGTTAGGTAGATCCAACTTCGAGAAAGAGGTCAATCGTCGAATCCGACTCGGCTGGGCAGCGTTCGGGAAGCTACGCAATATCTTCTCGTCCCAAATACCGCAGTGTCTCAAGACAAAAGTCTTTGACCAGTGTGTGTTGCCAGTGATGACATATGGCACTGAGACGTGGTCGCTCACAATGGGCCTCATAAGAAGGCTCAAAGTCACCCAAAGAGCAATGGAGCGGGCTATGCTTGGAGTTTCCCTACGCGATCGAATCAGAAATGAAGAGATCCGTAGGAAAACCAAGGTAACCGATATAGCCCGAAGAATTGCCAAACTTAAGTGGCAGTGGGCAGGGCACATTGCTCGCAGAACGGATGGCCGATGGGGTCGGAAGGTTCTGGAGTGGCGACCGCGTACTGGAAGATGGAGCGTTGGAAGGCCTCCCACAAGATGGACCGATGACCTGGTGAAGGCCGCAGGAATACGTTGGATGCGAGAAGCACAGAATAGGTCGAAGTGGCGGTGCTTGGGGGAGGCCTATGTCCAGCAGTGGACGTCTTTCGGCTGAAATGATGTTTTTTTTTTGTTAATCTTATAATGTCCCACTGCTGGGCAAAGGCGTCTCCCAATTTCTTCCAGGAACTCTTGTCCCGCGCCACTTCAACCCAGTCGTCACGGTACGCATCTAGGTTGTCTCGCCATCCAAAATAATACATATAAAAAAAGATTAAAATGTTCATTGGTTTGTTTCAGATTTCTGAAGGACCACTAACAGGTCGCGTGGTAAAAGGGGTACAATATGAAGATATCAGCAAGCTAGCGTCCTGACACCCTCATCTGCCTAGCCATTCCCCTACTAACTTGGGGTCGGCTTCCAGTCTCACCGGATGCAGCTGAACACCATGGAGCGACTGCCTATCTGACCTCCACAACCCAGTTACTGGGTAATACAATAGTTCTTGTTCAGACTGGTTGGCAGACTTTCAGGCATCTAACGACCCTCAATTACCGTCAAAGATCTACTACCATCTTGATACTAGTTATAATATGATAATAGTTATTATTAATGAATTATAATTTTAATAAAATTTCTAGTTTTTTAAGGACTTTTTTGTTTTATTAAATGCCTTTTACCCATTATGAAACATGCCTGTAAGCCCTGAAGTATTCAACATCATGATGGTAAAATAAATAAATAATAATAATAAACTCAGAGGTCACAGTCTCTCACAAAAAAAAAACACCTACAATAATTAAAACAATGTAATATTTTAAAAGTAAATATATCTTTCTTTTTCTTAGAACAACCAACACACTGTTATCTGATCCCAAACTAGGCAGAGCCTGTACTATGGTAACCAGACAACTGATAAACATACTTATATATTTCTAAATACATACATATTATAAATAATTTATAAAATTCATAGAGAATGCTGCTGCCCATTCTCTAGTAAATCGCCTCTTACGACACCCACGGGAGGAAATAGGTAGGTTGAAAGAATAACTATACAGGTAAAAAATAAAACTGCATGTAAGCATCAAAAATCATTATATTCTTCTAAATATATACTCTTATAACATGCCTGCTACAATATAAACCAACGCAATATTTCTTACATTAAAATATTCTTATTGATTTAAATACATAAGTTTGATACATAATTATTTATGTTTAAAAATATATTTTGTATATTATAATTATTTTGAGGCACTATGGTTCTTTAACTGCAGGTAAAATACCCAATAAAAAATAGGAATAACAAGGATTTTATATAAAAAATTGGTGCAATATGAAGCTTTGCCTTTTTAAATAACTTTGTAAAAGGCACTTTAAAAAGGAAGGTTTGTATCTGGTCATTTCTTATTTTATATTTAACAAATTCATGTAATTTTCGCGTTATTTCAGAAGAAGAACAGTGTTTGATCACAATAAAAAAAAAATAACAAAATGGAAAACAGAGGTTGACATAAATAAAAAATAAACATACCAAAGTTTCTGTAAAAAAAAAATCATTTATTTACGAAATAATCGAAATAAATGCTTAAAATTAAAAATTTCAAAACACATAGAATAGAAACTTTAATAATATTGTAATAATTACATTTGACATACCGTGATGCGTGCGATTTTAACGTTAATATAAAATATAAATGGCTAACAAATATTGCCATGCCAAAAAATTATAAGTACATTAAACAACTGGCAACACACATTGAAACCACGGCCGCTATTTTTAATCTGATATTTTTATACGGCATACTGTCCGTTCATACTTAATTTGCCTCTAATTTTGCGTCACTGTTAACATCAAAGTGATCTTTGTTGGTGTTAAAATAGGGTAGCTTTTGGGTTGTTGTCATTAAATATCACAATGATCTTTATTCGCGTTACAATCAGCTGCAGTCAGAGGCAAAATAACTGTGAACGGGCTTTAGAGAATGGACTGAACGCAAGCCTCACAAAAGTGACAACTTGTTAGAATGAGACAAAGTGACTGTGCGGCGTATTCCCGTCTCTTTTCATAGCAGTAGGCTTTAGTTAAACATGAAGCGCAAAACGATACACTCCTGCTAGTGACACGGACCAATCAGAATTCTATAAAGGGACATTACATAGCCGCACATTCGCTCTGTATCTCGCACTTTTAGGTCTTTATCCACGGTACGATTGAATACGGAATGGTTAATCCATTCTCTATGATGAGAAACATGTAGCCCGCCCACCTGATGTTGACAATTGCCAGCCCAGAAAAAAGCTGGAATGTCTGCCCATTATCACCTGCCAAAGCTATTCCCAACTTGGTTGAGCTGGACCTCAACACAGACTGACCGGATGTAGCTGAATACCAGTATCTTACATGGGGCCATTGCTTATCTGATCTCCACAAACCAGTCAGTGGGTAATAAATACCCTTTAGTAAGAGTGATTGTCAGACTTTGGACTGTCAAAATTCCGAATGCCAACCGGGAGCAACGGTTTAACGTGCAAACCGAGGCACGGCGACGTTCTCCAAGGAGTTTGAACAGGGCAATGATGTTAATTCTAAATGTAGTTACAATAGCTGTTTGTGGTTTCTACATGTTTTGCTTAATAGCATAAAGATTAAAGATGGCGTTTAACGATTTTTTTAATGAAACGTTAAAATAATAAGGTCTTACTATTTAATTAATTTTCTATTTAATTTATAGATTCGGGATAAAATGTAACATGCATAAAAATGTCAGGTAAAAATGCTGTAGTGAAATAAACAGTTTTTATTTTCTAGTGTAGTTTTGGAAAAAATATCGGTGTTGCCATCTCCAATCAAAATGCATTAAAAAAATCAACAAAATCTAAATTCTAAAAGCTACTTTTGTTAATACACAAAATGCTTCGATTATAAAATCTATTAAAAATATTTAATATTATTAAAATACTATTATTATAATAAAAATAATTTTGTTTCATGCATCTAGTGTTTTATCTGTGCGATACTTTTTTTAAAATCTATTTCTATTTAAAAAGGCACAATCATATTCTGCCTAACTATTGATAAATTAAAAAAAAAAGTTGTTTAAAAATTGTAAATAGCACAGTTTATATTCATTTAAACATTTATATTAAAAGCATGTTTAAATCAGTTTAATGTCAAAAATATGATTTTTTATTGAAGTCTCAAAATAATAAATATTACGGGTATTACCTCGGTTTCCAGAAGACGATTCTATTAGCCCTGGGTTAGTGAAAGGCCAATCGGAGTGTAGAACGCGGTCGAAGCGTTAAGTCGAGATGGTTAAAAGAAACTCAGACTAGATCTATATTCAGTGATTTTGCTGAGAAATCAATAATTGTAAAATTTTCCAAATTAATCTTGAACCTTATAATTTAGCAATAAAGTTGAAAACCTATTAAAGAAATTTGACAGATTGTTGTAGCTACTGTGCTGGCGTCTGTACAATCCGTACACATTCAATTTATCACTCATATGGCATCACTGTCACAGTGATCTTTATTTTCGTGGCAATAAAGTTGCCGTTCGATTGCCGCCATTGACAAATCTGTTAAAGTCACAGTGATATTAACTGTCGTAGGAATAAGGGTGCTGCCAATTGATAGGTCAAAATCAAAGTGAGCCTTATTCTCATCATCATAAGGACCACCAACTGTGGCTTACTGTCAGAGATGAGATAACTGTGAGAGGACTGTTGACTGGTTAACCTAAATAGCAACAACTTTTAATGATTCTCAGATTTGATGTTAAGCCTTTTTCGCCAAATTCAGAGTCATCACTCACGCTAAGGTAGCACGTTTTTTGAAATTGGCAGGTTGTATAATGACCAAAAAATTATTATTATGGCTTTACAGAATTGTAATCAATACAACTCTTTGAGTTAAAATAAGCCTTAAATCTCATGATTTCATGAAATATTAATTCAATAGGGTAATATGTTATATTGATGATTTTTATGAATATCTTCTTTACATAGTATAAAACAAAGTCGCTTCCCGCGTCTGTACGCTTAGATCTTTTGAACTACGCAACGGATTTTAATGCGGTTTTCATTAATAGACGACAAGAGTGATTCAAGAGCACGGTTTATATGTATAATACGCGGACGAAGTCAATGGCAAAACCTATTAATTGCATAAATAAATATTTGTTACGAACGCGAATCCTATTTAGATCACTATACAACCTGATACAGTCTAACAAATAACGTAAGAAATATTGAATTTCGCTGACTCATCCGATGCTTGATTGGTCATTTTATTTTACACGCTTTATATTAGCTTCACTTGTATGTTTGTATGTATGTTTGTAACCGACTCCTTATAGCGCGATTTTTTTATATGACATTTCAGTGTGGTGGTCAGAAACCGAGGTATAAAGTTCTACTCATGTATCGCACAGTTTACGTTTTAACTTTTAGTTATTTTGAATACAAACTTCAGACACACTTTCACACAGAAGGCACAATGTTCCACTAGGTTTTATTATTTAAATAGAAATATTGCCTATATACTAAAATATTACTTTTAATAACCAGTTGGATTTTTGTTTTAATTCAGTATAAGGAGATAAAAGTATAATTAAATGTCTTGTCGTGTCTTTAATATTGTATTACAAAACTGATTAATATTATTTAAAAATGTCATGAGAATTACGTATTAAAAAGTATTACTGTATTTATGTTTTTTACACGCTTTATATTAGCTTCACTTGTATGTTTGTTTGTAACCGACTCATAGTGCGATGTTGACCCACATTAAACGACCAGTTTTCATTTAAACTCTGTAGACTTTTCGAAGACCGATGACAATACTATAATTTCATAAATTTGTGCCATTATCCTTGCCAGGGTTACCAGAACAGCAAAAAAAACTGTCTTCGAAAACTACGCTGACATACGTCACAAACTACGCTGACATACGTCTCGAAACACCCTAAAAATAGAAAATAAATAATAGTTAATAAAAACTAAAAAAACACGCTACCATGGGGGTGCCTGATAACAATAAAAAAATACCTTAAAAAGCACCCCACGCTTTTTTCCATAATTTTCTACTTTTTAGTTTGGTTTTCTATGGAAGCGTGTTTTTTCGTTTTTTTTAAATAATTATTTTTATACATTTTCGGGTTTTGTCTCCACTTACGTCGCTTCGGTATTTATGCCGATCAAATGATAACCATTTCGGGGTCAGCTTCCAGTCTAACCGGATGCAGCTGAGTACCAGTATTTTACATGGAGCGACTGCCTATCTGACCTCCACAACCCAATTACTGGGTAAGACGATACCCCTTAAAAGAGTTTCAATTATACTGAATTAAAAACAAAATTCCAACTGATAATTTCGTTAACAATTTCTTATAAGTATCTGAAAATGATTTTAGTATATTTTTTGTCTGTAAAATATTTGTACCGACTATTTAAATGGAAGAATATTTATTTAAAGAAGTTGCTTTTTTATAACTCTTCTTAAAATTGCATTTTCGGCTTGAAGGAAGCACCGTATATTGTGATTGCATATTAATATAAATAATTAATATTATTGAAATAAACTTTCAAACAAGGAGAGTGGTTTGAAAATTAACTGTTTGTAATATGTATAATGTAGGAAGACTTTTATTACTATAGATATTATAATTATTTAACATTTTTAACTTGATCTGTATGAAAAAGAAATGTGTTTGTCAGCTCCGACGCAGGACTGGAGTTCACTCATTACGAACGATTATAAAATATACAGGATAATTTTATAACCAGTGCGCAATTATTTTTTTGGTAGTTCAGTATCAGTAATAGAACACATTTCAACAACTTTTCAATACGTTTTTTTAAAATTTTTATCCGTATAATCCGTAATCAGTAAACTGTGGAAACCCTACATATTTCGTAATACTATTTTCGATCAATTGTAATAGGTCAGTAACCGCGCGCCGGCGTAGGTACTTCGAAATTCTTAGAATTTTGACCGATCGAACATTTGGTAGGTACTAATAGGTCAGTAACCGCGCGCCGGCGTAGGTACTTCGAAATTCTTAGAATTTTGACCGATTGAACAGGTGGTCGGTCGTTCACCTTCGCTGCCGCGCCGGCGCCGCGCGCAAGTTACCATAAAAACCAGTTTCAAAATAAACATCTTTCGTTAACGATAACTTAATTTTTTTGTACTAAGATATATCAAAATAAAAATTGCATGGTTATTATAACTCGTTTAAGTTTCATTTGTTAAAATTTGCGCACTGGCTAAAAAATTACCTTGTATAGATTAGTAAATATAATATAACGCATAACGTAACAGAGAAAGTTTAATTTTACTCCCCATAAATTTTCATACCTCGGGCTTATATAAGGTGACATTTTAGTCGTCTCACAAAGGTCGTCCACTCAATGTATCCGACATAATATACCTCTTGGCGTGATTAAAAAATTATTACCAATTAAAAAAATACGTTCTAAGAATAATAAATAATGCATTAGAATAATGAAACATCCTGTTAATAATGTTTAAATATTATATGGTAGAGAAGATACATACCTACCCAGCGCACGAGTCAACTAGATCATTCCATCTCCATTTTCCATGAGACAAAATACGACGTGTCATCATAATGAATTATATTTTTATATTTTTTTGTTATTCAAGTGTTCATTTTTTTCTTATGGATGTGTAGTAGTCGTTGGATACATGAAGTGGGCTGCCGTTGTCACGGTGTATATGAAAATCGATTCTCAAGGAGTAAACCCCAATTAAATGTTTGTTTAGTAAATATTTTGTCTGTTATATCTTAGTTTTCTAAAATGTAATTTATAACAATTTTCTTATCTTATTTGATACTTTACGTAATATTCCTTTTTGCATTGTTTTTTGAAGCCGATTTTGTCAAATTAGCCGTTATAAAAATATAGATAAAACATTATTTTCGATAGCACATACCACATATCATGGCTTAGTTATTCATTTATTTATATTAATGATGTAATTTGCCAAATATATCGCTGTTTTGATATGAAACTGTTGCACATAAACATGTAGAGTAATTATGTTGATGAGTAAGGAGAACTGGTTTGACCTAGGCGAAACTATACTCCATATATTATCATATATGGAGTAGCATCCAAAAAAATTTTTTTAAAAAAAAACGTCCATTTCACAGACGACATAAACGGACAAAATTAAGTAAACCCCACCCCGCTGTCACAGTTTATGAAGGGGTTTGGTGACATTTTAGATTTGGTAGAATTATAGTGAAACGAAAGACGTTCTCGGTATTGGTCACTTCGTTTGTTAATTTTAAATTGCAATGAAATAATAAATCTAAATGGAAGCCACTTAATATCACAAGATAAAAAGTTAAAATGATTACAATATAGTGTGACAGCTGGTTTATAAATAGATTTTAATAAATTTGGCAGTAATCGTAACTGTAACAATTTTAGTGTAGTTTTGTTACAAAGTGTACATTAAGAAGAACCTTTTTTAACTTCTGTCTATACTATTTTAAATGGAGTATAGTTCATCCTAAAATCAAGTTTAGCCGGAACACATTCATGGTCATCAGTACCACTCAGTATTTCTGTTAGAGAGAAATATGTTTTATCTATATTTAAACAGGCTAACTATGAACTAAGAAGAGTTTCATACAAAATTTACTTCTTCAATAGTTTCTCCTCCTCAGGGTTGGTTGGCTCCTTGTCCGACTTGAAGGTGGCATTCGTGTGAGGACTGGCTGATGTCGGTAAAAACTGGAAAGGAAAGTTTGACGTTAGAACATACGATAGAAAAAAATTATAGACATAAAACAATTTCTACACAGACTCCGGACATTGGGATAAACTCATTATCACTTTGCAAGACCTGAGAATCGAACCTAGGACGTCAAGCTCAGTAGTAGTGCTTACGACCACTAGACCAACGAGGCATATAGCATCATCATCATCATTTCAGCCGAAAGACGTCCACTGCTGGACATAGGCCTCCCCCAAGCACCGCCACTTCGACCTGTTCTGTTCTTCTCGCATCCAACGTATTCCTACAGCCTTCACCAGGTCATCGGTCCATCTTGTGGGAGGCCTTCCAACGCTCCGTCTTCCAGTACGCGGTCGCCACTCCAGAACATTCCGACCCCATCGGCCATCCGTTCCGCGAGCAATGTGCCCTGCCCACTGCCACTTAAGTTTGGCAATTTTTCGGGCTATGTCGGTTAGTTTGGTTTTTCTACGGACATAGGCCTCCCTCAAATGGGGGGATTTGCCATAATCGCCAAACTTGGCAGGCGGGTTGTCGATCGCAGTATGCTGGTAAAATGCATAGAGAACGCTGCTGCCCATTCTTTAGTAAGTCCCTTAGTCGCCTTTTACGACACCCACGGGAAGAAATGGGTTGGTGCTATTCTTTACGTCCGATACCACAAGGAATAACAAGGCATATATCGATGTCGGAAATTTGAAATGCCGTAAGGGACAGGGATCAATATAGTTTCATTATTTTACTTATTAATATAGTCAAAAAAAACATTACCATTCTCAATATTTAATTTTAGGAACATCCTTATTAAACTAGCAGCGTGCAAAATAGAAAATATTCATTTAAATAGGAATCAACACAACATCAAACTTTTATTTTACAGGGATATACAGTCCCATGTATGTCATCATCAGCAGCCTATAATGTTCCCACTGCTGGGACACAGGCCTCCTCTCGGTGAGAGGGAGTGGGCCATAATCCACTACGCGGGCCCAGTGCGGTTTGGTAGATATCACATGTCTTCGAATTTTTGGTTCTAAGACATGCCGGTTTCCTCACGATGTTTTCCTTCACCGTTTTGAGAGCAGTGTGATGAAATAATTTACACAAATTAAAGCGCCTGATTGGGTTCGAACCCAGGGCCGTACTCGTAAGTCGCGGCCGTTACTACTGGGCCACCCGTGTCAGAGGCAAAACTAATTATATAACCCCTAACGGGGCAGAACCCAGACTCCGAGTTGTGGTGAGAATTCACTTGTTAAAAACACTATTAAGAGGCCCTATACGAAATTTGTCGATTTCGCTGAGTTACTTTATTTTAAAGACGTTTTTCAGCTATAAGACGTCCATAGGCCTCCCCCAATTAGGAGGGCTTTGCCATAATCGCCACGCTTGGCAGGCGGATTGGCGATCGCAGTATGGTGGTAAAATGCATAGAGAACGCTGCTGCCCATTCTCTAGTAGTTGCCTCTTACGACACCCACGGGAAGAAATGAGGTGGTGCTATTCTTTACGTCCGACCTTATGGACGGAGAAGTATAGGTATTAAAAAAAAATATCTAAGGACAACCAACACACTTATCTGATCCCAAACTAGGCAGAGCCTGTACTATGGTAACCATACAACTGATAAATATACTTTAATATTTCTAAATACATACATATTATAGATAAATTACACCCAAACACAGAACAAATGATTGTGTGCTCATCACACAAATATTTGTCCTGGGTGGGAATCGAACCCACGACCTCAGTCTTTGCAGTCAGGGTCACTAACCACTAGACCAACAGGCCAGTCAAAAAGTACCCACATTTCGCAAGTTATGTTTAAATCCCCTAAATAGTGGACGGAACGGTTAGTCGTGTATAATGTAAAGAGTATAGATGTAATACGTACCACTTTCGCGTTGTCGCCTTGAGTTCTATCCTCTCTGATCTCTTCGATTCTGTTGTTCTCGCCCTCTCGAAGTAGCTGGAACAAATGTTATACAAACATTAGTTTTTTTTAAATAATTCAGTAGTGACAATTCCATACTAATCTAAACTCATGTCTTTTTCCCCATGGGGGGTAGGCAGAAACTACAGAAAACACCACCTACTACGATCCATACATACTCCTTTTGTTGTTTTTTTTTGCGGGTACCCACAGAAAATCAGATGACGTCTCCCTCTCTGGCCGTGCGGGAGGGCGTTTCAAACTTTTACTGACTAAAACCCACCCGTGTTCCTTTAGTTGCCTATATGCCAGGGCCACGGTAACTCTGTCGAACAAATCCGGGACCCTGACAGAGGATTTCTTTTTTTTTAATTTAAGGCTAAATAAATACAAAATCAAAAGTCATTTATTCAAACTAGGCTGAGAGTCAGCACTTTTTGAACGTCAAAGTTACATGAGACAGCTGTCCCCCCAAAACGCCCACCCTTCGACACTTCCTAGTGCTTTAGCTGGGAAGAAGAAGTGGCGGAACAAACTCCCCAGCAGATATACTGTACATACCTTGTCTACTTCTGGCTCTATCTGCTCGTTGGTTCCGCCTCTACCGAGGACTCCCTTCTCCATGAGCGTAGCGCGCTTGGCTGCTAAGTACATAGATCTGGGAACAAACAAAATACATTACTCATAATTTCAGCCAAAACACGTCCACCGCAGGACGTAGCCCTCCCCCAATTTGGGGGGCTTTGCCATAATCGCCTTGCTTGGCAAGCGGGTTGGCGATCGCAGTATGGTGGTAAATGCAAAGAGAACGCTGCTGCCCATTTTCTAGTTTTTTTTTTTTATATCTTAGAACAACCAACACTCCGTTATCTGATCCCAAACTAGGCAGAGCCTGTACTATGGACTTGGGAAGGCTTTAATATAATTCGTATATGAGAACTAGCCAAGTCAGATCTTAGGCTACAATATATTAGGTTGGGGAAAAAGTCTTTTCGCATTATAGTATGTATGAACTTGTAATAAAATCTCTTTGGCTATACTATTTGTATCTGGCTGGTTTTGGTATCATGAAAGTTTAAATTTTAAAGAACATAATTCCAAATTCAAATTAGGAAAATGTGTGATTTTCATTTGTTTTTCGTACCGTCAAGATGAGTGAATCTAATGAAGAAATTCGATACATTTTGAAATTTTACTACAAAAAAGGTAAAAATGCAACGCAAGCCGCGAAAAAAATTTGCGATGTTTATGGACCTAGTGTAGTGTCTGTGAGAGTAGCACAAATTTGGTTTAAGCGTTTTCAATCCGGAAATTTTGATGTCAAAGATGCACGTCGCTCTGGTCGCCCTATTACGGATAAAATGGATGCCATTTTTGAAAAAGTGGAGCAAGATCGGCATACCAGTAGTTACGACGTAGCTGAAGAACTGGAAATTGACCACAAAACAGTTTTGGCGCATTTGAAAAAAACTGGGTACACAAAAAAGCTCGACATTTGGGTATTTCACGAGCTCACTGAAAGAAACCTAATGAACCGTGTACTCATTTGTGATTCTTTATTACGACGTAATGAAACCGAACCATTTTTGAAGAAGCTGAACTGGTGATAAAAAGTGGATCACGTATGACAAGAACGTGCGAAAAAGGTCGTGGTCAAAGGCCGGTCAGCCTTCACAGACTGTGGCGAAACCCGGGTTAACTCGCAACAAGGTGATGCTGTGTGTGTGGTGGGATTGGAAGGGCATTATTCATTATGAGCTGTTACCACCAGGCAGGACCATCGATTCTGAACTCTACTGCGAACAACTGATGAGATTAAAGCAAGAAGTTGAGAGAAAGCGGCCGGAATTAATCAACAGAGGGGGTGTGGTTTTTCATCATGATAACGCTAGACCTCACACATCTTTAGCCACCCAACAAAAATTAAGAGTTTGGCTGGGAGGTGTTAGTGCATCCGCCGTATAGTCCTGACCTTGCACCTTCAGATTTCCACCTGTTTCGGTCTCTTCAGAATTCTTTAGGCAGTGTCAGGTTAACATCACGAGAGGACTGCCAAAACCACTTGTCGCGGTATTTTGACCAGAAGTCCCAAAATTTCTATAGCAATGGGATCATGTCCCTACCTACAAGATGGCAAAAAGTTATCGAACAAAATGGTACCTACATACTTTAGTTAAATGTAAATAAACTTTATTAAAAAATGGTTTGAATTTTCTTAAAAAATGCGAAGAAACTTTTTCCTCAATCTATTATTAACTTGGCACCCATTTAGATCTCACTTCTTTTGTCGGTGAAGTCAACAACCAAGGCATATACTATATACTGAACTTGGCTTTCATTTCACATTTATGTTTTTGATGGGATAGATAAATTACACCCAGACACACAACAAATAATTGTGCTCATCACACAAACATTTGTCCTGGGTGGGAATCGAACCCACGACCTCAGTCTTAGCAGTCAGCGTCACTAACCACTAGACTAACAGGCCAGTCCAGGCCAGGCCTTAGGCCTGCTCAGGCCTCTTACGACACCCACGGGAAGAAATTGGTTGGTGCTATTCTACACGGAACAGTAACGGAAATACATTACTATCTGGATTTAATTTATCATCCCATCTTCAACGTGGTACTGGACTGGCTAACGATACGCACTTATATTTGAATTGATACTGTTTGTAAATGTGGATATGATATACAAGGTGCAGTTTTGGGATTCTCGACCCGAATCAACAATAAAATGGGCAGGTATTTTTCTTTTATTTTGTTCTTATTTACGGAAATCGGTAAGTGTGAACTCCCTTTTTTAAAACTCGGCTAGTCTGTACGTGTCCTTAAACTGCGCTTTCACACACACAAACAAACGCAACCGACATTTCTTTCATAGATCCAAAGTCGCGTTCCCTATCCAGAGTTATTTTGAAAAACAATAAAATTGAAAAATCCAAAATAAAAAGTTTTATTGACTTGGTATCGTATTGTTATATGATTATTTACGAGTCTCATAACAACCTCCTGAAATGTTTTGCAGGTTCAAAACTGCATCTTGTATATCGATTAGAGATGTGGCGGATATCCGTATCCGCGGATATCCGAGGGAGAAGAAAGATCCGTATCCGTTACTTTTTTGGCGGATCTCTTACCTTTATTAATTAAAAATATATCCGTATTTTTAACCGACTTCAAATAGGAGGAGGTTCTCAATTCGTCTGTAGTTTTTATTTCTATGTATATTCTGCGATATTTCCGGCAATTGCGGATGGATTTCGAAAATTATTTTTTTCAGTGAATTGGGTACCTCTCAGAGGTAGACCAATATAAATTTTATTAATCAAGCAATAGACAAAATTGAAAAAACTATAATTGTTTGATTACGATGCTTTGGGCTGCCATCTGCCAGTTAAAGTCCCGTCAAAATCAGTCCAGCCCTTTTGGAGATTAGCCAGAACAAACAGACAGACAAACATTTTGAATTTATTATGCATTTAGTTAAAAGCTGTTATGACGTTACAAACTGACACTTCTATTTTATTTATTTGTATAGATTTAAACTCTGCTTACCTCTTGATAGTGAGGTAGTACAGCTCAGCGATGGCTTTCACGGAGTAGTCGGGAACGAAGGAGTGACGAAGCATAGAGTCCATGTTGAGGTTCTGTAGAGAGCCCAGCGTTGATGGAGCCGGCGCTTCAGCTAAATAGACAAACAATATAAGGTAAGTTTAAGAGCGAACCTCCTGCGAGGGTTGGCAACGCCGCATTTCGTACTATACTTCGACTTTTTGTCGTATTCAGTAACTTGACAGTTCAAAACAAATAATGTTACCATACTAAAACGAACAGTGTTGGGGTAGTGAACGATTTCGCGTAAAGAACGAATGATAAAAATAGTATAATTTGAATAAAATTTTAAGAATCGCTTTTAACATGTGGTCTATAAGAATAATTTGTAATTTATAATAACAGATATTTATTATAATAGAAAGAAACTAATATAAAAATCATGTCATTTTACTTTTGTAATTATATTTCCTCTGGCAACCATAGATGATATATATATGTATATCAGTATCGTTTTATCGTTTTTTTTAAGACATTTGCACGTAAGTAAATTATTTTAAGTTCATTCAGTTTTATTGCCCGACTTGTGAATTGAAGGGCCTCGTATTCAGCTGTAGTGCCTGTGGCCACTAGACTAACGAGGCAGATTAAATTAAAGTACTGAATATTTTCATTCTGGATCATTGGTATTTAAAATTATATTTAACAGTTACTCTTGAGTGAAAAACATTTTATTGTATTATGTACTGCAAATAGAAAATAATTGACAATGAGTAAAAAAAAATTAGAAGTAAAATATAACAGTAAAAAAATAGCGTACAAACTAATAAATACCAAAGATAGTCATGAAAAATCACTCGAAATGTGCCATTGCCAGCCCGCGCAGGTTGAAATCTGAATAGTTGTGCAATCAATGAATCACAAGTTATTTTTTAAATATTTTATTTTTGAAGGTACTTCCATACTATCGCACCGGTTAAACCTTTTTAACCGACGAAAAAAAACGGAGGAGGTTATCAATTCGACGCGTATATATTTTTTTTTGTTTGTTTTTTTTTTATGTATGACCACGCGTAACTTTTTACATAGTAGTCCGATTGTGATAATTCTTTTTTTATTGGAAAGGGTATACTCCGAGGGTGGTCCCATATAAATTTAGAAAACAAAATCGAACCTTAAGGGTCGGAAAACAGGGGATGATTGATTGTTCACTCACTGATTGTAATGTTTAACCACGCATAACTTTATACAGAGTAGTCCGATTTTGATAATTCTTTATTCATTGGATAGGGTATACCTTGCCAAGTATTATAAGTACATTAAAGCCACAAAAAATAAAATAAAAACTTTTTATACAACCATACCATAGTGCATACCTGGTGTTACTGGCATCTTGGGATTATTTTTTTGAGACAAAAAAACGTATTTACAGAAGCTACTTCCATACTTTCAGACCAAAAAATTTAATTTAGATCCAAATATCGATACTCTGGTCTTCAATAATTTCCAAATAGACTAATTTCTATGTACAATAGGTGAGTGCTACTGACCCAGGCCGACGTTCTGCGTGAGCGCCTGCACGCCGAAGTAGGTGAAGGGTCCGGCCTCGAACACCAGGTTCTCGCGCCCCACCGTCACCTCCACGCGACCCTCCAGGATCAGCACGAAGTAGTCCACCTGGCACAAACACAGAAAGTAACATCTTGGACCATATTCACACAATATCGAACATCATCATCATTAGCAGCCTATAATGTGCCCACTGCTGGGACACAGGCCTCCTCTAGGAGAGAGGGAGTGGGTCATAATCCACCACGCGGGCCCAGTGCGGGTTGGTATGATGTCACATGTCTTCGAATTTTTGGTTCTAAGACATGCCGGTTTCCTCACGATGTTTTCCTTCACCGTTTTGAGAGCAGTGGTGATGAAATTATTTACACATAGTAATATAAATCGAACATCATACCTGCCCGGAATAGGCACAGATACTGTCACCAATAGAAAGAAAATACTTCTAATAAGTTAGGCTCAAAGGCACACAATATAATACAGCAAAAAAATCATTAATAAAAAATATAACTTAAAAAGAAAAACAATAAAAAGTGTAAGTGTGATGTCAGAAACTAGCATTTTAGTGTGCCTCACGGCTGCGCAAAAAAGTGATAAATAATAACCAGGACCGTCAAATATAATTCTGTGGCCTGGTGCTAAAAGGGCCAAACTGCAGCTCTTTTATCATTTCTTTTTTTAACTTATCTGTATGAAAGCGCACACTACATTGGTCTTTTTTACATAGTAACTTTTGAAAATAAATATTTACAAAAAAATAATTAAAATATTTAGTTTTTCAATAAACTGGCAATACAATCTCGTTTCACAAAAAAAGTAGTTTAGCCCTTTTAGCACCAGGCCACAGAATTGTAGTTTAGTAAGCTGTTTCTGATAGAAATTTAATTTGCTAAATAAAGTGTTTGTTTTCTATTAATTTCATCTTAAAACATCCATCGATTTTTTTGCTAAACTTCAAATATACTACAGTGCATGTATCATCATCATCGTTTCAACCCAAAGACGTCCACAGTTGGACATAGGCCTCCCCCAAAAAGGCAGTTTGACATAATCGCCACGTTTGGCAGGCGGGTTGGCGATCGCAGTTCGGTGGTAAAATGCATAGAGAACGCTGCTGCCTATTCTCTAGTCCCTTAGTCGCCTTTTAGGACACCCACGGGAAGAAATAGGATGGTGCTATTCTTTACTTCAACACACGGAACTTAGGTTATAAATAAACCTTTTATACCTGTAACCTTTTTAGAGTTCCGTTGCCAAATGGCAAAAAACGGAACCCTTATAGATTCGTCATGTCTGTCTGTCTGTCTATTCGTCCGTATGTCACAGCCACTTTTTTCCGAAACTATAAGAGCTATGCTGTTGAAACTTGGTAAGTAGATGTATTTTGTGAATCGCATTAAGATTTTCACACAAAAATAGAAAAAAAAAAACAATAAATTTTGGGGTCCCCCATACTTGGAACTGAAACTCAAAATTTTTTTTTTCATCAATCCCATACTTGTGGGGTGTGTATGGATAGGTCTTTAAAAATGATTTTGAGGTTTCTAATATCATCAATATATAAGTGTATGACACCCCCCCCCCCCCGTAACTTCTAAAATAAGAGAATGATAAAACTAAAAAAATGTATGATGTACCCATGTAAACTTCCACCGAAAATTGGTTTAAACGAGATCTAGTAAGTTTTTTTTTTATTACGTCATAAATCGTAAACGGCAATTTACCTTTCATTCAATCAACTCAAATATAAAAATTAAAAATAAAACATTTAATTTCATAAACATAAACCTTATGCATAAACTGTGAATACCTACAGGTTTGTACGGAACCCTCGGTGCGCGAGTCCGACTCGCACTTGGCCGGTTTTTTTAACATATTGCTATCAAATTATTTGAAGTAACTTACAGGTTTGCCCTCGGAGAAGACGTATCTCTTGGGGTCGTTTTTGTCTTCATCGCCGCGCAGTTTGATGTGATGGATCACATCCTGTTTCAGCAGACGACGCAGTACTGTCTCCGAGATGTGTTCCGGTCGGAATGGCTCCACACCTGGAGAGAGGAAATAGAAGTATAATTGTAGCCTACATAAATAATATCTGAGGACAACCAACGCCAGGGTCGCGAGATTTGTTCGAAAGAGTTACCGTGGCCCTGGCATATGGGCAACTGAAGGAACTTGGGTCGGTTTTAGTCAGTAAAAGTCTGACACGCCCTACCGCTCCGCCCAGAGCGGGAGACGTCATTTGATGATTTCCCAACTAAAAAAAAGGACAACCAACACAACGTTATCTGATCCCAAACTAGGCAGAGCCTGTACTATGGCAACCAGACAACTGATGTTATATATAAATTACACCCAGACTCAGAACAAATAATTGTGCTCATCACACAAAGAATTGTCCTGTGTGGGAATCGAACCCACGACCTCAGTCTTAGCAGTCAGCGTCACTAACCACTAGACTAACATGCCAGTCTATATCAGTGGCCAGTCTATGACAAATGTGTGGATTTATCATCACAATTACCCTATATTGTTCCCACTGTTGAGACCAAGCCCCACTCTTGGTATGACTCTACCACGTTACCCCAGTGATGTCCCATACCTCGTCATGTCGAATTTTTGGTTCTAGGACATGCCGGTTTCCTCACGATTTCATAGATCTTGGTTGATCACTTTTTTCATAGATTTTGGTTTAAAACGTTTATTTACAACTGCATTCAGTGCAGTGACAGGTTGGTATTTATTCCACGCACGCCTCAAAGAGATGTCAGCAAACTGAAGGGGACTGATGGCTGGCAGGGTCGCGAAATTTGTACGAAAGAGTTACCGTGGCCCTGGCACATGGGCAACTGAAGGAACACGGGTGGGTTTTAGTCAGTAAAACTCTGACACGCCCTTCCGCTCCACCCAGAAAAAAAAAAAGGGTTGGTAACATTTACAGGTCTACTTACTGGTGTTCAAGAACTGGAAGGTAGCTAATACGAGTTGAGGAGAGATGTGCACCCTCTGGTGCTCGTGGTGACCTGCGAAGGCAGCCAGGTCCTGGAACTTGTTCACTGGACGTGTCAAGCGTTTCTTGGTGCGGTTGTCACCTGGAAAGAGAGGAAATAAAATTGTTTATTCTATATACAGGATAAGTTTTTAATCAGTGCACAAATTTTAACAAATTAAACTTAAACGAGTTATAATAACCATGCACTTTTTATTTTGATATATCTTAGTAAAAAATATTTAATTATCGTTAACGAAAGATGTTTATTTTGAAACTGGTTTTAATGCTAACTTCCGCGCGGCGAAGGTGAACGACCGAGCGTAGCTACTAGTACCTACCACCTGTTCGATCGGTCAAAATTCTAAGAAATTCGAAGTACCTACGCCGGCGGGCGCGCGGTTACTGACTTTTTACTATATCGATATCATATTACGAAATATGTAGGTAAGTCCACAGTTTACGGATTTAAGGTCGGATACAAATTTAAAAAAAAGTATTGAAAAAATAATCGAAATGTGTTCTATTACTGACACTGAATCACCAAAAAAAAAAAAAATTTGCGCACTGGTTAAAAAAAATCCTGTATAGGATATCTGTATCACTTTTACATAGTGTCAATTTGGGTCACACGATAGTTACGATCAGCCTACACGTGATATTTTCAATGATGTGCAGGGTCCGTGGTAGCACCAACTCTGTCCTCAGAACATCTTATGCTATGCATCTTACCTCCATACTGCGATCGCCAGCCAAAATCAAATGCAAAATATTTATATTTCACATTAACCTACAAGGGCACTGAAACGACAGAAGCTAGGTGTACGGTTCCAAATAGTTCATTCCTATGGAAAAGAGTCGGCAAGAAACTCCATGGTTAGTCTTTAAAAAATAATTGGCTCTTACCTTGGCTTCAAATTACAATGTTAATAGGTATGGGAGGATGGTGTAGGCCTATCAACAAGTACCAGGTACTGAATAAGATAGAAAATTGTCTACAGTGTACAACATTTGATTATGGCAACCCCTCCAAATTGGGGAAGCCTATGTCCAACAGTGGACGTCATTCGGCAGAAGTGAGTGGTGATTATATTTAAAAAAAATCATACAAATATTTTCGGAATTCGGAAACATAACTGCTTATCTCAGACAAGCTCAGTTCACATAAACATTTATAAAATAAAAGTACAAAACATTATACTTACTGAAGACATCAGTTTCATCCACAATTTCCGCTTGAATCATCTCTTCAATGACATCCTCCAGGGTCACCAGACCAACAGTTTCGTAGACGGGGTCACCATCACCTTCTTCAATGCGTTGGACGAACGCCATATGACCTTTGTGACCTGAGAAGAAACATACAATTAATCTTAGAAAATATCACAGATTTTTTTTTATTGCTCCCAGCGAAACAAGCGGTCCGCCGGCGCTAGGACCCTAAGGAGCCGAGCAAAATGAAAAAAAACTTTAGAGGTGTCAAGGGACACCCGGATGGAACGAAGTTCCTTTCCAGGATTCATAATAGTTATAATTTTTTAATTATTTATTATGTACAAAAAACCTGTATACACTCAACAAAAATATTCTCTCTCTCTCCCTATCTCCTTCTCTCTCCCTATCTCTCTCCCTCTCGCTCTCCCTCCTCTCCCCCACCCTCCCCCGTCTCCCCCTCTCTCCCTCTCCTCCTCTCCCCCTCTCTCCCTCTCTACTCACAACAAAAAAAACAACAACATACAAAATATATACGGTCGAATTGAGAAACCTCGTCCTTTTTTTGAAGTCGGTTAAAGCATGTCGTGACAACTTTTCGTAAGAATTTTTTCCGTCTAGCCCCCTTTTACAACGCGCGATGAGGAACTTCGTTCCAAAAGTCAGGAATATGGAGACCTCGCAAGGGCAGGTCATTCGATGTGACGAGATGAGTCTGGGGGAGCAAGAAATTTGACGAAGGCAGAACCTAGTACATAGTATAAAACAAAGACGATTTTTGTGTGTTTGTGTGACGGTTATATCTTTTAAACAATGGATGGAACAGCCCAGAAGTAACAGCCGCGACTTACGAGTTATATAGGTCTTGAGTTCGAACCTAAACAGGGAGTTTACTTTGAGAAATTTATTTCATCACCGCTTTAAAAAAGGTGAAGGAAAACGTCGGGAAGAAACCGGCATGTCTTAGAACAAAAATTCGAAGACATGTGACAACTACCAACTCGCATTGGGCCCGCGTGGTGGATTATGGCCCACTCCCTCTCATCGAGTGTCCCAGTTGGAACATTATATATAGGCTGATGATGACGCAATGGTTTTAGAAACAGTTTTCAGCATCATTTCGAAAATATATTTTGGTAGGTTTATATTTCGTGTAATACAACTATCTTCTGCCCGCTACTTCGACATCCGCGTAAATTTTTGTTCGAACCCAGTACCACACTACGACATCAGTAAGTGAATGAACGCCAATTAAACTTTGTGAGTTTTTAGCCCTCTACTGTAATTTCCTAGGGGACGCCCATGTCTATAAAACACGAAAAGTGAATCCAATCAAGTCTGAAAGTATTCTAATATACCAGCCCATGAAGACATAAAAATCTCTTGATTTAAAACGCGAATATCTTAACGAAATTACTTTAAGGGAGATACAACACAAAAATGTATTTTTTGTTTTTTTTTTTTGCAATTTGTAGGACAGTGCCAAGAACAATGGTGAACAAAATATGTTATGACCGTAACAAATATGTATTTACAATTAGAATCATCTATACAACTATCTAACTTCAAAATTACTCTAATGTTGTCAAGAAATTTTCGATGGTGAAATATGTATGTATCTGTATTATCTATAATAAATAATGTATTGGGGCAACTCACTTGATAGAGAACTTGTTTTCAGAGCTCAAAAAAGGTGTATCAGAGCTATGTGTGGAAGTTCCGAGAGCTGCCAACCTTTCTTTAAAAGTTTAAAAATCCTCACCCTACCATCACTATAGGTATATCTATGAAACTAATGTATTTGTAAAAACACACATCTCGCAATACAAAATAGCTGTCAAAAGTCACAATAGAAAACTTCGTGACAAAAATAAGCTAGAGCTCGAAATTTCGCATGGTAGAACAGCCTTAATGAACAAAAGTACTTTCTGTATGGCCGCAAAAATATTCAACAAGCCGCCTGAACCATTAAAATTGCTAAATCTGGACAATTTCAAAAGAGTATTAGTTAAAATATTAATCAATAAATGTTACTACTCGTTACAGGACTATTTGAATGATAATTCTATAATTCCTCCTCCTAAACATTGAATCACCCGAACTGTTTTTTTGACATTCTTATTTACATATATTTTTTAATTTTTTATTTATGAAATTTAGCCACATTTAGCATCTGATCTACCTATGTATTTCGTTGACATTTTATTGTAGACATTCTGGAAAAATATTGATTTGTTACTTACTATAACTTACTTAATTTAATTTTTTATTTTGTAAGTTGATTTAGTACTTAAGGCGGCGGCTCATCAATGATATTTGTTTTTTGATTAACGTAGCGAATGGCTCGATTGACTGCTCTGAGCTCGTTTCAAAACTGGCATTTCGAACTAACCTTATTGGGTTGCGTCGGAGGCCTCTTCTGAGTGTGCCTTCTGCCTCAACTAATTATAGGCGTAATGCTTATCTTATGAGAAGCGCTCGTTGCTTTAATGAATTATCTCACGAGCATGACATTGACTTATTTTGCACTAAGACGAGCGTAGCAAGAAAACTTTTAGCCAAATCATTTTTTGCGAATGAAGCACCGGCTGGTGGTACTCAAACACATGTAGCAAAGTAAAATCTAGAATAAAATAAAAAACCGTAACTTTAACTTTTAGGCATTAGTTAATCGTAATTTTTTATAATATCTGTGGAGGCTTGTTATTAGCAACTTAATTATATCGATACCTTTAGGCTCAAAGGGCGTAACCGCCATTTTGGCCAAAATGGGCTTTTAATGCAGTCATACTTAGCTTTTCGTCCTCTTTCGAATGGTATACTAAAAATTTCGATATTCGCAAAAAAGTGGTGAATACAGCCATAATATTTGGATCACTAAACATTGATTTTCTTTAAATTTAGGCCGTTAATGATAAATATTTCATTTTTCATTTCCGCTAACGTCGTAACAGGTAAACAAAATTATAAACTTGGAAGTATATCCCGTGATCTGACTCTTTTGGCGTTTACGCCTCTAGCTGTTTTAGAATTTTGTTCATACTTGTCCTATACAACCCGAGATCTTATCAAGTTTGGTGGTTACGCCCCAAAATTTACTAAAATATTTACCATTTGGCTTATACGCCCTATTAAAATACTTTGGACGAAGCAATCATCCCAAGGTTTTGTAGAGGTCGGTGGTTACGCTTCCAGATGCTTTCTAACTATTAACAATTTGACTGTTTTGTGGTTAAAATCGTTGTTACTCAATACTTTATTGCATTCCACAATGTATATGCTTAGGTGGTAAAACGTTTTATTTAGAAACAATCGTGGACCCTGTCGGGCACAGCAAAAGAAAATACAGTAGGTAGAGATGAGGACCTATTGATTATCTTATAATGTAACTTATTCTAAAATAGTAATTAAAAATAAATTAAATACATGCTTTGGAGTTTTCTAACCTAGTTTCAGGGATTTATGATTTAAATATTCGTGGATACTATAGTAGCATTTACTTAATAAAAGCTTTTTTAATTTACTAGTGAATAGATGGCTTTTTTTCTCTGTTCTTATGGATTCTGGTAACTTATTGTATATTTTTATCGACATAACCAGAGGGCTTGATGAGTGTATTTTTAGGCGGGATGTTGGTATGTTTAGTCGTGTTTTGTATCTAAGTGTGTATCGTGTTTGTATGTCTTCTCGTTTAGTGTAAAAGTCTTGGTGTTTATGAGCAAATTTGCTAATTTCGATTATATATATGCATGACAGAGTTAAAATATTAAGCCTTACAAAATGGGGTTTGCAGCTATCTATTTGTTGTATGTTTACTGCGATACGAACAAATTTCTTTTGTATCGTAAACAGTGATGGTGCATCTGCACTGTTGCCCCACATTATTATTCCGTAACTAAGCCATGCATATACATAGGCGTAGTATGTTATAAGGGCTGTCTGTAAATTTGTGATTTTTAACTTCGCGAAAAGCATATATGAATTTGGATAGTTTCGTTTTAATTTTTTGTACGTGTGACTTCCAATTTATATTTTTGTCTATGGTTATGCCTAGTAATGTGAATTCGTTGACTGTTTCTATTTCATGATTATTAAAAGAAAAAACTGCATTTAAGGGATTTTTTTGGTGGGGGTGGAATGTTATGAGATTAGTCTATATAAAGTTAATTTCTAGGTTGTGTTCGTTCATACAGGTTATTATTTTGCTAAATATGTCGTTAAGGGTACTGTTTAGGTTGTCATGAAATGAGGTGAGAATGGAGATGTCGTCCGCAAATAAAACGCATGGTCCAGATTCTGCTATGAATTTTGGGAGATCATTAATGTAGACGAGAAATAGAAGACATCCAACAACACTTCCTTGTGGTAATGATGCGTTTATTGACTTTCTGTCAGAGCGGAACTTCTGAAGTTCGTTCATTTTGCTATTAAAGTATTGTATTTCTATTAACTATGTTCTATTTTGTAGATAAGATTTGAACCATTCATGTGCTGTACCGCGGATCCCTATTCTATAGAGTTTGTTTAGTAAAATGTTATATTGTACCTATTATTGTACCTACTGCGTATTTTTTGTTATTTAGTATGTTTAAAGCCTCCTGGATAAATTTATAGACTGCTAATGCTGTTGATCGATTTTTCCGAAACCCATTTTGGCATTCATCGAATATTTTATATTTTTCGCAGAAATTGTATACGCGGTTACAAATAGCTTTCTCGAAAATCTTCGAAGCTGTAGGCAGTAGAGCTATAGGGCGGTAATTACTTGGCTCTGTTTTGTTATTTTTCTTATGTATAGGTTTCACTAATGCTAGTTTCAGCTGATCAGGGAATATGCCTTCTTCAAAAGACTGGTTTAGTAATTTATAAAATGGTAGTGTAAGTTCATCAGCACATCGTCTTGGTAAACAGGGTGGAACGACTATTATTATTGCACAATTATTGTTTTTACGATGACATATTCTATTACAATTATTGCTGTGATTAAACATTTATGATACAATATTAATTTATTTATTTTTAATGCTATTTTTGGACTGCTCTATTATTATGAGTAGGTGTAGCACTAAACTATAAAGCAAAGAACCTGATCGGCAAAATTCAACTTATTTACCTGAGATTATAATAACAAATCATTGATAAGAAATGCCACCACCGTCACTTACACCACATATTGGACAAAATGTTTGCAGCTTACATCATTTGTTAGATAGTAGAATACAAAGAGATTGTAAATTACATCATAAATGGTTAGTTAATGTCGTATGAGTTGCTATTACACCCTTAGCTGTTTGTACAGGAGCTTATTTTTTTGGCGTAACCGACAGCTTTTGTTTATTTTTTAGGGTGTATTCGAAGTCAATTTTTTTACTTGTTAGATTTACTTTAAATATTATTCTACGATGTTCTTTATCTCCAAATTCTAACAACTTTTGTCGTTTGCTTTTTTTATAGCTATAAGCACAAAAAAGTTATATCGGAAAACTGTTTTGTTTTTCTGTTTAATGGCTCTCCTGAAAAGTCGTGTTTTGGTGGATAAGCCCTTTGAGCCTAAAGGTATCGATATGTTATTGTTACCTATTATTCTGTTATTAGTCTGTAAGCCTTCTTAAAAGGAATAAAATAAAATTAATAAAATTAATTTGCATGTTTTATAACAATATTTGTACGCCTAATGGCAAAACATGGAGAACCTATGGAAATTTTGTAACAGCTCACACACTGTGTAACTCTACCTATGTTTACAAATAAAGATTCTGATTCTATATTCGCAAAATAAATGTCTATAGTATTCCCTTAAATAACTCTGTAGATTTAAGGCATTGGTGTACGAGTACCAAACCACTCCTTTGACAGGAGCACATCCAGTGCACATTACAAAAGACTAAATCTGTTTTTAAGGAGATTTACTGTACTCAGTATTCTAGTAACAATTTTTTTTTTATATTTTCTTAAATATTATACAAAATTACCATCACATTTCAATTAAAATAAAAGTGTTTTTTTTATTTCCAAAAAAATCTCGAGCTATTCTGATTAAATATAACCTAATACACAGATAAACTAGACCCTGGAACAACACGACGACATTAAAACCCACAAAACGCATTACATAACATAATTCCCAGCTGGATAATCTTCACCGTCCGAACATTTAGTTACCTTCGCAAAAATAGCCGCTGAAAAATATTCAGTTCAAGGCTAACGACGATTCATTACAGATGGCCGGTATTTCTTTTCTTTAGATAATTTATTCACACATAGCATTGCGTCTGTAATAGTGATGTGCGGGATATTCATATCCGCGGATATTCGAAGGAAAATAAGGATATAAGTTTTTTTGTATATTGACATTAGTATTTCATATTGGCATAGGTATTTTATATTGACATTAGTATTGTATTTGGACTTATTCTGTGTGTTTACATGCAATGTATTGACTATAATTTCATATGCTATTTTTTTTTGTGTATAATGTAGTTCTTTATAATTGTTTTATTGTTCAGACTTATTGTATTTATTTTACCATTGAGACTTGGTTGGCTTTGTACTTCATCACAAACATTTGTACACCCAATGGCATGACATAGCGCACTTTTTATTTTCTTTAAATATCATCATTATTGTACCTATGTTAAACAAATGAATAAATTACTTATGACTTTAAAAGAAAGATCCGTATACGTATCCGTTACTTTTTGGCGGATCTTTTACCTTATTAATTTGCAATACATACATGAAATTCTATATGAAGGTAGCAATCAAAAACTATTAAATTCCATTGCATCGGCACCGATTGTGTAGGAAATTTAAGATCCGTATCCGCGGATCTTGAGACCAAATATCCACATCCGTATCCGCGAAAATATATTTTTAACGATTCGGCACAAAAGTAGTCTGTAAGCAGAAGTACACCTATAGTACATCCACATTTCGCCAGTTATGTTTAAGTCCTATGTAACTGGGGACGAGCCTATTGCCACCAACCGGGCGCCAGGCGCGGTCCGAGGGGGAGGGGGGGGGGGGGGGTCCTAGGGGTCATGACCCCCCCCAAAGACAGTCATGCTGTCGAAACCCTGAACGATTTGCCTGTCTTACTATCTTAAAATTGTTCTCACTTGAGCTATGGAGACTCCGATGGACATTTGCAAAAAGATTATAACCCGGGACATCATGCTGATCAGTAGCGCTTGCGACTACTAGACCAAAGAGGATATACCTTCCTAAAAATATTCTTCAGTACTCATGGTGACCCCCCCCAAAATGTTAGGCTGCGTCCGCGCCTGCCGGGCGCAACCCAATGTACAGAAATATAGTTCTTATTACAAAACTGACATGAAGTTTATCCAAATCGAAATTAAGTTGGAAATACAAAAAGCTCTGAGTTTTAGGCAAGAATTAAAGTTAAATCGCGTTTAGTTAAATAAATAAATACAATATTTTGTTTCTTGGTAGAACGATTGAATGCTTTGAACGAATGACCGAATGAAAGTAAATCAAAAATCAATATAATGAATAATAAAATAAATGAATTAATGAGTGAATGAATGTATCCGTATTGACGTAATAATGTTCAGTTTAGCTCAAGGCTGCCTATGGTTAATTAAAATCATTAAAGTTGGCGTATTTATTTTGTTTCGATAATTTATTTGATGGCAAACGGCACACGTGCAGATAGATAATGGATAGAAAGGAAAAGCTGTTTAGATCTTGTTGTGTACGGTTTTGTTTGAAGAGTTATAGTCTGCTATAAAACTTTGACCCACATTTGAAATTGTTCCTGTTTCCCACAAAATGGTAAACTTAAACCTAATAATAAATGCAGAAGTTGTATTAAAAGTAACATAGTAAACTAAGTACTAGGCACTTCCAATTGAGAGAAAGTATGATCAAATTAGCCTAGTGAATTAAATACGAACGATTGAATGAATTAAGTAAAAAAACAAAAACAACTAAATGGCTTCTTTTATCTCTCTTATCCTGCCAATCGGCTGATATATCGGTCCCAAGTTGCTCATTGTCTTTAAATTGCTCGTGTAGTCGTCTAGACCACGAATTAACGGGTGAATGAATGAATGTACCAGTGAACGAATAAACGGTAGAATGAATGAATGACAAAAAGGACGAATGGATGCGCTAAAGAATGAATGTATGATCGTAAAAGTGAATTGATGATTTACTTTTTACTTTTATTACTACCTTTAGCTTCTTCTTGAATCACTCTGTCTACTGAAAACCGCATTAAAATCCGTTGCGTAGTTTAAAATATCTAAGCGTACAAACGTGAGAAGCGACTATGTTTTCTACTACACAATAAAGATTATGCTCCTTAGACTGCATTCTTAAATTACTCGACCCTCCTTGAAATGCCCCTGCAACTTTATGCAGCAGTGAGTGGTAATACTGGCAGAGCGTATGCAGCAGCGTGTTGTTATCACGGTCCACGACGAACGAATTAACGTACAGACGCCAGCGTATCAAGCTACCCGAAAACGTCAAGTTTTCCCAATCAATCTTGAACCTTATACCTACGTAAGCAATAAAGTTGAAAATTGAATTTATTATTTTTCTGTTCTTTTCTTCTTGTCTGTTTATATATGTGTGTACATAAATGGTTAAATAAATAAATTTGACAGACTGTAACAGTTTCATGTGCTGGCGTCTGTACAAGCGAAAGAATGAACGAACGAGACTGTATGAACAAGAGAGTGAATGGTTGAATGAATGAAAGAAGGAACGCAAGAGTGACTGGATGAACGAATGATTACGAATAATTTGTCCCCAAAGCCTGTTAACAACCTTTTGAAATGACTTACCCTCCTTAAACTGCTTCAACATGACATCCAGAGTGACATCTTCGAACACAAAGTTGCAGGGGTTCTGGTAGTACTGGCAGAGCGTGCGCAGCGGCGTGTTATCATCTGGGTCCACGAAGGCCAGATCCTTGATGAAGAGCACCGTTATGATGTTGCCGCGAGCACCTTCGTATACTGGGATACGCGAGTAACCTGGAAATGTAAAATAGATTTTGAGTATTGAACATAAATTGTTAGTAAATATTCACCTTAATAACACACATAATTTCTTCATTTTAACACACTTTTATTAACTTGATATACAGGAAGATTTTTTAGTCACCGTCCAAATTTTTCAAAGGCATTAGGTATCATTCAATAAATCCATTTTTGAAAAAAAAAACGAAACATAAAATTTTCATTTTAAATCATTTTCTCGAAAGAATTATCCGCTCTGCGTGGTCACTAAGTTAAACGTTAATAATACTACATTTGCCGCCCGTGAGAGTATGAAGGGAAAATTTACAACTTTGTTTATTATTGTTTTCAATTAATTTCGGCGGCCCACAGGTAATAGCCCGCACTATTACCTAGCGCGCGGCGGTGTCCAGAATCATCAACTTTTTATAGATAACTTTGTGATGTGATATCTCAATATTTTTGTATTGAGTGATACTAAAAGAAAAAACACGTATCAAAAAAACACGTAAAATCATTTAATTTTCGCAAAATATTAATGTATCATAATTTGGACGGTGACTAAAAAATCTTCCTGTATAGGTATGTAACGGAATCTTTGAGCGTGATTTTCACCCCCTTCACAGCTTCGGATTAATTTAAAACTGCACACTTATCAATGACCAATGACAAAACAATAATTTTATTTTGTGCCATTATCCTGGCTATGATCACCAGGATAGAAAATGAAATAATAAATAAAATTGTTGAAAAAAAAAAAGCGTAGAGTGCTTGATATCAGAAGGAAAAATACAAAAAAAAACTTTTGGGTAATTTATTTTTTCCATTATTTTCTACTTTTTAGTTTTGGTTTTCTATGAAAGCATGTTCTTTAGTTTTTTTTTTTTTATCTATTATTTATTAGGTCTCGTAAAAGCTTGTCAGGGTCACGGATTCCTGTCAGGGGCGCAGATTTGTTCCTGCCAGCGTCGATGATCGTCAGGATTTGTTCGAGTGTTTCCGTGTCCCTGGCACAGGCAACTCGTGAACGAGTGGGTTTTAGGCAGTAAAAGTCAGACACGCCCTCCCGCTCCGCCCAGAGCGGGAGACGTCATTTGGTAATTCCCACCCACAGAAAAGGTCTCGTAAAAAAGGAGGAAAATCCAGTTATTTATTTATTTATTTATATATACTTTATTGTACACCATTAAAATACAAAACAAAAAAAACATTACAATGACTACAAAATATACAATGGGCGGCCTTATCGCTTTATGCGATCTCTTCCAGGCAACCATGGAATGGACAGTGATAAGTCTGGACATAAAATGGGTATGTCAATGGTGTAAACATACGATGTGCTAAAATTACTAAACAGATGTTTATATTCTAAATAATAGATACATAAATACATACATACTAAATATATAAAGCACAAAAATAAATGAAGACAGTACATAGAAAATTACAGTTAGATTAGGAGAACAAGATCACAACGACAAGTAATGATAGTTACTCACCAGACTTAACAATTTCCGACATGGTCTCGAAGTCCAGGATGCTGTTTATCGGCAGCATGAAGCAATCCTTGAGCTTGGTCATGACATCGCTGACCTTCTTTTTGCGAAGGTCTAGGGCTCCGGAGATGATGTTCACTTCTTCTCTGTCTAAGTCGTTCACGTGGTCTGTTACCTGTAGGGGGTTTTTGGGTTATTAACTGAGTAGAAAGGATTGGAAAATTGTCAATATGAAGTATGGGTTCCCGGGAAACGGTAGGGCTTATGGTAGCCAAAGATAAATTACAAAATAGAAGCAGGTTTTGGTAGGTGTTGTAAGAGGTAACTGTGACATTTTTGGGTTCCTGAAAGAGGTGGATAGTGACGGTTCACCGGAAGAAATGAACATACTTACCTATTAGGTCTTGGCCAACCTTAGTTACATACTGAAAAATCTATGGAATGGAGTCATAGTCACACACATCTTCAGCCTAGGTAGAGAAAAAATCTTCCAAAAGTTAGCTGGTGAAAGATTAATAACGATCGAACTCAGACTCGTAGTAAGAAATGGTTAAGAACTTGGATTTGAAATATTTCATTTACATTGAAAGGAAATTTAAATATCTTTTTATTTAAAATATATTTTAAAGTGAAACCCCCTTTAAAGTGTAGTAAAACAATTTACAGTCAATTAATATTGTTAAAGAATATTGAGATCTTTTTCCAGCAGTTGTCTCCTCTAAGCTGGTGGTAGCTAGCTTCTTACCAAATCTCGTTTTGGAGAGTTAGTGGTAAGATAACCTCACCAGACAATTTCGTCAGTCATCAAAGCAAACAGTAAGACTCAACTAATCTGGAATACCGCCACCGAATCCCAATTCCGTTTAAAATGAGATTGATCTCACTAAATGAAAAAAATATCACTGTTTTCTTTATATTTTAGTATAATTTATTTTAAACGAAATAAAAAACTTTCTGCTGGGAATGACCACAGAGTAGAAAGAGCTGTTGAAACTATACAAATACGGCCGACAAGGACAAATATATAGAATATTCTATTTACCAATACACATATACATACCCTGACAAGTTCCTTTAGACGCTCCCTGTTGTAATGCGTGCCGATCTCTTCACCTAAGAAGTAATCGAGCAGCTTGCTCGTGGGCCAGGCTAATGGGGCACAGATACCCATCACAATCTGAAACAGAACATTTATTTGTATTGGCAAACATGCCCCCGTCCTGCAAGCGTAGCATGACCACCGTAGAAAGGGGTTTTGTAGACGGAAGAATAGACAAAATTACAGATTGTAGAAAGATTAAAGACATAATTAAAGATTGTGTGATTGTGTTGATCTTTGTACCGTTTTATGCTGGCGTAGCATGACAGTTCTATTTGACTGGCCTGTTAGTCTAGTGGTTAGTGACCCTGACTGCTAAGACTGAGGTCGTGGGTTCGATTCCCACCCAGGACAAATCTTTGTGTGATGAGCACATGATTTGTTCTGTGTCTGGGTGTAATTTATCTATAATATGTATATATTTAGAAAAATATAAGTATGTTTATCAGTTGTCTGGTTGCCATAGTACAGGCTCTGCCTAGTTTGGGATCAGATAACGTTGTGTTGGTTGTCCTAAGATATTTATTTATTATTTATCTCTATTCTACCAAGAATAGACAAAGTTCTTTCTATGGTGGTCATGCTACGCGTGCTGGGGGTTTTTAAAATACCACGCTTCGCTTTGGGACTTACGTTTTCGTCGCGTAGTATTAACCTATAGGGGAATCTCGCGCATTTTCGAGCTATATCCAAATGTGTGGCGCAGAAAAAAGACTTATGCTTTTGTAAACTAAGTTCCTGTTACAACATGTTTTTACGTATTTTTTTTTTCTTGGTAATTGAGTTTACAGACCTCGGCTTAAGGCGTCGCTAAAAACGGCAGCAAGAGACGGGCTGGATCGGAGTGAACTGAACACCAGCTTTGTCATTTAATTATTATAACTACTACTGCAACTAGAATCGATTCTATTTTCATGTAACTGTTGACGTTCAGAAGGTGCCTTTTTAGGGCCTATATGAAATAAACACTTTGACTTTAACTAGGTATAACTTCAATATACCGTAGACGCACCAATGTGTTGAGTTTGTTAAGTGCAGCTTAGCACTTAACATAATTAACACAATGGTGTAAAACAATAATTATATGTATTAGTTCTAATTTTACCTAGCAATGAAGGTGCAAATGAATGAGTTTTCTTTTGAAATATTTTAAACCATAGACCTAGTTTCCGAAAATCGAGCGTTATGCAGTTCTTTGTTACAAGCCACAGCTTAGACCAGAGGGGTAATTGTGTAACTTGCTATCAGTAGGAATAGGTTTCATATTGATAGTTAAACAACATTCATTGCGTTATTTACGTTGCTGAGCCGACAATTTATTCGAACAAATGGCGCAATGGTTTTGAAATAATCTTCAATCCCATTCAGATTCTGATAAATTGTGCGTTTCGCAATTAGGGTGCAGGACAAAGTTCGAAATTCAAAATTGGCTCTATGTTTTTAACCTGGGTCTTGCGATAAACCGTGTTTTGTAAAATACGGATCCTACCATAGAATAAGAACCTAATATATTCTTACAATTCAAAAGCTAGTAACAATAAAAATCAACTAACCTTCATGATCCAGATACTCTTCGCACCAACAAACAATCCATGCCTAGCGCAGACAGCCTGAGGCGTAATTTCAGCAATAAACACAATAGCCAATGTAGACCCGATGACAGCAACCAATCCAGAAGTCAGATCATCCAGGATTACAGTGAAGGTACTGTTCACGGCCACGTTACTCAGCAGAATCGTGCAGAGGAGATAGTTTCCGTGAGCCCGTACTGGCATGATCGCTCTGGCGTACTTTCGTTCCTTCTCCGTTCCTGTATTCGCTATGATCTTCAACTCAGTTCTGTCCAGCGCCATAAGACCCAAGTTCAGACCAGAGAACAAGGAAGCTAACAGAAGTAGAACAATAATGAGGATTATGGAAGCCCAGAGTGGGAGCAGCTTGTTGTGCGTGGCCAGGACCTTCCATTTTTCGGGACCCTGGTGGAGGAAGTGGTCATTTGGGGAGTTTTTGGCGCAGATGTAGAATCTGTAGTCGTCTAATGGAGGCGGGGCTAGCATGTAGAGGAGGGCGGAGTCCGATTCGGCGTAGGATACCTGCGGAGAGAAAAATGGTTAGTTTATTTGGTTAAATAAAACTAAAAACATAATCAGCCTATATTGTTCCCACTGCTGCAGCAGTGGGAACAATATAGGTTTTTCCCAGCATGCTGGGACAAAGGCCTCCTCGGCAAGAGGTAGTGGGCCGTAATCTACCACGCGGAACCAGTGCCCATTGGTAGATATCAATGTCTTTGGATTTTTGGTATAGTAAATGCCGGTTTCCTAAGGATGTTTTGAGAGCAGTGGTTATGAAATACTTTACACAAAGTAAACCGTCTGTTTGGGTTCGAACCGAACACTTACAACTCGTAAGTTGTAACCGTTACCTCTGAGCTACCACTACTACCACACACTGTCACTCTACTACTTCCTGACACACTAGTTACGAACCTAAACAAACAAAGAAATGGTAAGCTAAGAAATAAAAGGATTGTGTGGTTTTTATGAAACCACGGTAAAAGTGAAACTTTTTTTCACATTATAGACATTTAGCTAAAAATTTTCGTAATATATGCAATAGCTTAATAAAAAGACTTAATTTAATATTCATACGAAATAAGTTAAATAATAAATTCAAGCACTCAAAATTGAAATAAATCCATAAACAACAACATGCACCAGCGAGCGCCTTTTAATTTATCCCTACTCCGCGGCCGACCGTCACGCGACATGCAACACACAGACGAAAAAGTGTAAGACGATGTAATAAAAGTTTCACTTTAAAAATAAAACAAAACAATTAATTATAAATGTCAATTCCGTGGAGCTTCTTGCTGGCTCTTCTCCATAGGAAACGACCAATTGGTACCGAGCACCTAGCAAGTTTGACAAGTCCCCATGTAGGTTAAGTCATCATTTCAGCCGAAAGACGTCCACTGCTGGACAAAGGACTCCTCCAATTTGGGAGGGGGGGAGGTTGCCATAATTGCTAAGCTTGGCAGGCGGATTGGCGATCGCAGTATGGTGGTAAAATGCATAGAGAACGCTGCTGCCCATTCTCTAGTAAGTCCCTTAGTCGCCTCTTACGACGTCCACGGGAAGCAATGGTATGGATGGCATGGTGCTATTCTTTACTTCAGGCACCACACGGACAACGGTAGGTTTAAGTGAAATATAATATTTTGAATTTGATCTTGAACTCACCTTATACTCTCCATTTAATAAATGATCACAAGTATTTCCGTACTCAGCTGGCGTATGAGTGAACGCTATAATAGTGTCATTTGTAAAATTCTCTCCAAACAGTCTCAAATAGAAGTGAGTATCTCTCAGCACACTAGTAATCAACTCATCCACAATCTTAGGCTCCTTATCTGACTCTTCAACTCTAAGACCCATCAATTTGATAGGTCCTGACGGAGGTGGAGCTACTTTAGGTCCTAAGCTAGTATCTGATATGTCTGTGGCATTTATAGTTCCATTGTCAGCGCTGTCGACAGCGTCTGGTGCAGCTACCGGTGCCTCTTTCACGTCAGCTGGAGGGACGGTTTCAGTTTCTGCTTGACGACGAGATCTGCTCCGAGTTGGTGGGTAGGAGTATGATTGGATGACGAGGTTCGCAAAATCTTCATCTTCGAGTTGGTTGTAGTCGTCGATTGATCTGTAACAAAGAATGTTTGTGATTATTGATTTGTAATGTTCAATTTTGTCAGATATATAGCCTCATATGAGGCGTAGAAACAGCGGGACAATTGCGTAACACGGAGAGTGTAGTAGGAATGTTTTTTTTATTTTAGCAGGTAAACAATATTCACTGCGATATTTACGTTGTTGAGCAGACAAAATTTGCGAATAAATGGAGCAATGTATTTAGCAATATTCTACAAAATGATGAATGAGGGTGCTGTTGTAACACAGTAATAGTTTTTTAGTCAAATGCCCGATCCTTGGTCGAGCCAGCCCGTGCCGCTGACCAGTGCCGGATTTAAGCACAGGCAACATAGGCAGTTGCCTATGGGCCGCCACCACAAGAGGGCCTCCACCACACCACAAATAAAAAAATTAAATTAAATCAATAAAGGCTCAGTGGAAACAAAAATTTTTGTGTTAGCCAACTTATTTAATTGCTTTCTTGTTTACCTTGACCTTAATAGAAACTTTCGACATTAACCACAAAAGAGTTGAGGGCCTCCACCACATGCTCTGCCTATGGGCCGCCGAATTCAAAATCCGGCGCTGCCGCTGACAAGGTAGCATTAGATTCGTCTCTAAATAATTACGATGGATTGGCACAGCAAAAGAAAGGCATTTTCTCAGCAATGGGCAAAGTCGGGCTATGGATGATGATAAAGCGCCTGCTTGAGTTCGAACCCATGACACGTAAGTCGGGGCTGTTATCACTGCGCTAACACAGCTCAGTAACGTCCTTGACTGCTCTGATATTCGTGTTTAAAACAGATTACAATGCCTTGAATATAGTCAAACGATACATAAATATTAATATCGATAGATTCGTGATTGGAACTAATAAAGGAATGGTGTGAGCCTGGTGGTACCAACATTTAACTTGTTATTTCTATGGTGTAAAGTGGAATTGATGAGAACGATTTTGTAGGGCACTGCTGTTACTTGGGGAAGCGCCAGTGGTACTCCAATCTTTGGCAATTTTCAGGCCAGTGTCAGCTGAATGTTGAAATAAATACGATTCGCGACCGAAACACACACTTGTGTAAATTACATAACCTATACAGGGTAAAATTAAATTAGTTGGCAATACTGTACCCATATGTTGGGTACGTACCGTGTGGTGCCGGGCGTAAAGAATAACACCACCCCATTTCTTCCCGTGGGTGTCGTAAAAGGCGACTAAGGGACTTACTAGAGAATGGGCAGCAGCGTTCTCTATACATTTTACCACCATACTGCGATCGCCAACCCGCCTGCCAAGCGTGGCGATTATGGCAAAGCCCCCCAAATTGGGGGAGGCCTAAGTCCAGCAGTGGACGTCTTACGGCTGAAATGATGATGATGATGATGATGATGTTGGGTATCGATACCGAAGCGAATGGAACAAAAATAAAACCGGCCAAGTGCGAGTTGGACTCGCGCACCGAGGGTTCCGTACAAACCCTCAGGTATTCACGGTTTATGCATAAGGTTTATGTTTATGAAATTAAATGTTTTTTTTTTTTTATATATGAGTTGACTGAAATTTGAATGAAAGGTAAATTGTGGTTTACGATTTATGACGTATTACATATTATATATATTGTATACTTATATATACTAGAAACCTCAGTGTCATTTTTGAAGACCTATATACCCCACACGTATGGGTATGATGAAAAAAAAATTTTGAGTTTCAGTTCTATGTATGGGGAACCCCAGACAGACAGGACGAATCTATAAGGGTTTCGTTTTTTGCCATTTGGCAACGGAACCCTAAAAAATGCCTGAGGCATGTTCTACTGGTCAACCTTACATGACAAAATAAGACAGGTGTAACATACGGGATAGATAGCCCGTAAACAACTCATCTGCGTAGCCTTTTTCAACTAAATTTTTGGGGTCAGCTCCCAGTCTATACGGATGCACTTGAGTACCAGTATATTACATGGAGGGACTGCCTATCTAACCTCCACAACCCAGTTACTGGATAATACGATACCCCTTGGTAAGACTGGTTGTCAGACTTTCGAGATTCTGACGACCAAGAATAATTCGTTACTAATACATAGATATTGGTACCGATTCCCTTGTTCACAAACTAAACTAAATTTAAGTTCAGTGCATCTTTTTCTTTGTATTTAATTAAGAAGAGGACAAAAGAAAATGTTTAGTTTAGTCCTGTCAAATTAATCAGCGCCTGTCACTACTCCATACAAGAAAGACGTGATTAAAAACTTGCCTACTAAAATTACGTCAATTTATGTCAAGCGCTGATTAATTTGACAGGACTAAACTAAAATTTATCTTCTGTCCTTTCCTTAATGAAATAGAAAGAAAAAGATGCACTGAACTTAAATTTAGTTTAGTTTGCGAATAAGGGAATCGGCACCAATATCAGTGTGAACCAGAGGTGGGTTGGTTTAGTATAAACTAAGAAATAGACGACATTATACACAAGACTGTTGACTCTTAAACAGTAGTTAATCGAATTGACACAAAAGTTAAGGAAAACATTGTAAATACAATCAATAACATTGCATGTAGTACATTTAAACAATGTGATTCACACAAATATAATCAATGTCAAGCTGTACAATTGGGGACAGAATAAGTGGCGCAGTCAAGAGGCTGATAAATTATTGAGAGTATTTCTTTAACTCGTCAATATTACAAAGAAGTATAGGTAAGCACGGACTTCTGTCATAATCAGCCTATATTGTTCCCACTGCTGGGGCACAGGCTTCCTCTCGGTGAGAAGGATTGGGCCGTAATGAATCACGCGAGCCCAGTGCGTGTTGGTAGATGTTACATGTCTTCGAATTTTTAGTTCTTAAACACGATCAGTTCGGTTTCATCACGATGTTTTCCTTCACCATTTTGAGAGCAGGGTGATGAATAGATTTACAAAATGTAAAGCGCCTGCCTGAGTTCGAACCCACGACCTACTAGTAAGTCGGGCCCGATACCACTGGGCTACAACTGCTCTGGCCACGGACTTTTATGGTCGGACCATTTTAACACGTTTTTAGGGTTCCGTTGCCAAATGGCAAAAAACGGAACCCTTATAGATTCGTCATGTCTGTCTGTCTGTCTGTCCGAGTATGTCACAGCCACTTTTTTTCCGAAACTATAAGAGCTACGCTGTTGAAACTTGGTAAGTAGATGTATTCTGTGAACCACATTAAGATTTTCACACAAAAATAGAAAAAAAAAAACAATAATATTTGGGGTTCCCATACATAGAACTGAAACTCAAAATTTTTTTTTTCATCAAACCCATACGTGTGGGGTATCTATGGATAGGTCTTCAAAAATGACACTGAGGTTTCTAATATCATTTTTTTCTAACCCGAATAGTTTGCGCGAGAGACACTTCCAAAGTGGTAAAATGTGTGTCCCCCCCCCCCCCCCGTAACTTCTAAAATAAGGGAATGATAAAACTAAAAAAAATATATGATGTACATTACCATGTAAACTTCCACCGAAAATTGGTTTAAACGAGATCTAGTAAGTAGTTTTTTTTAATACGTCATAAACCGTAAACCACAATTTACCTTTAATTCAGTCAACTCAAATATAAAAATTAAAAAAAAACATTTAATTTCATAAACATAAACCTTATGCATAAACCGTGAATACCTGCAGGTTTGTACGGAACCCTCGGTGCGCGAGTCCGACTCGCACTTCGCCGGTTTTATTAGCTTTGTATGTATCTCTATGCAACGGAATCTTTGAACATGCTTTTCATCCACTTCAAAACGTCGGGTTAATTTGCAATCATAAAAGGATGTTAGATTTTAAACAATTAAGTCTAAGAATTTCTTCATTTGTCCCATAACCGCACAAATAAGAATAAATTACTAGCAAATTATCCAGATACATATAAACTAGCCATATTTTCCTCATTACTTCGTTTTAGTTCGATCGTAAATCGGTATCATTAATATAAATGATTTATAGTCCCGCGACGCAGACCTATTATTTCGAGAGTGACCCATAAGTTTATTATTTCGAGCATTCAAGGTTATTATGAAGTATATTGGAAACACTTCAACGTACAGCCTGACAATGACCTGCAAATTGCAAAAAAAACTTAAGAATATGGTTTGTGTGTGTTCCGTGTGGTGTCTGAGCTATAGAATAGCACCATCCCGTGGGTGTCGTAAATGGCAACTAACTAGAGAATGGGCAGCAACGTTTTCTATGCATTTTGCCAAGCATGGCGATTATGGAAAACCCCCTTTTGGAGGAGGCTTATGTCAGCAGTGGAAATGTTTTGGTTGAAACAATGACGATGACTTGGATATCAGCCCATTTCGGAAGGCGAAAGTGTCAATTAGAGTGATAATAGTTTTTTTTACAAAATTTTGTTTGCCCTATTAGTCTGTGCTGCCCGTTTTTCTTTTCCTTTAGCAACGTATTAAAACACAAGCTCTGACGTATTTTAAAACGACGTTTTGACGTTTCGTTCCGTTGACTTTTTTTTTTCTCCGTCATAGCCAGCAGTGAGAACATAAAAAGCTGATTATAAAAATACAAAGATAACCTATCAACAAAAAAATCGGCAAAAATAAACTCCACTAGCCGAATATTTCTGTCCGCCACTACACTAATCGCCGCGCGACAGCCACTATCAGTACAAATGAGGTCACCCTGTGTGTACGTTCAACACTTGGGCACTCCGATCGAGTTAGTTCGGTACCAACTAACGATTTGGTGTATTAGGGAGCAAATATACCAAGTGGTTTGGTTATGTGCTATGTTGTAAAAGTATCTGATGGAAATATAAACAAGTGGAAGACAAAATGTATCTGTGGATGACAAATCGTAGTACAAATTAAAAAATTGGGGGTTTTGATTTGAATATTTGAGTAATACAACGGGAAATTATTATTTTAAATCGACTGAGGCGTCATTTTTACTGCATGCCCTTTTTTATTTTTTTCTGCGTGGGAAATCATCAAATGACGTCTCCTGACGAGACGAGGGCATGTCAGACTTTTACTGACTAAAACCCACCCGTGTTCCTTCAGTTGCCTGTGCCAGGGCCACGGTAACTCTTTCGAACAAATTCATCATCATCATCATCATAATCAGCAGCCCATAATGATTCCACTGCTGGGACAGAGGCCTCCTCTCGGTGAGAGGGAGTGGGCCAAAATCAACCACGGGGGTCCAGTGTGAGTGATAATGTGACATGGTAATAATGTAATTGAAAGAATAATTCATGCAAATAAAGAAACCTAAATCAACATAAATGTGTTGACCTTTAGCTGTTTGTTTAAACCTACATCTGATACTTCTGGAACAGACTATAGTAATGAGAATGGGGAGGGGTCGAATAATGAAGTTAGTGGCACTGAATTCGTAGAGAGTGTTGATTATTTAGTGTTTACACATTCGAGATTCGAGATCGCTTTTAACTTCTGTTAATTTACTGGCTTTTTTTTTTTTTTTTGGATGGGAAATCATCATATGACTTCTCCCGCTCTGGGCGGAGCGGGAGGGCGTGTCAGACTTTTACTGACTAAAACCCACCCGTGTTCCTTCAGTTGCCCATGTGCCAGGGTCACGGTATCTCTTTCGAACAATCACGCGACCCCGGCAGTAATTTACTGGCTTATGCTCGCGTCTTCGTCTGTTACGTTCACAACGTGAAATTTAGTTCTCCCGACCCACCCCGTCGGAATTCCGTGTGGTTCCAGATGTGAAGAATAGCCCCATCCTATTCCTTCCCGTGGGTGTCGTAAGAGGCGACTTACTACAGAATGGGTAGCAGCGTTCACTATACATTTTACCACCATACTGCGATCTCCGACCAGCCTGCTAAGCGTTGCGATTATGGTGAACTCCAGACAGAGGGAAGGCGTATGTAGACGTCCTACAGTGGACGTCAAACGGCAGTAATGATGTTGATGATGATGAACCTGTCGCAACGCCTGCACTTGTAGCGGTATCACACTGACGTCACGCAAAGTTGTGCACCGCGCAAGCAGAGTTTATGAAGCTGAAACTAGCAGCCACAAGACGAGCGTCACCAGGGACGAAGAAATTAGTGGGGCTAAGACCCCAAACTATATTTTCGATGTGAAATTATGTTTCACTGCAATAATAAGCGTGTATAAGTGTGTTTGCACTTCTTTCAAGTAGGAAAAATATAAGGTGTAATTTCAGCGACGATACTCTAATAGTTCGGTTATATCTTTCCTTCTACACATACGAACTTGCTGAAATTTGTCCTAGGACTTCTGTTTAGTGTGAAGAAATAGTGAGAGTAATTTCAACCAAGATACTCTAATAGTTTGGTTGTAAAAAAATATTTTATCTCAGGAGAATGATTTTTTATTGTTTAAAAAGCTGTATCTTTTCTTGTACACATACGAACTTGATGAAATTTGTCCTAGGACTTCTGTTTAGTGTGAAGAAATAGTGGGAGTAATTTCAGCCAAGATACTCTAATAATTTGGTTGCAAAAAAATATTTTATCTCAGGAGAATGATTTTTTATTGTTTAAAAAGCTGTATCTTTTCTTGTACACATACGAACTTGATGAAATTTGTCAGAGGACTTCTGTTAAGTGTGAAGAAACAGTGGTAGTAATTTCAGCCAAGATACTCTAATAGTTTAGTTGCAAAAAAATATTTTATCTCAGGAGACTGATTTTTTATTGTTTAAAAAGCTGTATCTTTCTTGTACACATACGAACTTGATGAAATTTGTCCTAGGACTTCTGTTTAGTGTGAAGAAATAGTGGGAGTAATTTCAGCCAAGATACTCTAATAGTTTGGTTGCAAAAAATATTTTATCTCAGGAGAATGATTTTTTATTGTTTAAAAAGCTGTATCTTTTCTTGTACACATGCGAACTTGATGAAATTTGTCCTAGGACTTTTGTTTAGTGTGAAGAAATAGTGGGAGTAATTTCAGCCAAGATACTCTAATAGTTTGGTTGCAAAAAAATATTTTATCTCAGGAGACTGATTTTTTATTGTTTAAAAAGCTGTATCTTTTCTTGTACACATGCGAACTTGATGAAATTTGTCCTAGGACTTTTGTTTAGTGTGAAGAAATAGTGGGAGTAATTTCAGCCAAGATACTCTAATAGTTTGGTTGCAAAAAAATATTTTATCTCAGGAGAATGATTTTTTTTTGTTTAAAAAGCTGTATCTTTTCTTGTACACATACGAACTTGCTGAAATTTGTCCCAGGACTTCTGTTTAGTGTGAGGAAACAGTGGTAGTAATTTCAGCCAAGATACTCTAATAGTTTGGTTGCAAAAAAATATTTTATCTCAGGAGACCGATTTTTTATTGTTTATAAAGCTGTATCTTTTCTTGTACACATACGAACTTGCTGAAATTTGTCCCAGGACTTCTGTTTGGTGTAAGGAAACAGTGGTAGTAATTTCAGCCATGATACCCTAATAGTTTGGTTGCAAAAAAATATTTTATCTCAGGAGACTGATTTTTTATTGTTTAAAAAGCTGTATCTTTTCTTGTACACATACAAACTTGCTGAAATTTGTCCCAGAACTTCTGTTTAGTGTGAAGAAACAGTGGTAGTAATTTCAGCCAAGATACTCTAATAGTTTGGTTGCAAAAAATATTTTATCTCAGGAGACTAATTTTTTATTGTTTAAAAAGCTGTATCTTTTCTTGTACACATACGAACTTGCTGAAATTTGTCCTAGGACTTCTGTTTAGTGTGAAGAAATAGTGAGAGTAATTTCAACCAAGATACTCTAATAGTTTGGTTGTAAAAAAATATTTTATCTCAGGAGAATGATTTTTTATTGTTTAAAAAGCTGTATCTTTTCTTGTACACATACGAACTTGATGAAATTTGTCCTAGGACTTCTGTTTAGTGTGAAGAAATAGTGGGAGTAATTTCAGCCAAGATACTCTAATAGTTTGGTTGCAAAAAAATATTTTATCTCAGGAGAATGATTTTTTATTGTTTAAAAAGCTGTATCTTTTCTTGTACACATACGAACTTGATGAAATTTGTCCGAGGACTTCTGTTAAGTGTGAAGAAACAGTGGTAGTAATTTCAGCCAAGATACCCTAATAGTTTGGTTGCAAAAAAATATTTTATCTCAGGAGACTGATTTTTTATTGTTTAAAAAGCTGTATCTTTTCTTGTACACATACGAACTTGCTGAAATTTGTCACAGGACTTCTGTTAAGTATGAAGAAATAGTGGGAGTAATATCAGCCTAGATACTCTAATAGTTTGGTTGTAAAAAATATTTTATCTCAGGAGAATGATTTTTTTTTTTTTGTTTAAAAAGCTGTATCTTTTCTTGTACACATACGAACTTGATGAAATTTGTCCTAGGACTTCTGTTTAGTGTGAAGAAATAGTGGGAGTAATTTCAGCCAAGATACTCTAATAGTTTGGTTGCAAAAAAATATTTTATCTCAGGAGACTGATTTTTTATTGTTTAAAAAGCTGTATCTTTTCTTGTACACATACGAACTTACTAAAATTTGTCTCAGGACTTCTTTTTAGTGTGAAGAAATAGTGGGAGTTATTTCAGCCAAGATACTCTAATAGTTTAGTTATAATAATTAGTTGCATTTTTTTCTATAGTTGTCTCTTTATTTTAAATTTTCCGCTAGGTTTTTTAGTAGTTGTAGGATTTTTTTCTACCATTACTCTGATAATTTTTAGGTACCCAAACTTAACCTCTTAAAAAAGTAAAAGGGATTGGTTTTTCACCTGAAATTCCAATTATTATTAGTAACTAGCTTCTGCCTGCGACTTCGTCCGCGTCAAATTTTCGCTTTCCTTCCCGTCGCGTCGAATTGCCTGCCAGTTTTCGTCCATTTTTCGTTTGCTGCTCCGCTCCTTTTGACCGTAGCGTGATGTTACATAGCCTATACCCTTCCTCAATAAATGGGCTACCCAACACAAAAATAATTTTTCAATTACGACAAGGAGTTCCTGAGATTAGCGCGTTCAATCAAACAAACAAAAAAACCCTTCAGCTTTATAATATTAGTATAGATAAGCAGATGTCGTGTTAATTTTTAATATTATTTGTAATTTCGCAATGAAAAATTATAATTTTTTACAAATATTTCAGGCCCGGGCCCTATCTGCTATGTTTCGTCCCTGTCGGCTGCTAGCTGGTAGCTGCTAATTTCAGTTTCATGCAGAGTTTACCGCACAGGAGGTTGAGTGGTTGGTTGAACTTAACACCCTGAGGGGTAAATGCGTTCGAAAGAGATACCATGACCCTGGCACATGGGCAAATGAAGGAACACGGGTGGGTTTTAGTCAGTAAAAGTCTGACGCGCCACGAGCGGGAGTCGTCATTTGATTACTCGTTAAAAAAAAAAATTAAAAAAAATTGCGTAACTTGCTATCAGTATGAATTGGTTTCATATTGATAGTTAAACAACATACATTGCGTTATTTACGTTGCTGAGCCGACAATTTATTCGAACAAATGACACAATGTTTTAGAAATAATCTAAAATCCCATTCAGATTCTGATAGATAGTGCGTTTCGCTATTAGGGTGCTGTTCCTCATGCTCTCCAAACACTATTACTTCGTTTTCGTTTATTTCTTAAGCTAATGTCAGATGTTTACTTGACCTCACGCAATCTTCTGACTGCGGACCTGCAGGAGGATGCAGCGGTGGTGGAGAATACGCAGGCACCACCAGCTACAGTCCTCTTGCAACGCTTGCATGACCAGATGCCGACACAAGAACGCTTCATGGCATCCTTACCGCAGACCGAGCAAGAGTGTATTTTGCGTGCTGGATGACTTCCATTTTTTTTACCATTTTACGGAGGGAGGCGCCGTAACGTGTGCCATATTTGGCAGTGATTCCGACCTTCTTCGTGCGTTTGGCCATTTTTGATAACCTGTCTAACACAACGGTTGGCAGAAAAAGAAGTTTAGCTTTCTTTCTGTTTTGGTTTTGCTCGGTTAGGACACGGCAAAAGGCTTGTGGCTAACTAATAACAGCCGCACGGGTTGATCGTTCAGGTTAAGCTACGCTTGCCGCGGTTGGTCCGTGGATGGGTGACCATCTTTACATACCAAGACCCTTCCGTGCCTCGGAAAGCACGTTAAGCCGCTGGTATTTGTCTTTCGTAGATATTAGACAGTCGTTACGGGTCGTCAGAAGCCCGAAACTCTGACAACCAGTCTTACCAAGGGGTATTATCGTATTACCAAGTAACTGGGTTGTGGAGGTCAGATAAGTAGTCGCTCCATGTAAAATACAGGTACTGCATCCGGTTAGACTGGAAGCCGACCTCAACATAGTTGGTAAAAGGCTAGGCAGATGATGAGGACAGAGTGCATCCCAGCGCGTAAAAACTACATACTATTCGATTTTTAACTCTCGATTTTAAGCAGTTGGGTCAAAATCCTGGAGCAATATTATTCCGCCCGTATGAACATCGAAACAGTTTGAAAGTATTTCATACTAAAGTAATAGGTATTGCTGATCTGATAACACTAAAATAAACACACACATTATCATTTATTTACATTAAACCTTACATTATTAGCACACAATTTTTCTAGAGACTATTGTCTTAAATTATCTTGGAAGTATTATTTATCATTGCAAATAAGAATAAAACTTTAAAATCCATGTTATGTAAATATTGTGACAGACAGCTTAAATGCCTAGACAATATAACTTGATTAAAATACCGCATTGTAATCGGTATGTCCGTTTCGGAGATACGAAGCTACCAGCCGAGAGAGAGGTTTCAAAGTCATACCTAAAACCTACGTTGTCCTCAAAGACCGTTGGCAGTGATGATAATCATGAAAATTATGGCAGAGGGGTTTCACTTACGGCGTCAATAAAAAACCTTTTTGCTGAAAAACGGTCTATACGGTACGACTTTTTTGCTAAGACACAGTAAATAGGTCTGGTGTGTAACACTCGCAATGAGCGTGTATGACCCGTACCATTATTCGTAACGCACTAGAATCACATCTTGAAGGATATTGGTCCATTTTCTGTTCGGAAGTTTGTTGCGCCACTTCTTATCAATCCCAGATAAAGCACTAGGAAGTGGTGAAAGGCGGGTGTTATGGAAGACTGTCTGTCGGCGACGAGACCCTATCTGAGCATCTAGGCGCAAGTAGCGCCGGGGGCGCCTAGACAACAATTTTGTAAGTTAGAATGCATTTTTTAAATTAGCAAAGATTTCAATAGTTAGAAAAAATGCCAAAAATGAGACCCCCTCTGGGCAAGTGGGTGCAAGTATCGCAGAGAGCGCCTTGATAATAAAATAAGAATTAAAGGAATATTTTTGTAGTTAGTAAGGGTGTTGATTACATCCCATTTGTCTACTACACTGTCTTCTGTAATTTGTATGATCAAGAACGTAAATTACGCAATGAATGTTGTTGTCGAAATAAAAGCCATTTCTATTCTTGCAGATGTATGAAAGTAAGCGAGGCAAAATGAGTATGTCATGTAAGGATCGTAGCCAACGACCATATAACCCATGAGTTAAATGGTCGCTGATCGTAGCAGATGGCGTTCTGTGGTTTCTGAATGCCTCCATAGGAAGAAGGCACGAGTCAAATAATTTGCAACCCGCATAGTTACTAAAAACAATTGATTGCATTCAAATGTGAAAGCGATAATTTTGATGATAAAAAGGTTAATAACGAAACGACTGTGAATTCCAAAATACATTTAAATAACATACGTCATGCATGTAAATAAAACAATGAAGAATATTATTGTTATTCAAATCAAATCAATCACATCAAAAGTCATTTATTCAAACTAGGCGGAGAGTCAGCACTTTTTGAACGTCAAAGTTACATAAGACAGTTCCCCCTTCACCACTTCCTAGTGCTTTAGCTGGGAAGAAGAAGTGGCGCAACAAACTCTCCAGCAGCACAGCTGTCTATTCAGTTAGAAGAACTTGATTCTATACAATTGTAATTAGTTAACATTAAGAGACACAAAACATTAAATTAAATGATTTGCCATAATTATGTCAGCTACACAACTCAATATTCCAACAAATAAAATGAAATCTATACTCAAGCAAAAGCAAAAAATATTTATATAATGTAAATATAGGTACCAAAATAAAAGCCTCCTGGCATTGAGCGGAGCGAGAGGAAGGTAAAAATTCTCCCCGACCCATGCGAGCCAGCTCGCATCGCTGAGCCTGTAGCTTGAAATTCGTCCCTAATTAAATCATTTCAATCCAGCCCGTCCCTTGCTGTCCTCTACCAGCAATGCCCCAAACCGAGGTCTGTACCCCACAGGGGGTGCCCTTAGCGAGTAGTCGCTCTAGATTTATGATTTGAAGCCCCGGCTGGAGGCCTGAATTTATTAAGGTTGTCACAGGCAATACTGATTAAGCAGCCGACACCCTCATAGGTTGACCTAAGAGATGTCATTCCCAAAAAAGGAAGGCAAAAGAAAAGATAGATAGTTGTCAGGCTTTTGGGATTTCTGACAACCAGTAACGACTAAGATCCACAATTCAAAGCCGGGATCAACGGCTTAAAGTGCTTTCCGAGGCACGGACAGGCAATTTGTCACTGATATCAGCTGTGAAAACCAGATCCACTCGTAAATTTCAGTACTTCAAAAAGAGAGATATGTAATCACACATTTGGCAACAAAATGATATAACGGCAAGTGATGATATCATACTAGATAGTATAACGAATGTAGGCGATTTTGTGTTAGTTGAGAGGAATTAGTAGACAGAATTATACATGTGGTTAGGTAGCAGTAAGGTTATCGGTAGATCAGGTTAAACTACCCTCGCCGAGGTTGCTCCGTGGATGGGTGACCATTTTCACATACTAAGACAAATCCGTGTGCTAGGAAAGCACGTAAAGTCGTTGTTCCCGGCTGTAACAGGTCGTCAGAAGCCAGAAATTCTGACCACCAGATTTACAAAGGGGTATCGTGTAACCCAGTAACTGAGTTGTGGAGGTCAGATAGGCAGTCATTACCATCATAATCACACCATATTGTTTCTTCCGGTACCGTGTGGTGCCGGACGTAAAGAATAACACCACCCCATTTCTTCCTGTGGGTGTCGTAAAAGGCGACTAAGGGACTTACTAGAGAATGGACAGCAGCGTTCTCTATGCATTTTACCACCATACGCGATCGCCAACCCGCCTGCCAAGCGTGGCGATTATGGCAAAGCCCCCCAAATTGGGGGAGGCCTAAGTCCAGCAGTGGACGTCTTACGGCTGAAATGATGATGATGATTGTTTCTTCTGCTAGGACACAGGCCTCCTCTCGGTGAGAGGGAGTGGGCCGTTATTCTACCACGTGGGCCCGGGGTGGTAGATATCACATGCCTCCGAATTTTTGATCTAGGACATGCCGGTTTCCTCACGATGTTTTCCTTCACCATTAATCAGGCAGTCGCTCCAAAAAAAAACTGGTATCCACTTGCATCCGATTAGACTGGAAACCGACGGTATACAAGGTGTCCCAAAAATCAACGTCAAGCCGAAAACAGTTGATAGGCTAGGTGGTGACAGTTATCAGAAAAATAATAAGAAAAAATTAAGTTAAGCATTTTTTTTTTCAGTACAGTCAGTTAAAGTTGGGCGATGTAATAATTTTTAGTACATGCTGGAGCAAAAAAGTGATGTTTTCTTTAAAACTGAGGTAGTTGTGTTTTAATTTTGGACTGTAGTTTACAGAAGGGTTATTCAGGGTTACATCACTCACAAAAAAATATTAAAAGTTAAGATTTGTAGTCACAATAATTTGAAAAGTACTTAACTTAAATTTTTTAAATTCTTTTTCTGATAACTGTCACCACCTGGCCTATCAACCGTTTTCGGCTTGACGTTGATTTTTGGGACATCCTGTATAATCCTCCAGACTGTATTTCGGCCACGGCGGCCAATCATAACGGAAACTAGCCATCGGCGCGGGAGATATTATAGTGCTCAAGTGTGTGCGCAGACACAAGAGCACTCACTCTTCCCTCACTCCCATAGTCCAATGGGACGGCAATCCGACACGACTGAAGAGAGATCAGGCGTAGGACCAACGGCTTAACGTGCTTTCCGAGCCACAGGGGTCACACCGCCAACTTCCAAACTCCGGGCTGTTTCTAAGAAATTCCTAATGGAAAAACCCAATACCACTTTGCCCAATCTGGGAATCGAACCCACGCTCAGCAGTCGCACTTGCAACCATGAAACCAACGGCCGAAAGTTAGGAGAAGACTAGGGACTTGATTGAAAGTTAGGGTCGGTTCACATCTGACGGAAGATGCGTCGAGCGTATCATCGGTCGCGTCAATTCGGTCAAATAGGGCGTTTTCATATCTGACGGAAGATGCGTCAGGCGTAACTTTGTTTTGCCACATTATTACGCGTAGTCTGAATACATCAGTCATTACCTTTAATACAAAAAATTAATAATTGAAATCGCTTCATCCGTTCGGGAGCTATGATGCCACAGACAGACAGACACACAGACAGACACGTCAAACTTATAACACCCCTCTTTTTCCGTCGGGGGTTAAAAAGACACGTAGCGCGACGTGGCCGCTCTTTACGTCGGCCGACAATGCGTTAACGGAAACGGAACAGCTGTACGCTCGACGCACTAACGCATCATCGGTTAAGTGTGAAACGTTGAATGTTTTCTCATATAATTGTCTGTTCTGGCGTTGCGCGACCGATAATATGCGACGCATCTTCCGTCAGATGTGAACCGACCCATATTCAAATCAATTGAGGAAGAAGCTAGACAGATGTTGATGGCCAATATGCCTAGACTAGACTAGTCATCAGACTATCAGCCTACTCACTGAATTCCCAGAATATCTCGTTAATAGCTTTTATCTTAAAATACTTGTGTAAACTGTCGTTTTTATTTAGAATCTCGTCTAAAATTGTTAGTTGGCAGTCACTAGTTCTACTTTAGATTCTAGTGAGAGTGGGTCATGTCCACGAGTATTTAAATAGACCTATCTGTGCTTAGTGCATGTGTACTTACTTTAACAGTTTAATTATAAGTACCTGGATGACTTTTTTTTTTTGGTTACTTGTGATTTTAGAAATTATATTTAAATACAAATTACATTTTGTTATTTTTCTTCCAATAAAAAAAAAAACATAAGTTTATGTTTAAGTTGATTATCGATGAAGTTGATTGTTGAAAACACGAATAAAACATTTTCTAAAAATGAACCCTAGCTAGATCGATTTATCGCTTCCGAAACTACCTGTATACTAAAATAGCTAACTGCCCTCGACTTCGTCCGCGTTAAATTTCTTGTTCCCCCGATACTTCCCGTCGCGTCGAATCGCCAACCCGTGCGATTTTCCCCGTTTTTGCAACATTTTTCATTACTGCTCCGCTCCTTTTGGTTGTAGCGTGATGTTATATAGCCTATAGCCTTCCCCGATATATAGGCTACCCAACACAGAAAGAATTTTTCAATTCGGACCAGTAGTTCCTGAGATTAGCGCGTTCAATCAAACAAAAAAACAAACAACTATTCAGCTTTATAATATTAGTATAGATTTCATGAAAAACTTTGGAGCCGTTTCCGAGATTAAGATTATATACTGGGTGACTTTTTTTAGCGTCTTGAAAAAAAATGGGGGTAATAGGTGAACGGAGTAGAAGCTTTTGGCATAGAAATTTTTATTATTTTTATTTTTGAATAACATGTAACTAAATTGATCTAGCAATAAATACTACACATTTAAAGTAACATTTTCATACTAGAACAACAAAAACAGAAATTTGGAAAAAAAAAAACATTTTTTTTTTTAAATATCTATCGAAACTCAAATCATACGCACCCTACTCCATGCGCAGCATGTATCATTGATTTCGGAGCGCGGTCCTACCCTTTGAAGCCGCCTGATAGGCGGCCTCATTGATCTTTCGCAGGCGCACGAGCCGCACACGCATCCCTGTCCACCCGCGTCCCGCGCTCCTTTAGTCACCTACGATGAATCTGAAGGCCTTCCTGCCTTCTATTCTAGTTACACAACACACCATATGAAGGTCGAGACGGTAAAAAATGTCATCCGGTATATATACAGGAAGATTTTTTAGTCACCGTCCAAATTTTTTCTAGGCATTAGGTATCATTCAAAAAATCCATTTTTGAAAAAAAAAAACGATACATAAAATTTTCATTTTAAATCATTTTCTCGAAAGAATTATCTCTCTCTGCGTGGTCACTAAGTTAAACGTTAGTAATACTACACTTGCCGCCCGTGAGAGTATGAAGGGAACATTTGCAACTTTGTTTATTATTGTTTTCAATTGATTTCGGCGGCGCGCGGGGTGGGTCGCAGAAATTAATACCTAGCGCGGTGCCTACGCACTAGGTAATAGCCCGCACTCCGCACTATTACCTAGCGCGCGGCGGTGTCCAGAATCATCAACTTTTTATAGATAACTTTGTGATGTGATATCTCAATGTTTTTGTATTGAGTGATATTAAAAGAAAAAACACGTATTAAATGATTTTCGTAAAATATTAATATATCATAATTTGGACGGTGACTAAAAAATCTTCCTGTATATATATATAGGTATATACAAGAATTGCTCGTTTAAAGATATAAGATATGTTACTTTTGCCAGCGGCTTCGCCCGCGTATCATGCATATAAATCTTCCTCTTGAAATACTCGCGTCTATTAATGAAAACCGCATTAAAATTCGTTGCGTAGTTTAAAAGATCTAAGCGTACAGACCCGGGAAGTAACTTTGTTTTATACCTATGACCGGGATCACGGGATCTATTGCGACTTCCGCGACCCCCGGCTGGTGCCGGCCTGCTTCTGCGGGCCATCTTAAGTCAGGGGGGATGCAGCAGGATACCTTGCCAACGGGATTATTTGACTTAAATTTACCACGTGGCTATGATAAAAGCAACTGCAGTTTACTTTGCCTATGACCATCATTCGAAGGTCGCTTATAGGCGTATCCCTGTTTTTTTTTCTGTCGGTGGGGAAACATCAAATGACGTCTCCCGCAGAACCCACCCGCGTTCCTTCAGTTGTATATATATGCCAGGGCCACGCTAAGTCTTTCGAACAAATCTCGCGACTTTGGCAGTACAGGCTGCCCCTGTTTTTCGCTTCTTACGAGATGATCGCCGTCAATCGTGGAGACAAGTAATTAATTTAACGCATCAGGTGTTACTCCGTGCTTTGGAACTGAGCCAATTAATTTGTCTTTAAATTGTTGGGACGGAAAATTGTTTAGATGCATACCAACTTCAAATTATCGGATTATACCCAGGTGGACTATGCGTGTGCCAAATACGATCAGGCCTCAACCAACAAGAGTTACATTCGCCTAAAAAAAAATCCGTATGGACGTAAAGAATAGCATCATCTAATTTCTTACCGTGGGTGTCGTAAGAGGCGACTAAGAGACTTACAAGAGAATGGGCAGCAGCGTTCTCTATGCATTTTACCACCATGCTGCGATCGCAAAGCTGCCTGCTAAGCGTGGCGATTATGGCAATCCCCCTTAATTAAGGGAGAGCTATTTCCAGCAGTGGACGTCTTTCAGCTGTAATTATAATGAAGATGTTGGACTATACGTGTGCTAAATACGATTAACCGTGAATCAACATGAGTACCATGCGCCGACAAAATATTATTATTATTAAAGAAGTATGAGATGGAGCAGAGGTGGCCAAGCAGCAGGCCCGACTTACGAGTAGGTCGTGGTCACGAACTTAGGGAAATGATTTACTTGGTGTAAATAATTTCATTACCACTGCTCTCAAAACGGTGAAGTAAAACATCGTGAGGAAACAGGCATGTCCTAGAACCAGAAATTCGAAGACAGGGTTACATCAATCAACCCGCTCTAGGCCTGTCGATGACCTGTGTTACAGCAGTGGGAATATTATCGAGTGATTATGAATGATGATACATCATCATCATCATTTCAGCCGAAAGAAGTCCACTGCTAGACATCCCTCCCAGGCCTCCCACAATAGGGCAGGCTTTGCAATAATCGACACAGTTGGCGGCTGAGAACTAGAGTTGCAAAGGACTCGAGTCTTCGAGTCCTAATTTTAAAGACTCGAGTCAATTATGCAAGACTCAGTGTGCTCAAAAGGCTCGGAGTCTACAGATAAGCACTCGAGTCTTAAAAAGGACTCAAGTCTTAAAAAGAACTCGTGTCTCAAAAAGGACTCGAGTCTTAAAAAGGACTCGAGTCTTAAAATGAACCCGATTCTTAAAGAAAAACTCGTAGCATGAAGATGAAACTTGTACCTCATCATTAGAAAAGACTCGAAAGAAGGCAATAAATTTAAATTAGTGGTTATAACTTTGCGTACAAAAAAATCTGACGAGTTATTCGAGTTTTTCGAATGATGAGCTACAAGACTCGAGTTCATTTTAAGACTCGAGTCCCTTTTTTAGACCCGAGAATGACTCGGGCTCGGCTTGACTCTAGACTCCGAGCCTTTTGAGCATACTGAGTCTTGCATAATTGAGTCGAGTCTTGAAAATTACGACTCGAGGACTCCAGTCCTTTGCAACACTACTGAGACCGGTACTGCCCATTCGCTAGTAAGTCTCCTTTTATGACACCCACGGGTATAAATGGGACGGTGATACTCTTCGTCCGCCAGTGGCGTGCAGTCCATATAGGCAAAAAGACACTGCAGACCCTAGGGTATAGACCCTAGATAAGGACTAGTTACTTATATTTCAAAAATAAAAGAATTATACTAATAGTAAGTAATAAAACCATTCAAAAAGTTTAAACGCCTAATGTAAATATAATAGCAACGTTCATACCGTTCTATTTACTACGGCAACGCATTCATAATAGATCGCAACGTAAGCAGGCAGCGAACGATCCTGTCTTTATTTCATTCATAAATGTACGCATGTAGTGGTAATTTCTTCTACATTTTCGTGTCTATACATTGCACACATAAAGCGAAGTCCTGCCGCAGGATAACCAATCACAGGCTTCCCTGCGTCATTCAATGATGGCGCATGGACGCCTGTGATTGGTGAGTATTATCACAGCGCGCTGTGAGTATTATGCGATCAAGTTGAATATGTACGTAGCCTCAGGAACATTACGATTCGCAATGATGCAATTTTATTTGTCAACGTGTTAGTTATCAAAATTTAGAAATTGTTTGTTTACGAAAGGATCCATATTGATTTCGTACATGTGAAGCGCGCTGTTTTATGTTTTTATTTTGATTGAGTTTTCTTGTGATTAATTCATTTACAAACGTTAATATTTAGGTAGATTTGTTGCTTATTTCAATTAGTTTTTTGAACTGTTTTAATTTTTACTTACTACGCTGTTTGTTTGTTTTTTTCAAAATGTTGTTCGATTGTGAGGTTTGTGTTGAAAATGTGTGTTTGTTAAAAAGTGTATCTAAATGGAAATGTGTACCTGAGTAACGAGAATTATAACCCAGCAAAGAGGTAATGCAACTCGTAAGTTTCATAGTAATAATTAAGCAACTAAAACCGGCTATGTTGTTGTTTACACACATTTATTATTTTTTTCCTTGCTAGTTTAGTAGTTCGAGTAGGTACAGTGTGGAATTGTTCGGGATTTGCAGATTTACATGATTACTATCCCACGGCTTGCTCAAAGATTTTGGTAATTATCGTATTGAGAGAAGTTATTTAAGAAACACAAAGTCAACAACAAGTACCTACACATCTTTCTGTGCTTTCGACGGAAAAAGAATTATTGGTCGAATGAAGACGCATACCAACTATTTATGACGATGGTTTAAAATCATATTTAAAAAAGATAGACGCGTAGATGTCATTTATAAATGAGTTTGTTTACTTTATTATTTTTGCTGTTACCCGTACTTAATTTACCTATTAGATATATTTACATATACGAATCACATGAAGGGCCTTTTTCAACTATCACTCACCTGGATCAGATATTTAAGGTGGCCGAAATCATTTATTGGCATTATCAGGAAATCGCCATTTCAAACTTTTAAACCACCTAGTGAGTTTTTCTTCACTAACTTGAGCAATTACGAAAGACGTTTTTTTTTTTTTTTGAACTGCCTACCCGATCATAAAACCCTGTGCACGCCACTGTCGTCCGCCACCACACGGAACAATGAATGATGATGGATTTAACACATTCCCAAAACATTAAATCAGATTTGCCCTTTCAGTTTTTTTTTTTTAATTAACACCGCAAAACAACCTTTACACAGCACTAATTCTTAATTAAAAAGCCATTCTTTCTGTATTAGGACATCGCGTGACCATAAACATAGACCTTGGCTTAGAATCTGACCATTAGGGCAAGCATTCAGGGAGGAGCTTCCGTAACGACGAACCTTTTATTATTAAGTTTTTTTTATCTATGCTAATATTTTTTATGGGCGGTTTGGCAATCATTTTAACTAAGCCCCTGTGGACAAAGTGCTTTGTTGTGATTTACCGTAAAGGTTTCGTGTTTGGATAGTACATAAAGTAATGCCTGTATGACGGAAAATATTTAGAAACAATAAATTAGAATGATTAGTGTCTTCCCCGATATTTTCTTTCGCACAATTGTATCTTTAAGCTAATTTTTAAAACGACTTTATAAAGGAGGAGTTTCACAATTGGTCCGTCACTGTATGGTTTTTTTTCTTTGTATGTTTTACCCATCAGTAGGAGAAGACAGGCTGTGGATAATGACGAGTAAGTCTGTACCTAGGCTGAAAACTGAAGGGGCTAGGACCGATGCCTGCCAGGGTCAAGAAATTTGTTCGAAAGATTTACCGTGGCCCTGGCATTAGGCAACTGAAGGAACACCGTTTTAGTCAGTAAAAGTCTGACACGCCCTTTCGCTCCACCCAGAGCGGGAGACATCATTTGATGATTTCGCACCCACAAAAAAAGGCTGAATGCTGAGATATCTCCTACCTCCTACTAATAGGTCTTAACTATATATTAATACGTAAAGCAAAAACTTGCACCCCTTTTCTACACTATATATATTATAATATTATAAAGAGGAATCATTTGTATTTTTGTTTGTTTGTAATGGATAAACTTAAAAACTATTGTAATAAAAAATTCTTTCACCATTAGAAAGCTACATTATATGCGAGTAACATAGGCTATATGTATTTTATTTTAGAAAAAATAGGGTCCGTAAGATATTTGGGTTTTTCGGACCCAAGGTGTAAAAAATCATCCAAAAATGTTCCTTTTTTGGCGTACGCAGCCTAAACTATAAAAGATAGAAACCATAAAATTGTCGCGAAAACCGACATCCACGCGTTTACGTTTCGGAGGAATATGGCTGACGTTTAGGCTTTTGTCTTTTTGCATGCGGAAGGCAGAAGACAGGGTTGTGTAGCGCATCATAGGAGAGGCCTTAGTCCACAAGCACTACTGCCTTACCTTTTAGGAATCCAGGCGTAATACTATAGTTATTTTTATGTTATACAGACTAAAGACGAAAGTCTTCAATCAGTGCGTCCTGCCTGTTATGACCTACGGTGCCGAAACGTGGACACTCACGGTAAGGCTGAGCCCTAAATGCAAAGTGGCTCAGCGAGCTATGGAACGAGTTATGCTTGGAGTATCTCTGAGGGACAGAATCCGGAATGAGGTGATCCGCCGGAGAACCAAAGTTATCGACATAACTCACAGAATTAGCAAGTATGTATGTTATACTCGAAGCTATTGAGTTCTATGTTGAACGCGTGCTGTCACCTATGTTATGGCTATTACCAACATATTTATGGTAACTTGAGAAATGAGCGGATTTTGCATGGACAGTATGCATGAACGTGGAAAGGACAAAGCAAAAGGATATCGTTATCTTAATATTAATAAGTGAAGCAAAAACTTAGTACACTTGTCTTTATCACGAAAATTACGCGGATGGAGGACTATGAAATTTGGCACAGTTAAAGTTAATATGGAGGAGTGCAGAAAACTTAAATCTATACTAATATTATAAAGCTGAAGAGTTTGTTTGTTTGATTGGTTGAACGCGGTAATCTCAGGAAAGAAAAAATATTTTTGTTTTCGGTAGCCTATTTATTGAGGAAGGCTATTGGCTAAATAATATCATGCTACGATTAAAAGGAGCGGAGCAGCAACGAAAAATGGACGAAAACTGGCAGGCAATTCGATGCGACGGGAAGAGTCAGGGGAGCAAAAATTTGACGTGGACGAAGTCGCGGGCTTCTGCTATTTCTGTTAGTGTATAATAATCTAATGATGTTTATAATATTACGGTGACATATACATACTAAACGTATATGAATGCCTACGATACGTAACGCGGTATTCTATAGTATGACCTGTCTAAAGAAAACGCGTGATTAAACTATTCTCGTTTACAAAAATCCTCATGAAATACACGAATAAGAAACGAAGGCCGCGATCTGTAAATGTCTCAGACAATTATCACCTTAGTTCTGCTAGCAAAGCATCAAGGTTGAAGTATTTTTGTTACATCACCAAATTTTTGGGAGTTAATGTAACGTTGTGTTGGAGTATGTATGTATTTTTACACTGCTTTTAGAATACTTTAGTTTAACTATAATGACAAAAGCTTCTGCCCACCACTTCGTCCGCGTGAAATTTCTTGCTCCCCCTGCCTCTCACCGTCGCATCAAATCGCCTGCCCGTGCGAGGTCTTCGTATTCGTGAAAATTGTTCCGTTTGGTCGGCTCCTAAGGATTCTAGCGTGATGTTATACTGGGTGACTTTTTTTAGCGTCTTGAAAAAAAATGGGGGTAATAGGTGAACGGAATAGAAGCTTTTGGCATAGAAATTTTTATTTTTTTTATTTTTGAACAACATGTAATTAAATTGATCTAGTAATAAATACTACACATTTAAAGTAACATTTTCATACTAGAACAACAAAAACAGAAATTTGGAAAAAAAAAACAAAAAAATAATAATTAAAATCCATCGAAACTCAAATCATACGCACCCTACTCAATGCGCGGCATGTATCATTGATTTCGGAGCGCGGTCCTACCCTTTGAAGCCGGCCGATAGGCGGCCTCATTGATCTTTCGTAGGCGCACGAGCCGCACACGCATCCCTGTCCACCCGCGTCCCGCGCTCCTTTAGTCACCCACGATGAATCTGAAGGCCTTCCTGCCTTCTATTCTAGTTACACAACACACCACATGAAGGTCGAGACGGTAAAAAATGTCAACCGGTATAGTCTTTAGGCTTCCTCGAGAAATAGGCTATCCTACACTAAACGTTGTTCCTCAGACTTTCAATTAGACCCAGTAGTTCTTGAGGTTAGCCCGTTCAACCCAACAAACAAACAAAGTCTTCTTTCATCCATCAGATCGGTTTCCAAACAGACGTAAAAATATCGTGGCGAGATTTTACAACTCTCTATGTAGAACCGAACAACTAGAATCGAACAGTGCATATCAGCACTCTGAAAAAACGCCCTGATCGATTTTTAACTCTAAAAAAAAAATTGCGCGAATATTATCTTTACGTCCGAGCGAAAGTGGTCTAAGAATAGAAGAAGACTGAATAATCAAAATGTATTTTAAAGTCGTTTTTTTTTTAAAACTAAACTGAAATATTTCCAGTTGATGTCTGATAAGGCTCGACTGACTGTTCACAAAGTGAATGTTAGGTCTGGCAAAAGAAGCATGAAAGTAGAATTAATGCTGTGGAAATGTGTTCGTTGCGAAACATGTGTGGTGTGACTGTGGTGTGGCTGAGGAATGATGTGATAAGACAACGGTGCGGTTTAAAAGAAGATCACAAAAATTTAAAAGAGTATGCTTATATGGTTTGGTCATGTTGAGAGGGTGAATGAAGGACGGCTAACAAAAGTTATTTACAAGGCAGAGGTGACAGGGCGCGCCGAAGGGGACGCCCTAGGAGAACATATAGTGACCTTATTGGTGATGTTCTTCAGAAGGGTCAGGTGTGTAGTACTAGTAACCGGCGTGCGTGTATGACCAGATGTATGAACTTAAATGAGACAAAAGAAGTATGTACGGGCGGTTCTGTAGTTTATGCCTACCCCCATGGAAAATGGCGTGACTTAATGTATGTATACCAGGTGACATTTTATAACGACTTGAAAAAAAATGGGTTTTATAGGTGAACGAAGTGGAAGCCTTTGACATATAAATTTTTATTATTTTTATTTTTGAATAACATGTAATGAAATTGATCTAGCAAAAATACTTCACATTTAAAGTAACATTTTCATACTAGAACAACAAAAACAGAAATTTGGAAAAAAAAAGAAAAAAAACAATTAATAATCTATCGAAACTCAAATCATACGCACCCTACTCAATGCGCGGCATGTATCAATGATTTCGTAGTGCGGTCCTACCCTTTGAAGCCGGCCGATAGGCGGTTTCATTGATCTTTCGCAGACGCACGAGCCGTACACGCATCCCCGTCCGCTCGCGTCCCGCGCTTCTTTTGTCACCTGCGATGAATCTGAAGGCCTTCCTGCCTTCTATTCTTGTTACACAACACACCATATGAAGGTCGAGACGGTAAAAAATGTCATCCGGTATATGTAAACTGAGAATCAACACATTTTGAACGTCAAAATTACATGAGACAGTCCCCCAAAACGCCCGCCTTTCACCACTTCCTAGAGCTTTTACATATTTGATCGGTGGTTAGATATTATCAACCTTTTTGTACACAGCAACACTACATATTGGGTAGTAGTTTTAGTTATGGTATACCAGTACTGGCCAGGTGAACTTTAAGACGAGGTGAGATTTGAAATCGTTTAATTATATGGTTTTCTCATGGATGCCATTGTCAGAACTGGGCCAAATGAAATGGGACCACACGGGAAGCACCAGCTTTCAAATAAAAAAGGAATCATCAAAATCGGTAGACCCAGTCGAAAGTTCAGAGGTAAAAAGCATTTTTTTTAATACAGTCTAATTGAGAAACTTCTCCTTTTTTTAAGTCGGTTAAAAACTCCATAATGAATGGCATTTTCCAACAATGCTTCATTCAATCAATCATCTACGTCGCAAAGTCTTCAGCCATGACAAACAAAAGCAACAAATGGTTTAACTGAATGACTACGAACAAATCCAGTTCATTCCAGTTAAATTGATTAGTGGCTTTAATTCAGCTGGCGATGGAGGTCAAGGTTGTGACGCAATTGTGGGTAAGTACACATAGATTTGATTATCAGGCCTTCTGACTCAGATCAGGTCCTCGTGATTACTCATTAGATACTCAGGCACTGTCTGAGTATCTGCGATGAGAGAGGGGCTTGTGGTCGATTGATCACTCCGATCCAGCCCACCCTTGTTGCCCTTTACCAGCTACCTACCCTTAGCGAGTAGTCGCTCTAGTTTTAAGTTTAAGCGCTGGCTGGAGGCCTTAATTTATTAAGGCCACAGGCAAGTCCGAGAAAACAACAATAAATGCGAGAAATCATTCCCAAAAAAAAAACTTCGTTAATATTAATAAGCCTTTGTGTATATGCAGTTTACTCAATTTCTTTCCCCCCTTTTTCCCATGGGTGTCATAAAAGGCGACTAAGGGACTTACTAGAGAATGGGCAGCAGTGTTCTCTATGCATTTTACCAGCATACTGCAATCGCCAACCCGCCTGCCAAGCGTTGCCTTCATGGCCAACCTCCCCAAATTGGGGACGGCCTATGTCCAGCATTGGACGTCTTTGGCTGAAATTTAATGATAATGATATGCAGTGTTATCCATATAAACCATGCAATATATTCTCAATTCAATCCCAGATCTAATTTACCAGCTAGAATAAAAGTTCCAGAATTGTTCAGTTAAACAAATTAATACTATTACATCTAGCTGTGTTTTTAGGTCAAGGACTGCTTGGTAAATAAACGCTAGGGGAGCGGTTGGCTGGTTTCATGTAGATAAATTGAGATCGTTCCTTTTAGAGGTAACTCCCGGATTTGTGTTGAGTAGGAGCAGCACGGTATGTGTCATTGGATGATGCTCCTATCATCTAAATTCAAGATTAACTGCAACGTCAGATCACTGAATAATTAAACAGTTTCACTATTTCAAGTACCACAACTTTAATAGGTAGCCATTTTATGAAATTCACCCAAAGTACAACAGAATATATCGACTTCATCAGCAATGAGGTTGAGACTTAATTTAATATGACCTGTATACTTTCATATACTTTCAGTAGAAAGCTGTTATCTTGACAATACAAACAGACACTTCAATTTGATTCGATTCGGTTTCCAGTCGTTCGATGCAACAGATAGAAGCTATTAGCTCTTCTACTAAAGAACCTGCTTAGTTGCTAGAACTCCGTCTGAGAAAGATCCAGACCAGTCCAGTAAATGAATGAGAGTTCTAGCGGCCCATTTGGGTCAGGGCGTCTCGCACAAATAACGAATGATTGGCTAGAAAGGGGAGCGGTAAGTGACATCATATTAGATAGTGTTTGTTCCTATAGCGCTAGCTCCTGGAGTCAACTTGGTAAAAGGGTATACAAGGTGTTCCTATTGATATTCAATAACTTTAGGGTCAGAATCAGTTGGCATATTTTTTTGTCCTCATCGCCACGCTTTGCAGGCGGGTTGGCGATCGCAGTATGATGGTAAAAGGCATTGAGAACGCTGCTACACATTCTCTAGTCATTTCCTTAGTCGCCTTTTACGACAGCCACGGGAAGAAATGAGATGGTGCTATTCTTTACATCCGACAACACACGGAAACTACGATAGGCATGGAAACTAGGGCTAATTGAGGAGACAGGTGAACGTTTTGCGTGACTGGTAGATTAGGTTTGGGTCTTCTTTGGAGAAAGAATTAGCATTGGCATTCGAATTGGCAATTGCCGCTAGAATTTTGGACACAATAACAAGTTAAGATCCGCGAAATACGAGGGTATGATGCTGCATTTTCTGTTTGGGATGCATAAAATTTTGATTCACGTATGGATCGCGGTTATGTTCGAGAGTTACCGTGGCCCTGGCACAGGAAACTGAAGGAACACGGGTGGGTTTTAGGCTAGTAAAAGTCTGATACGCCTTCCCGCTGCGGCCAGAGCTCCCGTCGTCCCACAGACGTCATTTCATGATTTCCCAACTAGCAAAAAGAAAAAAGTCTACCAGCATAGCGATAAGTAATAATTGTATGTTACGTGCGATTTACTTCGTGAGTTCCGCTATCATCTCCCTGCTGGTATTTTAGCATCAACTAAGCATTCGAAATGTTTATTTTATAAGTAGACCTTATAAGACACTTACAAGTCAATATTTTAAAATTAGATGGCCCCGGCATTTCGTAGCTGACTCATGGAATGTCCTAAAACCAACAAAAAATATGTGAAGACATCTACCAACACGCACTGGGCCAACATAGTAGATTACGGCCTACTACTCCCTAGGTTTATATCCAAGCAGTAGAATGATTAATGCCCCCACTTCTGGGCCATCGGCCTCACCCGTTAGCTAACATTTTTAGATCCTGACACTTGTAGCCATTTCGTGATCCGATAGTTATTTAAAAAAGGATCCAAGCCAGTTTGTTTAAAGGTGTAAATTATTTAGTTTAGTGAACTCATTGGTCAAAGGTTCTAGGAAAGTTTTGTGTATGATTGTCGATGGCTATAAGAGGAAGATGTTAATTGATTAGAGAAGGAAGAAGGCTTTGATAGAGTGGCGTCCAAGGACTGGAAGACGAGATATCGGTCGTACGCCGGCAAGATGGGTGGACGACATTGTTGCCATCGGGGGCAAAACCTGGATGAGACTGGCTCAGGAGCGGAGGGATTGGCACAATAATAGGGAGGACTATGCCCAGCAGTAGATGATGATGATTATAGGAGAGAAGGCCAATGAAACGATGAATGGTCAGTGGACAAATGATAAATGATTTATGTAAGTAGGTTTGTGCAAACTTTTTTACACGTCAGTGATATTTTTTTTTAAACTAGATGAGGTCGGCATTTCCTATCTGACTACTCCGAGAAGAAAGGCCGAAACAAACTCAGCGGTCACAGTCTCTTTTAAAGCCCACACTTAATCTTGATCATATCATGTAGATAGGTGTCTACAATGGTCTTTTGAAGAAAGAACCATACAAATTGAGGGACCTGTCCAGTCAGTGCACGCATTTGTCAAATTTGTCACTGGGGACTGTGTAAAAGGTGCTAAATTTAGAAAGAGGATGAACACCGATATATATGCATGCAACTATCAATCTGCCTAGACCTTTCCCAACCATGTTGGAGCTGACTTCCAGTCTATCCGGACTCAGCCGAATACCAGTATTTTACACTAGCTTTTGCCAGCGACTTCGCCCGCGTGGAGGTCGGAAATTATCCCGGGGGAACATACTACCGGAACAAAAAGTACCCTATGTGTTATTCCAGGTTATAAACTATCGGTGTGCCAAATTTCATTTAAATCGGGTCAGTAGTTTTTGCGTGAAAGAGGAACAAACATCCACACATCCATACATACAAACTTTCGCGTTTATAATTTTATTATAGTAGGAAGTAGGATCGAGCGTCAGTCTATCCAAACCGCAGTGGACCCGCGTAGTAGATCACGGCCCATCCCTGTCAAAGAGAGAGGAGGCCTGTGTCCTAGCGGTAGGATCATTATAGGCTGATAAAATTGACCGTCTACCTGCCCTACCCAGCCCAGTTACTGGGAATCACGATACATCTTGCTTAGACTAGTTGTCATACTTTTGAGCTTCTCACTACCCGTAACGACTATCATCATCATTATCATTATCATCATCATCATCATCATCATCATCATCATTTCAGCCGAAAGACGTCCACTGCTGGACATCGGCCTCCCCCAAGCACCGCCACTTCGACCTATTATGTGCTTCTCGCATCCAACGTATTCCTGCGGCCTTCACCAGGTCATCGGTCCATCTTGTGGGAGGCCTTCCAACGCTCCGTCTTCCAGTACGCGGTCGACACTCCAGAACCTTCCGACCCCATCGGCCATCCGTTCTGCGAGCAATGTGCCCTGCCCACTGCCACTTAAGTTTGACAATTCTTCGGGCTATGTCGGCTACCTTGGTTTTCCTACGGATCTCTTCATTTCTGATTCGATCGCGTAGGGAAACTCCAAGCATAGCCCTCTCCAGTGCTCTTTGGGTGACTTTGAGCCGACTATCAATGATTTAGAAATGACAGGCAGGAGCAAAAGCTTAGCGTTCTTTCTAACACACGGACGGATTAGATATACATATAATGAAAGGTCACCCACCCATCTACGAACCAACCGCAGCAAGCGTAGCTTAACCCGCGATTCACCCGTGCGGCTGTTTTTATTTAGCCGTCCGAAATACGTATGGTTTCTATTATAGATAAATCCCCAATAAATTAGGAATAGGGCAGGTGGATCATGCCTAGCCAATCGGTCTTCAGCTGATATATCTGTTTCTCTCTTACATCATAAACCAGACAGATATTGGTGTCAGAAAAATTATGTTTACACGCAAAAATAATATGAATAACGTAAATATTTCACTTCCCACGCAGACATTAATCCTAAATGTGTGTATTTTTACACAGCACACTCGCTGGACGCGTGTGAGCGCGCTTAGACGTGCGAGCGAAATGTAAGAGAATGAAATACGAAAACATTCTGTAGGAGACTGCTTCTCAGATTCTGTCAGGTTGATGATAATACTTTTAAAACGCAGCATCATCATCATTTCAGCCGTACCGTCTACAGCTGGATATTGGCACCCTAGCACCGCCACTTAGACCGGTTGCAGCATCATCTAAGCTTTATCCCGACCGAAAATGGATGTTCAGCTGAAAACGAAAAAGAAGCTTCAGCTTCAGTCTTAGTTTCGGCCGAAAGTGAAAATAATTTAGACGTAACAAAACGTTATTTCCGCTGCATGCGTGTCCGCTTTGAGGTCAGGGTATGTCCAAAATCTGATAGTTTTACTTAGGTCCCAGGATCAACGTATTTTGGTCAAGCTTGTCTATGAAGACTCCGTTTCTTTTAGCCTAATAAATAATAATAATAAAATAATAATCTAATGTGTTACGCAATTACCCCTCCAGTTAGTTTATCTAACATAAGTGCCATAACGTATCTAATTGAACAATGGTTATTTTCTTAGCAAAACATATCTATGAAAGACCGCCAATTTTAATTGCGATCCAACCCGTCCCTTGCTGCCCTCTACCAGAGTTTCCAAAAACCGAAGTCCGTACCCCACAAGGGGTGCCTTTAGCAAGTAGTCGCTCTAGTTTTAAGTTTTGAAGCCCTAGCTGGAGTCCTTAATTTGTTAATTTAGCCACAGGCAACTCCGGTTAAGCAGCCGACAACCTCATAGGTTGACTTGCAAAATGTTATTCCAAGAAAAAACCTAACTGGCTATGAGAGAAAGAAACTGTGTGCTCGCACCTCTCTCTCTTGCCCCTACAGTAATATAGAAAACGTTACTCTCTTTCTATCTTCACTAACTTATATCTCGCTCTCAACTTGTATTCGCATCGCCCAATCACACTTTTTGTAACGCTCTCGTCATGCATTCACCAGCTTACTCCCCAAGTGAAGCGTGCGTAAAGAAGTTTTACTTCAAAAACCACTAAAGTTTGAACGCAACAGGCTGAGTTCTGACTAGTAAAAATCAAAAACACATTCAATACAAGACGTCTTACCAAGAAAAGAAAAAACTCAAATAAAACAACGACTTAGCAGACAATAAAACATAATTTTGCATTCATAAACATATTCGAAGTTTACGATGTAATAAACTTCCCGGCATTCGGCCATCTTGTTTTTTTTTTACGTCAGTTGTAAATATGGCGCCCGGCATTCGGCCAAGCTGTTACGTAACGAGATGTATTTTAAGTAGCCGGTAACTGATGGCATAATTTTGGAAGGCAGTTAGTGTTAAAGTATTTGGAGATTTTGATGGATTCGGAGCAAAGTTTTTAAACAGAGATATTCAATAGTCGGGTCGGGTGGTGGGGTTGGAAGGTTCTGGAGTGGCGACCGCGTACTGGAGTGGCGACCGCGTACTGGAAGACGTAGCGTTGGAAGACCTCCCACAAGATGGACCCATAGGTAATAGGTAGAACGGGCTGGTGTGGTTCTACCAACTCCACGTCTGAGCGCGTATTTTGCGCAGATGGACCGATGACCTGGTGAAGGCCGCCAGAATACGTTGGATGCGAAAAGCGCAGAACAGGTTGAAGTGGCGGTGCTTGGGGGAGGCCTATGTCCAGCAGTGGACGTCTTTCGGCTGAAATGATGATGATGATTCAATAGTCTGGAGCAAATGCACAATGTTTTTGACCTGGGCGTTGATAGCTGCGCCACAGTTTTAACTTTTGTAGCTATCTTCGTTTCTTTTTGTAAATTTTTGCCCTCTAAATTGTTCCAAATAATATTATAATAATCAGCCTGTATTGTCCCACTGCAGGGCAAAGGCCTCCCTTTCGTTATTCCACTCAACTCTATCCTGGGCCAATAAGGACCAATCTCTCATGTAGGCGTCCGAGTTCGTTCCGCCATCTATGCCTGGGTCTTCCGCAATGCCGTATAACGTTCCAAATAATCGTTTATTGTTACTTACACCTTCAAGTTTATTTCCTAGTTAATTTCGTCGAAGGATCCAACTTCAAGGCGGTTCAATAATTTCACCAGGACTCTAGTGCTTGAGATCTCTTAGTGGCGCCCAACCGGAATCTTCATGGTGGGCGCGAATAAGAGATCTTACTTAGAAACTGGAGTCCAGAAGTTGGGAATGTTCTGCAAAAAAGCCTTCAGAATACTTTGGAAGTGTTTTTATTTGGTCGCACTTGTAGCAAAATTACTGTTGCAGTTATCGTACATTGGCCTCAGCTGCATACCATCCTCCTCTTCATTAATTATACCTAATTATGTCCACAGCACCCTGGTTTTTTTTTTTGGGGGTGGGGGGGGGCTCATCACATGACGTCACCCGCTCTTTCGTCTCAGACTTTTATTGACTAAAACCCTCCCGTGTTCCTTCAGTTGCCTATATGCCAGGGCCACGGTGTCTCTTTCGAACAAATCTCGCGACCCTGGCAGCCCAATGCATCCTAGACTGGTTGGCTTGCTGACTGCCCATTTAATACGTCACGATTATTGTTCATAGAATCACAACAAAGAAAGAAAAGCTTGTGGCTAAGTAATAACAGATTGATAGATCAGGTTAAGCTACGCGTGTCGCGGTTGGTGTGTGGATGGGTGACCATCTTTACATAACGAGACCGATTCCGTGCCTCGGAAAGTACGTTGAGCCGTTGGTCTCGGCTCATTTGTGGATCTTTGACAATCGTTAAGGGGTCGTCAGAAGCCCGAAAGTATGACAACCAGTCTTACCAAGGGGTATCGTATTACCCAGTAACTGGGCTATGGAGATCAGATAGGCAGTCGCTCCATGTAACATACTGTTACTCAGCTGCATCCGGTTAGACTGGAAGCCGACCCCAACATAGTTGAAAAAGGCTAGGCAGATGATGAGTCTTACCAAGAGGAATCGTAGTACCCAGGAACTGGGTTGTGGATGTCAGACAGGCAGTCGCTTCCTTTAAAATACTGGTATTCAGTTGCATCAAGTAAGACTGGAAGCTGACTCCAACATAGTTGGGGAAAGACTAGGCAGATGATGATGAATGACAACAGAAAAAACAATACATATAATAATCAGTTTTTGTATAGCCAACCGCGCCATACGCAAGTGCATCTATTTTGTGCCATTTACAATTTGGCAAGTCATCATCATCATCATCATTTCAGCCGAAAGACGTCCACTGCTGGAGGCCTCCCCCAAGCACCGCCACTTCGACCTATTCTGTGCTTCTCGCATCCAACGTATTCCTGCGGCCTTCACCAGGTCATCGGTCCATCTTGTGGGAGGCCTTCCAACGCGCCGTCTTCACGGTCACCACTCCAGGACCTTCAATGTGCAGTGAGTAATGTGCCCTGCCCAATGCCACTTCAGTTGAACACTTAAGTTGAGTGTAGATTTGGCAAGTACTGTTACGTTAACGGGATAGCATATTTGAATCTAGTTAAAATTCTGCACGGCACTTTTCTACGTAATGGTGTCTTAAAGTTAATGTCACGACTCATACATATATAAACTCGCACCTTGGCGGTCGACAGAAACTACAGAACGTCGAACGCCACCTGCTACGTACGTCCTTACATACTCCTTTTGATTAGTTAATGTCCATATATCTGGTCATACACGCACGTTGGTAACCATTACTACGCACCTGACCTTTCTGAAGAACATCACAAATACGGTCACTATGCTCTCTTAGGGCGTCCCCTTCTGGCGTGTCCAATCACATCTGCCTCGTAATTACCTTTTGTTAGTCGCCCTTCGTGCATCCTCTAATAGTTTTATAAACAGGTAATGTTTTGACCGATTTTACTCGCATTCAAACATCAAGACCCCTTAAGACCAACTCAGGGGTAATTTTACTTGTACTCATCTCTTTACATCGAAGGAGGTGGGTTTACCTTGGCGACATGGCTAAAGGGTGTTTATGTGGAATTGCATCGCAAACTTTGTATCACCTTCTTTCACGGCCAAGTCTGCAGTAAAAGCAACCTGGTATTGGGCTACTAAAATCAAAATCCATTTATTCAAAATAGGCTGAGAATCAGCAGTTTTTGATCGCCAAGATAACATGAGACAGTCCCCCAAAATACGCGCACATCTTCACGTACTAGCTTTAGCTGGGAATAAGTGGCGCAACAAACTCCTCAGATTATAAATACTACTGATGATCGAAAACTATCGACACAAAGATGAAAATTGAAGATCGTGAAGGATGGTCGTTCCGTCGTTCCATAAATCTATTTGTCTTGATTGTTAAATATCCTTGAAATGGAAAGGCCTTAATAAAAACTTATAGCGAAACATCAAAAATGTGAATGTGGTTAATAGAATGAGGAAAATATTAAAATAGTTTGAAATCCATGATTAATTTGTTATTAATAATTGTTATAACAAAAACAACAGATTAACCGCAAAATTGCATTTGTCCTTATATTATCCTTAAATAGGCTATGACGGTGAAGGAAAACATCGTGAGGAAAACGGCATGTCCTAGAACCAAAAATTCGAAGACATGTGACATCTACCAACCCGGACTGGGCTCGCGTGGTAGATCACGGCCCACTCCCTCTCGCCGAGAGGCCTGTGACCCAGCAGTGGGAACAATATAGACTGCTTATGTAGACTATGACGACATAGCTCATAGGATAAGCTGGCTAGAAGTGTTTTATTAGCCGTACAACTGATGACCGTTGGGATAGATGTGTTCTTGAGTGGAGACCGAGAATCGACGAAGGTAAGGTAAGGTAGACGGCCTAGTTGATTCTTCTGTACTCGATGGTCTCCGTATGAACTTGGACAAAACCCAGGTTATGTTCAACGAACACGCAACTCCGGAACCGATTGCGGTCAATGGTGGAGCCCTCAAGTTTGTTTGAGAGATGATCCGGCAGAGAACCTAAGTTGTCGACACAGTCCAAAGGATTAGCAAGCTTTAGTGGCAATGGGGCGGCCACATTAGCCGTAGCACCGATGACGGGACTAACAACATAAGAGGCTTCTGACAACCAGTCTTACCAATGGTCAGATGGGCAGTTGCTACATGTAAAATACTGACATTCAGCCGCAACCGGTTAGCCTGGAAGCCGACCCCAACATACTTGGGTAAAGGCTAGGCAGATGATGGTAAACTAACGCGAACGCCATATATGTCAACCTCAGCCAACGGTAATTCCAATTTTGATGGCATTGTCATTTTACCTTTGTGTACACAATCCGTTCACGGGTATTCTAGCTCTATCAGTAGCAACCCAACACCGACCTTATTTTAAAGAGAATAAAGACCACTGTGGTGTTGACAGGCTTGTTAGTGACAGCAACTTGACGGCAACCTTATCACAACGAGAATAAAGATTAATTTTGACAGTGGCGTATAATTAGTGTGCAGAGACTGTATACATCGCGGCACGGATATTCTCTACAGTTAATGCATATTACTCACTAGCTTCTGTCCGCGACTTCGTCCGCGTCAAATTTTTGCTCGCCTGACCCTTCCCGTCGCATCGAATTACCTGCCAGTTTTCGTTACTGCTCCGCTCCTTTTGATCGTAGCGTAATGTTATATAGCCTATAGCCTTCCTGAGTAAATAGTCTACCCAACACAAAAGGATTTTTCAATTCGGACCAGTACCACTACTGGTCCTATATCGTTCCTCGATAAATGAGCTACCCAATACTAAAAGATTTTGTCAATTCGACCCAGTAGTTCCTGAGATTACCGCGTTCAACCAAACAAAGAAACAAACAAACTCTTCAGCTTTATAATATTAGTATAGATACAGTTAATTCTATTATTACCGTGGGAGTAATCAGTTTTCCTCTAAATGACGTTGTTGACAAAAATACACCCTACCTACTGGTTGATTTGTAATATGCTGAAATAATCATAGGTTTTATTTAATGCTCATTCATTTGATTGTCATCTGCCTGCCTTTTCACAACTAATGGGTCGGTTTCCAGTCTTACCGGATACAATTGAATCCATACTAAAATTATAAAGCTGAATAGTTTGTTTGTTTGGATAAACGAGCTAATCTCAGGAACTACTGGGTCGAATTGACAAAATCTTTTAGTATTGGGTAGCTCTTTTATCGAGGAACGATATAGGCTATAATAACCCGCTAGGGCCCTGTAGAGCCGCGTAAAAACGAGACGAATATGAAGACCTCGCACGGACAGGCGATTCGATGCGATTTGTGCTTTTCAATATCAAACTTAAATTTTAAATGAATTATGGTAATATGCTCTATGTCTAGTAATATTAATTACGGGAATTTGAGACATGGCAGACAATAGCATAGTATCAAGATAAAAGATAAGACAGTTAGTACAGTTGATAGGAAGAGACATTGACTGTCTAGACTAGACAACGCCGGACGCATTACTTAATCGTGGAGAACCTTTGATCTTTAGACTTGAACTCTCGCACCTTGAACCTTAGGTTACTTTTATGTTTGAATATTTTAATGACCGATGAAAAGGCAAATTGATACTAACACGCTTCGCTGACGAATTTAGGGGTTTTTACCAATAAATTGAAAATGTGTGATTCGTAATTGGAATTTGTGCTTGATTGAAGGTCAGCAGCAATGATATAATATATTCCGTGTGGTGCTGCACGTAAAGAAAAGTACCATATAATTTCTTCCTGTCAGTGTCGTAAAAGGCGACTAAGGGACTTACTAGAGAATGGGCAGCAGCGTTCTCTATGCATTTGACTACCACACTGCCGGTTGAAGTAGCTGTGCTTAGGAGAGGTTATATCCAGCAGTGGATATCTTTGAGTTGAAATTATGATGATTAGTAGTCATCATATGACTTTACCCTCTGTTAGACATAAACCTCATGTTCTTTTGGAAATCCCCACGCTTCTGCGTCACTTTCATCCAGATTCTACCTGCGCTGGCAACAATGTTAGGACGACAAGACTGTTAAGACTGTCATTCATCAATGACCTATGTCATTGACGAATGACAGTCCACCAACCAGTTCTTGAAGGCGACTCGATCACAGCCTGTCTTCACCACGCCTATTCAGGTGTCCTGTCCCACACGCTGTGGTAGCACCTTACTGGAATTTAGACTTCTACATCCTCGTCTCTCCCTCTCACAGAGAGGAACTACTACTTTGTGTAAATTAATTTGATCATCACTTCTCTCAAAACGGTGAAAGAAAACATCGTGAGGAAATGCGGCATGTGACATCTAGCAACCTGCACTAGGATTACGGCCCAGTCTCTCTCACAGAGAGGAGGGCTGCTTCCCAGCTGCAGGCGTAGCATGAACACCGTCTTGTCGACGGAAGAGTAGACTAGAATAACGTTCAATTTGTCTTCAGTACCTTACACAACTGACAGTTATCAGTGTGATTTTGAGACTTAGAATAGAACACTTTCTTCTGAAATAGTCTACATCTATAAGGACGTAGACAAAGATCGTGAGAAACGAATGACAAGATGACAGATTGTAAAAGGATTTCTAAGGTGCGATGTCAAAAATGGGGAAACGAACTGTCACTTTGTATAGAAAGAGCTGTGTCTAATCTTCGTAGAAATAGAAAGCGTCATGCTAAGCTTGCAGTGGAAACATTATAGGCTGATTGGACACATTCCCAGCTAATCTTCACTTTAAAGATATCCTCATACATTAGCAGCAGCCATAAAACACGACATATTTGTCGGAGATCGTTGAACAAACAAGACCAGTGATATGACATCGTTATCATTCGTTTGTTTTGATGACTCATGTGATTCTGACAAAGTAGAGTGAGTTGTAATCGCCTGTAGCAACAGTGTGTACTTAGTTTTCATACTGCAGGGGGCAAACGCTTGATAATGCAGGAACGTGTATTTATCACCACGCTACTTCATTGTGTGTTGGAGACGGAACAGAAGGAAGACATCCACAGTTTTCCAGAGGTTTTCCATAATCGCCACGCTTGGCAAGCGGGTTGGCAATCGCAGCATGGTGGTAAAATGCATAGAGAACGCTGCTGCCCATTCTCTAGTAAGGCCCTTAGTCGCTTATGACGACATTCATGGGAAGAACTTACATTTTCCGACTACGCATTTTCGTCAATAGGCATTTTTGTGGGTGAGTGAGTGAGTGTGTGTGTTTGTGAGCGAGTGAGTGTTTTATAGTGTACGTTTGATATAGCAGATATGAATCAGAAGACTCAGTTCCTCAATAATCTAGAATTTGTATCTTCTAGAAATGCAGCGACTTTGTCTGTGGTTGCGCTTCTAAATCGAGATTCACTTATACTATGGCTATGGCTATGTGGGTCTTTTTTTTAATTTTGTTTTCTTTCTTTCTCAGTAATCATGATCTGGCAGTTTGAGTAATTTATGTGGCCTACCCAAATGTCCTTTCTTTGGTATTGTTCGTCAAAGTGTTGGGCTCCTTATGTTCCGAGTTGAGCTAAACGATTAGTGACAAATGCTTGCACTGACTGGACAGGTCCACTCAATCTGTGTGGTTCTTTCCTCAAAAGACCATTTCAGTCACTAATCTACATGGTCTTCACATGATATGAACAAGATTATGTCTGGTTTTTAAAAGAGACTGTGACCTCTGAGTTTGTTTCGGCCTTTCTTCTCAGACTAGTCAGTTAGGAAACGCCGAACTCATCTGGTTTAAAAAAATATATCATTGACATGTTAAAGTGTTTGTACAAACCTACTTACAGAAATAAAATCATTTATTTATCATTTACTTGATTTATAATGTTCTAATTCACTGTAATGTCTAGGTTTTGGTAAATATTAGTCCACCCGACCAAACAGGCATCACCGCAGTCATAACACATCAAGTCGGAGCTACGCATAACAGAATTTCGCACGATGTGTTTTGCACCATGTCAGTGATGATGAATATAATTATTTAATTGAAGTTAAAGGTATAGGTACCTTCCCTTTATCCTAAGTTTAAAGTTGGATTTAGAATAGTGTCCAAGGTGTTTCTTGTCCGTTCTTCTCCATAGGAACTTAAAGGCTCGTACAGACAGGCGCGACATGTCGCGCGTTCTGTCGCGGAGGCGATTCTGCGATATATCGCGACGCAACACCTTTCACACTGGCGCGACAGCTTTTAGTACATTTTGTATGGCGTCGCGGCGAATGCGCGGCCGCGACGCCACAGTCGCGGCGCGACGAGGTCGTCGCGGCTGCGAACCGACGCGACGCCACACAAAATGTACCTTATGTTGTCGCGCTGGTCGACGCAGAGCGACCGTGTCGCAGCGCGACAGGTCGCCCCTGTGTGAAGTGTCGCGCGCGTTTTCATAGAAATTGTTCTACGGATATAAATCGGCGATTCGCGCGCGACCGTCGCGTCGCGCTAGTCTGAACGAGCCTTAAGGCGTTTTGGAATAGGCAACTAACTAGCTACATCTTATTGACTGAACGACTCGACTTCTTGCATTTGTTTTTTTTAATACAAAACAAAACAATGGACTACTACAAACTTTAATGTCGGAAGTCAGCGTCTTCGGTTTTGAATTTTCGTTTAGCGCCACTAACTTCCGAAATTAGTGTAATTTTTCACACTTTGGTTATGATACCTACCCCACACAAATTATGTGTTTGGCTAGCAACATGTTTTCAATTAAATGGCCGTAAATTCTGAATTGCGTGCACTGACTGGACACATCCACTCAAACAGTGAGGTTCTTACCCCAAGACCATTTCACACACATGATCTGACCAAGATTATGTCTGGACTTTAAAAGAGACTGACTGAGTGTTCCGGCCTTTCTTCTCAGAGTAGTTAGATAGGAAACGCCGACCTCATCTAGTTTTAAAAATATGATTGACGTATTTAACGTGTAAAAGTGTTTGTACAAACGTACTTTCAGAAATAAAATCGTTTATCATTTCATAATACTCAGGACATTCTTCCATTGAAGTCTACGCTACATGAATCTACAATGTATCTAGTCTGTAACTCGACTTGGTTGCCAAAATATTCGGCTAGTGACGTCATTGTTTTGATCAACACTTTACAAGGTACATTGTCCTCAATTAAACCGTATAGTAACTTTAATCATCTCAATTGGACCAGGCGGATGGCTTTTTTGTTTGTTTCTTAACTGGTTTCATGCTGTTCTTAAGATGATATACAAAACAGCACTCGTATTAAATAGTATTTTTAGCTTCTGCATCTACTAAATAGTATTCTTGCTCAGTCACATACAATAAAGCCGTGAATGTGTGGCATCTGCAACTCTAGGATAATATTAGTCATAAATATCGATCGCTAATGGCTGCTAGCCCAAATGTACAGTGAATTCGAATCTCTTTTAAAGGTAATTTCGCAACACACTAACTCACGCATGTAATATCACACTCACACACAGACGCGCCCCCTCTCTCTTTGTCTGACACACACACACACACTCCCTCACTATTTCTCTCTCACACACACACACACACACACTCTTAGTGCACATTGCGTTCAAAATATGCCTTCAATATAGAAAAAGAAAGAACGAAGACGGCGTGACTGATGCATGCACGTCTTCTGTTGGGACAGATCAGCTTAAGCTGTCCTGGCTCTTTATTTTCAAAGGCCCTTCCAGAAAAGGCCCTACATTTTAGACATGAAATACTAATAATGTTTGGACTTTAAAAGAGACCATGAACACTGAGTTTGTTTCGTCATTTCTTCTCAGGAATCAGTCAGACAGGAAATGCCTGCGTCATCTAATTTTAAAATACTGACATGTAAGTTTTTTTTATTTTTTTTTATTTGTTTAGCCTGAGGAGTAACTGCGTTACTTTTTATCTGTAGGAATTGATTTCATATTGATAGTTAAACAACATTCATTGCGTTATTTACGTTGCTGAGCCAACAATTTATTCGAACAAATGACGCAATGGTTTAGAAATAATCTTCAATCCCATTCAGATTCAGATAAATAGTGCGTTTCGCAATTAGGGTGCTGTACTGTCCCACTGCTGGGCAAAGGCTTCCCCCAATTTCTTGCAGGAACTCTTTTCCCGCACCACCTCAAAAACAAGTCGTCGCGGTACGCATCTAGGTCGTAAGAGAGTATCCAATAATTAAACACTTGTGGTCGAAATTATAAAAAACACTGGCCAAGTGCGAGTCGAACTCGCGCATCGAGGGTTCCGTACAAACCTGCAGTTATTCACGGTTTATGTTTATGAAATTAAATGGTTTTTTTTTTAATTTTTATATTTGAGTTGACTGAATGAAAGGTAAATTGTGGTTTACGATTTATGACGTATTAAAAAAAAAACTACTTACTAGATCTCGTTCAAACCAATTTTCGGTGGAAGTTTACATGGTAATGTACATCATATATTTTTTTTAGTTTTATCATTCACTTATTTTAGAAGTTACGGGGGGGGGGGACATTTTACCACTTTGGAAGTGTCTCTCGCGCAAAATATTCAGTTTAGAAAAAAATGATGTTAGAAACCTCAATATCATTTTTGAAGACCTATCCATAGATACCCCACACGTATGGGATTGATGAAATTTTTTTTTTGAGTTTCAGTTCTGTGTATGGGGAACTCCAAATATTATTGTTTTTTTACACGCTTTATATTAGCTTCACTTGTATGTTTGTATGTTTGTATATTTGTATGTTTGTATATTTGTATGTTTGTTTGTAACCGACTCCTTATAGTGCGATTTTGACCCACTTTAAACGACCAGATTTCATTCAAACTTTGCACACCTGTCAAGGACTGATGACAATGCAATAATTTCATAAATTTGTGCCATTATCCTTGCCAGGGTTACCAGGACAGAAAAAAAACTGTCACAAACTACGCTGACATCCGTCTCAAAATTCAAAATACCTTAAAAAATAGAAAATAAATAATAGTTTAAAAAAAACTAAAAAACACGCTTCCATGGAAAACCAAACTAAAAAGTACAAAATAATGGAAAAAAAGCGTGGGGTGCCTGATATCAATAAAAAAATACCTTAAAAGCACCCCACGCTTTTTTTTCCATTGTTTTGTATTTTTAGTTTGGTTTTCCATGGAAGCGTGTTTTTTAGTTTTTTTTAAACTATTATTTATTTTTTCTATTTTGGTGTGAAAATCTTAATACGGTTCATAGAATACATCTACTTACCAAGTTTCAACAGCATAGCTCTTATAGTTTCGGAAAAAAATGAAGGGTTCCGTTTTTTGCCATTTGGCAACGGAGAAGAACGGACGAAGTCGCGGGCAGAAGCTAGTTCATAATATAGATGTCCTTTCGAGGCTATTTTGATTTAATCACAAAATACACATTCTTAATACCTATTTAAAGTGTTGTGTACCCTCACAAACTCATAATATTATAGTTGATGTAGAAGAGATTACTTTTTATCGCAATGATTGACTTATCATACGAAATCTGATTACTCCATCCATCATGTTTTGATAGTCATCATCAGAGATAACATATTTTTTTATCAATTATAATCATTTACATAACGGAAAAAGAATTTTAATCCGAATAATCAACGTCGGCTTTGACACAGTTCACACAGTGACTGAAAAAAGTAGAAGTAAATAAGAATGGAATGCACGATCCTTTTAACCAAAAACAGAAAAAAGTTCTATGTTCGACTGTGTTATGTTTGTTCACCGATTTCTCATGGCTCACCAATGGTGGACCGATTTTCGAAATTATTTTTTAAAGGATTGACTATGCTTGGGTAGTTATCGTGCTAGCTTCAATTATACATATTTAATCCACTGGCCTGGCCATTGATTCATAAAAATAAAACATATCTACATTAAGATGTATGTAAATAAATACAAAAGTAAAAGGACTCTTAGGCGTCGAAGAAGTTGTAACATTATTGACATTTTTACCAATTTGACATTTTTATTTACAAGTTTACTTTATAACGTACTAACTTAAATACAATCCACAAAATAACACTAAAATAAATATATTATATACAATTAAATAAAGGTAAAGAAAAAAAAAAGGGGGGGGGTAAGAGCTGGGCATCAAAGAATTCGTCCGCATCACTGTCGGTGGGAAAAGTGCCCAGAAGGCTGGCAGCGTTGCCACGTTGGATGGCAATGCTGATTCTTTGACCTAAAAATAGGCCAGCCCTCTGGTCACATGAAGAGTCAGCCAACCGCTTGGCGATGTCCCGAAATACTCGATGAGCGCTCGGACCCCACGGCCCTAGTGTTTCAACCCCAAACGGCTCAAAAATATAGCTCCCAATAAGGTTGTTATATTTGCGCCGTTTGAGATTTTCTGCACCTGCAGCAGCCGCCCCAGCACAGCCTGCCGTGCTCAGAAGATGGGATGGCGCGAGGGTGTCGACACAGGTAGCATCCCACACCAAAGGCCTACCCAACTTCCAAGGCATTATGGTAATTCCGTCTGGCCTCTTCCCATCGTCGCGTGCCAAGCCATTGGGTTCCAAAACAGCTGGCACCCCGGCGGTGACAAGAGCCCGACGGATGATGTCATTAATGCTGGCGTGCCGTGCCAGCCGACCAGCGCTCTTGCTGCAGGCAAGGCCGTGGTGTCCGAGGCGGTCAACTGCTTGATATTTGACATTAATTTATATCTTGGATTATTTTATTTTTCTTAATGTTTGTTTGTGTACATTCAATAATAATAAATAACATGTGATTTGCATGCCCATGTGACGGTAGGACATGGAGGACTCATAAACTTAAAGACCTATGTATTGTATTACCCAAGTTTGCAATAAATGATTTGATTTGAAATACTCGTCCTCATGACTGTAATCCGGAAATGCGCCCAGAAAACTGGCAGCATTTCCAATTAGTGTGAGTAGCCGCTCACACATAAAGTGAAAAATAAAAATCTCTTTTGCTAAAAAAAAAAACCTACATACTTCCAAAAAAACAGTACAAAGTCAAAAATAACTTTTGTTTCGGAAGTCAGTGGCGAAGTGAAAAATAACTTTAATTTCGAAACTTGTTGGCAAGAAACTAAAATACAGATCCAAAGCCTCCAAAGCCACCGACTTCCGTAATTAATGTTATTTTCCGCTTTGTAGCAATGATATTATAAAGGATATAATATCATTGCTTTATATTGTTTTTGTTTGGATTGAATTAGATTATTATTTTTTATTTGTAGTGTTTTAAATTAATGTTATTTTACACTTTGCAGTGTATTTTTGTAAATCAATTGGTTTTTTAAGCAAAAAAAAGTTTTCTTGTCACCGAATACTATCGCATTTTCAGCTACCGAGCCTTTTTCCATCTATATTGGCGTCGGTTTCCAGTCTTACCAGATGCAACTGAATACCAGTATTTTAGAGCTCAAACTACAGGATCATTAAATCATTTACCAGAAACAGATACATGACTAATCTATTTACATTCTAGCTCATTCTTCTAGTATGGTGCGAGAGCGAATGTATTGAAAATTGGAAACATTCTGAGTCATATATTCGTCATACGTTTAAGACTGGTTTGGTATTATCCATACCTATTAATAATAATAAAATTAGCCTATAATCTTCCCTTAAAAACAAATGGGCTAAAATTATCACGAATTAGTACCCATTATACAAGAAAACACGAAAGTGTCCATTCAAAAGATAGTGTGATGACATAGTTGCCACGGCTGGAATCACTTTGCACAGAACTGGCAAAAGATAGCGAAAAATCGAAGTAAATGGCTTTCACCGCCAGAGCGGTCCTTACAACAATACATACATAGGTACTAACAAGTTATACTAACTTACAGATAACTAACTTATAGATTAAGAAAATTACTAACACAACTAATAACATATAGAAATGTAAAGTGTAAGCAATAAATAAAGCTATTATTATAATGTTCCAATTGCAGGCCCAGTACGAGTTGATAGATGTCACTTGTGTTCGAATTTGAAGAGCAGTGGTGATGAAATAATTTACACAGAGTAAAGCGCTTCTCTGGTTTCAAACTCACGGACTACAACGATACCATAAATAATAATAATATTAGACTGTAATAAACTGCCTCCCACAAGATGGACAGATGAGCTGGTGAAGGCCGCAGGAATAGGTTGGATGCGAGAAGCACAGAATAGGTCGAAGTGGCGGTGCTTGGGGGAGGCCTATGTCCAGCAGTGGACATCTTTCGGCTGAAATGATGGTGATAATGAAACTGCCTCGTTGGTCTAGTAGCCGTATGCGCTACAGCTGAGCATCAAAAAAATAGAAAAGAAAAGAAACAAAGAAAGCAAAGAATAAAAAAGCAAATAAATAATATATTTATACAGGGTGTGGCGTAAGTAGTGGTCCACCGTTCAGGATTCGATGAACCAGATAATTAACTATAACAATTAAATTTTTTAAACATTTTTACCCAAGGGTTCCGAAAATATTTCATTTTTGTCTTTTATTTACGAAATTTCTACCTTTTATTACATATTTGTTTGTAGTATCAACAAAAACCATTATTTTTTCATTTTGATTTCTGTTAATTACTGCTGAATACTAGAGCTATAATGATAAATTATGATTTTTTTATGTAAATTCAGCTCTTTTGAAGAAAAAGTTGGTTCTTCTCTAATTTTAACCCCAATTTTTAACACACCATCAAGATCAAGAGAAATTTTTGTAAAAAAAAAAATTGGGTAAAAATGTTTAATTTTTTTTATTGTTATAGTTAATTATCTGGTTCATCGCATCCTGAACGGTGGACCATTACTTACGCCACACCCTGTATATGAGGTCCTGGGTTCTATTTCAAGGTCGGGCGAAGTGTTATTGGTGTTTTCCATCTGGAATTTCTCGGAGCCAGGATTTGTGTCCGGTTGATGGCAATCGGCTCGCCCCCTATTTACATGGGACTTGAAACATAACTGGCGATATGTGGCTGTATTTTAGGCACTTCTCTGCCCAACTTTTAAGGGAATAAGGCGTGATGCTACGTTATCTAATAGTCTTATTGCAGGGCAAAGCCCTCTTCGTATATCTACAGAGAATCATCGAGTATTAGCAAACAATTCGTTCACTATGTCCTAGTGATTGTAGACCATCAACTCAAGATTTCCTCACGATGTTTTCCTTCTTCGCCTTGGATTACCAGGAAAGTGCATTAACCTTTTAAAGGCACATGATAGTCACGATTCATGCGACTATTTGTATGCTAGTCAGGTGATTACATAGCCTGCATAACATTCTTCGAGCGGCTACGTAAGTTATCGTTTCTTTTGGCTGTTTTTTAGTTAAAGATTAATTACCGAAGTCCACCATTAGGTATGTCGTACAAGCTAGCTAAAAAATAACTTCAAAAACAAAAGCCATTTATTTATTCAAACTGGGCTGTGGAGTCAGCACTTTTTGAACGTCAAAATTACATAAAAGGGGTTGCATTAACCACGTTTGGCAGGCAGGTTGGCGATTGCAGTATGGTGGTACAATGCATAAAGATCGCTTTTGCCCATTCTCTAGTAAGCCCCTAAGTCGCCTCTTACGACATCTACGGCAAGAAATGGAATAGTGCTATTCTTTACTTCCAGCACCACAGGGAATAAATAGACAGTATTTTATAAATGGCATAGTTTTTTTGTCAGAGTTCTATACTTTCGGTCACCGACCGAAATAGCTAGCAAATTGCAAAGCGCCGAGACACGCACGGTTTTTACGAAACAAATGACGAAAGACAGCAAATACAACGAAAGTGAAAACAAAATAAATAATAGTTAAAAAAAACTAAAAAACACGCTTCCATGGAAAACCAAACTAAAAAGTACAAAATAATGGAAAAAAAGCGTGGGGTGCTTTTAAGGTATTTTTTAATTGATATCAGGCACCCCACGCTTTTTTTCCATTATTTTGTACTTTTTAGTTTGGTTTTCCATGGAAGCGTGTTTTTTAGTTTTTTTTAACTATTATTTATTTTCTATTTTTTAGGGTATTTCGAATTTTGAGACGTATGTCAGCGTAGTTTGTGACAGTTTTTTTGCTGTCCTGGTAACCCTGGCAAGGATAATGGCACAAATTTATGAAATTATTGCATTGTCATCAGTCCTTGACAGGTGTGCAAAGTTTGAATGAAATCTGGTCGTTTAAAGTGGGTCAAAATCGCACTATAAGGAGTCGGTTACAAACAAACATACAAATATACAAACATACAAACATACAAACATACAAGTGAAGCTAATATAAAGCGTGTAAAAACTGAACTCTGACGTACTACCGTCAAAAAATTGGCACAAAACTTAATTCAATGATACTACATCACGAATGGTCGTTTTGACGTCAAACGAAGACTACTTGGCAACGGGTCGTAATATCTCAATCTATTAATATTATGTGACCGATATTTAGGGTTATAAGCTCTTAAATTCGGAGATATAAGGATGGTTGTATAGCCTATGTCTAGACGCGCGATGATTCTGTGGTGGCTTAGACGCGTCTGTGGATTTGCGTGGGAGTTGGAAAGTCTGACAGCTAAAAAATACCAGTTGTGCATCTAGCATCCATAGTGACAGACTGACGACTTCGATGTGGACTGTAGAGATACTAACTAAGCGGTCATCTGCGGTGCATATTAAAGCCATTGAAAACTTTACAACATAATAAACCTATAATGTTCTTACTGCTGGGACGTCCTCTCCGTGAAACGAAGGTATTTTTTTTGCAATGACATCTCCTCTGTCAGCCTGTGAGCCAGAAGCAGTAATGCTCGCGAAGGAGGAGGTGGGGCGCGTGAGGGTGTAGCAGTCTCTGCGCCCTCACGTCCCTAGCCGCCGCAGGAGGAGACGCCCCAGGCGTCGGGAGTCAACAGCGGACTCCCGGTCACCGTAGGCGCGAGCTTGCGGGTGGCAAGCAATGGGTAGCTCACCGCCCGTTAAGGACCAGGCTCGGGTCGACGGCGCGAAGTATTCCACGCGCGCCTCAAAGAGATGTCAGCAGAACTGAAGGGGTCTGCCAGGACCGATGCCTGCCAGGGTCGCGAGATTGTTCGAAAGAGATACCTTGACCCTGGCACATGGGCAACTGAAGGAACACGGGTGGGTTTTAGTCAGTAAAAGTCTGACACGCCCTTCTGCTCCGCCCAAGAGCGGGAGAAGTCATGTGATGATTTCTAATCCAAAAAAAAAAGCTAGTGAACCAGGTCTCAAAAAATTTCAAGCTAGAGCGATTACTCGCTAAGGGCAGCCCCTGTGGGGGTACAGACCGCGGCTTAGAGCATCGCTGGTAGAAAAGTAGTAGTAAGGGACAGGCTGTATCGGAATGAGGAAGTGGGTCAATCATAACACGCGGTTTTTATCTGAAGCCAGTTCCTGGTGGAAAAGAATTCGATCAGGTCAGGAACATTTTCATTTTAAAAATGACTTAATTCCAATCAAATTATCCTTATGACGATTAGTACCTAGAACAGTGTTCTAACTAGTGGTATGGTTGAACAATATTTTGGGGTATTATATCATCTAACACGTGGGGAATTCTAGTATAGGCAACTATGCATACGGAATTTCAATGACAATGTTTGGTCGCGTAGCTAAAACAATAGAATAGGTATGAGAATAATATTAATATGACAAAAATGGCGTCGTTACTATGTGAATTGTATGTCAAAGCCACCGTGTGATAAAAGCATAATAAAATTATTAAATCTTATGATATAAGAACAACTGGTCGAAAAATGCAGAATTCGGATAAGTAAATATTGGTTTTGATACCAAAATTTCGAATTATTCATATGCTTGCAATGCTGTCTGTACATTATTATTGTATCGCATTTAATGCGCTTCATTACGTTCTGACCCTGTGATCTGTGGTTCTGACTAAAACCAGATCCCAAGGTTACCACAAGCACTGCAGGCCTGCAGCCATCCATAAACACCATAAAACCTGTTTCAATGTAAACTCTTACAATGTTTACATACGTCCGTCCCCTTCAAAAGCTTCAAACGTTATGAGAACATTGACTGTTGAACATTTAAATTTAGAACTTGCTTTTCGCATGCGCCGGCACGGTCTATGCGAGTGACTGTTGAATGAGAATTGATAATAGACTTTGTTGAGAAGGATTACAGTTTTAATTCGTTTGTTAAGGGTTTTGTTTCTTTTTTTACTCTTAACTGCTGTTTATCATGAGGTCGTGTTTATAATTAGTTTCAAATTATAAAATGTTTCAGGACAGTGCCAGTGCGCTATTCTAATACAAGCGTTGAAAGAGTTAGTTTAGGTTACCAATTATCATATTTTGGATCTTGTGATTGTTGGTGGTGAAGTAAAAACAAACTTTTTGAAACCATTTGTCTTTTCTGTGAATGAGAACAGATGAATAAGAATTTGCGTTCAAGAAAATCAGTTTATTTGTAAGATAAAAAAAAGCGTAGTACTGGTAACCGGCGTGCGTGTATGACCAGATGTATGAACTTAAACGAGGCAAAAGGACTAGGTATGTAAGGATCGTAGCAGGTGGCGTTCTGTAGTTTCTGCCTACCCCCATGGGAAAAAGGCGTGATTTTTATGTATGTATGTATAAAAAAAATAGAATTTCTATCTGATGATCAGTGATCTATCCGAAGCGAACTAGCGTTTTGAATATTGCAATTTCTAGTTAGACTGTTCATTCTTTCAGCCAAAAAACGTCCAAAGCTAGACTTAGGCCTCCCGCAAGAGTCGCACCTTCGATCTTGCAAGCACAGCGGTTTCCTGCGGTATTCGCAAAGTCTTCGGTTCACCTTGTAGGAGGCCTTTCAATAGTACGTCTCCCTGTACGCTGTCGCCACTCCAGTATCTTTCGGCCCCATCGGCCATTGATCTGCGAGCAATGTGCCCTGCCCACTGCTACTTAAGGCCCTCTTGTAGTTGAAGACGTTTCGGCGAACACTGGCCGGTCGTTGCGAGCGCTTGAGCTGCTAGATTTTGTGTATAATTGTTTCGTGGAGACAAAATGATAAGGAAATTATAAAATATTTTCTCAGCATGCCCTAAAAAACAATAAAACCTATCTTTTGGTATGAGTTTTACATGGTTTAATGATGGAATCTCTTCAAGATACACGTTTTAAATGGCGATTTAATGTCAACTTTATGATTATTTTTTATCGAGCCAATTGATTTAATTCACGTTTCTATCTTCACACAGCGCTTAACAGTATTGTTACGAGCTGGGTTTCGGGATAAATTAATTTAAAGCCAAAATTATCGAAACACACCACAGTTTAATTGAACAATCACAATATCGCAATAGTCAAAATGTCAAACAGAGTCACTTGTTTCGCTTGTACTGTATCGCTTGATTCGTATTCGCTCGCTTCCGAAATCGAACTGCCTATCGGGCCGACAATCCGCTATTTATATCCCGAGCAGAACATTCGCGAACATTCAACACTTTTCCACAGTTTACAAGTAGATTCGAAACTTCGAGAACCTTCCACAGACATCTATTTACTGTTTAATCCCGCTACTCAACAATAGATGGCGGTGGCGTCTACGTAAAATTGTTCGTAGTACTTGCTACTTGATAACAGATGGCGTTAGCGTGTCGTATCTAGAAGTTTCAACACTGCCCCATCCTTAGATGGAATTAGCGTGACGTTTCTAGACTTTTCGATCTACGTAATGTTGTCCCTTTCTGAGATGGAGTTAGCACGATGTTTCTAGACTTTACGATCTACGTAACACTGCCCCCTCCTTAGACATGCTCGTCCCGAGCATCATTATTCCCGTAATATCGTGCCAATCGATCTACATGAACAATTTTAGGCGCAGTTCGCAAACCCTTTTGTATTCGGTAAGTGACGTCATTGATCTTGGTCACAATCCAGTACGGCCCGTCCCATTTTGCCTGTAGTTTAGGGGACTTCCCTTTGCTGCGCACAGGGTTATGCAACCACACTAGCGAACCTTCGTCGAAGCCAGTATTGTTCATCTTTCGATCATAACGAGTTTTCATTCTCTCGGACATCTGCTGGCCTGATTCTCTGACATGCTCATATACGTCATTCATCTTGTTGCGCAGATCATTTGCATAATCTGTTATACTGCGTGGTGAATCAGGCGGAATGCCAGTTATTAGATCAGCTGGTAACCTTAACTCCCTTCCAAAGTTCGCGAAGGCTGGCGTCACAGTTGTACTCTCGTGAACTGCACTTCGGTATGACAGAAGAAACGGTTGTATGTGCTTGTCCCAATCCTTTTGTCTGCTTGCTACAACTTTTGCCAGATATCTTTCCAACGTCTGATTAAATCTCTCCACCATTCCGTCAGATTGTGGGTGGTATGAAGTGGTTCTGGTTTTGTGAGTACCCATAACCCGACATGTTTCCTGAAACACTTGAGACTCGAAATTCCTTCCTTGATCGCTGTGGATTTCCAAGGGTACCCCAAACCGACAGAAGACTTCGTGGACTAATTTATCAGCGACTGTTGAAGCTTCTTGATTAGGGATGGCGAAGACTTCCGGCCACTTGGTGAAGTAATCCATGACAACCATGAAATATTTATTTCCACTTTCACTTTCGGGAAATGGCCCAGCGACATCTAATGCTATTCGTTCCCAGGGGGCTCCTACGTTGTACACTTTCAATGCACCCCTGCTGCGTGTGTGTGGTCCTTTTACCGCTGCACAACTGGTACATCTGCGACACCAGTCTTCCACATCCTCTCGACAATGGATCCAGTAAAATCTTTCTCGGATCTTTAACAGAGTCCTTCTTACTCCCATATGACCTCCTGAAGAACCATTGTGGTAGAGCTGTAGAACTTCTGGTACCTTCGTTTTTGGGACTACCATTTGCAAGTGACAGCTATTCCCTCGAGCATTTTCCCATTTTCGGCACAAGACACCATCTTGGATCACCAAGCTCTCCCACTGTGCCCAATAACTTTTTGTGGTGGTACTCATCGCTGCAACATCACACCATTTCGGTTTGGGAGCATTAGCTTTAATCCACTCGAAAATTGGCCTGATATCTGTGTCACTTTGCTGAGCATGCTGTAGGGTTTCCTTCCATTCGTCACTAAGGTCCGTTCTTAGCATCCTGACAGGTACTGTTTCCTTAGCTTCTTGCCTGACACAATGCTTGCAGTCTTCAGGACAAGGTCTTCTTGATAAAGCGTCCGCGTTACCGTGAGACTTCCCACTACGATGTTCAATTGCGAAGTCATACTCTTGTAGCAGTTCAATCCATCTCGCCACTTGTCCTTCTGGATTCTTAAACTGCAACAACCACTTTAATGCAGCATGATCAGTTCGCAGGTGGAATTTACGTCCAAGCAAGTATTTGCTGAAATGCTGCAATGTCTTTACTACGGCAAGAAGTTCACGTCTCGTGACACAATAATTTCTTTCTGGCTTTGATAAAGATTTGCTGAAGTAAGCTATCACAACTTCATAATCTCCTTTCCGTTGAGATAACACACCGCCAATTCCAGTATTACTTGCGTCCGTGTCAACTATAAATTTATTTTCTGTGTCAGGGTAGCCCAAAATTGGGGTATTGCACAAACGTTCCTTTAAATCTCGGAATGCTATGTCACAATTCTCATCCCAACAGAACGGTCTCTTCTCCTCAGTAAGCTTGTGAAGAGGTTTGGCAATGTCAGCAAAATTCTTGACAAACCGTCGATAGTACGAGCACAAACCCAAAAATGCCCTGACCTGCGTCTTGTCTTTCGGGACTGGCCATTCCTTAACGGCGACGATTTTCTCAGGGTCTGTTTGGACTCCTTCCTTCGAAACCACGTGCCCCAAAAAGCTTACTTGCTGTCTGAAGAATGAGCACTTCTTTGGACTTAGCTTGAGATTGGCTTCTCGGATTTTTGATAGAACACGTTCCAAATTCTGAAGGTGGTCTTCGAATGTGCGGCCCACGATGATGATGTCATCTAAATAGACAAGGCAGGCATCTCCAATTAGTCCCGTGAGAACTAGCTCCATTAGCCTTTCAAATGTTGCAGGAGCATTGCACAATCCGAATGGCATGACGTTAAACTGCCATAATCCCTTTCCCGTAGAAAATGCGGTTTTCTCCTTGTCTTTAGGGTCTATTTCCACTTGCCAGTAGCCACTTTTTAGGTCTAACGTGGTAAACCACTTCATTCCTGCCAGCGTGTCCAATGTGTCGTCGATCCGGGGCAGTGGATAGCTGTCTTTCTTAGTAACGTCATTCAATCGACGATAGTCTACACAAAACCGCATGCTGCCATCTTTCTTTTTCACCAGGACCACAGGAGAACACCAAGGACTAGACGAAGGCTCTATAACTCCATCCTTTACCATCCCTTTAATCATGGTATCTACCTCCTTTTCTCTTGCCACTGGTAGTCTTCTGGGTCGCTGTCGTATTGGCAACTCATTTCCGGTATTAATTCTGTGTTGAACTAATCCAGTCTTCCCTATGTCAGCATCATTTCTTGAGAATATGTCTGCATACTGAAGTAGCATCTTCCTAGCCTTCTCTCTTTCTTCTTTTGATAAATCTTTACGACAGTCTTCCAAAAGATTTAACACGTTAAATCTTGCAGATTGGGTGTTATTTTGAGAAGGCTGATATTGGCATTCACGCATCCAAGCTACTTCCCCACAGGACCCCATCAACGCACCCTTCTTGATTACTTGCTCCTTTTCACTTGGGTTCAGTATGCGTACGGCTGCAACGTCAATTGCCTTTACCAAGGTCCGCGCAATTTTCCATGGAAGGTTTTCATCCAATCCTTCAATGAGAATACATCGGTTCCTCTGCCCGGAATTATGTGGGAGCCTAACTGGAACTATTGTTTCCGATCGGGGAGAAAGAACAATCTTCTTCAAGCAGTACACTTTCCCTGATGGTGCACCTTCCATGAAGACTTCTTCTGACCCACATTTTAGGACTCCTTGATTAACGTCGATCTCGCAACAGTGCTGCCGCATGAAGTCCAAACCTAAGATGCAGTCGTCCACTATGTCAGCCATGATGACCTTATGCCGGTAGATAGTGTTTCCCAGTTTTAACTCCACTTCCTTCTCACCACGGACGGTTATGTGCTGACCGGTAGCTGTTACTAATTTTACGCCGTCATGCTTACCGAAGAAGTCCCCAAGAAAACGATTCGCTAGTTGGGAACTGACAACCGTGCGAGAAGCTCCAGTATCCAATGTCAGCTTACATGGTCTTCCGTTCACTTCACCTTTTATGACTAGGGTGTTCCCATCATGGGCTTGTGAGACCGAAATTCTTGGGGCTAATATAACACCAGCCAGCACCCGCCCCGCAGTCCTGGCGTTGACTAGTTTTCCTGCTGCTGGGCGGTGATATCTGCCGCCTTTCTTTCTTGGGTCTGGTTTTCGTTAGCTGTGTTTCGCTTCGGGCAACTTGACCGAAGGTGGCCTTTTTCTCCGCAAGTGTAGCACTTAGGGCTGTACCTCGGACGGTCACGGACAGGTGATGCGGCAACCTCCCTGATGCGATGGGCTCGATGATCTTGCCTCACTGCCTCCACCTCCAACGCATGGGCCAAGGCATCCTTGAGTGTCTCGTGGTGTCCAAGTCTTACAGTAGCCCTTACTTCCAGGTCCCGTATGCCATCTATGAATGCTTGAGTCAGAGTCCCATCGATGAGTGCAGGCGCAGACTGGTACGCTTTTCGAACCAGCTTTTCTATTTCTAGGGCCCACTGCTGCAGGTTTTCACCACTGCGCTGCACACGATCCTTCAACTGCGCACGAAAAACGTGTTCCAGGTGCGCGTCACCGTATCTGGCCTCTAACGCCTCAACGAGCTGCTCGTAGGTAACATTTTTGCCGAGAGCCTCTAACACGGTTAAGGCCTGATCACGAAGGGCCAAAGTAAGCGCGGTCATGGCCTGCTCTTTTGTCCACCCATTTGCATTCATGACAGCTTCGAATTGAATTTTGTATGCCGACCAGGAAGATGTTCCGTCGAAGGGTGGCACTTTAAACCCCCGCACGGAAGATGCAGCAACTATCGGAGCCGTAGTCCGGTCTCCAGCTTTCAGAACTCCAACCGCTTTTCTTATATCAGCGATCTGGACTTCGGCCTCGGAGATACGATTTTCATGTACCTGAACAGTCTCCTTCATGGCTTTGATGTCCTTGCCAAATGTCGCGTGTAGATCTTTCAAAAGGAGAACCTGTTCTTCCTGTCGGCGAGCATGTTCCTCCTTGTCCTGCTGCAGCTGTTCCTGTAGTCGGCGGGCCTGTTCTTCCTGTCGACGGGCCTGTTCTTCCTGTCGACGGGCCTGTTCTTCCTGTCGACGAACCTGTTCTTCCTGTCGGCGAGCATGTTCCTCCTTGTCCTGCTGCAGTTGTTCCTGTAGGCGGCGGGCCTGTTCTTCCTGTCGGCGGGCCTGCTCCTGCAGCATCGCCATCAGAGCAGAAAGATCCATGGCTGGTGATGCTGTAGGAACACCAGACGCTTGGGAAACTGTCTCCGTCGTCGGCTGATTACCCCCAGATGTCTGTCTTGAAGGTCCTTCAAATCGCCTCTGATCCACCTCCTGCTGGCGCTGACTCCTGGTACGAATACCTTCGGTGTCCTCCTTCGGTAAAACTGGCATAATTTATTCCTTACTTCTGACACCAAATGTTACGAGCTGGGTTTCGGGATAAATTAATTTAAAGCCAAAATTATCGAAACACACCACAGTTTAATTGAACAATCACAATATCGCAATAGTCAAAATGTCAAACAGAGTCACTTGTTTCGCTTGTACTGTATCGCTTGATTCGTATTCGCTCGCTTCCGAAATCGAACTGCCTATCGGGCCGACAATCCGCTATTTATATCCCGAGCAGAACATTCGCGAACATTCAACACTTTTCCACAGTTTACAAGTAGATTCGAAACTTCGAGAACCTTCCACAGACATCTATTTACTGTTTAATCCCGCTACTCAACAATAGATGGCGGTGGCGTCTACGTACAATTGTTCGTAGTACTTGCTACTTGATAACAGATGGCGTTAGCGTGTCGTATCTAGAAGTTTCAACACTGCCCCATCCTTAGATGGAATTAGCGTGACGTTTCTAGACTTTTCGATCTACGTAATGTTGTCCCTTTCTGAGATGGAGTTAGCACGATGTTTCTAGACTTTACGATCTACGTAACAGTATGTTCAATTTTCCTAATTATATTTTTTTTACGGAAACTAGCCATTTTGCTAGATTTACAGAGGTTTAAAAAAGTTAAAAAGTACTGCAACCTCGCCTTAACTTTGACCAGTCTTCGTGCTACGTCGTCGGTTACCCTGAATCTCCTGTTGATCTCTTCATTTCTGATTCGATCATGTAGGGTAACTCTGTCAACTGATCATGAAGATTTTAATGGAGAAAATGTTTTTTTTTTTTACCAAATTGTCTCTAAAAAGTCTCCACTTTTTAGACGTGTGAAATACGTAAAGCAAAACCTTTGTACCCCTTTTTCCGAAACTTACGTCCACGGCGAAGTACAAAATTTGGCACAGTTAAGATTTATTTGGAGGACTAATATTTTTATATAATAGTGCATTAGAAATACTTTCAGTTTTAAATGAATCATGGTCGAATTTCGACCTCTACTTAGTTTAATAATAAAATATACGAGTTATGGAGACCCAAAATTTCCAACTCATTCGTCCGCTGATAACGTAATAACTGATACGCCTACTAATAAACGATAATAGGATAATCATATTACTGGGATGGGCTTATTGACCAATATAAAGTTCGATTCTGTGTAAAAGCATTTTTGTGTTGTCATGGCTAGTTGAATATCTCATAAATACTCGTAATAGGTGAAAAAACGGGCTTGTAGCTAAGTAATGAAGCCGCACCGATCGATTTATCAGGTTAAGCGACGGTTGCCGCGGTTAATTCGTGGATGGGTGACCATCTTTACATAGCAAGACCCTCCTCCGTGTCTCGGAAAGCACGTTAAGGCGTTGGTCCCGGCTGTCAGTTGTGGGTGGATCTTTGTCAGTGGTTACGGGTCATCAAAAGCCCGAAAGTCTGACAACCAGTCTTATCAAGGGATATCGTATTATCCAGTAACTATGTTGTGGAGGTCAGATAGGCAGACGCTCCATATAATATACTGGTATTCAGCTGGTTAGACTGAAAACTGACCCCAACATAGTCGGGAAAAGGCTAGACTGATGATCGACTGGGCTTATTGACGGATATTCCGTGAAGTATTTTTGTAATGACGTGGCTAGTTGGATATCTCATAAATACTAGTAATAAATGATTTAATTTCTGTAAGTAGGTTTGTACAAACATTTATATGTCCATGATTTTTTTTAATTATAGATTTTTTTTTATAATTGTCTACTCTGAGAAGAAAGGCCAAAAGAAACTCAGAGGTCACAGTCTTATAATCTTGGTCACATCATGTGAAGACCATGCGGATTGATGTCTGAAATGGTCTTTTGAGGAAAGAACCACACAGACTGGATTGATAGCAAAGGTGTCCAATATGTATTTTCTAGTTAATAATCTGATACATATTGTCTTACTGAGATAAGTAGTCCTCAACACTGACGTAAAAATATCGGGGCGGGATTTTCAATTCACGGTATTGAACCGATCTTTGAGAGACCATCAGATTGCATCTCCGCATGAGAACATGCAGGTTTCCTCACGATGATTTTCTTCACCGTTTTGAGAGCAGTGATGATGAAATTGTTTACACAAAGTCGCCTGTCTGGGCTCGACCCAGGACTAAAGTGAACCAGGTTGTCTGTTTTGTCCAGCTCATCCCACCGTCATCTACGAGCTCTGCCGCAACGTTTTCTGGTTGTGTCAGAGCCCTGGGAAGTGGTTATTTAGGTCCCAAAGTCCTATTTCAGCTTAGCGGATTTTTTGATACATAAGAAGTCACACCAGCCGCAAGTACACTTGCACAGCGACCGCTGGGCAATTGTCTCCACACAGTGGGTGCCCAAGGATTGACGGCGCCGCCGAGGCCGGTCCAAGAACAGGTGGCGAGATGACCTAGACGCGTACTACAAAGGTTGGATCGAGGTGGCCCTGGAAAAGGATGCCTGGAGGGGTTTGGGGGAGGCCTTTGCTCAACAATGAGACAGTGTACGCTAGTAAAAAAAAGTTATATGTGTTTTCGAGCGCAGTGTGGTGTTGCGAATATGGTCTTTAAATTCGACGCCTAGAAGACTGGGTTAATTTTACAACTCGTAAGTCGTGTATATCGCCACTGGCGTGACTGCTCTTCAAAATCAATGCAAATGTTTGGGACGATTGATGATTTTGTCGTGATTATGAAGTTGATTTTATGGAGAAAGATTGTTAATTTGCCCTTAGCTTTGCCCACATCTTTCCTAAACATACTGTATATCTATTAAACATTATACTACACCGTGTTATCGTACGGAGGCATGTTGGGGCCCCCTCTCAACATGTTGAACGTTGAACCGTCCCACCAATTGACAAATTGATTCAGCAAATTGAATTGTTGCTCACGAGTATTTTTTTTACTTGACTACTGCTATCCCATCTATCTCTCTCTGGTTACTCTGCACCAAAAAATGCGTACATGAGAGGAAGTCTGAACGTGGCACCGATAACTGAAGTTTTTTGGGAATCGGTTGTCATGGTATGGTCACGTGAAACGAAGGTATGAGGAAAATGTCGTGAGGAGAGTATTGAGTATGAATGTCCGGTCGTCAAATAAACGATGGATGGACTGTGTGAATTATGATATGGATAAAAAACCTACCAAGTGCGAGTCGGACTCGCGCACCGAGGGTTCCGTACAAACCTGCAGGTATACACGGTTTATGCATAAGGTTTATTTTTATGAAATTAAATGTTTTTTTTTTTTTAATTTTAATATTTGAGTTGACTGAATGAAAGGTAAATTGTGGTTTACGATTTATGACGTATTTGAGTTGACTGAATGAAAGGTAAATTGTGGTTAACGATTTATGACGTATTAAAAAAAAAACTACTTACTAGATCTCGTTCAAACCAATTTTCGGTGGAAGTTTACATGGTAATGTACAACATATATTTTTTTTAGTTTTATCATTCCCTTATTTTAGAAGTTACGGGGGGGGGGGGGGGGACACATTTTACCACTTTGGAAATGTCTCTCGCGCAAACTTTTCAGTTTAGACAAAAATGATATTAGAAACCTAAATATCATTTTTAAAGACCTATCCATAGATAGATACCCCACACGTATGGGTTTGATGAAAAAAAATTTTTTTTGAGATTCAGTTCTATGTATGGGGAACCCCAAATATTATTGTTTTTTTTCTATTTTTGTGTGAAAATCGTAATGCGGTTCACAGAATACATCTACTTACCAAGTTTCAACAGCATAGCTCTTATAGTTTCGGGAAAAAGTGGCTGTGACATACTCGGACAGACAGACAGACATGACGAATCTATAAGGGTTCCGTTTTTTGCCATTTGGCAACGGAACCCTAAAAAGGGGTTGACTACTGAGATGACGACTAATAGAGAAGTGTGGAAGAACAAAATAATGGAAAAAAAGCGTGGGGTGCTTTTTAAGGTATTTTTTTATTGATATCAGCCACCCCACGCTTTTTTTCCATTATTTTGTACTTTTTAGTTTGGTTGTCAATGGAAGCGTGTTTTTTAGTTTTTCAAAACTATTTTTTTCTATTTTATTTTTTCCTATTTTTTAGGGTGCTTCGAATTTTGAGACGTATGTCAGCTCAGTTTGTGACAGTTTTTTAATGTCCTGGTAACCCTGGCAAGGATAATGGCACAAATTTATGAAATTATTGCATTGTCATCGGTCCTTGACAGGTGTGCAAAGTTTGAATGAAATCTGGTCGTTTAAAGTGGGTCAAAATCGCGCTATAAGGAGTCGGTTACAAACAAACATACAAGTGAAGCTAATATAAAGCGTGTAAAAAGACATGTTGCGTAGACCCCTAATAAATGGGATAAGGGCAGGAGACTGAAGGGGTCTGCTAGGACCGGTGCCTGCCGGGGTCGCGTGATTGTTCGAAAGAGATACCGTGGCCCCGGCACTGGGCAACTGAAGGAACACGGGTGGGTTTTAGTCAGTAAAAGTCTGACACGCCCTCCCGCTCCGCCCAGAGCGGGAGAAGTCATTTGATGATTTCCCATCCAAAAAAAAAAAAAAAAAAAAAAAAAAAAAAAAAAAAAAAAAGGGCAGGAGACTGATGACCATGTTGTTTCAGCGACTTGTCTGAAGTCGGGGAAGATTTTGTCGACTGGCAGACGACATTCAAAACATAAACGAACGCCAAATACAAGACTGACGGTCAGGCGCGGTCCGAGAGAGGGGGTTCTAGGGGTCATGACCCCTCCCCCCCCCCCCAAAGACAGTCATGCTGTTGAAACCCTGAATTGCCTGTCTTACTATCTTAAAATTGTTCTCACTTGAGCCACGAAGACTCCGATGGAGATTTGCAAAAAAGATTATAACCCGGGACATCATTCTGATCAGCAGCGCTTGCGACTAGAGACAAGACCAAATAGGATTTACCTACCTAAAAATATTCTTCAGTACTCATGGTGACCGCGCCTGCCGACGGTTACACTTTGCGATTGTCCGCCTCATGATTTACCTAGTCGTTTCCCAGATATATTGGGGTCGGCTTTCTGTCTGACCGGATGCAGCTGTATACCAGTATTTTACATGAAGCGACTGCCTCTATCGGACCTCGACAACCCAGTTACTAGGTAATAAGATACCCCTTGATAATATGTAATTATTTGACATTTTATGTATACATACAATTCTAATTTGAACCCTTTATTATTGGTTGTCATGGCAGTAATGACTATGAGTAATTGGAACGAAGTTCCTTATCGCGCGTTGTGAAAGGGGGCTGGACGGAAAAAAATCTTACGAAAAGTTGTCACGACACTTTTTAACCGACTTCAAAAAAAGGACGAGGTTTCTCAATTCGACTGTATATATTTTGTTGTTTGTATTTGTTTGTATATTGTTGTTTTTTTTGTTGTGAGTAGAGGGAGAGAGACAGGGAGAGAGAGGGAGAGAGACAGGGAGAGAGGGAGAGAGAGATAGAGAGAGAGGGAGAGAGAGGGAGAGAGAGAGAGAGAGAATATTTTTCTTGAGTGTATACAGGTTTTTTGTACATAATAAATAATAAAAAAAAATATAAAAATTATGAATCCTGGAAAGGAACTTCGTTCCATCCGGGTGTCCCTTGACACCTCTGAAGTTTTTTTATTTGTCTAGTACATTATTTTATATTTTGTGAGTGTGAGAACGTTTGTATTTTCTATTTTATTAAGGACCTGGTAATTGTTGTCAGGCCTACACTGTCCTCCCATATCTATTAACACTGTAATTTGAAACCATTGTAAAACCCAATTATTTTTAAAAGAGTAACCGTGGAGTTTCTTGCCGGCTCTTCTCCATAGGAATCAACAATTTGGAACCGTGCACCTAGCTTCTGACGTTTCATAAGTGCTCATGTAGGTTTATGTGAAATAAAATATTCTCTTTTTGATTTGAATACTGATGGACTTTCGGGCTTATGATGACCCGTAACGACTGTCAAAGATGGAAGCCGGGACCAACGGCTTAGCGTCTATTCCGAGGCCTGGACGAGTTTTGGTAAGAAGAGATGGTCAGTCAACCACGGATTCGTCTCTTAGCATCAGGTGAAATAGTAGTCAAGAGGCAAATTTGAGTTTGAGCAATACTTCTAACCCACTTGTAAGATTTTCCATAGCAAACATTTCCATCCATATTTCTTTCCACACTTGCCACAAAATATAATAAATTTCCGCTGTTTTCAGAATGTTGAATTCCTGTAAACGCTTAATGTTACATTGTTCAAACATTACAATATTCTGTTTTGTTGAACAAAAGGACATTTGTCAAGTAGTCATGTGTCGTAGTTTCGGCTTTAGTTATTGAAGGCCGAATGTGGGATTAAGTGATTGGTATCGGAAATGATGTCATAGAGTTTTGTGTGTGATTCACTATCAATTGTGCAATATATTCGCAAGGACTGTTTTGAGTCCATTTTTTGATTAAGATCCAATTTAAAGTATTTATAAAATCCAGTAATAAACAAACTTACTGCTGTATGTTATTCATTACGGCGCGATTGTCTACTTTCGTTCACATAAAATTCATGTGACTATTACCCGAACGGAGGAGTATAAAATTTGATACAGTGAAACCTTATATGGAAGAGTGCACAAAGCTAATATTTTTATATCATAATGTATTTCTATTAACTTAAATGAATTATTGTGGAATTACGACCACCCGGCGACCACTACTAACAATAAAAGGACTCTTTTATCTATGAGAACATCACAACAGTTAACAGTCGGGTCAGAGGAAGAGTCAACAAATCACGACCGAACCAGGAGATCTACTCCCTAAGTACGGAATCCGTAGTTTCAGCCAAAGTTACAGGCGATTCCTACGAGGGGCCCGATCTATCAATGACAACACGATTTGACGGTTGGCTCTCTTCCTGAAGTGTTTTCGGTTGTAGGGTTCACTTCGACATTTCGAACTACTTTCGAACGGTACCGTATCTTCGTTGACGGACTTAGAGAGTCGGCCCCCGGTTTCGGCCTAGAACAACAGGTTTCGGCCAAACTGACATGAATTTGTGACGCACTAGTCCTTATTACGTAAAACCGTAGGCGATATCCGGAACGTTGTATGATAAGTACGTTTTTATGTCGCTGCAAATACTATTGACTTAATTGAGTGTTCAGCTATCGACTGAACTCCACTGCAGGCATATTTGCATCGAGGTTCCTTTTTATTTTATTAAGTGCACGTGCACCACATTTCAAATTAGAAAAGACATTGTAAATACAATACAATTTACAAACTAGTAAGTACCTATTTATTGTAAATGTAACATATATAGATAGGGGCTTGTGGCTAAGTAATAACAGTCGTACAGGTCGATCGATCAGGTAAAGGCTTTCGCAAACAGGCGCGACGCGGCTCTTGTAGAACAATTTATATAAAAACTTCATGGAAATTGTTCTGCAAGGTTCCAGAGAAGCGTTAAAGCTACGCTTGCCGCATTTGGTCCGTAGATGGGAGACCATCTTCATATGCCAAGCCTTCCGGCACGAAAGCACGTTAAGCCGTTGGTCTCGGCTGTTATTTGTGAGCTGTGGATTTTGTGATTAAATAAATAAATAAATCTTTGACGGTCGTTACGGCTCGTCAGAAGCCCGAAAGTCTGACAACCAGTCTTATAAAGGACTAGCTTTTGGCCGCGGATGTCGGAAATTAACGCAGGAGGACGTACTACCGCGGTAAGATGTGTTAATTCAGAGGGGTAATTGCGGAACTTTTTATCGGTAGGAATTGGTTTAATATTCATAGTTAAACAACATTCATTGCGTTATTTACGTTGCTGAGCCGACAATATATTCGAACAAATGACGCAATGGTTTAGAAATAATCTTCAATCCCATTGAGATTCTGATAAATTGTGCGTTTCGCAATTAGGGTGCAGGACAATAAAAGCTATAATAACGAACAAAATCTTGGGAATTTGAACATGTAATCAACATATTTCTAATAGATACAATGAGTAGGAGCCAACAATAGCCAATTTTAGAGTGTTGAACCCTACAACCATGTACTGGTTGCTTGGTTGCGCAACCAACGCACTGGACCGTTGCACGAATTTAAATTGTATAATGAGGTATTGAGATGGCGATTTAAAAAATAAACTTTAATTTCGGAAGTTGGTGTCTTTGGTTATACAATTAGTGGTGAAGTTTTTTTTTTTTTTTCAAATAACCTTTTTGTTTTTTCACTTTTTAGTTCTGGTATACCCCAATCTTTGTATACCTTCATTTACTGAATAAATAACAGTGTCAGGAAATTATGATAACAACATCGCCATAAAATAATTGAAAAAAAAAAGAACAATAACCCTACCATAAAAAAAAAACAATTTAAGAGTAATGCACCAGGAGCGAGGAGGCTCCAATTAAATATTTACAAACCCTAGGCCTTTCCGTTTTAAATATTTCGGTAGGTAAGTGGTTCAATACGCCCCCAATTTCCGATTCCTACATAATATAACAAGCAGTCGACAACAGTAACGATCGGCCTTATCAGGAATTCGGGACTCGTTTTGAATATTTGAATGACTCATACCTGGCGTATGAGTCATTCACGGGATTTTCCCAAATTTTTCTTATCGTTTTGAGGGTGACTTCCAGTCTATCTGATACCCTGCTTGGTAATTTGTACAACATGGCGACGATTCCAGTCGTAATGATCCACCAGCCAGTGGCCAACCCGTACTGGGCCCGCGTGGTACATTACGGCCCACTCCCTCTCACCGATAGGAGGCCTGTGTCCCAGCTGTCGGAACGGTGAAGGCTAATTATGGATTACTTAAAACTATTTTCATCATCCTATAATATTACATACCGTGGTGTCCTTTGTAATGGTACCGTGTGGTGCCGGACGTAAAGAATAACACCACCCCGTTTCTTCCCGTGGGTGTCGTAAAAGGCGACTAAGAGACTTACTAGAGAATGGGCAGCAGCGTTCTCTATGCATTTTACCACCAATCACCATACTGCAATCGCCAACCCGCCTGCCAAGCGTGGCGATTATGGCAAAGCCCCCCAAATTGGGGGAGGCCTAAGTCCAGCAGTGGACGTCTTACGGCTGCAATGAATGAATAATATTACATAGATGATGAGATAAACATATTTTTTTCCAACAACCATTTTTTTAAACCTTTATAGAATTTTTTATGGAAACCCTACCCAAGTCTTGGATAGGGTGTCTATTTTACCATTTAACGCTTCGTTTCCAATTCCATCATCAACATTTGGCTAGCAATTTCTCAACCATGTTGGACTCTGCTTCTGGTTTAACCGGATACAGCTGAATACTAAGTATTTTACATGAAACGACTGTTTTTACCTCTACCCAATTCCATGGTGACACGATGTCCTTTGTAAGACTGGTTGCCAGACTTTCGGGCTTCTACAACTCATAACGACTTCCAAAGCTTACTGTGCTTTACAAAGTTCTCTTGGTAAGAAATGGATGTACACCAATCCACTGCCTGGCCCTGGAAAGCGAAGCTTAACCTTGATCTATCGATGTGCGGATGTGTATCAGACACGCACGTGCAAAGTGTCTCCATTGTGATTCGATACTAAGTCTACGAAGAAAATTCCACGCTGGAGAATACTCAGTTTACGTAACCAGATACTTCTCAGGAATGTGAAATACCTTCGTGTTTGGATTATTCATACTTTACAATAGACTGGTTGTCGCCCGTAACTTTTTCCGTGCAATCTGTTGTTCCACCGTTTGACCCGTTCAGGGAAATAAATATTTATTAAGAGGATGCAGATATACTAAGTTGCAAGACTACAAGTTCTTTTAACTTAACAGACAGCTGTGCTGCTGGGGAGTTTGTTGCGACACTTCTTCCCAGCTAAAGCACTAAGAAGTGGTGAAGGGCGAGCGTTTTTGAGGGACTGTCTTATGTAATTTTGACGTTTGAAATATGCTGATTGATGTCGTTTACCAAACATATAGACAGCTGTGCTGCTGAGGCGTTTGTTGCGCCACGTCTTCTTCCCAGCTAAAGCACTAGGAAGTGGTTAAGGGCGGGCGTTTTGGGGTACTGTCTTTTTTAATTTTGACGTTCGAAAAGTGTTGTTCCTTAGCCTAATTTGAATAAATTACTTCTGTAATAAATTTAAAGCAAGCAAGCAAGGACCCAATAGAAATGTTATATGAAAGGTTTGGCGTGTTTAAATATAATCGGCACTGACATTAGTTGCAGAGTTTTAAAACTCAGTCACCAAATCCTCTTTAACTGGACACAGATTCCCAAGAAAAATGCGGATGAAGAAGATAATCCATTTCAAAATACTCTCCCGCGAAAAATTCCAAACACACACACACACAAGTATATCATAACTCTTGGCAATAGATCAGACGCGATGCCAGACGGAGGCTAAAATAACCACAAGGTTAAAATTAGGTGAACCAATGTACTTTTTAGTTTCATTTGGAAGAAGATTAAATTGTGTGGCGTCTGTATTTTGTAGCAGGATATGGTTAAACCAGAATAATTAGGTAGTGATCATCCAGATCTAATCCAGCCAATACAATAGTTGGCTACTTCGGGATCTCGCTCAGGCGTTGAGTTACGAGAAATGATCTTAGTATATAGGGTTCTGTGATTGGTTCGTTCCGTTTGGTGCGGGATGTAAATAATAGCACCATCTCATTTCTTCCCGTAACTCTCGTAGCGTATTTCCAATCTGTACAAGGCTAGAATGCAAGGGTGTGAAACTAGTCGCGTATAGATTGGAAATCACTTTTTAATCAAGGTCTTCCAATCTATACAAGAGTAGTACGCAAATACTCGTGTATACTTTGTAGTGGCCAAAGTAACTAAATTGTTCCATAATATACAGTGCTACTCCGCATGCAAACTAAACTTGTAGGTATAGACGAGCGGCCGGCGAGTGTCAGAAACGACATGGTTTGGGGAGGTTAGGTTAGGTTAAAACTGCGACCTCCTACGCACGAGCCGAGCGAGCGAAGCGAGCGGTGCCGCGGCAGCGGCCGGCGAGTGCCAGAAACGACATGGTTTGGGGAGGTTAGGTTAAGTTAAAACTGTGACCTCCTATGGAAACGCCTTGATTCTGTTGGCGAGCCCTGTAAGCGAAGTGTCCTGTCGAGCGTTGCTACTTCCCCTTCATTTTATTCGTCAACCCCACACCTCTTCCGGCCTTTAAATCGATATCGATACACGAAAATTCGAAAGTTAGGTTAGAATATTTACAAATTTCTCAAAAATGGCGGGGGGGTTCGAAACTTTTCCTTCACAGGAGAGGCTATACACCTCCCCCCTCCTCCCGTAACACCCCTTAAATCGAAGCCCGGCAATCAGAAGTCCTACCAAATTCCTATGGTGGCATTCTGGCCTTGTATAAATTGGAAACATGCACGTGCGCGTCTACGTTACAAACTATATACAAGTAGTACGCAAAATTCGTGTATACATTGTAATCACAAGTTTAAAAAATGCATTACAAAATATACGCGAACAGTTTCCTATGGTTGCGTTTTGGCCTTGTACAAAATGGAAATACGCACTCTCGTAAGAGGCGACTAAGGGACTTACTAGAGAATGGGCAGCAGCGTTCTCTATGCGTTTTACCACCATACTGCGATAGCCAACCCTCCTACCAAGCATGGCGATTATGACAAACCTCCCCCAAATTGGAAGAGTCCTAAGTCCAGCAGTGGTCGTCTATCGGCTGAAATTATGATGATGAATCCAGCCATATATTAGCTGGCTTCTCTTTAGTTGGTACGTCTTTCGTTACTTTAGCTGGCATCTCTCTTTACCGGGTACGTCTTTCATTGGCTTGAATGTGTCCTGGCAGCTGACAGAATGTCATGCTCCCTCAAATGTCTCGCTGGTAGTGGCGTGTGTGTTGGATCATTAAGTTCCCTTGAAAATGGTTGAGCTGAATGGTGCTGATACATACGTCATGTTCGTGAACGGGCGCCGTCAGTAGTGACTAGTCATCTCTTAGCTGCCACGGCTTATATTAATTTCTGAATTGTTATTTTATTTTACTTTTACTTACAGACGCTTCTAATGTGCACGTCTTTTTACATCGTTCTCACATTGATGGTTTCATCATAAATGGTAACCAAGTTTTTGTAAAAATTCTGATTGTTCTTTCTTTGTGTCATATTTATCCCAAAAAAAAGAACAATTATTTATTCAATCCTTATGTTGCTAGCCACTCCTTTTTTTTGTGGGTGGAAAATCATCAAATAACGTCTCCTGCTCTGGGCGGAGCGGGAGGGCGTGCCAGACTTTTACTGACGAAAACCCACCCGTGTTCCTTCAGTTGCCCATATGCTAGGGCCACGGTATCTCTTTCGAACAAATCTCGCGACCCTGGCAGTCGCTTAGCACTCCTTACTATGTAAACAGCAGTAACAGAAAGCGAATTAAACAAGTATTATAGAGAGTAACGCAAAAAAGACTCAAGCAAAATTTATAAAATCTTTAGGGGATTTTTTTTTCGAAATTGATCTATTAAAACTCGGTCAGTAAGCTATCTTTCGTTTTCTCAATGATGATGTCATTATTATGGCGGCTGCTAGACGTCATACAGTATTTAATCGTGGTGTATTAATACGTTGTAGACGGCGGTTTATCTCTCTTGTTTTGGCATCCAATTAATATCATGCCAGCCTTGTCGGTTCTTATTTATTGACTTTTGCTTTCAACCGGCGGTTCTCTTGTTTTGGCAGGAGTATGAGAATAGCTCTCTTGCTGAGATGGAAACGATTACTCTGTCAGCCAGGTTGGCAGCGAGTGTGACTGACAAAGGTGCGCTGTGCATACATACTGCGCAGTTTTTACAAATACATTTAAGATGTCGTATACGAAATTTTGACGATTTTGCTGTAATCTTGATTTTACAGGTGTACTTTTACAGTTAAGATATTGTACTTCTATAAGTTTTAATGCACAACATAAAATATCGTTTCAATTATTGTCTAATGAATGAGCTACTTTTTTATTTTTGTCGATTATTAAAATGCGAGGATTAGGTTATTTATTTTACACTAGCTGTGCCCGCGGCTTCACCCGCGTGAGGTTCGGAAACTATCACACGGAGACATACTACCCAGACAAAATATATATTACTATAGCCTATGTTACTCTGGTAACGTACTGTAAGTGCGCTACCACGCCTGCCCAACGCGGTTTGGTGGAGGTCACATGACTCCGAATTCTTTATCCTTCAAACTATATAAAAAATAATTGTAAAAAATATGAAATGCCACATCCACAATATAATAATTTTATTCATTATCACACGTCGTTTTCTTCATATTTTATCTCCCAATTGTCTTTACGACGACCTCTGCCACTCAAAGATGGCTGATTTTATTTTTTTTTTATTACAGATGCTACTGGAGTGCTATTCACGTCTGTCATTTAATAGACTTGCCAACTGAGCTTCAGTCGCGTTGAATTTTACGACGAAACTTTCTTTGGAAAACGCTGTAAGAGATTGACAATTCAAAAGTGCTCGAATTGGTTTATTTGAATCTAGCTTCTGCTCGCGACTTCGCGTCAAATTTTTGCTCTCCTGACCCTTCCCGTCGCATCGAATTGCCTGCCAGTTTTCGTTGGTTTCGTTTCCTCCGCTCCGTTTGATCGTAGCGTGATGTTATATAGCCTAAAGCCTTCCTCAATAAACAGGCTACCAAACACAAAAACATTTTTTCAATGCGGACCAGTAGCTCCTGAGATTACCGCGTTCAACCAAACAAACTCTTCAGCTTTATAATATTATTAGTATTAGTATAGATAAATGCTTTGAGTTTAAATTGAGGAGAATACTTTTATGTCAAATCCTTCCTTCCTATTATTGCTTCCTTGAATTTCTTAGTAACAGCCCGGAGTTGAGAAGTTAGCGGTATGATAACACTGTGCCTCGGAAAAATGGATTATAATGCGGGTTACAACAATAGACAGAGTGATTCAAGAACGCTCATAAGGTAGTTGGCAAAATAAAAGTATGTCTAGTAACTCAACCGGGGTTTTAAAGAATGTGCGTTAACTTAATGAAGTCTGTTAATCAGTGTGGCATCAAGCAAGGCTGCAATTTAAGCATATACAGGGTGTGACGTAAGTAGTGGTCCACCGTTCAGGATTCGATGAACCAGTTAATTAACTATAACAATAAAATTTTTTAACCATTTTTACCCACTTTGAACTTGATGGTGTGTTAAAAATTGGGGTTAAAATTAGAGAAGAACCAACTTTTTCTTCAAAAGAGCTGAATTTACATAAAAAATCATAATTTATCATGATAGCTCTAGTATTCAGCAGTAATTAACAGAAATCAAAATGAAAAAGTAATGGTTTTTGTTGAAACTACAAACAAATATGTAATAAAAGGTAGAAATTTCGTAAATAAAAGACCAAAATGAAATATTTTCGGAACCCTTGGGTATAAATGTTTAAAACTTTTAATTGTTATAGTTAATTATCTGGTTCATCGAATCCTGAACGGTGGACCACTACGACACAACCTGTATGAGGGTGTCCCTAAGTGTCACTGATGAGGTTAGATCCTGGAATCGATACCAAAGTCGGAAAAACTGTTATTGTGTTTTTAGCCGTTGCTGCCCCACTGCTGGGCGAACTCTCTTTCCACGTCCAGGTCCAGAGCTGCCAAGGACCAGTCTTTATTAAAAGAGTCCAGCTCATCCCGACATCACCGTCTGGGCCTGCCGCGATGTCTTTTTTGCCATTAAGCGGGACCCATTGGGTCGTAAGTTTGGCCCACTGATCGTCTGACATACGGCAGATGTGTCCTATTATAAGTCATATTACATGGGACTTGAAGATAACTAGCGAAATGTAAGTGTACTAAATGAACACCGGACCTTTCGAGAGAAACAGACGATAATAATCAAGAAATATCTAGATATAGACTATTATTACATCAACATTGACTCAGACATTTTCGAACCTAGCCTTAGTCACATGATAGTAAAAGCTAGATTATTTCTGTGTCATGGTCTGCGCGCATGTGTCATTAAAAACGTCTGCTGACGTCATAGTTAAGCATTCGCAATACTGACGGCTGTTTCGTGACGTCATTGGCGAAAGACGCGTTAGCGCATGCAGATTTTTTTATATTTTTGTGGGTGGGTAATAGTGATGTAGCGAATATACTTTGCGCGAATATTCGCATACTTATTGACATTTGCATTCGTAATCGCATTCGCAGACTTCATGCGAATATGAACATCAGGAAAAGTACGTAAGGCGTAAATAAGATTAGGTAATTGAAACCAAAAACTCTTATCACTTTAATTAGATTTTTTTTCTGCTTCTAACTTTGCAATTATATCGACAATGCTCGACATAAGGAAAACGATGACATATTCGCATTCGCAAATATCGGCGGTAGATATTCGGATTCGCGTTCACGAATGCTTAAAAACTGACATTCGTTACATCACTAGTGGGTAATCATCAAATGATGTCTTCCGGAGCGGGAGGGCGTCTCAGGCTTTTACTGACTAAAACCCACCCGTGTTCCTTCAATTGCTCATATGCCAAGGCGCGCGGTATCTCTTACGAACAAATCTCGCGACCGTGGCACGGACGCATGCAGACTTAAACAAATGAATGAGTGTTTAGTCTGTTCAAGGACTGAGGCAGATTTGGAGTGTTTGATTGAGATTTTGGCGCCATTTTGTTTACGTAAAGACTTTACTAAGAGGACTGCATAGATTTTAACTACCTACCATTCTGAACGTTTTTGTGCCGAATCGAACATCAATCAATGTTGTTGAGTCGTCTAAACGCTGTTTACAAAATTCTGTAATTTTTTAGAAGACCCCTATTTTCGGGGTCTAATCTAATCAGGTAACCGAAAATATGTCATTTTCAACTTGTATAGAAGACTGTCCAATAGATATCATATAACTGTGTTGCAGAGATCAGACAGACAGCCGCTCCATGTAAAATTCTGGTATTTTGTTGCATCCAATAAGACTGGAACTCAAACCCTAATATAGTTGGGAAAAGGCTAGACAGATGACAATGAAAGCATGTGGAATGGATGTAAATAGTTATGCTGATATCTTTTCCTAGAGTCGGAAAGACGAAACGATAACGTTTAGAGGTGCAAACATTATTTAGATGACGTTTAACACGGCTAAAATCAGAAAAAGTAAAAAAAAGCACTTAGTGTTATTTCACTTCAAATAGATTATTTATGTACCGTGTGGTGCCGGACGTAAAGAATAACACCACCCCATTTCTTCCCGTGGGTGTCGTAAAAGGCGACTGAGGGACTTGCTGGAGAATGGGCAGCAGCGTTCTCTGTGCGTTTTATCACCGTGCTGCGATCGTCAACCCGCCTGCCAAGCGTGGCGATTATGGCAAAGCCCCCCAAATTGGGGGAGGCCTAAGTCCAGCAGTGGACGTCTTACGGCTGAAATGATGATGATAATGAGATTATTTATTCCATAAATAGAGTTCGAAGGCCTCCAACAAGGTGGACCGATGACCTTGTGAAGGCCGCAGGAATGCGCTGGATGCGGGAAGCACAAAACCGGCCGAAGTGGCGGAGCTTGGGGGAGGCCTATGTCCAGCAGTGGACGTCTATCGACTGAAATGATGATGATGATGATTCCATAAATACATTATTTATTCCAAAAACATGGCCGCCAGGCAGCAACGACATGTTCAGATTTTGAATGTGTTGTCGGTCATATAGTCCGACAAGGCCTGACTGAATGGAATAAAAAGTGTCGGACACATAGTCGACATGGCAGTTAACGTGTTATAACTTCTGGTGGCTTGTAGCTAAGTAATAACAGCCGCATCGATCGATCAGGTTAAGCTGCGCTTGTCGCGGTTGATTCGTAGATGGATAACCATCTTTACTTACCAAGAACCTTCCGTGCCTCGGAAAGCACATTAAGCCGTTGGTCCCGTATGTCATTTGAGGATCTTTATCAGTCGTTATGGGTCGTCAGAAGCCCGAAAGTCTGAGTATCGTATTACCCAGTAACTGGGTTATAGAGGTCAGATAGGCAGTCGCTCCATGTAAAAAACCGGCCAAGTGCGAGTCGGATTCGCGCACCGAGGGTTCCGTACAAATCTGCAGGTATTCACGGTTTATGCATAAGGTTTATGTTTATGAAATTAAATGATTTTTATTTTATTTTTATATTTGAGTTGACTGAATTAAAGGTAAATTGTGGTTTACGATTTTTGACGTATTAAAAAAAACTACTTACAAGATCTCGTTCAAACCAATTTTCGGTGAAAGTTTACATGGTAATGTACATCTTGTTTTTTTTTAGTTTTATCGGTTATTTAGTTACGGGGGGGGGGGGGGGGGGGGGCACACATTTTACCACTTTGGAAGTGTCTCTCGCGCAAACTTTTCAGTTTAGAAAAAAATGATATTAGAAACCTCAATATCATTTTTGAAGACCTATCCATAGATAACCCACACGTATGGGTTTGATGATTTTTTTTTTTTGAGTTTCAGTTCTATGTATGGGGAACCCCAAATATTATTGTTTTTATTCTATTTTTGTGTGAAAATCTTAATGCGGTTCACAGAATACATCTACTTACCAAAATTCAACAGCATAGCTCTTATAGTTTCGGAAAAAAGTGGCTGTGACATACACGGACAGACAGACAGACAGACATGACGAATCTATAAGGGTTCCGTTTTTTGACATTTGGCAACGGAACCCTAAAAACTGGTATTCAACTGCATCCGGTTAGATTGGTAGCCAACCTCAACATAGTTGGGAAGAGACTAGACAGTTGATAATTTTGATAACTTCAGGCTGCTTACTCTTGATTTTAATTCTGATCGATTGACATTGGAGTTAGAACTTTTCGTATTCTTGACTTCGTCGCTAGCGCCAAAATGTGTTTAAATTGGGTGTCCATTTTGGAGAACTAAGTGGAATCGAGATCGGGCGTTGTTGTTGTTCCAATGTTGACAATATTGTTTTCAAGAGTACCAAATTACGTGTATGCAAAATTAACATTGGAATCGTATTGGCATTAGATTGGAATTAAAATTAAGTTGAACAGTAAGCCCCCTGGTCGGCGATCCATTTCGAGATACACAAGAAAATTGCAGTGCAATTTCCTACTTTACCAACTCCTACAGTCACAGTTTTGTTTGGGTAGGTATATAGGTAATCTACAAAATAAATGATGACCAAAATCTTGGTTATCATGACGTCATCAAGTTTTGTGTAGGAACCATTATAACAGCGCCGTGTGGGTGGATATTTCGGACAATACAATTGGAAATATTGAATTAAACGCTCTTGATACAAAAAGCAAAAAATAGCACCATCCTTTCTTCCAGTGGGTGTCGTAGGAGGCGACTAAGGGACTTACTAGAGAATGGGCAGTAGCGCTCTCTTTGCATTTTACCACCATACTGCGATCGCCAACCCGCTTACCAAGCGTGGCGATTATGGCAACCCATCCCTTTGAGAGAGACCAATGAGCAGCAGTGGACTTCGTTTGGCTGAAACGATGATGATGATGGTGGCGTGCACTTATTGGACAGGTCTACTAAATCTGAGTGGTCCTTCCTCAAAAGACCATTACAGACACCAATCTAAATGATCTGGCCGAGGTATGAGAATGTTTCAGCCTCTCTTCTCGGAGTAGTCAGATAGGAAACGCCGACCTCATCTAGTTTTAAAAATATGATTGACATGTAAAAGTGATTGTTCTAACCTACTTACAGAAATAAAATCATTTATCATCTAAATGAAGACTGCCATCTTAATCATTAAATAAGTACATTTTTCCACTAATTGACATAGTATTGGTCCCTATTGGTCGAAATTCGACCACAAATCAATAAAATTAAAAACAAATTGCTTCTCTTCTCCAAACTTTAACTGTGCCAAATTTCATTCACCTCTGTCCGCGTAATTTTCGTACAAAAGGGGTTCAAAGTCTTTGCTTCACGTAGGGTTGCCAGGTCAGAAAACCGAAAAGCCGGACAGACCTGTCAGTTTAGCCGGACATTTGGGTAAAAAGGCAGGACATCTTTAAAATATTTTTGGCTGGCAGAGACCTCCCTTAAAAGCTCATTGTAATAACGCAGAGAGTACACTGTACAGTGCTAGTTCGCTAGCGATACAAAGTGAGGCGGGTGAAGACAAAAATGATCATATACATATTTTAAAAATCCTAACAAAAAGGCGACAGGCCGGACACCATCTAATTTAGCCGGACATGCAACTAAAAAGCCTGACTGTATCCGGCTTTATCCGGACGCCTGGCAACCCTAGCCTTCACGTATTAATTCTACATGACAAATATTTTTCACCAACTTTAGATTACGTAACAGCTATAGCGACTCGCAGTCGATTGTCAAAACAAAATAGTTAGCGCTAAGGTCAGCCACCTCTTTGCATAGCAAGTGAACGTCTTGCCCATTACGCATCGCCTCCCATTTTCGGATGGGCATCAGACGGAAATGAAGGAGGTAGGTAACTACTAGCTTACCGTTGCATAATAAAAAAACCCGGTCAAGTGCGAGTCTGACAACCAGTCTTACTAAGGAGTATCGTATTACCACAGTATAAAAACTTACAGTAGGATGACGCCTTTGATCTCCTTGTAAATGCCGACAACGTGTAGGCATTGTCGCAAGAGCTAGGGTTGTCTCAAGTAAACTTTTTTAAATTTATTTTAGATCAACATTATTGCCTAACCATAATTTGCATCTGAAATTTATAATACAGGAACTATTATATTAATGTGCTTCGTCTATGGTCTGACACGCAAAAATATACAATTCTAGATTGAGGTTGAGAAAAAACACATGTCACAATCCAAGATGGCGGATATTTCTCTAAATTAAATTTCATTTAGAGAAATATCTGCCATCTTGGATTTGAAAATTGATGTTATTTTCATAATCTTCACCCCAAGAAATCACAAAATTGACACGAATAACTATTTTTTTTTTTTTCAAAAAATGTCCTCCATCCTGGGTCAGGTACACTTGCACGATAGACATTTCCGCGAAAGACACTTGACCTCATTTTTATTTGTAGGGATTTCGTAAATCTTGAAAATGACACCCATGACGAAAAATTTGCAAATTTTCGTTGCGCCATCTTGGATTTTAATTTTGACCCCATAGTCGGTTTTAGCGACCTCTAAACCCATGAAAATGATACCCATGACGAAAAATTTGCAAGTTTTCGTCGGCGCCATCTTGGCCGCCGCACAATAAATAAATATCGGCTACACGTCGCGCCGCCATGTTGGCTTTCTATTAAATAAACAATATTTTATTTATTTGTTTACCTTTCATCCATGCGCGGCAATTGATGAAATCGCAATTCTTTATTAATGTAAGATGACGACTTGCAATCCTTCACAGCACACGTCGTATGCACCATTTTAATAAAATTATTTTTAATTAATTAAAACAAAAATAAAGTGACACACGATAGCCCTGAAAGTTTTATCCCGAACTACTAACACGGTAGCGTATGCAGTTCGGGAGCGCCCTTCCCCCGTCTCGCCCCTCACACCCCGCACGATTGCCCTGTCTAGACGTCTTCGTCGGACGACTGTATGATTTTTAGACTGTGGTATTACCCAGTAACTGAGTTGTGGATAGGGTTGCCACCCGTACTGTATAATAAAGTATTGTACGTTATTTCACATAATTATACTCTATACTCTATGAGAAAAATAAAGTACACGAAAATACTTTATTTTGCAAGATTTCATTTCTTTGGGATTTTGAAAAGATTAGTCGTAAGTACTTTTTCGTTAAACGAAATTTATTTGATGCAAACTGCAAAAAGCAAAAAAAAAAACATGTTTTGAAATATAATAATAAAGAAAAATAAATCGTACTTTATTAACCGACGAAAAAAAACGGAGGAGGTTATTTTTATGCCATGTACTTTTTTTTCTTAATAACCAAATTAATTGCCAAACCCTAGTTGTGGAGATCATATTATAGGCAGTCTCCATGTAAAATACTGGTGTTCAGCTGCATCCGGGTGGACTGGAAACCGACCCTAACATAGTTTGGACTAGGCAGAAGATGAAATTCAAGTCTGACTTACGCACCGAGGGTTCCCTGCACAAACTATTTAGATATCTCTATTGAAAAGTTAAACTGTACTGAGGGACAAACTTAACTTTGCCGTTGGAAAACTGTTGTCCCCATACATCGACATGACCGCGGTTACTTTACCAACTGCAAATAAGTTTGTAATCGCAAAAACAACTATTTTGACTTGACGGTTTTAGGATTTTTTCCTTTACCCGGCAAAAATAGTTTAATGATCATAAAATGGAATTAACGTGAATTTACCTCGTGAACACGACCTTTGTTACCCAGTAGACATAAATGAAGCGGTAAATTCGAGTTAATAGGTACGAACATAATTATTTATTTTTGGTATCTGGTCAGCACATCAAGAAAATAATTGTCAAAATTCATTCACACTAGGCTGAGAACCAGTCCACTAGTAGGCCGTGAGTTCGTAGCAGGCGTTTTACTTTGTGTAAATTATTTCATCACCACTGCTTTCAAAACGGTGAAGGAAAACATCGTGAGAAAACCGGCTTGTCTTAGAACAAAAAAATCGAGGACATGTGATCTACCAACCCGCACTGAATTATGGCCCACTCCCTCTCACCGAGAGGAGGCCTATGTCCCTACAGTGGGAACATTATAGGCTGCTAATGATGAGACTGAGAACCGGCATTCTTCGAACGTGACAATCACGTAAGACAGTCCTCCAAAACGACCACCGTTCACCACTTCCTATTGAGCTAGGAAAAAGTGGCGCTCTCTGATATCTTGTAGCCGTGTAGAATTGGAAAGATTAATGTGGGAGGGCCAGGTTAGTCCGCGAATTTAAAATTTTCTTACGTTTTCTCATATTTGCAGGTCAGTGTAGGCTGTTTCTGCATATAGTATAAAACAATCTTCCCATAGTATAAAAGAAACTCGCTTCCCGCGTATACATATGTATACGCTTAGATCTTTTAAACGACAGGACGGATTTTAATGCGGTTTTTGTCAGTAGACAGAATGATTCAAGAGGAAGGTTTATAGCAGGGCTGTCCAAGCTACATACCTTCGCGGGCTAATTAAATTTACTACAAAAGCTGGAGGGCCGCAGAAACAGATATTTTCAGTTATCAAGTAAAAAAAATACAGGGTAACCATTTCTCTATACGTTTATTGGTTCTTAATTAATTAATTTGTCTAATAATAGTAATCCAGACAACGGCCCGCGGGCCGCATGCGGCCGTTGTCTGGACAGCCCTGGTTTATAGGTATAATACGCGGGCGAAGTCGCGGGCAAAAGCTAGTGTTGGATGAAATATGATATCCGACTATAACACGTATGTATTTACAGACAGAATTATAAATCTTTGGAAGTATGAAGAACAGGGTGTAAACTTCACTTAACCTCCGTAGAAATGCGAGGGTCCTCCGACTAGATGGGTGTCGTGTCTGGTGACATCTGTCTACGAATTTCTTTGGAATCACATCTCGCAAGTCAATCTATGAGGTTGTCAGCTGCTTAACCGGACTTGCCTGTGTCTACCTTAATAAATGAAGGCCTCCAGCCAGTGCTTAAAGACTTAAAACTAGAGCGACTACTCGCTAAGGGCCGTACCCTCGTAAGGCACGGACCTCGGCTAAGGGCATTGCTGGTAGAGGACAGCAAAGGGATGGGCTGGATCGAAATGAAAGCCCGACGATCGATGTCGGGACGTTGTATAAGTATGAAAGTTGCGCGGTAAACTCTGCTTGCGCGATGCAGGATTTTTGCTTGACGTTCGTGAGATGTGTAGTTTTCATGTGTCGGTATAGATGTCGCTACAAATTATTAAAATCGTCTATTATAGAATCCCCAAGTTCATTTAATCCCACTGAATCACTATTTATGAGCAGTGGTGGCCCAGTGGTAACGACCGCGACTTACAAGTAGTATGTCGTGACTTCGAACCCAAGCAGGCGCTTTACTTTCTGTAAATTATTTCATCATCACTGCTCTTAAACGGTGAAGGAAAACATCGTGAGGAAACCGGCTTGTCTTCGAACCAAAAATTTGAAGATATGTGGTATCTACCAACCCGTACGGGGCCCGCGTGGTGGGTTAAGGCCCACACCCTCTTACTGAGAGGAGGCCTATGTCCCAGCAGTGGGAATATTATAGGCTGCTGATGATGACACTTTATTTACCCTCTCTAATATCAGAAATACTCTACTTCTTCAAAAAAAAGTTGGCAACCCTACCTGACACGAAAAACGTAAGAAAATTTCCCGGGTTACAATACCTTAGCGAGGGCTACAATACCTTAGCGAATCCAATTTTAATGGATCTGCTTGGTACAGTAAGGTTAGGGGGTCACAATTTTTAGCACACTAATTGGGGGACATTCGCACATTAGTAAAAAAATGCGGTCATTCGTGAAGGCGATGTGGTGTGCAACTGTGAAGGCGATCAGACAACGCTTGCAGACAAATTCGCCATATGGTGAAATTACTGACAAATATCTTCGTGACGTCATCGCCTGACCCAATTACGGAGAAGGCTACCCATCCTATTCTCGTCCGCGGTGACGGTCGCTTAACTCTAACGAAAACCCCGCTTAGTTATTTTATTTTACAAAAAAAATTCGTATAGTAATCGAAATCCAAATTCGATATTGGAACACTGATAAGAATAAGATAAACCAGAAATAAAAAGATAACAATAATTTGGTAATGCCGTTACGTAATAATAATTTTGTATTGCCGCCATTTTTCGTAGCGAATTTCGGGTTACCAGATGCAATTTTTGTATCTCCGGCAATTATTTTTCGTAACACCTTCAAACTTTTTAAGTACTTAGATAAGTTTTAAAAGTGGGCTAAGTTAATTAAAGTATACATTTCGATATGTCGTAATAACAAAAAAAGAAACAAATGCACAAGAATGACATCAAAACAACAACTTGTTTCATTTTTAGAACTTCATTCACAGCTGTTATCAAATTGCTTTCGTAACTTACTTTTATAACTTTATAAATATGATTACGACCAAACTTATTAGTCTCAATTAAAAAAAAACACTGTAACAAGTCATTTTCCCAAACTTGTTGCTAATTATGTACATTCTGGCAATCCCACAGAACAATTAAACTTTATAATTTACAAATGGGATATGTACTCACCGATCTGTGTCGAATGTCTCGGTGACGTCACTCGCATCCAAATATACACCCTCTCCTTGATGATGCCACAAACCACCGCTTTTAACACAGAAATACACCTTCCTACCATCATTTTCAACATCAACAACAACGTTTTCAAATACTTTACTCACAAAAAACGATTCACATTTTTGGTCGGAAGCCGGCTCAGAAGTTAACGACCATTCATCAACATTTTTCGCATTCACATCAATATTAAACACACATTTGTTAACATCACACGTTTTAGTGTTTTGTTTTATTGAGAATATCCATGGTGGAGTCACGGCACACGTGGTAATTATTAAAAATAATAATAAAAATAATTCACTAGTCCGTAAACGCACTGTTAGAGCCATGTCAGCTTTGTGAATGAGTGAAGTGAACTGAACCGAGAGCGACGCTCGCGACTCGCGCGTCGAGTAGGGATGGGACGCTTCGGTACAATTGCTTTTATACCGAACTCGATTCGGTGAAGGACGAATCGATAAGAAGCGTTTTCAGATAAACTTTATCTGTATTTGTAGGCTACGGCTTAGTTTTATAACTTTTTTTATTAGATCGTTTTGATAAGTGGCGCTATCAATCATTGTTGAAGATGGTTCTTATCCTATTTAGATTATATTTTGCTTGCTTTATAACCGTTTGCATTTTACAATGTGCCTATTTAATAGTACTTGATTGGCTTATCACAATTATCCAGTGCATTGCACCTTATTTATAGCACACGTACACGATTGGTTAGCTTTCAATAATCTTAAGTTTGTATTTTATTACTTTATTGCTAAATTACGTAATTTTAGCTTACTTTTTATTGCACATTTATTTATGGAAAAACAAAAATAATAAAACAAAACAAATCTAAGAACATTTATTCGCATTAATTCGAATAGAACGCTCCTAATCGTATGTTTTTTAAATTATCAAGACTGATTCTGATTTTGCATTCGATTACTAGAATTGTTCCCATCACTAACAAATTAACATAAAAGTTTCCTTTAAGCAAATAAAACATATAATCACTTTATTATATTCCCACTCCAGGGACAGGTAAATAATACATGATAATTAATAATTATCTAATAGGCAAAGAGTATATTGTGATATTCCTTATCTATCGTAGATAAATTTCTACAAAATCATAAATTTCATGTTTGGAAATGATTAAATCAATTGAAGTTGAACACATTATACAGCCCAAGTCAAGGAAAGTAATCGATCTAACCGGAATTGAAATGATTAAATCAATTGAAGTGCAACACATTACACAGCCCAAGTCAAGGAAATAATCGATCTGACCAGAATCGAAATGATTAAATCAATTGAAGTGCAACACGTTACACAGCCCAAGTCAAGGAAAGTAATCGATCTAACCAGAATCGAAATGATTAAATCAAGTGAAGTGCAACACATTACACAGCCCAAGTCAAGGAAATAATCAATCTAACCAGAATCGAAATGATTAAATCAATTGAAGTGTAACACATTACACAGCCCAAGTCAAGAAAAGTAATCGATCTAACCAGAATCGAAATGATTAAATCAATTGAAGTGCAACACATTACACAGTCCAAGTCAAGGAAAGTAGTCGCGCGATTGTTCGAAAGAGATACCGTGACCCTGGCACATGGGCAACTGAAGGAACACGAGTGGGTTTTAGTCAGTAAAAGTCTGACACGCCCTCCCGCTCTGCCCAGAGCGGCAGAAGTCATTTGATGATTTCCCATCCAAAAAAAAAAAAAAAAAAGTCAAGGAAAGTAATCGATCTAACCAGAATCGAAATGATTAAATCAAGTGAAGTGCAACACATTACACAGCCCAAGTCAAGGAAATAATCAATCTAACCAGAATCGAAATGATTAAATCAATTGAAGTGCAACATATTACACAGCCCAAGTCAAGGAAAGTAATCGATCTAACGAGAATCGAAATGATTAAATCAATTGAACTGCAACACATTACACAGCCCAAGTCAAGGGAAGTAATCGATCTAAGCAGAATCGAAATGATTAAATCAATTGAAGTGCAACATATTACACAGCCCAAGTCAAGGAAAGTAATCCATCTAACCAGAATCTTTTAAGTAGATAAAGTAGATAATCAAAACATTTAATACATTTTTTTTTTTCTGGACCATATCAGTATGACTATTCTACGAAGAAAGACCGAAACTAACAGAGGTCAGTCTGTTTTAAAATCGGTCAATTCGGTCAGATTATGTGAGAACAATGTAGATTCATCTACAGAATGGAACCACACAGATTTGAGTGGACCTGTCCAGTCAGTGCACGCATTTGTAGGAACTGACAAGTGCGTGCACTGACTGCACGGTTACTGAACCATGCAGTCGGCTTTTGACTATTGGATATAATGTAAAACAGTGTGAACAGCAATCGCGGGCTGTAATATATAGCTCAAGATGTAATATAAATTAAGGTGTCTTCACCGTCTTCACACAGCGGGCGCGACGCGGCGGGACCGGGCGGCGACGCGACGCTGAGTAGTTGTAATGTACTAGATATTATGGACGACTTCACACAGAGCGCTCGGCGCGACGCGCCACGCCGCCGCGCCGCCGCGCCGAGTCGGAATACAACTCAGAGGCCGGCGTGCCGCGGGCGGGGCGCGAGCGCAGCGTCGGCAGGATGGCGATAAATTGCAGAAGTATCACAAGTTTTAAATTGATTGACTGCGTCTTACATTTAATAACATTTTTGTATGTTAGTTGATACGAGTAATGGATAGTGAATGAAAGTGAGCGATCGCCGACATTAGCTGTGATTGACTAAAACATTTTCATTACGAGTACAGTTTCAAACAACTAGCGCACGTGCATCAATTGAATTTGAACTTTATGCCAATGTGATCAGAGTCACACGACGCAAGCTTGTTTATTACAATGACTGTATCCTTTATTTAGTAAGTAAACTCAATTAATTTAAAGTGTATAATTTGATACATTTAATCTAAGAAACCCGTTAAATCTTATTGAAAAGGCAAAAAAAATTAAACAGTTGGGTTTAAAGCATAGGACCAACTTCCTAACAATTGAAATGATTTGGTTTTCTGTTTTGTAACTTTTTGATCATTCACGTGACAAGACAGCGCGGCGCCGCACAGTGGGTTGCAAATCGCGAGATAAGAAAGGTAATTCATAATTACCATGTGATTTCAATTTAGTGAAACGAACTTTTGTGATTTTTTAGACTGTCTTGGCTTATAGTATAAAAAATATTGTGAACTTGACTAAGCATACTCATATTTAAAGCATTTAACCATAAAATTATTTTTTTTGTGATATTAGTTAGATACTTCATTAAAAAATAAGAGCAAGAGCGTTTCCACGTCTGAATCGCTCAACATTTTTTCAATGAATGAATCGCGGCGCGGCGCCGCACAGTGGATCGTCTCCATACAAGAGGTCGGACATAGAATCAAAAATTGAAAAAGTATCTAATTTAAAAAATAAAAACAAAATATACAGTTGCATTTTTTTATTAAAGAACAACAAAAATTGTTCTACGCTTTTTTTATTTGACCAGCACTTTAGGCGCTATTCGATGAAAACTTTTATTTTTGTATGGAAACGAACACAAAAATGTATGTATCTCATGATTCCCTCTTTGTTCGACTTGTGGATTTCACTACTGTTATTTACCCATTTTATGCCACATTTTCTTCAAGGACACATGGTGCCCCCAGAGTGCCCCGAGATATTTTGCCTATAGTAACTATCTTTGTATGTGTATTACTGATGGAATGGAGGTACATTAAGTATACTTATTACTGAGAATTAGTCATCACTAAGTAGTTCCTTAAATAACAGGTGCATTTTTGAGGACTTTAATGACTTTTGAACGCTTTTGTTGCAACATAACAAAAGCGTTAATGAGTCATTAAGTAACGACTACCAGTACTTGCTTAATCTAATGAGTTATTGTAATTACTATGTTCACAGCCCTTAAGCTCTGCAGTGTGATTGGCTCATGTCATAATTAGCTTATCAAATTCATTGCTAGTTATAGTTATTTTTGTGTGTTTTGCACATGTGTGTTGTTCTTTAATAGAGGAATGCAACTGTATATTTTGATTTTTTTTTAAATTAAATACTTTTTCAATTTTTGATTCTATGTCCGACCTCTTGTATGGGGACGATCCACTGTGCGCCGGCGGGACGGGACGTGATCGCGCCCGCAGTGTGAAGGCTCCCGCCGCGCCGGCGTCGCGCCGGCGCCCCGCCACGTCGCGTCACGTCACGCCCCGCTCGCTGTCTGAAGACACCTTTATATTCCATAGTCAAAAGCCGGCTTGTAGCACAAATCAGAGGGGTTATTGCGTAACACACTATCGGTAGGAATCGCGTTCATTTTGACAGTTCAACAATATTCATTGCGTTATTTACGTTACTGAGCAGACACTTTTTCTAACATATGGCTCAATGGATAAGAAACAATCTTCAAAAATGATTGCCATTCTGATTGATAGTGCGTTATGCAATTAGGGTGCTGATTTAAAAAAACAACTCATACAAGTCATCATCTTTTGCCTAGCCTTTTTCCAACTATGTTGGGTCAGCTTCCAGTCTAACCGGATGCAGCTGAGTACCAGTATTTTACACTAGCTTCTGCCCGCGACTTCGTACGCATCATATTTCTGCTCCCCTGAAACTTCCCGTTGCATCGAATTGCCTGCTATTTTTCGTTGCTGCTCCGCTCTTTTTAATTGTAGCGTAATGTTTTATAGTCTATAGCCTTCCTCAATAAATAGGCTACCCAACACAAAAATAATTTTTCAAATCAGACTAGTAGTTCCTGAGATTACCGCGTTCAACCAAACAAACAAACAAACTGTTCAGCTTTATAATATTAGTATAGATTATTATTATAGTGTAGATTGTATTGTCAGCGTTACTAAGTTTAAATGAAATCTGACCGTTTGAAGTGGGTCGAAATCAAGTCCAAAGGAGTCGGTTACAAACATAATTACATACTTATAAACAAACATACAGGTGAAGTTAATAAAAATCTGCACCTTAATTGCGAAACGCAAAATTTATCAGAATTTGAATGGGATTGAAGATTATTTCTAAACCATTGCGTCATTTGTTCGAATAAATTGTCGGCTCAGCAACGTAAATAACGCGATGAATGTTGTTTAACTATGAATATTAAACCAATTCCTACCGATAAAAAGTTCCGCAATTACCCCTCTGCTCATGCAAGTAACTGGGTGATTTAAGTTTCCTATGAAGCGATGTGGTGACTGCATCAATTATCATGTTTAGTAAACAAACTGAGGAAGGATACGCTAATGTTTCCGTCGACAAATGACTTCCAAGATTCAAACCCGAACTTAAGAAGTGGGTACTTCGCAACCATTTGACCTCTGACCCGTGCGTCATTTTATTTTGCAATGTATGTATGTATTTTCGCCAAAGATTCAGCATTGCCATACAACGTGGCAATGCTGCTAGCCTTTTGGGCACTTTTCCCACTGACAGCGATGCAGACGAGATTTTTGATACCCTATAATTCTTTTATCTCTGTTTTTAGTTACTTGTACATATTATTAATTAATATTATCTTTTGCAATGTTAAATCTATACTATGTAGAATTTCTGTGTATGTATGTTTCTTTGTGTGTGTTTTATGTATGTGTCTTTACTATAAGTCCCGTGTGCTGCCGGATGTAAAGAATAGCACTATGCTATTTCTTCCCGTGGGTGTCGTGAAAGGCGACTAGAATGGGTAGCAGCATTCTCTATGCATTTAACCACCATACTGCGATCGCCAACCCGCCTGCCAAGCGTGGCAATTATGGCAAAGCCCTGCAAATTGGGGGAGGTCTATGTCCTGCTGTAGACGTTTTACGGCTGAAATGATGATGATATACAATATTGTTTTCATCATCAGCCTATAGCAGTCCACTGCTGGACATAGGCCTCTCCAACTTCACGCCACTGTGCTCGATTTTCAGCAACTCTCATCCAACTGCTCCCAGCCACCCTGCCAAGATCGTCGCTCCACCTAGCCTGAGGGCGTCCTACCTTACGTTTGCCGATTCGTGGTCTCCACTCAAGAACACGTCTACCCCAACGGATATCGGTTCTACGGCTTATATGGCCGGCCCATTGCCACTTCAGCTTGCTAATTCTGTGAGCTATGTCGACAACTTTAGTTCTCTGCCGGATCACTTCAGTCCGGATTTTGTCCCTCAGAGAGACTCCAAGCATAGCTCGTTCCGTAGCTCGCTGTGCGACCTTGAATTTATGGACCAGCCGCACCGTGAGTGTCCACGTTTCAGCTCCGTAAGTCGTAACAGGCAGGGCGCACTGATTGAAGACTTTAGTCTTTAGGCTCTGCGGAATACGCGACGAGAAAACTCGACGAAGCTTACCAAATACTGCCCAGCCCAGCTGAACTCTTCTGTTAGCCTCCTTCTCAAAGTTGTTCTTACCAAACTGCAAAGTTTGCCCGAGGTAAACGTATTCTCGAACAACCTTGAGAGTACTGCCATTTACAGCAATTGGTCCCGGAGAACCGTGGTCGTTGAACATAACCTGAGTTTTGTCCAAGTTCATCCAGAGACCAATGCGTACAGAAGAATCAACTAGGCCGTCCAGCATCTGCTGCAAGTCTTGCAACGATTCACCCAGTATGATGATGTCATCTGCAAATCTCAAGTGTGAGATGTACTCGCCGTTAATGTTAATGCCGCGTCCTTCCCAGTTCAGCGTCTTAAACACATCCTCCAATGCGTTGGAAGTTACGTCCCCTTGTCTCACCCCTCGACGCAGGAGGATATGTTCAGTTCGCCGGTCCTGAGTTTGGACGGTCATTGTCGCGTTTTCATACAGACATCTCAGCACTTGGATGTATCGCCAGTCCACTTGGCATCGCTGCAAAGACTCCAAAACAGACCAGGTCTCAATAGAATCAAAATAAGCCTTCTCATAGTCCACAAACGCAAGACACAGCGGCCGATTATACTCCTCAGACTTCTGTATAATCTGCCGCACTGTGTGAATGTGGTCTATGGTGCTGTATCCTCCTCGAAACAATATTGTTTTGTTATCAAGTATTTTTCACCGGCAGTTAGCGAATATTATAAGGAGTTACATAGGCTTTAGACTTTTGTCTGAGTCCGAACACCACGCGGGCGATGCCGCGGGCACAGCTAATCTATACATATGTGCGGGTTCGCGACCGAGTGAACAAGTAATATACAAAAATAAATTGTAACGCTTAAATTTATTAAAATATCAAGTAACTAAAGCTAGCAGTTACACTTGGTCTAAAAATGTAAAATTAGATAAGGCTATATGAAAAGTTACAATTAGACAGATAAGATCACGGCGAGCTTTGGCGAGTAATGATCGGGGTCAGAAAAAAGGACCTCGCACGATCGTAGTTAGAGACAGACTGCCTGCCTCGTCCAAAGCTCGGAACATCTTTCCCACACCTGCAGTTTTCTAAACAAAGGATGCGGCAAAACGATTGTTACGTAAAAGTATAATAAGACACAGGAAATATAAATACAAATGGGTACAATAAACGATAACTAAAAATAACAGAACAATGAACCTTAAATAAAGATAAAGACTTCCAAAAGACAATAGTACCTATAACTATAAAGAATTATAGAGTACAATAGTACCTATTACTTAAATTGCTTTGCAGATGTGGGAACGTGGGAAAACACAAAATTATACTTTCTAAAATAATTACAATAGAAAAATATTACATTAATAACTATGCAAGGGATGAGTACGTGAGACACAGTCGCCACAGTACCCCCCTACCAGTGATACAGATCACGAAAAACTTGCCTGATAGTAATCAGGAAATTTAACTCGCCTACCAGAACGGCGAGGAATATGCTGTCGCTGTTGTTGTGTGTTACTATCGGCCCTTAGTAGCTGATCGGAAGCAGCGGTTTGGTGATCATTTTGATTCACAATATAAGTTGTGATATTCTCGCTAGGCGCAAATTGATTTTCTGACAGTATATGAGCCGGTTTTAACCTATCAATTGTGACTGTAACGTCACGGTCCCTAATTCGAATAACAAATGTTTTGTCATTCCTTGAGATGACTTGGTAAGGCCCATCGTAAGGCGGTACTAAAGGAGCTTTAACAGAGTCATTGCCCAAGAAGACATGACTGGCTGTTGCCAAGTCTTTGAAAATGAAGCTCTTTCCATGACCATGTGCAGAGCCATTTACTGATTTTAAAGAATTGAATTGAGATCGAAGTTCTTGAGCAAAACGCTTAAATTTATTAAAATATCAAGTAACTAAAGCTAGCAGTTACACTTGGTCTAAAAATGTAAAATTAGATAAGGCTATATGAAAAGTTACAACTAAACAGACAAGATCACGGCGAGCTTTGGCGAGTAATGATCGGGGTCAGAAATAAATAATAGTTTAAAAAAACTAAAAAACACGCTTCCATGGAAAACCAAACTAAAAAAGTACAAAATAATGGAAAAAAAGCGTGGTGTGCTTTTAAGGTATTTTTTTATTGATATCAGGCACCCCACGCTTTTTTTCCATTATTTTGTACTTTTTTAGTTTGGTTTTCCATGGAAGCGTGTTTTTTAGTTTTTTTAAACTATTATTTATTTTCTATTTTTTAGGGTATTTCGAATTTTGAGACGTATGTCAGCGTAGTTTGTGACAGTTTTTTTGCTGTCCTGGTAACCCTGGCAAGGATAAGGACACGAATTTATGAAATTATTGCATTGTCATCAGTCCTTGACAGGTGTGCAAAGTTTGAATGAAATCTGGTCGTTTAAAGTGGGTCAAAATCGCACTATAAGGAGTCGGTTACAAACAAATATACAAACATACAAATATACAAACATACAAGTGAAGCTAATATAAAGCGTGTAAAAAGGACCTCGCACGATCGTAGTTAGAGACAGACTGCCTGCCTCGTCCAAAGCTCGGAACATCTTTCCCACACCTGCAGTTTTCTAAACAAAGGATGCGGCAAAATGATTGTTACGTAAAAGTATAATAAGACACAGGAAATATAAATACAAATGGGTACAATAAACGATAACTAAAAATAACAGAACAATGAACCTTAAATAAAGATAAAGACTTCCAAAAGACAATAGTACCTATAACTATAAAGAATTATAGAGTACAATAGTACCTATTACTTAAATTGCTTTGCAGATGTGGGAACGTGAGAAAACACAAAATTAAACTTTCTAAAATAATTACAATAGAAAAATATTACATTAATAACTATGCAAGGGATGAGTACGTGAGACACAGTCGCCACACATACATACAAATAAATAAAATTGGAGTGTCTGTTTTTAATATTAAGATAACCACTTTTTTCTAAGTGTATATGGATGTATACACGGTACATATACCAAAACAACATTTTTACAATTTTGTCTGTCTGTCTGTCTGTTTGTTCCGGCTAATCTCTGAAATGGCTGGACCGAATTTGACGGAACTTTCACTGGCAGATAGCTGATGTAACAAGGAGTAACTTAGGCCACTTTTATTTTAGAATATAGTTTAAAAAAACTAAAAACACGCTAAATTTTGAGACGTATGTCAGCGTAGATTTCAAAGACAGTTTTTATGAAAAACTTTTTGTTAAATACCAAGCGGACGAAGTCGCGGGTAAACAGCTATTACCTATAATATAACCTGAATTAACACATCTTACCGCGGTAGTACGACCTCCTGCGTTAATTTCCGAGATCCACGCGGGCGAAGCCGCGGGCAAAAGCTAGTATAATAACATAAATTCAAAATGGGGATACAGATTAAAAGTTTTGTACTCAACCAGTGAAACAGTGCAGATTAGATAACAAACGTTGGCGCTGGCAGTGATCTCGCACATGCTTCATTTTTTTACATCCAGCCGAGACAAACAGGAAATCGTGGCGTGACACATGCTGATATTTTCGTACAGATTCTTAAAAAGCAGCTTTTCAAATGTCTTTTTCAAATGTCTGAAGTCCATTCGTAGGAAACAGTGCCAAATTGTGAAAATAGAAATAGTTTAAGATTTATAGAAATACTAGCTTCCGACAGCGGCTTCGCCCGCGTGGAAATTCAACCCCCCAATTCACCCTCTTAGGGATGGAATTTCAAAAAACCCTTCCTTAGTGGATACCTACTCTTCACAAAGAATACACCCTCCAAATTTCATGTTCCTAGGACCAGCGGTTTAGGCTGTGCGTTGATATATCAGTCAGTCAGTCAGTCAGTCAGTCAGTCACTCAGGACTTTGAATTTTATATATATAGATATCAGATTCAGGTCTGGAATTTGTGTTCGGTTGGTGAGAATAGGTTCGTCAAATGAGACTCCCGTAGTTGTTCGAATTTATCCTGCGTTTTTATCTGGTTTCCGAATAACTATACTCGGTCCTAGGTTACTTTTGTTGTATATTTATATGGAACTAGCTTCTTTCCGCGACTTCGTCCGCGTTAAATTTCTTGTTCCCCCGACCTTTCCTGTCGCGTCGAATAACCTACCCGTACGAATTTTCCCGTTTTTGCAACATTTTTCATTACTGCTCCGCTCCTCTTGGTTGTAGCGTGATGTTATATAGCCTTTCTCAATAAATAGGCTACCCAACACAAAAATAATTTTTCAATTCCAACCCGTAATTCCTGAGATTAGCGCGTTCAATCGAACAAACAAACAAACTCTTCAGCTTGCTTAGCTTACTATTAGTACCTATAGATGATGTTGAATATCTATTTATTAGATAGCATTAGTGATTGTTTGACCAAAACTGAAATGGCTGATAACTCTTAATTGACCCGTATTTTTCATTCAGCTAAACTTAGTAGGTTTCAGTTCATCATTTCAGACGTCCACTGCTGACATAGACCTCCCCAATTTGGGGATGTTTGCAATAATTACGACGCTTGGCATTCGGGTTGGTGATCGCAATATGATGGTAAAATGCACATAGAACGCTGCTGCCTATTCTCTAGTACCTAAGGAGCCATCCATAAATTACGTCACACGTTAAGGGAGGGGGAGGGGATCGATGAATTGTGATATTGTGTGACAAGGGGGTGGGAGGGGCCCTAAATTTTGTGACGTCACATTTCAAAATTGAATATACATATTCAAATACTATTAAAACACAAAATATGAAACAAGAAAGACAAATAAAAATAAGAAACAATGTCTAGATGTAAAATAGCAAAATATGTGACGTTACAGACGAAGGAGACACCCCCGGTCCCACAAATGTGACCAGCTGTGACAAGGATGGGGGGGGGGGGGAGGTTAAAAAAATTGATGGATGGCCCCTAAGTCCCTTAGTTGCTTCTTACGACACCCACGGGATGAAAAGGTTTCAGTTAAATACTCGCCATTTTAATGTCAATGAGTGAGTTAGGTGATGACTCAGTATTTATCCCAAGAGATTTATAATTCTGACTACTTGAACTGCTGAAAGTAGGTCAGAGGCTCGATACGGAGGTCGGGTGAAGTGATTTTCCTTACTGATAAATGCGTATACTGACTGAGCAGGTCCAGTCAATCTGTGAAGATTTTTCCTCCCTTCGTTTCAGACACCAGTCTACATGGTCTTCACATGATCTGACCAAGACTTTGTCGAGACTCTAAAATAGACTCAAAATAGTCAGATAGGACCGCCGACCTCATCAAGTTTTTAAATTATGATTGACGTGTAAAAGCGTTTATACATTATGCGTTTATATACCTACGTGCAGAAATAAAATCATTTTATACAGGTACAAACCTATCGGTATACCTCTATAAATGATTTTATTCATAGAGTATATGAATATAGATAGAATGTAGGGAACTATACTACACTTACATTTTACTAGTTATATTTAGATGGAACAGGGCACAAATCTACATATACTACAGAGGGGTAATTGCGGAACTTTTTATCGGTAGGAATTGGTTTAATATTCATAGTTAAACAACATTCATTGCGTTATTTACGTTGCTGAGCTGACAATTTACTCCAACAAATGACGCAATGGTTTAGAAATAATCTTCAATCCCGTTCAGATTCTGATAAATTGTGTGTTTCGCAATTAGGGTGCAGGCCGCTGTAAGAAACTCCAGATTCCATAAAACCCAAAATCACTATACCGATTTATAACCGACCTGGGAAACGAGGTCAGGACTTCATGCTCAAAAGCTATCGTTTACGACCACTAGACCAACGAGGAAGCCAAAATGCTTTAATTGCTTAGTAAATAAACGTTTAAACAAAATGCCTACAAAATATTACAGAAACGCTTATCATTTTTAATAACTGATTGTCCGCAATCAATAAATCAGTACAAACTGTTATGAAATAAACTAATCTTAGTGATAAGATTCCAAATACCCTACTTGCGTAAGTAGTTTTTTACTAGCTTTTTCATGCGGGTTCTCTGCACACACATCTAATTATTAGTCTTCAAATTTATCCCATATTTTTAGGGTTGACGCAAAATGTTCTTCCACACTTCTCTAGTAGTCCTCGTCTACTTAATCACCTCTTAATAGCCATATTATCTGTTACACAGTCCATCCATCGTTTTTTTGGTGAGCCCCTAGTGTTATAGCAGGCGCGGTCCGAGAGGGGGGGTTCTAGGGATCATGACCCCCCCGCCCCCCAAAGACAGTTATGCTGTCGAAACCCTGAACGATTTGCCAGTCTTACTATCTTAAAATTGTTCTCACTTGAGCCACGGAGACTCCGATGGACATTTGCAAAAAGATTATAACCCGGGACATCATTCTGATCAGCAGCGCTTGCGACTACTAGACCAAAGAGGATTTACCTTCCTAAAAATATTCTTCAGTACTCATGGTGACCCTCCCCCAAAATGTTAGGCTGCGACCGCGCCTGTGTTATAGCCATCTACATTCATAGTTTCCTCACTACATTTTCCTCAAAACCATTGAGGAATATGGCTTCTTTAGTAATGGACAATCTTTTACCATAACAGCGTCCTTCTCACATTGATGTTTCGATCTAGAAATTACTACAATATCACCAATTTAAGGTGAAATTAAAGGTCTTCGCAAAAATGTAGGTACCAACTCATTTGTTCATCATGATAAGATCTGCAAACGTGTTTGGCCCAAAACTCAGTTGTGCGAAATACGCTCACTGACACAGTCATAAGATCATCAAATGCACAGGTGACAGGGCATGCGGCGCAGGATGGAAGTTAAGCCATTGTCTGTGGGGAAGTGCGCAGATGCACTTGAAATCAGAGCCTACTAACTAGTAGTTAATCAGCAACCAAGATCAGTAACCAAATTTAAAAAAAAACACTACAAATTGAAAACTAACTTTAATTTCGGAAGACGGTGTCTTAGGATCCGTATTGAAGTTTTTTGCCGCCAACTTCCGAAATTAAAGTTATTTTTCACTTTGTAGTGTTTTTTAAGGAAGTCGGTAGTTTATTTTTTTTAGAAAAAAGTTTTTATGTTTAAATTTTTAGTTTGGTATCTACCCCGCACTAAACCACTATACAACTACTGGACAAATGAAATTTAAGACTTGTTTTCTCATGGATGCCATTGTCAGAACTGGACCAAATTGAAATGGAACACACGAGAAGCACCAGCTTTCAAATTAAAAAAGAATCATCAAAATCGGTTCACCCAGTCGAAAGTTCTGAGGTAACAAACGTTAAAAAAAAATACAGTCTAATTGAGAACCTCCTCTTTTTTTTGAAATCGGTTAAAAAGAAAATCAACCTCCTAACAGACAGAATTAAATTTTTTACATAAATAAACAGTAACATTTTATTACTGTCATATCGGATAGAAGATCTGAAACTACTATCTTCAGATAAAGCCGGTGTTGACGTAACCAGGGTGTCCAAATATACGTGTCAATAATAGTATTATCCAAAGATAAGGATTCAAGGTTTTTCCTTAAAACAACCGGATCGACGTTTTATTCACGTAAATTTATCTACGTGAATACAGCTTCATCGGATACAACTGTTGTGACTTGGTTAGAGATCATTCATGTGCAGTCTGCCCTGCAGGGGACTGGAGAATACAAGTTCAGTTAACTTGTCTAGGTAACCGCCATATCCCGAAGAATTGCCAAACTTAAGTGGCAGTTGGCAAGGCACATTGATCATAGATCAGATGACCGATGGGGCCAGAAGGTTCTGTAGTGGCGATCGCGTATTGGAAAGTCTGGCATTGGAAGTTCTGTTATAAAGTGAAGGCCGCAGCAATCTGCTGGAAACGCCAAACATAGAACAGGTGAAATATGCACGGAAATGGCGGCGCTTGGGGTGGGCCTATGTCCATCAGTGGACGTCTTTCGTCTGAAATTATGATGATGACGAGGATCTTGCATTAAAAGCGTATTTTGGGTAAAGGTCCGAAATACTGGCTGCTTCAATGAAAATTATATTAAGGCGAGGTTGCAGTACTTTTTAACTTTTTTAAACCTCTGTAAATCTAACAAAATGGCTATTTTCCGTAAAAAAAAAAATATTTAGGAAAATTGAACATACTGTTAAGCGCTGTGTGAAGATAGAAACGTGAATTAAAACAATTGGCTCGATAAAAAATAATCATAAAGATGACACTAAATCCCTATTTAAAACGTGTACCTTGAAGAGATTCCATCATTAAACCATGTAAAACTTATACCAAAAGATAGGTTTTATTGTTTTTAGGGCATGCTGAGAAAATATTTTATAATTTCCTTATCATTTTGTCTCCACGAAACAATTATACATAAAATCTAGCAGCTCAAGCGCTCGCAACGACCGGCCAGTGTTCGCCGAAACGTCTTCAACTACAAGAGGGCCTTAACACTAGCTTCTTCCTGCGAATTTGTCCACGTTAAATTTCTTGTTCCCCCGACTCCTCCCGTCGCGTCGAATCGTCTACCCGTGCGATTTTACCCGTTTTTGCAACATTTTTCATTACTGCTCCGCTCCTCTTGGTTGTAGCGTGATGTTGCCTTCCTCAGTAAATGGGCTACCCAACACAAAAATAATTTTTCAATTCCGACCAGTAGGTCCTGAGATTAGCGCGTTCAATCAAACAAACAAACAAACTCTTCAGATTTATAATATTATAGTATAGATGAAATAAAAACCATTTGCGAGCAAAAACAAAAAAAAATCACGAACAAAAAAAAAAAAACAAACGAAACATATAAATACATTTTGGCGGGTTACAACAACAATGAACGAATGACTGAATGGAATTAAAGCAGTAAATGAAAAATATAAATGGACATCACTATTTAACGTAGTTCTAAAATGAATTAATTGTATTCGCGTAGGTAGGGACATGCCTGAACTGATTCATGTAACCGTTTCTGATATGATGGTGATACCAATTCGTTATTTGGAGTTGCAAAACTTACACTATCACTTACTTTATACTGCACTAGCTTCTGCCCGCGACTTCGTCCGCGTCTTATTTTGGATGCCCTGACCCTTCCCTTCCCATCGAATTGCCTACCAGTTTTCGTTGGTGCTCCGCTCCTTTTGATCGTAGCGTGATGTTATATAGCTTATAGCATTCCTCAATAAATAGGCTACTCAACACAAAAATAATGTTTCAATTCGGACCAGTAGTTCCTGAGATTACCGCGTTCAACCAAACAAACAAGCAAACTCTTCAGCTTTATAATATTAGTATAGATAATCAGCATAATGTTCCCACTGCTGGGACACAGGCCTCCTGTTCGAGAAGAACTGTACCGCAGTTGAAACAATACAACACAGTTCTTAGAAAAGCCATTGCGAGACGCTGTAGATGTGGCTAATTTTGAGAATTCTGAATCATCGATACGACGAAAAACACAATTTGTTTGATTACAATGTGCAAAGTTGGCTTTCGAAACATTTATCTTCCGGGAATCGAACTTAGACATAGTAACACCGCCGCAGCCGGACTTGTGGTCATTTTTAAAAAACGCATACACCGCCCTCTATGTGTGACGATTCACTTTTTCAGGAACAACTTGCGACTTTATAATAATATGGTGCTTAGTGGTTTAAACTCGATGCAATAGATGGCGATGTAAATAATTTTGATTAAAAGCGAGACAGTTTTACTGGTACAAACGTGGAGGCTGCGACAGGAATCTGCTTCTGATCAATAAGTCGGGCATTTTTATTTAATAATAATAATAATGTCTTCCTTGATTTAGCCAAGGCCTTTGACACAGTGTCTGTTTCTGTTCTTCTGGATAAATTACATAATATAGGAATAAGGGGAACGCCACTAAAACTATTCGCTGACTATTTACATGACCGATACCAATGCGTTAGAATAGATACAACCTTGAGCGATGAGCAGAAATGTACGGGTTTCGGTGTTCCTCAGAGAAGTATCCTGGCCTCAACACTCTTCCTGATTTATATTAATGACCTGTGTAACCTTAATATTAGATAATAATAATATTCCACAACTATCACACAACGCCATCTAGTCCCAAGCTAAGCAGAGCTTGTGTTATGGGTACTAGACAACTGATAAACATACTTATATATTTCTAAATACATACATATTATAGATAAATTACACCCAGACACAGAACAAATGATCGTGCTCATCACACAAACATTTGTCCTGTGTGGGAATCGAACCCACGACCTCCGGCATAGCAGTCAGGGCCACTAACCACTACACCAACCACCAATTCCTCAGTATAGAGACGATAAGTCGAGTAGACGGCTGATGGGGCGCAGTAAGGATATTTTATGTAGAATAGAAACAAGAAATTTCATAGGAACCTAATAGTAATAAACAAGCATTATCATTAAAAAAACTTTTATTTCTGTAGTTACATACATATTAAGATATTAAAAGGTTGTTTTCAGTACAATCTTAGGGGATGTTCGCCAGATAGTCCTTCACGTGCGCGGGCTCTAGCCTACGGAACCCGCTGGCGTCACAGATGCCCACCTCTATGTTGTCTGCGGTCATCTGACCTTCGAATCCCTCCTTCAACGTGAGGATCGCTGTGTGGACCGCATCGTCGAGTTCTAGCTCTTCTGTATATCTGGAAATTGGAAAAAAGAAGATTTATTTAGGCTGTATTAAGTTTGATATGTATGCATGTAACAAAATCAAAATCAAAAGTCATTTATTCAAATTAGGCTGAGGATCAGCACTTTTCGAACGTCAAAATTACAAAAGACTGTCCCCCCAAAACGCCCACCCGTACGGAACGTGACGGTAACGGAATCTTTGAACGTGATTTTCACCTACTTCAAAACGTCGGATTATTATATTATTAATTTTTAATTTTGCTCACTTGTCAAGGACCGATAACAATACAATAATTTCATAAATTGGTGTTATTATCCTGGCTAGGATCAGCAGTATAGCAAAAAAAAAAAAGAAATAACGCACTTTAGTAAGTAGCCAAACTAAAAATAAATAATAGTTTAACACGTTAACTACCATGTCGGACTATGTGTCCGACACTTTTTGTTCCATTCAGGCCTTGTCGGACTATATGACCGACAACAAATACAAAATCTGAACGTGACGTTGCTGCCTGGCGGCCATGTTTTTGGAATAAATAGTTTATTTATAGAATAAATCGTTTATTTATGGAACAAATAGTTTATTTATGGAATAAATAATCTATTTAAAGTGAAATAACACTAAGTATATTTTTTTACTTTTACTGATTTTAACCATGGCAGTTAATGTGTTAAAAAAAAAACGACTAAAACTAGAATCTTTTTACATTTGATAGCCCAGTTTTTGAGGTTATGGGCTGTAACATTACGCTACGATCCTTAGGAGCCGAGGAACAACAAAAAATATCTAAAAGAATGGTGAGCAACAAAGAAGTAATGGTGGTGCGCACCATTACTTCTTTGTTGCTCACCATTCTTTAATGAATCTAAATTTTTTCTTTAATTCTCGTAATAGTGCGCACGGGCGAGGCGATGTAACGTGGTGGGTCCAGAGGTCATTTTTTCAATGAAACCATAACTACAGGCATTCAGCAGCAGATCTACAGAGCCAGGTTTCAATAACAAACAAACTCTCCATACCATAGTATACATACCTCTTTTCCAAGAAAGTCTTCCCGTTGTTATAATTCTTGCCCATAGCTGTGGCCTTCCATGCGAAGTAAGCTCCTGAAGGGTCGCACTGGAACAGGTAGGGCCTGTCGTTTTCCCAGCCGCAGATCAGCAGGGAGACGCCGAAGGGACGGACACCACTGTGGAGAAATATTCGTGTTGGTTTAGTTTAGTCAATGAGTATATTTCGACTGACCTGTTAGTCTAGTGGTTAGTGACCCTGACTGCTAAGACTGAGGTCGTGGGTTCGATTCCTACCCAGGACAAATGTTGTGTGATGAGCACAATCATTTGTTCTGTGTCTGGGTGTAATTTATCTATAATATGTATGTATTTCGAAATATATAAGTATATTTATCAGTTGTCTGGTTACCATAGTACAGGCTTTGCCTAGTTTGGGATCAGATAACGGTGTGCTGGTTGTCCTAACATATTATATGTCTCAGTGAAATATATCTATACTGCAAACAATTGGGTTACGATACTGCAACCGGTGTTTAGTATTACTAACCGACTTCAAAAAGGAGGTTCTCAAGTCGTCAATTTTTTTTTTTGTATGTATGTACCCGAGTTGTAGATCGAGGTGCTTTCATATCATTACAGCCGAAACACGTCCACTGCTGGACATAGGCCTCCCGCAAAACAGGGGCAGTTTTGCCACAATCGCCATGCTTGGCAGGCGGGTTGGCGATCACAGTATGGTGGTAAAATGCGTAGAGAACGCTGCTGCCCATTCTCTAGTAAATAAGTCCATTAATCGACTTTTACGACACCCACGGGCAGAAATGAGATGGTGTTTTACTTTGTGCAAATTTTTTAATCACCACTGCTCTCAAAGCGGCTAAAAAAAACATCGTGAGGAAACCGGCATGTCTTAGAATCACAAATTCGAAAACATGTGACGTCTACCAACCCGCACTATGCCTGAGTGCTGGGTTACGGCCCATTCCCTTGCACCGAGAGGACACCTGTGTCTTAGAAGTAGGAAATTTATAGGCTGAATATGCTACAGGAATAAATTCTAGTTTATTTTCCAACTCACCCAGACTGTGTATACTCCTGCATCACAGTAGCGACGCGTTGCACCAGCTGGGCAGTGGGTATCGGCTCATGGTACATAAGGAAGTACTGCTGAGCCATCTTACGGGCTTGGGTAACCAGGAGGCGGTAGTCGGGACCCATGCCGGAGTAGACCATGCCTGGAAGATAGAAATTAGGGATTCTAACAATACTATTGCGGATTGCATAGGTGCAAACATATAGCCTTAATGATCTATCAGGATAGTAGGGACATTGATACGTAAACTGTTACCGTGGATTCAGTATCTATGTTCTATGTTATGGGGATTTGGTTTCCGCACTTAGTCCTTTGAGTGGACCATTGTGCGTGGGCTATGGCGGCCGTCGGTATTTACTCCAACCATCCCACCTCCCTCCAGAAGTTGGTTATGTCTCCTGGTCTGCTAAGAACGTCCGTGTAAGATTTGGGTGTCCCGAGGGTATCTGTCCTAATCTGGGTGACTCCTGTACATTCGAAGAGTACATGCGCAACGGTTTCCTCAGCCTCCATGCAGGCCCTGCACAGGGGGCTGTCCGTTATGCCTATTGTGTAAAAGTGCTTGTTTAGCGGGCAGTGTCCTGTGATGGTGCCCGTCATCAGACGCAGACTATCCCTGTCCAGGCGTAGCAGACGTCTGGTTAGCCTACCATCCAGGGATGGCATAGCTTCCCTGGACTGCCTGCAGCCTGGTGCCGAGGTCCACCAGCTCTCCGCTTGTGTGTGGGTAAATTCCTGCAGCCACCTGCGTAGCTGGTTAAAGGGGATGGGCACGATGGGTTCGGGGCCGCAGACTGACGCGCTGGATGCCTTTCTGGCCAGTCCGTCAGCAGCGTCATTGCCTAGTGATCCACTGTGACCTTTTATCCATTGCAGTGTCACTTTGTTGCGATTAGAAATTGTTACCCATTCTAATGGATTCAGTATCTCCCTGCATTTAAAGTTTAGTAGGTTATTGAAAAAAATTAACACTGTTCCATACATTTTGACCACCTCGGTATTGCAATTCTCTATGAGAGCTTGAGTGGTAGAGAATACCTAAGGCATTAAGTCCCCCTTTCTACCTTTTTTGTGTGCGAGAAGTTTAAATAAAGATCTTTACATAACTAATGATAATTTTCTACACTAAGGCATCTAGAATTATCTGCAGAATTTTTGGTTTTACAGTTTGCGTGTCATATCTCTGCCACCCTGTATAATGTGTGACATATACATATCTAAATAGGTGAAGCAGTCTTTGTACTCCTTTTAATGAAAATTATGAAAAAGAGTGCAGAGAGCTCATATATTTTTATATAATGCATTGGAAATTCATTAAGTTTTAAATAAATTAGTCGAATTTCAACCACTGGCTGACTACTAGTCCAAATTATTATATGTCTTCAAATTTTAGGATTGTCTCCTAAAAAAGTAATGACTATCTTTTTCAGAAACATGTACATTATTTTCACACCTCGACGGTAACTTACCAATATGGCCGGTGATCATCTCCACCTTGTTGACGCTGTGCTCATCGTACAGAATGCTCTTGTGCTTGTTCTCTGTAGCTATTACGACGCCATTGGATGCTGGAAATAAGCAGAGTTGTGTACTGTAATTACCTTTATCACATTTTCATGCATCAATTCACCAAAAATTGACCAAACTTCATAACAACAGATGATAACAAGCAACAGTCACTGAGGAATTAGCTGCCAGAAATCATAAATCAGACCTCATCTTGGAATGCAAGATTGTGGCTTTAAGATAAAGATATCCCCAGAACAATGAGTCTTTGTGAAGCTCCCAGGAAGCTTCTGTGCTTTTGGTCAAAGATAGGCTGGCTTCGTAAGCCAGAACCCCTACCCACAATGGACCGAATGAGAGTTAAAGTGCAGAAAAGGGAGTCCATATCATCATCATTGTCATAACATATTCGTAAGTAAGCAGAGAAGGGTCATCTAAACTTGATTTTAAGCAATAAAGGCTCCTCTAGGCCGTTCTAGGCTGTACGGCCAGTTAAATTTAAATTCAGTTAAGCTTTAGAGATCAAAACGGCCGATACTACTTCGTTCCAGTGAAGGCTTTGCAAAGGCAAGTCTGTTGGTAACAAGTACCTTTTTTGTAAAGTCATGCATGATGAAATAGGTTTAGGAATGTTTCCTAATGTAACCAGCATTTAGTCAATAAGTTTACACACACGTACCGAAAAATTATAACAGTGAATTGCATAAAACTATAGACGCTAAAATAACCTCTAAAATAGACAAAACTTACCTTTGATTCCGACGGACGTACCGCCGGCGGCCACGGCAGCTAACGCATATTCAATTTGAACTAATTTCCCTGAAGGGCTGCGAAAGAATTATGAATTTTCATTGTAATTATACCGACCAGACACTGGAAATTCCAAACACAAAAAAACCTTCAAAATAATGACGAACAAACTACAAAAAAATAAAAATTATGTAGGCAAATGTTTGATCGTTGCGAATTAAAGGTTTTAAATACACGAAAACACGTAAATAAATAGTTCTTTTACCTAAAAGTGGTGAGAGAGAAACTGTAACGTTCCGACGCCATGATTACAAAGCGATTTGTCAAAATTTCGTGTTGTCATGTTGTAAGCAATGGGGAAACGTCAAAACTTCGTTTTGTTTTTTCTGTAACGAATTGAAACGAATATTAATATTTGGTTATTTTTATTTATTAATTTGTGAGTAATCATCATTCTCCTGCCCTTATCCCAATTTATTTGGAGTCGGTGCAACATGTCTTTATCTTCCACACTTATTTAATAGTCGTCATCTCATTCATGTCATAGTACTAGATGAGCTACTAAAATAACAATAATAACTAAAAAGAGAAGGCATTAACGTGAAATTCTTCAGTGTGAGCGAAACAGCGTATCAGTTTTTTGTCTCTATTTGCGTATCGGTTTTTATTTGTATGCCACCGAACCCTCTTGGTGGCAAACAAGTTTCAATGCTTACGGAATTTTTGATAATATATCTGTGTAACCAAGGTGAAATCCATATTTTAAGACTTAAATGTTAGTGTTAATGTTTGAGAGGTGTATCTAAAGCGTCAGTCATGGTGAATTGTTACATAATTGGCTGTAAAAGCCGTAGTGAACGTAAAGAACCCAACATTACCTTTCATCGGTACGTAGCTTATTTTGTCAAGACTCAGTAGGTTTGTTCAAGAATTATTCATTTGAATGTGTATTTTGATCAATAATAAGCCATCTTGAATTAATTAAAAAACCAACTTCGTTAAAAAAAACACTACAAAGTCAAAAATAACTTTAATTTCGGAATTCGGTGTCTTAGGATCTGTTTTTATTTTTAACTTTTTATTTATGGTAGATACAAATTAACGAATAACGCGATTAGATTATTGCGGGAATAATCTAATCGCGTTATTCTTTCATTTGTCGCGCAAATACTTAATCCAAATTTAAGACTTAAATGGTTTTCACATGGATCCCACTGTCCGAATGGAACCAAATTAAAATGGGACCATTCGGGAAGCACCACCTTTCAAATAAAAAAAATCAACGAAATCGGTTCACCCAGTCAAAAGTTATGAGCTAACAAACATAAAAAAATATTTAAAAAAAATACAGACGAATTGATAACCTCCTCCTTTTTTTGAAGTCAGTTAAAAAAGAAACAAACGTAAATAAACAGGAACCCTAGCGCAACTCTGAAAATATTACTCTCCAAGTTCATAAAGGCTTAGGAACAAAAAAAAACAGAAAAGGTAATTCCTACAGCTTTATGAACTTAGAGCGTTGTATTGATGATTTTGATGATTATAATTCTGTAACTACATATGTCTTACAGGTGCGAATAATATTTTAATCAACATACAACCTAGCAGTGGCCTGCAAATTGCAAAAAACGTAAGAAAATTTGAATTTCGCGGGCTGGTTGGAGTATTCATCTTAATAGTTTTTATAGTGTTAAAGATTACATTGATATAAAATGTTAACTAATGTAACCTGCGAAAAAATTTGCATGCTGGTTACTATATTGGTAAAACATGTATTGTTCTAAGTTGTAATTTTTACCATCTTTGTAAACCGTGTTTTTATGCAAATAAATATATTATTATAGTTACATCAAAATGATCTTCATACACATATTTAGTGCTTTTAGGGTCAATTAAATCACGCTTCATTACTTTGCACCACTTTTTCCTTGTTGTTATATTATTTGGTACACGAAAAAAAATATTATTGGGATTTTTAACTGTTGTGCTTTGACACATACGAACAATACAATATTTGTAGGTTTTTTTTCTAACTTCTGCCATCGAGTAATAAATGAAATACAAATCGAACGGCGCAAGCAACTACACAACAATACCTACATTCGTACGTACGTACTCGGCGAATACGTGCTGCATCGTCTAGGTCAACAGACGTCACACGATGGAGCGCCGGGTGTAACAAAATTATTCTTGCAAGCGTAACTTCAAAGTCCCATAACTTTTTAATTTCTTCAGATATTTTGTTGATTCTTTCACGTGTTTGTTTTATTTTAATAAAATATTTATAATTTATCTATTTAAAAAAAAATGAAAACTTCTTCAATGCACAAATGCAATGTAGCACAGTGACTGCAAGATGTTCCAGATTGGAAACAAAGAATTTCCTCCTTAATTTTAAATAATGCAATTTGATTTCTATGTTTTATCAAACATTTATAACTTATTTTTTATTGACTGATTTAAAAAATCCATACGATCTTAGGGCGTAACCATATTTTCCTATGAAGTGCTCAAACGAGAAGTAGAACTAAAAAGCCCTTTGTTCAAAGTTACAACTCTTCAAATTATTGAGCGAATTCGAAGACTAAACGCTGCTGATTGGCTGATCGATCATCCAATCAGAAGACAGGAAATTCGCTCAATATTTTGACTGATTGACGTTCCTGAAAATATTTACTACAGTTTCGCTGTGCTATTTATAAATTTAATGTTCTAAAACATCGATAAAAAGCAGTAGCGTGATGGTATTCGAAGTTCCTCCAGTGCATAGAGCTGTATCGCCAGTTTCCGATATGTCAGAAGGCACGTTAGAGAGAAATCGCGCTGAAAAAGCGCTTATAATTATTAAAAGGCCACCGAATTCTCTGAAGAATCCTGGAACCAAGAATTATTGCGATAAAAATGGAAACGATGTTAAGAAGTGTGTTCTACAGTGTAAATATACGGGCACGAGGAGCTTCGCGTTCTGGTTGTTCGTTTTTCTGGTTGTTGTGTTCGGGTTTGCGAATCTCGTTCTTTCGGGATTCATGATGTTTGTGCTGAAGTTGGGCAAAGGTAACGTTTTCGAAATACTTCAAACTTTCAATACACTTTAAACTTTCCACAATCCATTCAGAGAGTAAAAAACATCTATACATCCTCATGAAGTGACTGGTCACGCCGGGAGGGGACGCCCTAGGAGAACATATAGTGACATTATTGGTGATGTTCTCCAGAAGGGTCAGGTGCGTAGCACTGGTAACTGGCGTGCGTGTATGACTAGACGTATGAACGTAAACGAGGCAAAAGGAGTATTTAAGGATTGTAGCACATGGCATTCTGTAGTTTCTACTTACCCCCGTGAGAAAAAGGCGTGAATCTATGTATGTATGTATGAATGTACATCCTCATAAACTTTGACATTTATAATATTAGTAGGATTATTTTCTAATGTTTGTATGATGCGGGAGGCACAGAACCGGTCGAAGTGGCGGAGCTTGGGCGAGGCCTATGTCGTACGCCTATATAGGATTATTTAGTTACTAGCTGACCCGGCAAACGTTGTTTTGCTGGGTGAAAAAGAGCGAAAATTTAGTGTTGTATATATTTTTCAATGCCAAATAATAATAAAATAAAAAATTTAAAAATTGTCAAAAAAAATAAAAAACATAGGGGTATGAAAAACAGATGTTGGCCGATTCTCATAGATACCGGATAAGCACAAAAAATTTCATCAAAATCGGTCAAGCCGTTTCGGAGGAGTATGGCAACAAAAACTGTGACACGAGAATTTTATATATTAGACTAGCTGACCCGACAGACGTTGTCCTGTCTCTTTGATGATATTTGAGCACTCATTCTGTCAATTCTATGTCAAATGTCATAATGTTACATTCAAAAAGTTTACATTGTCCTATTATATGGTTGTTAAGTATTCTTAAATAAGTGTTCTTAAATTTTCTAATTTTCCAATTTTTTATTTTTTTTCTTTCATAAGAACCTTCTCCTGACAATTACAAAAACAACAAAAAAAAAAAAAAAACTGAAATCGGTCCAGCCGTTCACGCGTGATGTCGTGACCAAGGGAAATAGGGATTCATTTTTATATATATAGATTAAGAAATTAATAAAAACGAAATACAAGCAAGGCCATAAAATTAATTTACTAAACAGATTTTAAAAACTAGCTAACTTTTCAGGAATGGAAAGCATGGAATTCCTGCCGGACCACAATGCAGTCAAGTTCTTTGGAGATACGGACTTCGAGCACTTGTATAAGAAAGATGGACTGATTGAGAGCTTCCGAGACACTCCCATGAGCATCTCTAGTGAAAATGGATCAGTTCTGTTTAATTTACAGACCAAGTTAGTAAATACAAAAAGAGATCATCTTATTGGATAAGGCACACAAGCATAAAATATTAGCTTTCTGCACTTGTGCTTAACAAATTAATATAAAGATGATACTTCCTGATGTTTTTCTCATTATAATTTATCTTTCAGACCATCCCGCCACGAGAACAAGCTAACAGTTAACACGTCTGGTGTTTTCGTGCGAGGAGTGAATGCGTTAGAACTGACCGACCCTGACACTGGAGAAGTGGTGTTCAGTACGGCTGCCACTGAAATGAATATACCTGATGGAGTTAATAATTTACATGCTAAGGTTGGTACTTCTTATCATATCACATGGGCTACAAAGAAGTGTAGATTTCTAGAGTACTCCTGCATTACGCCATCCAGTAAAACAGTCTGAAACAATCTTAGTCTTAAAAGTGACTTGGCGACTAATTCCAACTAATTAGCTACTAGATTTGGAAGGAAACAGATCTTCGCCAGATGCCCTATTTTTTGATTATCAAATGGGCCAAGCTGGAGTTAGCTCCTTCCAGATCGGCCACCAATAAACCCTTATAACTTTGAACTAGTGACCGACTAATTCTGATATTTGAGATAATTTTGACTAAATAGCGACAAATTTTTTGTGTTAACAAAATTGAAGTCCCAGATGGCGGCCAAGCCAGTTTCAGTTAAACCACAAACAGGCTTTCCCCATTCGCTAAGTTGCATTTATTCGTCTTCTAATAGCTTTAAGGTGAATGCTCCAAACCAGTCCGCGAAATTCAAAATTTCTTACGTTTTTTGCAATTTGCAGGCCAGTGCTAGGTTGTATGTTGATTAAAAGATTATTCGCGACTGTAAGACGTATGTAGTTACAGAATTATAACCATCAAAATCACCAATACAACCCTCCAAATTCATAAAGAACAAAAAAAAAGCGAAAAAGTCATTCCTACAGCTTTATGAACTTAGAGCGTTGTATTGATGATTTTGATGATTATAATTCTGTAACTACATGTGTCTTACAGGCGCGAATAATATTTTAATCAACATACAACCTAGCACTGGCCTGCAAATTGCAAAAAACGTAAGAAAATTTGAATTTCGCGGGCTGGTTGAAGCATTCACCTAAACACTTTTTCTTCCAGCAAATCTCAGTAAAACGCATCACCTCACCAGTCGACGAGGATCTAACCCTACGCTCGGAGAACTCCGCCCACCTCCGCGGCGCTGAAGGCACACATATGGAATCCAAAGCCCTCTTCTGGAGCGCTGATCAAGACATTTATTTAAAATCCATCAACGGTTCCATAGTATTAAGTGGGAAAGATGGAGTCTTCATCGATGTGAGGTACCTACCAATAGCTAGTACTGTGAATAAGACAGACAAGTATGGACAAGGGACGGGGCAGTTTAAAGTTTGTGTGTGTATGCCTCAAGGAAAATTGTTCCGGATTGCTGTCCCGACCGGTCAAAAAGTAACTTGTTCGCATATCAACATGACTGGGGAATTAAATCCTTGTAATTAATTGTGTTTCAATTAGTGATGTGCTGGTTATCCGTATCCGCGGATATCTGAGGTAGAAGGAAGATCCGTAACTTTTTTGGCGGATCTTTTACCTTATTAATTTTCAATAGATAGATTGAAATTCTATTAATATGTGATTACGTAGCAATGAAAAACTGCTACATTTCCTCACATTACTTTTTATTTCTTAAAATCAAATAGGTAATTAGTGACTAAACTATCAACAAACCAAGAGAAAGACCCGCGCAATGTAAGTTGAAATATGACCTGTCAAGAAAAGCGTCAACGCGTGACCTTTGTCACCGATTGAATAAAAAAGATAAGATCCGTATCCGTATATCTTGACATCAAATATCCGGATCTGGATCCGTATCCGCGGAAATGCATTTTTAACATCCGGCACTTCACTAGTTTTAATATACAGTATTTAGGTGTGTGCAAGGTGTAACTGAATAGACGTAAGCCCTGTCAGTAGATTGTTTATAATTGACTACAGAATCTTTTAATATGGGTATTTTTTTCAAAAGTTATTTGTTTTGCCATACTTAACGCTGATTAAGCCAAAGAAAATTCAAACTTATTTTAAAGGTATAGGACTCAGTTTTAAATGCATAAAGTATTGAACGGGTCGACAGTGAGCTTCAAAAAAATAATATCAATATTAAAATGAAAAGCAGATGTCTTGGACAGGATGGTTGGCAATGATTTACTCTGATTATATCAATACGCGGTGTGGCGTCTCATCATTTTGCGTACGTCGACATAGGGCTCCCCCAAGCTCCTCCGGTTTTGTGCTTCCCGCGTCCAACGGATTCCCTCGGCCTTCACAAGGTCCACCTTATGGGAGATCTTCCAAATCTACGTCTTCCGGTACGCGGTCGCCACTCCAGAACCTTTCGACCCCATCGGCCATCTGTTGTGCGAGTAATGTGGCTGTCACACTGCCACTTATGTTTTGCAATTCTTCGGACTATGTCGGTTACTTTGGTTCTTCTACGGATCTTTTCATTTCTGATTCGATCGCGTAGGGAAACTACGCATAGCCGTCTCCATCGCCCTTTTAGGTGACTTTATGCCTTAATAAGGCCCATTGTGCGGCAATATATTAATTCGTATTCACAAACATCCGGTACGGCTCCGGGGTCATGTACAGACGCCAGCACAACAAGCTACCCGAAAGTGTCAAATTTTCCCAATCAATATTGAACCTAATATTGTAGCGATAAAGTTCAAAATCCATTATAGAAATTTGACATATTGTTGTAGCTTTATGTGCTGGCGTCTGTACCTACAGTCAGCCTCAGAAAAAGCCAGCACCCTAATTGCGAAACGCACAATTTATCAGAACTGAATGGGATTGAAGATTATTTCTAAACCATTGCGTCATTTGTTCGAATAAATTGTCGGCTCAGCAACGTAAATAACGCAATGAATGTTGTTTAACTATGAATATTAAACCAATTCCTACCGATAAAAAGTTCCGCAATTACCCCTCTGGTCACATAGATAGAAGTGGTTACTTAGACTTTCTTGCCGATTGCCGTCTTCTAAGTGACATTTTCATAGCAGAGTACTGTTAAATGCTTTTGGTTTATGCTCTGAAGTCTGCTTGTAGAATGGAAGTCTGAAAATACGATAGCAAGTAGCTTAGGTAAATAAATAGAACATCGCCATATCATGTCAGTGTGTTATCAAAGCATTTAAACTAATTTATTACAATCTTATTTAGTCTGATTATCCATAGTTCCTGGTCCTGTATTTTCACTTGGGCTAAGTCTAAAATCACCAATCTCTCTCGAGCAAGCGTGGTGATCGATGCTCGTGACTTCTCTGTGTGAGAAGACGCCGTTGCCCAGCTGTGGGACAATATAAGCTGGTATTTTTACTTTTAATTAATTATTAATATGGAAAAGAAGAATTATTAATTCTGCACGAACAAAACGCACATTACGAACAAATTATTACTCAAAAGCCAAGTCAATAAAAAAAAAGAAACAGAAACATGGAAAATGGAAAATGCAACAGAAATATGGATAATGAAACTATAAGATTGGTAGGTAGTTAATTTATTGTAATGGGTAATAATAATAATGTCAGTCATGTTTAAAATGGCCTAAGTATTAAATGATTTACATTATTGTATTTATTTTAACTGTTATTTAATAAAAATAAACGAATCTAGTCAATATTTAATGTGTTTTATTCTTCTCTTGAGCAAAATTAATCTGGTTGCTATGTTAATTATGATACAAAATATTGCGAAACAGTGTAAGAGTAATGTTGGAGTTTCGTGCACATTTTTCGTTATACGAAAATATCTTTTGGACGGGGCTAGAAACAATTCTTTTTTTTTTTTGTAAATTTTGACGATCTAAGTGCCTTTTACGTTCAAATAAATGATTTGACTTGAGTGCATCCAGACAATGGATCCTGAAAAATGGCAATACTTTCGGGGTCACTCTCTTGCCTGTATTCCTATTTATTTTCCCTTATTCTGTTCCCTAATATCTCTCCCTGTAGGAACTCAAACAATAAACTATTCAGGGTCAAATTAACTGGCAATACTTTACCAACGTGGTATCGATATCGAAAAAAAATTTAAAAAAATGCACAGCAACCGCTGGGCTGAGGACAGAGGCCGCTGAGGGACAGAATCCGGAATGAGGTGATCCGGCAGAGAACCAAAGTTGTCGACGTAGCTCATAGGATTAGCAAGCTGAAGTGGCAATGGGCCGGCCACATTAGCCGTCGAACCGATGACCGTTGGGGTAGACGTATTCTTGAGTGGAGACCGCGAATCGGCAAACGTAAGGTAGGACGCCCTCAGGCTAGGTGGAGCGACGATCTTCGCAGGGTGGCTGGTAGCAGCTGGATGAGAGTTGCCGAAAATCGAGCTAAATGGCGTGTAATTGGGGAGGCCTATGTCCAGCAGTGGACTGCTATAGGCTGATGATGATGCTGAACCGCTGGGCAATGGTCTCCACACAGTAGGTACCTGAGGATGGATGGCGCAATCGATGCTGGCCCAAGAAGGCCGAAGGCCGAAAGAAGCTGCAAGGGTTGGACTGAGTAGGCCCTGGAAACGAATGCCTTTGCTCAGCAGTGGGACATTGGTGCCGATTCCCTTATTCACAAACTAAACTAAATTTAAGTTCAGTGCATCTTTTTCTTTCTATTTCATTTAGGAAAGGACAGAAGATAAATTTTAGTTTAGTCCTGTCAAATTAATCAGCGCTTAAAGTAAATTGACGTAATTTTAGTAGGCAAGATTTTAATCACGTCAAAACTTATATGGAATAGTGACAGGCGGTGATTAATTTGACAGGACTAAACTAAAATTTTTCTTTTGTCCTCTTCTTAATGAAATACAAAGACAAAGATGCACTGAACTTAAATTTAGTTGTTTGTGAACAAGGGAATCGGTACCATTGTAGACTAATAAAGCAAAAAAAATTATTGCTAGATGCACGGTAAATTCTGTTTGCGCGATGCAGGACTTTGCGTGACGTCAGTGTCATGCGTAGTTCGGATGTAGCTATGTAGATGGCGCTACGCAATCTTTTGTTCGTTTCTTGTTCAAGAAATTCATTGTTCGTGGGAGTCTTCGTCATCGAAGGTAGGCCTATAGTTGGACGTAGTTAAGCGAAAAGGCCCAATTTACAAAGTGATAAAAAATGAGTTAAGTGCACCAAACTGGTCCAAATTATGCATCGGGACAGTAAAACCGACCTAGGTAAAAATAGCTTTAAATATTTTTTTGCATACTTAAACTCTAGAACCAATGGTAATTAAACAAATACTGATGAAAAAATACCTCTCGAACAAACAAGCTCAAAATTAACTGATTGAATCCTTATCGTTTAACTACGTCCAATTGAGGTACTCTTAAAATAAAACAAACAAAATCAATATTCAGAATTTTATTCTTTTAAAACTAGATATACAAAATACTCACGCGACATTTCCATTTTATTTTCACAAATACATCGAAACTACTTGACCATTTATATCTTCACGACAACTCTTTAAAGGGGTAGACTGAAATCTACGATCGAAACAAGAATAGGACTGGGCTTGACAAGATTTTTCATATTTTTTGCTAAAAGGGCGTTATGGCTTTAAAAAAATTGTTACAATAATCTTTAAATGCAGTTTAAATACGCTTGAAAGGAATAGATAGAATGTAACAATATTTTTTGCCTTTGACGGTAAGCATAACAGGTACTATCCCTTTAAAAAAAAAGAAAAACCATTGGTGAATAAAATATTTCTTCTAATTATTCATTTCTTCTATTATTATATTATTATTTCTTTTTTTGTAATTGAATTTCAGAGATCAGAACTTGGAAGCTTGGAAGCCTCATCATTTCAGCTGAAAGACGTTCACTGCTGGACATGGTAATGGTATGGGGGGGAGGGGAGGGAAGAGACCACTATGCACTATCCCATTTCTTCCCGTGGGTGTCATAAAAGGTGAATAAGGAATTCTGGCAACCTCTTACCAAGGGGTATCGTATTACCCAGTAACTAGGTTGTGGAGATCAGATAGGTACTGGTAATCAGCTGCATCCGGTTAGACTGGAAACTGACCCCAATATAATTAGGGAGATGCTAGGCAGATGATAATGATGCTGTAGTACAAAGCATTTAAAAGCAGTTTGTTTCTATCTTATTTTGGTTCAATAGATATTTTAGATCAAATTCTGGTTTAGGCGCCCTAAAATATTGGTTAATTTTCCTGGAAGATTCAATAATGCAAGCCCATGCCCAGCAGTGGCCTAAAAAAATCTGTTGCCCAAAAATTTTCACCTAACAAACCGGTTTAAATTCTAAAAACTACTGTAGAAATTTTCGTATATACACAAAGAATATATTTATAGTATTTCACTCATTTTTTTGACCAAAAATATTTTTGACACAAGTCATAAATAGTACTTAATTTAAAGGATATTAAATGACATGCGAAAATCATTTCAAAAGAAATAAACATTGAATTTAAATTAAGAGCTTACTTAGGGGCCCTCCATAAATTACGTCACACGTTAAGGGGGGAGGAGGTCGACGAATTGTGACATTGTGTGACAAGGGGGTGGGACCCTACTTTGTGACGTCACATTTAAAATTTTTATATACATATTTAAAGTACTATTAAAACACGAACTATGAAAGAAAAATTTAAAAAAAATTCAATGTCTAGATGTAAAATTGCAAAATATGTGACGTTACACTAGGGAGGGGGGGGGGGGGGAGGGGGTCTCACAAATAAAAAATCATGAAACTTGTGTGACATAATTTATGGATGGCCCCTTACGGGTATCGTGTTACCCAGTAACTGGGAGGTCAGATAGGCAGTCGTTCTATGTAAAAAACTGGTATTCAGCTGCATCCGGTTAGACTGCAAGTCGACCCCAACATAGTTGGAAAAAGACTAGGCAAGTTGATTGTGAAGGAAAACATCTTTAGAAAAGCTGCAGTAACATTATCATCACGACTATATTCAAAGAAGAGACCAAAGATGTATAGGATAAATTTTTAACCAGTGTGCAAATTTTAACAAATTAAACATAAACGAGTTATAATAACCATGCAATTTTGACGTGACAACGTCTTATAATTCGATGGAGCCACCTGCACGCACGACAAAACATGACTCATGCGGCGTTACCTCACTCTGAGGCGTTCCATTTAAGGCTTGAAGTGCAAGCGAGAGCGCGCATCAGTATTGTCTTATGACGTTGTTACGTTCAACTATCGTCAGTAAACCGACTTTACAGACAACCGATTTTTTATTTTGATATATCTTAGTATAAAAAAATTAAGTTATCGTTAACGAAAGATGTTTATTTTGAAACTGGTTTTTATGGTAACATGCGCGCGGCGCCGGCGCGGCGGCGAAGGTGAACGACCGAGCGTAGCTACAAGTACCTTCCAGCTGTTCGATCGGTCAAAATTCTAAGAAGTTCGAAGCACCTGACCGCGCGACCGCTGACCTGTGCGCGGTTACTGACCTATTCCTATTGTCGATATCATATTACGAAATATGTAGGATGTCCATAGTTTACTGAATTAAGGTCGGATAAAAATTAAAAAAAAGCATTGAAAAAATAATTGAAATGTGTTCTATTACTGACACTGAAGCACCAAAAAAAATTATCACACTGGTTAAAAAAAAACCTGTATAGTATATACACATTTCGCACATACGTGGAAAAAACGCAAAAAGATTTTTCCGCGCATTGAATCTTAAACGAACTGCTTAGAGTCGAGAGTAAAAAATCGAACAATGTGTTCTTCGACGTGCTAGGATGCACTCTGTAGGATTCTCAATCCTCGGTTCAACAATGAGAGTCTAAATTCCAGTGCGCGACTAAGTCCATGCCAACGTGGTCATAGGAGACAAGCCCATTGCCAATCGCCTAGCACAAATCCTATTAATATTATAAATGCGAAAGTTTGTGAGTATGGATGGATGTTTGTTACTCTTTCACGCAAAAACCACTGAACGGATTTGGATAAAATTTGGTACACAGATAGTTTATACCCTTATTGATACATAGGGTACTTTTTATCCCGGTAATACTTTCCCGCGGGAAAATTTCCGAACTTCTTTTCGAAAAGCTAGTCGAAGATACTACTAAGAATATTCAAATGGAAGAACTCAGTACCTCAACAGTCATACTTGCAACCATTATACCTAAGAGGAAGTTAATATAAAACAATACTTTTTCTAAAAAAGAATTATAAAGAATAAAGAAAAACTCAAAAATCCGCATGTCAAATCCTTGCATAAAGTTATGTCATTATTATTATCATGACTTAAGATCTATCCACACATTTCTATCAGTGTCAGTTGGTCAGAGAAAATATTTATTTATTGTTCAGAAAGCTTACAGTCAAATATATAGGCAAAATAATTTACAATTAGCCTTATGAAGCTTCCACAAATTAAATATTCGTTACATACATTTTGTATGAATAATTATTCCTTACATACTCAATGAAAAAACCCAGCGTATACATGACACGAAGTTTGCCGGACCCGGGACTCCTAAAGACTCGAAGTCAGCCAGACCCGGTGCCTAAAAGACACGAAGCCAGCCAGACCCGGCGCCTAAAAGACACGAAGTCAGCCAGACCCGGTGCCTAAAAGACACGAAGCCAGCCAGACCCGGCGCCTAAAAGACACGAAGTCTGACAGACCCGGTGACTAAAAGATTCGAACTCTGTAAGACCCAGCGCCTAAAAGACCCGAAGTCAGCCAGACCCTGGTCCAAAATACCCGAAGTCTGCCAGACCCAGTGCCTAAGCGACTCGTAGTCTGCCAGATCCAGTACCTAAAAGACTCGAAGTCTGCCAGACCCATGCCCCCAAAAGACGTGCCCTAAACACTATGCCTGGAATACCTAAAAGACTTGGTGTCTACAACACCCAGGCCCTGAAATACCTTTAGCCCAACAGACCCTGACCCTATAACTGTGTGGGATAGACCTCTAATCGTTATCATCATCAGTCAGTATTTGACAAAGTCCACACAACGCACTGAGCACTGATTGTCACTCTCACACCGCGCCCGCGTTCGGCTCCGCACTCACGATCTGGTACGTTATTAGGTACTCCGGGTATGCCTGAAAAGAGAAGAAAATGTTAGTAAATATCTTAGGAATGTGGGAGGCTGTTATGGTTATCTGTAGGAGGACACGATGGGCCGATATAAGGAGGTCAACGATTCGACGAACGAAACCAAACAATGGACATTTGGGTAGGCCACATAAATTACTCAAACTTGACAATGATTGAAAGTAACTGAGAAAAAGAAACGTGTAAAATGGCTCACATAGTCTTCACAATACAATAATATGATAATACTTTACAAAATAAATAATGTTATTGTATACAGGGTCAAAATAAATAATATAGTAATACTTTACCCACGTGTTGGGTATCGATATCGACTAGTAATGAAATAAAATAAAAAACATTAAAAAAAAAATCCCCATTTCAACTTTGTTTTAATCTTTAAATAACACTGACAGGTACATCAAAGCAAAGACTTTTGCTTTGGTTTTTGAAAATTGGTAAACGTTTCTATTTTTTTTTTCGAAAAATTACAAAAACATCTGATTGATTATAATACGGGTCATTGGTCACCTTCACCCATCAAATGATGGAAAAAGAAATAAATATAAATATCTTAGGACAACCAACATAACGTTATCTGATCCCAAACTAGGCAGAGCCTGTACTATGGCAACCAAACAACTGATAAACATACTTATATATTTCTAAATACATACATATTATAGATAAATTACACCCAGACACAGAACAAATGATTGTGCTCATCACACAAAGATTTGTCCTGGGTGGGAATTGAACCCACGACCTCAGTCTTAGCAGTCAGGGTCACTAAACACTAGACTAACAGACCAGTCGAAAAAAAATAAAAAATAATACAAATATTTTGTTCTATTAGTTTCGGATATCGATACCCTAAACATGGTTAAAGTTTGCCAGATAATGTAATTTAACCCTGTATATAAAATAATCTATATATATAAAAATGAATCCCTATTTCCCTTGGTCACGCCATCACGCGTGAACGGCTGGACCGATTTCACTTTTTTTTTTGCTGTTGTGTTTGTAATTGTCAGGAGAAGGTTCATAAGAAAGAAAAAAATTAAAAAATTGCGCGGAAAATTCGAAAAGTTAAGAACACTTATTTAAGAATACCTAACAACCATATAATAGGACAATGTAAACTTTTTAATGTAACATTATGACATTTGACATAGAATTCACAGAATGCGTGCTCAAATATCATCAAAGAGACAGGACAACGTCTGTCGGGTCAGCTAGTCGTGTATAAAAAAATCTGGAAATAATCTTTGGTTAAGACCATATAGACTGATGTCTGAAATGGTCTTTTGAGGAAAGAACCACAAAGATTAAATGGACTTGTCCAGTCACTGCAAGCATTTGTCAGAAATCGTGCATCTCAACTCAGAACTTAAAAAGACGTTACGAAGTACACCAACCTGTTCTCCTCTGTACACGACGTACTCCGGGAAGCACAGCCCTCCCTGCGAGGGTCTGCCGGCCACGGAGTGGTGTCCGGGAGGCGCGTGGGCCATCTTCATGGCACTCATTAGTTGGAAGGCGCGGCCTAACGTTACCCGGCAGAGTAGCATTTGTCTAGGAACACGATAAACACCCATAAGTATTAAAATGTGTGAAAGGTTGTAACAGAATAAAACAAGAAAAAAGTTTTTTCATAATTGGCTGCTAAATCGATTTCTGTACTTCTAAACTATAATACACTATATAATATTGGCTAGGCCCGTTAATGTGGTTGAAACCAGCTAAAGAGCTGAGAGAAAAAACATACACCCGAAAATAATAATAATATTATAAAGAGGAAAGATTTTATTTTTTATATGTATGTTTGTAATGGATAAACTTGTAAACTACTCAACCGATTTTAAAAATTGTTTCACCTATAGAAAGCTACATTTTTACGAAGTAACATTGGCCACTTTTTTATTCCAAAATAAATAATAGTTTCAAAAAAACTAAATACACGCTTCCATAGAAAACCAAACTAAAAGTAGAAAATAGTGGAAAAAAGCGTGGGGTGCTTTTTGAGGTAATTTTTAATTGATATCAAGCAACTGATTTTAGAATATTATTTATTTTTGTAGCAAAATTCGCTCATTCGCAATTCAGGTTATTCATTTTCTAATTCAGTCGTTGTATGACATAGGCTTTCTCACATGGCCAATTCGATCAGTTCTGTGCTTCCCGTATCCAACGGATTCCTGCGGCCTTCACGAGGTCATCGGTGCACCTTGTGGGAGCTTGGGGGAGGCCTAGGTCCAGCCAGTCGGGGATCGCGGAAGACGCATTAGTACCCATGGTTCCCGACGTAGGTGTGGGACGGAACGCCGGGGTGGTTTTAGTCAGTAATTCTGACAGACCCTTCCGCCCACGCCAGGGCGGAGGACATCCGAGGATTTCCACCTCGAGATAAAAAAAGGCCATGTCTAGCAGTGAATGTCCTCGGCTGTAATAATGATGATTTATCTCACCTGTGACATAGATAGCAGCTCCTATCCTTATGCGCCGGACATCCGGATCCGCCGCCAAATCCGTACACGTACTGATTGCTTTTAGACGAGTGCTCCGCAAAGTATATGCCCGCACCGAACATTCCTCCTGAAAATATTTGGTATTGTTAACATTTCCATTCTGATCATTTGTAAAAACCGTAGTCATGAAAAAACATATCACATCTATCGTCACATGGGCGTAAGGTATAAAAATTATTCACTGTTCATTACTTTTCTGTTATACATTTGTTCTTGCAGTAAAGAAACGTCCAAACCACATATTTTGACTAAGGTGTAGAGTTTGTAAAGTTAAAAGCTTGGCTATACATGAGATCTGAGGGCCTAGCCAAATGGCCATCGCTACCAAACGATAAACGTTAACGCTCAGTAGTCGTTAATAGATTTTCAACTTTAAACCCTAGATCATAAAGTTGAAAATCTATTACAGATTGCGGAGCGTTAACCACCGGTACGAGCGAAAATGCTCTGTAATCTTTAATAGATTTCCAACTTTATACTCTAGAACATAAACTTGAAAATGTATTGAAGACTACTGAGCGTTAACGTTTATCGTTTGGTAGCGATGGCCATTTGGCTAGGCCCTCTGATAACACATTTTGGCAGTGCGAGCGATATGATCTCGCCGTGGCGAAATTTTACAAAAAAAAAAGTTTTTGGTGGGATTTAAATTTACGCTGAACAATTGTAGGTAGAAAACGTAAGCATGGTTTGATTATGGATTTTTGAGGCACAGGCCCGAAATAAGAACAAATAAATAGCGGACAATGCCATACATTCGATACTGGTGAAGAGTATCAAGTCTTGGTGTTGAACCATTGAGAATCCAAAAATGCACTCTTTTGGATTCCCATTTTATTTTTTGTGGGTTGGAAGTCATCAAATGACATCTCCCGCTCTGGGTGGAGCGGAAGGGCGTGTCAGACTTTTACTGACTAAAACCCACATGTGTTCCTTCAGTTGCCTATATGCCAAGGCCATGGTAAATCTTTCGAACAAATCTCGCGACCCTGGCGGGATCAGAGTGTACCCCAGCGCGTCGAAAAAATACAATATTCGATTTTTTAGTCTCGGCGCCAAAAATTCCATCTCGAAAATCAATCTTTATTTATTTATTATGCTTTAGTAAGATACAAGAAGTGCCGTGTGGTGCCACACGTAAAGAATAACACCACCCCATTTCTTCCCGTGGGTGTCGTAAAAGGCGATTAAGGGAATTACTAGAGAATGGGCAGCAGCGTTCTCTATGCATTTTACCACCATACTGCGATCGCCAACCCGCCTGCCAAGCGTGGCGATTATGGCCAAGCCCCCCAAATTGGGGGAGGCCTAAGTCCAGCAGTGGACGTCTTACGGCTGAAATGATGAAGATAAAAGAATGCAATACAATATTCCATGTAGTGTCGGACGTAAAGAACAGCATCATGCCATTTCTTCCCGTGGGTGTCATAAAAGGCGACTAAGAGACTTACTAGAGAATGGACAGCAGCGTTCTCTATGAATTTTACCACCATACTGCGATCGCCAACCCGCCTGCAAAACGTAGCGACTATGACAAACCCCCCCTTTTTGGGGGAGGCCTATGTCCAAGGACGTGTTTCGGCTAAACTGATGAAGATAGAAGAGACAAGGCAAATAAAATAATAGATAACTTCAAAAATTGCCAAGTACTCACCAATATAAGCATGCCTCTCATCAAACCCCTTTTGCACGATGGCATTGATGAAGGGACTGCCATGGAACAGCATCCTCTCGTTGTGAGAGCCAGCCTCCTCGCACACCTCGCGTCTCCGATGCTGGTAGCGCTCCCATAGGCGACCGTTTACCAGCTTTTGTATCTGATGATGAAGAATAACCTCAGATATAACCCCTCTGTGTTATTTATTACATTTTGAAGAACAACAAAGCTAGAAGAATGAACATACATACTTGAACCTGAAAGAAAATTCCGGAAAAAACCGTACCCTCTGATAGTTAAGAGGCCTGTGTCCCAGCAGTGGATACGTTATAAGCTATAAGATTTAGATTTTTTTTTTAATTTACGTAAAAAAGGAAGCGGTTTCAATTCGTCTGTTTTTAACACGCTGTTATTAACTTGACTAACTGAATGTTTGTATGTAACTATGTTTGTAACCGACTCGTTTGGACTTGATTTTGACCCACTTCAAACGGTCAGATCTCATTTAAACTTTGTAGACTTATCGAGGACCGATGACAATAAAATAATTTCATTAATTTGTGCAATTATCCTTGCCAGGGTTACCAGGAGAGCAAAGAAAAACTATAAAAAAACTTGGGGAGCTTGATACCTCAAAATACCTTTAAAATACCTCAAAGAGCACCCAAATGTTTTTTTTTTTCAATTATTTTCTACTTTTTTGTTTGGTTTTCTATGGAACCGTATTTTTTTATTTTTTAAACTATTTTATTTGTTCCTGATACTGCGTTCGTAGAAATACACTCATGAATACAGAAGAAATGTAGAGAGGGAAAACACTTGAAATATTACTTACCCTAACAACATTGTAGTGTGTAAACATGCCGCCCGCATGTTCTCTGTGCGCTCTCACCGAAGCTTGCATCTCTCTCTCCACTATCGTGTACTCGCTCTCTGCGCATTCTCCCTCCGTTGGCATGGTTACTTCTACTAATGTCGTGCCGCCGTACCATTCTGTAAATAAGAGATAAATAAATAATAAATATCTTAGGACAACCAACATACCGTTATCTGATCCCAAACTAGGCAGAGCCTGATATGCCATGGTAACCAGACAACTGATAAATATACTTATAATATTTCTAAATACATACATATTATAGGTAAATTACACCCAGACACAGAACAAATGATTGTGCTCATCACACAAAGATTTGTCCTGGGTGGGAATTGAACCCACGACCTCAGTCTTAGCAGTCAGGGTCACTAACCACTGGATAAGCAGGCCAGTCTGACCAGATCATATTGTAAAGTATTGAGTATGAATTTCAATGGCTATAAGAGTAGAGGGAGACCAAAGAAACGATGGATTGAATATGTGAATTATGATATGGATAGAAAGAGAGTGACTACTGAGATGACGACTGATAGAGAAATGTGGAAGAAAAAAATGCTTTTTAACGTATTTTTTTATTGATATCAGGCACCCCACGCTTTTTTCCATTATTTTCTACTTTTTAGTTTGGTTTTCTATGGAAGCGTGTTTCTTAGTTTTTATAAACTATTATTTATTTTCTATTTTTTTAGGGTGTTTCGAATTTTGAGACGTATGTCAGCGTAGTTTGTGACGTATGTCAGCGTAGTTTTCGAAGACAGTTTTTTGCTGTCCTGGTAACCCTGCCAAGGATAATGGCACAAACTTATGAAATTATAGTACTGTCATCGGTCCTCGATAAGTCTACAGAGTTTAAACGAAATCTGATCGTTTAAAGTGGGTCGAAATCGCGCTATAAGGAGTCGGTTACAAACAAACATACAAGTGAAGCTAGTATAAAGTGTGTAAAAAGACATGTGCCGACTCCAAATTAATTGGGATGCTGGCAGGAGAATTTTGATTGTCCAAATGATAACAATGGTTGCGTGATAGTACTGGCCAAAAAGTCATCATCAAAATTTCCGAAAGACGTCCACCGCTGAACCACTCCACCGATTTGGAGACGTTTACCATCATCGCCACGCTTGGCAGGCGGGTTGACGATCGCAGTATGGTGGTAAAATGCATAGAGAACGCTGCTGCCCATTCTCTAGTAAATCCCTTAGTCGCCTTTTACTACACTCACAGGAAGAAATGGGAAAGAGTAGTTTGATCAAATTGGTAACACCATTTAATGAAATTGGCCAAATAGTCATGTCGTTAAATTGTCTTCATAGTCACATGGTCAAATTGTTTTTATTTTTATTTTATAGACACATCGGCAAACTTTATTTCTAGAGGCATGGAAAAGTACCTTTCAATAGTACATTTCGAAGGTTGCTGACAGATATGATTAAATTTTTGGGCTGTATACGCAAAACTTTGACATCCTAGATCTGGCTAATAAGACCAATGAGGACAATTTGTCAATATGGGGAAACTTCGAAACATGGTCATTGGTCACATGGGTAAATAGGCCAAATAGTCATGAGGTCACGGTGTCTTTCCAGTCAGTCTCCTCTCAATCGTAGTTACTTCTCAAAAACCCCGTATTTAAACTAAAACTCCGTCATTACTTTACACACACACCACACTTACATACACAGCTACATCACAAAACACACACACACACACACACCATACCTACCATCACGAAACACACTATACTAACCCTTAGTATATTAAGTTAAATTCGTTTGCTCCATATAGTTCTAAGCAGTCTACTAAAATTGTACTCGTATGGGAACCTGGGCTGGCGAACCTTAGTACAGGTTACTATGTTACCTAGCTAGGACGCCAGATTCAAACTATGTTACTTTTGTCTTTTAAATTTTACCCTACACTTATATTTATTGTAACAGACTGTGTACCTTACGTTTTGAAATAAAAAATTGTATTTGTATTAGTGGTTAACTGCCTGTAAGCTATGTCTCGCTGCCTTCAACAGTCGATGTCAATGACCGTACGCTGCCACGCCGACAGCGCGCAAGTCTTCGTGAGACATTTAGACATGTCCATGGTCATATTGTTCATGTCCATAATTTTGAATGTGTGCATTTTATGTATCTTTCTTTGTGCTTCATAATTATTATTTTCTTTATTTCTCTTAATGAGCGCAAGTTTGTAGAATAGTTACGTAATAATAATTGTCAATAAGTATATTGGTCAAGTTTGCGACACGGTTAAATTGGTCAATTTGTCACACCAATCAATTTTTTTTTTTTGTCCTTAACTGTAGTTTGTTTTTAGTAAGTGGCTCAAAGTTAATTTCGCCTTACCTGAAGCTGCCTGTAAGCTATGTCGCGCTGCCTTCAGCAGTCGATGTCGATGACCGTACGCTGCCACGCCGACCGCGCGTAAGTCTTCGTGAGACATCTCCGAAAAGATGTCCATGCTCATATTGTCTATGTCCATAATGTTGTATGTGTGCATTTTATGTATCTTTATTTTTGCAGAATTCTTTTTATTTTTATTTTTCTTAACGGTCTCAAGTAAATAGAAAAGTCCCGTGATAATATTAGTCAATAAGCAGATTGGTCAAAATGGTCACACGGTAAAATTTGTCACACCGGTAAATTGGCCAAATAGTCATCAAATTTACAATTTTTTTTTACTAAGTTGGTCAAAAATAATTTAGTGTTACCTGAAGCTGCCTGTAAGCTATGTCTCGCTGCCTTCAGCAGTCGATGCCGATGACCGTACGCTGCCACGCCGACAGCGCGCAAGTCTTCGTGAGACATCTCCGACAAGATGTCCACGGTGATTTGTTCTCTTTCTAATACTTGTGTTAGCTGTTCTAGGCCGATGCTGTTGGAAAAAAGAATGATATGATTTGATCAGTCTAGAAAACGTTAGACACCACAAATGTTACATTCAAATATAGTGCTGCCAAAACGGACTGCAAAAAAATAAAATATTATGTCTTTAATTGAAAGAAAAACCACTAAAATTCGCTGTAACATATAAACAATAACTTTCTCTTAAATAAAAAAGATTTGAGTATAAAAAGAATTAATGGTGTTTATCTCACTGACCTGGATAGGAACGTCTGTAGAGATTCGGAGGTGGATAGAGCTGATGCAGGTCTACCCGCCGCGTCTTCGAGACTGCCGCGAGAACCTTCCGCCCAGTAGTTTGAGGGTACCACCTGATGACGAAATGAAATAAAGAATTAATGCTACACGCAGTTTTTGAAGGTGTGATTAAGGCGGGCCAAGCACCGCCACTTCGACCTTTGTGCTTCTCACATCCAGCAAATAAGAGAGGCAATCACCAAGTCTTCGGTCCACTTTGTGGGCTGCGTTCCAAAACTACGCCTTCCAGTATACGGTCGCCACTCCAGAAGCATTCGGTTCTGTCGGCTATATATTTTGAGAGCTAAGAGCCCTGATCACTTGCCACTGTATGGTAATTTTTCGGTTTCCTTGATTCTCCTACGGATCTCTTAGTTTCTGATTTGATCGCAAAGGGAAACTCCAAGCATAGAATTGACCATTGGAGAGGCCTATGTCCAGCAGTGGACTGCTGATGATGATGACGAAGGACTGGAAGCTGATGATGACGAGCAAATGCTGGCTAAACTCGAGATTACTGAATATAGAATCAAACTAGGCTAGGCTAGGTGGACCGATGACTTAAAGAAAGTGGCTGGGGCAAACTGGATGCGGAAGGCGGAGGACAAGGTGTTGTGCCGCAATATGGGAGAGGCCTATGTGCAGCAGTGGACTGCGATAGGCTGAGTTGATTGAATCAAACTGAATGTCCCTTGTGCGTCAAGTGCCGTTGGTCTCGGCTGTTATTCGTGCGTCTTAGACAATCATTACGGGTCGTCAGAAGCCGGAATGTCTGACAACCAATCTTACCAAAGGGTATCGTATTACCCAGTAAGTCGATTATAAAGGTCAGATAGGTGACTCCATGTGAAATACTGGTCATCATATTAGCCAAAAGACGTCCAATGCTGAACAGAAGCCTCCCCTAATTTGGAGGGATTTTCCATAACCACTACGCTTGGCAGGCGAGTTGGCGATCGCAGTATGGTGGTAACATGCATAGAGAACGCTGATGATCATTTTCTAGTAAGTCCCTTAGTCGCCTCTTACGACACCCACGGGAAGAAATGGGATGGTGCTATGGCACCACATGGAACTGAAACTGAAATTCAGCTGCATTCGGTTAGACTTGAAGCCGACCCGAATATAGTTGGGGAACAGCGAGTCAGATGTAACACAGCAATGCTGATATTAGTACACATAGATCAAGTTGGACATTGTTAGGAGGCCCATGTTTAGCAGTGGAATTATTTCAGCTAAAATTACTACATAGTTAATTTTAAGCTTAATTAGTTAATAACTTACATACTTCATTACATACTTTATAACTTGTACAACAATACTCTATTGCTATCTGTGGAGGCTTGTAAATGGCTTATCGTGAATTACCTCACAACTAATTTTGTTTTGCTAGCTGTAAGCCACCCTAACATCTATACTAATACAGTGGAATCTCAATAACTCGAATGTCAAGGGAAATGCAAAAAAAATCGAGTTAAGGTGAATGCTCCAACCAGCCCGCGAAATTCAAATTTTCTTACGTTTTTTGCAATTTGCAGGCCAGTGCTAGGTTGTATGTTGATTAAAATATTATTCGCGACTGTAAGACATATGTAGTAACAGAATTATAATCATCAAAATCATCAATACAACGCTCTAAGTTCATAAAGCTGTAGGAATTTTTCTGTTTTATTTTTGTTCCTACGCCTTTATGAACTTGGAGGGTTGTATTGGTGATTTTGATGATTATAATTCTGTAACTACATATGTCTTACAGTCGCGAATAATATTTTAATCAACATACAACCTAGCACTGGCCTGCAAATTGCAAAAAACGCAAGAAATTTTGAATTTCGCGGGCTGGTTGGGGCGAGTTTTCGACTTAACAAGAACTTCGAGATACATGATTTAACTGCTGAAATTTCGACTTACAAAGGCGCGATTTCTAAGTATATTTTTCGATTTGTAGAATCAAATTTGAATAACAATTCAAATTCGAGTTATAGAGTATAAATATGTATTATCAATACTTCGTAGGGAAATAACATTTTGTTCGAGTTTACAAAGTCTAAATAATTCCACATACCGCGTATTTAGGGGTTCTGCGGAAGGGAATGGCATTTTTTTTCGACTTACTGAGGATTTCGACTCAACGAGGTTCGAGTTATAGAGATTCCACTGTATTATAAAGCTGAAGAGTTTGTTTGTTTGTATGTTTGGTTGAACGCGCTAATCTCAGGAACGAGTGGTCCGAATTGAAAAATTATTTTTGTGTTGAGTAGCCCATTTATTGAGGAAGGCTATAGGCTATATAACATCACGCTACAATCAAAAGGAGCGGAGCAGCCTTAAGTTTGTGCCCAATTAAAATGCTGTAAAAGAATGGACAGAATTATAGCAAAAACCAGACAGCGTGGCCTGGTGAGGAAGAATTTTCATGGCTATCATAGGCCACTGTCATGGTCTATCACGGGCCACCATAATGGGCCCTCAAGGGCCTCTGTCAGGGGCCATCATGGTTCATCTAAACAGAGCCCACACTCACCGGTAGCGCAAGCGGCACAGTGTCCCCACTGGGCATGAGCACGGGCTGCTGCGGGGGCGGCAGCGGGGGCGGGAGGGGCGCGGGCGCCGCCACCTCTCCCGCCGTGACGTCATCTAAACAGAGCCCACACTCACCGGTAGCGCAAGCGGCACAGTGTCCCCACTGGGCATGAGCACGGGCTGCTGCGGGGGCGGCAGCGGGGGCGGGAGGGGCGCGGGCGCCGCCACCTCTCCCGCCGTGACGTCATCTAAACAGAGCCCACACTCACCGGTAGCGCAAGCGGCACAGTGTCCCCACTGGGCATGAGCACGGGCTGCTGCGGGGGCGGCAGCGGGGGCGGGAGGGGCGCGGGCGCCGCCACCTCTCCCGCCGTGACGTCATCTAAACAGAGCCCACACTCACCGGTAGCGCAAGCGGCACAGTGTCCCCACTGGGCATGAGCACGGGCTGCTGCGGGGGCGGCAGCGGGGGCGGGAGGGGCGCGGGCGCCGCCACCTCTCCCGCCGTGACGTCATCTAAACAGAGCCCACACTCACCGGTAGCGCAAGCGGCACAGTGTCCCCACTGGGCATGAGCACGGGCTGCTGCGGGGGCGGCAGCGGGGGCGGGAGGGGCGCGGGCGCCGCCACCTCTCCCGCCGTGACGTCATCTAAACAGAGCCCACACTCACCGGTAGCGCAAGCGGCACAGTGTCCCCACTGGGCATGAGCACGGGCTGCTGCGGGGGCGGCAGCGGGGGCGGGAGGGGCGCGGGCGCCGCCACCTCTCCCGCCGCTGACGTCATCGCGTCCTGCAGGAGGGAGCGCACGTCCTCCGCCCCTGCCAGGTCGAGGGCCGTCTGGCCTTCTTGGTTCTTGAGGTAGGGGTCGGCGCCGTGGGCGAGCTGAAGGAAACGGATTAAATATTTAGTCTTTTAATAGACTTCGGACTCAGGTAGGTCGAATGCAAAGAAAACCTGCTCAGATGGAAGTTCACAGATGACTCCACCCAGGAGTGTAAATGTGGTGCTGTCCTACAAACAATGGGGCACCTAATATCGTATCTAGAGGGTCTGAGTGAAAACATATTCACAATATTAAATTTCACAAAAAAAGATTTTCCCTTTGTTCTTTTTTTGCCCCATTATGTTAATCTATACTAATATTATAAAGCTGAAGAGTTTGTATGTTTGTTTGATTGAACGCGCTAATCTCAGCAACTACTGGTCCGAATTGAAAAATTCTTTTTGTGTTGGGTAATCTATTTATCGAGGAAGGCTATAGGCTATATAACATCACGCTACAACCAAGAGGAGCGCAGCAGTAATGAAAAATGTAACAAAAACGGGAAAAATCGCACGGGTAGGCGATTCGACGCGACGGGAAAGGTCGGGGCACAAGAAATTTAATGCAGACGAAGTCGCGGGCAGAACCTAGTAAATAAATATAGATAATTCAGCAATTTTTAGTTAACCTAGCTTTATCAATGCCGTGAAACTCTGTTATTGGGTTAAGAGACAATTGTCATCTTCTCGCTATCACTGTGCAGTCTATGCAGTCTCTAAGATGCTAGTAACTTTGACGCAACTGCATTAGGCTGATCAATGATAGTGAGGTGTAAACGGTTCACTAATGATTCACCAAAACACCACTGACAAATTTTTAGTTCACAACCAACGTTTCTTATACTATTTATTTCACAAACAACTTATTCCGTAAATGTTTTATTTTATAAACACTCGTTTTACAAATATTTATTGGCAAATGCTTCTCTTAACGAATGTGCCGGATGATATTTATTTATTTATTTATATATGCTTTATTGTACACCAGAAAATACATAACAACAAGAACATTTAACACAAAAAAAAAACATACAATGGGCGGCCTTATCGCTTTCTGCGATCTTCTTTCTTGCGAGTTTTTTTCTTTTCTTTTTAATCTAGTCGTTTCTGGCACTCGCCGGAAAAAATGCATCGTTTGTCTTAAATAGTACCTACGTTATCAGAAAAAAGTTTATTGGATAATTATTTTCTTAAGGTGGATGGATGATTATCTCAGATGCCATTTTGTCGCTAGATGGCGCTAGATCCACAATTTGGAACATTTTCAATTTTTACGCCTAACTTAGAAATCTTTAATAGATAACTTTATTATATGCGAAACCTAGGGCATTAACTTGATTTTTTTAGATAGTCACTGTGCTTGTTAACTGGTCTCATACAAAGATTTGTACATTCTAAAGATTTAGCCGCTTGACTTTACTCTTTACACACACATACAAAGTAAATAGTAGTAACTTTCGACACCACTAGATGTCGTTTTATTCAAACAGTTTAAAATGAAATTAATATAGGTACACTGTCCCTATAAGTTGTAGTAATGTGACTGAACCTAAATTGTAATGTGTAAATAGTCATCATCTCAGCCGCAAGACGTCCACTGCTGGATATAGGCCTCCCCCTATTTGGGGGGCTTTGCCATAATCACCACGCTTGGCAAGCGGGTTGGCGATCGCAGTGTGATGGTAAAATGCATAGAGAACGCTGCTGCCCATTCTCTAGTAAATCCCTTAGTCGCCTTTTACGACACCCACGGGAAGAAATGTAAGGAAGAAGAAGGAATGGAAGTGTAAATAGTGACGTGTACTAAATAAATAAATAAAAGACTATTACATTGTAAAGCTTTTTATTGTACCTTACTATAAATTAATAATATTTATTTAGTAAAAAGGGGTTAATATTTTCATAAAAATAATCGTTTTATTTACTCTCACTACATTTACTTAGATAGTTTCCGTTTGGATTCAAACCATCGAGTCATACCACCATACAAAGATAACATACTTTTTTAAATATTTTGATATTTACAATTATGATTTTGAATTTAGTATTAGAAAGAATTATGTATGTAGATTACAATATAAATAACATCATACGTAAGTATATATAACGGCACATGTATCTTACACAACAACACAAAGGGGTTGCTAGCTAACCATAACATTTATTTATGTTTCAAGAATACCTACTTATGATACAATTTTGAACTGCAATAAATATTCTTTTACAATTGAATTGTTAGGCTGGTACCTAAATACATGAGTGAAACTTATCTACACAGAAAAATCTTATGAACTAACAAAATAACACAAACTATACATCGCTACGTGCAAAAATAGCTTATTAATTATTCTATAATGTTCCCACTGCTGAGACTTAGGCCTCCTCTGAACTGTGGTGATGAAATAATTTACACTCAGCAAAGTGCCGGCTTGGATTCGAACCATCGACTCGTACCACCATACAAAGATACTTATAAATATTATAATAAAATATCTTCTTTTCTACGCGCTACTTTTTGCAGTCGCCGCCGCCGCCGCGCCGTATCAGTCTTCTGCTTGTCACTTTTTACTTCCATTTATATAATTTCCGTGTGATCTGAATCAAATGCTGGAAGACGCAGTTTTCGCTGCAACAAATGAATTTACACAGTTTTGTTAGACTATTCTTACTGAACCGACACCTCAGAGACCTGCGGAATAAGTTAGGAAATGAGTAAGACTTATATTTTTATACCTTTTAATTCCTTGATGTCTAGACATTTAGCATTTTTCTCAACTCTTCTCAAAATAATTTCCGGCAGTACACATGTTTTAAAAAATGTTACCAACTTCGGCATCATAGCGTTGATAACTTCCTCATCCCGGTTAACTTTTATGACAGTCAATGGTTGGGTGACAGATATCAAGCAAATGAAGTAACATTTATTCATTTTGGTAATTCGCAATTGACCCTGGACCTAGAATCAAAATAATAATAGCTGTTAAAAAGAAACAATCCAAGAAATACATTATTTTTATACATACATACCAAGAAATAATGATATTTGTTACACTGAACATTGTGTAAAATATGTTGTACTTTGGTATTGTCAAACAAAAACTTCATCACTACAAACAAGCAAAAGCGTACTAATGTAATGAACACAAAAATATGGTATCAAGTTGGGACTTACCATTCCAGATGAAGAATCAAAGTTGTGACCATATGACCTTCTTCAAGTCAACAATACGGTACCCTACCAAACCTGATAAGTTGTCACTTGATGTTCTTTCCACAGTTAGTTGATAAGCTTCAGTCTCTGAATCGGGTTGTGGCCAATCAAAATCAACAGTCTCTACTTGCTCTGTAACAGATTCAACTGTATTGAAGCTAGAGCTGCAGGCTATGGCTTCGTATCGAATTTCTGGTATACCACGCGAATAGGTTTAGGGCGTATCTTCAGCTGTCGAATGGTTGGACAGCTGATGATGATCTTGAGTTGAATGTGGACTGAAATAAAAGATAAATAAATGAAATAGGTACAGTTAAAAGTACACAGTTAAGACACAACACGAACCAACGAGTATCAAATAACCTCCACTCACGTAAATCTGATTCGAAATCTTATGGGAATCTAATTTACTCACTATAGATCACTAAAAGAACTTCCATGATGTCTTTTGAATACTGCTTGCACTTTTTTCCGTGATTTTCGCGGTCCTGAATACACATGTCGTATACATTTATGCAAGTTTATTAGTCGGGTTTATCTTAGGCAGTTCAGTTGCAATTCAATCTGTAATCAAAAAGAATAATTACAAACAACAGCAAATGTATCTTATTTATGAAATGTTTCAAGAAACAGAAATAACACCACCACCAAGCTGTTGTTTTCAGAGAGAATATTTGAAATTTGTAGTATGTCATGTGACGACAATCAACGAGTGTTGCTAACGTTTGATTTTGTATTTCATCTTCTAAATCTTACACTTTTGTACCATTATAATAATACTCTATATCACCTTGAAAATCATTCATTGCACATAAAAATAACACTTACCGTCAATAAAACACAAAAACACTTCACTTTTCAATAAAAACCAGGGCTTTGAATAACGTTAAAAATTTGGTATCGTTACTTTCATCGGACGAAGATAACGTTATTAGTAGAGGTCACGTAATGCTTGGTAACGATACTTGGCATACGTTTTACCGGTAACTGAGTACCGTTAATTTTTTATTTATTTTCTTTCATCTCTTTCTTTCGTCTACATTATTGAAGTTGCATTTGCACCGTTTGATTGGCGATGTTGCCGTAGAGCGCCGCCGCCCATGGCGTTCCGCTTAGGTTGCGCAGGTTGACAACAACGCATTAAGTAAGGATGTGATAAGAGAACGGTGTGGTGTAAAAGAAGATGTAGTGACAAAAATTGAAAAAAGTATGCTTAGATGGTTTGGTCATGTTGAGAGGATTAATGAAGGTCGGCTCACAAAAGGTATTTACAAGGCAGATGTGAGTGGAAACACCGGGAGGGGACGCCCTAGGAGGACATATAGGGACCTTATTGGTGATGTTCTTCAGAAAGGTCAGGTGCGTAGTACTCGCAACCGGCGTGTGTGTATGACCAATTTTATGAACCTAAACGAGGCAAAAGAAGTGTGTAGAGATCGTAGCAGGTGGCGTTCCGTGGTTTCTGCCTACCCCCATGGGAAAAAGGCGTGATTCTATGTATGTATGTATGTAAAAGTATCGATACTAGTAACGTTAATTGGTAACGTTATTTTATAGATTCGATACCAAAGTATCGTTACCCGTTTTACCGTTAAAATATTAACTTTATGAAAATAACGTTACTTAACGATACTTATAGTGTGAATTTGGTAACGTTAACAAGCCCTGATAAAAACTGTTTCACGGATGGCACTCATTTGAATGGTTCTCCGTAGTAGGTAGCACAGTTTTTTTAAGTAATAATAAACATGGTAAATATCCCGTTTTAAGTTCTAATGATACTGGTGTTTATTGTTTCGTGTGGATTTCATGACAAAGTCTCTTCCGAGCCCCTTTTCTTTAATAAAAAAAACCTCGTCGTAAAGTTTAGTTGCTAAATTGGTGTCCAGATTCTTAAATATTATACCAAAATGTTAAATTTTGCGTTGAAGTTTTAGTAACACCCACCACATTTGTTTACCATTTATTTTATTGAAATTTCAATGCGTACTATTTTTATTTTTGAATTCTTAGCAAAGTACGATCTTTTAAAATGTATGGTACGATCTTCTAAAAAATAAAGTTGGCAACCCTGCTTGACGCATTTTGTGTGTGCTAATAATACTAGTAAAATAAGCAATTATGAAAAATCAAAGTGGTTTGTCTGTGTATTCACTAATCTTGCTGGTTTCACATGAATGAAATATGATTCAATCAATAGATGTACGTAGTACCTACGTTTCACCATTGTGTAGGTAGCTTCGCTGATCGCCTGATTTAGTCATAACTTACTTATACATCAAATTCTATTCTCTGATTTTATTCAACCCAAACCAATGGATTAGTACCTAAGCGTATCAGAATGTTATCAGTACCTACTTACATACATTAAAAAGATTTTTAAATCTGGAAAGTCGTGTACTAGTAACTACTTACTACATATTTAAACTAGATAATACAATAATTACATTAGTATTGTATCTGTGTGAACCAAGGGCAGATCGCAGAGATATTTTTTTCACTTTATGTAAAGCATTCTTTCTCATTCCATAATAAAAAACATTTTATCAATCAAAAAATGTTAACTGCGCGGGCAAACCCGCGCGCCCGGCGCTAACTTGCTAGAAACACAATATTCTGGAAACGATTCGCAAGTTTTCAAGACTCAAGCAATCACGCTTTGACGGTATGGCAACAACGCGGGGTGCGAGCGCTGCTACTAGAATGGCAACGTCGCATTATCGAATTTAAAAGATAAATTCTTGTCTAAATGTTCGAATATCGAACAGCGCCATCTATTATGAATGTTTACTAATCGTAAACTCGTAACACAACAGCAACCAACTTTCTCGGTGGTTCTATAAATTTCCGTCAGATGGCGCGATTCAGGTCACTCACACATGTAAAGATTTTTCGTTTTTTATTCGGTCTAATTCTCCTAGAAATACTGTTTTTTTTATAAAATTTGGGCCATATGCGAACATAATACATTATTAAGTCTCATTAAAGTTGCTTTTATTCTGCAGAAACTGTTTATTTACCGAGATTTCCACACCTGAAAAATGTATGGCGAGGGCTATCTAGGCATTCACCTTAAGTGAATAATTTGACCAATTTTGTTGTTGTATAATGATGAAATGACAAATCATGTTTTTGCCAATTGTTGCTTGTCAAGTAAAATTTTTGTAAATTAATTTTTGGTGAACTGACAGGACACCGACGTGGACATTACGAATGTTCACTCATGTAATTTAATAATAAGCTGTTGACTTTCTAAATAAACAAATGACTCACCAACAAAGCGCACAGCTGCGTCCGTGCCTTATGCGCGGCCTCATGTAAGGGCGTGAAGCCCCACCGGTCGGCCGCATTGGGCGGAGTGCCGGCCCGCAGCAATAGGGCTGCCAGCTCCACGTGGCCGTAGGAGGCCGCATTGTGGAGGGGTACTAGGCCTCCCTTGTCGCGGGCGGAGACTGCGGCACCGGCTTCTAGTAATGCTTCTGCTACTTCGAGATTGTTGTAGCCGGCTGGAAAGGATTCGGGATATGAGCGTGAATGTCGAATAAATCAATGTGTGTGTGAGTGCGAATGTGTATTGTGTGAGTGTGTATTGTGGTGTGTGTGTGTGTGTGTTACTGTATTGTGTGTGTGTTACTGTATTGCGTGAATTTGTGTATATTGTGGAAGTGTGTGTGCGTGTGTACGGCGTGAAATATGTGTGTATTGTATGTATCAAGTGAGATTGTGTGTGTTACTGTATTGCGTGAATTTGTATATATTGTGGAATTGTGTGTGCGTGTGTACGGCGTGAAATATGTGTGTATTGTATGTATCAAGTGAGATTGTGTGTGTATTGCTTAAGTGTGGATGTGTATTGTGTGGACGTGTGAAGTATGTGTGTGTGTGTGTAAATATATTGAGTAAGTGTGTAATGTGTGAGTGCGTGTTTTATTATGCAAGAATTCAAGATATATTATTTATACGCGAAGCCTTTTTTTGTTTCGAAATTAGTATGTCTTCCTTTAAGCTATAAAAAAACAAAGACGGGCTAATTCGCTTCCATATTTATAACAGCATAGATAACTTACCAGCAAGATGTAAAGGCGTTGAGTTTCGTCCGTGAGAATCTCGGCAGTTCACGTTTTGAGGAGTTATCAGTTTTCTACAACAGACAAAAGGAAACAAATCATTATAAATCTAGCCGATATACGTCTATTCTGTACAAAATCTAACCATATAACTGAAGTGAAGTGAGCCGTCAATATGGTGATATTAGTTTGAAAGAGCTCATTACAGACTCACCTCATCTAGTTGTCAAGGTGATATTTTACAGAATAGACTGGCTGATGTTTAAATAAAAATGACAGATGATTTTATTTCTGTAAGTATGTTTGTACAAACACGTTTACATGTCAATCATATGGTTACGTATTATAATACCTAATTTTGTTACGCTCAAAAGATCTATCGTTTAAAATATCTAATGATCGTTTCACCTAATTTTGTTCTAACTATTTTCAAGATAACTACGATTGATTCACATAATACGTAACCAATCATATTTTTAAACTAGATGAGGTCGGTGTTTCTTATCTGACTAGTCTGAGAAGAAAAGCTGAAATAAACTCAGAAGTCAGTCTCAAATCATGTGACAACACTAATCTACATAAGACTGGTGTGTGAGTGGTGAGTGACATGGTCTTTTGCGGAAAGAATCACAGAGAGTGAGTGCCTGGTGCACTCGACGGCTTAAGTCAGTGTAAAAAGGTTGCGCTCGGTGCTATGGTGACCTAACACTACTTTTTCGTATTGATAGAGAATGGTTTTGGTTAAAGTTAAAGTCTTCAATTAAAGTGGAAACAGTTATATTAAATCACTATAAAGAGTTACAAAGTAAAATGGTAAACTATATAACTACTTATTGGTAATGGTTAAATGGTAATGGTTTTGAGTGCGTGGTGTCTCTAAAGAGATCTGATCGCGAACTGGTTCGATATTGTGGGACTCAAGCGAATGTGCATACTTGCAATCGATGCAATTATATATTTTCGCTGAGTGTTCGATTAACTCGAACAGTCAGTAATTTGTGAGTAATCGTGCAGCTCATCTCAGAACTCAACGATTCGATGAACAATACCAAAGATAGGTCATTTGGGTGTGCCGCATTCATTACTCAAAACATGATGAAAACTACAATAATAAAAAAAATATACTTTACATAGTCAATCAAAAAGTTCATGTCATTGTATATCTAATATATAAAATTCTCGTGTCACAGTTTTCGTTGCCATACTCCTCCGAAACGGCTTGACCGATTTTGATGAAATTTGTTGTGCTTATCCGGTATCTATGAGAATCGGCCAACATCTATTTTTCATCCCCCTAAATGTTAGGGGTAGTCCACCACTAATTTTTTTTTTTTGATTTTTTTAAAACTTTTATTTTATTATGATTGAGCATTGAAAAATACATACAACTCTAAATTTTCACTCTTTTTCACCCGGCAAAACAACGTTTGCTGGGTCAGCTAGTATAATAATATTATAGAATATATATTATAGAAGTCTAAAATTGGAACCCACTGACAGACAAACGTACCTGGCTCTAGCGAGGTCTCCACGTTTGGCAGCATCTAATAGCGCAGCATCTCCTCTTAGAGCGTCGGCTGTGTCACTATCACCTGCCCTTACTAGCTGTAGTGGAGTTAGGCCGTCACGATTCCTACGGGTCGGGTCGGCTCCGTGCTGCAAAGAAACACATGAGGTGATGAACTGATGAAGTGAACAGCCAGCTGTGCTGCCAGGGTCACGGTACTGTTCGAAAGAGTTACCGTGGCCCTGGCTTAGGCAACTGAAGGAACACGGGTGGGTTTTAGTCAGTAAAAGTGTGACAAGAGCCGCTCTATCTAGAGCGGGAGAGGGCATTTGATGATTTCCCACCAAAAAAAAGCTGTGCTGCTGGGGAATTTGTTGCGCCATTTCTTCTAAGTATTGAGTATGTTGATGGCTATAAGAGTAGAGGGAGACCAAATAAACAATGGCTGGACTGTGTGAATTATGATATGGGTAGAAAGGGGGTGACGCGGGGCGCTTGAGGGAGTGACAGTCTCTGCGCCCTCTTGTCCCTAGCCGCCGCAGGAGGAGACGCCCCGGGCGTTGAGAGTCGATAGCCGACTCCCGGCCACCGTAGGCGCGAGCTTGCGGGCGGCGAGCGATGGGTAGCTCGCCGCCCGGTAAGGACCAGGCTCGGGTCGACAGCGCGTAGTGTTCCACGCGCGCCTCAAAGAGATGTCAGCAATACTGAAGGGGTCTGCTAGGACAGATGCCTGCCAGGGTCGGGCGATTCGTTCGAAAGAGTAACCGTGGCCCAGGCATATGGGCAACTGACGGAACACGGGTGGGTTTTAGTCAGTAAAAGTCTGACACGGCCCTTCCGCTCCACCCTAGAGCGGGAGACGTCATTGGATGATTTCCACCCAAAAAATGAAAAAAAAAACTGGCCAACCGCGAGTCGGACTCGCGCACCGAGGGTTCCGTACAAACCTGCAGGTATTCAAGGTTTATGCATAAGGTTTATGTTCATGAAATTAAATGTTTTTTTTTTTTAATTTTTATATTTGAGTTGACTGAATGAAAGGTAAATTGTGGTTTACGATTTATGACGTATTAAAAAAAAACTACTTACTAGATCTCGTTCAAACCAATTTTCGGTGGAAGTTTACATGGTAATGTACATCATATATTTTTTTTTAGTTTTATCATTCCCTTATTATAGAAGTTACGGGGGGGGGGGGGACACACACACACATTTTACCACTTTGGAAGTGTCTCTCGCGCAAACAATTCAGTTTAGAAAAAAATGATATTAGAAATCTCAATATCATTTTTGAAGACCTATCCATAGATACCGCACACGTATGGGTTTGATGAAACAAAAAATTTTGAGTTTCAGTTCTATGTATGGGGAACCCCAAATATCATTGTTTTTTTTCTATTTTTGTGTGAAAATCGTAATGCGGTTCACAGAATACATCTACTTACCAAGTTTCAACCGCATAGCTGTTATAGTTTCGGAAAAATGCGGGTGTGACATACTCGGACAGACAGACAGACAGACAGACATGACGAATCTATAAGGGTTCCGTTTTTTGCCATTTGGCAACGGAACCCTAAAAAGGGTACCCCCCTTACTACTGAGATGACGACTAATAGAAAATTGAGTGAGAGAGTTTGTTGCGCCATTTCTTCTTCCCAGCTAAAGCACTAAGAAGTGGTGAAGAGCGGGCGTTTTGGGGGACTGTCTTATGTAATTTTGACGTTTGAAAAGTGCTGATCCTCGGCGTAATTTGAATGGCATGGTATGGGCACGTGATACAGAGGAATGAGGAAAATGATGTGAGAAAATTTTTGAGTATAAATGTCGAAGGCTATACGAGTAGAGGGAGACCAAATAACCGATGGATGGACTGTGTGAATTATGATATGGATAGAAAGGGGGTGACAACTGAGATGACGACTAATAGAGAAGTGTGGAAGAACAAAACATGTTGCGTCGACCCCAAATAAAATGGAATAAGGGGAGGACAATGTTGAATGGTGGTGACTTCTTGTTTCCAGCAAAAGTACTAGAAGTGGTAAAGAGTTTTAGGGGATTGTCTTATTTAATTTTGAAGTTCAAAAGGTTTTTTTACTGTGACATTAATGACCCTGTTCATTCATATCCATCATCATCATTTCAGCCATAAGACGTCCACTGCTGGACTTAGGCCTCCCACTTGGGGGGCTTTGCCATAATCACCACGCTTGGCAGGCGGGTTGGCGATCGCAGTATGGTGGTAAAATGCATAGAGAACGCTGCTGCCCATTCTCTAGTAAGTCCCTTAGTCGCCTTTTACGACACCCACGGGAAGAAACGGGGTGCTGTTATTCTTTACGTCCGGCACCACACGGTACTGTTCATTAACGCTATAAAATATCAAAATTTTAATGAACTATTGGATTTTGAACTCAAAGGAACGCTATTGTAGACATTCATTTAGATGTTGACCATTGTGCGTGGGCCATGACGACCGTAAGTGTTTATTCCAACCAGCCCACCTCCCTGCAGAAGTTGAGTATGTCTCTTGGTCAGTTGAGAACGTCTGTGTAAGATCTGGGTACCCCGAGGGTTTCCGGTGCATTCAAAAAGTACAGACGCAACAGTTTCTTCAGCCTCCATACAAGCCCTGCATAGAGGACTGTCAGTTATGTCTATTGTGTAAAAGTGTTTGTTTAGCGGGCAGTGTCCCGTGATTGTCCCCGTCACCACAATGCGCAACGGAATTTAATGCGATTTTCATCAATAGTCAGAGTGATTCAAGAGACAGGTTATACAGGAAGATTTTATAGTCACCGTCCAAATTATGATATATTAATATTTTGCAAAAATCATTTAATACGTGTTTGTTCTTTTAGTATCACTCAATACAAAAATATTGAGATATCACATCACAAAGTTATCTATAAAATTTTGATGATTCTAGACACCGCCGCGCGCTAGGTAATAGTGCGGGCTATTACCTAGTGCGTATGCACCGCGCTAGGTATTAATTTCGGCGGCCCATCCCGCGCGCCGCCGAAATTAATTGAAAACAATAATAAACAAAGTTGCAAATTTTCCCTTCATACTCTCACGGGCGGCAAGTGTAGTATTATTAACGTTTAACTTAGTGACCACGCAGAGCGGATAATTCTTTCAAGAAAATGATTTAAAATGAAAATTTTATGTATCGTTAATTTTTCAAAAATGGATTTATTGAATGATACCTAATGCCTAGAAAAAATTTGGACGGTGACTAAAAAATCTTCCTGTATGTATAATACGCGAGAGAGGCCGCTAGTAAACGCTAGTAATAAAATACTAACCTTTAGTAATAACCGCACGATATCCGCTTTCCCCTTAGCCGCCGCCTCATGTAGAGGCGTGAACCTCCACAGGTCAGCCGCGTTGACGCCAGCCCCCGCAGACACTAGCAGTTCAGTCAGCTCGTAGTGACCGTACGAGCATGCGTTGTGGAGCGGGACTAGGCCTCTGGAGGGAGGCAAAAGGTAGAATTAGTTCTAGAATAGCTGTACCCGGGGTTTCACCCGCGTGGATGTGAAAATGGACGTGGAACCGGGACAAAAAGTAGCCTATGTCACTCCTTATAACATTAACTATCTGCGAGTGAAAGTCCCGTCAAAATCGGTCCAGCCGTTTCAGAGATCAGCCGGAACAGACAGATATGACAAAATGACAAATTTTTACATTTTTTTTTTTAAATAATAATATTATCTTAATACAATCAACACACCGTTATCTGATCCCAAACTAGGCAGAGCCTGTACTATGGTAACCAGACAACTGATAAATATACTTATACACTCGAGAGCAATGAATCCGGGTCACTTAAAGAATGTTAAAAATCTCGGAAACTAAAAATGACAGGTTAATGCAATAAATTGTATTTAATAGACAATGTAATACTCCTTAAATGAAAGTAAAAAAAATATGAGTCACCATACATTTTTATAACACAAAATTACATAAAGAAAAAAACTGCTGATCTCTCCTTAAAACAAAAATAGGAAACATGAAATTTTTTAACTTTATTACGATTTTCTTGAATTTTAATACTTCGTATTGCCTCCTCGTGCTTCCATTACTGCGTTTACGCGGTTTGGCATGCTGTACACCAAGTTCCTTATACGATTTTGGGGAATATTCTCCCATTCCTCTGTGAGAGCAATTTTGAGCTCACGAAGCGTGATTGGGGGAGGGTTTCGTTGTTTTACGCATCTGCCTAGCTCGTCCCAAGCATGCTCGATCGGGTTGATATCCGGGCTGCGCGCTGGCCACTCCATACGAGTAATGTTCATCTCTTGAAGGTAGTCATTCACAATCCTACCTGTATGAGGTCGGGCATTGTCATGCATAAATATAGCATCCTCACCTAAATTGACCATAAATGGACCAACGTGATCATTGAGGATTTCTTCCACATATCTTACGCTAGTTAAAGAGCCGTTTTCTATGATCACCAGCTCTGTGCGACTTTCAGAAGAAATTCCGGCCCACACAAGTACAGACCCACCACCGTAGGCTACTTTTTCTTCGATGCATGCTTGCTTGAATCTTTCCCCTGGTCATCGATACACTCTGTGTCTTCCATCGTGCTTGTAGAGCATAAATTTTGATTCGTCGGAGAACATAACTTTTGACCAATCTTCAATACTCCAATTTACGTGGCTCTGGGCATATCTTAGTCTTGAAATACGATGCCCACGCTCCAGTTTAGGGCCGTTTGCAGGTCTAAGGGGTTTTAAGTTAGATTCAGCAAGCCGACGTCTTACTGTCCATGCACTTGGGTTACTTCCTCCGAGGCGTCGAAACTGATTTGTGAGTTCAGTTCCTGTGAGAAAGCGATTTCGAAGCATGGTGTTCACCAAGTATCGGTCTTCTCGTGCTGTGGTACACCTGGGTCTGCCCGTTCCTGGTCTGCGTAGGTTAGAACCAGTTTCTTCGTAACGTCGGAGAACTCTTTGTACTGTTGACAGCGACACACCGACAGTCCTGGCTGTATCGCGCTGACTCCGGCCGGTTTCCAGCATTGTAAGTATTCTGGTGCATTCTTCAGGCGTAAGCGACATAATTTCAGCTTGAATAATGAATATAGAGCACTATCAACATGGTTTATGTACCCACATAAATGACAGATTACAAACAAAAGCAAAACCAAATGCTGTAATTTCGTAGTTCCATCTTCGAAAGTGGCCCTTTTTCAAATTTGATTTTTTTATGATATAACTTTACAATAACTAAGAAGTTTTAATACCTTCATTTAAGGAGTATTACATTGTCTATTAAATACAATTTATTGCATTAACCTAGCATTTTTAGTTTCCGAGATTTTTAGGATTCTTTAAGTGACCCGGATTCATTGCTCTCGAGTGTATATTTCTAAATACATACATTTTATAGATAAATTACACCCAGACACAGAACAAATGATTGTGCTCATCACACAAACATTTGTCCTGGGTGGGAATCGAACCCACGACCTCAGTCTTAACAGTCAGGGTCACTAACCACTAGACTAACAGGCCGGTCAAGTCAATAAAATATTGCATTTTCATATTTTTTTTAAACAGGAACAGCGAATGAATTCGATAGTTGTTTTTCTTTATTTATTTTAGTTGTACTTAAGTGATGTTCTGAAACTCAAAACAAATATTCCGAAAAAAAAAAAATTGTCGTAAGGAAGTCCCCACTTTTTGTCTCTGTTCTTTAAACTTTAGGCACATTGGCTTTACCTATTCCGATCACTAGTAATGACACATTCATCAGGTTCATCAGGTGAGAGCAACAGACATCATCATTATCTGCCCAGCCTTTTCCCAACAACGTTGGGGTCAGCTTCCAGTCTAACCAGATGCAGCTGAGTACCAGTATTTTATATGGAGCGATTGCCTATCTGACCTCCACAACCCAGTTACTGGGTAATACGATACCCCTTGGTAAGACTGGTTGTCAGACGATTCGTAACGCCTTCTCACGATCCGTAACGACTGTCTAAGATCTACGAAAAGACAGCCGGGACCAACGGCTTAACGTGCACTTCGAGGCACAGAAGGGTCTTGGTATGTAAAGATGGTCGCCCATCCACGGATCAACCGCGACAAGCGTAGCTTAACCTGAATGATCAATCCGTGCGGCTGTGATTACTTAGCTACAAGCGAGCAAGCAACAGATATATAAATTAAATTTTTGTATTAAATTTTTTTACTAACTGTATTATAGTTTTTAACTAGTGTGCATTACTGAAACCATTTATCAAAGTCTGAATAAAAGTAATTTCTATTTTTATAAAGATCTACGTACAGAAACAGCTTGTAAGATAATTACTCACCCTTTATCTTTCGCGTGAACGTCAGCGCCTCTTTGCAAGAGTAACTGAGCGAGGGGGAGACGATTGTACCTGAAACCAAGATATATATAGTCCTCCAGACCGAATTTCGGCCACGGCGGCCAATCTCAACGGAGACTAGCCATCGGCGCGGGAGATATTATAGTGCTCAAGTGTATGCGCAGACACAAGAGCACTCACTCTTCCCTCACTCTCATAGTCCGATGGGACGGCAATCCGACACGACCGGAGAGAGATCAGGCGTAGGACCAACGGCTTAACGTGCTTTCCGAGGCACGGGGGTATCACACCGCCAACTTCCAAACTCCGGGCTGCTACTAAGAAATTCCTAATGGAAAAACCCAGTAACACTTTGCCCGACCCGGGAATCGAACCCAGGACCTCACGCTCAGCGGTCGCGCTTGCGACCACGAGACCAACGGGGCAGTTACCAAGATATATTATAGTTACCAGAACCCAAGATATATCAATCAATTGTCAACAATGTATGGAAACTCGAGGTATTTTTGACAGATTAAGTCTGAGATCAGACTGAGCGTTTTTAAAATTGCGCCTTTTGGGATCTCAGCATGATGCCGTTGGTTGCAAAATTTGTCTTACGACTATAGAGATTTTTTTAAACAGTGCGCAAATTTTTTTGGTGGTTCAGTATTAGTAATAGACACATTGCAACTATGTTTTCAATACTTTTTTTAAAATTTTATCCGACCTTAAATCAGTAAACTGTGGACACCCTACATCTTTCGTAATTATGTTATCGACAATAGGAATTGGTCAGTAACCGCGCGCCGTAGGTACTTCGGACTTCTTAGAATTTTTACCGATCGAACAGCTAGTAGGTACTTGAAGCTACGCTCGGTCGTTCAACTACGCCGCCGGCGCCGCTCACAAGTTACCATCAAAACTAGTTTCAAAATAAACATCTTTCGTTAAAGATAACTTATTTTTTTTTGTACTAAAATATATCAAAATAAAAATTGCATGGTTATTATAACTCGTTTAAGTTTAATTTGTTAAAATTTGCGCACTGGTTAAAAACTTATCCTGTATAGAAAATATTATAACGATCACCTCATGAAAACCTTGTTCAATACTGTTACATTTAACAACTGAGTCACTTTAACCTGATCGCGTTTAATTTAATAATCAATATTTATGAGGAACTTTGGGTCTTGAGACACAAGTATCTTTTTACTTAGTTCAGGAGCCAACTTTTCAACCTTTTTTTTTTACCACTGTTTGTACAATGTTTAGTGTATGGTGTAACCTTGTGTTTTTCTTTGTACAATAAACTTATTATTTATTTATTTATGTAAAGTCGAAATATTTGCACGGCTGAAATGCGGAATATAGTGAAACCCATCTTCAGATCTTAAGGACCTTTTTCCTATACTAGTGATCGCCCATTGGTCGAAATTCGACCGTACTTCATTTGAATAGAAATACATTATAAATGAAAAAAATAAAATAAAATAATAAATATAAAAAAATAATATGGTTATACTTGACATTCAGTAAGACTATAGACACAAAATATTAAAGACAGATATTCTCGATTGGACCACAGATATGGACCATAAACAAAAGAATGCACGTGTGTATTAAATACACGCTATTGAAAAGAAGTGTGTGTAACGTGTTATTTATTGAAAATAATGTATTTTTCCGCTTAACTTAAAAAAAATATTAGCATTCGTCACTTCTTCTCTGTATCCGGTCAGCCCAATTTTCGTAAAAAGGGATCCAAAGTTTTCGCTTCACGTATTGATATGTAGATTCTATATCATCGTTAAAAAGAAATATTAGGAAAATTTTATTGAATTTAGCGGTCTACCTTGTCCATCTACTTTGAACTTACCCAGCAGCGAAATGCAGCGGCGTAGAATGCCGTCCGTCCACATCTCTACAGTTGACGAGTCGAGGTCGCGCGTCTAGTATGCTCCGCGCGTTCTCCACGTCGCCCGTACGCGCCGCTTCTAGCAGACGGAGCGCTGCTGCGTTAGCACAGGCATCTGGTGGGGAGGGAGAATATGCCGTTTTAGTCATATAAATCGGTCATTTTGAGACTTATTTCAAAATCAAAATATTTAATTTCACATTGCATGGGCTCATGAGTGATGATTTTCACCCGGATATAAAAAAACAGCTGAATTCCAAAATAACACTACAAAGTGAAAAATAACTTTGATTTCGGAAGACGGTGGCAAAAATAAAATATGATGTAACTAAAAATTTACGGATTTCGCAATTTTTCCTTTATCTGTGCTATAAGACCTTGCTTCGTACCAAATTTCAAAATTCTAGATCGACTGGAAGTACCCTTTAGGTTTTGATTCCCTTGCGAGTTTCGAAAATTTGTGAAAATTTGCGGCATAAACGGCTATATTTTTTGATTGCGTTAGCTTAGAAGTTTGATTTTTTCACAGCTCCAAGGGACAGTAGACTAGAGTATTTGATATAAATTTCAGCTTGATACCTCCACGCGTTCCTGAGAAAAAGGGTCTTGACAGACGGACGGACGGAAAACAAAGCGATCCTATAAGGGTTCCGCTTTTTCCTTTTGAGGTGCGGAACCCTAAAAAGGACTAGAAGACAGAAAAAGTTTTAATTTTTTACCATGCACTAATTCGTATACCACTACTGGCCAGAGGGGTAATTGCGGAACTTTTTATCGGTAGGAATTGGTTTAATATTCATAGTTAAACAACATTCATTGCGTTATTTACGTTGCTGAGCCGACGTCGTCTTACGAAGATTATCCACTCAATGTACCCGACCTAATATACCTCTAGGCGTATTTAAAAAAATGTTACCATTAATGAGATTAAAATAATAGGTCTAAGAAAAATAAATAAAGCATCAGAATGATGAAACATCCTGTTAATAATGTTTACGTATCAGATGTTAGAGAATATAACTACCCAGCGCACGAGTCGACAAGATCATTCCATTTTCCATGAGACAAAATATCTATTACAAACTAGGTCATGCGTCATCATAATGAATAATATTTTTAGTTTTTAGTTATTCAAATGTTCATTTTTTTTCTTATGGATGTGTAGTAGTCATTGGATACATGAATTGGGCTGCCTTTGTAAGACAATTAAAATGTCACGGTATATGGACCATACTCTTACCGTCTGGTTGAGGGTACAGAGAGTCCACAGTAGTATCCGCCCCACAAGCTAACAACAAGCGACAAGCGGCGGCGGAATCCCGTCGCGCCGCTACAGACAGCGCGCTAGACCCGCTACCGTCTCACTTTAGCTCCTGTGGAAGAGTTGGCGCTGTGACTTACCGTCAGGCTGAGGGTATAAGGAGTCCACAGTAGTATCCGCTCCACAAGCTAACAACAAGCGACAAGCGGCGGCGGAATCCCGTCGCGCCGCTACAGACAGCGCGCTAGACCCGCTACCGTCTCACTTTAGCTCCTGTGGAAGAGTTGGCGCTGTGACTTACCGTCAGGCTGAGGGTATAAGGAGTCCACAGTAGTATCCGCTCCACAAGCTAACAACAAGCGACAAGCGGCGGCGGAATCCCGTCGCGCCGCTACAGACAGCGCGCTAGACCCGCTACCGTCTCACTTTAGCTCCTGTGGAAGAGTTGGCGCTGTGACTTACCGTCAGGCTGAGGGTATAAGGAGTCCACAGTAGTATCCGCTCCACAAGCTAACAACAAGCGACAAGCGGCGGCGGAATCCCGTCGCGCCGCTACAGACAGCGCGCTAGACCCGCTACCGTCTCACTTTAGCTCCTGTGGAAGAGTTGGCGCTGTGACTTACCGTCAGGCTGAGGGTATAAGGAGTCCACAGTAGTATCCGCTCCACAAGCTAACAACAAGCGACAAGCGGCGGCGGAATCCCGTCGCGCCGCTACAGATAGCGCGCTAGACCCGCTACCGTCTCACTTTAGCTCCTGTGGAAGAGTTGGCGCTGTGACTTACCGTCAGGCTGAGGGTATAAGGAGTCCACAGTAGTATCCGCTCCACAAGCTAACAACAAGCGACAAGCGGCGGCGGAATCCCGTCGCGCCGCTACAGATAGCGCGCTAGACCCGCTACCGTCTCACTTTAGCTCCTGTGGAAGAGTTGGCGCTGTGACTTACCGTCAGGCTGAGGGTATAAGGAGTCCACAGTAGTATCCGCTCCACAAGCTAACAACAAGCGACAAGCGGCGGCGGAATCCCGTCGCGCCGCTACAGATAGCGCGCTAGACCCGCTACCGTCTCACTTTAGCTCCTGTGGAAGAGTTGGCGCTGTGACTTACCGTCAGGCTGAGGGTATAAGGAGTCCACAGTAGTATCCGCTCCACAAGCTAACAACAAGCGACAAGCGGCGGCGGAATCCCGTCGCGCCGCTACAGATAGCGCGCTAGACCCGCTACCGTCTCACTTTAGCTCCTGTGGAAGAGTTGGCGCTGTGACTTACCGTCAGGCTGAGGGTATAAGGAGTCCACAGTAGTATCCGCTCCACAAGCTAACAACAAGCGACAAGCGGCGGCGGAATCCCGTCGCGCCGCTACAGACAGTGCGCTAGAACCACGGCCGTCGCATGCGTTCACTTTCGCACCTGTGGAAGAAAAGTTGTTGAAAATATTACCCTGAAAATACAGGGCATTTGGCACACGGACGGAAATTTTTTTGGGGGGAATAGGTGGGTGTCTTGTATGGGTCAGAATGTTGGGCCACAAAAGGGATGAATGAAAGGCAATTGCATGCAGCTGAGATGAGAATTTTAAGAGGGATGTGTGGTGTTACACATATGAATAGAATAAGAAATGAGTACATAAGAGGAAGTCTGAAAGTGGGACCAATAACTGAAAAGTTGTGTGGGAATCGGTTGTCATTGTTCCATCGGTCGCTGGTTCATCCGGCTCGAAGGAACACAAATAGAATGTATGATCTCTTGGTAGACCTATATACATTACTTTTAGATGCGGGTTGATTGGAATGAAAGAAGTTAAATGACTGAAAACACTATTGTATTGTCTCAAAGGTAGAATGAGCTTAATGAACTGCTAGGCAATGAAGTGAGTGACGCGGCCCTTTTTGGCTGTTACGAGAACGCCTGGCTGACTTGATAGCCTAACGCGAACTGAACTAATTATTGTGTGTGGAAATTAATGTGTGACGCAAACTGCTGAATTGCAGAATGTGCGGTTGCACCGTACAGTCATGGTATGGTCACGTGATACGAAGGAATGAGGAAAAAGCTACTCTTTATTACAAATACAAAATAATTTATTGGTCACAATTAGCATTTACATTACGTTTAGACGTGATTGGAGCCTCCTTTTAAGCAAACAATGCCTGTATTAGGAGACTCCGCAAATTATTAGTAGTTCAGTATCTAGTAGTTAATAGTATCTTACCATGTCTTAACAGTAGATCCATGGCATCTAAGTGTGCGTGTTCGGTCGCCACGTGGAGCGGAGTCTGACCTTCTTTGTTCTTCTCGTTGACGCGACCACCTTTTCTGATTAGCATCTCCATTACCTGCGAAAATATATTAATAAATTAAGTTTTTTTTTATAGAAACAACCAGCCATGAGATTTGCATGACCATTTTATACTGGCTCGGGGCTAAGTAGTCAGAGCTAAGTGGTGAAAATCCTTGGATGGGTGACATTTTGAGACCACGTCAGATACCAGGTTCAGTCGTTGTTTTCGGTTCTTATATCGGTTCTCATTTGTGTATCTTTGACAATCGATACGGATAGTCAGAAGCTCGAAAGTCTGAGACTTAGTCTGACCACGGGGTAGAGGATTACCCAGTAACTGGCTTGTGGAAGTCAGGTAGTCACTTCATTTAAAAAATAAAATAAATGAAAAACACCTTGAGTTATTTATGAATTATTATTTACTAAATTTGCATGATGAGCTCATGTCAGATACTCCTGAGTTATTTAAAATAATATTTTGTTTAATAAAGGAACTTGAAAGGAGATGTTTCATTTTCGGCCATCAGATGTACATTTATCGAAAAAGAGGAAAAAATATCACAAATTGGGGAAAAATATTCTCTGGTGAATTTGAGCCTGATTTGTTTTGTACAAAAAATAATAGTTTTTCAACTATTTCCATGTTTTATTCAACATGGCGTCTCTTTTGCTTGCAGACTTCATTCGTTCTGAATTTATGTCTCATCAAATCAATGTTAAGTAGAAAATAATTTAAAAAAGTGTGTATTCTTGTAGTGTTAAAAATAAATTACTCTTATTCTCTATACATATTTTTGAGTAATAACATAATTAAGTGTGACCATTTCATCGTTACAAAAATCTTTAGTCTCCATTTTTGAAGTGTGTTTCTAAACTAATTCAAAATAACCGCTTGCTAACTCTTAGGACAAATGTCAAACGTTATTCATTTTTATTTTGTACATAAAAACCATTTGATGTTATGAAAAAAATGTAACTTTATTCTATTCAGGAGTAAGTTTCCCAGCTTCGTTAAAAGGTACATGTTACGGCCGGAGCCCCATATAAAAATGGAACATCTCCTTTATTAAACGAAACATTGAATTTTGTTTTTTGGTTCGATTGATAGTGAAAAATTATTTTAGTGTTGCATACGCCATTTATCGAGGAAGGCTATAGACTATATAACATCACGCTAGAACCCTTAGGAGAGGGCAAAATGAAAAAAAGTTAGGAATACGAATTACTCGCATGAGCAGATGATTCGATGCGACGGGGTGGGTCGGGGTTACAAGAAATTTGACGCGAACAGAATCTAGTAAATTATTTAAGGATAGAAAATTATTTTCATTTTAAGAATCTTCCTATAAAATTTACTGGAATTCAGCTCCATCCAGTTAGGGGCCATCCATAAATTACGTCACACGTTAAGGGGGGGGGGGTCAACGAATTGTGACATTGTGTGACAAGGGGGTGGGAGAGGCCCTTAATTTTGTGACGTCACATATCAAAATTGAATATACATATTTAAAGTACTATTCAAACACGAAATATGAACTATGAAAGAAAAATTTTAATGAAATTCCATGTACATACATACATACAATCACGCCTTTTTCCCATGGGGGTAGGCAGAAACCACGGAACGCCACCTGCTACGCACTATCTCTACACACTCCTTTTGCCTCGTTTAGGTTCATTCAATCGGTCATACACACACGCCGGTTGCGAGTACTACGCACAATGTCTAGATGTAAAATTGCAAAATATGTGACGTCACACTAGGGAGGGGGTCTCACAAATGTGACCAACAGACCAACAAAATCATGAAAGGGAAACGCCCGTTCTTGGCCATGTTGCGCCCATCAATATGGTATATACAAAAAAAATACCCATTTAGTAACTAAAATATTGCTATTACTTATTCGTTATGAAAACTCCGGAATTAAAAGCCGATTTAATAAAAACATTCAATCGTTTATTATCGTTTCTAACAGTTCCGGTCGATTGTCAATCCTGTCCAAGTAGGGATGGCAACCATTACTGAAACACACACAATCGATACACTAAATAAAACCGGTTACGAAAAATTGATTTTCGGAAAACTTTTCTTTATTATATAGTTGTTTCGCCTTTGTTGTTTTCTTTAGAAAGAAAAAAGATGTTTGTTCATTTCCGTGCTTCTAAATACGATCTATTGAACCGATTCCATGTCTCCAGATTTTTATATTTTTAAATTGATCTACTGATTTTTCGGTAAATCGATCTCATATCGCATCCCTACGTCAATAATAATCATAATTGACAACTGATTGACATTTCACATTTTGTTTGGTATTGTGTGTGTTCTTGCGACTCGTGATTATTTTCTACTGCGCTTTTCTATTTGATTTTCGACGACTTTGATTACGAATATGGACCCTGTAACCGCTCCCGATGACGACCTTGGTTTTACATTGGATTCTGTACCCGCCTCCCACGGCGACACCGGCTTGCCAATGGATACCGTTCCTGTTTCTCATGACGGACCTGATACGAATATGAAACCTGATTTACACGAACTTACCAGGTTACCACGGAGCCCTCTCTGTGTCAACTGTTGCGTAGATACACGAAGATTTAAGAGATTTACCTTAAGCAATGTGGAAGTTCGGTCTATATTACAGCAATGGATTGCACCACAACAAGAGAGTTACTATAAGAACATAAAAGGTACATACATACTCAGTAAATTATATTGCATAGCTATGTAAGATAGATTTGAATTGAATAATTCAGTTGTTTAGTGACAAGGAAACCATAGAAATTGTTGTAGTTTGTTTTGTCTCAACCTAAGTTGTATTTTGTAGTTGTTTGTTGTAGTTTTGTATTGTGAACCCAATTCCTAGATGATGTGGTTATCATTTATTTAAATGAGAACGAATAATAAATTAAAAAACTGAATAGTGTTTTTTTTAATAACCTTGAATTTTTATACTTGGTTTATAAAAGTCCAACCAAGTTCTATGCAAAAAATAGTGGTAGGTTTTTTATCTATGATGTCAGCCCTAATACCTATAATTTGTTTCTTTCGTGGGCATCACTTGGCCAAAACCTCTTTATTAAATGGGCATTTCCCTTTGTGTGACGTAATTTATGGATGGCCCCTTAGACTGGAACCCGACCCGAACATAGTTGAGAAAAGGCCCGACAATGAATGTTTTTATGTATGGTTTCTTTTTGGATATATCTCACCTGCTTCCTCTTAGGATACACGCTAGAGGCAGCACAGTGCAGAGGCCTCTCTCCCGTGGTCACATGCTGGAAGTTCACCAGCGCCTCCACGCTGCACTCGCCGGGGAGGGACGGGGTGCTGCCGCTTGTTGAGGCTTGAGAACTCTGTAATAATGAGGGTAGATGTTAATACATACATAAACTCACGCCATTTTCCTATGGGGGTAGGCAGAAACTGCAGAACGCCACCTGCGGAGATCCTTACATATTCTTTTTGCCTCGTCTGACTGGCCTGTTAGTCTAGTGGTTAGTGAACCTGACTGCTGAGACTAAGGTCGTGGGTTCGATTTCTACCCAGGCCAAATTTTTGTGTGATGAGCACGATCATTTGTTCTGTGTCTGGGTGTAATTTATCTATAATATGTATGTATTTAGAAATATATAAGTATGTTTATCAATTGTCTGGTTGCCATAGTACAGGCTCTGCCTAGTTTGGGATCAAATAACGGTGTAAATGATAAATGATTTTATTTCTGTAAGTAGGTTTGTACAAACACTTTTACATGTCAATGATAATTTTTTTTTAAACTAGATGAGTTCGGCGTTTCCTAACTGACTACTCTGAGAAGAAAGGCCGAAACAAACTCAGAGGTCACAGTCTCTTTTAAAAGTCCAGACATAATATTGGTCACAACATGTGAAGACCATGTAGATTGGTGACTGAAATGGTCTTTTGAGGAAGTAACCATACAGGTTGAGTGGACCTGTCCAGTCAGTGCAAGCATTTGTCACTAATCGTTTAGCTCAACTCGGAACATAAGGAGCCCAACGCGGTGTGTTGGTTGTCACATAAAGAAGATATTTATATTCATACATCTGGTCATACACACACGTCGGTTGCCAGTACTACGCACCTGGCCTTTATAACCTTGAAGCTCCTTTTTTTTTTGGTGAGAAATCATCAAATGACGTCTCCCGCTCTGGGCGGAGCGGGAGGGCGTGTCAGACTTTTACTGACTAAAACCCACTCGTGTTCCTTCAGTTGCCTGTGCCAGGGCCACGGTAAAAAGTAAAAAGTTTGTATGAAAAATAACCAAACTAAAAATTACAAAATAATGGAAAAAAAGCGTGGGGTGCCTGATATCAATAAAAAAATACATTAAAAAGCACCCCACGCTTTTTTTCCATTATTTTGTACTTTTTAGTTTGGTTTTTTTTTCATAAAAAGTATCCTATGTTTCTTCTAATACTACCAAGAATATGTGTACAAAGTTTCATGATGATCGGTTAAGTAGTTTTCGCGTGAAAGCGTAACAAACAAACTTACATTCACATTTATAATATTAGTAGGGATTTTTACTATGTGAACACTTAGAAGGGTAGGGGACGGGTCTTGACGGAATCATATACTGTAGGTATATGGTTATCGACGGGGGGAAGGAAGAAAAAATATTTAAAAAAAACTTTTTACCAAAAAATTTAACCGCCGAAAAAACTGAAAAGCAAAAAATAATAAACCTTAAAATTATGAGTCGGCGCTTTGAGTGATCTTTGTTCATTGATTTTCCAGCGCCGACTCATAATATTAAGGTTTATTATTTTTTGCTTTTCAGTTTTTTCGGCGGTTAAATTTTTTGGTAAAAAGTTTTTATTTTATAATTTTTTGTGGCTTTAATATACTTATAATACTTGGCAAAATATACCCTATCCAATGAATAAAGAATTATCAAAATCGGACTACTCTGTATAAAGTTATGCTTGGTTAAACATTACAATCAGTGAGTGAACCAATCAGTGAGTCAATCAATCATCCCCTGTGTTCTGACCCTTAGGGTTTGATTTTGTTTTTCAAATTTATATGGGACCACCCTCTCCAATAAAAAAAGAATTATCACAATAGGACTACTATGTAAAAAGTTATGCGTGGTCATAAATAAAAAAATAAAAAATAAAAAATAAAAAATACGCGTCGAATTGATAACCTCCTCCGTTTTTTTTTCGTCGGTTAAAAATGGGTATAATGTCTGAGGCCACTGAGCCTGTAGTTAGATTCCTACCTGATGTTGATGTCCTGAGACGGCAGTCAGCTGTTTCTTCACCCTCGCGGGCTCGGCAAGCCTGCAGGCTTCTAAAAGACAATGACCTCGATATTCAACTGAAACAAACATACCATACAAAGTTACTACCATACAAACATAAAACCATTGATTTATCAATCAGAACTTGTCTCAAAATATCACATTTCGTTATTCTGAAAATCATCAATAACTGAACATTTGTGTGAGAAACGGTTTTCATAATGGTTTAAGAACTTTATTATTCCTCATTAAGAATTAACAATAATTCACTTACTGAGAAATTAAATTAACATAAAATGTTTATGAGCGTAAAAAAAACGACGTAAAAGTAAAATATGAAGGTAGTGATATAAAATTCAAGTAAACAACTAATCACCAACCGAGTAAACACGGATATAGAGTAAAAGTTGATGTTCTACTAGATGTGACATACATGGCAGCATACTATCTAATAAAGTTTTTTTTAATTATTATTTATTTTTTTATTATTATTATGTTTTATTTGGTTGCATGAACCCGTGCTAAAACTAGTTTTTTTGAATTTTTTTTTAATACATTTTTTTTATATTCTTATTTTTACTGACACAATATAAAGAATTTAAGTTTATTTTTAAAACAAGACATACTTTACGCTTCTTTTATTTCCATCGGTATTTTATTATACATGTTCTTTTCCCATAATAAACAGTTCTGGTAGGACGTGATACTTTTTAGTGTTATTTCAGTAGTCGGGTTTTAGTTTTAGCACTTGACTTTTTATTTTATTATTTTAGCTAACGCTAACAATATATTTGTTTTTATATGTGCTAAGCCCTTTCATTTGATACCGAACACATCAGCAATTTTTTTTCATGACTTTGTCCTTGAGAGCGCACCATATTCAATTAAATGTGACATCACATAACCACTAACTACCGGACGATCAAGACGTTTCCAACGATACCTCATTTGTCAAATTATGATGAGCATTTTAAAAGTTAAAACCCACACACATACCGGTTAAAATCATAACTTACCTTTTTGCTTCGCCATAGTCGAATAAAGGTAAATATTGAATGATTGATTTTTCGTCAAACGGTACACTTGTCAAGCTCAGTTCATCATCGGCTTATAGCAGTCTTCTTCTGTATCTTACAAATAAATTCAGAAATTAGTTTATTAAATACTCACAAGCCAATCTCTCCTGCAACTCTCTAGTAGGAGCGACATCTAGAGCAGATTTACCGTGACAGTTCAGTAGCGTCGGGTCTGCACCTTCACTCAGCAGCAGAGAGCATACCTGTAATAGAGACATAATAATTTGGTTTAGAATGCGTTAACGGTAAATCATTATTAGTTTGACTTCACCGCCTTCTGATTAGTTAAATTCTGCTAATTTTATACTGCTAGATAACTTAAGGGCTAGTTGAAAAGCCCATGATAAATTGACTTAGTAGACCGTGGTATACTAGTCTACTATTATAGTAGACCGTGGTCTACTGCTATAAAATACTAGTCTACTATAGCCACAACCAACTGCTAGGTAACTACTTAACTGCTTACCGAAAGACCGTGGTAAATTGACTTAGTGGACTGTGGTCTACTAATCTACTAGTACAGTAGACTGATCTACTGCTATTAAAGACCATAGTTTACTATAGCCGCAGCCTCTTGCTAGATAACTACTTATCGGCTAACCGAAAGACCGTGGTCTATTGACTTAGTAGTTCATGGTCTACTAGTACAGTAGACTGTGGTTTCCTGCTATAAAAAAAACTATAATTTACTATAGCCGCGACATCTTGCTAGGTAACTACTTATCGGCTAACCGACATATCTTGGTCTATTTACCAAGTAGTCCGAGGTCTATTAATCTACTAGCAGATTGTGATCTACCTCTTGCTGGGTAACTGCAAAAAAACTGTGGTCTATAGATTTGGTCTACTGATATAATAGAGTTAAGTCGGGCCGCAACCTACTGCTAGGTAACTACTAAACTGCTAATCGAGAAGACCGTGGTCTAGAAAGAAAAAAGAAGAAGAACGTCTACTATCTTGTAGAGTTAAACGTTTTTCCGAAGATAGCCTCGTAATATTACCTCTAACCGCGCCTTGCTGGCTGCCTCATGTAACGGCGTGAAGGCCCACAGGTCGGTCGCGTTCACATCAGCTCCCGCGCGGACTAGTAGCTCAGTCACTTCGTAGTGACCGTATGAACACGCGTTGTGGAGAGGGACTAGACCTCTGTAAAGAGATGAAGGTTGAATTAAAAATAAAGGGGTAGAAAGAAGGCAAAATACACTACTAAACGCCAATGGAAGAAGAAGTTTATACAGCAAACTGTGTTTTAATACTCCTGGAAATCGGAACAATCGTAAGAAATGAGACGATCAAATATTCAGAATTCATCACCAAGGTCTAGTACGGAAGCAAAAAACTACAGCAATAAAGACATAGATTGGATTCGTATTCAGAAACTCTTTTTTTCTAAGGTTTTATTTTAGACTTATGATTGTTACAACAACAGGCTTAACAAAACACTGTATTGCTACAAACTGTATTCGAAAGACCTTCGACTATTACCATCAAAGACCGCGGTCTACTCCTCAAAAGACCGCAGTCTTCTCCCCAAAAGAACATGGTCTACTCACCCTTTATCCTTGGCATGGACATCAGCGCCCCTCTGCAGCAGTAACCTCACTGCCCTCGCTCTATTGTACCCTGCAGCCAGGTGTAAGGGTGTAGACCGTCTGCCGTCACTCGCGTGGACATTAACGTTTAGAGGCGTTAGGAGGGACGCGAGACGATCGTCGGCACCGGAACGGGCTGCTTCAAGGACATCTGCTGCACAGTATTCACCTGGAAGAATAGAAGAGAGAGAGTAGAGTGGTGAGATGGTGATGTGAAAAATGTTATGTTGTCTTTTACTAACACATTGAGTTAGAAAGAGAGGCTGCCAAAATAAAGTATTCAGTTATTTTCAAAGTAGTGTATTTTTTGTCAATCCCCAAAAGAGTTACGCAGAGGTGTATCCAAAGTACATCAACATTTTACCAGTTATGTTTAAGTCCCATGTAAAAGAGGGGCGATCCTATTGCCATCAACCGGGCACGAATCCAGCTGAGCTGGTACTGAGAAAAAATAAATACATACATACAATCACGCCTTTTTCCCATGGGGGTAGCCAGAAACCACGGAACGCCACCTGCTACGATCTCTACACACTCCTTTTGCCTCGTTTAGGTTCATACAATTGGTCATACACACACACCGGTTGCGAATACTACGCACCTGACCTTACTGAAGAACATCACCAATAAGGTCACTATATGTCCTCCTAGGGCATCCCCTTCCACTGAGAAATAACTGAGGGAAAAACCTAAGAACACTTTGCTCGAGCTGAGAATTGATGCTAGGACCTCATGTTCAGCAGAAACGCTTTTTTTTTGGATGGGAAATCATCATATGACGTCTCCCGCTCTGGGCGGAGCAGGAGAGCGAGTCAGACTTTTACCGACTAAAACCCACCCATGTTCCTTCAGTTGCCTATATGCTAAGGCCACGGTATCTCTTTCGAACAAATCTCGCTATCCTGGCAGAGCAGAAGCGCTTCAGACCAGTGGACCAAATTGGCCCTTTGGTGCAGCCGTGAGACACACTTCAATGCTAGTTTCTGACATCACACTTTACAAATTTTATTTCACTGGTTTCAGTTGTATATTGTGTGCGTTTTATTCTGTGCTATAAAAATACATTTTCTTTATTTCTTTAGTGACAAGTAGATCGTCTGTATGGTGACGAACGTAAAGAATGACATCATCCGAGTTTTTTCCGTGCGTGTCGTAAAAGGCGACTAAGGGACTTACTAGAGAATGGACACCAGCGTTCTCTATGCATTTTACCACCATACTGCGATCGCCAACCCAGACGGGCGCCAAGCGTCAAAGCCCTCCTTTCGGGGGAGGTCTATGTATGTCCAACAGTGGACGTATTCCGGCTGAAATGATGATGAGTTTAGCTCCCTTACCTGTCAACACAGGTCTGGTAGCAGAGTCGGCTAGATCGAGCGGGGTCTTGCCTTCCGTGTTCCGGATGTTGGGGTCAGCTCCGTGTTGTAATAACGCTGAGGAAAAATAAGTACATAATTTATATACACTTTTAAGAACCAAGACAAGACCAAGACCTAAAGAAGACACTAATAAGACCTTAATGTACACAGTTACGCAATAAGTATATCTTTATCTTCGGAGGTATGAGGAATAGGGTGTGAAGTTCACCTCCGTAGAATAGTAGTCCTCTCATTTTGAGAGAGTGAGAGCCAATGATGTCACATGTTTTAAAATTTTTGGTTCTAGGACATGCCGGTTTCCTCACGATGTTTTCCTTCACCGTTTTGAGAGCAGTGGTGATGAAATAATTTACACAAAGTATAGCGCCTTTTGCCATACTTAAGTGGCAGTGGGCAGGGCACATTGCTCGCAGAACGGATGGCCGATGGGACTGGAAGGTTCTGGAGTGGCGACCGCGTACTGGAAGACGGAGCGTTGGAAGGCCTCCCACAAGATGGACCGATGACCTGGTGAAGGCCGCAGGAATACGTTGGATGCGAGAAGCACAGAACAGGTCGAAATGGCGGTGCTTGGGGGAGGCCTATGTCCAGCAGTGGACGTCTTTCGGCTGAAATGATGATGATGATGATGATAGCGCCTTGATTTAGGTGGTGGGACCCAATTGGTGGTTCTATTAGCCTATTTGTCATCTGAGATCCGGCAGACATGTCCAGCATGTCATACTTCGTGGCAGGCCGAGATGAAGATGGCGGGACGGGATTGACTCCTACCGAAAGGGCTGGCCAGCACTAGCAAAAGACGGAATTCTGTGGAAAAGGGAGAGGGAGGCCGTTGCCCTGCAGTAAGTGCGGCAATACAGGCTAGTTAGATTAGATTAGATAACGGCTTTCTGGGTTCATATCAAATCAAATCATTTATTCGTAAACATAGGTGACAATTATATACAAGATCTTAAGGATTAGGTAGTGCGCTATGTTTTGGCAATTGACATACAAATTATTAAGAAAAGAAATATATTATAAGTACTATTAAATTAAAATATAAATTCGTCATAATATGATTATGCAAGCAAGTAAAATTACAATATTCATAGTCAATTTCATCTCATGTCAAAATTTATAGTCAATTCAGAAGATTAATTTAAAAATAAAGTAAGTAAAAAAATATATTAAAAATGTCAAGTATAAGTAAAAATGTCAATATTATAAAGTTACAGATATTCATCATTAAGAAATTCACCTAGAGTATAATAACATTTTTCAAGTAGTAACCCATTAAGCGTTTTATTAAACTTCTGCACTGGCATACATTTTCATACCTACGACTAGTAAGTCCTGGCCGCCACTGCCACAAACCCACCAGATTACGAAGTAAATAACCAATCTTGGACTCACCAATACAAACGTCGACCTTCCCTTTAGCAGCTGCCTCATGCAAGGGCGTATAGCCCCAGTTATCCCTAGCTGCAGGCGCCGCCCCAGCTCCCAACAGAGCCCTGACTACGTCCGCATGTCCGAACGAGCAGGCGTTGTGTAAAGGCTGAAGACCGCCGTCGTCACGCGCTTGAAGAGCCGCCCCAGCAGCTATTAATATTTCCACCACTTCCCTGCGACCGTATCCTGGAAAGAAGACAGGTTTAGGGTCAAATTTGGCTAGAAAATGACTGTATTATGGCAAAAGTTGCCAAAGAAGCGTTTCAAATGCTTGTAACAAAACTATTTCAATCTTGATACTTGAGGAAAATTTCAAGAATTTTCTGATGATGCGCTTCATATGTGCGCGTAAAAAGTGGAGCATGGAAAAAAGCAGTTTATTCTTTTAATTCTGCAGACTTCATGTTAATATTGACTAGAAAGAAAGTAAATACATTTATTTGACCCAGGCACACAATATTCACAGAAAACCAGGAAAACTAATGAAAGAGCTAATGCTATACTCCATTTGTTTAGGTAGTTAACTAAAGGTAAACAATCTTGATATGTCTTTTTATATAAAATAAATCGTATAAAAGACCAACAAATATTATTTAAATTAAGTTACTTACCTAACATCGGTTTAAGTAAATACCTAATTGTAAACATTTTTAGATTCAATTTTTAGACAGTTTTTTAGATAAAAGACATGTTAAGATTGTTTACATTTAGTTAACTACCTAAACAAATGGAGTATAGTACTTATTTTATACTAGCTTTTGAACGCGACTTCTTCCACGTGAATGTCGGTTATCGCGGATGGTCAGGAGTCGCGGAATATAAAGTAGCCTATGTCCTTTCTTGGGGTTCAAACTTACCCCGTAACAAATTTCATCAAAATCGGTTCAGTAGTTTAGTCATGAAAGCGTAACAGACAGAGTTACTTTCGCATTTATAATATTACAGTATAGATTATAATTTTAACCAAGAAATACTAGTAATTATCAGACAAAAGAAAAAAGTTGGCATATCAATCACTTTTACTAAACAAAACAAGTTAGATACCTAATCTAAATTGGTTGCCAACCCGCGATAACATGCATTGTCATAAATTAACCAATTAACTGTGATTTTACTTTATAATTAACTGAGGGCGTCGTGACTAATTAATAACAGCCGCACTGGTCTATTGATCAGGTTACGCAACGCTAGTCGCGGCTAGTCCGAGGATGGGTGACTATCTTTACATACCAAGACCCTTACGAGCCTCGGCAAGCACGTAATTCGAGGATCTTTAAGAATCGGTACGAGTCGTCAGAAGCTCGGAAATCTGACAACCAATGGGTATCGTATCCTGCCAGGGTCGCGAGATTTGTTTGAAACAGATACCATGGTCCTGGCATATAAGCAACTGAAGGAACAAGGGTGGGTATAAGTCAGTAAAAGTCTGACACGCCCTCCCGCTCCACCCAGAGCGGGAGACGTCATTCGAAGATTTTCCACCCAGAAAAACAAATACATCATTTGCCTGCCTTTTCCCAAGAATGTTGGGGTCAGTTTCCAGTCTTACCGGATGTAGAAGAATACCAGTATTTTAAACACTAATGTTGACACACTATATAATTTACTATGATACCACGAATGTTGCCTGTAGAAAAATGGCTTCCCATCTCTCTTTTTAGTTAGTATTTTATGTCGAATATCCCTTCATATTCAAAAATTAGTATACTGTAGAAAAATATTTAAATTCATAACCAAACAGTGGCTATATTTATAGCCTAGCCAAGCCAACAAGGTTTTACAATCTTCTCACAAAATAAAGAGAAATCGCTTCTCACAAGGCCAAGGACATAATATTTAGATCTTAAACAAAAGAATTTGCACATTGTCTAGATTCAATTGTAGATAACATATTTTCAGCTGTATTTCAGTGGAAACCTTCAAGCTGATCCAATATAGAGGTGATGATGATAGGGACTCCCTTTTCCGCACTTAGACTCTCATTCGGTCCGTTGTGCGTGGGGGTTCTGGCTAATAAAGCCAGCCTATCTCCATCCAAAAGCACAGAAGCTTCCTGGGAGCTTCACAGGCTTCGCGGAGCGACCTCATTGTTCCGAGGATTTCTTCGCGTTGGGAAACCACGGCCTCGCATTTCAGGATGACGTGGACGGCTGATTCCTCGGACCCAAAGTAGCCCCTGCAAAGCGGGCTGTCTGTGGCGCCTCTATAAATATGTTTGTTAAGAGGGATTTGGCCCGAAATTGTTATTATGATTATTCTAAGGTTATCCAATGTAAAGGTTCTTATAAGCTTACACGAAACTGTGTAGCCACAGAGATCCAAATCTCTAAATAGTATTAAACAAGTTGCTGTTTTCGTATGTTTGTTTCTCCGCTTACGCAACGAATTTTGATACAAAGAATTTCTTTAGGAAGTTTTATATCTCTACATACATTATGTCAAAAGATTCGGTGATCTTCTTTCACCAAATGACTGCCACAGTCATAATAAATATGCGAGTACATAGTTTGTCCCGGAAAGAGCTAAATGTAGTATAAAACAAAATCGCTCCCCGCGTAAATCTTTTAAACTAACAAAAACGGAAAAAAATTGGCCAACTTTTTCGGCCGAAAACGGAAAAAAATTGGCCAACTTTTTCGGCCGAAAATGGAAACAATTTGGCCAACTTTTTTGGCCGGAAACGAAGCTTCGGTTGGTCACTGCAGGCGAAATGTGGTTTTACTATTACTACATTACAGACTTTTTTTTTTTTTTTTTTGGGTGGGTAATCATCAAATGACTTGGGCGGAGCGGGAGGGCGTGTCAGACTTTTACTGACTAAAACCCACCCGTGTTCCTTCAGTTGCCCATGTGCCAGGGTCACGGTATCTCTTTCGAACAATCACGCGACCCCGGCAGGCATCGGTCCTAGCAGACCCCTTCAGTGCTGCTGACATCTCTTTGAGGCGCGCGTGGAACACTACGCGCCGTCGACCCGAGCTTGGTCCTTACCGGGCGGCGAGCTACCCATTGCTCGCCACCCGCAAGCTCGCGCCTACGGTGGCCGGGAGTCCGCAATCGACTCCCAGCGCCCGGGGCGTCTCCTCCTGCGGCGGCTAGGGACGTGAGGGCGCAGAGACTGCGACTCCCTCACGCTACCCGCCTCCTCCTTCGCGAGCATTACTGCTTCGCAGAAGGAGGTGACGGCTTCCCATGCCCTCTCGCTCCGTACCATGGCTCGCACCAGGGCCGGACGCGAGAGGTCGCCGCCGCCGATCGCCTCCACGAGGACACGGCGGCGCTCCGCCCAGGCAGGGCACACTTCCACCGTATGCTCCACCGTGTCCTCTAGGCGATCCTCACAATGGAAACACCCGGGCGTTTCCTCCCGCTTTATCCTGAACAGGAACCCACCGAAGCACCCATGCCCGGTGAGAACCTGCGTCAGGCGGAAGGTGAGGACGCCGTGGCGCCTCTCTTTCCACTCCTCAAAGAGGGGACTTACCGCCGCAATTGTGGCGTGCCCTGCGCTGGGTTGCGACAAACGTACCCGCCATGTCGCCATGAGATCCTGCCGGAGCTCTGTCCGCCGTGCCGCTATTTGTCGCGGCAGCGGAGTTTCGCCCCGGGGCGTTTCGCATCCTCGCGCCATACATTACAGCCTACCCCTACGACCTGCCAGGGTTGCGGATTGTTAGGAATTTGTTAGAAAGAGGTTACCGGAGCCCTGGCACAGGCAACTAAAGGAACACGGATGGATTTTAGTCAGTAAAATCTGAGACGCCCTCCCGCTCTGCCCAGAGCGTCATTTGAAGATTTCTCACCCAAATAATTTATATGCCTATTTATTAATTTAATATGTATCTGGCAAAAGTATTGTATAACAACTTCTGGTCAACTAAATGAATATAAATTAATTCTTCATCAATCTCTCCACACTTTTATGTAATAGGTTGCCAAACGAGATACGGTATAATTTTGCTTTAATGTCCTGCATGAGGAGCTTGTGGCTAAGTAAAAACTTTTTACAAAAAAAAAAAACCGTCTTCCTTAAAAAAACACTACGAAGTCAAAAATAACTTTAATTTCGGAATTCAGTGTCTTAGGATCTGTATTTAAGGTATTTTTGCACAAAGTTAAAGTTAAAGATAAAGTTATTTTTCACTTTGTAGTGTTTTTTTTTAGGAAGTCGGTTGTTATTTTTTTGTACAAAGTTTTTATTTTTAACTTTTTAGTTATGGTAGATACCCCGCACTAATCTAATCGCGTTATTCGTTCATTGTCGCACCAATACTTAATGCAAATCAGAATTATATGGTTTTCACATGGATTCCACTGTCCGAATGGACCATTCGGGAAGTACCAGCTTTCAAATAAAATAAAAAAAACATTAGAATCGGTTCACCCAGTCAAAAGTGCTTTCTGTGCGTCATGTTTGCCGCAAATAAACGTATTTTCTTTCTTTCTTCTTCTATGAGGTAACAAACATTTTTTTTAAATACAGTCGAATTGATAATCTCCTCCTTTTTTTGAAGTCAGTTAAAAAACTAGCCGCGGTTGGTCTGGGATGGGTGACTATCTTTACATACCAAGACATCACTGTGCTTCGGAAAGCGCGAAAGCTGTTAGTCCCGGATGTCATTTGTGAATCTTTGACAACTATTACGGGTCGTCAGAAGCCCGAAAGTCTCACCCAATCTTTCGGAAGGTATCGCAAAACCCAGTAACTGGGTTGCGTAGGTAAGATAGGCAGTCGATCCGTGTAAAATACTGGAATTCGGCTGCTGCCGTTTTGACTGAAAGCCGATCCCAACGTAGTTGGAAAAACGTCCGCAGATGATGATATTGAAAGTTAAGTAACGAAGAAAACATTGACATTAAAACATTAAAATATCAAACATTTTCCCTATTACTATGAATCTATACTAATATTATAAAGCTGAAGAGTTTGTTTGATTGAACGCGGTAATCTCAGGAACTACTGGTCTGAATTGAAAAAATATTTTTGTGTTGGGTAGCCTATTTATCGAGGAAGGCTATAGGCTATATACCATCACGCTACAATCAAGAGGAGCGGAGCAATAATGAAAAATGTTGGAAAAACGGGGAAAATCGCACGGGCAGGCAATTCGACGCGACGGGAAGGGTCGGGGGACCAAGAAATTTAACGCGAACGAAGTCGCGGGCAGAAGCTAGTTTAAAACTTTAAACATAACTGGTAAAATGTGGGTGTACTGTACACATCTGCTTTACACTTCAACGAATAGAGGCGCAATCTATACAAATATTATAAAGCTGAAGAGTTTGTTTGGTTGAACGTACTTATCTCAGGGACTACTGGTTCGTATTGAAAAGATCGTTTAGTGTCGGCTAGCCCATTTATCGAGGAATGGTAAAAGACTATCGCCGCGTTCCGTATTACGTTCACATCGATTTGAGCGCGCTAACGTCCGTCCCGAATTGGCGTGAGCGCGATAACGCTGTCTCATGAATCGTCATAGATGACGTCATGACAGGGGCAAAATCAAAAGTCATTTATTCAAATTAGGCTGAGGATCAGCACTTTTCGAACGTCAAAATTACAAAAGACAGTCCCCCCCAAAACGCCCACCCGTTGCGCACTTCCTAGTGCTTTAGCTGGGAAGAAGAAGTGGCCAACAAACTCCCCAGCAGCACAGCTGTCTGTCCAGTTAGAAGAACTTGATTCTATACAATGGTATATAGTAAAACATTAAGAGACACAAATTAAATTAAATGATTTGCTATATGCCAGCTAGCCAACCCAATATACTAACAAATAAAATGAAAACTATACTCAAGCATAAGCAAAAAAAAATATGTATACAGGGTTATTTGTAAAACACCGGCAACCTCTCAGGTCTATGTTACTAACATCATAATCAACAACTTTTGTTCTGTGACTTTTAAAAATTCATCATATTTTAGTTCATCAGATTTTCAAAAAAAAATAAAAATATTTAAATTGAACGCTCTAAATGTTACGGAGTCTATGCGAAGCAAAAGAAAGCGATAGTATATTAGCAAGGGGAGCGGGGTTAGGGCGGCGGGGGCGCTTGAACTTGACCTATTTACAGGCAGCCGATTTTTGTATGAAAATCTGATGCACTAAAATATGATGAATTTTTAAAAGTCATAGAACAAAAGTTGTTGATTATGATGTAAGTAACATAGACCTGAGAGGTTGCCGGTGTTTTACAAATAACCCTGTATAGAAACATGGCTGCAAAAATAAGCCATCTTGCGATAACGCCGACCATGCCCTAAACCGATATCAGCGCTGTCAAAAATGTCAGTTGTACTGTTTGGTTTTAGGTCGCATCATATGTATTTTGTGAAATTTGTGGTATAAACAAGTTTTAAATGGCGTATATGGGTTGCGTGGGTGGCGTGTATGGGTGTGTTTTGGGTGTATATGGGTTTGGCTGAACTCCTGAAGGCTGGCGGGAAACCTGTTCTCAAGGCCCTTCAGAAGCTGTTTGATTCCGTCATATTCGAGGGCAAAACGCCACAGGCATGGAACAGAGGTGTGGTGGTACTTTTCTTTAAGAAGGGTGACAATGCCCTACTTAAGAATTATAGGCCCATCTCACTTCCGAGCCATGTCTACAAGCTGTTTTCAAGAGTCATCACGAACCGTCTAGCGCGCAGGTTTGACGACTTCCAGCCTCCCGAACAAGCCGGATTCCGTAAAGGCTTTAGCACCGTGGACCACATACATACGCTGCGGCAGGTTATACAGAAGACCGAAGAGTATAACCTGCCTCTTTGTTTAGCGTTTGTGGACTACGAAAAAGCCTTCGATTCGGTCGAAACCTGGGCTGTACTGCAGTCTCTTCAACGGTGCCAGATCGACTATCGGTACATCGAGGTGCTGAAGTGTCTGTACGAAAACGCCACTATGTCAGTCCGACTTCAGGACCAGACCTCGAAACCTATCCTTCTGCAGCGAGGGGTGAGACAGGGAGACGTTATTTCTCCGAAACTGTTCACCGCTGCACTGGAGGATGTCTTCAAGGTTCTGGACTGGAAAGGGGCTGGCATCAACATCAATGGCGAGTACATCACTCACCTTCGGTTTGCCGATGATATAGTTGTCATGGCTGAGACTATGGAGGGCCTCAGTACAATGCTCGATGACCTCAGTAGAGCTTCCGAAAGAGTGGGTCTCAGGATGAACATGGACAAGACAAAGGTCATGTCCAATGCTCGTGTGATACCCACTCCAGTGAAGATCGGAGGCGCTACACTCGAAGTTGTGGACGAATATGTTTACCTAGGACAGACTGTCCAGTTAGGTAGGTCCAACTTCGAGAAAGAGGTCAATCGTCGAATCCGACTCGGCTGGGCAGCGTTTGGGAAGCTACGCAATATCTTCTCGTCCCACATACCGCAGTGTCTCAAGACGAAAGTCTTTGACCAGTGTGTGTTGCCAGTGATGACATATGGAACCGAAACGTGGTCGCTCACAATGGGCCTTATTAGAAGGCTGAAAGTCACCCAAAGGGCGATGGAGAGGGCTATGCTTGGAGTTTCCCTACGTGATCGAATCAGAAATGAAGAGATCCGTAGGAGAACCAAAGTAACCGACATAGCCCGAAGAATTGCTAAACTGAAGTGGCAGTGGGCAGGGCACATTGCTCGCAGAACAGATGGCCGATGGGGCCGAAAGGTTCTGGAGTGGCGACCGCGTACCGGAAGACGTAGGGTTGGAAGGCCTCCAAAAAGGTGGACCGATGACCTTGTGAAGGCCGCAGGAACCCGCTGGATGCGGGAAGCACAAAACCGGTCGAAGTGACGGAGCTTGGGGGAGGCCTATGTCCAGCAGTGGACGTCTTTCGGCTGAAATGATGATGATGATGATGATGATATGGGTTTTGACGTCGAGTGAGCACCGTTAGCGCGTTCACAAGCGTTCCGTATTGTGACGGTTCTCAACTGTCATAATCGTGTTAGCCAAATCGGAACGCCAATTTATTGCCGTGAGCGTCGTGAGCGATATTTTCTTAATCGGAAAGCACCCTATATAAAATCACGCTAAGGCCCTTAGGAGCCAAGCAAAAATAAAAAAGTCACGAATTCGAAGTACTCGCACGGGTAGACACGATTTGATTCGACATGATTGGTCGTAAGAGCAGGAAATTTGACGCGGACAAAGTCATGGCCAGAAGCTAGTATTGTACATATGCTTTAAATTACACTTTTGTAACATAAACCGGTAATCAGATATTAATATTATCTTCACTTTAATTTAAATACACTTGTTTAAATACAGACGAAACCGACTCACACTGTATTTATAACTAGCTTTTGCCCGCGGTTTCGCCCGCGTGGCTGTCGGAAATTATCGCAAGAGGACGTACTACGGCGGTTAATGTATTAAGAATGCATTAATCCAGGTTATATAGGTAATTACCCGCGACTTCGTCCGCGTAGTATTTTTAACAAAAAAGTTTTTCGTTCGTTTTTTTTTTGTGAGATTCTATTTTTTTTTTCTAAAATAAAAGTAGCCTAAGTTACTCCTTGTTACATCAGCTATCTGCCAGCGAAAGTCCCGTCAAAATCGGTCCGGCCATTTCAGAGATTAGCCGGAACAAACTGACAGACAGACAGACAAAAATTGTAAAAAATGTTGTTTTGGTATATGAACCGTGTATACATCTATATACACTTAGTAAAAAGCGGTCATTTTAATATTACAAACAGACACTCCAATTTTATTTATTTGTCTAGATTAATTTGTTGTGTGTGTGTCTGTCAATGGCAATAATCGCTTTTATTTTGACAGGTCATTCCTTGCGTTATTTACGTTGTTGAACAGATTTGTGTTTGTTTGTTTGTTTATAACGTATACAGCAATAGATTAGCAAACAAGTAATGCCGGTTTAGACCAAAAGCAACGCTGACTTTGTTTAGGTTAGTTCGCATAGCTGTGATAATTTTCATACTTGTGTTGATAGTTTGCTGTCGGCATACAAGTATGAAAAATTACTTCAGCTTCGCGAACTAAGCTAAACTTACTTAGCTTAACACTTGGACAGAAATTGGCATAATAGGGCGGGCGGGCGATGGAATGCGATGCGGCGGGTCAGGGGCCAAAGTCTCACGCGGTCGACGTCGCGGGCGCAGTGATTTACTCGTTTTTATCAAAGAAAGTTACTCTCTACTTAATTACCAAAAAAAAAAAAACGTTTAATATAATAGTTACATCAAAAAAACATTTTTTTTTAAATTATTGTCTGTTTGTTACGGCTAATCTCCGAAACGGCTAGATCGATTTTGACGGGACTGTCACTAGCAGATAGCTAATGTTATAGTGAGTAACATAGGCTACTTTTTGACCCAGTAGCTCATGGCATAATTTTCGACGTCCACTTGGGCGAAGCCACGGGCACAGCTAGGAATTAATGTAGATATAGATTTGTGGGATGGACGCGATGCAGTTGAAACATGCGCTTACGTTTAGGCTGAGTCATATCGCATTTGTATGATTCATTACAGATTCTCAAACATTGTGATAGAAAGTGAATCTATTAGAATCTACTGCTAAATTATTGGTGGTTTTGTTTTTATTCTGTATCGAGTGGCAGTGAAATTAGCAATTAAAGATCTCAGCTGGATTTGTAACGACTGTTATGGGGTTTGGTTTCTGCACTTAGCCCTTTGAGTGGACCACTGTGTTTGTAACTACTGAAATCTATATTTAATATTATAAAGAGGTAAAGATACTATACTGCACTCCAAAAGAAAAATGGCTTTTTTTTTTTTGGATAGGAAATCATCAAATGACTTCTCCCGCTCTGGGCGGAGCGGGAGGGCGTGTCAGACTTTTACTGACTAAAACCCACCCGTGTTCCTTCAGTTGCCCTTGTGCCAGGGTCACGGTATCTCTTTCGAACAATCACGCGACCCCGGCAGGCATCGGTCCTAGCAGACCCCTTCAGTACTGCTGACATCTCTTTGAGGCGCGCGTGGTACACTACGCGCCGTCGACCCGAGCTTGGTCCTTACCGGGCGGCGAGCTACCCATTGCTCGCCACCCGCAAGCTCGCGCCTACGGTGGCCGGGAGTCCAAGAAAGATGGCTGACGTGGCTCAAAAGTCTACCCAACTTAAATGGGACTAGGCAGGAAATGTTTGCTATATGCGGGCCCAAGTAACACAGAACTGGTGCCCTGAGACAGTAACGCGGGGTGGTGGCAGAACACGATGGCAGGACGAGCTGGATTGACTCCGTCCTAACTGAAAGGAGTTGGAAGGAGTGCATGCGTGAAAGATTGAAGGATTGGAGGGAGGCCTTTGCCCAGGCCATGACAGTGGAGGATACTAAAAAAAAAAAAATGTATAAAAAAATAATGTTTTTTTCCATTGAAAACCAAAGCGCGTTTTTTAGTTTTTTTAAACTATTATTTATTTTCTATTTTTTAGGGTGTTTCGAAATTTGAGACGTATGTCAGCGTAGTTTGTGACGTATCTCAGCGTAGTTTTCGAAGGCAGTTTTTTTTTGCTGTACTGGTAACCCTGGCAAGGATAATGGCACAAATTAGTTTGTGACGTATGTCAGCGTAGTTTTCGAAGGCAGATTTTTTTTGTTGTCCTGGTAACCCTGGCAAGGATAATGGCACAAATTTATGAAATTATTGCATTGTCATCGGTCCTGGACAGGTGTGCAAAGTTTGATTGAAATCTGGTCGTTTAAAGTGGGTCAAAATCGCGCTATAAGGAGTCGGTTACAAACAAACATACAAGTGAAGCTAATATAAAGCGTGTAATGACTTACTTCAAAATTAAGTATAAGAAATAAAAATGAAGTAATTATTTCAACAGATTGATAACAACTAATAATACCCGCTGTAATATTTAATGTGTTAACCTAATCACCACTCTGTATATCCAAATATACTATAGCATGAATTATTAGTGTATTTATTACATTATTTTTTAACCATGATGATAGCAAACGTCTAAATACTGTGTTATTTAGTATATCTTAGCTGTTACTAAAGGCACCGTCACAATTTCATCATATGATACTAAACTAGGCATACCACAGAATAATTACACATTGTATAAACATAATCAGCCTATATTGTTCCCACTGCTGGGACACAGGCCTCCTCTCTGTGAGAGGGAGTATATAGTCCTCCAGACCGTATTTCGGTCATGGCGGTCAATCTCAACGGAAACTAGCCATCGGCGCGGCAGATATTATAGTGCACAAGAGCACTCACTCTTCCCTCACTCTCATAACCCGATGGGGCGGCAATCCGACACGACCGACGAACATAATATGCTGTTTTACTATTACTTTCTTAATTTTAATTTAGTTTTTACTTTATACTCATTGTTAATTTATTAAATTAAGTATTAATGCACTTACTAGCCTGAAGCACAGGTTCAACCTAGTTCAGGCAAATGAGCAACTGTGCCCTATTTTAATTTTTAAGTTACTTTGTAAATCTGCCCCTTTTTATAAATAAACGATATTATTATTATTTATATTATTTACCGGAGAGATATCAGGCGTAGGACCAACGGCTTAATATGCTTTCCGAGGCACGGGGGTATCACACCGCCAACTTCCAAACTCCGGGCTGTTACTAAGAAATTCCTAATGGAAAAATCCAATAACACTTTTGAGAGAGAGTATAGTCCTCCAGACCGAATTTCGGCCACGGCGGCCAATCTCAACGGAGACATGCCATCGGCGCGGGAGATATTATAGTGCTCAAGTGTGTGCGCAGACACAGGAGCACTCACTCTTCCCTCACTCTCATAGTCCGATGGGACGGCAATCCGACACGACCGGAGAGAGATCAGGCGTAGGACCAACAACTTAACGTGCTTTCCGAGGCACGGGGGTATCACACCGCCAACTTCCAAACTCCGGGCTGTTACTAAGAAATTCCTAATGGAAAAACCCAGAAACACTTTGCCCGACCCGGGAATCGAACCCAGGACCCCACGCTCAGCGGTCGCGCTTGGAGTAACCAGTAACCCACCACGCGGGCCCAGTGCGGGTTGGTAGATTTCACATGTCTTCGAATTATTGGTTCTATTCTAAGACATGCCGGTTTCCTCACGATGTTTTCCTTCACCGTTTTGAGAGGAGTGGTGTAATCACCACCACAATTATCTAGACCAGGGCTGTCCAGACAACGGCCCGCGGGTAGCATGCGGCCCGCGGGCCGTTGTCTGGAATATTATGATTGGATAAATTAATTAATTTAGAACCAATAAACATATAAAGAAATGGTTACCCTGTATTTTTTTTACTTGAAAACTGAAAAATATCTGTTTCTGCGGCCCTCCAGCTTTTGTAGTAAATTTAATTAGTCCGCCAAGGTATGTAGTTTGGACAGCCCTGATCTAGACAAATACATAAAATTGGAGTGTCTGTTTGTAATATTAAAGTAACCGCTTTTTACTAAGTGTATATGGATGTATACACGGTTCATATACCAAAACAATTTTTTTTTACAATTTTTGTCTGTCTGTCTGTTTGTTCCGGCTAATCTCTGAAATGGTTGGACCGATTTTGACGAGACTTTCACTGGCAGATAGCTGATGTAACAAGGAGTAACTTAGGTTACTTTTATTTTAGAAAAAAAAAACGAACGAAAAACTTTTTTGTTAAAAATACCATGCGGACGAAGTTGCAGGTAACTGCTAGTTTAATAATAATTTATGCAAAGTAAAGTTCTTATCATGGAGATGGCGGGATGAGCTCTCTTTGACTTGACTCTTTTAATAAAGATTGGTTGTGCAGCTCTGGACAGAGAGACGTGGAAAGAGAGTAGGAAGGCCTTCGCCCAGCAGTGGGACAGCAACGGCTAACAAAATAAAAGCACCTACCTGGGTTTGACCCTACAACTAAGAACTTATTGACTGATACAACTGCTCTAGCCCAAAAGTTTATAAAAGGTATAATATATCTTAGCTGTTTCTGAAGGCAATGACAAATTCACAATTTCATCACGTAATACCAAGCTAGACACAAGAGAGTAGTAAAAGATTATTTAAAACTAAATATTGTTGCAAATACCTTTGATAAACGGACATAGGAAAGTTGGTAAAACAATACACATTCAATTAAAAATAATTAATTAATTAACAATAAAAAAAACACAGGTTGACCGAAACAAGTTCACACACACACTGAAACATAATCCCCACTTATCTGCTTACCTCACAGCGGATATATTGTGATGATAAACAAGGTAAATGTAACAGAGCGTGACGTCGAGTTATGAACATTCAGAATTTTTGTTTCTCTCGAGAATTTCAACACCACAATAACATTACGTCAGAGAAACATGAGTAAAACACAACAAAAGACATAAAACACGAAACGCCAATCAACTAGCGTAACTAATTATGCAATTTTTTTAAACTTATGACTTCCTATTGTCGTCTCTACGTCCTTTCACCAGTTTTTGAAAATCGTGTTTTATGACAAAATTTGCGAGTTTTTATAAGTTGTTTGCGTTTTATTACCTGCAGCGAAGTGTAGAGGAGTTGATTTTCGTCCAGCCGTGTCCCTGGCATTCACAGTTTGGGGTGTAATTAACTTTTTTACCCGAACAGCATCGCCTGTTTTGCATGCCTCAAATAATTCGCGTAATGGATCTGTGGGCGGAGGTAGAGCGTCAAGCGCCGATCCGAGGATCGAACGACGGCTCGACATGATGATTTCGCGTTTCACATTTAATTTTCGTGTTTTAAACGCGCATTATCGAGATATTAATAAATAAAAACACGTATATGCACAGCTGCTTGCTACTTTTATTTGACAATTGGTTTTGGGGTTACTGCTCCAAATTTTTATTACCCCATAAAAATGGTGTTAATTATTACACAGTATTTACAGTTGTAAAATGAATTCACACAATTTTGCCTTTTTTGAGAGAAAGGGCAGATGTTGTTTGAGTTTTCTGAGATATATTGAAATAAAAGTATGTGAAAAAAAAAATATCATGGGAAATTGTCAACTTTTATGTCACATTTGTGGACAGTAAAAGTGACAAAAAAGCTGCTGGGGTATCTTAATTTTTATCTCGACTGTCTACATCTATGCGTTGCCATTCAGTAGAAGTTATAATATTCAACAATAATATTAGCAATATCTATCCATTGAGATGTATGAAGACGAATTTTCCAAGCAACGTTTTTTTTCACATATTCAAAATAGAAGATATTACGATTATAACTTTACAAATTCAGTGTTATTAAATCCTAAACTTAAATAAATCTAATTTAAATTCAAAAGTTATTTAGCAGAAACGTTAAACTATTCTTTTTTTAAAAGTAAATGCACAGACATATTTATGATATGTACGTGCAACACTCGCTGGCCTAGCTGCATATCTATAAAATTAGCTGGTAGTTAGTGTTATAGTGTTTGTTTACACGACAGTTGCAATAAATTTTAGAATTCTTAGACAAATCTAGTTGAAAGTCATGCATTGCAAAACCTCCTATTTTAAGCAGATACTAAGAGTGAGGGATTAGAGATTAAACTGAGTCAACAAAGTCAAGTGACTGAAGTTTTTTTCACTTGCACTTTTTTTTCAAGTTACAATAACAAAAGTCATGCTTAATTTGTGGCTCGCATGGTTACCTGAAGTCAGGGAAAATTTTGAAGTATAGTATTATTGAAACCCAAAGACAACGTTGTTATGGTCATAAGTTTGTAATGGTCTACAGAATTGCAAACATACTTGTTCAAATTATGATTATTTTTTTATTTTAAGTTATCTAGAAACATTCGTTTTAATTTCAATTATCAAATAGTAGCCATAATATCAAAATGCTTTTAAATATATTTGTTTCAAAATGTGAAACTAACCAAGTATTGATCTTACGTTTTGTTACATGTTTTCATCCTCAATGGACAAATGAAATTGTCTTATCGACAAGTTCTGTGGCTTTAGTAGCATCGTGGCTTCAATCATTTTTGTACTCAATTATTTTTTAAATAAATAATTACGTTATTAAGAAGGGATTCCGGTTCAAATAATAATCTACAATTGTCGGATTTAAGAAATTCAGCTGTGACAAAACGCTCTGCTCTATCTTGTCTATAGCCTTTAGTTGACGAAATCAAAATGGCGTCTTTTACGGGCTAGCGCTTATCCGCCGCATACTGAATACCGTTTTCAATAATCGTGGGTGTAACTTTATGTTAGTGATTATAACAATTTGTGAACGACTTTTCAGTGTTGAAGTGTATTTTTTCTCATAACGGACTCACTGGATATTGTTTCGATACATCTAACCGAGCTCCATCAAAGGTACGTCTCCTTTCACCTATCGAATATTTAATATTGATAATCGTCATATTATCGGGAAGTGGTCGTAAAAAGCTGCGTTAGTTTCTCGTATTGTAGTGTCTGTGGCGCGTGGATGTTGAATTATCGCGGACGGAAGCCCCGTTCTTTAGATTAGTAGGTGAATGAGAGAACAGGTTTTTTTTACGTCGAGGACGCACGGCTAGTCTTTACATCTTCACTTTTCTTAGTTCCTCATTCTCGTCGCGCGTCGCTCCGTCTACGGGTTTACCTAAGTGTTATATGTACAAATACTTGTTGGTACGTAGAACGGCTAATTTGATTAGTAGCCAGGCGCGGCCGCCTCGCGGTTTCACTGATTTCACAGTGCACCAGTGTTTGTGTATTTGGATCGCAGTGTTGTTAGTTTACCGTGTGCCAGATCGATCATCGAAAGTTTCGAGACCTAATAGACAAGGTATTTACTCATTTACTTCTATGCTAGTGCAACAATTTAAAAAAATGAGAGTTTTAATCGCGTTTTAGCCCATTAGTCCCAATTAACGTGTTCAAGTGGCATTAATTAAATTTAATACTTGTTTTGAGCCAGTGTGGTGGTCATTAGTATTAGTATTAGAGACTTTTCTTCGAAAGAACCTCGTTTTCTTTTCATTTTGGTATAATGAAAGGATATCCTTCACTCTAAAAATAAATGTAAAACACAATTTTGAATATAGCTCTAAATCTACCCATTACAAAATTATGTACAAAAACCAATTATGGGCTTCATGAATCATCTATTCAACAGGATGCATGCTGTATTGATAAAAAAAAGAACATTTAACCATTTTTAGCACTCAATATCCTACTTTGTGACTCATATGCTTAAATTGTATTACAATATTAGAATTCTTTGATAGAAGAATGGTTTTTAATTGTATGAAGCCCAAAATTCAGACAAACAGTCTCTCTATGTTCTATGTTATGGGGATTTGGTTTCCGCACTTAGTCCTTTGAGTGAACCATTGTGCATGGGCCATGGCAGCCGTCAGTATTTACTCCAACCAGCCCACCTCCCTCCAGAAGTTGGTTATGTCTCCTGGTCTGCTAAGAACGTCCGTGTAAGATTTGGGTGTCCCAAGGGTATCTGTCCTAATCTGGGTGACGCCTGTACATTTGAAGAGTACATGCGCAACGGTTTCCTCAGCCTCCATGCAGGCCCTGCACAGGGGGCTGTCCGTTATGCCTATTGTGTAAAAGTGCTTGTTTAGCGGGCAGTGTCACATAGAACATAGAGCAGTCTCCCTTGTTACCCAGAAACAGCATTCTGGAGGTCAGATAGGCAGTTGCTTTATTTAAAATACTGGTATTCAGGGTTAGACTGCAAGCAACCTGAACATATTTTGAAAAGCCTCAACAGATGGACTTTTATTGAGTAATTGTGGTTTCTTAAGTATTTTGAATTGGAAAACTCTGTAACCTAAACTTTTTGATATTTTTTTAAACTACTGTTGATATCTGTAATACACTCCTAACATGATATATATTATCAGGACATAGATAGATTCAAAGTCTTAAAAACTTGTAAAACATGACCATGTGCCAATGTGCTATAAAAATTTAAATAAATACAATCATACAAGCCTAGAGCCGAGCAGAGACCTTTTTTGAACCTCAAAGACACGAGCATGATACTCGAGACAGGTTGGAGATTTCAGACGTATACTAAATACCAGGTTTCCTCACTAGGTTTTTCTATCACCAATGTCAGTAATGTCCGAGATAAACTTAGAATATACATATGAATCGAATAAGTCCTATATATATATATTGTAAGAAAAATAAGTTCTTGGTTGAAGTGACTTAATAGAAATGCCTGCAGCTTACGAGTTGTAAGGCAAAGGTTCTTGGCAAACACTTTACTATGTGTTATCATTTATCATATCATATTTTATTACCACTGCTCTCAAAACAGTGATGGAAAACAGGCATGTCTTAAAACAAAAAATTTGGAGACATGTGACTTCCTTAAACCAAGCCTGCTTGTTGGATTTCGGTCCACAGCCTCTCACAGAGAGATGGGCTGTAGGAATATGTCTAATCTTGAAAAAAAAAAAACCAAACGTAATTTGTAAAACGTAACTTTGTAAATCTTAGAGCTCATTCACACGAAGACGATTCGTTTTTATTGACGAATCATCTTTTTCACGATCCGTTTTTATTTTTTGACGGCGGCTATGCTTTATAAATGCTCGTGTTCACACGCATCACGAATCGTGAAAAATGTCGGACACGTCTTAAATCAGGTATCGTCTTTTAAAAAACACGTTCGCAAAAAAGGTATGGAAATGCTCCAAATCTTGGTTTTTGCCTTAAACTAATGTAAACATAAATTCGGATATTTTGCCGAATCGTGATAAAAGACGATTCCGTATGAAATGTGAACGTCCATCCGTTATGACGTATCGTGTTTTATGACGAATCGTCAATGACGGAACCCGTGTGAATGAGCCCTTAAGTGGAAAATACTTAGTAATAGCACAGTCTAAAAATCATACAGTCGTCCGACGAAGACGTCTAGACAGGGCAATCGTGCGGGGTGTGAGGGGCGAGACGGGGGAAGGGCGCTCCCGAACTGCATACGCTACCGTGTTAGTAGTTCGGGATAAAACTTTCAGGGCTATCGTGTGTCACTTTATTTTTGTTTTAATTAATTAAAAATAATTTTATTAAAATGGTGCATACGACGTGTGCTGTGAAGGATTGCAAGTCGTCATCTTACATTAATAAAGAATTGCGATTTCATCAATTGCCGCGCATGGATGAAAGGTAAACAAATAAATAAAATATTGTTTATTTAATAGAAAGCCAACATGGCGGCGCGACGTGTAGCCGATATTTATTTATTGTGCGGCGGCCAAGATGGCGCCGACGAAAACTTGCAAATTTTTCGTCATGGGTATCATTTTCATGGGTTTAGAGGTCGCTAAAACTGACTATGGGGTCAAAATTAAAATCCAAGATGGCGCAACGAAAATTTGCAAATTTTTCGTCATGGGTGTCATTTTCAAGATTTACGAAATCCCTACAAATAAAAATGAGGTCAAGTGTCTTTCGCGGAAATGTCTATCGTGCAAGTGTACCTGACTCAGGATGGAGGACATTTTTTGAAAAAAAAAAAAAATAGTTATTCGTGTCAATTTTGTGATTTCTTGGGGTGAAGATTATGAAAATAACATCAATTTTCAAATCCAAGATGGCAGATATTTCTCTAAATGAAATTTAATTTAGAGAAATATCCGCCATCTTGGATTGTGACATGTGTTTTTTCTCAACCTCAATCTAGAATTGTATATTTTTGCGTGTCAGACCATAGCCGAAGCACATTAATATAATAGTTCCTGTATTATAAATTTCAGATGCAAATTATGGTTAGGCAATAATGTTGATCTAAAATAAATTTAAAAAAGTTTACTTGAGACAACCCTAGCTTTTGCGACAATGCCTACACGTTGTCGGCATTTACAAGGAGATCAAAGGCGTCGTCCTACTGTAAGTTTTTATACTGTGGTAATAGTCATGGTATTAGTAACACATTCTATATTGTTTTTAAAACCACAGAATCAATATAATCAATTATTTTTGTAAAGCCAACTATTTAAAATGAAAACATAAAATACAAAACAATTAAGTTTATGTATTATATAGCTTTTGCCCACGGCTTCGCCCGCGTGGATGACGGAAATTATCGCAAGAGGACGTACTACCGCGGTTAATGTATTAAGAATGCTTTAATCCAGGTTATATAGGTAATTACCCGCGACTTCGTCCGCGTGGTATTTTTAACAAAAAAGATTATCGTTCTTTTTTTTTCGTGAGATTCTTTTTTTTTTCTAAAATAAAAGTAGCCTAAGTTACTCCTTGTTACATCAGCTATCTGCCAGTGAAAGTCCCGTCAAAATCAGTCCAGCCATTTCAGAGATTAGCCGGAACAAACAGACAGACAGACAAAAATTGTAAAAAATGTTGTTTTGGTATATGAACCGCGTATACATCCAAATACACTTAGTAAAAAGTGGTTATTTTAATATTAGAAACAGACACTCCAATCTTATTTATTTGTCTAGATAAAATCAAAATATTTTATTTTCTTTTTGTTAAATACCACGCGGACGAAGTCGCGGGTGATTTCACATAAACCTACATGAGCACTTATGAAACGTCAGCAGCATAGTCCATGCTTTCAATTTGTTGATTCCTATGGAGAAGAGTAGGCTAGAAGCTGCATGGTTACTTTTTTAAATAATTATCTTTTACAATAGTTTCAAATTAGTGTTAATAGGTATGGGAGGACAGTATAGTCCTGTCAACAAGCACTGGACACTTTATAAAATAGAAATTGGTGTGCATTTCTTTTTTGTAACTGAAATCATTAAATGACCTCTCCTGCTCTGGGTGGTGCGGAGGGGCATGTCAGACTTTTTGACTAAAACCCACCCATGATCCTTCAGTTGCCCATATGCCAGGGCCACGGTAACTCTTTTGAACAAATCTCGCAACACTGGCAAAAAAATAGTCTACCATTGGTTCATCATCATTATAAAAATCCTGTACTGGAAATAGGCCACTCCGATAATACCATTCAACCTGAATTTAGGCTACTCTCAATACCCATAATCTTACCTATACACAATAAAACCTACTTTCAATACATTTATCTTAAAATGTATAAGATATCTTCTTATCTATATTGAGTCTGTGTTATCTGTAGTACCATCGGTCTTATCTGTGCCTTCAGTTTATAGATAAGGTTAGAATTTTAGCTTCATATAACGTAATATCACACTTACTTCCTGGATGGGTGAGCAGAGGTTAAAAGTTATATGCTTTTTTACACGCTTTATATTAGCTTCACTTGTATATTTGTTTGTAACCGACTCCTTATAGCGCGATTTTGACCCACTTTAAACAACCAGGTTTCATTTAAACTCTGTAGACTTATCGAGGACCGATGAAAATATTATAATTTCATAAATTTGTGCCATTATCCTTGCCAGGGTTACCAGGACAGCAAAAAGACTGTCTTCGAAAACTACGCTGACATACGTCACAAAATACGCTGACATACGTCACATACTACGCTGAAATACGTCGAAACACCCTAAAAAATAGAGTAAGAAAACTAAAATGTAGAAATTAATGAAAAAAAAAAATAAAGCGTGGGGTGTCTGATATCAATAAAAAAATACCTTTAAAAGCACCCCACCCTTTTTTTCCATTACTTTCTACTTTTTAGTTTGGTTTTCTATGGAAGCGTGTTTTTTAGTTTTTTTTTTAAACTATTATTTATTTTCTATTTTTTACTTTACCAGTTATAAGTCCAATGTAATGACACAGTGTGTGTATTGTCATTGTCTTCCAGATTCCAGGCTTCTAATCTTAGCTTGTTATCTTAAACTTAAAAACCCATTTACTTAGACAGGCACATACATAAACTTACGCCTTTTTCCACAAGGCTTGGCAGTAACAACAGAACGCCACCTACTACAATCCTTACATACTCCTTTTGCCTCGTTTACGTTCATACTTCTGGTCATACACGCACGCCAGTTGTGATTACTACGCACCTGACCTTTCTCAATACTTAATATCTTTATTGGTTTACCATAATGTGTACTTAGGGCCCTCGACCACGGCGACTTTTTGTAGCGATGTGGTCGCGCGTTTCGTAAACGCGCAACAGCATCGCTACTAACGCGTATTAGTCGCATTAGCAACGCGCTACAGAAGCGATACCAACGCGCTACTAAAGTGCTACAGCATCGCGACTGTATCGATGCAAACGCGATACATCGGGAGAGAACGGAGGGAGTGGCACTTGAGTGGAGAACCGAGCATCAGTGCAACACAGGCACGTCGAGATTGCTTTTGTCCGTCACATACGATCGCAACTGTAGCGATCGCAGGTATTTCTGGGCCGTTAATGAATCGCGTTTGCATCGCGACAGAAGCGCTACAGTATCGCGTTTGCATCGCGACTGAATCTGGGCCCGTGGGCGAGGGCACACAGCTAGCGCCCGCTTCGCGACTGTATCAATGCGGACGCGCGACAGCATCGCTACTACATCGCTACAAAAAGTCGCCGTGTGCGAGGGGCCTTAGATACTAACTATATAATTTAGATCATTATGGACCCTGTAGGGTAGGGTTTCTCAAACTTCTGGCTCCACGTACCCCCATTCAAGTTTTCAGATGACAGCGAACCCCCAACCCCAACAAGAAAAAGAAAAGAATAACATTGTATGTACTATATACAATGTTATTCTTGTTGGGGCTTCGCTGTCATCTTTTATTTTTTTCTTTAATTGAATAAAAGGTCACGCGCACCGTGTCACGCCACGAGCGAGCGACAGTCGCCCGCGCGCCTTCATGCTTTCCGCATGCGCCTGCCATTTTGTCGCGAGCCCCCTACCGGTGCATGGCGAACCCCTAGGGGTTCGCGAACCCAACTTTGAGTAACCCTGCTGTAGGGCATAGCAAAAGGATAGGAGAGTAGAAGTTCTGTTTTTGTTTCTGAAGAACATCACCAGTAAGGTCACTATATGTTCTCCAAGAGCATCTCTATCCGGTTTTTCCACTCACATCTGCCTTGTAAATATAAGTTGTTAATAAAAGTAAAATCTAGAACAAAAATCTGGACTGAATTCATAAATAAGTTGCCATCTACAGGGTACAATCATATACAATGCATGTAATTTTGCAATAAGCAGAGCTGGCAGCAGAGATTTGTCTCCTGCACAACAGACAAATCTCTTTCCAAGTTATTAAGTTAGATTTTACAGACAAATAAGATAAGAATGTAACAATATGAATAGGTAGTGACGTGCCAGTTATAAATCTTCTTATAACAAGTTCATTCAGTAGCTGAAACATGAAAACTTACGAAACAGACTCAATTTTGTGCTTGAAGAATAATAGTGGAAAACCTTAATTACGGCTTACTACTGTAAAGAAAACACAAATGGTATTTGAAGCCCTACAAATGAGTTGTCAACAGATTAAGCATATTATGTACTAAGTCATCCTTGGAGGGTATTTATTAAATGCTATTACTGTGATTTGACATTTGAGACGGCTAGAGGTCAAACCGAGATGCTAATGCTGTTTACGTGGATAAGCAGGAATATAGCCTACACAAATGGCGATTTGCCTACAGCCTTTTTTTTGGGTGGGAACTCATCAGGTAACGTCGTCCGCTCTGGGTGGAGCGGGAGGGCGTGTCAGACTATTACTGACTAAAACCCACCTGTGTTCCTTCAGTTGCCTATATGCCAGGGCCACGGTAACTCTTTGAACCAAATCCGCAAGCCTGGTAGGTTCGCCTGCAGCCTGCAGTCCGCACTAAGCCAGCATGATGGATTACAGTTCTCTTTCACAAAGAAGAGGCCTGTGGTTCAGTAGCGCCCTGTTACCAGCTCGTGGTTTGGGTAGTATATTTACCTCAGTATAAGCTTCCAGTGTTAGTCGTGGTGATAGGAGAGAAAAAGGAGGACGGAGGCTAAGAGTCACCACAACACCATAATATTTATGCTACTTCGTCCTTACTCGGTATCGTTCGTCGAATCGTTGAGCTCCTGCATTGAGCTGCATGATTACTAACAAATGCGTGCACTTACTGGACAGGCCCACTCAATCTGTGTGGTTATTTCCTCCAACATTTCACACACTAATCTACATGACCTGACCAAGATTATGTCTGGACTTTAAAACAGCACCTTTTTTTTTTTTTTTGATGGGGAAATCATCAATTGATTTCTCCCGCTCTGGGCGGAGCGGGAGGGCGTGTCAGACTTTTACTGACTAAAACCCACCCGTGTTCCTTCAGTTGCCCATGTGCCAGGGTCACGGTATCTCTTTCGAACAATCGCGCGACCCCGGCAGGCATCGGTCCTAGCAGACCCCTTCAGTACTGCTGACATCTCTTTGAGGCGCGCGTGGAACACTACGCGCCGTCGACCCGAGCTTGGTCCTTACCGGGCGGCGAGCTACCCATTGCTCGCCACCCGCAAGCTCGCGCCTACGGTGGCCGGGAGTCCGCAATCGACTCCCGGCGCCCGGGGCGTCTCCTCCTGCGGCAAACTGCACCTTTGATTTTGATTCGGCTTTTCTTCTCGCAGTAGTGAGATAGGTACCGTCGATCTCATCTAGTTTTTACAAATATGATTGGCGTGTAAAGTGTTTGTACAAACCTAATTACCTACAGAAATAAAATCATCTATCATTTACTAGTTTCTGCCCGCGACTTCCGCGTCAAATTTCTTGCTCCCCCGACCCATCCTGTCGCATCGAATCGCCTGCCCGTGCGTGATCTTCATATTCGTGAGTTTATTTCTTTTTGCTCGGGTCCTAAAGGTCCTAGCGTTATGTGTATAGTCTATAGCCTTCCTCGATAAATGGGTTATCAAACACTTAACATAGTTCCTGAGATTAGTACGTTCAACCAAATAAACTCTTCAGCTTTATATAAGTACAGACTAGCTTCTGTCCGCGACTTCGTCCGGGTTAAATTTCTTGTTCCCCCGACCCTTCCCGTGGCGTTGAATCGCCTACCCGTGCGATTTTCCCCGTTTTTGCAACATTTTTCATTACTGCTCCGCTTCTCTTGTAGCGTGATGTTATATAGCCTATAGCCTTCCTCGATAAATAGGCTACCCAACACAAAAAGATTTTTTCAATTCGGACCACAAATTCCTGAGATTAGCGCGTTAAATCAATCAAACAAACAAACTCTTCAACTTTATAATATTAGTATAGACTAGCTTTTGCCCGCGGCTTCGCCCGCGTGGATGTCGGAAATTAATGCAAGAGGACGTACTACCGCGATAAGAATGTGTTATTCCAGGTTATATAGGTAATATAGACTCTGTGTGCTATTTTCGATCCAGATCCATTCAGCCATTTTGGCGTGATTGAGAAACAAACACCCAATCATACATATTTTCACATTTATAATATTATTAGTAGTAGGATTATAACTCATATTACTTAGGATTCATAGTTTATGAGAACATCATGTGTGTTGGTGTTTTTAAAATAAAAGTAATAGTATTCAGAGTAAGAAGACTGTGACATAGGGCTTGGTTTAGTTGAATATAAGTCTTCCTGGTTTTTCTTAACGCTCCTATTTTACCTATACAGACACTCAATCATTTACCAGACACCGAACATAATTATAGGAATAGTACTTTTGCCAGTGGCTTGGCCCGTATAGCTGTCGGAAAATATCACCCGGGAACCTACTACCGGGATAAAGTAGGTATCCTATCTGTTACGTATCCATGATATAATACCTATATCTTAGTGCCAAATTCGATCTAAATCCGTTTGGCCGTCTTTGCATCATTGAGAAACAAACATCCAAAAATCTAAACATCTAAGCCATTTCGCGGTCTCTTACTTGGAATAATACTATTAGGTTTATTTTGAGTATAATGAACACACATGATATTCGCAATCACTATGAAGCTAAAGTAATATGAATTACAATCCTACTTATCCTGTACTATCCGGCCGCTGCCAACGCGCTCTGCGCCCACTTTTTAAACTCTAATATCTTCTAAGATATTCATTTAAATTACATGCTGCAAAGGGCCATATTGATCTATATTAAATGCACAATGTATTTAAGGTACTTAATTGGATAAGGATTAATGCTGTATTGCTTAAAATCGCTTCGTAAATAAGCCCTTATTTCTCGTAAAAAGTAAAAGATAAAAAATGGTTATTGTGGGTTATCCCTAAGAGATAGACATATACCATTGAGGACATTTTTGTAGGCCTTTTTAAGGTGTACAATACTGTAGTACATTATTTTGATCTATTTCGTAGGATTCAGCCAGGGTTTTTCGAATTTTGAGACGTATGTCAGCGTAGTTTTCGAAGATAGTTTTTTTTTTCTAAAATAAAAGAATCTTTCTAAAATAAAAATAGCCTAAGTTACTCCTTGTTACATCAGCTATCTGCCAGTGAAAGTCCCGTCAAAATCGGTCCAGCCATTTCAGAGATTAGCGGGAACGAACAGACTGACAGACAGACAGACAGACAGACAAAAATTGTAAAAAATGTTGTTTTGGTATATGTATCGTGTATACATCCATATACACTTAGTAAAAAGTGGTTATCTTAATATTAAAAACAGACACTCCAATTTTATTTATTTGTATAGATGTATAGATTACTGCTTTTGTTTCGTCAAAGTTAATTTTGTTGAAGTCCCGGCCGGGTTTAAATAACACTTTATCGTTACACTTCCGCCAAGGGGTAGGCAGAAACTAAATACAACCACGTGCTACAACGATTAATACTTCTTTTGCGTCCTCCACGTTCATACATCCTGTCAAACACGCGTTCCGGTGTGGCCCAACATACGCTAACTCGTTTTCCCTATCGCATAAGCAGAAACTACAAAAATGCTTCCGCGTTCTGTGGTTTCCGCCACGTGCTACAATTCTGCATAGTATAATCAGTCTATAAAGTTGCCACTGCTGGGACACAGTTCTTCTCTCGGTGACGATTGGGCCGTAATCCATTGAGCCTAGTGTGGGTTGATAGATGTCACCTGTCTTCGTATTTTTAGTTCTAGGATCTCCCATTTTTTACAGGATGTTATCCTTTACCATTTAGAGAGCAGTGATCTTGAAATAATTTACACAAAGTAAAGCGCTTGTTCGCATTTACGTCCTACAATTCGTAAGTGGTGGTTGGTACCACTGGGGGCCACCACTGCTCTTCTACATAGTGTCACAAACTTACTTGACCCGCTGGCTGAGAGTGGAACTAATTGTTTTCGCAATGAAAGTGACTAGGTCACGTTCATACAACTCATCAAACATGTGCATAGGATGCGGGCACTGCGCATCCGACCTTTTTTGTCATCAATTGACACGAATAAGATGCTCTCAAAAAACGGTGGTGCAAAACATCGTGAGAAAACCGGCATGTAGAATCAAAAATTCGAAGACACGTGACATCTGCTAATCCGCATTGGACCAGCGTGGTGGACTTCATCCACTCCCTTTCACAGACAGGAGCCCTGTGTTCCAGGACTGGGAACATTATCGGCTGACCAAGCTTATTATTATGTAGCTATACGATCGCCTTTATTGTTTTACATATTTCAAGTCGCTGTTGTTTACGGTTTTTTTTTTCAAGGTTTAATAGCCCGAATCAGTGACAGGCGCCCTGTACGGCTCCGTACTGATTGCCTGACCAATCAAAATGTCGGCTGACTTAAAGTGCGCGCTATTAAACACAATATCTTATAACAAGAAATATTGTCCACCAGACTGTATTTCAGCCATGGCGGCCAATCTCATATGATGAATGAATGAATTCGAATTACTGGCGGATAGGGATGTATGGCACATAAATGGTCTTATAACCTGAATTAACACAAAGGATATTTTTACACGCTTTATATTAGCTTCACTTGAAAAAGTATCCTATGCCCTAACCCTGATCATGGTATAACCGTGCGTCAAATTTTATGCAAATCCATTCGGCTGTTTAGGCTTGCAATGGTAACAGACAGCCAGATTGAGAGACAGACAGGGGTGCTTTTTAAGGTACCAGGCCCCCCACGCTTTTTAGGGTTCCGTTGCCAAATGGCAAAAAACGGAACCCTTATAGATTCGTCATGTCTGTCTGTCTGTCTGTCTGTCCGAGTATGTCACAGCCACTTTTTTCCGAAACTATAAGAGCTATGCTGTTGAAACTTGGTAAGTAGATGTATTCTGTGAACCGCATTAAGATTTTCACACAAAAATAGAAAAAAAAAAACAATAATATTTGGGGTTCCCCAAACATAGAACTGAAAATAAAAAAATAAAAAAAAACATCAAACCCATACGTGTGGGGTATCTATGGATAGGTCTTCAAAAATGAAATTGAGGTTTCTAATATCATTTTTTTCTAAACTGAATAGTTTGCGCGAGAGACACTTCCAAAGTGGTAAAATGTGTGTCCCCCCCCCGTAACTTCTAAAATAAGGGAATGATAAAACTAAAAAAAATATATGATGTACATTACCATGTAAACTTCTACCGAAAATTGGTTTTAACGAGATCTAATTAGTAGTTTTTTTTTAGACGTCATAAATCGTAAACCATAATTTACCTTTCATTCAGTCAACTCAAATATAAAAAAAAAAAAAAAAAACATTTAATTTCATAAACATAAACCTTATGCATAAACCGTGAATACCTGCAGGTTTGTACGGAACCCTCGATGCGCGAGTCAGATTCGCACTTGGCCGGTTTTTTTTCCATTATTTTCTACTTTTTAGTTTGGTTTTCTATGGAAGCGTGTTTTTTTTATCCGATGGTACGTTCCCGTGGAATTTCCGATCTCCACGCGGACGTCTGTCACTCAATCTGGCTGTCTGTTACCATTTCAAGCCTAAACAGTCGAATGGATTTGCATGAAATTTGACGCACCGTTATACCATGATCAGGGTTAGGACATAGGATACTTTTTATTCTGGTAGGATAATTTCTGACTTTCACGTGAGCAAAGCTGTGAGCAAAAGTTTGATACCCATATTTTTTTGTGTTTCAAACGAACGGGAAGGAAATAGCCATTCTATTTTTACCAGACCCACGGACGGCCAGCGAACCCACGTAGTTCCTATTTCTATTATTAGACAAACAATTTAGTATGTATACCGAAATAGTCCATAGGTAACAGACGTAATTGCGGTCAAACTTGACCCATTACTCTACTGACACACTGCAGGCTTGAAGGTCAGTTTTGATTTTAAATATTAAACACACGTTCTATTTTTGGTTTACGGCAGTATGCTGTAGACATTTTTCCTGTTCAGATGCGTCGCGTTTACGTTGGAGTAATGCTCCAAAATCATGCAGTTTGTACAGCCGAAAACGGATAAGGAGCTCCTGGTTTAGTCTTCATCATCGTCATGATAATTTCAGCCGTAAGACGTCCACTGCTGAACATAGGCCTCTCCCAAGAAATGGGGAGGTTTGTCAGAATCGCCACGCTTGGCAGGCGGGTTGGCGATCGCAGTATGCTTGTGAAATGCACTGAGAACGCTGCTGCCCATTCTCTAGTAAGTCCCTTAGTCGCCTTTTACGACACCCATGAGAGAAATGGGGTGATAGTATTCTTTACGTGCGAGATCACTCGGAAGACATCATCTTTATGCTTCTTTAATATTTTTTCATTTGAATGATAATGATAAATGACTTTATTTTTGCAAGTAGGTTTTTACAAACACTTTTACACGTCAATCATAATTTTTTAAACTAGATGAGGTCGGCGTTTCCTATCTGACTACTCTGAGAAGAAAGGCCGAAACAAACTCAGAATTTTGAATGAACACTGGGTTAAAGAGGACCTTCCTGCTGGTCTAACATCAATTTTCCCGGATGATATCATGCTCAGTTACCTGTCTGCTGATTATGATTCATGGAATTGCTTTATCCTTATAATCATTGAGCGTTATAATTATTGTTAACTCGCTGTGGTTCCAGTTTCCCCTCCCCCTATTTGGTAATTACCTGCTTTGTTTCCGGGAGGTAAAGCATCGTTAATAGTTTTTCTCTTGACTCTATGGCTGGATCAACATCATTATCATTGCAGCCGAAAGACGTCCACTGCTGGACATAGGCCTCCTCCAAGCGCCGCCACTTCGACCGGTTTTGTGCTTCCCGCATCCAGCGGATTCCTGCCTCCTTCACAAAGTCATCTGTCCACCTTTCGGCGGTAGACACTCTACGTCTTTCGATACGCGGTCGCCACTCCAGAACCATTCGGCTCCATCGGCCATCTGTTCTGCGAGCAATGTGTCCTGCGTACTGCCACTTAAGTTTGGCAATTCTTTGGGCTATGTCGGTTACCTTGGTTCGCCTGCGGATGTCTTCATTCCTGATTCGACCTTATAACTGCTTATTTGGGAAATACTCCACAGTGGACGTGAACATAGCGGTAATTTCGTTACACTAAGAGTAGGTTTCATTTTGATTGTTCAACAACATTCATCGCGTTATTTACGTTGTTTAAAAGACAAATTTTTGGAACTTAAGATAAATTATTTCGTTCTGTAAGTAGGTTTGTTCAAACACTTTTAAAGTCAATAATATTTTGAAAACTAGATGAGGTCAGCATTTCCTGTCCGACTATTCTGAGAAGAAACGCCGAAACAAACTCATAGGTCACAGTCTCTTTTAAAATTTAGATATAATTTTGGTCAGATCATGTTATGGCCATGTAGATTGGTGGCCGAAAAGGTCTTTTGAGGAAAGAACCAAACAGATTGAGTGGACCTGTCCAGTCAGTGCACGCATTTGTCACTAATCGTTCAGTTCAACTCAGAAACTCAGCTTTAGAAAGGGAATACGAAACAAATCATCTATACAGGTTCCTAGACAACGGCAGATAAGTAGATAAGACAAATATGGAATCAAAGGGTCATACTTGTAACGTCCGCTTGTTACGTTCGCTATGTCGCCTGGATGTCTGACTATCCGCCGACGGATGCAAGTGTTAAGATGATTTGCTAGTGAAATATGCATTGATGTAGAAGGGGAATATGGCCCTGTGGTTAAATAGGATGCTGTTTATCATGTACTTCAAAAAATCTGTAACTATAGTTCTTCTTTTACATAGTGTAAAACAAAGTCAAGAGACTCGCGTCTGTACGCTTAGATCTTTTAAACTCCGCAACGGACTTTAATGCGGTTTTTAGGGTTCCGTTGCCAAATGGCAAAAAACGGAACCCTTATAGATTCGTCATGTCTGTCTGTCTGTCTGTCTGTCCGAGTATGTCACAGCCATTTTTTTTCCGAAACTATAAGAGCTATGCTGTTGAAACTTGGTAAGTAGATGTATTCTGTGAACCGCATTAAGATTTTCACACAAAAATAGAAAAAAAAAAACAATAATATTTGGGGTTCCCCAAACATAGAACTGAAAATAAAAAAATAAAAAAAAACATCAAACCCATACGTGTGGGGTATTTATGGATAGGTCTTCAAAAATTATATTGAGGTTTCTAATATCATTTTTTTCTAAACTGAATAGTTTGCGCGAGAGACACTTCCAAAGTGGTAAAATGTGTGTCCCCCCCCCCGTAACTTCTAAAATAAGGGAATGATAAAACTAAAAAAAATATATGATGTACATTACCATGTAAACTTCCACCGAAAATAGGTTTGAACGAGATCTAGTAAGTAGTTTTTTTTTAATACGTCATAAATCGTAAACCACAATTTACCTTTCATTCAGTCAACTCAAATATAAAAATAAAATAAAAAACATTTAATTTCATAAACATAAACCTTATGCATAAACCGTGAATACCTGCAGGTTTGTACGGAACCCTCGGTGCGCGAGTCCGACTCGCACTTGGCCAGTTTTTATCAATAGACAGAGTGATTCAAGAGGAAGGTTCATATGTATAATACTCGGTCGAAGCCGCTGACAAAACCTTCAATTTGCTATCCTGCACCCCAATTGCAAAACGCACAATTTATCAGAATCTGAATGGGATTGAAGATTATTTCTATCGGGTCATCTGGAAAGTTCGTGCCGCTTTTAGTATGAATAAAAACACTAATATTTTTTCGCATATAATTTATTTCAATCAATTATATATATTCACCATTTTGCTCTATCACTTGCTCCCATCTTTCTACTAACTTATAAATACCGCTTTCGTAAAATGATAGATGACTATGAGAATCAAAAAAAAGTTGCAGGTGATTTTCTATACTTATGTTCTAATTTTTCAAAAGTTTTTCTCGAAAAAAAGTTTTGTAGAGATCTAAAAAGATGGAAATCTGTCGGGGCCAGGTCGGGAGAATAAGGAGGATGCACGATAGTATCCCATCCGAATCGATGTATTTTTTTTTGTGTCATGATTGCCACATGGGGTCGAGCGTTGTCATGATGAAAAACAACTCCGTGTCTATTGGCTAACGCTGGTCGTTTTTGTCCAATAACGGCCTTTACTTGCTCTAATTGTTGACAGTACTTCTCGGCAGTTTCGGTCTCCTTAGGTTTCAACAACTCGTAATATATGACCCCTAAATGATCCCACCACACGCACAACATTACTTTTGTATCGTGTGTTTGTGGCTTTGGTACAGTACATGCTGAGGAACCGGGCTCTGACCAATGTCGCTTTCTTTTCTCATTACTGTATAGAAGCCATTTCTCATCTCCTGTTACCAGTCGGTGCAGGAATGGTTCTTTTTTCTGCCGTGCAAGTAATGAAACACACGTGGTCACCCTGTCCAGCAAATTCTTTGGTGTCAATACGTGTGGTACCCACACATCATACCTGCTGACCATCCCGATTTTTTTCAAATGGTCGAAAACAGTGGATCTGGAATACCCAAGAGTTGCTGCTAATTCTTCGACTGTCTGCCTCGGATTCCGCTTTATTTCTTGCCGGAGAAGTTCATCGTCAATACACGCGGGTCGACCGGAGCGAGGCTCATCTTCTAAGGAAAAATTTCCCTCTCGAAATCTAGCGAACCATTTTCTGCAGGTTCTGTCAGAAAGCGCATCATCACCATAAACACTACAAATATTCCTCGTTGCGTCGGCTGCACTTGTACCTTTTTTAAACTCGTATAACATGCCGTGTCGTAAATGTTCCTTTAGATTGTTCATCGTAATTTACGAAAATAATATTATTTCAAACACTATTTTAAGAAGTATGATACGTATGTCAAGCAAAACTATCTGCGTAATACTAACAAGTTGCTGCTTGTTGCGTTTGCGATTGCTACCCGAAGAAATACGAATTTACTCGAGCGGCTCCGAAACTGGCACGAACTTTCCAGATGACCCAATATTTATTTATTTGTTCGAATAAATTGTCAGCTCAGCAACGTAAATAACGCAATGAATGTTGTTTAACTATGAATATTAAACCAATTCCTACCGAAAAAAAGTTCCGCAATTATCCCTCTGGTGATCCAAATTTATGAAATTATTGTATTGTCATCGGTCCTTGATGAGTGTGCAAAGTTACAAATTAATCCAAAGTTTTGAAGAAGGTGTAAATCAGGTTCAAAGATTCCGTTAAATAGATACCATACCATGCTAATAAAATCGTGTTATAAAAGCCTTATACATAAACCTTATATTTTTATTTAATTTAATCATTTAATTCGAACAACAAGACTCATAGTGTTAGTAACAATGTGCTTACAAACTATGTTAGTAACACACAAAGACAAAAACAGAAACAGATTATGATATCACTGCTGCAACGTGACAGGCCCAGCTGAAACCTTGCAGCAGTGGTTCACAAACTCACTATCCAGCCTACTAGCTATCATAGATATGATGCTGTTGGCGCTGCCCCGCACCCTACGGACCAGGGATGCGCACCGTTTCCGCATCACCGTGTAGAAACAATCCACGTGAGCTTCAGCAAACATCCCTGATGCGCTGCAGTGTCGGGGCAGCCCCATCAGCACCCTGAATGCGTTATTGTATTGGACGCGAAGGGCGCTGTATGATTTTTGAGTATAATGAACCCACAGACAACAAGTGTAAAAAGACGTGCAGTACGCACTGAATATAGTGCACTTGACCTCTTTCGAGGCACGTCTGAATCTGCAGGCAATCATGTTAGCTCTCACACACAGCGCCCTCCGCTCCCTATCAATATCTTCATATAAATTTTATCGGTAAATATTGTGATTTACTTTAACCATCTGACATTATTACGTCAATATGTACACGTGCAGTATTTATTTACGTATTGAGTAAATAAAATTCCTTAGAAGTCGGGCTTCTGCGTTTAATGCGTTGTTTGTCTCTTGCAATGATCTTGGCGTTTCTCGGCAAGGATTTGATGAATGAGAAATGATTGTATTTCTGTAAGTATATTTTACGCGTCAAACATATTTTAAAACTTCTCGATCAGAAAAAGATTCGACAAAAACCTCCAGACATAAATGGGGTGCCTGCTTACATGAGCAATATCTCCAAATTTTTCAACTCTTTCCATCCGCACTGCAGATATGGAACCATCCAGAATCTACTCAGTACGACTACCTGTCTACATCCTTATTTATGTAGCAACACAAACAAACGCGAAGTCTTTTAGTGTGAGAGAGGTCCACCCTGTCTCGGCGCCTACCCCCATCCCCATCCCCTACTAGGCGTGGTCCACTATATGCATAGTATAATGCATAGCTGACTTGCGCACTGCGGACTGCAGGGTGGTTTAATACCCAGGTCGACCGTTCGATATGTTAGTTGCCTTTCGGGTCCGAACGCGCGCGGTGCATTTCATAATGCCGAGGACTCGATCCTTAGATTTGAGCAAGATGGCGCTGGGGACAACGGTATGTAAGATATAGTTTCTTTGTGTTTGCCTTTTGTTGTTGGACAGTTTTTTTAATGTGGAGGTAAGTCCCCGGGGTAGGTAATTTGAGGGGAGACTGTAATGTTCTGACGGAAGGTAGGTAGGGTCAGTGGCGTGCATAGGTGCCTAGGCTCTAGTCCGCCTGTTCTTGTCTAGGCGCGGGTTTCTTTTGGATATAATAATAATTTCGGGACACATTAAAATGTAATTGACAGACTTTGGTGATTTTTCGAGGTAGGCAGTGCCTATATGCAATGCACGCCACTCGGTAGGGTGTAGCAGATGCGACATTCAGCTGTTAGGATTCATAGTTTTCAGTCTTTGTTTGCTTATTTCTTTCACACAATAGCCACTGCTTCTAATCAGTCAGGGGCCACGAGGGAGGGGACCTCGTGGCCCGTGATTGAATGCTTCGTGAAAAGCGACCTATTTACTGAGGTCTATCTGTGGCTGTGGCCGTTATTTAGTTGTTGATTTCCTTGCCTTAGAAAATGATGACGATGATAACCCGTTTAAAGGCTAGGTTACGAAAATCACTAGAAATGTACTCAATTTTGTTTGCTTGCGCCTGTTCATCCTTTATTATTCTTATGATATCGATCGTTTAGGAACTTTCTATCACAATATTTCGGTATGATATAGAAGAAACGACGTTAAGCTGTAAGGATTCATATTTTTCAGGAACGTTCTGTTGCATTTCCGCAACCGCATCCCGCCCTTCCCCCATCCCTGTCGCATAACAGCCACTGCATCCCCCTTTCTCCCCCGTGGCCGCCGGCTCCACCCCACTTAAGGGTAGGTTCTGAAAAATCAATATTATTGCTTGCGTCTATTATCACCATATTTCCGCGGAGAAATATTGCAGTGGTTGACTGAGCACAGTTTGGAGGGCACCTGGAACTACTGGAAGGCTTCTTCTAGACAAAGGCCTCTCCTAAAAATCGTCACAAATGTCATAACTTATACTATAAGGTCGGGTTTACGGAGATCTCCAAACGCCGTTTTTAGATTTGAGTAAGATGGCGCTGAAGACCAAGGTATGTGGTTAAATAGTTAGGGAATTATTTACGTCACTGTTTATTAATGTTGAGTATGGTGGTCTGAAAGCAGTTTTTTATGATGTAGTAGATTTTTTGCGATACATATTTTTCAGTGACATATAAGCCTCCAAATCTTGTATCTCTTTTACACTCACACAAATTTTAATTCCTTTAGTGTGGGTAGAGGTCCACCATCCCCGAATAGGTGTGGCGTGTATATGCATAGTATATTGCAATGACATGCGCACAGCAAGGCGCGTGTTATGCAGGCTGCCCCTGTTCGATAAATTAGTTACCTTTCGGGTTTGAACGCGCGCGGTGCTTTTCGGAATGTCGAGGAGTCGGTCCTTAGATTTGAGCAAGATGGCGCTTGACACCAAGGTAGAAATAGTATCTTTATGTAACTATCGTTTCGTATATTCACTTCATGTCTTATAATGTTTGTGAGAATGTGACGTTCTAATGTTAGCTAGGTAAGATGTAGCAGACACGACGTTGATCTGTTCAGATTCATATTTTTCAGTGCCTTAGAAAAACCTCCATACCTTTCATCTCTTATTATCCGCGCTGCAGATAGGGACACTTCCAGAATTGACGCCGTTAGTCTAGCACTCAAACAAACGCAAACTTCTTTAGCGCCACCATTTCCCCCCGCCTACCCTACTCCACCTACCCTTCCCCCCATTCGAATAGGTGTGGTCCACGACGTAGCGTGGATGAGACTCATATTTTCAGTGACTAAAGAAAATCTCCGAATCTTCCATCTCCTTTCAGCCACGCTGCAGATCCAGAATTGCCGCAGTGAGGCACCTGTTTTCATGATTGTATATGTTACAATTTTATTGCACCCACACAAACGCGAACTCCCTTAGTAGGAGTAGAGGTCCACCATTTCCTACCACCTAGCCCTCCGCCATCTACCCTCCCCCCATCCCGGAAAGGGTATGGTCCATTATATGCATAGTATATTGAAGTGACATGCGCACTGCAAACCGTGTGATATCCGGGTCGTCCGTTCGATCCATTAGTTGCCTTTCGGATGTGAACGTGCCCGGTGTATTTCACTATGCAGAGGAGTCGGTCCTTAGTTTTGAGCAAGATGGCGTTGGAGACAAAGGTATGTGGTAAAATAGTTGGGGAATTATTTACGTCACTGTCTTCTGATTTATTTATGTTGAGTATGGTGGTCTGAATGCAGTTTTTGTTTTTTGAGATGTGTCTGTGAAGTATAACCTACTTGCATCGGTGTGAGTTTTGTGTTCCGATGCAAAGTAGGTAACATGAAGTAGTAAACGATGTTGATTTCTTGCGGCACATATTTTTCAGTGACCTTTGAAATCCTCCAAATATTTTATCTCTTTTACACTCACACTAACACTAACTCTTTTAGTGTGAGAAGAGGTTCACCATTGAGGGGAAGGGTAAGTAGAGGGACCGGATATATCCTTCCCCCCATCCACGAATGGGTGTGGGGCCAATCTTTCAGCTCTATTCATGCGCGCAGCAGATATGGACATTTCCAGAATTGCCGCAGTTAGTCTAGCACTCACACAAACGCAAACTCCTTTAGGGCCACAATTTCCCCCACCTACCCTTCCCCCTATCACCGAATAGGTGTGGTCCACTATATGCATAGTATATTGAACTGACATGCGCACTGCAAAGCGCGTGATATCCGGGTCCCCGCTTCGATTCATTAGTTACTTTTCGGGTGTAAAAGCGCGCGGTGCTTTTCAGAATGTCGAAGAGTCGGTCCTCACATTTGAGCAAGATGGCGCTGGAGACAAAGGGTATGTAGGAAATAGTTTCTTTACGTAAGGGTGGCGTCCATTAATTACGTGAGGCAGTATAGGTGATTATTCGAACCCCCCACCCTCTTGGTGAGATGTCGTGATATTTGGCTCAACCCCATAATCTCACGTCAGATTTTTCCAAATGCGCAATCTAGTGTAAATACGTTAATTTGTGCTTATTTGCGTTGAACTTATGCGGTTTAAAATACAAGGGGCTACTGTGCCACATTACCGCGTTAGTGTTATTTTATAGGATTTACCATATTTTAATGAAAAAAAAAAAAAATGTTTTATTATTTAATTTAACCCGGTTTACTCGCAATTTTAACATAGATAATGTGGAAAATTCAATAATTACGTGCTATATGCCAACACCCCTGTCTCCCACAAGTGAGATTCAGCTTAACCCCCTCCAAGGATATTCAGTGAACAATGAAAGCTTCTTAATCTTTCATCTCTTTTCATCCGCGCTGCATAAAGGGACACTTCCAGAATTGCCGCAGTAAGCAGTTGTATTGCACTCACACAAAACGCGAACTCCCTTAGTTTGAGTAGAGGTCCACCATTTCCCCACCATCTACTCTTCCCCCCATCCCCAATTAGGTGTGGTCCGTGCATAGTATATTAAACTGACATGCGCACTGCAAAGCGCGTGAAATCCGGGTCGCACGTTCGATCGTTGCCCTATTAGTGTCGCATTACCGCCCCTGCATCCCCCCTTCCCACCCCATTTCTGTCGCATCACAGCCACTGCATCCCCTCTTGGCCCCCGACGTCTGCAAATCTGACCTGCGCACTGCGCAATGCGGGGTGGATAGTATCCAGGACGCCCATCCGATCCATCTCAGTCCCGTTTCGGGTTTGAACGCGCGCGGTGCATTTGACAATGCAAAAGAGTCGATCTTTGGATATGAGCAAAATGGCGCTGGAGACAAAGGTATGTAGGAAATAGTTTATTTTTCTGAATGTCGTTACGTTTATTCATTTCGTATAGGGTTTGACAGTTTTTTTCATAGTAGAGAAAAGGCCTTGGATGGTAGGTGATTTAAGTGAGTGTTCTGATGGACGATAGGTATTCAAATGCGCTGATGAGCTGTTAAGATTCATATTTTTCAGTATTTTGATGTCTTATGTCTGTCGTATTGCCTTACTCTAGCCACCACTGGGGGGGAAATGAATCTTCGCTTGTGCCCCCCCCTCCCTCCACCCCTTTGGCCACCGCCCTGCTTAAGACTAGGTTTGGTATGAAATCGAGGTTTGGGATATTAGTATCACTTTGCTCTATTTGTGTCGCAATACCGCCCCCGCACATCCCCTTCCCACCTCAAGTCTCGCATAACAGCCTCTACACCCCTCTTCCCCCCCGTGACACCCGACGTGGTCCACTATATGCATTCACCCCCGTAGCCCCCAACCACTTCCGCCCTGCCGCGCTAAAGGCTAGCTAGGTTTTGAAAAATCAAAAGAATTGTAATCAATTTCGATGCTTGGGGTTCTTTTTATGTCTTCGATTTTTTGGTTCTAGGACATGCCGGTTTCATCACGATGTTTTTCTTCACCGTTTTGAGAGCTGTAGTGATGAAATTATTTACACAAAGTAAGCTCTAAAAAGTTTGTATGATGTCATTTTCATGATTATTTCATACATAATTTATATTATCTTTCGAGGATTTCCTCTTTAATATTATTTGCAATCGTAATATTATGATACTGGCATACCTTTAGATAAAATCGTTATCAAATTCATCGTAATTGTACGTATTAAAATGTTCTCCGTGACATACTCCAAATATCCTGATTAGTATTCGCACTAAATACACTTAAGGTGTCGTGTATTGAGGAGTGGATAGAGAGGCGCCACGGCGTCCTCACCTTCCGCCTGACGCAGGTTCTCACCGGGCATGGGTGCTTCGGTGGGTTCCTGTTCAGGATAAAGCGGGAGGAAACGCCCGGGTGTTTCCATTGTGAGGATCGTCTAGAGGACACGGTGGAGCATACGGTGGAAGTGTGCCCTGCCTGGGCGGAGCACCGCCGTGTCCTCGTGGAGGCGATCGGCGGCGGCGATCTCTCGCGTCCGGCCCTGGTGCGAGCCATGGTACGGAGCGAGAGGGCATGGGAAGCCGTCACCTCCTTCTGCGAAGCAGTAATGCTCGCGAAGGAGGAGGCGGGGCGCGTGAGGGAGTTGCAGTCTCTGCGCCCTCACGTCCCTAGCCGCCGCAGGAGGAGACGCCCCGGGCGCCGGGAGTCGATTGCGGACTCCCGGCCACCGTAGGCGCGAGCTTGCGGGTGGCGAGCAATGGGTAGCTCGCCGCCCGGTAAGGACCAAGCTCGGGTCGACGGCGCGTAGTGTTCCACGCGCGCCTCAAAGAGAGCCACACTGAAGGGGTCTGCTAGGACCGATGCCTGCCGGGGTCGCGTGATTGTTCAAAAGAGATACCGTGACCCTGGCACATGGGCAACTGAAGGAACACGGGTGGGTTTTAGTCAGTAAAATCTGACACGCCCTTCCGCTCCGCCCAGAGCGGGAGAAGTCATTTGATGATTTCCCATCCAAAAAAAAAAAGGTGTCGTGTATCGCCGTTTCTTTCTCGCAGATGTAGTAAGACAAAGACGTCCTGACGAAAATGGGCGAATTTATTCCAATTTTCACAAACGCCAGGTAACACCTAAATGAAAGACTTTAACACGCTGTTTCGATTTTCAACTCTAGGCGCAGTCACGAGCGTTGAAATTTCAACAGCGAAAACGGACTTAAAACTTAATTTGAGTTGGCCTGGCGACACCTTTGCCAAAGTGCATGACGTACTACTTTGCCGAATAGGAGAGAACATTTTTCGGGAATAGCCATTTTTAGGGTTCCGTTGCCAAATGGCAAAAAACGGAACCCTTATAGATTCGTCATGTCTGTCTGTCTCTGTCCGGTCCGAGTATGTCACAGCCATTTTTTTTTTCGAAACTATAAGAGCTATGTTGTTGAAACTTGGTAAGTAGATGTATTCTGTGAACCGCATTAAGATTTTCACACAAAAATAGAAAAAAAAAAACAATAATATTTGGGGTTATACATAGAACTCAAAAAATGTTTTTTCATCAAACCCATACGTGTGGGGTATCAAAATCAAAATCAAAATCAAAAGTCATTTATTCAAACTAGGCTGAGAGTCAGCACTTTTTGAACGTCAAAGTCACATAAGACAGTCCCCCCAAAACGCCCGCCCTTCGACACTTCCTAGTGCTTTGGCTGGGAAGAAGAAGTGGCGGAACAAACTCCCCAGCAGCACTGCTGTCTGTTAAGTTAGAAGAACTTGATTCTATACAATATTGTATAAGTTATTAATATAATAAAACAAAACATACATTATTCGCCATATGTCAGCTAGCACACGCCATTATACCAACAAAACATTGAAAACTAAACTCAAGCTGAAATGAATAATGAAACAAAAATCGTAAACAGAACTTAAAATCTTACTAAAGCCTCCAGGCATAAAGGGCGTGCCCGCTTACATATACAACGATGCAAATGATACATAGACACAAAAAATGAAATTAAAAGAAAATAAAAATAAATTAACAAAAGCAGTTAAATAAAAAAAACAATTATATGAACTACCCATATAAACTGTCAGTGTGTGAGTTACAGTAATTACAGAATGTAAAACAGTGTCATAGAAGAAAAAATAAATATTATCTACACAATTAAGTTAGCAACTAGTTTGATAAACTCTAAGACTGTCCTATGGAGCGAGACCAGCATGTTTCCAAGCGTTCTTATCTTGAATGTAGTCCTCTAATTTGTAATAAGCTCGTTTACAAAGTGTACTTTTAATATGACTTTTAAACCTCCTTTCATTTAATTGCAATATATCAGAAGGTATTTTGTTGTAACATTTAACACAGTACCCCATAAAAGATGTATGTACTTTTGCTAATCTGAAAAATGGTTGATCTATCTTGTCTTTATTTCTAGTATTAAAATTATGTCTATCGCTTATTTTATTAAAAAGATGTAGATTTTTTCTTACATACATAATATTTTCGTAAATGAATTGGCAAGGTACCGTCATAATATTAATCCTTTTAAATAGTTCCCTGAGGGATTCGCCGCGACATAGATTATAAATGGCTCTGACAGCTCGCTTTTGCAAAATAAAAATGGATTCAATGTCAGCAGCCCTACCCCACAGTAAAATGCCATACGACATAATGCTGTGGAAGTAGCTAAAATAGACCAACTCATTTTTATATGGGGCTCCGGCCATAACGTGTACAGTTTAGCGAAGCTGGGTAAATTACTCATGAATAGAATAAAGTAACATTTTTTTCATAATATTAAATGGTTTTTATGTACAAAATAAAAATTAAAAATGTTTGACGTTTGTCCTAAGAGTTAGCAAGTGATCATTTTGAATTCGTTTAGAAACACACTTCGAGAATGGAGACTAAAGATTTTTGTAACGATGAAATGGCCACACTTAATTATGTTTACTCAAAAATATTTATAAGAGAATAATAGTAATTTATTTTTAACACTACAAGAATACACACATTTTTTAATTATTTTCTACTTAACATTGATTTGATGAGACATGATTTCAGAACGAATGAAGTCTGCAAGCAAACGGGACGCCATATTGAATAAAACATGGCAATAATTGAAAAACTATTATTTTTTGTACACAACAAATCAGGCGCAAGTTAACCAGAGAATATTTTTCCCTAATTTGTATTATTTTTTCCTCTTTTTTGATAAATGTACATCTGATGGCCGAAAATGAAACATCTCCTTTGAAAAAAAAAAAAAAAAATAATTTCTTATACATAAACCTTATGCATAAACCGTGAATACTTGCAGGTTTGTACGGAACCCTCGGTGCGCGAGTCCGACTCGCACTTGGCCGGTTTTATATGGAAGGATGCGTGCTATGGATGTGTGCTATGGATGCGTGCTATGGATGCGTGTTATAGATGCCTGCTATGGGCCAACACGAGTGGTGTAGCTATATGCAGAGCAGAGTACCTACTGTATGCCCGCGTTTTTCGCTGAAAGTAGACATGCCGTCGTGGAAGCAAAAAGTTATTTTATATCTCGCAATGTGCGAAGAAGAACTCATGGAGGAAGATGAATTGTTGTTCAGCTTTTTACTCCACAGCTACTTTGCGGCTGCGCATCTTCTTCGCACAGCTTCCTAGCGTAGTACTGGTGGAAACAGTCACATATTTTCGTAGCGTAGATTTCACATCTTCGCAGCAAAGCTGCATAGCACATCTCTGGTGGAAAAGCACCCTAAGTCGCGGCCGTTACCACAGTGCCTCCACTGCTCTTATGACTACTACTATTTAAACTTTAAGTCCAATCTGAAACATCTTGAAGTATGTTTGCTAACATACAGTTATATACACATGGTACACATACAGTTAAAAAGCTAAAATAAATGAGTTTAAAAAAAAAAAATAGCGAGGGTAGATGTTAATTTTCTCATTTTGGGTATTAAAGTACCCCGTGGCTCTTTGCTTCTTAGTTCGAAAAATGTATCTGCTCATCAATTTAAATAACGCAATGGTGTTGAACCATCAAAATAAAACCCATGTTAATACGCTACGCAATTAAACTTACATTTGCTAAAAACCCTTTGTTGGATCCAAAGGGGTGGCGTCCAACATACGTCTTCATATAACAGCTATCGATTCCGTTGCACGACCCCCACCGCTGCAGCCCAGAACCGTCTACCAGCGTATCTAGACCTCTCAGCCGGATCGATATTCAGGAGTTGCGCAGTAGAGTCCCTGTCTGGGGAAGCTGATTTATTCTTTTCATCTTATGGCCGCGTTTGGGAACGACGCACATAGGGGTATTTTAACTATCTAGGCGGCCAAAAGTCAAAATAAACAAGTTTAAGGAATGCTAATTACATTGACTACCTGAGGCAGGGGACATTCCAACGAACAATAGACCGCCACCCCCACCCTTCTTCCGTTGCGCGTTATCAGGTAAATTCAGTCGAAAGTTGATCATTGAACCTTGTGTACGTGTCTCTTATCGGCTATTTACAAAAGCGTTAACTTTGTGTATTAAACTGAAGTTTTCTGTGTTTACCTGGTGTAAAATAGCAATGGATTCGGAAACTACAGGTATGTGACAATCCAAATGTAATATATTTGTTAAAATTTGTTTTATTTTAATATACTTTAAGTGGTCGAGAAATAACATCTGAAATAAGGATATTTTTTTAAGAAATTCATGTTTAGGAAGCTATTTGTTTTAGTATCCGGATAGATCCGGCAACTTTTGTAATTTATATAAAAAATGTAAACCCTTAAGTAACTAATACTAAATAAATCAGCCGCGGAATAGCGCGGATGCGCAAAAACGTACAACATTGAATTTCATGCTCAAAATAAGCTAAATTTATAAAAAAAAGGATTTATGTCTAAAAACAATATTTACTTGTTCCAGACATAGTGGGTACTTCCGGAGTGAGAATAGTGACTCGTAAATCTCTATTTGATTTATGAAAAATGGAAATTTACGCAATTTGGACGAAAAACTATGTTTTTTGAGAGACCACCTTTTGGTTGCGACTGAGGTGGATATTGACGGTAAATTTTTTTTGATTCATTCCCAATTTGTAATGACAATGGTAGACGGAAAAGTTTGCAATGCAGCTACTGGAACAACATCCACGAGTCGCTGCTATATTTGCGGAAAAACTTCTAAAGAGTTTAATAATTTGGAGGATAAAAGGAAACTCTCAAAAGATGCTACTGAATTCGGACTGTCTATTTTACATGCGAGAATAAGATTTTTCGAAAGCATTCTGCATTTAGCGTACAAATTGCCCGTGAAAAAGTATCGGGAGAGAAAAACAGACGAGGAAAAAGAAATGGAAAAGAATAGGAAAAATGAGATACAGACCAGGTTTCGCAATGAAACTGGCTTATTAGTAGATATGCCAAAAACAAACTTCGGAAATACGAATGATGGGAACACCAGCAGGAGATTCTTTGAAGATCCGAAACTAGCTTCAGACATTACAGGGGTAGATTATGAGTTAATATATAGATTAAAAGTTATTTTAGAAACGATTTCGAGCGGATATACTATAGATGTAGAAAAATATGAAAAATATGCGGAAGAAACTGCTTGTTTATACATAAAACTCTACCCATGGCACCCAATGACACCCACACTGCACAAAGTACTTGTACACGGATCAGATATAATAAAAATGCATTGTTACCTATAGGACAACTGTCTGAGGAAGCAGCAGAGGCACGCAACAAACATTTTAGGACGTACAGACAGGATTACTCAAGGAAATTCTCTAGAGAATCCTGTAATAGAGATATTTTAAACAGGCTTCTTTTAAGCTCAGATCCATTTCTTAGTGCCTCAAGGGCAATAAAAAAAAGGAAGATGTCTTCGTTTCTGCCTGAAACATTAAACATGTTTCTGTCTGCTACACCAAACCCAACAGAATCAGAAAGTTAGAGCGAGGAGGTGAATTGATTTGAAAAAGTATGTATTGTTATTGGTAAATTGATTAAGTAATGTATGAATATGTAAATATATAGTGTGTGTATATAGGTGTATGTAAGATTATGTAAATATATAGTGTAATGTAGATAAGTGTACGTAAGAATATGTAAATATATGGCTTATTTTCAGCATTTTTATATATATATTTTTTGTTGTATTTGTGTTTTATTGCTTTTTTTATGAAATTATAAAAGTTATTGTCCATATATATTTCGCTTGTATTATTTCCGTCATTTAAAACCAAAAAACCCGCACTAATATTTTTGGCCAGCTAGATTAATGAAATACCCCTATGTGCGACGTGATCATGGAGGGTTGCTGTGGTTGTCTGAAGCAGTGGGCGTATTGCCATGTAAGTGTTTTTGGATTGATGTCCTATGTTATAAGTGTTTGGTTTCTGGACTTAGTCCTTTAAGTGGACCATGCGTGGGTCATGGCGTCCGTCGGTGTTTATTCCAACCAATTTTTGGATTGTTTTTATTGAGATTCGAACGTTTCTTTTTTTATTAATGTTGAATGTGTTCGTTACGGTCTGTTGTGTTAGGCAGAATCTTTCTAGTTTAGTTTTTATTTTTTGACGATATTGTGATCAGGATTCGGTCTATTTGTAGTCCCCGAGATTTGGAATATCATTATAAGTCGATAGATATTCGATTAGCTCGGTCATCGTAGTCAATTTGTCTTCACAGAGGGGTGTTTAGGGCTGTGTATAGTGCTACTATATTTAGCTAGATAAGTCCATGTGCTGAGCTCCGGTCATTGAAGTGATGCAACACTACCCGTGTTGTGCCACTTCTTATTCCTAGAGAGCGGTGAAGTTGATGGGCGAGGACCGATGCCTGCCAGGGTCGCGTTTGTTTGAAAGAGTCACCGTGGCGCTGGCATAGGCAACTGAAAGAAAACGGGTGGGTTTAAGTCAGTAGAGCGGGAGACGTGATTTCATGATTTCCCACCCACAAAAAATAAGGGACCGGTGAAGTAATTTTGGCGTTCCAAGTGCTGATTCACTCAGCCTAATTTAAATAAATGAATTTTGATTTTGATTGAGCTCCAATAAATAAAATCATTTCATTTTTACACAAAATTCGTTACAGCACCGATATTTTTAAATAAAAATACCGGTAATGTTTCAACAAGTTTAGACTTCAACGCTACAATTGGGAGCGTGACGTCACTTGCTGTGCGTGCTAAAAGTAAAAGTAACATGGCCATAACTTCTGTCTGTCTGTTAATCAACTTGGTTTAACGATAGTAAGAGGTTAATGTGAAGGAAGGAATGTTTTTGTAATAAAAATTGTGATTAACACCAGATTTTGAGATTTGAATTTTGAACACTATTCTAATTTGCACAAACATAATATCACGCCTTTGGTTCCAGAGGGTTAGGTAGAATGAGTAGAATGTACCTTTAGTACACCCGCATTTCGCCTGTTATATTTAAGTCCCATGTAACAAGGGGCGAGCGAGCCTTTTGTCCGTTTACAGAAATCTAGACTCCGGGAAAATGGAATTGAAAATTGTGTTCTATTTTTTTTTAGGTTTTTATCTCGCTTTATTTATCATGAAAGATAAATGTAGTAAGGATAATGGAAATATTAAGAAACAAAAGCTAATTAGGAAAGAAAAATCGTACGGGATTAAACAAATAAAAATGTTTTTTTCTGTTTTACTTTATTTATTTTTTCTTTTTGAATCGGAATCTCGGAAATTGGAATCTCGCTTTATTTTTATTGAAAATTATTAGGAAAAATTTAAGTAGCAAGAATAATAGAAAATACAAAAAAAAAACAATTTAAAAAACTTTTTTTTGGGTATTTTTTTTCTTATTTATTTTGTTCTATAAAAATATTTGAATGACGTCAACAAAATATCGTAGAGGTATCAATAACGGGCGGAAAAGTGCGGAATGCGTCGGAATCTAAACCGTGTCACTTAGTACGTGAGTCGCGGTGACAACACTGCTTGGCTACTTAGTGATACGATGGTCACGTCTTTGGATATCGAGACCAAAAAAATATAAGAAAAACTAGGAAAAAAAAAATGGTTACTGCGTTCTTATGCATACAAGTCTGTTTATTTAAAAAAAAAACCTAAATATTTTTTGCAAATCTGCTCAGGAATTAATAAAATATGTTCCGGCCAACGCGAAAATTTCTTCTGTAGCCAAGCCTGGATCTATTTTTTTTTTGTGGAACTAAAATATAATTTTTTTTGGAAAATTACGGACCATTGCAAAAAGTAATTAAAATTAAGACAAAGAGTAAAATATTAGTAGAGTAACATAATCATTGATTATTTTAGAAGTAAAAGGTTTAGAAAAATAAATGGGTTTCCTTGTAATCCTATCAAAACTACCTAATTAAAAAAGAGGGACTTAGCAAGAGAATTATGTAAAGATCGTAGACCGTAGCACTTGGCATTGTGAGGTTGCTGCTTATACAAATTGGATCAAAAATTGCGTGATTTACCTACGACCTAAAAAAATATTTAAGACACTAACGACCGAACAAATTAATGGTCAACCTCAAATTTAATTCCGAGAAGATATTTATTTACTTAACAATAGTTCAGTGGCTTTAATACAACCTCAGAAGAACACTGACACGAACAAGACTTTGTTTTATATTATCCTAGCTTCTGCCCGCGACTTCGTCTGCGTCAAATTTGTGCTCTGACTCTTCCCGTCGCTTCGAATTGCCTGCCAGTTTTCGTCCATTTCCGTTACTGCTCAGCTCCTTATCATCGTAACGTGATGCTATATAGCCTATAGCCTTCCTCAATAAATAGGCTACCCAACACAAAAATAATTTTTAAATTCGGACCAGGAGTTCCTGAGATTACCGCGTTCAACCAAACAAACAAACAAACTCTGCAGCTTTATAATATAAGTATAGATAAAGATATCAAAATGTTTTCCTTCACCGTTGTGAGAGCAATGGTGATGAAATAATTTACACAAAGTGAAGCGTGAAGTGTCGAAGGGCGGGCGTTTTGGGGGGACTGTCTTATGTAACTTTGACGTTCAAAAAGTGCTGACTCTCAGCCTAGTTTGAATAAATGACTTATGATTTTGATTTTGAAGCTGTCTGGGTTCGAACTAACGACGTTGGTTTCCAAGAAGGTATGATCTACTTAGCAACAGCCCGGATGGCCAAGGGTCCTTGAGACAAGCTCAGTATTCGTCGAAGGGCGTTGCTAAGATTTTAGTTGCTAGGCGACAAAGATATTATGATGCGAGCCTCAAATTGATTCAAGTAAGGCATTTGTGATACCACCGACAAGTAAACGACTAGTAGTAGTGAGCTGTCAACGATTTTTTCGTTCGAGAAACGTATAAAAGACTGGCTTCTGCCCGCAACTTCGTTCGCGTGAAATTTTGACCCTCGACCCGTCGCGTGGTATCACATCGACCGCCCGCGCGTTAGCGTTCTTTTCGAATTTTAATAATTTTGCTCAGCTCCTTAGGGTCGTAATGTGATGTTACCTACAACCTTTCTGAAGAAGTGGGCTATCAAACGCAAAAGATTTTTTTATATCCGATAAGTAGTTCTACAGATCCTCTCTATAATATTAGTTTAGTTTGTAGGTCCCGTTTAAGTAAAAGAGACACAGTTGATAGCTGAAGGTTCTTACGGCCGTCCGAATTCTCGTCAAGAGCTATCAAAGAGAGTTCTAGTTCAGTGAAGCTAGCTTGGCGGCCAGAGCAATCGGTGAGGGATTCACGCGAAACGTACATTACGAGAGGAGCGATCCTCGCCAAGACGCTTTTAGTTGCTATGAGACTTATCTGGGGACAGGTGCCATAGCAACGGCCCAGATGCTAGGGGTCTTAGTGACAAGCACAGATTTTGTCTTAAGGACGTTGCTAAGATATTTGTTGCTAGGCGACAACATATCATCGATTTTCTCGATCAAGAGACGTAGAAGAGATCGTAAGTCTCGTTTAAGTTAAAGATACTTATAATTATATGAAAAGTTGATCCCCGCCAAGTCGTTTTTAGTTGCTACCTCCACTGGACGTATCGGGGACCAGGTGCCATAGCAACGGCCCAAATGCCAAGGGTCTTAGAGGCAAGCTCAGATTTCGTCTTAAAGGCGTTGCTAAGTAAGATATTGGTTGCTAGGCGACTAGCCTAGATGGGAGCCTCTATTGATTTTATGTAAAGTATTATTATTACTTGAAGGAACTTGGAAGATTTCGTGGAATTTAACAAGATTTTTTGCTGGGGAGTTGGTTCCATTCAATTTATTTATTCATATACGAGCCGTCTAGATGCAAAACGGATTTTATACCATTTAGTTTTCAAACGGATTTTTAACGTTTAATAGTAGCTTCAAATAATATTTTTTAATACATTATCCTTAGCGTCACACGAAAACATCCAGGCCACGTCTACTTCCTGATTTATTGTTTGTAATTTGATTGATTTACTTGATTGATTTATTATTTAATCCAATCTTAATTTATTTTGTAATTTATGAAACAATTTTTTTTTGCTTTTAATTGCATAATTTTTTTTTTCCTATTTGTATTAATTTTGTGTAACTTATTTTAATTAATTAATTATTTATAATTATCTGCGCATAATGAAGTGCATGTGGTGCTTTTCTGTAACTAGTGAGGCACTTAGAATTAAGATTGCAAATTACAATGTCATAATTATAAAGTAACAGTGTACTCACTGTTGAAAAGCCAAAATAAATAAATAAATAAATTTAAGATATATAATTTAATCAAGATATGTTAATTTAATTTTTCTTTATTAATTTAAATCTGTAATCCATATTATATACCTATACTTAGATATATCACGGACAATAAAAAATTAAAAACATATTAAACCTACCTACATTCCCAAAAGTACGCAGTGGCTGAGTAAAACGTTACTGACTATTTTTTAAATTGGAACTTAGATACCTACAACATATTAAAAAAAAAAAAAACCAAGATTGCTTTCAGTCTGCCTAACCGTTACAAAAGTATTACAAATATGTTGTATGACTTCCCAACATGCAAATAAATCAAATTGAAGTGTTTGTGATGTCAAAATATTAGCTTTTAAAGTAATGCTTTTATAGGCATATAGTGAAACTTAAAATTATATACGGTACTTATAACACACCCCTGTATGTTTGTTCCGGCGTATCTCTGAAACATCTGGACCGATTTTGACGCGACATTCACTGGTATCCACTCGGGCGAAACTGCGGGTGCAGCGGATGATGAATCAATTAAATAAATAATTGTACTTATAGGAATTGATAATAGGAAACATTTACTGGCAACAAAGGCAATTTATCAAAAATCACGCCAGCAATACGTTACGTAGACCATATAAATCTTTGCTGGGGTAAAAACAGTACTCCTCCCATAACGCAATGGAAATAGCGATAACGGGACCACATAACACGGCCGCTAATTTGTTTAAACATGATTCTGATTACAATTAGCAAGCATTGACGGTCCACTAATTGATATCATGAATATTAATGATGAATACTTAGCTTAGATAGTTAACGCTAACTATATACGTCTAGTAAATCAACAGCTTGGTAGTGTAAGTCTACGTTCGTACGTCATCATAATCGGATTATATTGTTCCCACTGCTGGGACACAGGCCTCTTCTCGGTGAGAGGGCCATAATCCACCACGCAGGCCCAGTGCGGGTTGGTAGATTTCACATGTTTTTTTTTTTGTACCGTTTTGTACCGGACGTAAGAATAACACCACCCCATTTCTTCCCGTGGGTGTCGTAATAGGCGACTAAGGGACTTACTAGAGAATGGGCAGCAGCGTTCCCTATGCATTTTACCACCATACTGCGATCGCCAACCCGCCTACCAAGCGTGGCGATCGTCCAGCAGTGGACGTCGTACGGCTGAAATGATGATGACATGTTTTCGAATTTTTGGTTCTAGGACATGCCGGTTTCCAACGATAGTATAAGAAGTGTCTAGGTTATTATGGAACAAATTAACATAGCACGTACGTATAAATACATATATTCCGGTCAAAATAATAACCTTCCTTTTTGTTTCTCCGTAATCGGGTAAAAAATAGGGATGGGCCGAATATTCGTTTTATGTTTGGTATTCGTCATATTTGGCAGGTTTACCGAACATTCGTATTCGGCCTATTTTCCGGCAATAATTCCAGTCAGTGTACCGAATAATATTGTATTAGAAAACGTTATTTTATATGATGCAGCACAATTTTTACTTTATTTTTCCTTAAATTTTTACTTGCCCACTGCTCTCAAAACGGTGAAGGAAGTCCGGTCGTCTGGGGTAGTGGCGTCGCTGGTCGGAAGGTAAGTGCGCTTCAACGCGCTCGACAAGCACAGGATTATTGATTTTTTGATAAGGCGTGCCAAATCCTGCCGAATATTCGGCTCGATAAACTTTTAACCGAAAATTCGGCCTATAATTCGTATTCGGTAAACGCCTTGTTGGGCCTACCATTAATAAAAAATATAAACAATCCTAGCTAAGAATCTCAATGAACTTGATACGACCACGCCTCAGACCGGCCTGCATGCACATCAACCCGGTCACACAACGGTACCCGAGGTTTCTAAGTCGTATTCAATCCACCAAATATGCTAATATGCTTGGATCGCGACCGGTTCAAGCGTAAGTGATAGATATAGTGACAATAGCTTTGTAGATGAATGAATTCTTATCTTTTACTTTACTGTTGAATGGGCCGCTTTTTGGCCGCAGTCACGCCTGATGGAATGCGATGTATGAGGTCTATGTTGAAACGAGCGTACCCAGATGATGCCTGAACACATATCTCATCAACATCATTGTAGCTGCAAGACGTCTGCTCCTAGCGATAGTCCTCCCCCAAACTCCGCCACTTCGATCGGTTCTGTACTTCCTGCAGCCAGCGGAATCTTGCGGCCTTCACAAGGTTATCGGTCCACCTTGTGGGAGACTTTCCCACTCAACGTCGTTCGGTATACGATCGTCGCTCCTTTCTTTTTATAATTTCGTATACGGCCCCATAACGTTTCCACTATTTGTATTTTTAAAAGGAGGGTGGTTCTATTTCTAGCTGAGATCCTTACGAATTCCCATTTCGTACAAAAACGTATAAGTAAAAAACGTTGTTAAGTTATAAACGTATAATCGGATTTGGATGAAATTATCTAAAATGCAGGAAGTAGTTCCCTAAGGATGTCAGCTGAAACGCTGACAGCGGCGAGTACAAAATAAAAAACGAATATACCAGATGAGACATATTTTCTCCTTCCGTTACAACTTTGTCTAAATGTCTACCGATTCTACCGAACGCGATCGGATGAGTCACTAGTCTTTGATATTTTTACAAAAAAAAAGTGTAACATTAATGATGTCAACTTCCTACTATTAATAAATCGGTTTGATCTTTAAAAGTAAGATGCTGTGACTTTTATTAATTCGTTTTTAAGACATTTTAGAATACTTCGATGAATATAGACTGGCGCGTTTGTCTAGTGCCTGCCTCCAAGTGCGGGCGAGTGATTGTGTTTTCCAGGGGTCTATTCCAATAACAAGCAATATGAAGGCTTGGTATCATACATGGGCCCACAGCTGATAAATGGGATTTGTTAAGTTAGGATTCCACTAAGATAGCACTCCAAATCTGCGCAGGTATAATATGTATAGTAGGTTGTACCTTGCAAAAAAGAGCTGTCGAGTCTGACCTTTGTCAACTCCTTTGAGGAATATACGCGATGCGCCGATATTGTATTAGTCTGTCTAGTGTTTGCATAACTATGTTGGTGTCGGCTTCAAGAATAATCGAAAGTAGCTGCAGAGATAGCCTGAAGATTCTTTTCTATTTCATTTATAATGTTAAAAATACAAACGACAATATTGTATTGCCGAAATAGAATCTGATTTCCTATCGTAACTTCTACATCAGATTTATTTACGTACGAACAAACACGAGACAGCAAACATCCAATATTAATTTAAAACTTAGTCATAAAATATAACTAGGTAGGACAATTGAATTGCGATGACGTCAGAGACGGAACAAACATTAGGTCACGGTGTGAATGTGTAAGAATAGTTCGCGGAAATTATGATGCGGCTTGGTAGTAACTTTGTAATCGGTATGACGAGATGATGCTGTGACGTATTGGATGCAGTTGTTGCACATTAATTGCTCGACTAAGGTGCAGCAAAAATAAGGGTTTTGATTTTGACTAGTATGTATGGGCCGAATACTGGTTTTACTGAACCGAATATTCGGCAGGATTTGGAGCGGCTTATCGTGCAGCTCAAAGATGTCTGGAGTGGTGGATATTAATTTATTAGGCTAGTGGTCATATTAAGTAAGTTTATTACCTTTAAAATAAGTTTTACATCTTGTAACATGTTACGGAGAAAAACCTTTAAAATAAGTTTTATATCTTGTAACGTGTTACGGAGAAAAAGCAAGCGACGCCATGACACAATTTATTTTGCTTAGAAAAAGGGCGGATAATGTTGCCATATTATAAATCAAAATTATCACATTTACCACAGATTACAACCACAGTCTAAAAATCATACAGTCGTCCGACGAAGACGTCTAGACAGGGCAATCGTGCGGGGTGTGAGGGGCGAGACGGGGGAAGGGCGCTCCCGAACTGCATACGCTACCGTGTTAGTAGTTCGGGATAAAACTTTCAGGGCTATCGTGTGTCACTTTATTTTTGTTTTAATTAATTAAAAATAATTTTATTAAAATGGTGCATACGACGTGTGCTGTGAAGGATTGCAAGTCGTCATCTTACATTAATAAAGAATTGCGATTTCATCAATTGCCGCGCATGGATGAAAGGTAAACAAATAAATAAAATATTGTTTATTTAATAGAAAGCCAACATGGCGGCGCGACGTGTAGCCGATATTTATTTATTGTGCGGCGGCCAAGATGGCGCCGACGAAAACTTGCAAATTTTTCGTCATGGGTATCATTTTCATGGGTTTAGAGGTCGCTAAAACCGACTATGGGGTCAAAATTAAAATCCAAGATGGCGCAACGAAAATTTGCAAATTTTTCGTCATGGGTGTCATTTTCAAGATTTACGAAATCCCTACAAATAAAAATGAGGTCAAGTGTCTTTCGCGGAAATGTCTATCGTGCAAGTGTACCTGACCCAGGATGGAGGACATTTTTTGAAAAAAAAAAAAAAAAAATAGTTATTCGTGTCAATTTTGTGATTTCTTGGGGTGAAGATTATGAAAATAACATCAATTTTCAAATCCAAGATGGCAGATAAATGAAATTTAATTTAGAGAAATATCCGCCATCTTGGATTGTGACATGTGTTTTTTCTCAACCTCAATCTAGAATTGTATATTTTTGCGTGTCAGACCATAGACGAAGCACATTAATATAATAGTTCCTGTATTATAAATTTCAGATGCAAATTATGGTTAGGCAATAATGTTGATCTAAAATAAATTTAAAAAAGTTTACTTGAGACAACCCTAGCTCTTGCGACAATGCCTACACGTTGTCGGCATTTACAAGGAGATAAAATAATAATAATAATATAATAATAAACATTTTATTTTCAGGTTACTGTGACCCATAGACATATACCTTACAAACTAACATATATAAGTATTATACAAAACTTGTGTTAATAATAGTACCTTAAACTATGTTAGTAGCACTTCACTTTGTTAGCTTGTCCGTGAGCTGTCCTGTGGCACTTGTCCGCGGAAGCGACGGAACACCACGTCCTGTGGCCAAAAGTCTTCGTCCAAGACGACGGGCAGGTAACAATTCGGTACACGCACCACAAACGCCTTGAAGTTGACGTTGCGGTGTGACTCCAGTAACTGCACCCTCGGCATGTACTTCGTCTTTTGGCGTACGTACTCCACAATATCTTCCGCCTTAGTGGTGTAGTGTAGGCGGGAAATGTACACCGGAGTATTCGGTTTAGCAGCGCGTAAGCTGACTTCGGGCTTCGCAGTAGCTTTTCCGCAGCGGTTCTTGTTGGTTTGCGAACGGTGCTTCCTCCTTTGCACCATCACGAAACCCTCATCATCAGGCTTAGGTTTAATTGAAGCGCCTAGGGCACTCGCAGTGATGCTAGCGAAATCAAAGGCGTCGTCCTACTGTAAGTTTTTATACCGTGTTACAACTATGTCAGACATGGATCTTGCCCTTATGTTAGCAATAATAAGTTTTTGGTTACTTATGGCTCAGTTTTACTCATAATTGTGCTACTTCACATAAGCTTATAGATTTTTTAAACAAAATTATAAATAATGGGCATTTTTGCCGAATTATCGTCCGGATGTACGGTAAACCTGCCGAATATACCGAATACTGAACATAAAACGTGTATTTGGCCCATCCCTATTATAATATTTGTATGAGGGGCGTTTAGGTATGGTTGGTTTCGGCTGTCTTTCGTGTTATCTTTTACAATCGTTACGGGTCGTCTGAAGCCAGAAAGTCTGATAGCCAGTCTTATCAAGGGGTGTCGTATGTAGGTTGTGCAGGTCAGATACGCCGGTTAGACTGGAAGCCGGCCCCAACGTAGTTGGGAAGAAGCTAGAAGCTTAGGCAATAGCTTCTAAAACAATATTTATCATCTACCTTCATCCAAGTACTAAAACGATCATCTTCCAAGCTGTAAATGTAACTAGATAATATTAATATTCGTCATCTGAGCTTCAAACATCCGAGTATCTTAACGCTATCGTAATTACGGGGTAAACATAAATACTGGTGACGTAGCGACGGATGACACGGTGACATCATGCGGTCGGGTTGAGTGTGGTCTGAGTTATGAGATGTGAGAGGAAGAAGTAATCCCTTTAACAACAATGTGAAAATAGGAGCCAAGTTCAGTATTAAAAATGTAAGCGCAACTACGTCGACAAAATAATTAAGATCTAAATGAGTGTCAAGTTCTGTTGAAGATCCTAAATTTTTTTTATGAGAACATACTTTTTTCTAAAGCAATAGATATTTATAAAGATAACTTCTCAAACTCGATTAGTCTAATTATTTACATAAGGCAGATAACATAAATTGAAGCTCAAGATTTGACTCTGCTAGTTTTCATATACAAGTTATCTTATATTTGGGTAATTAACTTATCTTCTGTATGTGACACGCATAGTTCTGACATAGGTAGTACCTAGTTGTTTGCGTCCCAGAGAAGGAGATTCGTTTCTGCATCAAAACACTTTACATGCTGAAATTAATGATCTATACTAATATTATAAAGCTGAAGAGTTTGTTTGTTTGTTTGGTTGAACGCGGTAATCTCAGTAACTACTGGTCCGAATTGAAATTTATTTTTGTTTTGGGTAGCCTATTTATTGAGGAAGGCTATAGGCTACATTTACGCTACAACTAAATGGAGCGGCGTAATAACGAAAACTGGCAGGCAATTCGATGCGACAGGAAGGGTCAGGGGAGCAAAAATTTGACGCGGACGAAGTCGCGGGCAGAAGCTAGTCGTTTACAAATCGCTGCCGCTTATCCAGTTAGACTGCGTCTCTACTCAATTAAAAAGCAGCTCGCGTTGTTGGAAGTCTCGTCTCACAATTGGCACATCTGGCTGTCTGATGGCATTATTATGTTCTGATTCAGATTGTTATATGGCAGTAATTATTGGCTATATTCAACTGTCAGCATTCTCCTGTCCTTATCCCAACTTATTTGGGTTCGGCGCAACATATCCTTTTCTTCCACACTTTTTTATTAGTCGTCATCTCGGTATTCACCTCGTTTTCTAAACTTATCATCTTTCATACATCGCTTCTTTGGCCTTCTGTAACTCTTATAACCATCAACATTCATACTCAACACCTTTTCCACTATCACAATATAATGGAACGAAAGTGAGCATTACGGAAGGAAATGCATCCTCTAACGGGGTTAAATAGGGGATGCAAGTTTGTATGGATGTTCGTAATTTTTGACGATGGTAAATCTCAACGGGTACGGATTGTAAAAATAAAAACCACTTGTATGGAGATCCCTTTAATTTTTAGTCTTCTTGTTGTTCTAGCGTCGAAAGAAATATACAGTCCATAGAGTTAATAGGCAAAGTGAAGCCTTCAATTTTGAATGAAACTATCGCTCTAAGTCTAATTGCTCTAAGATACAGTCTGTGAAAATGTCTACTGTCTATCTATTACGGTTCATAAGAGACCAACCGCTGACGGACAGGTACGTCTACCTGGACGAATAGACTGCTGAGGCTTAGTAAGATGATTACTAAGCCTCAGCAGTCTATTCGTCCATTTCAGCCAAAAGACGTCCACTGCTGGACATAGGCCTCCCCCAATTGGGGGGTTTAGTAATAGGGTCTAAAAACTTGCTATGAATTTTAAGTGAGTCTCCGATCTGTGTTAAACCGTAACACCTTCTCCCTTAGACCAAACCCGACATTAAATGAGTCACCATATGCTAGTCTCATCACATAATTGTCACATGTTGCCTTCTACTTAATTGCTAATTTAATTAGGCCTAATTTATAAGCACTAAAGCTTGAAGATGTGTCATGTTCGTTAATTTTGTTAGGTTTTGGGATCATGATTAGATTATTATGTAAGGTAGACATGTTGCCTGCCGGGGTCTCGAGATTGTTCGAAAGAGTTACCGTGACCCTGGCACATGGGCAACTGCTCACAAGCTCGGGTCGACGGCGCGTAGTGTTCCACGCGCGCCTCAAAGAGATGTCAGCAGCACTGAAGGGGTCTGCTAGGACCGATGCCTGCCGGGGTCGCGTGATTGTTCGAAAGAGATACCGTGGCCCCGGCAACTGAAGGAACACGGGTGGGTTTTAGTCAGTAAAAGTCTGACACGCCCTCCCGCTCCGCCCAGAGCGGGAGAAGTCATTTGATGATTTCCCATCCAAAAAAAAGGTAGATATGTTGTGAAACGTGGAGACTGCCCTAATTTATCATTCTAGTATTTTCTGCTAAGCTTTATACTGTAGTTTTAATCTTGTTGTTGCTGGTCATGATGTGCGATTACGCTTTTTGGATGAGAATCAGAGGGGTAATTGCGGAACTTTTTATCGGTAGGAATTGGTTTAAAATTCATAGTTAAACAACATTCATTGCGTTATTTACGTTGCTGAGCCGACAATTTATTCGAACAAATGACGCAATGGTTTAGAAATAATCTTCAATCTCATTCAGATTCTGATAAATTGTGCGTTTCGCAATTAGGGTGCAGGTCTAAAGCTATAATGTAAAATATTGTGATTATTACCTGTTGTAGTTGCCTTGTGAATAAATAAATAAATGATCTTCTAATTGCTTCACTCTTATTAACCGCCTTCAAAAAGGAAGAGGTTTTCAATTCGTTTGCGTGCCGGAGGTAAATAGTAGCACCATCCCATTTCTTCTTATCATTTTGGTACGGAGCCCTAAAAAGACATTAAAATATTTTTTTATTCTTCAAAAATCTTTTTCAAAGTTATAAAAAGCCTATACTAATGGAAAACATTAAGGAATAAAAAAAATCAATCAAATTTCAGCTGTTTTTCAAATGGCTGTAACTTCGTCAATAATGGTCGTCTCTGGTTGAAAAAAAAAAAAAAAATTGAAGCTGCCCTTCAAGTCTCTAGTTTCGAACATTTTTTCTATCATTAAATCTCGAAATAAGACACTTAAAGTTTCAAATTTCTTTTTTTTTTCAACACGATACGACCATTTTTGACGAAGTTACAGCCATTTGAAAAACCGCTAAAATTTTGGTTTTGTTTTGATCCTAAAAAAATTTCCATTACTGTATTTAAGTAAATATACTATAGTAATACAAATTTTCCAATACCAGGATCGGCCTACCGACCGGCAAGCTGTGGTATGCGACGTTGCGACAAACTATTAGGTAATCCTGCGCCGATGTTAGCAATACTATGTATTGGCATTACACATAGCGTTGAATGCTCGTTTCTAAAACGTTTATGAGTATTTATCGTGTTTGATTTGAGAGGGAAAGTTTGGTAAAGTCATGTGAGAATTATTTAGTAATGTAGATAGATAACAAGTAATAATTAATTAATAATTAATAAAAATAACAATATTATTTCCTAACTCCATCATCGTCATCATTTTAGTTGAAATGAGGTTTGCAATAAACGCCACGCTTGGCAGGCGGGTTGGCGATCGCAATATCGTGGTAAAATGCATAGAGAATGCTACTGCCCATTTTCTAGTAAGTCCCTTAGTCGCCTCGTACCACGGGAAGAAATGAGATGGTACTATTCTTCATGTCCGGGACACACGGTAGATGCTTATAGTTATTATAGAAAAAACTTAAAAGCAAAAAATAATAAACCTTAAAATTATGAGTCGGCGCTTTGAGTGATCTTTGTTCATTGATTTTTCAGCGCCGTCGACTCAAAATTTCAAGGTTTATTATTTTTTGCTTTTAAGTTTTTTCGGCGGTTTAATTTTTTGTGAAAAACTTTTTATTTTATATTTTTTTTGTGGCTTTAATGTACTAATAATACTTGGCAAGGTATACCCTATCCAATGAAAAAAGAATTATCAAAATCGGACTACTCTGTCATAAAGTTATTGGTGGTTATACATTACAATCAGTGAGTGAACAATCAATCATCCCCTGTTTTCTGACCCTTAGGGTTTGATTTTTTTTTCCAAATTTATATGGGACCACCCTCGGAGTATACCCTTTCCAAAAAAAAGAGAATGATTACAATCGGACTACTATGTAAAAAAGTTATGCGTGGTCATACATAAAAAAAATAAAAAAAAATATACGCGTCGAATTGATGATTGACCTCCTCCGTTTTTTTTCGTCGGTTAAAAAAGTTAACAAGCATCTTTTCAAGTCAAACATACAAAGAGGGATCAGTCTGAGATTTGATTTCGCAAATTGATGTCCACAACCGATTTGAGCTGTGTAAACATTAACAAGAAGTCGTCACATTGCCAGATTTAACAACTACGTGTAACAGAGTCTAATAGCATACCGCATATACCTAACTTGCTCAAGACGGGTTGGATCGGCGGGACCTGAAAAAAAAAAAAACAAAACGTAGATTCTAACGATCGAATAATTAGTCAAGCATAATTAACCTTTAACGTTCCTACTGCTGCCACACAGGTCTCGTCTCGGCGAGGAATGAGCCGTAATCCACCACGCATGTCATATGTCTTCGAATTTTTTATTCTAGTACAGGCCGGTTTCATTCACGATGTTTGGTTTCACTATTTTGGGACCAGTGGTGAAGAAGAGCTAACTCGTAAGATGAGGCACTATTCGGCCGCCACCGCTTTTAAATCGCATACTGAAATTTATTATAATACTATAGTGTAGTATGGATTTTGTGGAAAAATGCATTTATCTTCTTTCATAGCGCCACGAGTTACTAAAAAAACTGTTCAAGTGCGAGTCGGACTCGCGCACCGAGGGTTCCGTACAAACCTGCAGGTATTCACGGTTTATGCATAAGGTTTCTAGAGAATGGGCAGCAGCGTTCTCTATGCATTTACCACCATACTGCGATCGCCAACCCGCCTGCCAAGCGTGGCGATTATGACAAAGCCCCCCAAATTGGGGGAGGCCTAAGTCCAGCAGTGGACGTCTTACGGCTGAAATGATGATGATGATGATGCATAAGGTTTATGTTTATGAAATTAAATGTTTAAAAAAAATATATATAGAGTTGTCTGAATGAAAGGTAAATTGTGGTTTACGATTTATGACACATAAAAAAATAAACTACTTACTAGATCTCGTTCAAACCAATTTTCGGTGGAAGTTTACATGGTAATGTACATCATATTTTTTTTAAAGTTTTATTCCCTTATTTTAGAAGTTACGGGGGGGGGGACACATTTTACCACTTTGGAAGTGTCTCTCGCGCAAACTGTTCAGTTTAGAAAAAAATGACATTAGAAACCTCAATATCATTTTTGAAGACCTATCCATAGATACCCCACACGTATGGGTTGATGAAAAAAAATTTCTTGAGTTTCAGTTCTATGCATGGGGAACCCCAAAAATTATTGTTTTTTTTTCTATTTTTGTGTGAAAATCTTAATACGGTTCACTGAATACATCTACTTACCAAGTTTCAACAGCATAGCTCTTATACTTTCGGAAAAAAATGGCTGTGACATACTCGGACAGACAGACAGACAGACATGACGAATCTATAAGGGTTCCGTTTTTTGCCATTTGGCAACGGAACCCTAAAAACCGCCATAACCGCTGCTCTAAAAAAGGTGAAGGAAAACATTATGAGGAACCCGGCATGTCCTACTACCAAAAATTCAAAGAAATTTGTCATCTATCGACCCGGGAGGTGGATTACGGCCTACTCCGTCTCACTGAAAAGAGGCGTGTCAATCGTGGGAACAATATAGGTTGATTGTGATGAAGAAATACGTGTGTACCACGACTTAATTTTAATTAATGTAAGTGATTCTCTAAATAAATAGCCTATTACCCATTCAAACAATATAGTTAAAATCTAACTGACAACAAACTTCCCAACGCTTCTTATCAATTGACGCGTGAGTCATATTCGTATGGACCATAATTATAATAAATTTAACTTTTTATCGACTCCTGCGCACGCTTCCGTTAAACGATAACAATTGATAAATAGGCGTTTAGAACTGAGTAACGGGTTTTTTGTTAAGCCTAATTTTAATGTTTTGTTGTTAATTTGTAAGGAGCCATGAATTCGGCCCATAATTGTGGACATTTTTCCGACGGTTAACAAAAAAAAAAAAAAAAACTGGTTCATAAGAAAAGTACAATAATACCTACGCGGTCAAAATCAACACTACATTTTTTTCTACCAAAATATCAACGAGTAACTAGGGATGCGCTGAATATTCATTTTATGTTCGCTATTCGGTATATTCGGCAGGTTTATCGAACGTTTTTATTCGACCATATATTCGGCAAGAATACCGAATATTCTGCCGATTATAATATTATTAAAAAAGTCGATATGTATTTAAGAATTAGCATAATAAAATTATAAGTACAAAGTATGTATCCAGTGCGCGATAAAATCCTGCTGCGATATTTTTACGTCTCAACGAACGTGGAGTATCCTTGAATGAACTATGATTTGTGAATGAACCCTCATCGACATTATCATCTTTGGCAGTAATTACTACAATATTTCACGAGCGTAAGGTTTATGATGTCGAACGCGGCGACCTTGGCTCTGATAAGACGTGCAAATAATACATAAGTATTTTTAAATGGCATTTACATTGAGGACAATGAGCTGCGATTACGTAGGAGCAGGTCCACTATAGGTTGTGTATTGGAAACTAATTAGAAGTATTTTTATTTGTCAACCATTCAAAATGCACCTGCAGGGTTTAAAACATCAAATAACATAAATAAATATTAATCCCATGGAATAAATAATAAAGACTAATTTGGCTTTACAGAATTATAATCATATGAATCATTAATTATAGGGGGTCTATATCCAGCAGTGGATAGCCTGAATTGAGTGATAAAAAAAAAACAACTCGTCTATCAAATAAGGTCAAAACATTAGTCCCACAAAAACCCCCGCCCTTCATCACTTCCTAGTGCTTTAGCTGGGAAGAAGAAGTGGCACAACAAACTCTCCAAAATCTAAAAAAATAGCAGGATTATTAAGAAACCCCTGACACAAATATTCGTCCGCATAGTTTATATAAATTGTAGGTAACAATTTGATCAAAGCGTCCTCGCTTCGGGGACGGCTTATCATCAAAACATAACCATATCATTGAAGTAATAGAATACCAAATTTCAACTCGATCACATCTATGGAAGATGAGATCCCTTCTCAGAAGAGAGCTGATAATCTGAATATATTTTTTGAATCGTAGCTAAGCACAGTCCCGATTAAGATTGACCTTTCAAACAAAAAACAAAATATTTAAATCGGTTCAGCCCTTTGGTAAGCTACGAGCTACGATGCCACATTATAGCAGTAGTTACTAGGGCATGCAAACCGGATACCCGGATAACCGAAAAAACCGGATAACCGACTGATTTGAAACCCGGTTTTTTTAAGATAACAAAACCGGAGTTTTCGGTTTTTTCGGTTAACATTATAAGTAAGCATTTTTCGACTACTAAACTGACGGCAACTACAACTCAGGAAAACTTAGACTATACAGTACCTAGTAAATGTTTCATGGAACATCAAGGACCAACTCCGACAAGAAATAAAGAAGGCTCTCAAACAACATACCTCTGGTGCAAGCCTATCTACAGAACTTGATTTAGAAACTAAAATCAGGGTGGAAATGGCACTTTACGACGGTGGAGGAAAAATGGGAGAGCACTTAATAAAAGTATATAAAGCTTTGGAATCTATACCTCCAACAAGTGTGGAATCAGAGAGAGCCTTTTTATCAGCAGGTCTCATCTATACTAATATTATAAAGCTGAAGAGTTTGTTTGTTTGGTTGAACGCGGTAATCTCAGGAACTACTAGTCCGAATTGAAAAATTATTTTTGTGTTGAGTAGCCCATTTATTGAGAAAGGTTATAGGTTATATAACATAACGTTACGATTAAAAGGAGCGGAGCAGTAACGAAAAATGAACGAAAACTAGCAGGCAATTCGATGCGACGGGAAAGGTCAGGGTAGAAAAAATTGACGCAGACGAAGTCGCGGGCAGAAGCTAGTCTGTTTTATTTACAACAATGACAGATTTATTTTGTTTTGGTTTATTATGGAATAAGACTTCCATTTTATGCGATATTTCAATAATTATTTTGATTTCATTTTACGTACTGTTGATTTTGCCTGTTTGTATTTTATGACAGTTCAATTGTTATTTAATATTCTGTAATTTTAAGCCTTTGTCTACCTACCAAATGTTCCAAATTGTGTATAGGTTTTAAAGAATATGTTATTTTCCTAAATAATAAGCTTTATGATTATTATTCTATGTTTTGTATAAAGTAAAGAAACTTTTTGTATAGCTTGTTAGTACTTGTACCTTATTTCAGTCCGTAAAAAAATCATATTTTGATTAGACTTCAGCATTTTCATTTCTGTACAGACATATTTCTCATTTATTAAAAATCAAATAAAAAAACCCGAGAAAACCGATTTAACCGGTTTCACCGGTTTTGCAAATATAAACCCCGAAAAAACCGGTTTTTATAAACAGCCCGGTTTTTGCATGCCCTAGTAGTTACTACTAAAAATTATGCAACTAGACCTGTCATTCGTAACAGATAGACCAAAAGCACGAACATAACAACGATTTTACATAACACATGAACAGGCTTCTTAACACGCGGAAAAACTGAACAAATGGTTAAAAAAAACGTCTATTTGTCCTCAAACAGAGTTGAATATAATTATTGTGTTTACGTTTGAATGACGATCTTCATACGAGTAATGTGTTGTTTAAAAATAAGTTAGCGCTAAGCAGTCATGGTATGTCCTTCTATTTAGTACAATGTCCAACTGCCCCTTGTCAGTAACAGGAATTTTGGTTCGTACTTAGCCTTCGGGATAATTGCGTAAAACTCTATCGGTAGAAAAGACTTTCATTTTCATAGTTTAACAACATTCATTGCGTTATTTATGAAGTTAAACAGACATTTTTTTCTAACGCCACAAGCGATGGATTAGCCATAGGATAACTTTCAAAATGATTCAGATGCAGATCATCCACTGCTAAGAAAAATGTTTTAGTACTAGCACCCTAATTACGTAACATATTATTTTATCAAAATCAGAATCATTCTGATGATTTTGTAATGGAAAATTAGACAGACTAGCTCGGTGTCTGCCTTTTTGATCATGTGTTTTTAAGGACCTTTAACTCCTGTTGAGGAAATCACTGACTTCTTATGTATTATTGTCCACAGAGATGCACAGAGCCAAAGCGGAGGTGTGACACGATGTGTAAGGACGGATGAGGCGCCGGCGCGCGCTCCTGCGACGCGCAAACTAACAAAATGTCGTTCTTTAATAATCTTAAGAAGGTAAGTAAGCACTTATTCTAACACATCATCATCTATAAAGCCTGTCCCGAACTATGTTACGCAATTTGTATCCTTCCTTTCCTATCCAGAGTGTTTGAGGTATACGTTCTTAAAAACATCTCCAATTTTCTTCATTGTAACTCAGTCACTAGCCCTCTTCAATCATGGTTCAGGCCCGGGCACAGTACTGTTTCCGCATTCCTCAAAATTACTGATGATATAAGGGCAGGACTGGAAGACACCAAAGTTATTGGTATTGGTCGATTTCTCGAATGCCTTTAATACCGTCAGTGACGACATCCTGTAAGCCATTTTGTCCTACGTTTTGATCTCTCCTGAGGCATTGAGATGATTCTCCTCTAACCTTCAGGAACGTCAGCAATCCGTTTATTTGGGCGTTCTTCATAATGCTGGTGTTATTTGGAAACTGGCGTTCCTCAAGGCAGTATTCTAGATGAATAGAAAAGAAAACAGAAGAGGCGGACCCCTCTGTTTTCTTTTCTATTCATCTTAAAATTTCCGAACTACTGTGCGCGTATGCAGATAAATTGCAGTTGTACTGCGAAGGAAGGGTTGAAGAATTACCTGAAGCTATCGGCAATTTAATTTGTAGGGTCTTGACACGCATACAAATCTTGACTGAAAATATATTTGCTAGTAGGGAAAACTACTTGTGCGATGCAGGTTTTTTGGGTGACGTTAGTGTCTTGCGTTGTTCGTATGTGGTGATGTAGATACCGCTACAGACTAATCTAATTTCTTACGTTATATTTCAGGTGCTGCACCTGGGCAGCGGTAACGATGCGAAGAAAAAGAAGGTGTTCAACAACATCCGGGACAACAGTGATCCCTCTGAGAACTGGGACATGGTTGGCGAGCTCGGTGATGGCGCGTTTGGGAAGGTCAGTTCACCAACCTTTGTTTTCTTGAATCTTCAATCATTAGTTAACGGGAGGGGGTGGAATTTCGAAATGTCGGTGGCAGACATATTGACATCGACGCGAAACCTGTAACCACTGATTTAGTTATATGAATCTGGAATCCATGTGTTGAAAAAGTTCATCGTATATTCAAACAAGAAGAAATGCTGTTCCACATGTTTGAATCGCGTAGGCGTTGCACTTTTCGGGCGAAACAGCTGATTTTGAAGTAATAACTTCTTATGGCAGGGTAAACCGCTTCGTTACGTAACGCGTTACGGCGCCAGTCTGTCAGGCTTCCTTTTCTCTCACGCATACAGCAGCGGTAGGCAGGCTCCTCCTCTCTCACTCTAACCCACAGCGCTAGCCGTTTTTAGGGTTCCGTTGCCAAATGGCAAAAAACGGAACCCCCTTATAGATTCGTCATGTCTGTCTGTCTGTCTGTCTACCTGTCCGAGTATGTCACAGCCATTTTGTTCCGAAACTATAAGAGCTATGCTGTTGAAACTTGGTAAGTAGATGTATTCTGTGAACCGCATTAAGATTTTCACACAAAAATAGAAAAAAAAAAAACAATAATATTTGGGGTTCCCCATACATAGAACTGAAACTCAAAAAAAAAAAAAAATCGTCAAACCCATACGTGTGGTGTATCTATGGATAGGTCTTCAAAAATGGTATTGAGGTTTCTAATATCATTTTTTTCTAAACTGAATAGTTTGCGCGAGAGACACTTCCAAAGTGGTAAAATGTGTGTCCCCACCTCCCGTAACTTCTAAAATAAGGGAATGATAAAACTAAAAAAAATATATGATGTACATTACCATGTAAATTTCCACCGAAAATTGGTTTGAACGAGATCTAGTAAGTAGCTTTTTTTAATACGTCATAAATCGTAAACCGCAATTTACCTTTCATTCAATCAACTCAAATATAAAAATAAAAACATTTAATTTCATAAACATAAACCTTATGCATAAACCGTGAATACCTACAGGTTTGTACGGAATCCTCGGTGCGCGAGTTCGACTCGCACTCGGCCGGTTTTTTTTTCTTTTGTTGAATTGATGCGCGTCGATGTCTCTGCCTGTATATTCCTAGAGCGCTTCGACAAACTAATAAAAGTACTCGTCCGAATTTAATCATCTGCTGAATTCATGCGATAAGTTTGATCTTCACCGCTGTTCTTCAAATCGATCAATTGCTATTTGGCAATAGAATTGGGTTTGGGTAGTGTTTTATGCTCTTTCTGCTGCCACAATGAGCTTTAAACAAAACAAAATCTTCTTGTTCCTTTGACTGTCTCAATTGATTCCTTGTTTTTGTAAATATTCCAGGTCTACAAAGCGCAACACAAACAGACAGGCCAGCTCGCGGCCGCGAAGATGTGCGTTCTCGACAACGAGGACGATCTCGCTGACTTCACCGTCGAGATCGACATTCTGTCGGAGTGTCGGCATCCGAACGTAGTCGAACTACACGAGGCCTACTTCATTGACAACAAACTATGGGTAAGTTTATGAGACTTCACCGTGGCCCATGATGGCCTGCCACAGTCGTGGGCCTCCAATAGTGGACTGTACTGTGCATCGTGGAAGTACACGCAAGCCTTCACTAACAACACATTCTGGGTTAGTCGGAGATTATATCAGACTGTCTAGCTCGCAAATATGGCTTCTCTACAAGGAGAATGATCCGCTGACTTACCGTCGAGATCGACATTTTAGCGGAGTGCACGTCGTCGAACTAACTACACAAGGTCTACTTCATCATTTCAGCCGAAAGTAGTCCACTGATGAACAGAGGCCTCCCCGAAAATGGGGGGGTTTGCCATAATAGCCACGAATGGCGGGCGAGTTGGCGGTCGCAGTATAGTGGTTAAATGCATAGAGAACGCTGCTACCCATTCTCTAGTAAGTCCCTAAGTCCCCTTTTACGACACCCACAGGAAAAAATGGGAGGACTAGTTATTAACAACAAAGTATGGGTAAGTTGGTGATAAAATTTTACTCCTGGTACCCTCCCACTGTGGCTTAATGATGGTTTGCCTCAGTGGCCCATGATGGCCTACCTCAGTGGCCCTTAGAAGTTCATGTAGACCTACTCTCGCGTCACTGAAGTACAAAAAGCCTACATAATTAAATGATCCGTGTGGTACCGAACGTAAAGAATAGCACCATCCCAATTGTTCTCGTGGGTGTCGTAAGAGAGAATGGGCAGCAGCGTTCTCTATGCATTTTGCCACCATACTGCAATCACCAATGTAGACGTGTTCTTGAGTGGAGACCGCGAATCGGCAAACGTAAGGTAGGACGCCCTCAGGCTAGGTGGAGCGACGATCTTCGCAGGGTGGCTGGTAGCAGCTGGATGAGAGTTGCCGAAAATCGAGCTAAATGGCGTGCAATTGGGGAGGCCTATGTCCAGCAGTGGACTGCTATAGGCTGATGATGATGATGATGATGACTGCAATCACCAACCCGCCTGCCAAGCGTGGCGATTACGGCAAACCCTCGCAAATTGGGAGAGGCCTAGGACGTCTTTCGGTTGAAATGATGAATTGAAATGTTTATTTCTGTAAGTCGATCTCATAAGACACTTTTACATGTTAATATTTTGTTGGTCAATTTTGTTAAAACTAGATGGCGCCGGCATTACCTAACTGACTGTTCCCTGAGAAGAAATGCCGAAATAAACTCAGAGGTCATGGTCTCTAAGTCCAAACATTAGATTTTAGAATTGTATGCGAGTCTAACATGTAGGACCATGTCTGGAACGGTCTGTTCTTTTACCATAAGTTTTGGAATTCTGTATTTCAGTTACTAACATTACATTTTAAATTATCACCTTTTTTATTCAAAGCCTATAGTAAACATTTCCTTCTACAATACTAAACCTCTTCCGTTTGAATTCCAGATGCTCCTCGAATACTGCGACGGTGGCGCCCTCGACTCAGTAATGGCGGAACTAGAGAAAGGCCTCAACGAAATACAAATAGCGTACGTCTGTCGAGAGATGTGTAGAGGTCTACAGTTCTTACATTCAAGACGAGTAATACATAGGGACTTGAAGGCTGGGAATGTGCTCGCTACTATGACGGGCGGTGTTAAGTTGGGTAAGTCATTTTTTTTTTGTGTTTGAGGGTACTTGTGTAACGTCAAATACCTGACAGATGTGGTTGGTGGGTAGGTGAATTATACAACAAAAAAAAAGTCACTTTGGCTGGCTTTTTTCAACAGTGTTGGGATCGGGTACCAGTGTAACCGGATGCAGCTGGATAACAGTATTTTATAAGGAGTGGTAGACTGTTTATCTGATCTCCACCACCCAGTTACTAGGTAATTCTGATGACTAGTAACGACTGCCAAAGATTCATGAATAAAAACAATTGCTTAACTTGCCGAGGCAAAGAATCTTGGAAAAAAATATGGTCACCCATCCACGGACCAACCGCGGTAACGGTAACTTAACCTGATTGATCGATCCGTGCGTCTGTTATTGCTCGGCCAGAAGCCCTCTACCGAAGATGATGAGTATTTGAAATCAGAAGCCGCTGGCTCCTGCTACCATTCATGAATCTTTGTTGTTACGGGTCGTCAGAAGACTGAAAGTCTGCCAACCAGTCTTACTGAGTAACTGGGTTGAGGAGGTCAGATAGGCAGTCGATCCATGTAAAATACTGTTACTCACCTACATCTGGTAAGACTTGAAGCCGACCCCAACATAGCTGGGAAAAGGCTAGGCAGATGTAGCTTATTTTTTTTTTTTGTTTAGTTCATCATCAGTGATCGGATATTCGGATGCATATTTACTTAATGTTACTATTTAGCTGTGAAAGCACGGAAGCGGCTTCGAATTTTTATTAAAGCAGGGTTTCTTGCATCATATTTATTTAAAATTAATGTTTAACCCCAGATACAAATACATATCGATGGTCCATATCAACAATGTCGGTTCTGCAAAAAGACTATTGTTTAGTAGAGCAGTTCAAAGTTTGTTTTACTAGTAACATGTTGCGCGGACAAGGTTAATACACTCGACAATATTATCTTTAAAACTGGCTAAATATCATGATTTTCAGAAAAAAAAAATGTTCAAATGTGAATATTGTTAAAAATGTATAGAATAGAATAGAATAGAATATTTTTATTTCAGACCGGAGTCCATAGGGTTAGTAACAATTTTTCTTAACGTCTAGTGTTAGTAGATTACATACACAGGTACAAACATATAAATTAAAATTCAGCATGGAGCCGCATCCATCTCCGCAGCATCGGGGAATCCCACCGATCTGCCAATACACTGAGAATACTGTTGGTGCTGCCGCGAACACGACTCATCAGGGATGCACACCTATTTCTAATAATGGCGGCAAAACCATCAATATTATTATCTGCAAACATCCCTGACGCACTACTACGCCACGGCAGCCGCAGCAGCACTCTCAGTGCATTGTTATATTGAACGCGTAGGTCGCTGTATGTCCGCTGAGTGTAGCTGACCCACAGGCTGCACGTGTAGAAACACTGACAGTAAGCTTTGAACAGCGTTACTTTCACTGGTTTCGTATAATCGACATTGTTAATAGGGACCATCGATATGTGTGTAGGGTGGTATGTGTTAGTTAAAACAACACACACAACACGTTAAAAACGCGCATTCCATATTAGCCAACATTTCAACTTTAGGTGAATATGCATCTGAATATCCGATCTCTATTCATCATCATTCGGTACCAAATTATTGATACTATGTCTGTGGTCTATGAATTGTTGCCAGTTAATTTTTATTTAACGTTCTAGGAATGTCTTGTGAAATTTTATGCTTGTATTAACTAACAATGTGTTTGTACTAACCATATTCATTTTTCAGTATTAATATTTATAATGTGCTAATTATGAACATGTGTGTACTTAAAATATCGTCATTATTCTCCGGGCACTTATCCCAGTTTATTTCCGACTGTAGAAGAAACAGACATCGTGTATAGAGACATGCCTTTTTCTTCTATAGCCGGAAATATGCTACTGGGACAAAAATAATCCTATGAAAGCCTTTGTTACTCTTAAGATCAGTGAAAAAGCCTTTGAAATTAGTCCAACCGTTTCGGAGATTAACCGGAACAAACAGACGGAGAGACAAATATTTTTTTTATTGTTTTTGGTATAGGTACCATATATACTTTCATATACATTTGGTAAAAACCTTCGTTATTTTGACGTTACAAACAGAAAATGCATTTTTTTTTTAGGCCCGAGGCCAACAGTCTTGAATAAACCTAGATTGGGCGGGTTGCTACCTAATATTGTAATTCCAAAATATCAATTCTTGCACTTCTAGTAATTTTTAGGTTAAGAAACCAGTTTCAAAATAAACATTTTTCGTTAACGATAACTTAATTTTTTTGTACTAAGATACATCAAAATAACAATTGCATGGTTATTGTTGTAACTCGTTTAAGTTTAATTTGTTAAAATTTGCGCACTGGTAAAGAACTTATCTTGTATAGAAAATAAAATAATTTTAGTTTGTCAAACTTAATTTTGAGCCGTGAAGATATTAGTGTTTAGTTATTCATATATCGGGCATCTTGGGTTCTATATGGTTTACTTCTGATTTTGAAGTTTTAAGTATAATTAATAGTCTTTGCAACAAGTTTACATGTCATATTCCGGATATCCGTATCTTTATCCGTTACTTTTTTGGCGGATCTTTGACGGATCTTTAACCTTACTTATTTTCAATACATAGATGAAATTTTACATATAGGTGATTATGAAAAACTATTAAATTCCATTAAGATTATTTTTTATTTCTTAAAATTAAATATTTAGTGACTGAGTAATAAACAAAAACATAAAAAGGCCCGCGCAATGCAAGTAGTAACATGTCCTGTCAAGAAAAGCGTAAACGCGTGCCCTTGGAATGATAATTGACTTCAACTATCGCTCATTGTCAAGTAAATGCGGATCTTGACACCAAATATCCGTACTCGGATCCTCTCCGCGGAGACACATTTAGAACAATCCGGCACATCGCTAAACTTTACAAACATTTTCAGAAATTAATTATGTTTCGAAAACTTCAGAATCAGATGTCTCCTCTCTCCCTCTCTCGCTCTCGCCCTCTCTCTTGCTCTCTCTTTCCCTCTCTCTCTCTCTCTCTCTCTCTCTCTCGCTCTCTCTCGTCCTCTCTCTCCGTCTCCCCCCTCACTCTCTCCGTCTCCCCCCTCTCTCTCTCTCCATCTCTGTGTCTCTCCGTCTCTCTTTTAAAATAACATTTAACAAACATTAGACCAGCTAACACATACCCTCTCACCCCGGAACTGGTCTCCGGTCATCGGTGACACTCGCGGCCAGTCATACATAGAGACCTGAAGCTTCGCTACACCTTCAAATCTCTGTGTATGATTGGTCGAGTCTGTCTATGCTTCAAAGATGGCGGATTGTATGAATTTGGTATGTATGTATTTATGTATGGTGCTTGTATCACGGTGTGTTGCTTTTAAATGTATGTTTTGGCTTGCTATATTAATATTCTTGACTAACTTAACAGTAATATTTTTTAAAGTAACTGACAACAAGGTGTTTGGCGCACAGATTGACAATTTTTTTTGGGCGATTTGTTGGGTCATGATGTCAGCCATAGTTCAATTCGGACCAGTAGTTCCTGAGATTAGCGCGTTCAACCAAACAAATAAACAAACAAACTCTTCAGCTTTATAATATTAGTATAGATTATGTTTCAAAGTATATTTGATTATCATAAACTAACATTGTACATTTATTTCCAGCGGATTTCGGCGTGTCAGCGAAGAACAAGTCGACGCTACAGAAACATGATACGTTTATAGGGACGCCATATTGGATGGCTCCAGAGGTCGTGTTGTGTGAGACGTTCAGAGATCATCCTTATGATTTTAAGGTAAGTCATGATTAATATTCTCAAACTCCTAGCATTTATCTCAAATAAACCAATTACAGGCACTTTTGAAATATCAAGGTATTGGTCAGTCAAAACGATGTAGCTAGTTGCCCATCAATATCAAAACCGCTACCGCTTATCAACTTTGATCACATTCCTACTCAATTAAAACATACTTTTTTCCATCTCATCATTATCATATCATCATATCAGCCGTAAGACGTCCAATGCTGGACATAGGCCTCCCCCACTAATATAATATAATATCTTAGGACAACCCACACAACGTTATCTGATCCCAAACTAGGCAGAGCCTGTACTATGGTAACCAGACAACTGATAAACATACTTATATATTTCTAAATACATACATATTATAGATAAATTACACCCAGACACAGAACAAATGATTGCGCTCATCACACAAAGATTTGTCCTGGGCTATTTTCCACTATGATGGGCTTTGTCATAATCGTCACGCTTGGCAGGCGGGTTTGCGATCGCAGTATGGTGGTAAAATACAATGCTACTGCCGATTCTCTAGTAAATCCCTTAGGTGAATTTTACGACATCCACGGGAAGAAATGGGTCCGGCACCACATGGACACAGCAAAATAATAGATACATATAATAATAGTTATAAAAAACTAAAAAAACACGCTTCCATTGAAAACCAAACTAAAAAGTACAAAATAATGGAAAAAAAGCGTGGGGTGCTTTGAAAGGTATTTTTTTTATTGATATCAGGCACCCCACGCTTTTTTTCCATTATTTTGTACTTTTTAGTTTGGTTTTCAATGGAAGCGTGTTTTTTAGTTTTTTTAAAGTATTATTTATTTTCTATTTTTTAGGGTGTTTCGAATTTTGTGACGTATGTCAGCGTAGTTTTCGAAGACAGTTTTTTTGCTGTCCTGGTAACCCTGGCAAGGATAATGGCACAAATTTATGAAATTATTGCATTGTCATCGGTCCTTGACAGGTGTGCAAAGTTTGAATGAAATCTGGTCGTTTAAAGTGGGTCAAAATCGCGCTATAAGGAGTCGGTTACAAACAAACATACAAACATACAAGTGAAGCTAATATAAAGCGTGTAAAAAGTAGTCCATCACCATTCATCTATTCACTCTTATGATCACACATTCTTTAGTTCATTCATTCGGTCGTTTTGTTATTCATGCACTGTACATTTCTTGCTACTCAAATTAAACTCCATTTTCCTTGTTCCAGGTGGACATCTGGTCCCTAGGCATAACTCTAATAGAGTTCGCTCAGATGGAGCCCCCCAACCACGAGATGACTCCGATGCGGGTGCTGCTCAAGATACAGAAGAGTGAACCCCCCACGCTGGACCAGCCCTCTAGGTGGAGCAAATCATTCAACGACTTCATCTCTAAAGCACTTGTGAAGGTAAGAACGTAGACATAATCACTATAATTCATTTAAAATATTAAGTTTGAACTTATACATTTTTATAAAGCTTTGCTTGGTATATATGTATGTAACAGAATCTTTGAACGTGATTTTCACTGCCTTCAAAATGTCGGATTGATTTTAAACTTTGCACTCTTATCAAGGACCGATGACAACACAATCATTTCATAAATGTGTACCTTTATTCTGGCCAGAATCACCAGAAAAACAAAGCAAAAAAACACGATTTTGTTCTGCTGAAAAAAATAATTAAGCTTTTAAAGCGTGTTTTATTCTTTAAACTTGTATTTCTTTAAAAAAAAAAACCGGCCAAGTGCGAGTCGGACTCGCGCACCGAGGGTTCCGTACAAACCTGCAGGTCATCATCATCATCATTCGTCATCATCGTTTATGAAATGAAATGTTTTTTTTTTTTTAATTTTTATATTTGTGTTGACTGAATGAAAGGTAAATTGTGGTTTACGATTTATGACGTATTAAAAAAAAACTACTAACTAGATCTCGTTCAAACCAATTTTCGTTGGTAGTTTTCATGGTAATGTACATCATATATTTTTTTTAGTTTTATCATTCCCTTATTTTAGAAGTTACGGGGGGGGGGACGACACACATTTTACCACTTTGGAAGTGTCTCTCGCGCAAACTATTCAGTTTAGAAAAAAATGATATTAGAAACCTCAATTTCATTTTTGAAGACCTATCCATAGATACCCCACACGTAAGGGTTTGATGAAATTTTTTTTTTGTGTTTCAGTTCTATGTATGGGGAACCCCAAATATTATTGTTTTAAAAAAAAATGATATTAGAAACCTCAATATCATTTTTGAAGACCTATCCATAGATACCCCACACGTAAGGGTTTGATGAAAAAAAAAAAATTGAGTTTCAGTTCTATGTATGGGGAACCCCAAATATTATTGTTTTTTTTCTATTTTTGTGTGAAAATCTTAATGCGGTTCACTGAATACATCTACTTACCAAGTTTCAATAGCACAGCTCTTATAGTTTCGGAGAAAAGTGGCTGCGACATACTCGGACAGACAGACAGACAGACAGACAGACAGACAGACAGACAGACAGACAGACAGACAGACAGACAGACAGACAGACATGGCGAATCTATAAGGGTTCCGTTTTTTGCCATTTGGCAACGGAACCCTAAAAAGGTTTTTTATTGTATAATACCAGCTTTTGCCCGCGGCTTTGTTCCGCCACTTCTTCTTCCCAGCTAAAGCACTAGGAAGTGTCGAAGGGTGGGCGTTTTGGGGGGACTGTCTCATGTAACTTTGACGTTCAAAAAGTGCTGACTCTCAGCCTAGTTTGAATAAATGACTTTTGATTTTGATTTTGGCTTCACCCGCATGGATGTCGGAAATTTTGTTGCGTAAGTTTCCAACCATATGCCTAAATAATGATGTTTACTTCGACAATGAAGGACTTTTCACACAACTTCATACCCTTTTCCAGCTCTTTGGGAGTACAATTATCTAAAACGCTGAGATATTTATAAATTAATTTTGAAAAACCTAGCTTCAAAACGAATACGTTTTCAGACAAACTTTACCCCCTATTTCAACCCTTTACAGGGGCTGTTTCCTAAAATTCTTAGCTGAGGTCTCCTACTCAAATTTAGCTTTGTTTGGCATTTGGCACAGAGTTAGCTCTGTGCCTAATTTCATTTTCGCAGGTCCAGTAGTTTTTGAGAATTTCGTAATTAATCAGTGAGTGAATGAATGTATGAATGAATGACCGTTCGCTTTTATAAATATAGACTATATAAAAAAATATTTCGGAAAATTTTATTGTATTTAACATTTTGACAGTGTACGTGTAACAAAAAATTGTCTGGTATGTAGCCGGGATGTTTGTTCTACATTTCTAACCTAACCATTAACCCACAGGACCCAGAGAAGAGGCCGACAGCGATCGAGCTGATGAAGCACGAGTTTGTGAACGGGAACTTCGACGCGAAGCCTCTGAGGGACTTGTTGCTGGAGTATAGGGCTGAGGTGGTCGAGGAGGAGGTGCTTGATGATGATTCTGAGGTCAGTAAAATTGTAAAATGGATTTGTAAAGTGGGAAAAAAAAAATGGAGGAGAATTATGCAATATGTAACACAAGACCTCATACACACCAATTAGAGTATTGAGTTAAAAGTATAATACAGTGATCAAAACTAAATTTTTTAAAGCTGTCACTATTAAGAATATCGTGTTGATCCTAGTATTACTATATTCATTTGAAATTGAGTTTTAGTGACTTGAAATTAATTTGAATTTTCTTTGGCTCAATCGGCGGTAGGTATGGCAAAATACATTATTAAAAAGAATACCCAAATTGAAAATGACTGAAATCGATTCAGTAGTCAATTATAAAGAGACTACTTTTAGGACTTTGTCGTGACGTTTATTCTGTTACAACTTTTATAAAAGGAAGTTCTTTCAAGTCCCCAAGTGGTTGATTTTGTGAGGAAACTGGCATGTCCTAGAACCAAAACATTCAAAGACATTGTGTCTTTTACGTGGCCCCGCAGTGGGCCCGCGTGGTGGATTACTGCCAACTCACTCTCACCGAGAGGAGGTAGCAGTCCCAGTGTCCCATTAGTGGGAACATTATAGGCTGATAATGTTATAATTATTTGGTTATTAAAAAAAAAACTTTTTTACAAAAAAAAAACAACCGACTTCCTTAGAAACACTACAAAGTGAAAAATAACTTTAATTTCGGAAGTCGGTGGCAAAAAAACCATAAATACAGATCCTAAGACACCGACTTCCGAAATTAAAGTTATTTTTCACTTTGTAGTGTTTTTAAGGAAGTCGGTTGTTTTTTTTTTGTAAAAAAGTTTTTTAAATTTTTAGTTGTGGTATCCACCCCGCACTAATTCCAAACAAACAATGCATATTTATGCGATAGCAGAAATCGCGGTTGATTTGCTGTCATTTTTTAAAGAGTTCCGGTGTTTATCTCTGGAACTCATCATCAGATCTATATGAAATGTATATGGGACCATTTCGGAATAAATCCCTTTCGAACAAAAAAAGAATTTTGTAAATCCGTCTATATGTGACGGAGTTATGGCCGAACATACATAAAAATAAAAAAAATAAACATCCGAATTGAAAACCTCCTCCTTTTTGAAGTCGGTTAAAAAAAAAATGGAAATCATATTATCTTCGATTGGTATTATGTATATCTGTGTTATATTTAGGTATCTATATCTATCTGAAATTAACAAAACATATTTATACTGAAAATAATAACACTATGTCTGCTTTAATTGCACGCTTACTAACCCACTTGCCTCTTCTCGATGCGACTAAAAACGTACAGTCTAAATCTAGGAGAGGCAAGAAAAACAAGGAGCAGTATCAGAGAATTGGTTAGTAAATAATGTTGATATACATATTTTGATAATATTTTATATGTTGAATTCAGAATCTTAGATAAATGTCATGTTTTTGAAAAACATACTCTTTTTTATATGTGGTAAAGTTGAAATTTCATTGGTACGAAAATTTATTTAGGACTAGAAGTAACTGGTCATTAGGGGGCGTCCATTAATTACGTGAAGCAATTTTGGCGATTGTTCGAACCCACACAACATATTTTAATTAATTTATCTTGTGTTACTCGCCATTTTAAATTGTTTCTTGCGAAAAAAAAAGAATAATTATGTGATATTTGCCGAGACCCCTCTCCCCCACGTGATATTGGATGAGATTCGGCTTGACCCCCCTCTACCCCTAAACGCCTTACGTAATTAAAGGACGCCCCCTTAATAACGAAGCTTACGATTTGCGATCAAGTATCTAAATATATAAATAAGGACACTACATCGCACATGCGAGTTACGCATCACACTGACTATACACAAAATCCTACATCGCGCAAGCACAGTTTACCGCGCAACTATCTAATATATAAAATTCTCGTGTCACAGTTTTCGTTGCCATACTCCTCCGAAACGGCTTGACCGATTTTGATGAAATTTTTTGTGCTTATCCGGTATCTATGAGAATCGGCCAACATCTATTTTTCATCCCCCTAAATGTTAGGGGTAGTCCACCCCTAAATTTTTATTTTTTAGACAAAATTTTTAATTTCTATTTTTTTATGATACAACATACAAAAATACATACGATCCTCAATTTTCACTCTTTTTCACCCGGCAAAACAACGTTTGTCGGGTCAGCTAGTCATAATATACAACGTCCCGACATCAATCGTCGGGCAGTAACACCCACCAGACACGACACCCATCTTGTCGGAAGATACTCTCTTTTCTACGGAGGTTGAGTGAACTTTAACAACCTGTTCCTTATACCTCCAAATAGACTGGCTTGTTAGCCTAGTGGTTAGTGGCCCTGACTGCTAAGACTGAGGTCGTGGGTTCGATTCCCACCCAGGACAAATCTTTGTGTGATGAGCACGATCATTTGTTCTGTGTCTGGGTGTAATTTATCTATAATATGTATGTATTTAGAAATATTTAAGTATATTTATCAGTTGTTGCTCTGCCTAGTTTGGGATCAGATAACGGGGTGTTGGTTGTCCTAAGATATTTATTATTATTTAAATAAATAACTTTAGTGCCCATACATAAAGCTCAGATTGCTCTAAAACTGAAAACATTCTTATGATTTTTTCAGTAGTGTAGTACTGTGAAATCAACTTAAAAGTCGAAAAAGAAAAAAAATAATATTTGGAAGCAAGTAACAGACTGGCGATTATCACACGGCACCGCGTACCGCCGCGGAGGGCGGTGGTGGTAAAGCGAATTGACCGTGCGGTCGGGCGGTGTACGTGTGTTAGGCATCAACGGATTTAATAGAGGGCAATGCGACATGAGATCCGCTTTACCGCCAACGCGGCAGTGCGCGGTGCCGTGTGTTAATCGCCTTTAGGTTCCTTAACATTATTCATTAGATAACTGAGTTTGTACGAAAATATTGAAGTTATCTAAGATTCTGAACTCAATTACAAGAAATTGTTTCAATTTTGTATTTATTTTAACTTTGTATTTATTTATTTTTTGTATTTATTTTAATTTTGTATTTATTTTAATTTTGTATTTATTTCTATTCTGTCTTTATTTTAATTATTTACTTATTTTTAATTTTATTTATCCTCGATTGGAACTGCTTGAACCAACCGATGGAACAATTTCTACTTGCATTCCGTCCCGGACAACAAACGTAATATTTATCAATTTACAATCATATTGTTTTACATTAAAGAAGAAATAACTGTTTACATTTAAGATTAGCCATCCTTACATACACCTTTTGCCTCGTTTACGTTCATACATCTGGGTATACGGTTGCTAGTACTACACACCTGACCCTTCTGAAGAACATCACCAATAAGGTCACTATATGTTCTCCTAGAGCGTCCCCTTCCCGGTGATTCCAACTGGTGCAAAAATATGTAATTGATTATCTCATTAGTCAATATCTTTCCAAGGGGTATTGTTAAATACTGGTATAACATCAGGTCGGCTTCCAGTCTTAACAGCATATAGATCTTTTCAGACTAGAAGCCGACCCCAAAATAGCTGGAAAAAGGCAGACAGATTGATTTTATCCTATTATTCAAGGCTTGATCAGTTATATCATTTTAACAATTATATTTTTTGGTTATTTTCATTTCATACTTAAACAAATATAGCACACCTAGATCTAAAGTAAGACAACTCAAAAATTGTGAATTTTAAGTTATCATTGTATTCATTTGTTTAGGCGGGAGGGGGGTGACATTCGTTGATTCAACAAAAGAAGGCTAATGCCATCTAGCTACGAATCTTTCAAGTTTTTATTGAACCTGTTAAGTTAGGTAGCTGCGTAGGGTTATCTATATATATAAAATTCAAAGTCCTGAGTGACTGACTGACTGATATATCAACGCACAGCCTAAATCACTGGTCCTAGAGACATGAAATTTGCAGGGTGTGTTCTTTCTGAGGAGTAGGTATCCACTAAGAAAGGGTTTTTTGAAATTCCATTCCTAAGAGGGTAAATTAGGGGGTTGAAATGGTGAATTTATCGACATCCACGCGGGCGAAGCCGCGGGCAGAAGCTAGTCGAGCATATGAATATAATGATTACTCAACATTCACTATTTTTGAGTTGTCTTACTTTAGATCTAGGTGTGCGATATATTTTTCATATTAAATAACATCTTTATCGTAACAATACGTTAATGTCGTGTGTATGGTTTACATTGCAAACGAATCGGATGCCCAGCCGCCAGGTCGTCCGCCTGCGTCGAAGGTATACCCTAGAATTCTAGAAATATCTATATTTATAAGTATACTGTAATTTTTCTGTCCTTGGTTTCGGAAAGCATCTTTCGCTCGCGTCTTACCTAGAGATATGATTGGTATCAAATGGAGTTGATTAATTACAATGAGTAAGTGAATGTAACAGTGAAATATCTACCTTATTGCATTCATAGCAAGAGTTAACAGATATCTTCTGGGCATGCTCGTTCCATCATAGACCTCATTCATCGCTTTCCATCAAGTGTGATCTGGGGCAAGAGCAGACCCATTCGACAATAAAGGAGTTTTGTAACATGTACTAATGTTTCAATTTACTACGACAGTTTTTTTTAAATATATACAGTTTGAATGGCAAGATCCTATATAGTTATATACAGTGTCAAATTAAAATAACTGGCAATATAGGTATCGATATGGAAAAGATATTAAACGAAAAATAAAAGAGCGATCTGCTCAGCTATTTTTGTAATTTTTCGGAATTTATATGTTATTTTTTCTATGAATTTCCAAAAATAATTATAATTTACACGTCACAATGTCATTTAAAGTTTTGAACCAAGTTTGAATGATGAATAACATTTTTTTTTTCATTAAACACATCGATTTTGTATTAATCACGTGAATTATTGCCAGCTAATTTAATTTAACCCTGTGTAATTTTCATTATAATTTGATATGGCAATAATTTGTAAATATACCTATTCGCAGTTCACTGTATAAAAACTAACTTGATTTAGATTATAAAAAGCTTTCAGAAACCAAGGCCTTATTTATGTAATTTAATTTTCCAATATTATATTATTTAAGTTTATAGTACTGATTAACTAACCTATAAAACACAGATCAACACAGTCTTAACATGATCTGACCAAGATTATGTCTGGACTTTAAAAGATACTGTGATCTCTGAGTTTGTCTTGGCCTTCTCAAAGTAGTCAGACAACCCCGACCTCATCTTGTTTTAAAAATATGATTGATGTGTATAACTGTTTTTACGCACGGCCACACATCAAGCTATACATTTCCAGTATAAGCTGACCTCTCATTGTACGAAAAGCTTATACAATACGAGGTCAGCTAAAACTGGAAATGTACTGCTTGACCTGTAGCGGTGTGTACAAACCTACTTACAGAAATAAAATCATTTGTCCCAATTTAATACAAAACTACCTTTTGCCAGCGGCTTCGTCAACGTATTATACATACTGGGTGACATTTTTTTACGTCTTGAAAAAAAATGGGGTTAATAGGTGAACGGAGTAGAAGCCTTTGGCATAGAAATTTTTGATATTTTTATTTTTGAATAATATGTAATGAAATTGATCTAGCAATAAATACTACACATTTAAAGTAACATTTTCATACTAGAACTACAAAAACAGAAATTAAAAAAAAAAAAAAAACAAAAAGAAATAATTAAAAACCTATCGCAACTCAAATCACACGCACCCTACTCAATGCGCGTCATGTATCAATGATTTCGTAGCACGGTCCTACCCTTTGAAGCCGGCAGATAGGCGGCCTCATTGATCTTTCGCAGGCGCACGAGCCGCACATGCATCCCTTTCCGCCCGTGTCCCGCGCTCCTTGAGTCACCTACGATGAATCTGAAGGCCTTCCTGCCTTCTATTCTAATTACACAACACACCATATGGAGGTCGAGACGGTAAAAAATGTCATCCGGTATAATCTCTTGAATCACTCTGTCTGTTGTTAAAAACCGCAGTAAAATCCGTTGCGTAGTTTAAAAGATCTAAGCGTACAGACGCGGGGAAGCGACTTAGTGTTATCCTATATAAAGATAATGTATTTATTCTAAATGTTTTGTTATACGCAGGAGCCTCGCAGCTCACATATACCAATGGAGGAAGATGACTCGACCTCCGTCCGTTCCGGCGACACGCCAGATGTCAAAAGTACGTATACATTTTCTTAGCGATAGTACAGGATGGCCCAGAACCTGCCAGGGTCGCGAGATTTGTTCCAAAGAGATACCGTGGCCCTTGCACAGGCAGCTGAAAGAACACGGGTGGGTTTTTTTAGTTAGTAAAAGTCTGACACGCCTTTCCGCTCCACCTAGAGGATGATTTTTCCATAAAAAAGGGCCAGGCCTCCAGAAAGAGATGGTAAGACGACCTATGGTCCTAGTGTGAGTTTGTTTTAACTTGTTTCGGACGAGAATGCCACTGTTAGCACACTGCTCTTTAGCGGCTCATAACTAATTCGATTCGTGTCTGAAAAATTCGTGTCGGATATATTTTTATAGTTCAAACGGTGTTCTTTCTGATAGCGTTTATGGTTTTTTTTTCTTAAAAATAATTAATTAAGGAAAAAATCACTTGAAAGACTAAAAAATACGATTTTGTCGTTTTCTTTTTAAATTGAATTTTCAAAAGGTTTACGATCTGCCATGACCATAGAGCCCCACTAAACTGTGGAGTAAATGTTAAAACTTTAATAATATGCAGTTTTGTTTTTTCTTTTTAACTCAATGTATTAAAAATGTCGCCTAAATTATACATTTTTCGATAAAACATTCAGGACTCTTTTTCATTGTCACTCCCGGAATATGGTCAAGGTTTTTTTTATCATAATGTCGCGTCCCCCCACAGTGTCGGACGAGCCCCAAGCGGGCAGCACGCCCATCGCCCCCGCCGCGCCCGCGGGCCGCGCGCCGCCCTCCCCGCCGGGCGGCGCGGCCGCGCCCCCGCAGGCCGCATCCGTCGCCGCCGCCAAGAGGCCGCACGAGGACTCGCATCCGCCTGCTGACAGGAAACCACCCGTGAGTATATGTCTTAATGATCATCATTTCCGCCGTAAGTAAGATCGTAGTATGGTGGTAAAATGCATAGAGAACGCTGCTGCCCATTCTCTAGTAAGTCCCTTAGTTGCCTCTTATGACAATCACGGGAAGAAATAGGGTAGTGGTATTATTTACGACCGGCACCACACGGTACAATGTATATTTTATTAAAACAAATTAAATAATGAATGTTTTTTTTTAATATTAATAAAAAAGATTTTCATTATCACGAGCATCAAACGTGTGTGCCAAATTTCAGCCCGATAGCTTCAGTGGATAGGTGAAATATTGATTGCATTTCAATTTACCGTGTTCTAGTCATTTCGTACGACTGTCAATGACAGTTGTGATGTAAATATAATGAAGAATTTAAGTTGACAGTTAAAATCCTTAGTAAATAATTTCCCAGAACGTTACAATTTCTAAAAACTTAAATCGACCCATACCGTTAATCCGTGCAAACATGATTTGTTTTGATAATTTTTCTCATGAAAACTCGAGAAAAGACAAAGAGTCTGCAGCTGGTATAACGTTGACAATAATCTACAGAAAACACATTCTATTTCCAGGCACCAAAAAAAGAAAAAGGCCCCGCCCCTTTACCCCCTTCAGGTACTGTACCGCCCCCTCCCGCGCCCCCCGCGCCGCCCGCCCCCGCGCCCCCTTCCGCCCGCAAGCCGCCCGCGCCCCCCCCGCCCGCGCTGGCCGCCCCCGCCCCCTCGTCGCCTTCGAGCACCCCCAGCAGTACGCCCCCCCGCACGCCGGCCTCGTCGTCCCCGCAGAAGCTGGTAGTGGAAGAAGTTCCAGAGGCCCTGCCTGCTGCTACCGCGGGCAGGCTTATTGTGGACCAGGTATGTTGCTCATCATTCTAAAACCCATACTATTCCAAAATGTTTTATCTCCCAAGGAAAATAAATTTACGATACCTTTTTACACGCTTTATATTAGCTTCACTTGTATGTTAGTATGTTTGTTTGTAACCTACTCCTTATAGCGCAATTTTGACCCACTTTAAACGACCAGATTTCATTTAAACTCTGTAGAGTTATCAGGACCGATGACAATACTACAATTTCATAAATTTGTGCCATTATCCTTGCCAGGGTTACCAAGACAGCAAAAAAACTGTTTTCGAAAACTACGCTGACATACGTCACAAACTACGCTGACATACGTCTCAAAATTCAAAATACCCTAAAAAATAGAAAAAAAATATTTTTTACCACATTTGTTACATTTTATCTAATCAACCGAACCAAGAACAACTATTACGTGGAAAATCAGCTATCCATCATCGTTCAACCGAAAGACGTCCACTGTTGGACATAGGCCTACCGCATGCACCGCCGCGAGTCACATTGCGATGTCGTGTCGCGCCTTTAAGAACCGATTTTTCAATCCTTAGACAGACAGGGTTTATTCGATAGACAGCAAAAAAATCTTATTAAGGGACATTGTCGCTGCTTCTTCAAAATAAGAAATAGTACGTCCCGTTCTAACATTCGTATTCTGTATATTTGTTTCACCTCCCTGAAGTTTTATTCAGGCACTTTTATCAGAGAATTGATAAATAGACCTTTAATCGAAAGAAATTTCATGATGGACTATTGTCAAGTATTAAAACCAAAAACCGGCCAAGTGCGAGTCGGACTCGCGCACGGAGGGTTCCGTAAAAACGTTGTAGTACCTTTAAAATTATTAAAAATATTTTTATTATATGATATAACTAAAAATTTATGGTTTTCGCAATTTTTCCTTTATCTGTGCTATAAGACGTTGCTTCGTACCAAATTTCAAAATTCTAGATCGACTGGAAGTACCCTTTAGGTTTTGATTCCCTTGCGAGTTTCGAAAATTTGCGGCATAAACGGCTATATCTTTTGATTGCGTTAGCTTAGAAGTTTGATTTTTTCACAGCTCCAAGGGACAGTAGACATGAGTATTTGGTATTTTCAGCTTGATACCTCTACGCGTTCCTGAGAAAAAGGGTCTTGACAGACGGACGGACGGACGGACGGACGGACGGACGGACGGACGGACAACAAAGTGATCCAATAAGGGTTCCGCTTTTTCCTTTTGAGGTGCGGAACCCTAAAAATCAAAGTAATCATAATATTCTACCTGAATGTTCATCACTTTTGATGATATAAAAAAACCATGACGAATCTACTGACGTAATTAGCGCGACGAGTGAAAAAATCGTTACTTGTGTGACAAAGAATATCTTCGCTATTGAATAAAAATCCTAAATTACCAATTTCTACTCCCAGGTATGCAGAGACGCCGAAAAAGCAGTAGAAAGCAAAAAATCCGAACCAGAAGATAAATCCAAACAAGAAGAAGTCAACGAAAAACCAAAGTCGCCAGAAAAAGTTGAAATTAGAACAAAACCAGAAGTCAAAGAGAAATCCTACTCCAGAAGTAACTCAGCAGAAGAGACAGAAGCTAAAAAAGATAAGAGTAGACCAAATTCTATACACGAAAGAGAATTAAGAGATAATAAGAGAGATTCTTTAGAGAAGACTGGAATAGAAGTAAATAGAGTTAGTGCAGAAGTGAATAGATTAGAGAAGAATTATTCTAGGTCTTCTTCTGTAGATGAAGAACGGTATGACGATAAGAGAAGAGAGAAGAATGATAGGAGATCGCAGCATAATGCTGTTGAAATTAGGCCTGTTACGGTGAGTCTTTTTATTTGGGAATATTGAACAGAGTTGTCCGTCGCTGCTATGCCAATAATTTGTAGTTACACATAGAAATGGTGTTAGAAATTCGCTTACAGTATTTTTCGACAGTACCAAGTAAAAAAAGGAAATTTGAAATCGATAAAAAAAAGTCGTCTGAAATCAATAAAAGTTTATTATTTTTCGCTTTAACGAAAAAATCAAAGTTGTAAGGATCCAATTTTGTGAAGTTTCTTCTAATTGATGAAACATTTGATGCTTTATATGATTTTAGTTAAGTTAGGTTATAATTTTATTAGTTACTGTTTTACGTACATTGTGGACGTTTTATCTTAATGATAGTTTTATTTTAAAATATAGTGTTCCTTAATATTTCAAAATGAAACCGTTGTCTGGCAAAAAAAAGCGAAGTCATACTCAGGAAAATGTCAAAGAAGTTTCTTGTGATGGGTAAAACTAACAAGTTATTATTTATTCTGGCTATCTGGGTCTTTCTTCATTGATTATTTCTTCTCACAGCCACCACAACCGAAAGAGCCAGACCCGCCCAAAGAGAGTACGAAGCCTCCCGCGCCAGTACCTCCTCCCACACACACACCTACACAGGCACACGCCACGCAGCACACACAGCCACACACCGTGCTGGTGACGTCACCCACGCCACTGCCGACCGTCTCGCCTGTCGTTGTGGCTGTGAAGGAAACTGTGGTGCTGGTAAGTTCAAAAAAACTTTTTACCAAAAAATTTAACCGCCGAAAAAACTGAAAAGCAAAAAATAATAAACCTTAAAATTATGAGTCGGCGCTGAAAAATCAATGAACAAAGATCTCTCAAAGCTATCTAACAAAAACATTAAAAATATTCATGCATATTTCCCTATTATATTTTTTTTAGTATTTGCACGTCTTTTGTTTTTTGTGGGTGGGAAATAATTAAATGACGTGTCCCGCTCTTCGTGTCAGATTTTTACTGACTAAAACCGACCCGTGTTCCTTCAGTTGCCTGTGCCAGGACCACTTTAACTGTTTGGAACAAATCTCCCGACCCTGGGAGGAATATTTGCACGTCTGCAGATGTGTGTTATTAGGTAACTTTTTTAACCGACGAAAAAAAAACGGAGGAGGTTATCAATTCGACGCGTATATATATATTTTTTTGTTTTTTTTTTTTATGTATTACCACGCATAACTTTTTACATAGTAGTCCGATTGTGATAATTCTTTTTTTATTGGAAAGGGTATACTCCGAGGGTGGTCCCATACAAATTTGGAAAACAAAATCGAACCCTAAGGGTTGGAAAACAGGGGATGATTGATTGTTCACTCATTGATTGTAATGTATAACCACGCATAACTTTGTACAGAGTAGTCCGATTTTGATAATTCGTTTTTCATTGGATAGGGTATACCTTGCCAAGTATTATTAGTACATTAAAGCCACAAAAAATTACAAAATATTTTTTTTTAAAGTTTTTATTTGAATTCGTAAATTATCATTTTATATCATGTGCACTTTGTTATTTCGTTAATGCACAGAAAGCCTTAAAATAAATACTTAAACAAAATTCAATAGAACTTAACAAAATTCTTTACGATACAGGTAGAACCAAACAGCTTAGCTGCGACCACGCCAGCCGGGCTAGTCACCGTAACTACAACACATCCGCCTGTCCTCAGTACTGCTGCCAATGTGAGTAAAACCACCCGTCTTATTCTATGCATGTAGAGCAGTGTTGACCCAGTGGTAATAAGAGAGACAGTCAGTGGTAACGACCGCGACTTACGGGTAGTAAGGTCGTGAGTTCAAACCCAAGCACGCGCTTTACTTTGTGTAAATTATTTCATCACCACTGCTTTCGAAACTGTGAAGGAAAATATAGTGAGGAAACCGGCATGTCCTAGAACCAAAACTTCGAAGACAAGTGACATCTACCAGCCCGCACTGGGCCCGCGTGGTGGATTATGGCCCGCTCCCTCTCACCGAGACGAGGCCTGTGTCCCAGCAGTGGGAACGTTATAGGCTGCTGATGAATGATGATGATGGTCTATGCCTTACGGTGTGACGCTTGACTTGAGTCGAAAATCTGGTTTTTGGTCATTGGAACATTTTTTTTTAAATTGATGTTTTTGGTACCACAGCGCAACCTCGTTATAGTTCGACTTATATTTGTATTGAGTAACTCGACAGTTCAAAGAAAAATAATGATACCATACTAAAACTAATAATAGTGTTGGGGTAGTGAAAGATTTTGCGTAAAGAACGAATGATAAAATTGGTTTAATTGGAATATAAATCTATTAAAATAAGAATAATTAATAATTGTTACTAAAAGTAATTTCTTTGTTTTTTCTTCTAATGAAATAAACTAAATATAAAAATAGACGATTTATATATCGATATAGTATATATGGTGTATTTAAGACAAGTTATTAAATTTTAATTATAAAGATTGCATTTAAGTACATTATTTCAAGTTCATTCAATTTCGTTAACTCTTACACCAACTCACAAATCTTTCAACTGTGAAGTTACTAAATAAAATTAAAAGTCGAAGTATAAAGTTTTTTCTATTATTAGCAGCCTATATTTTTCCCACTGCTGGGACAGGCCTCCTCTCGGTGAGAGGGAGTTAAAAAAAAATCAATTGTTCTAAGGGGCCATCCATAAATTACGTCACACAAATTTCATGATTTTTTACCCCCCCCCCCCCCCCCCGTCCTTGTCACAGCTGGTCACAGTTGTGAGACCCCCCCCCCCCCCCCCCCTCCCTAGTGTGGCGTAACATATTTTGCAATTTTACATCCAGACATTGAAATTAAAAAAAATAATCTTTCATAGTTTATATTTCGTGTTTAATAGTACTTTAAATAAGTATATTCAATTTTGAAATGTGACGTCACAAAATGTAGGGTCCCTCCCACCCCCTTGTCACACAATGTCAAAATTCGTCTACCCCCCCGCCACAACGTGTGGCGTAATTTATGGATGGCCCCCTAATTTCAAACGTTTTTCTGTTCCCCAGCTCCCGCCAAACGCCGTAACGATATCGACGACACCGCCTATAGCAGACGAAGTAGTCATAGTCGGCTTGGGCTCGTCTTCAGACGACGACTGTTTCGCGCCGTCGTCCCTGGACTCCTTGGACTGCACTCATTATAGCGGTAAATATCTATACTACTGTACTGTACTACTATGTACGAACGTGAATATGACGCACTAGCTTTGTCGGAAAATATCCTGCGGGAATATACTACCGGGATAAAAAGTATCCTATGTGTTAATAATAATAATAAATAATAAATATCTTAGGACACCAACACAACGTTATCTGATCCCAAACTAGGCAGAGCCTGTACTATGACAATCAGACAACTGATAAACATACTTATATATTTCTAAATACATACATATTATAGATAATTTACACCCAGACACAGAACAAATGATTGTGCTCATCACACAAAGATTTGTCCTGGGTGGGAATCGAACCCACGACCTCAGTCTTTGCAGTCAGGGTCACTAACCACTAGACTAACAGGTTAATCCAGGTTATAAACTACCTGTGTTCCAAATTTCATCCAAATCCGTTCAGTAGTTTTTGTGTGAAAGAGGAACAAACATCCACACATCCATACATACAAACTTTCGCGTTTATAATATTAGTAGGGTCGAGGCTTTCAAAGCCTCGATGTGTCAGTTGTCGTTTAAGTATGCCGACAGAAAATTATTGTAGGTTACTAATACTAAATCTACTACATAGTGAAAAGTCAGTCATACCAGAACTTGCTGAATACCAGTAACATGGAGCGACTGCCTATCTGACCTCCACAATCCAGTTACTGGATAATACGATACCCCTTGGTAAGACTGGTTGTCAGACTTTCGGGCTTCTGACGACCCGTAACGAATGTCATAGGTCTTCAGATGACAGCCGAGACCAATAGGTTGAAAGACACAGAGGGATCTTGGTATGTAAAGGTGGTTACCCATCCACGGACCGACCGCGGCAAGCGTAGTTTAATCTGTTCGATTGATCCGTGTGTCTGTTAAAATCAGAGGTCGGAGTAGGTAGATTGATTTTACGTACTCGCATCATGAATAGTCATAGAAATCACAACATGGATAAGCCTTTTTTTCGGAATTTCATTTTGGTACATACGGGATTGAATCAAATATTGTGAAAGTAAGGTTTTTTAAACTAGGTACTACATTAGAAATTTATATGAATACGATAGATAAACATTTAAAATTGTTCTTTTTCTTACTGTCGAAGGCCGATCACCTATATATTATTAAAAAGACAGCAAAAAGGTTATACATTTCTTATTCATATTGATGTATTCTTTATTCTACACATTACTACATTTGAAATTAATTACAAAATCCCTTAATCCCGGAGGCATATCCATATTAATATATACGTGCCAGTTCATTGATCAGATTCATTGATCCCATTTCAATCTACCTACTCCGATCTCTGGTTATAACTTACCCACAAGCTCCTCATTAAAAAAAAAATACATATCATAATAGTGTTTACAAACAAAACATTGATGTTGTGGAAACTGGACACGGTATCAGTAATACCTGTGTTACAGGTCTCCAGGCCTTAAAATATTCGAACTGAATGAATTCGGATTGAAGGAAGGGATGGAAGACAAAAAACAATTTAGACAACAAAAACTTTTTAACAAAAAAAAAAAAAAAAACAACCGACTTCTTTAAAAACACTACAAATTGAAAAATAACTTTAATTTCGGAAGTCGGTGTCTTAGGATCTGTATTTATGGTTTTTTTGCCACCGACTTCCGAAATTAAAGTTATTTTTCAATTTGTAGTGTTTTTAAGGAAGTCGGTTGTTTTTTTTTGTAAAAAAGTTTTTATTTTTAAATTTTTAGTTGTGGTATCCACCCCGCACTAATTCCAAACAAACAATGCATATTTATGCGATAGCAGAAATCGCGGTTGATTTGCTGTCATTTTTAGGGTTCCGTTGCCAAATGGCAAAAAACGGAACCCTTATAGATTCGCCATGTCTGTCTGTCTGTCTGTCTGTCTGTCTGTCTGTCCGAGTATGTCACAGCCACTTTTCTCCGAAACTATAAGAGCTGTGCTATTGAAACTTGGTAAGTGGATGTATTCAGTGAACCGCATTAAGATTTTCACACAAAAATAGAAAAAAAGCAATAATATTTGGGGTTCCCCATACATAGAATTGAAACTCAAAAATTTTTTTTTCATCAAACCCATACGTGTGGGGTATCTATGGATAGGTCTTCAAAAATGATATTGAGGTTTCTAATATCATTTTTTTTTAAAACAATAATATTTGGGGTTCCCCATACATAGAACTGAAACACAAAAAAATTTTTTAATCAAACCCTTACGTGTGGGGTATCTATGGATAGGTCTTTAAAAATGAAATTGAGGTTTCTAATATCATTTTTTTCTAAACTGAATAGTTTGCGCGAGAGACACTTCCAAAGTGGTAAAATGTGTGTCCCCCCCCCGTAACTTCTAAAATAAGGGAATGATAAAACTAAAAAAAATATATGATGTACATTACCATGAAAACTACCAACGAAAATTGGTTTGAACGAGATCTAGTAAGTAGTTTTTTTTTAATACGTCATAAATCGTAAACCACAATTTACCTTTCATTCAGTCAACTCAAATATAAAAATTAAAAAAAAAACCATTTAATTTCATAAACGATGATGACGAATGATGATGATGATGACCTGCAGGTTTGTACGGAACCCTCGGTGCGCGAGTCCGACTCGCACTTGGCCGGTTTTTAAAGAGTTCCGGTGTCTATCTCTGGAGTTCATCATCAGATCTATATGAAATTTATATGGGACCATTTCGGAATAAACACCTTTCAAACAAAAAGGAATTTTGTAAATCTGTCTATATATGACGGAGTTATGGCCGAACATACATAAAAAAAAAAAAAAAAAATATAAACATCCGAATTGAGACCCTCCTCCTTTTTGAAGTCGGTTAAAAATAGGGTGTTATATAGAAGGACACGCATTCGTTCGGCGATTTGGGATAAAAAAAAATAAACAACCGACTTCTAAAAAGACACTAAGTTAAAATTTGATTTATTAAAACAACCAATTGTATTACTGGCTAACTGCATGACGAGCACTCTGCACTTTCTTAATGTTAACCTATATGTTATTATTAAAACTTTGTTTCTCATTAAGTGATTATTAGTAAATCTTTAAAATTAATTTTGGAAGTCAGTGGCAAAAAACGATAAAAAAATACAGGTCTAAAGACACTGAATACCGAAATTAAATTTATTTTTCACTTTGTCGTGTTTTTGGAACATGAAGTTCGTTCTTTTTTGAAGTCGGTTAAACAAGAAAGGCGTCGGCCAGGAATTAATAACACTTTATTTAAACAATATAGCTGGGAAAACGCTACACAGAATTATTTCTTTCCATAGTAGATTTTTAATTATTATGTATTTTCGTTTGTTCACAGAAAAAACTCGTGGTCGACGTTTAGACAGCAGTGAGGTCTTAATACTAAGTCCTACGGCTGCGGCCACCGACTCCGGTGTGTTCGACGATAGTGTTACTAACGGACTGAATTTGGTGAGTTTACTATGAACAGAATCGTGTTACCCAGTAACTGGGTTACAAAAGTCTGGTCAGGCAGCCGCTTCATTTAACGCGCTTCGGATGAGAATATCACTGTTAGTACACCGGTCTTTAGCGGCTCATAATAATAATAATAATTCGCACAATGATTGTTGACATTACGGTCCCGCATGACGAGAACCTCGTGAAAGCTGAGAAAGATAAACAGATCAAGTATCTTGACTTGGCTCGCGAGGTTGTCGACATGTGGGATGTGGACTCAGCAATCATTGTGCCGATAGTCATTACAGCCAATGGTTTGATAGCCAAGAGCCTCGACCAACACCTGAAGAGGCTCTCGTTGAGCGGTTGGATCAAGGGCTTGATTCAGAAAGCGGTACTTCTGGATACGGCTCGCATTGTCAGGAGGTTCCTCTCTCTCTGGAGCCCTGACCACCGGTAGCTTGGACCCTGTTCCCGATACCGATGGGCTTCTATTTTTTATATTTTTAAATGTTTTTTTTTAACTAATATTTAAAAATATAATTTATAAGAATGTTTATATGTAATAAAGGAAATATTAATTCGATTCGTGTCTGGAAAATACCCTCTCACCGAGAAGAGGCCTGTGTCCCAACAGTGGGAACATTATAGGCTGTTGATGATGATATTTTAATAGAGCAAACGGTGCTCCTTTTGATAGTGTCTGATGTTTTTCTACAAAAATATGAACGAAAAAATATAACTTTATAATTTTGCATGCTATGTTTTTATCTTAGCTAAACATGTTTGTGCCATATCTTTGTATTTAACACCATTGTATACCATGTTTTTACGCAAATAAATATTTGATTTGAAAAAATCTGTATAAAGACTAAAAAAATGTAATTTTTTCGCTAATGAATATCAAAATATGCGCTTGATTTTTTAAAAATATTGTCAGCATTTCTTTTGATTTTGTAATAGTATTTTTTTTTAATTAAAAAAAAAATTGCTCAAAACGTTCTGAAATAATTTGGGTACATTCCTTGGCTAATAAAACTTACTAATCCTAGAAAAAAAAAGCAAAAGTCAAAGTAGTATCAGATCATGAAAAGGTTTGGTATATTCACCCTTCATTAGTGCGGAAAATCCTGAAAATTTCAGACACAAATCGAATTAGTTATGAGCCGCTAAAAAGTGGTGTAGTAACAGTACCATTCTCGTCTGAAACGCGTTAAGGCACTGGTAGTCAACTGCATCGGGTTAGATTGAAAGCTGACCTCAACATGGTGAAAGGCTAGGCAGCCTCTCATATTGTATGTCTTCCACAGGACACCTCCCACGTCTCAGTAGTTACTGTCGGTAACGAAGAGGTGCGGGTTCGAGACTCGGCTGCGACACATATCGCGCTCGGCTCCGTCAGTACGCGACTCAGTCCCGACAGCTTTGAGAGGTAAGGGTATATCACAACATATTATATAAAACTAGCTTTTGCCCGCGGCTTCGCCCGCGTGGATGTCCAAAATTAACGCAGGAGGACGTCTACCGCGGTAAGATGTGTTAATTCAAGTTATATTATAGGTAATAGCTGATACCCGCGACTTCGTCCGCGTGGTATTTAACAAAAAGTTTTTTTTTTCATAAAAACTGTCTTTGAAAACTACCCTGACATACGTCTCAAAATTCAGCGTGTTTTAAGTTTTTTTAAACTATTATATATTTTTTCTAAAATAAAAGTAGCCTAAGTTACTCCTTGTTACATCAGCTATCTGCCAGTGAAAGTTCCGTCAAAATCGGTCCAGCCATTTCAGAGATTACCTAGAACAAACAGACAGACAGACAGACAAAAATTGTAAAACATGTTGTTTTGTATATACACTTAGTAAAAAGTGGTTATCTTAATATTAAAAATAGACACTCCAAATTTATTTATTTGTATAGATGATAACGTCTTTATTTTACAATGAGTACATAAGACGAAGTGTGAAAGTGGGACCCAAAGCTGAAAAGTTGTATCGAAATCGGTTGTCGTGGTATGAAAGGGTCCATTAGGAACGATGCCTGTCAGGGTCACGAGATTTGTTCGAAAGAATTACCGTGACCCTGGCACAGGCAACTGAAGGAACACGGGTGGGTTTTAGTCAGTAAAAGTCTGACACGCCCGCCCGCTCCGCCCAGAGCGGGACACGTCATTTGATGATTTTCCACCCAAAAAAATATATAATAATAATGGTAAGTTTAAAAAAAAAAAAATTTTTAAATGTTTTTTTTTAAAACTAATATTTAAAAATATAATTTATAAGAATGTTTAAATGTAATAAAGGAAATGGTATGGTTATGTGATACGGTCTGAGTTTGAGTATGAACGTCGATGACTACAAGAGTAGAGGGAGAACAAAGAATCGATGGATGGACTGTGTGAATTATGATATGGATAGAAAGGGGGTGACTACTGAGATGACGACTAATAGAGAAGTGTGGAAGATAAACACATGTTACGTCGACCACAAATAAATTGGGATAAGGACAGGAGAGTGATGATTTTGCAACTGTTTACGTGCAATGTTCCAGTACATTATGACCAGTGATCGGATATTCGGATGCATATTTACCTAATGTTACTATTTAGCTGTGAAAGCACGGAAGCGGCTTCGTATTTTTATTAAAGCCGGGTTTCTTGGATCATATTTATTTAAAACTAGCTGACCCGACAGACGTTGTCCTGTCTCTTTGATGATATTTGAGCACGCATTCTGTCAATTCTATGTCAAATGTCATAATGTTACATTAAAAAAGTTTACATTGTCCTATTATATGGTTGTTAAGTATTCTTAAATAAGTGTTCTTAAATTTTCTAATTTCCCGCGCAATTTTTTAATTTTTTTTCTTTCATAAGAACCTTCTCCTGACAATTACAAACACAACAAAAAAAGAAAAAGTGAAATCGGTCCAGCCGTTCACGCGTGATGGCGTGACCAAGGGAAATCGGGATTCATTTTTATATATATAGATTAATGTTTAACCTCAGATGCAAATACACATGTGTGTAGGGTGGTATTTGTTAATTAAAACAACACACAAAACACGGTGAAAACGCGCATTCCATATTAGCTAACATTTCATTTTTAGGTGAATATGCATCTGAATATCCGATCTCTAATTATTATACAAGTGGTAAATCGATATGTGATAAAAAAATATGGGTCCCTTCAGATCCCACTTATCGGGGTTTTATACCTTGTATTTTAGCTTTTGATCTAACCGACTGCCTCTTTGGTCTAGTGGTAGCAAGCGCTACTGCTAAGCATTAGGTCCTGGGTTCGATTCCCTAGGTCGGGCAAAGTGTTATTGGGGTTTTTACATGTGGAATTTCTCAGTAGCATCCCGGGGTCTGGATTCGTGACCGGTTGATGGCGATAAACTCGCCCTCTATTACATGGGACTTAAACATAACAGGCGAAATGTGGGTGTACTATAGGTACACCTCTGCCCAACCGTTCGGGAAAACAAGGCGAGATGTTATGTTATTTTATTTATTTATTTATTTTGGCCAACCAACAACTGTATATACTCATCTATCTATATATATAAAAATGAATCCCTATTTCCCTTGGTCACGCCATCACGCGTGAACGGCTGGACCGATTTCACCTTTTCTTTTTTTATTGTGTTTGTAATTGTCCGGAGAAGGTTCTTTTGAAAGAAAAAAAAAAAATTGCCTGGTAAATTAGAAAATTTAAGAACTCTTATTTAAGAATACTTAACAACCATGTAATGGGACAATGTAAACTGTTTTAATGTAACATTATGACATTTGACATAGAATTGACAGAATGCGTGCTCAAATATCATCAAAGAGACAGGACAACGTCTGTCGGGTCAGCTAGTTCAATATAAAAATGTTTTTCTATTAACTAAGGTTAGTATTACAGTTTACTATAGGTTAGCACCGCATGCCCCATAAAAGTAAGAACTATGATACAAATTTACATGAGGCTAAAAATTAAATTACATTTAAGAGACATATAAAAACCAAGAGAAAATAAAACAAAACTAAGATTAAAACACAAAACATGAAATAAATCTACACATTGCTAACTGTTGCTCTGTGGAACTTGCCAAATGAGTCAAAATGCATATCAACTAGGTCGCTATAGCTGTTAAACAGTTTACAAAGCCGAGGGACGATAGAGCCTGAGCCCAGTACTGTTTTGCGGGGAGGTGGGTACAAGGGAGTAATAGGAGCACGAGGAATTATGTAATCTAACCATCAGTAACTTCCACAGCAGATCCCAGTCTGACAGCGGGTCAGTAGCGTCGTCATCGTCCCGGGTGCTACAAGACGCCGACTCGTTAGCTACCAGCGCGACCACGGCGACTACGGCCTCGCACCCAGACCTGCACCTCGCGCATCTCAATGTTAACGTTAATGGTGGAGCCAGGTAAGAACAATATAACTTATATTAAACTAGCTTTTGTCAGCGGTTTTATCCGTCACTGATTAAAGTCAGTAAAAGTCTGACACGCCCTCCCGTTCAGCCCAGAGCGGGTGACGTCAATTGATGATTTTCCTACCACAAAAAAAAAACCATCAAGCATTATCGAAGCCTATTGAGCAATTTTTAAACTGCATTTTTTTTTGTTTCAGAGTAAATACAGACCAGACAGAAAACCTGGACAATGGCGAACCTGTAGTACTTAGAAGAAAGCAACAAGATGGTCAGCCTGTCAACAGGATACAGAGGTAAATATAATCTAGTCATTTAATAGGGAAGATGCAAATATAATATTTATGAAAATTTTATAATTAAAATGTTAAAAAATTATAAAAGAAGGGCCACTGCAATGTTTTTATATTATATAATGTTCATTTTTAACAATAATTACGAATTAAATATGACTTGAAACAAAACGTATTTCAAAACACCAATCAGCGTTTAGTGACGTCACTCCTGTTATGACAACTTATTGAGGCTATGGATGTAAAAGTGAATATTATTTTATGGGAATATTAATTGCTTTTTTTTTAGTAAAAACGGAATTTGGGTTTATAAAAGCAGACTCCAGGAATTTACGAAGAGTTAGTGTTGACATGACATCTTTTTAGGGTTCCGCACCTCAAAAGGAAAAAGCGGAACCCTTATAGGATCACTTTGTTGTCCGTCCGTCCGTCCGTCCGTCCGTCCGTCTGTCAAGACCCTTTTTCTCAGGAACGCATGGAGGTATCAAGCTGAAATTTATAACAAATACTCAGGTCTATTGTCCCTTGGAGCTGTGAAAAAATCAAACTTCTAAACTAACGCAATCAAAAGATATAGCCGTTTATGCCGCAAATTTCCTCAGATTTTCGAAACGTGCAAGGGAATCAAAACGTAAAGGGTACTTCCAGTCGATCTAGAATTTTGAAATTTGGTACGAAGCAACGTCTCTACGTCGTCGTCGTCAACTAGCACAGATGAAGGAAAAATTGCGAAAACCGAAAATTTTTAGTTACATCATACAATAAACAGAACAAAACACAGACAAACAACAACAGAACAGAAGAAACAGAACAGAACTACGACTCGATTGTCGTGATGGGTGAACTTTTACTTATATACCTACAGGTTTGTACGGAACCCTCGGTGCGCGAGTCCGACTCGCACTTGGCCAGTTTTTCAGAAAAAGTCCACCTATTTTAAACTTTATCCAATTTTCGACATCATTCTCCAATTGTAAATGTAAATACATGTTATAGACAAGTTTGTAAGTATTAGGTAGGTCACTAACGTTTTCACGTACAACAGATTTACTAAACATATTACAAGTATATTCGTTAACTTACGTCAAAGTGATCTTCACAGTTCACAGCATCGAATAATGCAAAAAAAGAAAGAAAGCAATGCAATGAAGAATTAATGATGCATGATGATGATTATTGATGTGGTGTATTGTAATAGTGTTTGGAGAAAATTGAAATTTCTTTTCGCAGCTTAAAACTCACTTTTTTTCAGTTTTGGGTCAGAAGGTCCAGTCAAAAAACAATTTATTTGGAAACTTTGTTGAAGTAGACACGGACTTATTGGAACAAAACATGAATGATCGCGGCTTTTTTAATTTTTTTACAAAAAAATATCGCGTAAGTCGAAAAAATATGCAAAAGTATGAAAGCCGACGAACAAATACGACCAGTGACATGTCTGTCACTGGTCGTATTTGTTCGTCGGGTAGCCTATTTACTGAGGACGGCTATAGGCTATATAACATCACGCTACGATCAAAAGGCGCGGAGCAGCAACGAAAAATGGTCGAAAACTGGCAGGCAATTCGATGCGACGGGAAGGGTCAGGGGAGCAAAATATGACGCGGTCGAAGTCGCGTGCAGAAACTATAAAATATATAATTTATCAATATTGTTGCCCTCAGGTCCAAGGAAGACATCCACATGGCCAACCTGAAGAAGAAGACTCGCAAACGAACGCGCAAGTTTGAAATAGATGGGGTCATAGTCACCACTACTACTTCCAAGGTCAGTACCATGAATTATTTATTTTATTTTATTAATTTTAAGAAAACTTACAGCTAATACGTTCGAGTAATTAAAAGTAACATGTAATAAAAAGCCAATTACAAGTTTACACTTATATGTATGAAATTTTCAAGACGGTACAAACTGCGTGAGAGTGAAACAGAGACAAATAAAGAGAATAAACAAAAATTAAATAAATTACACAACAAATTTAAACTCCAAAGAAAAGGTTATTTAACATTTTTTTTAAATTTCTGGACACTGTTTGAGAATAGGTCAAGCTCAACATCCTTGCACACCATATTGAACATTCGACATGCTCTCAAGATATATGTATTTTGCCTATAGTTAGTTTTGACAATAGGAGCATGAAGGAGTTGAGGTCTCCGAAGAAACACAGACTGTACACGTAGTCCAATCTTGGCCACCAGCTCAGGGATGTCAGTAGACCCGTTCATTATATTAAATATAAAAGCAAGATCTGCAATCTTTCTCCGCTTGTTTAAAGGAAGAATATGAAATTTCTTACAACGACTAGTATAGTTAGGAAGATAAGTATTAGAACGATATTGAGTGTACCTCAAAAATCGCCTTTGTATACTTTCAAGGGGATCGATATAAACATTGTAATTTGGATTCCAAATTTGGGAAGCATATTCGAGATGGCTACGGACAAAAGCACAGTATAAAAAAATTACTGGTTATTTCCTCTCCAGAATGTTCCTAACAGCTGAGAGCTGTGGTGGCCCTAGGTCATTCCTACAGCAGTCACAGCAGGACAGTTCTGCCAGGGTTGCGAGATTTGTTCCAAAGAGTTACCGTGGCACTGGCACAGGCAACTGAAGGAACACGGGTGGGATTTAGTCAGTAAAAGTTTTACACGCCCTCCCGTTCCACCCAGAGCGGGAGACGTCATTTGATGATTTCCTCAAGATGTTTTCCTTCACCGTTTTGAGAGCAGTGGTGATGAAATTATTTACACAATGTAAAGCGCCTGCCTGGGTACGAACCCACGACCTACAACTTGTAAGTCGGGGCCGATACTACTGGGTCACCACTGCTCTTCCTACCACCACTGCTCTTAATTATTGGAAATAGGTCACACTATTACGTCTTGTATGTGTGTGTATATAAAAATCGCTAAATAAATAAAGAAAATGACGTTGTCACAAAAATCGATAAAAGTATGCTTATATGGCTTGGTCATGTTGAGAGGATGAATGGAGGATAGCTTACAAAATGTATTTACAAGGCAGAATTGAGTGGAAACACCAGGAGAACATATTGGTGTGTGACATTATGGGTGATGTTCATGAGAAGGGTCAGGTGCGTAGTACTCGCAACCGGCGTGTGTGTATGACCAGATGTATGAACTTAAACGAGGCAAAAGGAGTATGTAGAGATCGTAGCAGGTGGCGTTCCGTGGTATCTGCCTACCCCCATGGGAAAAAGGCGTGACTTTATGTATTTATTTATGTAAATAAATAAACCTTTCTTACGTAGGTAATATGGGGCGACGAAGAAAGCGGTCGAACATGGGACGACCACGCGCTCCGCAAACAAGAACTACGCGAGATCAAGATGCTGCAGAAGCAGGAGCAGAAGCAGTTCCAGGACCTCAACGCCAAAGAGAGCCAGCTCAGGGAGCAGCAGGATAAGAGGTCAGTTACAGATAACCATGGAGTTTCTTGCCGGCTCTTCTTCATACGAATCATCATTTGACTGGCCTGTTAGTCTAGTGGTTAGTGACTCTGACTGCTAAGACTGAGGTCGTGGGTTCGATTCCCACCCAGGACAAATCTTTGTGTGATGAGCACAATCATTTGTTCTGTGTCTGGGTGTAATTTATCTATAATATGTATGTATTTACAAATATATAAGTATGTTTATCAGTTGTCTGGTTTCCATAGTACAGGATTTGCCTAGTTTGGGATCAGATAACATTGTGTTGGTTGTCCTAAGATATTTAGCCGTTATTACATTTAAATTGATTGTCATTTCTCATGCCAAGATTATATAAACACACCTTTAAAACGTATTTTCTTCCACAGGTTCGAAGCCGAACTAGTCTCCCTAGGCCGAGCACACGAGTCAGACCTGGAAGCGCTGGCGAGAGCGCAACGAGCGGCCGCTGAGCGAGCGGAGCAACAATTAGAAGCGGAGCTACGGCACGCCGCCAAACGACTGCGGGCCGACCACGAGCGGGATCTGCGCCACTTTAGAGATACGCTCAAACAGGAGCTTAGGTTACTTAAACAGGTAACTATTGGGAATTATATACTAGATATCTGTTGTTTTTTTTTGCTATATAAAACGTTAAATAATAATTATTTTATTTTATAAAAATAAAACGTTTATAAAACTGTAGGCTCACTAAAAGAGATAGGTATCTAAGGTTGTAGTTCAAATTTTGTAAGAAATCAATGGATGTTTTCGAATGAAATTTAATTTAAAATTTCCTATTTTCGCAAGCATCAGAAATTAAAAAAAAAAACCATTCTAATCATCTATTTTGTCGAATATACATTTAGCCTACAGTAGTAAATCACGATGCTTTGTTTGCTAATTGTCTATCTTATATTTTATTTGAATTGATAAACATTTTCAGAACTCGAACCTCTAAAAATGATACTCATGTAGATTATTGCGTAACATTAACATTAACATTAAACATTTGTTGGTCGCGTTACTGAATTATTTTTTCTATATTTAAACTCTATTTTTTTTACCTTCTCCATTCATGCCACACATTGTTCGTCGGCACCCACTTATTTCCAATGTTGTTTCTTTTTTGCCACCAAACCAAACCGCTCCTCCTCCAACAGGAAGTAGAACTAGTCGCAAAGGACCGTCGCAAGGACGCATACCGTATCCGTCGCGCTCGCCTCGACGCCGAGCATGGAGAGCGCGAGCGAGCATTCGTCGCCGCGTTAGCAGACGCCGGCGATGCCGTACTACGACGTATACACGACGCGCATCGCGACCGACAGGCGTTAGCCGACCGACAGTACCTGCAGCAGCGCCACCAGGTGAGCGGAAACTGGATTTTAAAATATCGATACCGAGACCGATACCAATACCGAAACCGATACCATTATCTAACGACTAGTGACTGATACCGATACCTTCTAGGACAGTCCACAGTAGAAAGGTACGAGCTGGTAGATTGTTCTCAGTGCGTACCTGCAAATCCAACTAACTGGCTTGCGTTCACCACAATTTTTTTCAATATTCATTTATCAGTTTATCAATTTCGTTCACAATATTGCAGCCCACAACGCTGTAGCGTTGTGGGCTGCAATATTGTCTAGTTTTGTGTTTATCTTATATCTATGTTTTGTATTGTAGCTGTTTGTTTGAATAAAATAAAAATAAAGATACCAATACTGATACCAATACCGATACCGAGACAGAGACCGATACAATACCGTCGTATTTCTCATGGGTGAAGTGAAGTGCTCATAAAAAGTAAAGACGCTACTGTTGATCGTACCGAGTCTGATACCAAGACCGATATAGATACAGATATTGAGACCGATTGCCTACACGCGCATTTGTAGCCACGTTAGGCAGACAGGCAGGCATATTATAAATGTTTGAAAAATTTATATAATACTAGCTTTTGCCAGTGGTATCGCCCGCGTATTATACGTATAAGGGACTACTCACACTTATTCAGCTCTATTCAGCTTTTGCCCATAGAAAACAACAATTTTGTATGGAGACACGTACGCGTCCATACAGCTGAACGGAAACTCAATAGAGCTGAATAAGTGTGAGTAGTCCCTAATCCTTCCTCTTGAATCACTCTATCTATAAAAAAAAAACGCATCAAAATCCGTTGCGTAGTTTTAAAGATCTAAGCATACATAGGGACAGGCAGAGGGAAGTGACTTTGTTTTATACTATGTAGGGATCAGTCGTTTTGTGCGTCAATTCGGAACAGAATACAGACAAATGAACATTAAAAAAAATATTCCACAAAATAAATTTCTGTGGCTTTAGACTCGTTCGCATACCTCGTAGCAATTACTTTTAATTTATTTTTAAATTAAATGTACAGTTTTACTTAGTTTCTATGTTAATATGTATGTCTTGATAACTAATATTTGCCAACAGCTTCGCCTGCATATCTATACATATAAAATTCAAAGTCCTGAGTGACTGACTGATATATCAACGCACAGCCTAAACCGCTGGTCCTAGAGACATGAAATTTGGAGGGTGTGTTCTTTGTGAAGAGTAGGCATCCATTAACAAAAGGTTTTTTGAAATTCATTTCCTAAGAGGGTGAAATGGGGGGTTGAAATGGTGAATTTTTCGACATCCACGCGGGCGAAGCCGCGGGCAGAAGCTAGTTATACATATAAATCTTCCTCTCGAATCACTCTGTCTATTGGTTAAAACCGCACTAAAATCCGTTGCGTAGTTTAAAAGATTAAGCGTACAGACGCGGGAAGCGACTTTGTTTTATACTATGTAAAGATTATTCTACAATCAAGCAAAGAAGCAAGAAATACCGAAGATAACCGAAGACTTCCGACTCTACTCGAAGATCGCCAAAGGTTCCGCTAGGGTTTGGTTGCAACATGGTTATCTATGCGTGTCAGTGTTCCACAGAAAACCATGTTCCAACCGACTCCTTGTCGGACGCACTACGTCACGGCGGCTGCGGTCTGCGCTGGAGCTAGAAATGGTATAAATAGTATAGTTTGCTAGATATAGCAAGCAAAAGACAAGAAGGTCAGTTCTCTAATGAAGAACGTTCAAAATCTAGTTGCTGTCTCATCTCGGCGATGCGTATTTCCATTCTGTACATGGCCAAAACACAACCATAGGAATCTGCTCGCGTATACTTTGTAATGCAATTTTCAAATTTGTGATTACAATGTATACACGAATCTTGCGTACTACTTGTATATAGTTTGTAACGTAGACGCGTAGGTGCATCATTCCAATTTATACAAGGCCATAATGCGACCATGGGAATTTGGTAGGACTTCTGATTGCCGGGATTCGATTGAAGGGTTGGTAGGGGGAAGGGAGGGGTAGGTGTAGAGCCCCTCCTGTGAAGGAAAAGTTTCGAACCCCCTCCCCCTTTGTGTTTTTTTTAAATATTCTAACCTAACTTTCGAATTTTCGTGTATCGACATCGATTTAAAGACCGGAAGAGGTGTGGGGTTGACGAATAAAATGAAGGGGAAGTAGCAACGCTCGACAGGACACTTCACTGACAGGGCTCGTCAACAGAATCAAGGCGTTTCCATAGGAGGTCACTGTTTTAACCTAACCTACCCTCTCCAAACCATGTCGTTTCTAGCACTCACCGGCCGCTCGTCTATAGAAGATTAGTTTTGCATGCGGACTAGCACTGTATATTATGGAACAATTTAGTTACTTTGGCCACTACAAAGTATACACGAGTATTTGCGTACTACTCTTGTATAGATTGGAAGACCTTGATTAAAAAGTGATTTCCAATCTATACGCTACTAGTTACACACCCTTGCATTCTAGCCTTGTACAGAATGTAAATACGCCTCGGCGATAATCAAATGTCAACCATTGTTACCATTCAGGCTAGATTTAATATGACTTTGTAACATAACTGTCTGGCAGTTTTCAGTATTTTGAGTATGGCCTACGCAAATTTTCTGGAGAACTCGTAGCGTCTTGTGACGGGTTGTTGAGCTCCCTAAAATAGGTTTGAGCTATACGATGACTCATACATACATGCCGTCTGTTGGGAGAGGTCAGCTCAAAGCTGCTCTTTCTTCAATAGGCTCTTCCGTACATGGCCCTGCATTGTTACACTCACATAAAATTCTAATAACATAATGTTTGGATTTTTAAAGAGACTTATGACCTCTGAGTTTGTTTCGGCGTTTCTTCTCAGAGAATAGTTAAGTTTTAATATATTGACAAAAAAATATTGTCCAAAAAGTACGGAAACTCGAGGTATTTTTGACAGATTGAAACTGATATTAGACTGTAAACATTCTTTAATTACGAGAGTTGCCTCTCAGGATCAACGTAGCCTGTAAGACGTTCCGTGGCAGTATTGACGCGCCTGATCTGCATGTTGTGCTGGCTAGCTTGGTTCTCCCAGACATTAGGAAATATCCATGAATTTGTTTTTTTCTCTTAAACAATGAAGCACATTAATATAAACCCAAGAAAAGTATTAGTATTACTGCGGTTTGTTGCTAAAAAATATTATTGAAAATTAAATAATTTTCTACTACAGTTCAAACGTGCGTTCTTACACGTTTTATCAAAACCAGTTCAGCGGTTTCTTCACAACGAGACTTTGATCAAAATATTACCTTCAACTTATTAAAATTGAAGGTCTAATACGTTTTTTTTAATAGTTTTTTGTTTTGGTCGGAAGTTTTTTTTAATTTATCCGTTAGTGTGTTGCTCGCGAGCTGTCACATGTCGCGCTAACCGAGAAAAAAACCCAATTTTATTGCCACAGTGCTTTGAACAGTGTTCATCACAATAAATATACAGAAAGCATCAGTATGAATATATTTTAACCTAATTTATTTCGTTCAATTTGTGATTTATTTTTGCATTTTGATTTACCACATGAATTTTGTTAATTGATTTTGAATTTTTACTATTAGTTGATTATTTATTGATAACAACATTTGTTCGCCATTGATGGCAAGACATAGCGTTCTAAATATTATTTTTGACATCTGTACTTTTGTTTACCTATGTTCTACAAATAAACTGGACCTCACGACACAGGGAATCCTAGTGTGGGGTCCAGGGAATTTGTAAAAAAACTAGTTCCTAAGGCTTATTATAATCTGTTCTTTGTTTTACTAATATTGTACTGTGTTGTGAACTGAATAAAAGAATTATTATAATTATTATTAAAAATATTTGATTTGATTTGGTGACTAACATCAAACCGCCCTCAACAGATAATGCGAACCCGAGAAGCAGCGTTATGGGAGTTAGAAGAAAAACAAATACACGAACGTCACCAACTAGCGAAGAGACAGCTGAAAGACGAATTCCTGCTGCGAAGACATCAGATGCTGGTGCGGCATGATAAGGAGCTGGAGCAGATCAAAAGGTAAGGTTTTAAACCACCCCAGCACCCATAACCAAGTTGAAAATCTGCAATCGTTAACGCTAGTCGAAAACTAATCAAATGTATGGGAATGAAATCATCTCAACGTTCAGTCACGTGGTTAGAACAAACGAATAGTAAATTCGTAGCCAAGTTCACATCGTTCAAAATGATAGAATGAATTGTTATGGTTTCTACAATGTTCAACGCTACATCCTTGGTTATAATGTCGTTTTTCTAAAGACATTGTAGAATGAGCGGCCGACTCAGGCGCGTCAACATGGCTACCAACTTATCGTTTTTTATAATTGCTGACATCGAGGCGTTACCGATTAGAGAATGGAATTCGACACGAAATGGTTGTAACTTAGCTAGGGGGGCTGCTTTCCAATAGGTGAAGGAAAACATTGTGAGAAAACTGGTATGTCGTAGAACCAAAAATTTGAAGATATGTGACATCTATCAACTCGACTTGAGCCAGCGTGGTGGATTATGGCCTAGTTCTTTCTTACACAGAGATGGAGCTTGACTCTCTGTGTGAGAAAGATCTCTATATTTGTAAATTAATATACTTTTCCTTTTAAATAGAAAATATTTCTAAATTAACATATATTTCCTTTTCAACAGAAAATATATCTTAAGGTGAATGCCTAGATAGCCCTCGCCATACATTTTTCAGGTGTGGAAATCTCGGTAAATAAACAGTTTCTGCAGAATAAAAGCAACTGTAATGAGACTTTATAATGTATTATGTTCGCGTATAGCCCAAATTTTATAAAAAAAACAGTATTTCTAGGAGAATTAGACCGAATAAAAAACGAAAAATCTTTACATGTGTGAGTGACCTGAATCGCGCCATCTGACAGAAATTTATAGAACCACTGAGAAAGTTGGTTGCTGTTGTGTTACGAGTTTACGATTAGTAAACATTCATAATAGATGGCGCTGTTTGATATTCGAACATTTTATCTTTTAAATTCGATAATGCGACGTTGCCATTCTAGAGGCAGCGCGCGCACACCGCGTTGTTGCCATACCGTCAATGCGTGATTACTTGAGTCTTGAAAACTTGCGAATCGTTTCCAGAATATTGTGTTTCTAGCAAGTTAGCGCCGGGCGCGCGGGTTTGCCCGCGGAGTTAACATTTTATGATTGATAAAATGTTTTTTATTATGGAATGAGAAAGAATGCTTTACATAAAGTGAAAAAAATATCTCTGCGATCTGCCCTTGGTTCACACAGATACAATACTAATGTAATTATTGTATTATCTAGTTTAAATATGTAGTAAGTAGTTACTAGTACACGACTTTCCAGATTTAAAAATCTTTTTAATGTATGTAAGTAGGTACTGATAACATTCTGATACGCTTAGGTACTAATCCATTGGTTTGGGTTGAATAAAATCAGAGAATAGAATTTGATGTATAAGTAAGTTATAACTAAATCAGGCGATCAGCGAAGCTACCTACACAATGGTGAAACGTAGGTACTACGTACATCTATTGATTGAATCATATTTATTCTTCTATTCTTTTATAATTCATGTGAAACCAGCAAGATTAGTGAATACACAGACAAACCACTTTGATTTTTCATAATTGCTTATTTTACTAGTATTATTAGCACACACAAAATGCGTCAAGCAGGGTTGCCAACTTTATTTTTTAGAAGATCGTACCATACATTTTAAAAGATCGTACTTTGCTAAGAATTCAAAAATAAAAATAGTACGCATTGAAATTTCAATAAAATAAATGGTAAACAAATGTGGTGGGTGTTACTATAACTTCAACGCAAAATTTAACATTTTGGTATAATATTTAAGAATCTGGACACCAATTTAGCAACTAAACTTTACGACGAGGTTTTTTTATTAAAGAAAAGGGGCTCGGAAGAGACTTTGTCATGAAATCCACACGAAACAATAAACACCAGTATCATTAGAACTTAAAACGAGATATTTACCATGTTTATTATTACTTAAAAAAAACTGTGCTACCTACTACTGAGAACCATTCAAATGAGTGCCATCCGTGAAACAGTTTTCATCAGGGCTTGTTAACGTTACCAAATTCACACTATAAGTATCGTTAAGTAACGTTATTTTCATAAAGTTAATATTTTAACGGTAAAACGGGTAACGATACTTTGGTATCGAATCTATAAAATAACGTTACCAATTAACGTTACTAGTATCGATACTTTTACATACATACATACATAGAATCACGCCTTTTTCCCATGGGGGTAGGCAGAAACCACGGAACGCCACCTGCTACGATCTCTACACACTTCTTTTGCCTCGTTTAGGTTCATAAAATTGGTCATACACACACGCCGGTTGCGAGTACTACGCACCTGACCTTTCTGAAGAATATCACTAATAAGGTCCCTATATGTCCTCCTAGGGCGTCCCCTCCCGGTGTTTCCACTCACATCTGCCTTGTAAATACCTTTTGTGAGCCGACCTTCATTCATCCTCTCAACATGACCAAACCATCTAAGCATACTTTTTTCAATTTTTGTCACTACATCTTCTTTTACACCACACCGTTCTCTTATCACATCGTTACCTAATGCGTTGTTGTCAACCTGCGCAACCTAAGCGGCACGCCATGGGCGGCGGCGCTCTACGGCAACATCGCCAATCAAACGGTGCAAATGCAACTTCAATAATGTAGACGAAAGAAAGAGATGAAAGAAAATAAATAAAAAATTAACGGTACTCAGTTACCGGTAAAACGTATGCCAAGTATCGTTACCAAGCATTACGTGACCTCTACTAATAACGTTATCTTCGTCCGATGAAAGTAACGATACCAAATTTTTAACGTTATTCAAAGCCCTGGTTTTTATTCAAAAGTGAAGCGTTTTTGTGTTTTATTGACGGTAAGTGTTATTTTTATGTGCAATGAATGATTTTCAAGGTGATATAGAGTATTATTATAATGGTAATTAATTACCCTTAAAACTTTACAAAAGTGTAAGATTTAGAAGATGAAATACAAAATCAAACGTTAGCAACACTCGTTGATTGTCGTCACATGACATACTACAAATTTCAGATATTCTCTCTGAAAACAACAGCTTGATGGTGGTGTTATTTCTGTTTCTTGAAACATTTCATAAATAAGATACATTTGCTGTTGTTTGTAATTATTCTTTTTGATTTCAGATTGAATTGCAACTGAACTGCCTAAGATGAACCCGACTAATAAACTTGCATAAATGTATACGACATGTGTATTCAGGACCGCGAAAATCACGGAAAAAAGTGCAAGCTGTATTGAAAAAACATCATGGAAGTTCTTTTAGTGATCTATAGTGAGTAAATTAGATTCCCATAAGATTTCGAATCAGATTTACGTGAGTGGAGGTTATTTGATACTCGTTGGTTCGTGTTGTAGTCTTCGTTTACAGCCATTTTTCCTTGCAGCCGAAAGCAAGCGAAGGAACAACAAGCATGCAAGCATGGCGTAACAAGAAACAGAAGGTAGTGGAAGAAACCGCGGTTTGCCCTGTTGTATTTAGGTACCTACAGACCTATCAATATTTTTCTGTCTCTCAACACTGTTTTTTTAACATATCTTTTATTTCAGTCCACATTCAACTCAAGATCGTCATCAGCTGTCCAACCTTTCGACAGCTTAAGATACGCCCTAAACCTATTCGCGTGGTATACCAGAAATTCGATACGAAGCCATAGCCTGCAGCTCTAGCTTCAATACAGTTGAATCTGTTACAGAGCAAGTAGAGACTGTTGATTTTGATTGGCCACAACCCGATTCAGAGACTGAAGCTTATCAACTAACTGTGGAAAGAACATCAAGTGACAACTTATCAGGTTTGGTAGGGTACCGTATTGTTGACTTGAAGAAGGTCATATGGTCACAACTTTGATTCTTCATCTGGAATGGTAAGTCCCAACTTGATACCATATTTTTGTGTTCATTACATTAGTACGCTTTTGCTTGTTTGTTGTGATGAAGTTTATGTTTGACAATACCAAAGTACAACATATTTTACACAATGTTCAGTGTAACAAATATCATTATTTCTTGGTATGTATGTATAAAAATAATGTATTTCTTGGATTGTTTCTTTTTAACAGCTATTATTATTTTGATTCTAGGTCCAGGGTCAATTGCGAATTACCAAAATGAATAAATGTTACTTCATTTGCTTTATATCTGTCACCCAACCATTGACTGTCATAGAAGTTAACCGGGATGAGGAAGTTATCAACGCTATGATGCCGAAGTTGGTAACATTTTTTAAAACGTGTACTGCCAGAAATTATATTGAGAAGAGTTGAGAAAAATGCTAAATGTCTAGACATCAAGGAATTAAAAGGTATAAAAATATAAGTCTTACTCATTTCCTAACTTATTCCGCAGGTCTCTGAGGTGTGGGTTCAGTAAGAATAGTCTAACAAAACTGTGTAAATTCATTTGTTGCAGCGAAAACTGCGTCTTCCAGCATTTGATTCAGATCGCACGGAAATTATATAAATGGAAGTAAAAAGTGACAAGCAGAAGACTGATACGGCGCGGCGGCGGCGGCGACTGCAAAAAGTAGCGCGTAGAAAAGAAGATATTTTATTATAATATTTATAAGTATCTTTGTATGGTGGTACGAGTCGATGGTTCGAATCCAAGCCGGCACTTTGCTGAGTGTAAATTATTTCATCACCACAGTTCAGAGGAGGCCTGAGTCTCAGCAGTGGGAACATTATAGAATAATTAATAAGCTATTTTTGCACGTAGCGATGTATAGTTTGTGTTATTTTGTTAGTTCATAAGATTTTTCTGTGTAGATAAGTTTCACTCATGTATTTAGGTACCAGCCTAACAATTCAATTGTAAAAGAATATTTATTGCAGTTCAAAATTGTATCATAAGTAGGTATTCTTGAAACATTAATAAATGTTATGGTTAGCTAGCAACCCCTTTGTGTTGTTATGTAAGATACATGTGCCGTTATATATAGTTACGTATGATGTTATTTATATTGTAATCTACATACATAATTCTTTCTAATACTAAATTAAAAATCATAATTGTAAATATCAAAATATTTAAAAAAGTATGTTATCTTTGTATGGTGGTATGACTCGATGGTTTGAATCCAAACGGAAACTATCTAAGTAAATGTAGTGAGAGTAAATAAAACATTATTTTTATGAAAATATTAACCCCTTTTTACTAAATAAATATTATTAATTTATAGTAGGGTACAATAAAAAGCTTTACAATGTAATAAATAGTCTTTTATTTATTTAGTACACGTCACTATTTACACTTCCATTCCTTCTTCTGCCTTACATTTCTTCCCGTGGGTGTCGTAAAAGGCGACTAAGGGATTTACTAGAGAATGGGCAGCAGCGTTCTCTATGCATTTTACCATCACACTGCGATCGCCAACCCGCTTGCCAAGCGTGGTGATTATGGCAAAGCCCCCCAAATAGGGGGAGGCCTATATCCAGCAGTGGACGTCTTGCGGCTGAGATGATGACTATTTACACATTACAATTTAGGTTCAGTCACATTACTACAACTTATAGGGACAGTGTACCTATATTAATTTCATTTTAAACTGTTTGAATAAAACGACATCTAGTGGTGTCGAAAGTTACTACTATTTACTTTGCATGTGTGTGTAAAGAGTAAAGTCAAGCGGCTAAATCTTTAGAATGTACAAATCTTTGTATGAGACCAGTTAACAAGCACAGTGACTATCTAAAAAAATCAAGTTAATGCCCTAGGTTTCGCATATAATAAAGTTATCTATTAAAGATTTCTAAGTTAGGCGTAAAAATTGAAAATGTTCCAAATTGTGGATCTAGCGCCATCTAGCGACAAAATGGCATCTGAGATAATCATCCATCCACCTTAATTAATATATTTTTCCTTGCCAACAGAAAATATTTCTAAATTAATATATTTTTCGTTTACGACGGAAAATATGTCTAAATTATAAAATACTTCCCTTTTCAACATTCTTACTGACCAATTTCATTTTATTCAATTTTTATTTTTATTAAGAATCGTCATTATTGACATGTTATTCATTTTATATATTTTAATTTTATTAAAGTTTATTTTGTTGAGAATCTTCAATATTGACATGTCACGCACTCAATTTATTTCTTTCATTTTATTCTATTTTATTTTATTAGGAATCCTCGAGATTGGCATGTGAATGGTCTTTTTACGTTTTATTTTGCTCAAATTTTGATGTATTTCCTCTAATTTTAATTTTTAGTTTATTGTTTACCTAGTTATATGTGCATGCTGTGGTCTCCTGTAATTGAAGGAGCACACGTAAAAGAAACCTTTATGACTGTGATTTGTATTGTGTATGTGTATCCTTTGTTGGAGATCCTAAATAAATAAACAGAATAAATAATCAAAATTAATATATTTTCCGATTCAACACAAAATATTTCTATTTTCTTATATTCATCTTTTCAACAAAAAACATTTCTAAATTAACATATTTATCCGTTACGACAGAAAAAACACCCGCAAAGAGGAAGAACTGGCCAAAGTGCAAGCGTTAGAGAAGCGCTCGTTACCGAAGCGTATCCGTGCGGAACAGAAGGCGCGCGAGATGATGTTCCGTGAGTCGCTGCGGATCAGCTCCGTCAGCGTCAGCCATGAAGACGAGCGGGACCGGCTCAAGAAGGTAAGCAGGGAAACTTACTGTGACTAGTGTGACATAGTTTATGTTGGGAGTGTACTGGGTCAAATTAATTACTTTTTTTTGGTGGGACATCATGACGTCTCCCGCTCAGGGCGGAGCAGGTACTGCCAGGGTCGTGAGATTGTTCGAAAGTGTTACCGTGGCCCTGGCACAGGTAACTGAAGGAACACGGGTGGGTTTTAGCCAGTAAAAGTCTCACACCCCTCCCGCTCCGCCCAGAGCGCGAGACGTCATTTGATGATTTCCCACCCACAAAAAAAAGCCGACTTAGGTTTAACCTGGTGTCAACTGGATCTCCAAATACGTCCTTGCTAATGTTATTTTGAAATTTGTTTGTATAGTTTCAAGAGAACGAGAAACGTCGCTACCGAGCGGAGCAGCAACGCCTTGCGACGAAACATGCCAAAGCGAGGGAGGAACTCAAGGCGGCTGGAGAGGTAACTTACTACATTCTATCGTCCTAATGTTTTTTTTCCCAACGTCCTTAAGTTCTGAGTTGAGTGGCACAATTACTGACAAATGCATGCACTGACTGGACAGGTCCACTCAATCTGTGTGGTTCTTTCCTCTAAAGACCATTTCAGACAGCTATCTACATGGTCTTCACATGATGAGACCAAGATTATGTCTGGACTTCTGAGTTTGTTTCGGCTTTCTCATAGGAACCGGTGACCTCATCTAGTGTTTAAAATATTATTGACTTGTAAAAGTGTACAAAACCTACTTACAGGATTTTTTTTTTAAATAGCTCTTTTCCAAGTATCTTGGGGTCTGTTGACGATAGTACGTCGACTGCTCAATTATGGGAGCGAATAAATGAAAAACGTGCACTGAGTTAATTTGGTTATAATGAACACGTTGAAGATAGACGCAGTGTCTTTGTCGTGGTAAGATTTGAAGTCAGTCCACGTTTTTCATTTATTCGCTCCCATAATTGAGCAGTCGACGTACTATCGTCAACATATGGTCCTTCGAGCCGGATTTAAGGACAGCGTACTTATCTGGCTTCCAGTCTAACTGGATGTAGCTGAGTACTTTACATGGAGCGACAGCCTATCTGACCTCCACAACCCAGTTATAGGGTAATAAGTAAGACTCGTAGTCAGACTGTCGGGCTTCTGACGACCCGTAACGACTTTCAAAGATCTACGAATGATAGTTGAGACCAACGGCTTAAGGGGTCTTGGTACATAAAGATGGGTTCACGCATCCACGGTCCTACCGCGGCAAGCGTTGCTTAACCTAATAGATCGAACCATACGACATCATCATCATCATTTCAGCCGTAAGACACCCACTGCTAGATGTAGGCCTTCCCCAGTTTGGGAGGCTTAGTCATAATCGCCACGCCAGGCAGGTGGCACGCAATATGGTGGTAAAATGCATAGAGAACGCTGCTGCCCATTGTTTAGTAATTCCCTTAGTCGCCTCTTACGATACGCACGGGAAGAAATGAGCACCACATGGATATACAGGGTTATTTGTAAAACACCGGCAACCTCTCAGGACTATATTACTAACATCATTATCAACAACTTTTGTTCTATGACTTTTAAAAATTCATCATATTTTAGTTCATCAGATTTTCATACAAAAATAAAAATATTTAAATTGAACGCTCTAAATGTAACTAAGTCTACGAAAAGCAAAAGAAAGCGATAGTACATTAGCGAAGGGAGCGGGGTTAGGGCGGTGGGGACGCTTGAACTTGATCTATTTACGGGCGGTCGATTTTTGTATGAAAATCTGATGAACTAAAATATGATGAATTTTTAAAAGTCACAGAACAAAAGTTGTTGATTATGATGTTAGTAATATAGTCTTGAGAGGTTACCGGTGTTTTACAAATAACCCTGTATACGGTGGTTATTGTTTGGCTACAAGTCACGTTATTTATATTTTAATTCATCTCTCATGAATTGTGTGAGAAGATCTTTTTGTTGGTCTCAAAACTAAAATTTAGTTTTGAGTCACCGTCATCATCTCAGCCCGGAATCATCTACTGCTGGGTATAATCCTCAACTTTTCCGCCATACATCTCGGCTCCGTGCGTCTCTCATCCACGCGTTTCCAACGACCCTGACGATATCGTCAACCCAACGCGCTTTTGGACGGCCTTTGGTTTCTTTGGCCTAAACTTGGCCACCATTCGGTCACTGCATAAGTCCATCGGCCATCTCCTCGTCGTAACTAAATGTCCTGCTCAACTCCACTTGAGGCGCATCGCCCTGTCCCAGACGTCGAAGACTTATCCGACGACGGATTTCGGTGTGACGCATTTTTGAGAAATTAACCAATTTTCCAGGCCCTACTCCGCGAGTTGGAGCAGTACCAGAACGAGAAGCGGAAAGCCCTGATGAACCACGAGGGCAACAAGATGAAGGCCGTGGAGGAGCGGTACTCTCAGGAGCTGAAGGAGTGGCGCGCCACCCTCGGGGACAGGAAACTGGTGAGTACTTATGTAGTTTGTGAGGAGAGGGAGATCGTTGGTGGGGGGTGATGGTTACCCTTCAAGGTATTGAAAAGAAAAAGAAAAAAATGCAGTAGATTTTGTTTTTTTTCTTCTTTAATAAGAACTTTGTCATCTAAGCTATGCTTCCGAAGAAGCATAGCTTAGATGACAAAGTTCTAATTAATTTTAAATCGGAAAGAATTTATAAATCTTAAAAAAATGAGGGTAATCCGCGAAATTAAAATTTTCTTACGTTTTTTGCAATGTGCATTTATTTTTTGAATTTGTTCCGGTCATGAATCATATTTTGTTCAATATACAACTTGACAATGACTTGCAAATTGCAATAGACGTAAGAAAATTCGAAATTCGAGGAATTACCCTGGAACATTCACCTTAACACACACACACACACACACAGCATTTTGCTGAGTGATGGCCGTTTTGTGTGGATGTGACGCATGTTTTCCCACACCTTATTTTTATGTTTGTATACCTCTGATCTTTCTGTGCGTCATGTTTGCCGCAAATAAACGTATTTTCTTTCTTTCTTTTCTTTCTTAAAAAGAGAATCATAATATTTCAATTATGAGTAGCACTCACTATATTTCGTCAAATTAAATATAAGCAGTCTGGCTTGAAAAGCTTATTGAAACCAATTTTGAGTAGTTCAACAAATTATCTGAATGATAAAAATACCTGGCAAAATGTGAGTGTACACCCAATAAGTATAAGTACACCTCTTTTTTGTGGGTGGAAAGTCATCAAATGACATCTCCCGCACTGCGTGGAGCGGAAGGGTAAGTCAGGGCTTCGGTAACTCTCGAACAATTCCGTGACCTTGGCAGATAAGTACACCTCTGCCTGTTCTTTAGTGGAGTAAGGCGTGGTGATATGTTATGTGAGGAATTTAGTTTGCTAAGTCCAGACATTGAAGAGTAGCCATCAACCAACCGATATGTACTTGTTTTGTCACTGTGATATCGTCCAGTGTTTATTATTTTGAATGGGAAGGGACAGAGACTGCCTAAGGTTATTTATGAAAATCTAATTTATATTAGTAGATAGTAAGGGAGTAGAGTTGAATACTGCCCTGTGGTAACGGCCGCGACTTACATGTATTGAATTGGTATCCAAGCAGGCACTCTTTACACCGTGACATTTAAGTCGTCTTACAACGGCAACCCACTTCATGTAACCAATGACTACTACACATACATAAGAAAAAAAATGAACATTTGATTAAGTAAAAAATAAAAATATTATTCATTATGTTGATGTATAACGTGGTTAAGATATTTTGTCCCATGGAAAATGGAGATGGAATGATCTAGCCGACTCGTGCACTGGGTAGGTATGTTCTGTACCGTCTGATACGTAAACATTATTAACAGAATGTTTCATAATTCTAATCCATTATTTATTTTTGTTAATATCTGTTATTTTAATTGATGGTAACAATTTTTAATCACGCCTAGAGGTATATTATGTCGGATACATCGAGTGGACTACCTTTGTAAGACGACTAAAATGTCACGGTGTATAAATAATTTCATCACCTCTGCTCTCAAAACGGTGAAGGAAAACATCGTGAGGAAACCGGCATGTCCTAGAACCAAAATATTCGAAGACATGTGACATCTACCAATCCGTATTGGGTTCACACGGTTGATTAGGGACCATTATTCATAAATTACGTCACACAAATTTCATGATTGTTGACCCCACCCCCGTCCTTGTCACACCTGGTCACATTTGTGAGACTCCCCTCCCTAGTGTGACGTCACATATTTTCCAATTTTACATATACATATTAAAATTAAAAAAAAAATCTTTCGTAGTTCATATTTCCTGTTTTAATAGTACTTTGAATATATATATTCAATTTTGAAATGTGAAAAACACAAAATTTAGGGGCCCTCCCACCCCCTTGTCACACAATGTCACACTTAGTCGAAACACCCCCCCCACTCCCTTAACGTGTGACGTAATTTATTGATGGCCCCTTATGGCCAACTCCCGCTAATAGAGAGGAGGCGTCCCAGCATTGGGAATATTATAGACTGATTAAGCGATTGGAATAATGTGTGAAGGCATTTTTGTTTCAATATGTTTGATTGTGTTCACTTGCAAAGCATTTAATTTCATTAAGCTCTCTCAGTCTTCTGTCCATTCTCTATGTCTATGTGTGTGTGTATCCCACAGGATTTTGAACTTTAAGACACTTTATTAGGTCACAAAGTCGTCAACGTGGTGGTCTTATAGCAGGAATAAAATATTTTAATATTTTGTGTTTTTCGTATTTAAATTCTATCGTGATGTATGCATGAATGTTTTGTGAAACTGACTGTATTGGAATTATTATTTAAATCATAGCTATCTTTTACAATAGATTCAAGCCAATTCAGCTCTTTACAACCATTCGGTGCCGAATCACACGTCAATCAGTGTTACCAAAAAGAGTCCTCGAAAGGCTGTTCCAAAAATAAAAAACTTGAAAATGTTGCCAGTTTAAATCAAATAGATGACACCCTCATTCTTTCGATAGTTTTTTGCGATTCGGCAACCTGGCATATGGTTGTGAACAGTTATGCAATAATTACCACTTCCTAGTAATTTGTGGATTTATCCACAAATAAAAAGACCAGGACACTTCCTTAGGACGGTCGTTTTGAGGTCCTTAGTAACATTTTTCATTCAAAAAGTGTCGATCATCATCCTAGTTTCGATAAACAACTCGACTTAATTTAGACTATTGCTATCTGTTTCCTTCTAATGAAACAAGAAAGAGACGGAAATAAATTAGAACTGTCAAATTTTGTTGAACGAACTACATTAGTCATGCCAAATTTAAAACAATCGAGATACTTTTAGTTTGACATTTCTAAAGCGTCTCTTGTCTTTTTCTTTCGCGGTCTCTCTGTAAAAGATAGCAATACTCTTAATTTAGTGTGAACAAAAGAATCGGAATGTTTGATATTTTCATACAAACTAAACATTGATACTACTGGATAGTAGGAAAATAGACAGCGGTATATAAAGTTTAATTTCAATACAGTCAGAAGCACAAATATTATTTGGAAATCTTTAACTTCTTATAAGGCATGTGTTGTAAAGTAGCTTAGCAAATGATTGGGTGGATTGTGCGCATGTTTTCGTGGTTTATATGGAAAAGGAATGGCTATACTACCAAATATATTTCAACTGATTGATTTCGGCGTACCTTTGTACAGTCAGCGTCAATATTATCGGCACGAACAGACTATTAAAATGATTTAAACAACTATGAAAATTAAATATTAACTCAATGACACAAGGTATGTTTCAGAATGAAGACAGTACATGACAACTGTCATTCTGACAAGAACTTTATACAATTGAGATAAGGTTTAATTGTCTTAGTAGTTGAGATCATTTTAAACAGTCTCTTCGTCTTGATGTTTTTGTCGGTGATTGTTCTGGTAAATAATACATTGTTATTTTACAAACAAACAAAAATCTCTTTGAATAATGATGGCATTTTATTTAAAAAAATATTGCCTGGATAAAGACAAAGATTCATAAAGATTTAAAATGAAATCCACAGAATGTCTGTCTTTCAATTACATTTGCACATTTATAACCTACGATTTGTGGCGTGCATTGCATATAGGCACACAAGGAGTGCCTACCTCGAAAAATCACCATAAGGCTATTAATTACATTTCAGTGTATGCCTAGAAATTATTGAAAAAGTAACTTAATTGTCATACCTAAAAGTAACCCGCGTTTGTCTGCCTAGACAAGAACAGGCGTGCCTACACAGAAAAGCAACGCACACCACTGCCTACAATTAGAAAAACTATTTGACAATCAGTACAAAAATATATTTTGGTAGTAAATCATTCCTTTTGCCATAAATTAAGCATGTTTGTTCATAGCTTGGTTCAAAACTAATGTGTGGTGGTGGGTAAAGGAGAAGGGTTTAATAGTCAGGATAAGGTTTTCAGGAGTTCTGAAGCGTGTAGCTAAGTAAAAATATTATCTAGATACTAGAAAGCTCGGGATTAAATCGCTCATTGAATGCAAACGGGCCACAAATCAAAAAACATAAATTACCTTAAATAATTATTTTAAATATTTTTTTAATTTTTTTATGAAAAACAAAATATTTAAAAAAAATGTGTTCTGAATATAGTTTTGGCCGTCCTACACAATTTATGGTTTTTGAGTTGTGGCCCTTTTGTATTCAATGAGCGAAATCATTGGAGCCGTTGGTTTCTTGGTTCTGTAACCATTTGACTGATTGTCAAAGATTGGAGACAATTAGAATGTTACAACGAACGTTTGGCATCTGGCTGACGTTGAAAGGGAGATCAATTAAGAACTTCCTAAGAGTAGAGATGGTCTAGTGGTATCAGCCTGACTTAGCAGTTGTAAAAATCAAAATATTTCAATTAAACCTACAAGGGCACTTATGAAACGTCAGAATCTAAGTGCTGATTGCTAATGGAGAAGAGCCGTCAAGAAACTCCATAGTAACTTTTAAAAATAATTTGGATAATTTTTAGATGGATGAGAGAATGTTGTAGACTTGTATACCATTTTCTATTTTATTGTTTACTTGGTTCTTGTTGACAGACCTGCACCCTAATTGCGAAACGCACAATTTATCAGAATCTGAATGGGATTGAAGATTATTTCTAAACCATTGCGTCATTTGTTCGAATAAATTGTCGGCTCAGCAACGTTAATAACGCAATTAATGTTGTTTAACTATGAATGTTAAACCATTTCCTACCGATAAAAAGTTCTGCAATTAACCCTCTGAGGGCTTACTCTTCAACCTAATTTTAATTCCAATCTAAAGCCAATACGATTCCAATGTTAATTTTGCATACACGTTATTCGGTAATCTTGAAAACAATAGTGTCAACATTGGAACAATAACAACGCCCGATCTCGATTCCACTTAGTTCTCCAAAATGGACACCCAATTTAAACACATTTTGGTGCTAGCGTCGTACTCAAGAATACGAAACGTCAAAATTCCAATGTCAATCGATCGGAATTAAAATCAATAGTGCGCACCTTGCAGTGTCCTTCCATACCAATTAACACTGTAATTACAAACCATTGTAAAAGCCATTTATTTTAAAAAAGTGTAATCATGGAGTTTCTTACCGGGTTCTACATAGGAATCAACCAATTGGAACTCATTTAGTTTCTACCGTTCCATAAGTGCCTATGTAGGTTTATGTGAAATAAAATATTTTCATTTGCTGTGCTCAGATTGGGGCTCACGCCAAAAGATCCTTGTACCATTATATTTAGCTTTACACAACATAAATCACAAGATACACGTTTCAGAACTCCATATTCGATTTGTTAGACGTTGTTCTCGTCCAGTGCCATCCCAGGTCTCGTAGCTCGTACACAGACACTAAATAACATCCTAATTCTGAACAGACCATCATAGAATCCTTCGAGAAGCAACTGGACGATCATGAGAAAAAGTTCGGAATACCTATACCGGATCGAGGAGCGTACCTTAATGCGCCTTGGCCGAAAAATGTACTGCAACATGTCCTCAGCGCGTACCATCAACGCACGTCTTTCATTGGATCTTTATCAAGATCGAGGACTAGTTTGAACTTCATTTCTGCTGCTAACACTCCAAGTATGGATAGAAGGAAAAGTATAAGCCCCAGTAGAGCGACAAAATCTGCAGCCGCCAGCGCCAATAACACGACAAAACGCGGCAAACTGACTAAAGGACAACGCTATGCCTCAACATCCAACTTGAAATTAGTCTCAGATAAAATCTCCGGATTCTCAGTATTCAACAACAGTGATGACTGGCGCAGAGAACCCATAATGGCGTACGGGGACGACAGGCAGATCCAAGAGGAAATAGAACGTCCGAAAGAAAAGAAATTAAACAGACAGTCGATGTCGGAGCATTTGCTGAAAACTGAGACCAGTCAAACGATGAAACGCAGCATTTCTCAGCAGAGTTTAAAACAAGATCGCGCTTTAGAAGCTGTCATGATCGACCTACCGTCGCTAGAAACGGGGTATAATACCACGAGGAGTGAACGTAGTGACAGTACTTACACAGTAGATTCGAATGACGATATTGAAACACACTTTAGTCGATGGGGACCCGTTCGAGGATCGAATAGTTATTCGAACACGGAAGTTCCTGTGAGTCAGTTGTCGACTTTGAATATTCGGAAGTCGATTTTGAGTGATAAGACCGAAGGGCCTCCGGATTCTAATGTTTAGTTGGGTTTTGGATGTGGGAGCGAGGGTTCTAACCTCTCTCTGTCTATGTAGGTTGGTTTTTAGTCTAATCTACATAGAGAAATACTTGTCACATCAGTACTATGGTTCACATCATATGGCGTACGTTGCAACAAAAAGATCTTAACCGAAAATGGCGAGGTTGACTTATAGAAAATGACTATGGCGTTAAGTCCGTCTTTAGACATTTCTGTGCGTGAAGTATTAAATAACTAAATAATTTTCGACGTACATGATCAAATGAAATTACCTTTTTAAACTTCACAGAAGTGATGGGTATATCTAATGATTAAAAACCAAAAACAAAACCGATTTTCTCCCTGAAGTGAATTCATACTTCAACTTATTACGTAACGTAATTAATTGCCTTCAATGACCCCAAAAATCATTTATATTTTTGGAGTTCACTTCTTAAGAATTGATTTTCAAATAGCCCGGGGGTTAGAAAATTTAAGGGGGTCAAAATCAAACTTTTTCCTTTACGTTATGCGTTAGTTATGTTTACGAATCTATATATTTTATAATCGTTTGTAAAAAGTAAACTCCAGTCGTGCGTCGGAGGTGACATACCCATTTTTTTTTGTTTTTTCATTATATTGCCATCGGTTTCCATCACTTCTGAGGAGTTTTTCTTACTAATTTAATTTGATCTTGTCAATATTTTACTCGGAGATATAAGGCAATACAAACAGTCAAAAGTTTGTCTGTTTTGCTATAACGATAGGCAGAGCCTGATATCAGATTATGATTTGTTCTAGTTTGAACTTTCCAAAAATAATTTCGGATAGATTCCGATACTCATAATGAAAAGTTAGTCAGTGCATTCAACTTAATAAAATCTTACAACAAAGAATTAAAATAAAACATCTTGTTCAACTTTTTAAATAATTTTATTATAGATATTAATAAATGCCTAAAGCAAAAGATTTTATCGTGCAAATATTTGATCAAATACGCCAACTTCATTTACGTATTCGTCCAAATATTCGCGTCGCCAGCATGCCGCCCCGACCCTTGCTCGAGCCAGCCCGCGCCGCTGAGCCTGTAGATTTAAATTTGTCTCTAAATAATAATCATTCCAATTCAACCCGTCCTTTGCTGCCCTCTACCAGCGATGCCCTAAGCCGAGGTCCGAACCCTACAGGGGGCACCCCCTGTAGGGTTCGGACCTTAGCGAATAATCGCTATAGTTTTAAGTTTTTAAGCCTTGACTGGAGGCCTTAATTTGTTAAGGTAGCCACAGGCGAGTCCGGTTAAGCAACCGACAACCTCATAGGTTGACTGTCAAAGTCAAATGTCATTCCAAAAATAATAGCACTACCAGTGAAAGTTCCTTCAAAGTCGGTCCAGCCGTTTCGGAGATTAGCTGGAACATAGACAGTGTAGGTACTGTGTATATTTTATTTTATATAACATAAAGTTGTTAGACTCTTGTCTGAAGATATAGGCTTGCGTCTTAATCAGTTTATTCGCCATTAAAAAAACTGAAAATACGACTCACACATATGTTTGACATTTTTCAATGTTCACTCCCGCATCCAAAATTGTACAATAAGCATGTTTTTAAAATCTAAATTGGCATGTATTAAAAATTGTATAGTATTATTTTACGTTTTAAAGTGTTTTTGCATTGTATGTAAGTAAATAGATGTTAACTTTATACTTTCCATTGTGCCCAAAACGTTACCTAATTCCGAGCAGTAACATTTTAATCATAAGCATGATTTTTTTCTGTAATATACAGGCTGATGTCAATTCTAAAAGGGGGGCGGGGGGTTGTACTAGATGTTGTCTATTTAGACTTATAATGACTAGCTTTTGCCCGCGACTTCGTCCGCGTAAATGTCGGTTATCGCGGAAGAAGTTGTGGAATAGACATTAGTCTATGTCCTTTCTTGGGGTTCAAACTAACCCCGTACCAAATTTCATCAATAACGATTCAGTGATTTAGTCGTGAAAGCGTGACAGACAGAGTTACTTTCGCATTTATAATATTATAAAGTATAGATAATTTAAGAAACCGCTTTACTGAATATTTTTTTTCAATAAGTGGATTGACATTGCTCTACAAACCGTTATTTAATTCTTATTTACTTACATGTAAAAACACTTTGACACCGTCTTTTTTATATCTAAGGTTATGTTTATGCTTAAATTTACTAACTCGCTTCTTCTAAAACTATATTTCTTTTATTTTACTAATAATTTGTACAATTGTGTAAAATCTTAAGAGATACTATTTTTACCTTGGATTTGACGATTAATGAGATGGCGACTGTGGTAATTAGGATCCTACTTGACATTACAAATAATAACATTTGTGTATTAATAACTCGCAGATTAGTTCTATAAGCCAAAGTAGCACGGTCGTATTTTAATCGCGCACTGGATTTTCAATACTGTGCTTAGCTCTGAGAGTTGAAAATTCCAAGAGTGTTTTTCTGCACTGAGAGTTGAAAATTGAATGCAGGATTAAAAAATCGTTGCTGTTAAAAATTACTCGTGGGATTGCAGCCAAAGTCCTATATCTTCCACTTTAGATCAATTGAAGGTATAATAATTATCGCTTCTAAAATACTGCTCATATTGGAAAAAACTCCAACATAATATAAATCACAAAAAGTTCCTTATAATAATCATTAATTGTCACAAACTTGCCATTAGACATGGGGTGGAGGCACCAGTTGCTAGATCTTAAAATATTGAAAGTATAGACTCTTCTTGTAAAAGGTTAAGTTTAACCTGGTAAAAGTATGAACTAAACTTACCATTAAATAATAACAGACAAAATAAATCGCCCAGAAAAGAAAGAAGAGTTCAGAAAGGAACAAACAAGTCTTCCGATCTTCCTAGATTTCGTCGTTGCGTTTACAAAAATCGCCATGTGTTTTTCTTAGATTTCTGGTTTTTATGTAATTTTGATACTTATGACAATACATGCAAGGTGTAAAAACCATTTAGAACGAGCGGCATGTTGCCAATGGCAGGTAACTGCAGCCGTCGACACGCAATGACGACGGTGGTCTTTGAAGATGGAATGTCGCCGACTGCCGTCGACGTGTCAACGGCAGCAGTTACCTTTGCCGTTGGCAACATGCCGCTTCTGTGTAAGAGCTCTTAGTGATAACTGCACATAGCGATTTTTGAAAGCGCAACGATGATTTGTACAAAAATATAACTCTGCTAACAATTGGTGCCTTCACCTCATTTAGTACTTATACCTACAGCCAACTTCCAATAATTTGCCAAATAGATTCGCTTCGTATTAGTATTTATTAATATTATTAGGATTTAATATTAAATTCGTCGCGATGTACATTTTTACTCTAAAGCAATAAAATTAGAGTCTATTTTACAACAAAATGATCGGGCGGTCGGTCCTTCCATTTTTAGAAGCATTTTTACTGTAATTGTCATTTAAAGTAATTTATATACTTACTAGCTTGTACCAGCGGCTTCACCCGCGTGTTATACATATAAATCTTCCTCTTGAATCACTCTATCTATTGATGAAAACAGCATTAAAATCGGTTGCGTAGTTTAAAAGATCTAAGCGTACAGACGCGGGAAGCGACTTTGTTTTATACTATGTAAAAAAGAAATTCGCAGAGTTGGTTTACGCTGGGTTCCAGCCAAAAATTGCCTTCTGTAATTTCACGCCAATTATTTTTAACTTAAAAAATCGAACTAATATAGAATATCAGTAAAAAAAATCTAGTGAAATAAAAAGTTAGAAAATTTCTAAAATGTTAAATATTTTCGCTTTTATGTGTCGCGGGGGTCATAGCTATGTAGTCGGCTATAAAGAAAACAATTATACAGCATGTTTCGGAACAGTGTGGTCTAATTCACGGGAGACCGGATTCATGGTATAGACCACCAAACTGAAGAACTTTCAACCGAGATCAACATCGTAATAGAGAAAAAAAATTGTACCTAAAATAATTGTAAAATTTCTCTCCACTCTTCCCCCCCTTAAATTCGACCACACCTTTCTGTTACATGCAGTATATTCTTTAGCTTAGTAATTTAGCAATAAATAATTTGTATTTTGGCGGTTAAATAAAAAAAAAAAAACTTTCAAAACTGTCGGTTTACAATGTGGGCGTAGCTAAAGTCGCTATGTCGGCAAAAACGACGGTAATACTTAGCGATTAGATTCGTTCCAATACTGTCGGTTGCTTAACAATGTCGGTCGCTATGTCGACAAAACCTCGGTAATATTTAGCGATTAGATTCGATGTGCCTAAACCCAAAGTCGTAGGTTAGATGAAATATATTTAAAAAGTTGAATTTGATATTTTTAATTGTTAAATACTTGCAGAGTGTAATTTTAAAACTGATCATTTCGATGAGCATTCTTTCCCGAGTTTTTAGCAGTCTATGTATGTTTGTTTCATTTTACGTATGTTCTGACGTAGCGCCTAAAAAAATAAGGTGTCAATCAATTTGTAATATAGTCTGGGTGATATAGGCAATATTTTTTAAGAACAAATCAATATTACATCGAAAATAGTGGGGGATTGCTAACTTAATTTTTTTTTGCGTATCGTGTGGGATGTCATGAAAAGTACGGAGAAGTACTTTCTGGAAATAGATGGGTTACCAATAATTATACGTACAAGAATCCCAAACTAATTGAAATGTATAAGAAAAAATTTAAAAAAAATACTGCAATTACACAACCAGTAGATCAACTTTCAACGTCCTTAGATATAAAACTCATTTGTTGGAAAAATACAAAACTCATCGTAATTTTCAGTTTTAAAAATACATCCTGTAAAATTATAATTATGCTTCCCCTTACGGGATTAGCAAATATAATTATACGAAGTGCATCGCCACTAACGAAGTTAGTAATTATATTTTTTTAAATTATAATTTACGCGTCGTCTAATACGGTTTTCGCTGACCTATCGAGTTATTTATTTACGCGTGTTTTACGGTACGTGAAGAAAAGACGAATAATGCGTTTAAAAGTTGGTGTTTGTAATGAGTATCTATTCCACTTATTCAGCGAAGATTCCTGAAGTACATACCATTTCTAGTTGCCTGCGGTATACCAAAGAAGGTATGCACTTCGGTAAACCAATGGCGTGCATTGCATATAGGCATAGAAACAGTGCTTACCTCGAAAAATCACTATAAGTCTTTCAATTACATGTAAATGTATATCCCAAAATTGTTAAAATCTAACGAAATTTTAGTACCTTAAAAGAACCAGCGTTTGTATGCCTAGACAAGAACAGGCGGCCTAGTGCCTACCTATACAGTAAAGCAATGCACGCCACTGCGGTCAACTTCGTTTTTCCGATTTTTCACGATCGTTACGTTACCGAGCAAGAGGCAAAGTTTCCAAGTACTCCCGCACTTTTCCGTGTTATAGCCATTTCATACATCTGTCAAAGTATGACCGTTGTTATTCGAAAATACGGACTATTTTAGGTGGTAGCCAACTCTTAGCAGTTTATTTACCTAACTTTGCAAACGCCAACATTTTTACGCATGTGAACGAAACTTAAACATTCCCTATTACTTTAAAACGTTAATCTATAGTCAAAGAACTATTTATACATAAGTGAATTAAGATTCTTTCGAGCTGCAAAGTCTAACTCGATTCTTAAATAATTTTCTAACAATTATTTCGTTGTACAAAATTTTGTAATGATTATTGTAAAATAATTTTAAAATATTTTTTGTCATTTTGAAGATATTTTATTAATAGATTTTATTGTTATTATAAAACTGTTTTAATTAATTGGCTGTTTCATCACAAAATAGGGAGGGTTACTGAAAACGATATTATTAATTGTATTTTGAAGATATAGTAACTTGCACGAAAGCTCTGAAAAAAAAAAAAACAATTTTCTCTGTTTACATAATTTAAGGGGGGTCAACCCTAAGCCCAAAAATCTGACATCCAGTCTTATCAATGCTGTCGTGTAGCCCAGTAACTGGGCTGTGGAGGTCAGATCGGTAGGCGCTCCATGTATGTTACCAGTTAGTCTGGAAACGGACTCCAACAAAGGCTAGGCAGAATTTGTTGAATGTGGTCAAACAGGTGTAACGACAATCTAGGACAATAATCGATTTAAAAAACCACAGTATTAAGAGTGAAATCTAGTATTCTACAATAAATCTGAAAGGTGATGAAACAGTCGCAAAAAGAAAGTTTTTAATTTTGCCTAAATACCAAATCTTTAACAAACAAAATAATGTTATGTGTTACACAGAACATCAGTCTCTGAAAGACTGACCAGGAAGTCTGTTGTCAAAATCTCGTGATTCGTTCACTTATACACTAACCATAGGCGACCGCTTCTAGAGGCGACATTGAATGCACTTCTCATACAAACCAGATAAGTAACCCTTTAGTTGCAGTATGACTCGGACGGCTTTAGGGGCGTCTATTAATTATGTGCGGGGTTGGCGGGGGATGTCTAGGCGATTGTCTCCCAATCTCACATCGGGGTAAGGGCAAATATTACGTAGGTAATGGAATGTCATATTTTTTTCTCTGAAAAGAAACATTTTAAAATTGCGAGAAAACTGTGTTAAATAAAACATGTTTCTACGCCGATATGGCTAAATCCTACAAAAGTAACAATATATGGTGGTTAGGCTCAAACTACAAAGTAGCACAGTAAGTAGCCCCTCGATTGCTAAGCCGCTATCGGTCAACGTATACGTATATAGTATTAACGTATTTTTACTAAAAATCATTTGCATCAGCTAGACATTAGATTATTCGGGAGGGTCGAGCCCCGACACCTCACTTTGGGTGTAAATAATCGCCACAATTTTCTTACGTAATTAATTGACGCCCCCTTTAAAGGCGGCCCATTACAGAAGCTGTGCATTCATCGCGCTCTCGCCGCCACAAATTTATTAGTACTACCGTCCCTAGAAGCATATAAAATTCACTAGATTTGACAACAGATTTATTTGAATAAGCTTTTAGAATCTTGAGATATTATTCTAAAACGTTTTATGGAACTGATAATTTGATACAAGGGTTAATTTAACCCGTCATATTTTTTTTCCGCGGGTCATTTTACCCCCGAGTAAAAAATATGACGGGTTAAATTATAATAAATAAATAAAATAGTTTCATCTCCGATGATTCATTTAAAGGAGAATAGACTAAGTTACATTATTTATTATTGCTGTAGTATTTCGAGCTCTGGGTTAAGTTTGTGACTTCTGTAAACGCTTCTTTTAAAAACAGAAGTCGTCTATTCAAAGTAGGCTGAAAATAAACTGTTTATAAACATCAAATTTATGTAAGATAGATCCCCGCTCTTCACCACTTCCTAGAGCTTTAGTTGGGAAGAAGTGGTACCGTTAACTTCCCAGTAGCATAGCTATTTGTATCAGCAGAACCCTTGCCTTGAGCTCGCTATATTGTAGCCATAATCACTTTTACTTTTACTGCGGTAAAAAGACTTTTTTTTTTGCATGAAGTAAGCAACCCGATTTTAACCAGGTATAACAAACATAATTATGATAATTTAACTTGTGCATATGTCAAATAATTTTGTCGCTTATGTCATTGGTTTTTAAAAGTATTTTTTTATAATAGGTATGCCGTAACTTAAATTATGTTTTGTAAAATAATTGTGCTCATCCACGAATTAGGGTAGTAAAAAGTGTTTTTAAACAAATTATCATTTCTGTAAAGCTAATAAATACCCTTTATGTACAAGCTAGCGTAGAACGTCAAACAACGCGAATTCTGTACGCGTAGTTGTAAAACGTCATTTAATTATTTAAAAAATAAATCATTTATATTACGCAAATTATAATGTAAATAAAGATGTTATGTTTCATAGTTTTTATGTTTTTTTTTTTCAAAACGTTGGGGGATTTGGGAATTTGTACCATAATTTATTACATTATATATTTAAACTTGAATTAAGTATAAAGATATAATTATTTCAAAGGGATGACGAATAGCAAAATTTTTCAATAAAAAATATTAATGGGCTTTGGGTAAAAAACTGTCAAATTGCAGTAATAATAAAGCTACAACGCTAATTAATATCAAGGCTTGCTTTAAATGATTACAGCAGGTAAAATGGTTATGTAAAAGTGATCGGAAGCTTGGGTAAACATAGGTTGACATTGGGTAAGGCTTGTTAACTTGGGTAATTCTTGTTAACTTGGGTAATTCTTGTTACCCAGGGTAATTCTCGTTAACTCGGGTAAAACTAGCTTAAAGTTAATTTTTCTTTGGGTTTAAGTTGGTCAACTTGGCTAAAATTAGATTGAACCCAAGATTTACCCTAGGTAAAGTTGCCAACCCAAATTAATCTACGTGTTACACTTTCAATGTTGTATTTACCCTTATCTACCTAGGCTTACCCAAGATTCTAACATAACTATCAACATGAGTCCACACCTAACTACAGTTGTATATACAGCCTGTTTAACACAACATATCAGTCGCGCGACTAAAAGTCGCAACGCATGAGCATGTGCTTCGATCTTTGTGTATTGTTGTTGATTATTTGCTGAAACCTTTTTTTTTGTAAGTTATGAGACGTCCTGTGGCGTAGGTATAATCTTGAACTAGCCTAATTTGTAATAAAAATCACACCTTTAGTACTAAAAGCTAATTTCACCTGAGTAGTCTAGTCAGGTGAAGTTAGCTTTTAGTCATTACACCCTGATTTCAAGGGATTGACACTATTGAGCTCATTTCACTTACGTTTTTACGGTGTGATTTTTATACATGTTCTGCGGCCTGAAAGTGACAACCAGTCTTTCAAAGGATATCGTATTACCCAGTAATGTAAAAACTGATAGTCAGCTGCTTTCGGTTAGAGTGGAAGTCGATCTCAAGAAAGTTGGCCAAAGGCTAGGTAGATGATGATGAGGTCGCCTAGTGGAATTACAAGTCACTGAACTCATAAAGATTGAATTTACTTAAAAACAAGGAAGGTGGTTTCCAAAAAAAAAAAAAAACAAATTATAACATGTTGATGACATTGAAATGTAGCATTTTGATCGAATTCGAATACTTCAGTATGCTCTTTTGTTTCATCACCTGACTAGCCTAGCCAATTCCCCAGTTTAGACCTCTTAGAGATGAACATAATTTTGTTGGCAGCAGCCGCCGGTAGATGGCGTTGTCTCGAATATCTCAAACTCCGGTAAAATGCCGTTCTTCTGTGAGCAGCCTTATGTTGAGGTCGGCTTCTAACTAAACTATAAATACCGAGTCTAGTTTCAATTGACATCTAAGTCTCTTTGGACAACAAAAAAGGTTTTAGCAAATCCAGCATACAAAACACAGGGTAATTTAACGGCGGGTGGTGAGGTTCTGCTAACACGGACTGGACGACGCAGGATGCATGGTATGTGGTTTGTTTTATTTATAGCACTATAACTCGATATTCACACTGAAGTAATAAGATCATAGTGGGATATTTTTCGCGCTTTGAATCTTCACCGCACTGCTTGGCGCTGAGAAACTCTCAAAATTCGAAGTCAAAAATCAAAAGACATTTATTCAAATTAGGCTGAGGATCAGCACTTTTAGAACGACATTACATAAGACAGTCCCCCAAAACGCTTGCCCTTCACCACTTCCTAGTGCTTTAGCTGGGAAGAAGTGGCGCATCAAACTGTCCAGCAGCACAGATACAAAATCAAATGTCATTTATAAAAATTAGGCTGAGGATCAGCACTTTTCGAACGTCAAAAATACATAAGGCAGTCCCCCAAAACGCCCTTCACCATTTCCTAGTGCTTTAGCTGGGAAGAAGAGGTGGCGCAACAAACTCCCCAGCAGCACAGCTCTCTTACTCGCTCTAGACTCACTTAGACTCACTCGCGCTGCACTTCATTGAATACTCAATGCTAGGATCAACGCTGAGAGTTGAAAAACGAGTGCACGAAAAAAATCCCACGTGATTTTATTACAATGGCTGCAGGAAACATGGCACGCTTGGCTTAGTTTAATCTGAGTAAAATGGGGTTTGGGGAACGTTGTGATTTTTATTTTTTTGATAAGATTTTAATATTTTCTACTGTCATTGTATTCTGAAATTAATTCCTGTTAGTTTCTGCAATTACAGTCATTTTAAAAGCTAAATTGGGTTTGGTAATTCAGAATCGCCACGATAGAGCGCGAAATTCAAATTTTCTCACGTTTTTTGTAATTTCCAGGTCGGTGTTAGGTTGTGTGATAGATAAGATAATATTTATTTGCTTAACCATGTGTTATACATACAGAAAGACACGCATGGAAGATGATCAAAACATTTGAAGGTACAGACATGTTTGCCCCATGATGCCGCATGATTGTTCATTAGAATATGATTCGCGAGCGTAACAAATATGGGTTTACAGAATTAGAATAAAAACTTTTTTTACAAAAAAAAAAAAACAACCGACTTCCTTAAAAACACTACAAAGTGAAAAATAACTTTAATTTCGGAAGTCGGTGTCTTACGATCTGTATTTATGGTTTTTTTGCCACCGACTTCCAAAATTAAAGTTATTTTTCACTTTGTAGTGTTTTTAAGGAAGTCGGTTGTTTTTTTTTGTAAAAAAAGTTTTTATTTTTAAATTTTTAGTTGTGGTATTCACCCTGCACTAATTCCAAACAAACAATGCATATTTATGCGATAGCAGAAATCGCGGTTGATTTGCTGTCATTTTTTAAAGAGTTCCGGTGTCTATCTCCGGAACTCATCATCAGATCTATATGAAAATTATATGGGACCATTTCGGAATAAACCCCTTTCGAACAAAAAAGAATTTTGCAAATCCGTTTATATATGACTTAGTTATGGCCGAACATACATAAAAAAAAATATAAACATCTGAATTGAGAACCTCCTCCTTTTTGAAGTCGGTTAAAAACAAAAATCATCAATACAACCCTCTTAGTTCGTTTAATCCCATTGAATGAGAATTTCATGAAAATATCCAGAAATTTGAATTTCGTGGACTACTGCCCCCGTCGCTATAATTACAGTGGTGTTATTGGTGTAGCGACATTTTTACAGCACTGTGATTCTTAAATCAAATCCTACATAGAATATTTTTCTTTTTAATCTATGCAACTACCTTTTGTTGTCCGTTTAAATATCTGACTTATCTGCTATAACCATTAAGATACACCAATTTAAAAAATAAAGTTTTTTTTTTGTGGCTTACTGAAATTACAATAACGGGGGCAGACTTATTTAGCGCTTTCGAAAGAAAATGAAATAAATATGTCGAACTGACCATTGAATATTCTGCATTAAGGTTCAAACTGCCTTGACAGCGTATCGTGTCTCCTGTAGCAATTGTAGTAGCTCTTTCTTTACGGAATATATTTATTTTATTTTAACAAACTTAGAAGGCTCCTATAACCGTTAGGAAAGAGCCCAAATTGCACTGAATTTCGCACGTTTATTCTCTAAATTTTCCTCTTAAATGTAAAGTTTTTTTTTTGACATTGGGCATGGAATGTTGTCTTCCCTATGTAAAAATGCTTAAAAGTTAGAATTAAATTTTTCGAAACTACATATACAGTGAAATCTGGATAAGTGAGAAACCTTTGTTATTGATAATTACAATGAGGTCCCGATACTTATACTTTATGCATTGAAATACCTGTTATTGGGAATTTTCAAACCTTTGTAAGACAGACTTGTTTACTTAAATTTCTTCGATGTTTACCTCTATAATTGCGACTTTGTAGCTCAAGAGCCGGTATAAGTGGGACAATTTATCAGGTACAGATAAGTTATGACGCGGCGTTATAAACAGTCTAAACCCTTCCATATTTGCTGTTACAGTGGTACCCTCTATAAATAGGACAACTGTTATATTAACCTGCCTATTTGGGAAACTGGACAAATGAAAAGCTTCTATAAGTGATCAAATAATATACGTCCCTTCAGATCTCACTTATCCAGGTTTACTGTACTTACTACAAAAGAAATATCTCTTTTACAGATTTTTTAGGACACAAAATAAATTATGGATTTCTTGAGTAAAGTTGATGAATGCATACCAGACTAGTTGGTCCTAAGACATGTTAAGAACAATACTTCTCAATATTTATTGGCTTAATAAGATAACATACTCAAATATAATAGTCAGGTGTACAATCATCCGACATATATTTTAAGTTAAAAATGAAACTGAACTCTCGAATCTCACCTGATCTAATTCTAATCATCCACAGGCCCTCGAAGAAGAGTTTACAGTCCAGTTGGAAGAGCAAGAAAGACAAGCGGCAAGTACTCGACTACCCCCGCCATCATCAACGATGCCGCAACACAGTTCTACCCTCCATTCCTCCCGAACCAGCCTAGCATCTAGTCACTACGACTAGACCTTGCACACACGCATAGTTTCCGTCAAATTCCGCGGCGGCTCGCTAACATACCAAAAAGGTGACGTACGCGTAAAAAGGACAAAAGATTTCCATATAAGGAGCTGTGTGTGTGTGAAAAAGACAAACTCTCCCAAATAGTTCGCGGTTCTGAAGATAGATGGCGCTGTGTTCAATTGTGTTTAGTTTACGTTTGTTGGTAAGAGATGGCGTTGTTTTCAATTGTCGTGTGAAGACTGAAGTACATAATAATGCAATGTTTTAACTTATGGAGTTATGTATAGAAATATGGCGATTTTTATGATTCTGGGAATCGTAAAGAGAAATTATTATAATTCTACTGAAATTGACAGCCTTTTGCAGTCCACTGCTGGACATAGGCCTATCTCAAGATGCTTAGATCTTACCGTTTTTTCGGTGTCTGCTTAGCAAAGAGGAATAACAATGGTTATTGAAAATTGAACCTTAAATTTATCCCCAGTATTGATCTACTTAACTAGAAATATTCAAGGGGGGCACGCGCACGAACATTATCACGGGCTTAAATTGCAAAAAATAATTTCAACCTACTTTGCACTAATACTTAAAAAAGCGATGTATGCGGGATTAAAATTAGAAAAAAAAATATGTACATAAAATTTTGGATGACCTTTTTTTAGAATAATATTAGATAGAACATTTTTAAATTTTAACGGCGATTTGGTGTTAAGCCAGAAAAAATCAATGCAATGTTAATTTAAGTGTGTCTTGTTGACTTGCAAACATCAGGGAAATTAAATGAAATTGTTTATTCTTTAAATAGGATATCGGAACCACGTCTCAATATATATCTAGATAGGGTCGACAATTCCTAACGAACTACCCTCAGAAGATATGGAGAGACATAGGGGTCAAGTCAGATCATGAGCTCAATAGACAGGCTCGCCCCCTATTACACAGGACTTCAACATATCTAAAGTGAGAACTTACCCTACCCCTTTGGGGGGAATACAGGCGTGTTGATAGATTTACAGTAACTCCCGAAGCATTAACACTGATAGTAAAATAAATTTTAAGTAATTTATCGATTTTTCGTGAGTGTGGCTTGTATACGCGTAGGAATTTTGGAAACTATTATATGAGAGGTGTTATACCCTTGTTCGACAAAGCCGGATTAGCAATATTGAATATGTATGTGAGCGTCAAAATCGTTCGGCTAAGCTCAAATTGTGCCGAATCGTCTCATACAATTATTCAGCGAAGGTAAATTTTATAGATACCGAACGGAGTTTACTAATTTAAGCTTCGGTACGGCTTTGTTGTTTAGCAAATACTTTGCAAATCAAATGTGCTGACCCGAACATGTGTAGCACCTCTCAAATTTTAGCTAATAAATATACATAGCTTGACGTTCTCAGAACGGTCTTTTAGTAGAGCCTGGAGTCTTGGAGCGTGGACTTGTGCTTGGTTAGTGGTAAAAGGCTTGCCCCCCGGTGGGCCTTATATCATAAATATATGCTTAAGAAACTTCTACTTCAGCCTATAAAAAGCCCACTGCTGGGTTACAGGTCTTCTCTGTGAAAGAGTCAAGCTAAGTATATTTCTGCTGTCTTGGTTTTTTATACAATGGTTGATAAAGTCAATACCAAATTATTCTAATGAATTCTAGTTCTATTAAAACACCAAATTAAAAAAAAATGTAGACAAATAGAGATCATTATGAGTTTAACAGTCATGCAGTCAGAGGAAAAATAACTGTGACTGAAATGACTGTTACTGTAGGCTTACTTGACATCTCAGTGAACCTAATAGCAACCTTATAACAACGCAAATAGAGATCATAATGACTTTGACAGTGATGCAGTCAGAGGAAAAATCATTATGACGGGAGGAACTATTTGAAATTACTATGTCACCATTGTATAAAATTTGAGATATTTCGGTTGTTAAAAAAAAGGAATTGAATAAAGTAATAGTAAAGTGCTTTCGCAAATATTGATGAAGCAATTTGTTAGAGTAATTATTCGGAAAGATAACATGTTCAGGAGGTTTCGAGGTATGGAATCGATTTTACGTATTCATTTTAAAGGAGATATTATAGTGAGGCAGCTTATTGCTGGATTTAGGAGACAAAATTGGTGTTCTCTGGATTTATTAGGTTAGGGAAAATTTTGTTTTTATACATACAGTTATATAAACCATATTCATAGAGATATCTAGATACTGTTAGCCGGGTTATGAGAAAAAATTTGCTGTTTCATACAAAATTTTAATTCAAACACATGCACTTTATTTCGAGCCATGACTCGATAGGGTTAAGTAGTATCATTGTCCTTAAAACAAATTGTTTGAACACCAAAATTTACACGGTCAAAATATATGGAACAATGTAATGAGTTCATGGTTCTTACGTCGGAAGTCCATAACACCATTTATAGCAATACATTTTAAGAGACTTAAAAATGAAATGTTTTAAACAAATGGAAATACATCTTCTCAAAAGAAAGTTACTTCAAGGTCAAGAAAACTATCCTTACTTAGGTACTATTGTGATTTTAAAACATAAACATATTGGGCCTAAAGGCGACAATTCAGCCGCAAATACAAAGAGGTAAACTTGCGTTTACTACAGTCTCTCCAATATATCATCTGTTAAAAAGATCTAAGTCAAAATTGCCTCCAAAATTATTAAGAGAAAATACTTAATTGTAACACCAATTTTAGATTTAGATTTTAGCGTTGCTAGGCGTGTGGAAACTAGTTAAATATTCGGCCTAAAATGTTCCTAATTACGGACATTATTTGATAGTCTTTTTTTTTGTAAAATGTTTAGTGCATTTTGTATTTTAGCGACTCGGTACTGACAAATGTTTATTTTGTAGATTATTGTCAGTAGATACGGTTTAGACTGACTTATACTGGTTTCTTTGCAAAATGACGGTAGATTTTTTTATTTTGATAATGTGGGTAGATTGATAAAGGACGGATACGCTGTTTTTGCGTTTAAACCTATTTAAATACATGCGTACCGTTAATAAAAGATTCCACAGAAAGAAATGAGATTTTATTTCTGTAAGTAGGTTTTACAGACACTTTTGAAATAATTTAAACGAAGTGAGGTTTTTGGCGATTCCTTTAAATTCTTCTTGTTTTTATGGGACAATTAAACGCTGAAATCGTCAGCGTTACTTTGTCTAAATACATGCAATGTATTCCATATATTTTATAAGATATAGGGTGTCATTGTTGTTAATGGTTTGATACTAAACTTTTACCCAAATGGATTATATAAATTGTAATTCGATTGAAGTAATTTTGCGATTCTGTAAAAATGCAACGTTTTTTAAATGTTTTTTATTTATGCAACCATAATTAAAAAACATTTAAGAAAAACGTTGCAAATCAGCTTGATACTGAGCAAGCGTATAAGATTTTCAATTCTGACATTATTAAAGTTAACAAAAAACCGTTTACAGTAGTAAAATACTGCAGTATCTTAACTTTATTTAAAGGACGGTAGTTTATAAAATGTCACTAAAAATTCTCCTTTTTAGTGACATTTTATAGACTACCGTCCAGAGTCAGCAAAAAAATAAATAAAAACAAACATTTTTTTTTTCATCTTTCGCCACTGACCTAAACAGATTTGCAAAATTATCTCAATGAAGCGGATTACAATCGTCAGTGTGTTGCGTAATTGCTCCGCCGGTTTACGATGTAAATTTTGTACAGAACATTTTTAAGGTCCGACCTTTCTTAATTTTTATTAGTCAGCTTAGTTTTTGACTGACAATGTATAAATAGGGGAGGATAATATTTTATCATGTACAGCATAGGTTAAGCAACATGCCTACTTAATTTATGAAGACTTTTCGTATCTCTTTTTGCTATGGGTTCTGCTTCAAAACAAAAAGTCAATAATTTTCGATCGATTTCCAGTTTTACCGGATAGAATATTTCATCATATTTGATTGGTTTTGAGCACTAAACATTCTGACACAGTTAAGCTAGTTGAGTCTTCTATTGTGCTCATCGCAAAAAAATAAGGCAGATTTAATAGTAAAAAAACCCTATTATTTTGAGGTTCAAAGAGTCGACTTCTAAGTTTAAAAGGAGTAAAGGCTTTTTGTTATTGACTATCAAACACTTGTAATTGTTTTTCAACAATATACTGATTACCTACGTACAAAAAAAAACATGGTATAAATTGTTCCAGACATAGTAGCTATTCTGTCTTTTTTAGGCATAACACAGTCTGGCCAGTCTCTTCCCCAGAATTTTCTAAGAAAAAACAACATTGTCTTCACTTTTTTTTTTGTATCTGCCTTGACACCTTGCACCAGAAGATGGGAACCCACATTCTATCCTTGACGTTCTGCCTGCCATAACATTTAATTTTCTGTATTTCTGTAAAAACCAAAGAGATCTTTTCAATCTGTTTTAAAAGCGTGTTCGAATTTTGCGGGTAGCTGAATATTTTTTTTTTTTTTATCTTGAGAGTAATTAAATATACAATTTTTTTTATTAATCTAAACATTTTTTACTGTCATGCTATATTTTAAAAAGGCGGAAAAGCAAAAATCTTTCTAACTGCGACACTAAGACAATACCCGAAGACGATTTGAAATAATGTAAAATGATTGTCATTTATTATCTAGATGCTTTCACGGTTTCTATCATATATATTTTCGGTCATACGAAAAAAAATTGCTTATAGAAACTTTTTTTGTCGACCATACTTTTTGAGCCGAGTTTCAAAAAGAGAATTTATATTTTAAACCAAGGACAGTCAGCAACCGCATGTCTTTTGACCACGCTTTTAAACGCGCTAGTCTTTCGGGCTGATCATATAAAAAGACGTAGTTTTTATCTTTTTTTTTTGTATCTTGTTTAAGTCGGAACAACGATTAGGACGTTTTCTTAAATTATTATTATTAATTTTTAATAGGACCTGCGTTATTTTCAATAGTAGTAAGTGTAAAGATTTCTTTTATTAGATTTTAATAGCGAGTTAACTGTCATTTTGTGTACATTGCTTGCTTTCGAGAATTAATGTAGTTTTAAATAAAAAATGCAATGTAAAGTTGAACAAGACATGAACTGTGTATTAGTAGTTAATAAAGGATGAGAAGGATTTCCTATATTTGAAATGAATTACTTTTTTTGCTGACCGTATTTTTTACGTTTTGTTTTTGAAAGTTGATTGATTTGATGGCTTGTTTCTTTTTCTGTTCGATTCTTTTCGATTAATTTATCAAAATATTAATTGGAATTAATTTCAAATATTTGTAATTCCTAGTTAATAAATCCTTAAACTGATTAGTTACTAAAAAATGATTGAAAAATCAAGTAAGCGATTTTCAGCACTCATAGAAGACTATGTAGTGACCGAAAAAAATTTATTACATATTTTTTTAAATAATAATTTTCTCTAGAAACTTATTAATTTGTAAATATTGAACATAAAATAAATGTAACCTAATTAAAGCATTTTTTATTATGTAAACATAATTTGAGAGATTACCACAGTATTGTGTAAAATTTTTATTTTATATTTTTTTTTAGTTTTAACAAAATAGCCATAACCATCTTTTTAATGTTAATTTTTGTCAATTAAAAGTGACTAAATTATTGTTAATTTTTTTTGAGATATAAAGGAAATACACTTTGTAATTTCTGTGTTTTATTGAACATACATAAATGAAACAAAATAATTTCATTCGGGGAATTTAAAGCTGCCTGAACCCTAATTGTTGTATAGTATTATAATCTAACAAAGCGACGCGCGCTTTATTTGTGATAACCAAGTGCATAAATAAGCTGAGAATGTGTGCGTGAAGACGGATACCATTAGCACACACGCTTCCAACTTCGTCATTGTCTCTGTTGGTTCCAAGGGCTCCTGCGCGCAGACTACATTCATAGCGTGTTTGTACACTTGGTGACCACAAGTAAAGCGCGCATTGCTTCATGAGATAATAATACTGTATCTCACACAGTCAGAAAATATACACAGGCAGTAGTGAAGATTATCATGTTCTCCAATTACACTGAAATATATGTACTCTCTTATGACTAACTTACGGCGCGAGAAATGAACAGCAACACAAATATGTGGAGTCAGCGCAGACCTGGCGAAGTGCAGAGCAGCACGGTCATCATTGTTCACAGTAATTATTTTCAAATATCTACTTTGCGGTGCTTGAAATAAAGTCGAAAATAAGTAACCTGAGATGTGCACCTCTGATGGGTCTTCTACATAAATATACATAGACCTTTACCTTAGAAGCAGGCAGAAACCAGAACGCCGCCCTCTACAACTCTTCCTTTTGCATCGTTTACGTTCATATATCTGATCATACACGCACGCCGGTGGCGAGTTTCTGCCATTTGTATTTCAAAATTGAAAAGAGTATGCTAAAATGGTTTGGTCATGTTGTGAGGATGAATGAAAGGCGGCTAACTAACATAAACAAGGCAGATGAGAGTGGAGACGTCCCGGAAGGGGACGCCCTAGGACGCTTAATAGTGTTGTTCTTCAGAATCTTCTAGTTTAAACTATTGACCAAAATTGAATTTTGCTTAAATCTATCTGCAGAAATAAAAAAAAAATAAAAAAAATCTGCTTTGATGCATTCTCGGTTTACAAGTTAATTTATTTTCAACTCTATTCCTATTAGCTCGAATGTTGATATTTCTTTGCCATTTGACATCCGCGTTTCGCCAGATCTTGACCCTTTCTAGTTTTTAACCGACGAAAAAAAAAACGGAGGAGGTTATCAATTCGACGCGTATATTTTTTTTTGTTTTTTTCTGTTTTTTATATACATAAAAAGTTATGCGTGGTCATACGACCACGCATAACTTTTTACATAGTAGTCCGATTGTGATAATTCTTTTTTTGTTGGAAAGGGTATACTCCGAGGGTGGTCCCATATAAATTTGGATAACAAAATCAAACCCTAAGGGTCTGAAAACAGGGGATGATTGATTGTTCACTCAGTGATTGTAATGTATTACCACGCATAACTTTATACAGAGTAGTCCGATTTTGATCATTCTTTTTTCATTAAATAGGGTATATCTTGCCAAGTATTATTAGTACATTAAAACCACAAAAAATTGTAAAATAAAAACTTTTTAACAAAAAATTAAACCGCCGAAAAAACTGAAAAGCAAAAAATAATAAACCTTTAAATTTTGAGTCGGCGCTGAAAAATCAATGAACAAAGATCACTTAAAGCGCCGACTCATAATTTTAATGTTTATTATTTTTTGCTTTTCAGTTTTTTCGGCGGTTTAATTTTTTGTTAAAAAGTTTTTTATCAGACAGATAAAGATAGCAGTCTATCTAATTGGCACTAGTATTGTTTCCTCAAGGCCACACTATGCTCTCAATCCAGGGCACGTAGTGGTAAACCCTGGTGTACATGCCAGAGTCTCCAGCGAAGCCGCAAGACCTGCCGTATGACGTCACGCCCAGGATCGTGAAGAGGCAGTCGGAGAGATGTCCCGTTGTTTGTAGGGGGCCACCGCTGTCACCCTGAGAAGGAAGACGAATTCTTAGCCCACGTTACACTGACGTAAAAATATCGTGGCGGTATTTTATCGCGCACTACATTTTCCATCGTAGGTTTTGACTTCATTATCATCATTGCTGCCCAAAGACGTCCACTGCTGGACCTAGGCCTCCCAGTTTGGGAGGCTTTACCATAATCGCCACGCTTGGCAGGCGGTTTGGTAATTGCAGTATGGCGGTAAAATGCATAGAAAACGCTGTCGCACATTCTCTCGTAAGCCCCTATGTCGCTTTTTACGACACCCTCGGGAAGAAATCAGATGGTGCTGTTCTTTGCGGACGGAAAATCGGAATTTTCAACATTCTGATAGATATATGTAAGTACCTACCTCGCAAGTATCCTTAGGTTCTTCCCGATGTCCATAACATATCTGGGTAGTATGGTTGTATCCTTGTCGTAAGTGTCTGTGCTTAGGATACGCTCGCCGACACTCCTCCTCTTCAAACCGTTCTAGCGTCACCTGAGAAACAGAATAAAGTTAGTTACTCAGATAGGTACCTTGTGTTTATTTGAAGACTTCCTAAAATCACCAATACACACAAGACTACATTATAATTATTGCGGCTTAATAGGCTTACAATCTGCAAAGTTTCTGCTAACTCCCTGCGGTGACCCAACGCGCCCCATCCCGTTGCATATGCAGCTTCATCTGCCTCCTCGTTCAAATGAAGGCAAGCGGGCAGAACGTGAACGTTAAATGATATTCTGGAAAGTGAAATATTTCATGAGCATTTCCCTAATGGCGATTCCTGTCCTTTTTTGTGTCAAAGCTCAGGTTAAGGGTCTAGGAAAGAAGATTTGTGACGGACTGAATAAATCTTACCGAGTGGTACGCCAATTCTAAATAGAATGGCGATGTCGCGAACACGCTGCTTGCAACTTTTGTACAACTAGCGGTTCTCTTCCGCAATCCAACAAGTAAAGAGTATTTTCTTAATCTATACTAATATTATAAAGCTGAAGAGTTTATTTGTTGGAACGCGCTAATCTCAGGAACTACTGGTCCGAATTGAAAAATTATTTTTGTGTTGGGTAGCCTATTTATCGAGGAAGGCTATAGGCTATATAACATCACGCTACAACTAAGAAGAGCGGAGCAGTAATGAAAATTTTTGCAAAAACGGGGAAAATCGCCTGGGTAGGCGATTCGACACAACGGGAAGGGTCGGGGGAATAAGAAATTTAACGCGGACGACGTCGCGGGCAGAAGCTAGTAATTAATAAGAGCGATATGCTCATCATTCTCCTGCATTAGTCGTCATCTCAGTACTCACCCACCTTTCTATCTAGGGGAAGGTGGGGTAAGACGGGGACTTTAAGGTAATTTGTAAACTCTTATTTTTGATTGCACAAATTAGGAACTTTTATTATGAATATAATCAGTCTTCCCTTATTTAATTATAATCAGTGAAAACAAAAATATATAAATCTTCTCATAGAAATATCAACTTAAAAAAAAAAAACAAAATATCTCCATCTTGCCCCACCTATAGGGCAAGACAGGGTACCCCCTAGGGTAAGATGGGGTATTAGATATTTAATCGTGGTTATCTTCACAAAGTGGGCAAGTATGTCCATATTGTCATCATCGTTATCTTATACTCCTGCACAGCCACAATGCGCCCGCTCACCGCATGTCTGGCATGTGATCCATCCTTCAGTAGACTCGGAATATAAGCCGTGACAGTACAAACATTATGTATCTTCATCATCTGAGGTCTGAGCTTTTTCGTCAGTTTTCTTAGTTTTTTTTAGATCGTTTATTTGATTTTTCAATTTCTTTTTGTTTGTATCTTTTGGTTTCTGTTTCTTACTTTTGTCTTCTTCTAACTCTGTTTTATAAGGAGAGGCAGTGATAATAGCTGTTTTTCTTCTTTTTCGAACTTGTTTTGTCCTTTTTCAGCCATTCGCGGATAAGGCATCAACTGTATTGGGCTAACCAGGTGAAATATTGTATTATCTAGAGATTCACTTACTGTTTGCTGTACTAAAGATGAAGTTTCAGCAGTTGGCTGAGGTGCTACTGTGTTCATTGGAGAATTTAAGGCAGTGCAGGTAGCCTCTTGAATAAATAAATAAATATCTTAGGACAACCAACACACCGTTATCTGATCCCAAACTAGGCAGAGCCTGTACTATGGTAACCAGACAACTGATTAACATACTTATATATTTCTAAATACATACATATTATAGATAAATTACACCCAGACACAGAACAAATAAATGATTGTGCTCATCACACAAAGATTTGTCCTGGGTGGGAATCGAACCCACGACCTCAGTCTTTGCAGTCAGGGTCACTAACCACTAGACTAACAGGCCAGTCTAATGGCTAATTTCATTTGATCTTCACTCCACCCTCCTCTGTTAGTCTTTCTTTTGTATTTTCGAACCCTCTATACTAATATTATAAAGCTGAAGAGTTTATGTTTGCTTGATTGAACGCGCTAATCTCAGGAACTACTGGACCGAATTGAAAAATTATTTTTGTGTTGGTTAGCCTATTTATTAAGCAAGGCTATATAATATTACGCTATGATCAAAAGGAGCGGAGCAACAACAAAAAATGGACGAAAACTGGCCGGCAATTCGATGCGACGGGAAGGGTCACGGGGGCAAAAATTTGACGCGGACGAAGTCGCGGGCAGAAGCTAGTAATCTATAAAAAAAAAAAACAATTAACCCAACTTATGACGATCATTTTTAATACGAAAAGAAGAGACCGGTAGTACCCCATCTTACCCGCAGGTAGGTACCCCATCTTTCCCAAATTGGCCTCCCAAAGTATATAAAACATTTTGAGGTTATAAATAAAAACAAATCGAAAGGATTTTATAAGTTTAGAGTAGTAAAATAAACAAATATCGATAAAAAAATATGATACACATGTTGTATACCATACCTAATGACTTAGATCATACCACTCAAAATCAAAAAAATATACTTACCAACAATAAAAAGTAACAACGTGAACACTATCGACCAAACTTTTTGTGACACTAATAACTACCGCTAAATACCATCAGATGGAGTTAAAATAAATTTTCTAGCGACAGTGTATAATCTGTTTAGGTAAAGTCCTCATCTTACCTCGCTACCCCGTCTTACCCCACCTTCCCCTATATTATAATTCAAACAGTCCATCCACTACTCTTATAACAATCGGCATTCATACTCAATACTTTCCTCACGAGGTTTTCCTCATTCCTCCGTATTACGTGACCATACCATGACAATCGATTCCCACACAACTTTTCAGTTATCAGTGCCACTTTCAGACTTCCTCATATGTACTCATTTCTTATTCTATCTATTCGTGTTACACCACACAGAAGTGGGATTTACTGTAAAGGTCTAAATCTGGGACTACATTAGTGGTGGGAACATTCATATTTGAACCTTGTATTGCTGCAGATGATCCCCTAAAGATATAGAATACGTACTCAGTATCAGTCTCGAGCAGTGCGATGTCATTGTACTTGGAAGGAGGCTGGTACTCCGGGTGAGCTATGATCCTCTTCACGTTGTATTTCTGCCACAACTCGGGAGGGTCTGACCGCTTTAGAATACCCAGGGCCACGTACTTTACTGGACCGCTGAAAAAATGAGTAAATAATTAGATGGATCGTTGCTGATTCCGTGAAAAATTCGAATGTTGTCTTAGGTAGAGTGTTTTGGCTATAATCTCTCGAGGAAGGGCGACATAATGAAAAAAATAAGGTCATGTATTATTGCATTGATTGCAAGCATCTTCTTTTTTGACAGTTGTGTATCATTCTAAATAATGCCAGATTTCTTTCCAAACTTACTATAAGAAGTCGATACTTACACAGAAGGACTTGAAATGCAGTGACCGGCAGTGAGGATATACTTCTCGCTGATGACAGACCCTCCACACAACCACTGAGCTATCTTTATATCATTTCCATAGCCTAACAACGCCTGTAACAAATTATTGCTCTTAACAACCATTATAATAACGCGCCTGATCAAACAATAATAGCAATGTTTCAGTGAGTAAACTACACGTTGCTTTTAGAAAACGTAAGGCGCAGCCTGAAGTCGCAGCCAACAAGTCAGGTTTTTCGATAGCGTTTCGTAAGTACCCACTCCTGATTTTTGGAATGAAATTTAAATTTTATAACCTGAAATTGCTAAGACGCTGAGCTGAGAGCTAGCGAGGTTACCAAATCTCGTTCCTTCTTAATATTTATTATTATTCATTTATTTCGTGTAGCTCCCCAGAAACGCCCCCGTTTGGTCGGAGGATGCTCCCTTTTCTATGGCGCTTGAGTGAAGATAACTCCCTGTTCTTCATACCTCGAGTCAGTTTTTGCCATATAGCTAGGTGCTTTATATTTATAAAATGTCTTATTTAAATGTAGGTAATATGCAGATATATTAGTATATATTGTATTTTTACTAATCACAAAACAACACACATTCACACTCATGTACGCCACGATATTATTATTATTTTTGAACTTTATAATTTTTTATTACGGGCACATAGGTAGGTACCTACTTCCTTTTCTATTTATTATATGCGTGTGGTACTCGTGGCAACTGAAGATCAGCGTCAGGTGGCACACCTTGTGTTGTCATCTGACATGATGCTGAGCAATGCTGAGCTGAGGCCCTTTTGGCATTATTATCATAGTTTTCTGATTTATTTTTTATTCGTTTTAAGGTTTTATTTTAAAATGATATGGCATCATATCATTCTAAAAAATAAAATCTTAAAACGCAATTTTCTTTCTTTGATTAAATCTTACCATATGAGGAAACTGATCCCTCCCAGCATTTCTGCCGCCAGAAATGATATAGAGTTTAACGTCAATAGCGTAACAGTTCCTCTTAGAGTGTTTGTATTTCGAAACCGAGATCTGTGATGGTCTTAGACAGGGATAGTCCAGTTTTTGAAAATATTCCAGGCATTCTGAAAATAATAACGAATAGATTTTTAAATGAAGAAAAAAGGTGGAGGTTTTAAAGTCGTTGCGTGCATTTATTTATATTTTTGTGCCGAAAGTCACCACTGCTTGACGGAGGCTTTTTTTTTTTTTTTTTTTTTTTTTTTTTTTTTTTTTTTTTTTTTTTTTGTCGTGGAGAAATGCTCATGCATACTGCGCTACTAAGGGGAAATAGCGCAGTTATGTGGGACTTCAACCCACTAAAACTCCACGGTGTCCTCCTACACCGCTTATGGCGGGAACACGGGAACGAAAAAACTCTTCCGCGAACCCGCCGCGGCTGTCCGTCACCGGACCCACCTCTGGGGGATACCCCCATTCACGGCGCGCATGAACACATAACACGCCGTGACCACCCCGGGGACCAATTAGCATATAGGCGCCAGACGACCCCTTGAATGACACCCTTGGTCCCCCTGCGACGGGTCAGGACTGTGGCCCCGCCGCCTACCAGTTTTCGGCCGCAGGGGATAGGGAGAGTGGCCTACGCTATACCAACACTCCTCTTCCCCTGCGGCCCCACCGCGTTCGCCATCGGACGGTGGCGACCCCGTTCAGGCCGCGGTAGGTAGGGAGAGCGGCGCACCTCAATACCGGCACTCCTCTCCCACCGCGGCCTCCAACCCTGGCGATGTCGCCAAACGACACCGCGTTGGCCGCTACGTCGTCGGCTTTGAGCGGAAAAGCCCTGACGAGCGGCCCCTCCTCGGGTTCCTCTTAGCTTCACCGTGGGGTTCTAAACCACGGCTACTGAGCCCCCCCGCCTCGTCAATGCGGGAACCCACTGGGGGGGTTGACGGAGGCTTCCCCCAAGCTCCGCCAGTTCGACCGGTTTTTTGCTTCCCGCATCTAGCGGATTCCTGCTGCTTTCATCACGTCATCGGTCCGCCATGTGGGAGGCCTTACAATTAGTGGTCGCAACTCCAGAACCTTTCGGCCCCATTGGCCATCTGTTGCGAGCAATGTACCCTACTCACTGCCACTGAAGTGGCAATTTTACGGGCTATGCCGGTTACCCTATTTTTTGTATGACCACGCATAGTTGTACTTTAATTTTAAATCGGTGCCAAATAAACAAAAATATGACAAGTTATATAAAAGCGGATTTTTTTTTTGGTTGGTCTTGATTGATCTCTGTTAAAAATATAGCTTCGATTGTTTGTTTAGTGACGACTAAAAATTAGTAATTTACACTAATTTAGGAGCTTATTTAGACTTATAGGTTTACTTTCAGTTTCGCTTTTTTTTGTCGGCTTATTTTTTTGTTTATTGTATACAGAGTCTTATTACCTGCTATAAGCTGGCAATGGTTTACCCACGTGTTGGGTACTCATGCCGCCACCGATTGCTTCCACGAGGACACGGTGGTGCTCCACCCAGGCAGGGCATACCTCCACCGTGTCCTCCAGACGATCCTAGCAATGGAAACACCCGGGCGTTTCCTCCCGCTTTATCCTGAACAGGAACCCCCCGAAGCACCCATGCCCTGTGAGAACCTGCGTCAGGCGGAAGGTGAGGACGCCGTGGCGCCTCTCAATCCACTCCTCAAAGAGGGGACTTACCGCCGCAATTATGGCGTACCCTAATGTAATGGTTAAAGGAAAGTCGTAATATTCAACAACAAAAATGCACTATGCACTATACCGGTTGACATTTTTTACCGTCTCGACCTTCATATGGTGTGTTGTGTAACTAGAATAGAAGGCAGGAAGGCCTTCAGATTCATCGTAGGTGACTAAAGGAGCGCGGGACGCGGGTGGACAGGGATGCGTGTGCGGCTCGTGCGCCTATGAAAGATCAGTGAGGCCGCCTATCGGCCGGCTTCAAAGGGTAGGACTGCGCTCCGAAATCAATGATACATGCCGCGCATTGAGTAGGGTGCGTATGATTTGAGTTTCGATAGATTTTAATTTTTTTTTTCGTTTTTTTTTCCAAATTTCTGTTTTTGTTGTTCTAGTATGAAAATGTTACTTTAAATGTGTAGTATTTATTGCTAGATCAATTTAATTACATGTTATTAAAAAATAAAAATAATAAAAATTTCTATGCCAAAAGCTTCTATTCCGTTCACCTATTACACCCATTTTTTTTCAAGACGCTAAAAAAAGTCACCCAGTATATAGGTAGTAGTAGGGCACTATAAGTTGGTGTAAACTTACTGTCTCTTGATATCTCTCCTGTTTTGTAATACGCCAAGTTAACGCCTTTATCCAAATCCCTGAAAATGAAGTCATGATTTAAGGATTCCGCAGAGAGGCACACCGCAACTTCAGTAGAACAATTTCTATGAAGACTTGTTGGAAATTATTCTACTAGAATCGCGTCGAGCCTGTCTGCGGGGAGTCTTTAAAAGATCATTCCCAAAATTAATAGCAAACTTTTGACTATGTGGTATAAGAGAGTTGCACTCACACGAAATGTCCAGATTCGCAATCAGCACAGCATATTATTGGTTTAACTCCCTCGAAACTGCAAATCTGAGAATAGAAAATGGATTATTAGGCCATTATAGCATATGTCATTCATGAATGCTTGAATGAAATGTATATTTTTTGAGCGAGTTCTTGCAAGTTACCGTAGAAATTTGTCGCCTGCTTAACCCCCTCATTCAAGGCGGCTGCCACATGACGGCGGCAGTAACGGCTGTCATAAAGATGATGGCAGCTGGGCTTGACTACACGATGTCAAAAACGGTCTTTCGGAAAACACAACAACTTACTTTCCTAAATAACGTTACAGTGACATCATTATCATAATTTCAGCCGAAAGACGTCCACTGCTGGACATAGGCCTCCCTCAAGCTCCGCCATTTTGACCGATCCTGTGCTTCCCGCATCCAGCGGATTCCTGCGGCCTTCACAAGGTCATCGGTTCACCTTGTTGGAGGCCTTCCAACTCTACGTCTTCCGGTAAGCGGTCGCCACTCCAGAACCTTTCGGCCCCATCGACCATCTGTTCTGCGAGCAATATGCCCTGCCCACTGCCACTTCAGTTTAGCAATTCTTCGGGCTCTGTCAGTTACATTGGTTCTCCTACGGATCCCTTCATTTCTAATTCGATTGCATAGGGAAACTCCAAGCATAGCCCTCTCCATCGCCCTTTGGGTGACTTTCAGCCTTCTAATAAGGCCCAGTGACGTCATTCGGCGGTAAATTTTGGACGTTAGGTGGCCACCGCTCTTCTAGAAATCCGTAGGTAACTAGGTAGTTCTTATAACTAAATACTCAGCTGTGCTGCTGGGGAGTTTGTTGCGCCACTTCTTCTTCCCAGCTAAAGCACTAGGAAGTCGCAAAAAGCGAGCGTTTTGGGGAAATGCCTTAAGTAGTTATGACATTCAAAAAGTTTTACCTCTCAGCCTAGTTTGAATAAATGCCGTTTCTTTGTACCTGTTACTTACCGGTGGATAGTTCTTTCTCGTGATGTCTCCCATAGCAGACGCACAATCATAAACACTTTTGCAGACGCCGTCGACTCCATCCCATTTGCATTTTGATCCTGAGAAAAACAAATGAAAGTTATAAAAGCTGTTTTAAGAACATTGAGATTCGGCAATGATTTCATCAACATATATCCGTCCACTGCAGGATATAGGCCTCTCTCAAAGGGGGCGTTTGCACTATTCACCACGCTTGGCAGGCAGGTGGGCAATCGCAGTATGGTGGTAAATGCACAGAGAACGCTGCTGTCCATTCTCTAGTTAGTTACTTAGTCGCCTTTTACGACACCCACGGGAAGAAATGGGGTGGTGTTATTATTTAAGTTCGTCACCATACGGAACATTGATCAAAGGGCCTAAAAACGCCACACTAAGCAATTCCTCTAAAAGCGGTTCATTATGATTCTGCAATTGGACATTTAACTTGAATAAAGCAATTTATAATTTGTGGACCAGTTTACGAATCTGACAACAAAACTGAGAAACAGATGAATTGCGTGTTGTAAACGCAGATACTATTATGAATTGTCAATTTGTGACCATTTTTAATTCAACTGTAAAAAAGGAGGAGGTTCTCAATACGACTGTATTTTTTTTTTACAATTTTGCATGTGATTCATTATTTTATCATATTTTGAATCTACTAAAGCGACTTTTTAGATCTTCCGCACTCTTATTTGCTTAGCACTCTTTCAATCAGAATCCTTTTGCAGAATATCGCTAACTAAATGCTTCTTAAGTTGGAAAAAATTGTCTGCTAAATAACGTAAGTAACGCAATTAATGTTGTTAAAAAGTCACAGTGAACGCCATTCTTGCAGTTCCAATATTTGTAACTTCCTATCTGTCTGAGAGCAGCGGTGACACAATAGTAACGGCACTGACTTACGAGTTGTAAATTGTGGGTTTAAACCCAATGAGGTGGGTTTATTTCATCATCGTTACCTTTAAAACGGTGAAGGAAAACATCGTGAGGAAACCAGCATGTCCTAGAACCAAAAATTCAGAGACATGTGACGTCTACCAGCCCGCAATAGCCCCGCGTGGTGGATAACGGCTCAGTACCACTCACCAAGAGGAGGCCTGTATCCAGAAGAGAGAACAGTTGGATTATGAATGTCAGTCTGTAGACCAGAGGGGTAATTGCGGAACTTTTTATCGGTAGGAATTGGTTTAATATTCATAGTTAAACAACATTCATTGCGTTATTTACGTTGCTGAGCCGACAATTTTTTCGAACAAATGATGCTATGGTTTAGAAATAATCTTCAATCCCATTCAGATTCTGATAAATTGTGCGTTTCGCAATTATAATAATAATAATAAAATCATTTATTCCCAACAGTAAATTACAAAGTAGTTATGCGCAGCATTTGCAGCTTAGGACTTACAGGTGCACAGATATTTGATCAATGACCCCCATGCTAGGTGGAACCTGTGTTACAGGGGTCATCCATCCGTCCATTATACCAAATTACAGGTAAGTAAGTAGTATTTATTTTTAAGGTATACAATCATGTTTTTAATTCTAGTGTGAAAAAGATGTGGTAAGAGAGTGTGCGTGCGTGTGTGTGTGTGGGCATGAGTGAGTGAGTTAGGGTGTGTTCGTGTGTGTGTGTGTGTATGAGTGAGTGAATTTGTGTGTGTGAGTATGAGTGAGTTTGTGTGGGTGTATAAATAGTTGTTGGTCATGTATATTGCGATTTCAATAGTTCTTCTGTTTTACTATAGTCAAGAGTTATTAATTAGAGTGTAGGCCACTACTGAGAAATTCCAGATACTTAGATAAACCCAAAAACACGATGCCCGCCTGGGAATCGAGCCCAGAGGGGTAATTGCGGAACTTTTTATCGGTAGGAATTGGTTAATATTCATAGTTAAACAACATTCATTGCGTTATTTACGTTGCTGAGCCGACAATTTATTCGAACAAATGACGCAATGGTTTAGAAATAATCTTCAATCCCATTCAGATTCTGATAAATTGTGCGTTTCGCAATTAGAGTGTAGGCCACTACTGAGAAATTCCAGATACTTAGATAAACCCAAAAACACGATGCCCGCCTGGGAATCGAGCCCAGAGGGGTAATTGCGGAACTTTTCATCGGTAGGAATTGGTTTAATATTCATAGTTAAACAACATTCATTGCGTTATTTACGTTGCTGAGCCGACATTTTTTTCGAACAAATGATGCAATGGTTTAGAAATAATCTTCAATCCCATTCAGATTCTGATAAATAGTGCGTTTCGCAATTAGGGTGCAGAGTAGTCCATGTCGACTACTACTGTCGGCTATGTAGGCTACAGAATAAGCAAGGAGAAGTGGCAATTGGCTGACTGGTATTAGACTCAAACTCAAACTCAAAGTCTTTTATTTGTGGTCATAGGTTAACAAAGATGGTGCTTAATATTAATAAATGTATCACTATGTCCTGCTAGTAAAGCGTACAAATATTAGGTTTAAGTATAATCTACATAAAACATTAATCTTAAATTATAATTATTTAACTCTATTCTACTTTATCATCTAAATTATCTAATGTTATCGTCTAAGTATTCTGACATGGTATAGTAAGCCTTATCTAATAAAAATACTTGCAATTTTTTCTTAAAATCTTGTAAATCAACTGTCTTCAAAATGTTTAGTAGTAGTTATTTAGGTAGTTTATTATATATTCTTGTTGACATACTAAAAAAACTCTTGTCAAAAAGGGCAGTTCTGTGAGGTAGCGAAGAAATCTTTATAGCATTCCTTACAGATTGCGGTTTTGCAAACAGGTGTTTGTTCGTTTTGACAAAAATCGCTACCTCATAAATATATAAACATGTAAAAGTCATAATTTTTAACTTCTGAAAGAAAGGCTTACATGAGTCTGGTACATGAATATTTGCTATAGCACGCACACATTTCTTTTGTGCTTTAAATACATACTCTGTATTAGTGGCGTTTCCCCAGAATATTAAACCATAGACGTAGAATCAATACGAATATTAAAACGGAGAGGACGCCCTAGGAGGTCATAATAGACACTTTATTGGTGATATTCTTCAAAAGATCAGGTGCGTAGTACTCGCAACCGGCGTGCGTGTAGGACCAGCACTCCTAGCCAAGAGTTGATAATCTGCAATCGTTAACGCTAGTCGAAAACTAATCAAATGTATGGGAATGAAATCATCTCAACGTTAAGTCACAAACGAACAGAAAATTCCTAGCCAAGTTCACATCGTTCAAAATGATAAAATGAATTGTTATCGCTTCTACAATGTTCAACGCTACATCCTTTGTTATAATGTTTCGTTTTTTTAAAGACATTATAGAACGAGCGGCCGACTCGGGCGCGTCAACATGGCTACCAACTTCTCGTTTTCTACAATTGCTGACACTGAGGCGTTACCGATTAGGAAACGGAATTCGACACGAAACGGTTGTAACTTGGCTAGGGGGGCAGATATAATGAACGTAAACGAGGTAAAAGGATTATGTATAGACGATAGCTGGTGGCGTTCTTTAGTTTCTGCCTACCACCATAGGAAAAAGGCGCGATTTTAGGTAAGTATGTATTTTGATAAAGATTTTTACACGCTTTATATTAGCTTCACTTGTATGTTTGTATGTTTGTATATTTGTATGTTTGTATATTTGTATGTTTGTATGTTTGTTTGTAACCGACTCCTTATAACGCGATTTTGACCCACTTTAAACGACCCGATTTCATTCAAACTTTGCACACCTGTTAAGGACCGATGACAATGCAATAATTTCATAAATTTGTGCCATTATCCTTGCTAGGGTTACCAGGACAGCAAAAAACTGTCTTCGAAAACTACGCTGACATACGCCACAAACTAATTTGTGCCATTATCCTTGCCAGGGTTACCAGGACAGCAAAAAAAAACTGTCTTCGAAAACTACGCTGACAAAATCTCATGGTCTCAAAATTCGAAACACCCTAAAAAATAGAAAATAAATAATAGTTTTTTAGTAGTTTTTTAGTTTTTTTAAACTATTATTTATTACACTGCACTTACCTGCAGGTAAATTGAACAATTCCCTTTTACTTATATCATCTTCACAGTAAACACTTATAAACAAAAACAATAATAAACTAAAGATATTTATCATTATTATTTAATTAATTCTTCACTTAATCGACACATGTGCATTTAATCAGAGCTGTACGCAAATACATAATCGCGAAATATGATTTTGCATTTATATCATCTTTAAAGATATAGGTTGTATTTTTAGAATTAATTTAAAGTATCAAAATATATTTTTAAACCTTGTTTTTAAATCCAATTTAGCTGGCCAGACAACATAAATCAATCAAATGATTTGGGTTTTTAAATTAAAGTGTATAATTTTATTGCAAAAACTAAGTAGATATCTAATTAAGAGTTGGTGTTCCCACTAATATAATGGACATAAGCGGGAAAGATACTTGCGCGAACGACACTAGCGGAAAAGAGACTTGCGCGAATTCACTCGAAAGGACAGGTGCGTGAAAAGTTCTGGAAATGAGATTTCTTCATAACATCATGCCTGCATTCATGGATGTACATTACACCCACTATTTGCCAATAATGTTCAAGTAACCGACAGATTGGAAGTAAAAAGCGCAATGGGACCGCAATAGTGATTGTCAAAGATTTTTTATTGAACTTTTAAAAAGTTTATTTACTTTCTTATTAAAAAAAATAAATAATCATGGTATCACATTAAAAAATCGAATTTTCCATCATGGGTGTCGTTTTCATGGTTTTCGAGGATGCTAATACGATGGTGGGGCGAAATTATTTGTGGGCGAATCGACAATCGCAGACATTCATATTAGGCAATGTACACGTTCTGAATTTTATACAAAAAAGTGATGATGTTCTTCAGAAAGGTCAGGTGCATAATACTCGCAACAGACGTGCGTGTATGACCAGACCAGATGTATGAACATAAGCGAGGTAAAAGGTGTATGTAAGGATCATAGTAGGTGGCATTCCGTAGTGTCTGCCTACCACCATGGGACAAAAGCGTGAATTTATGTATATATCTAAAGTTATGAAATAAGGTCACAGCAAGAACTTAAATACAATAAACTGCATTCATTTCAAAACATGCCATTACAAGTGCATGGTAAACACTGCACTGTAGACATCATTGCTTGCCCAAACTTCTTTTACTAAAAAAACTTTTACAAAAAAATAACAACCGACTTCCTTAAAAAAAAAAAACTACAAAGTCAAAAATAACTTTAACTTCGGAAATCGGTGTCTTAGGATCTGTATTTAAGGTTTTTGCCACCGACTTCCGAAACTAAAGTTATTTTTGACTTTGTAGTGTTTTTTTTAAGGAAGTCGGTTGTTATTTTTTTGTAAAAAGTTTTTATTTTTAACTTTTTAGTAATGGTAGATACCCCGCACTAATCTAATCGCGTTATTCGTTCATTTGTCGCGCAAATACTTAATGTAAATTTAAGACTTATATGGTTTTCAGATGGATCCCATTGTCCGAATGGAACCAAATTAAAATGGGACCATCAAAATCAGTTCATCAAGTCAAAAGTTACCAGGTAACAAACATTTAAAAAAATACAGTCGAATTGATAACCTCCTCCTTTTTTTGAAGTCGGTTAAAAAAACAGCTTTTGGCGCGTGTGAACTTTTTCTGCTGTTTGGGTTCAAAATAATAATTAATATCTGCCCGAGTTTTTATACACTCCGTATATGGTTACGTTATGTTTATAAATGGCTGAAGGTATTAATTTATTGGAAAAATACGCCTCCGAGACTCATTTGTTTACAAGATTCTGATGATAAACCAGTTTTCAAATGATTATAATATTTACCTTTTTTTATAACTAAAGCTATGGCTTGCATTAGAGCAATTTAAGAGCTCCAACCACCGTCAGTGTCGCGAGATTTGTTAGAAAGAGTTACCGTGACCCTGGCATATAGGCAACTGAAGGAACACGAGTGGGTTTTAGTCAGTAAAAGTCTGACACGCCCTCCCGCTCCGCCCAGAGCAGGAGAAGTCATTTGATGATTTCCCACCCACACAAAAAAAGGGCTATAACCAGACGAATCATGTAGACCTGCACCCTAATTGCGAAACGCACAATTTATCAGAATCTGAATGGGATTGAAGATTATTTCTAAACCATTGCGTCATTTGTTCGAATGAATTGTCGGCTCAGCAACGTAAATAACGCAATGAATGTTATTTAACTATGAATATTAAACCAATTCCTACCGATAAAAAGTTCCACAATTACCCCTCTGCACCCTAATTGTGAAACGCACTACCCGGTAAAGTGCTATAAGTGACTTTTGTCATTTTTTTCGTATTGAGCGTTTTAACAAACGACCTTTTTGAAGAACATTACCAAAAAGATCATTTAGATCTTTAACCTTAGTATTCTAACATTCATTTGACATTCGTTATTTATTCTTCAAAAATCTAAGTCAAATATCTGTGAAAAGATTGTTTGGCGCATGGACTGACAATATTTTAATAATATCTGCGACACAGTTACTAAACTAACGCAGTTTTAACGATCACAAAATTGTATTGTTTTTTTGTTCCAATAAATACTTATTATTATATATTATTATTTTCTGGAGAATTGGGTGGGTCATGTGCTATCTTTCACCCATAGACCCTATGTCCTAAGTGTCACTCATTTTTGTGTCAAAGTTGAATTTTTTTTTTATTCATTTGACTGGCCTGTTAGTCTAGTGAATCCCTGACTGCTAAGACTGAAGTCGTGGGTTCGATTCCCACCCAGAACAAATCTTTGTGTGATGAGCACAATCATTTATTCTGTGTCTGGGTGTAATTTATCTATAATATGTATGTATTTAACAATATATAAGTATATTTATCAGTTGTCTGGTTGCCATAGTACAGGCTCTGCCTAGTTTGGGATCAGATAACGTTGTGTTGGTTGTCATAAGATATTATTATTTCGTTTATTTCATTTTACAAACATATAAGTTATATTTTTAAATATTAAAATAACAAAAATCATAAAAACATTTAAAAATATAAAAAATAGTAGCCCACCAGTATCGGGAATAGGGTCCAAGCTACCGGTGGTCAGGGCTGCTGAGAGATGAACCTCCTCACTATACGTGCCGTGTCCAGTAATACCGCCTTGTGGATCAAACCCTTGATCCAGCTGCCTAACGAGAGCCTCTTTAGGTGTTGGTCGAGGCTCTTGGCTATTATGCCATTAGCCGTCACGACTATCGGCACAATGACTGCTGTATCCACATCCCACATGTCGACAACCTCGCGAGCCAGGTCAAGATATTTCATCTGCTTATCTTGTTCAGCTTTCACGAGGTTCTCGTCATGCGGGACTGCTACATCAATAATCATTGTGCGACGCTCTGATCGATCTATCACCACTATGTCCGGCTTATTAGCAACAATAGTCATATATAATTATTATTATTTAGAAAAATTACAATGACTATAATGACAATAGGCTCGCCCCTTGTTACACGGGACTTAAACATAATGGAGAAATGTGGGTGTACTATAGAAACACGTCAAACCTTTCAGGAATTACAACCTTGATGTTGTGTAATTTTTTATTTTATTAAGTAGGAACAACAAACAGTTACATTATGCAATACACAAGTTACATAAATAATAATGTAACCCACAGCGCTGTTCAGATTACCATTAATATTTAAAACTTGAAACATATAAGCTCTATCTCTTTATCTCTCATGAAGCGCATGCGTGACAGCTCGAATAGGGTTCTGAGTGTGTTCGTCGGACGCTGGGACTCGCATATGTGGCAGCACTGGATGCGACTACACACTGTGGGTGGTCGCGTCCAGGGCTTGCCGTAAAACTGGCACTCCTTTGCGATCCCACGTTTTGATTTTCTTTGTATGTACTAACAATAGATTTATAAGGTTTTTTGTGTTACTAACAACAATATGGACAGTGTCTGAAATAAACGTCTTAAATTAAATTAAAATAAGCGCTGTTCACAGATTACCATTGATATTTAAAACTTTAAAGTCGCTAGGAGGTGAACTGTACATGCATGACAGTTACACTAATATCTATACTAATATTATAAAGCTGAAGAGTTTGTTTGTTTGTTTGATTGAACGCGCTAATCTCAGGAACTAGTAGTCCGAATTGAAAATTATTTTTGTATTGGGTAGCCTATTTATTGAGGCTATATAACATCACGCTACAATTAAGAGGCGCGGAGCAGTAATGAAAAATGTTGCAAAAACGGGGAAAATCGCACGGGTAGGCGATTCGACGCGACGGGAAGGGTCGGGGTAACAAGAAATTTAACGCGGACGAAGTCGCGGGCAGAAGCTATTTAATATAAAAATAATAATTTAAAAGAATAAAAAATAGTCTAAAAGTTTAAGTGTCTCTATATAAAAGACTACGAAACCTTTTCAAAGAGCATGTAAATATGTCAATGTGTTTGAATGCTTCATTGTTGGTTGCAACCATTCGCCGTATTGTGTTATGTCATGTTCCCTAGACACCCCATCGTCTATTTTGCTTTTTAACCGACTTCAAAAAAAGGAGGAGGTTATGAATTCGACTGTATTTAAAAAAAATGTTTGTTACCTCATAACTTTTGACTGGGTGAAACGATTTTGATGATTATTTTTTTATTTGAAAGCTGGTGCTTCCCGAATGGTCCTCTAATTTGGTTCCATTCGGACAATGGAATCCATGTGAAAACCATATAAGTCTTAAATTTGCATTAAGTATATTGCGCGACAAATTAACGAATAACGCGATTAGATTAGTGCGGGGTATATACCATAACTAAAAAATTAAAAATAAAAACTTTTTACAAAAAAAAAAGAACTAACTTCCTAAAAAAAAGCACTACAAAGTGAAAAATAACTTTAATTTCGAAAGTCGTAGGCAAAAAAACCTTAAATACAGATCCTAAGACACCGACTTCCAAAATAAAAGTTATTTTTCACTTTGTACTGTATTTTTTAAGGAAGTCGGTTGTTTTTTTTATAAAATCATATCACAATTGTACGCAATTAGTACCGAATTAGTTCATACTTTAAAAAACTGTGGCGACTGTGTCTCATGTTTTCTATTGTAATTATTTTAGAAAGTTTAATTTTGTGTTTTCCCACGTTCCCACATCTGCAAAGCAATTTAAGTAATAGGTAGTATTGTACTCTATAAAACAAATATGTTAACAGGTTAACAAGTACAGGCAACTGAATTATGGCTCGTTGTTGCTGTAGAGTATCTCCCCCGCAACCCTAAGTAAACTTTGAATAAATTTTAGGTAGACACTTACTTATTGTACTGTTATTTTTACCACTGGATGTGTTAGCTATGGCTTCTTAAAACCTTTATTTTAAGTCTGGATTATAGTCTGGAGAGAGAGAATGTTGATTGAAATTAAATGAAATGTTTATTTCTGTAAGTAGATCTTATAAGACACTTTTACACGTCAATATTTTTTGGTCAATGTTTTTTTTTAAACCAGATGGTGTCATCGGCATTTCCTAGCTGACTGTTCCCTGAGAAGAAACGCCGAAACAAACTCAGAGGTCATACTCTCTTTTAAAGACCAAACATTATATTACACAGCCCGACGTGACTCTTGCTCCTTGAATGAGAGTAGTCATTCCCCGTAGATTTTGGGTCACTGAATTCAATTTCGGCCTCGGACTTGCTCCATCACATCACATTTTTTAGATATCCTAACCTAAACGTGCAAAAAACACGATTTTAGCTTGTTTTCACGGTTATGTAGCATCGCGAAAAATTAAGTTATTGACAAAATACATACAATGCTTTAAAGTATAAGCATTGCTCTTCTAAATGGCGATGGCGTTGAGTTTGCGCGAATATCTTTTTTCATCATCGAGAAATTTGATTTTGAAAATTTTCTCATACATTCGATATACAATTTTTTCATACAATTCATGTATATAAAAATTAGAAATTTTTCGATGATGAAAAAAGATATTCGCGGAAACTCAACGCCATTTGGAAGAGCAATGCTTATACTTTAAAGTATTGTGTGTGTTTTCAAGAGTCACGTCGGGCTGTGTTATTAAAATTTTATGTGAGTGTAACAATGCAGGACAATGGGGATGGGCTGGGATTGTAGTGTCTACGTATAATTTATTCAAATTATATTTTGGGGTTGGGATAATTTTCAACTTCCACGTCAGCGACGCCATGGGCTAAAAGTTAGTACATAATAAAACAACTTTTTATCAAAAAATTAAACCGCCGAAAAAACTGAAAAGCAAAAAATAAGAAGCCTAAATAATTTTGAGTCAGCGCCAAACAAGTAAATTGATTAACTAATTTGGTTTCGTTATTTCTATAAATGTAAGGTCATTTAGTGATCCTTGGCCACAAAAAATTTAAAATAAAAACATTTTAATAACAAAAAAATTGTCGGCGCCAAACAATCTCATTGATTTATTTATTTAATTAAACTTCTCGCACAAAAAAAGGTACAAAGGCGGACTTAATGCCTTAGGCATTCTCTACCAGTCAACCAAGGGTGGTGAAGAGATTAGATGGCAGGTGCTTTGGTTGAGAGGAATAATTATTGAAATACTATTAAAATTACAATAATCATATTGAATTATAAATAATAAGGGAATAGTAGTATATAAATAGACCAAAACTAATAATACACACACATATTTACTATAATATATACTATAATAAATAATATATTATTGATTGTTAACATAATGTTGTGTGTTGTGTATTGACTTATTGATTGTTTGGCGCCGATGTACCGATGGCTATAACCTACTAATTTCTACATGCTTGCAAAATCGGACTATTTTGTAAGATGTTACGAATTACAATCAATGACTGAACAATCAATCATCCCCTGTTTTCCTACCTTTAGGGTTGGATTTTTTTTTCTAAATTTACATGGGACTACTTTTGAAATATACCCTTTCGAATAAAAAAAGAATTATCAAAATTGGTCCATTCTGTAAAAAGTTATTTGTGGTAATCAGAGGTCGAAATAGGTAGATTGAAATGGGATCAATGAACTGGCACGTATATATTAGTATGGATATGCCTACGGGATTCAGGGATTTTTTAATTAATTTCAAATATAGTAATGTGTAGAATAAAGAATACATCAATATGAATAAGAAATGTGTAACCTTTTTGCTGTCTTTTTAATAATATATAGGTGATCGGCCTTCTACAATAAGAAAAAAACAATTTTAAATGTTTATCTATCGCATTCATATAAATTTCTAATGTAGTACCTAGTTTAAAAAACCTTACTTTCACAATATTTGATTCAATCCCGTATGTACCAAAATGAAATTCCGAAAAAAAGGCTTATCCATGTTGTGATTTCTATGACTATTCATGATGCGTGTACGTAAAATCAATCTACCAGTAGGTCACCACCAGAGGTCGGAGTACCGACCTCTGGTGGTAATACATAAACAAAATATATACGCGTCGACTTGAGAAACACCTCCGTTTTTTTTTCATCAGTTAAAAAACAAAAATGATTTTGTTTTCTTTATTTATTTAACTTCGAAACAAAAGGTAAAAAATATCAGGTTAGAACATCATTATGCAGTAGCCATTTAAAACTAGTTTTACGAGGAAAACCTCACAATAACTACATAAATACATGGATCATATGACTGGCCTGTTAGTCAAGTGGTTAGTGACCCTGACTGCAAAGATTGAGGTCGTGGGTTCGATTCCCACCCAGGACAAATGTTTGTGTGATGAGCACAATCATTTGTTCTGTGTCTGGGTGTAATTTATCTATAATATGCATGTATTTAGAAATAAATAAGTATATTTATCAGTTGTCTGGTTGCCATAGTACAGGCTCTGCCTAGTTTGGGACCAGATATCGGTGTGTTGGTTGTCCTAAGATATTTATTTATTTATTTATATCATGAGCATAGGTACGTCTATACGACCAATGTTTTATTTATTATATTTCTACTTAAGTAGTGTTATTGAAGGTCTCCACACAATGGGTGCTTGAAAATGGACGACGTCACCACGGTCGGCCCAGAAAGCGGTGGCGAGACGACCGGGATGCGTATCGCGAAGGCGGGTTTGAGGTGGCGCGGGACAAGAGTTCCTGGAAGAATCGATGATCGCTAATCGGCACGCACGAAAAAGCATGACTCATTGCCACGTTTCGCCTGAGCCGACGGCACCCGTCACATACTTGACGTGAGGATCAGCATCATAATATCCAGCTCAACCAGGTTAAAAGACGGGCCGCACCAGGCGATGCTGTGCTTGTCGACGCCTGTGCCGAGTATACATACAGGGTGTCCAGTAAATAGCACGACATACTGCAGGGGGTGATAGCTTGGGTCACTACCTATCAATACAACACAATATATGTTCAGCAAAATCTTACGGATTTACAGTTTTACAAAATTTTCCGAAATACCGAAAAATCTCTACCTTGAAACAAATTTTTAAGCATCTCGTAATGAAAAAATCCTTTTCTAGTACTTTTTAACCCCCGACGGAAAAAGAGGGGTGTTGTGTCGGTCTGTCTGTGTGTCTGTCTGTCTGTGGCATCATAGCTCCCGAACGGATGAAGCGATTTCAATTATTATTTTTTTGTATTAAAGGTGACTTATGTGCAAGTGTTCTTAGACATGTTTGATGAAAATCGGTTGAGCCGTTTAAAAGTTGTGGGGGGTGAAAGTGGGGAAGATTAACCGAATGTCTACAAATATACTCGAGTGGGGTCTCAAATGAAAGCGCACTGAAAGAGATTATTGATGACTTAATCGAGAATGTTCAAGCTTCGCTTGATGAGAAAATTGGTGGTGGGAAAATTGGGACATGGAAATCCGATTGTCACGTGGGAGTATCAATGACTACATCTCAGTCTTAGCAATTCTGCTAAAGATGATTTGTCATGTGGGTTATTAAATAGTTTTCTTTGGTCGAGCTCATAAAACTGCTACACCATCCAAGGAAAAGGCCAAGCCTATGTAGCCTGAAACAGAGTAAAAATACTCTACTTAAGGCTACATAGGCTTGGCCTTTTGCGAAAGTACTTTTACCTAAGTAAACCACAGCTTTTTCAACTGTCGTGCCTTGCAACTTATAGGCCGTCATCGCCCAACATAAAATGATAGGAAACATTGTTCTTTCAATATTTCCATATCCTCTAAGACCTTGAAAAGTTACATTATGTGGCCTTATCAGAATCCATCCATTCTCGTCAACACAACTCCGGCCGATAGTGGCATCATCAAATTGAATTGATATTGTTTTTGGAAGCTTCCCATCTTCCTGTTGGCCACGGCGAAGTTCTATGTATTTACAACTTAACAAAATCTACATTTTAAAAAGTATACCTATAAAAAGTATAAAATAAAAAATTAAATTAAAAATTTAAAAAAAACCCCCGACACAAAAACCTAAAATTCCTTTAAAAAGTAAAAAATAATAAAAAAAACTCAATCTTGAAGTACCTAAATATGTATTAATAATTCAAAAAAAAAATACGTCGCGTTGGGGGACCGCTCTGCGAGGGCAGACGTCGTTGACGGTCGTATCCTAAATATTTAGAAGTCATTTTATAAAAGTTTTCTTCAGTTAGGTAATAGACTATTTGTAAGTAAATTGTTAGGTTTGGAGCGGTCCCCCAACGCGACGTATTTTTTTTTTGAATTATTAATACATATTTAGGTACTTCAAGATTGAGTTTTTTTTATTATTTTTTACTTTTTAAAGGAATTTTAGGTTTTTGTGTCGGGGGTTTTTTAAAATTTTTAATTTAATTTTTTTTTTACATCAAATTATTCGTGAATAGTTACTTTACTCATTGATAAGTCTTTTTTATATCAAAGACAAGAATGTTTTCAAGAAATACTATTTTTTGTTTAAATTTGCACAGAACTATTTTCTTATCACTTAAGTTTAACCTACAGTGGTGAAAAATAAGTAAGATTTTGCTGAACATATATTGTGTTGTATTGATAGGTAGTGACCCAAGCTATCACCCCCTGCAGTATGTCGTGCTATTTACTGGACACCCTGTATACCGGCCGTAGCCGGCCTCATCGGATCCTACCAGAGTCACGCATTTGTTTGAACGGGTTACCGTGGCCCTGGTACAGGCAACTGAAAGAACACGGGTGGCTTTTAGTTCGAAAAAGTCTGTCACGCTCTCCCGCTCCGTCTAGAGCGGGAGAAGTCATTTGATGATTTCCCACCCAAAAAAAAGGCCTCATCGGATGTGACGGTTCCCACAGCCTGTCAGTGCGACCTGTCGATGTCGGTGCGGCTCTTCAGTAAACGTTCCGTGGGACTGCGGCACTAGTGCGACAAGCGATCTTATAAAGAAATCAGTAAGTAGTTCTTGCTGACCTATGATACGTCACAAAACTTGTTTTTAAGCAGAAAATGTTAGTTAAGATATATCAAGATGGGTGTAAATATATCTTCAATCGAAGCCCGGCCTTCATGCGAAGCGCGTGTTTCGTAAACATGTACAAATATATTGTGTTGTGTCTGTGTGTCAGTTTGAGTGGCGTATTATGTGATCTTAACAAGGAAGAAGGTAATTTTTTTAATCT